>CM038675.1:116983426-119383426 GCA_021605145.1 Aegilops bicornis | reverse complement strand
AATATAAGAAATTCTACAGAGCTCCCACTTACTTTCTTGTAAATACAGGCTTCTCCAAAAGTCTGTATAAAACCATATGCTTTGATCACACTATCAAAGCGTTTATTCCAACTCCAAGAGGCTTGCACCAGTCCATAAATGGATCGCTGTAGCTTGCACACTTTGTTAGCACCATTTGGATCGACAAAACCTTCTGGTTGCATCATATACAACTCTTCTTCCAGAAATCCATTCAGGAATGCAGTTTTGACATCCATCTGCCAAATTTCATAATCATAAAATGCGGCAATTGCTAACATGATTCGGACAGACTTAAGCTTCGCTACGGGTGAGAAAGTCTCATCGTAGTCAACTCCTTGAACTTTTGAAAACCTTCGCAACAAGTCAAGCTTTGTGAAATGATAACATTACCGTCGGCGTCGGTCTTCTTCTTGAAGATCCATTTATTTTCTATGGCTTGCCGATCATCGGGCAAGTCCACCAAAGTCCATACTTTGTTCTCATACATGGATCCCATCTCAGATTTCATGGCCTCAAGCCATTTCGTGGAATCTGGGCTCATCATCGCTTCCTCATAGTTCATAGGTTCACCATGGTCTAGTAACATGACTTCCAGAACAGGATTACCGTACCACTCTGGTGCGGATCTCTCTCTAGAAGACCTACGAGGTTCGGTAGTAACTTGATCTGAAGTTTCATGATCATCATCATTAGCTTCCTCACTAATTGGTGTAGGAATCACTAGAACTGATTTCCGTGATGAACTACTTTCTAATAAGGGAGAAGGTACAATTACCTCATCAAGTTCTACTTTCCTCCCACTCACTTCTTTCGAGAGAAACTCCTTCTCTAGAAATGATCCATTCTTAGCAACAAATATCTTGCCTTTGGATCTGTGATAGGTGTACCCAACATTTTCCTTTGGGTATCCTATGAAGACGCACTTCTCCGATTTCGGTTCGACCTTATCAGGTTGAAGCTTTTTCACATAAGCATCGCAACCCCAAACTTTGAGAAAAGAAAACTTTGGTTTCTTGCCAAACCACAGTTCATAAGGCGTCGTCTCAACAGATTTCGATGGTGCCCTATTTAAAGTGAATGCAACCGTCTCTAAAACATAACCCCAAAACGATAGCAGTAAATCTGTAAGAGACATCATAGATCTCACCATATCCAATAAAGTACGGTTATGACTTTTGGACACACCATTTCGCTGTGGTGTTCCAGGTGGCGTAAGTTGTGAAACTATTCCACATTGTTTCAAATGAAGACCAAACTCGTAACTGAAATATTCACCTCCACGATTAGATCATAGAAATTTTATTTTCTTGTTACGATGATATTCCACTTCTCTCAGAAATTCTTTAAACTTTTCAAATGTTTCAGACTTATGCTTCATTAAGTAGATATAACCATATCTACTCGAATCATCTATCAGGGTAAGAAAATAACGATACCCGCCACGAGCCTCAACACTCATTGGACCGCATACATCTATATGTATTATTTCCAATAAGTCAGTAGCTCGTTCCATTGTTCCAGAGAATGGAGTTTTAGTCATCTTGCCCATGAGGCACGGTTCGCAAGCACCAAGTGATTCCAAAAGTCCATCAGCATGGAGTTTCTTTATGCGCTTTACACCGATATGACCCAAACGGTAGTGCCACAAATAAGTTGCACTATCATTATCAACTTTGCATCTTTTGGCTTCAATATTATGAACATGTGTATCATCACGATCGAGATTCAAGAAAAATAGACCACTCAGCAATGGTGCATGACCATAAAACATATTACTCATATAAATAGAACAACCATTATTCTATGATTTAAATGAATAACCATCTCGCATCAAACAAGATCCAGATATAATGTTCATGCTCAACGCTGGCACGAAATAACAATTATTCAGGTCTAAAACTAACCCCGAAGGCAGATGTAGAGGTAGCGTGCCGACGGCGATCACATCGACCTTGGAACCATTTCCCACGCGCATCATCACCTCGTCCTTAAACAATCTTCATTTAATCCGTAGCCCCTGTTTCAAGTTGCAATATAAGCAACAGAACCAGTATCAAATACCCAAGCGCTACTACGAGCATTAGTAAGGTACACATCAATAACATGTATATCAAATATACCTTTCACTTTGCCATCCTTCTTATCTGCCAAATACTTGGGGCAGTTTCGCTTCCGGTGACCAGTCCCTTTGTAGTAGAAGCACTCACTTTCGGGCTTAGGTCCAGACTTGGGTTTCTTCTCCTGAGCAGCAACTTTCTTGCCGTTCTTCTTGAAGTTCCCCCTCTTTCCTTTGCCCTTTTTTATTGAAACTAGTGGTCTTGTTTACCATCAACACTTGATGCTCCTTTTTGATTTCTACCTCCGCAGCCTTTAGCATTGCGAAGAGCTCGGGAATTGTCTTGTTCATCCCTTGCATATTATAGTTCATCACGAAGCCTTTATAGCTTG
Organism: Aegilops bicornis; assembly: GCA_021605145.1. Classification (NCBI taxonomy): domain Eukaryota; kingdom Viridiplantae; phylum Streptophyta; class Magnoliopsida; order Poales; family Poaceae; genus Aegilops; species Aegilops bicornis. The sequence goes on along the minus strand of CM038675.1, from coordinate 119,380,957 downwards.
GTGGCAGTGATTGAAGAACTCTGTCAATGACACTACCATGAGGAAGATTAACTCCAGCCGAGTTAAGTGGTTATGGTACCCAGACATTCTGAGTATATGTTCACTGATAGAACTATTCTCCTCCATTTTGCAGCTATAGAACTTGTTGGAGACTTCATATCTCTCAACTCGGGCATTTGCTTGAAATATTAACTTCAACTCTTGGAACATCTCATATGCTCCATGATGTTCAAAATGTCTTTGAAGTCCTGATTCTGTAATGTAAAAGCATGGCACCGAACTATCGAGTAGTCATCGGTAGCATCTGCGGCAGGCACGGCACCCGGTGGTGCTTCCGGGGCGTAATTCTTACGTGCAGCAATGAGGATAATCCTCAAATTCTGGACCCAGTCCGTGTAGTTGCTGCCATCATCTTTCAACTTAGCTTTCTCTAGGAACACATTAAAATTCAAAGGCAGTAGCACGGGCCATTGATCTACAATAACATAGACATGCAAAATAACTATCAGGACTAAGTTCATGATAAATTAAAGTTCAATTGATCATATTACTTAAGAACTCCCACTTAGATAGACATCCCTCTAGTCATCTAAATGATCACGTGATCCAAATCAACTAAACCATGTGCGATCATCACGTGAGATGGAGCAGTTTTCAATGGTGAACATCACTATGTTGATCATATCTACTATATGATTCACGTTCGACCTTTCGGTCTCAGTGTTCCGAGGCCATATCTGCATAAGCTAGGCTCATCAAGTTTAACCCGAGTATTCCGCGTGTGCAAAACTGGCTTGCACCCATTGTATGTGAATGTAGAGCTTATCACACCCAATCATCACGTGGTGTCTCGGCACGATGAACTGTAGCAACGGTGCATACTCAGGGAGAACACTTATACCTTGAAATTTAGTAAGGGATCATCTTATAATGCTACCACCGTACTAAGAAAAATAAGATGCATAAAAGATAAACATCACATGCAATCAAAATATGTGACATGATATGGCCATCATCATCTTGTGTTCATGATCTCCATCACCAAAGCATCGTCATGATCTCCATGTCACCGGTGCGACACCTTGATCTCCATCATAGCATCATTGTCGTCTCGCCAACTATTTCTTCTACGACTATCGCTGCCGCTTAGTGATAAAGTAAAACAATTACATGGTGATTGCATTGCATACAATAAAGTGACAACCATATGGCTCCTGCCAGTTGCCGATAACTCTGTTACAAAACATGATATTCTCATACAACAAATTATATCACATCATGTCTTGACCATATCACATCACAGGAAGCCCTGCAAAAACAAGTTAGACGTCCTCTACTTTGTTGTTCCAAGTTTTACGTGGCTGCTACGAGCTTATAGCAAGAACCGTTCTTACCTACGCATCAAAACCAGAATGATTTTTCGTCAAGTGTGTTGTTTTAACTGTCAACAAGGACCGGCCGTAGTCAAACTCGATTCAACTAAAGTTGGAGAAACAGACACCCGCCAGCCACCTATGTGCAAAAGCACGTCGGTAGAACCAGTCTCATGAACACGGTCATGTAATGTCGGTCCGGGCCGCTTCATCCAACAATAACGCTGAATCAAAGTAAGATGTTGGTGGTAAGCAGTATGACTATTATCGCCCACAACTCTTTGTGTTCTACTCGTGCATATAACATCTATGCATAGACCTGGCTCGGATGCCACTGTTGGGGAACACAGTAATTTCAAAAAAATTCCTACGATCATGCAAGATCTATCTAGGTGATGCATAGCAACGAGAGGGGAGAGTGTGTCCACGTACCCTCATAGACCAAAAGCGGAAGCGTTTCAATAACGCGGTTGATGTCGTCGAACTTCTTCGCGGTCCAACCGATCAAGTATCGAACGCACGACACCTTCGCCTTCAGCACATGTTCAGCTCGATGACATCCCTCGTGCTCTTGATCCAGTTAAGGACGAGGGTGAGTTCCGTCAGCACGACGGTGTGGTGACGGTGATGATGATGCTACCGACGCAGTGCTTCGCCTAAGCACTACGATAGTATGATCGAGGTGTGTAACTGTGGAGGGGGGCACCACACACGGTTAAGAGAAACTTGTATGTCCTATGGTGACCCCTGCCCCCATATATAAAGGAGCAAGGGGGAGGCCGGCCGGCCCCTAGGGGCATGCCCAAGGAGAGGGAGTCCTACTAGGACTACTAGTCCTAGTAGGATTCCATCACAAGGGAGAGAGGGGGAAGGAAGGAGAGGGAGAGGGAGTAGGAAAGGGGACGCCGACCCCCTTCCCTTGTCCTATTCATACTCCAAGGGGGGCGGCGGCCTGCCCTGGCTGCCCTCCTCTCTCTCCACCAAGGCCCATGGTGGCCAATTAGTTCCCCCGAGGTTTCCGGTAACCCCTCCAGCACTCTGGTTTTACCCCAAACTTCCCGGAACTCTTCCGGTGTCCGAATAACATGGTCCAATATATCAATCTTTATGTCTCGACCATTTAGAGACTCCTCGTCATGTCCGTGTTCTCATCTGGGACTCCAAACAAACTTCGGTCATAAAAAACACATAACTCATAATACATATCGTCATCGAACGTTAAGCATGCAGACCCTACGGGTTCGAGAACTATGTAGACATGACCGAGACACATCTCTGGTCAATAACCAATAGCGGAACTTGGATGCTCATATTGGCTCCTACATATTCTACGAAGATCTTTATCGGTCAAATCACATAATAACATACATTGTTCCCTTTGTCATCGGTATGTTAGTTTCCCGAGATTCGACCATCGGTATCATCATACCTAGTTTAATTTCGTTACCAGCAAGTCTCTTTACTCGTTCCTTAATACTTCATCCCGCAACTACCTCATTAATCACAATGCTTGCAAGGCTTATAGTGATGAGCATTACCGAGAGGGCCCAGAGATACCTCTCCGAAACACAGAGTGACAAATCCTAATCTCGATCTATGCCAACCCAACAAACACCTTCAGAGACACCTGTAGAGCATCTTTATAATCACCCATTTACGTTGGGATGTTTGATAGCACACAAGGTGTTCTTCCCGTATTCGGGAGTTGCATAATCTCATAGTCTGAGGAACATGTATAAATCATGAAGAAAGCAACAACAATGAAACTGTAACGATCAAAATTCTAAGCAAACATATGGGTCATGTCCATCACATCATTCTCCTAATGATGTGATCCCGTTTATCAAATTACAACACATGTCTATGGTTAGGAAACATAATCATCTTTGATTAACGAGCTAGTCAAGTAGAGGCATACTAGGGACACTATGTTTTGTCTATATATTCACACATGTACTGAGTTTCTGGTTAATACAATTCTAGCATGAATAATAAACATTTATCATGAAATACGGAAATAAATAATAACTTTATTATTGCCTCTAGGGCATATTTCCTTTAGGAAAATTATCTAATGGAGAAGTAAAGTGGGGCAAAAGATCTAATTTTCCGACCAGTCCCAGCGTTGCACGTCACGGACGAGGTAGAAGCATCTCCCGCGGGCGGTACTTCCTTAGTGATCTTCCGTGAATTTGGTCGAACTTGAGCAGCATCTCTGTAACATCCCAAAATTCTAAATTTTGGAATGTTATAAACAAATAGATAGTTTTGATTGATTGGTTGATTGATTGACTGAAAGTGAGTGAATTCGAAACTTTTTGAAAGTTAAATGAGAGGGAATAAAGGACTTTCCCAAATTTTCATTTTGCTTTTATGATCTTGAGAATTCAAATTCTTTTCATCACAAAACCACGGAGAGAAGATGACATGACTTCTTCCATTTATTTAAATGACAAGGGGTGTTGAAAATATTTGAATTTCATTTGAGAATATTTCCAATTACGAAACTTTATGCAACTCAATGATTTTCACGGCGAAGATAAAATGACTTCTTCAAACATATGAAATATGAGTTGGGAGTTTCAAAGAATTAAATTCAAAGTTATTTTGAATTTATTTTCGATTTGGAGTTATTTGAGTTTTATTCAAATTATTTTTCTCCAAAAATAAAATATATGGTAAATAGGGTAACATGATTCCCTACATCATAAAATTGGAGAGAAATTATTTTTAAATCATTTTGGTATTTTTAAAAATGATTTTCAGTGGATTTTATTAGGGCAGTAGCACTGTTTGAATTGTTTGAAATTTTGTGTATTTTATTTGAAGCTAGAATAATGTTCAGGTTGTTGGAAATCTTTTTCTAAAATTTTTGATATATTATATGCCTATATAATATTTTCATTTTATTTTGTTTTATCATTTTGTTTTCCTCTCTGTTTGTTAAAAAAAAATATTCGCAGCGCCTTGGGCCAAAGGCCCAAGCCGTAAGCCGATGTGACCAAGGCCAAGGCCATCCACCACAAGCACTGTGGAGCGGGGAGGGAGCCGCCGCTCCTTTTTCCTAATCTTAGTAGGACTCTTGTCCTACTTCCGTTTATTCCGTTTATTTCTAGATCTTTTCCCTCTTTGTTTCCTAATCCTAGTCTATTTCTTGCCCCCTACCCCAAGCAAAACCCTCCCCTCCCCAATATAAATACCCAAGCACCCCCCCTCCAACACATCAAACCTCTCCTCTCCTCTCCTCTCCCTTGGCCAGTCACGGCTTCCCCGCCGCCGCTTGCCACCGCCCGCCAAGTGCCGCGCCGCCCATAACGCCGTCGCCGTCAGACCCCTCGCCTCTTGAGGTACTAGCCCAGCGCGTCACCTTTTCTTTTCCTCGGTTCGGTTTTTCGTAAATCGTTTACATTTCCGTTCGGTTTTCTAGATCGGTTTTTCGTTTGGTTTTCTTTCCGAAACCCTAGATCGATTTTCTCGCCGGTTTTTCTTTCGGTTTTGTTTATCGGCGTTAAGCTCGATAGATTTTTATTTTATTTTTAATTTCCGTGGGGACCTATCCGTAGTGTTATTTTTACAGATTAGTCCCTAATCTTCAAACGCTCATAACTTTTTACTCGTAAGTCGGAATCCAACGAAACCAACGCCCACTTCTTCGTTACGATCCCCTCTATCCAGTAATCCAACTCAACATGTTTTTGAAAGTTTAAAATTTGAATTAGATCTGATTTGTATTCAAACTTAGTTTGATTATAACTTGAGTTTCATAATTCCGTTTGAGTTGATTCTTTTTGCAAATTGAAGCTCTTGACCTAAACTTTCTGATAAGGCCAAATTCACATAGTTTTGGTACTGTTAGAAATTGTTTTATGCTACAAGAGTTATTTGTTTGGTTTTGTTGTTTTCCGAGTTGTTCTCTTCGTTCTTTCCTATCTTTTGAGTGATTGCTTATGTGTGGTTACTATTGCTTGATTACGATAGATTGAACGGAGTGTGACGAGTAGAACTATCAAGAGTTTTGAGTGCAAACCATCTTCGTCAACATTGCAGGCAAGTAACACTTTGATCATACTTTTCTCATACCCAGTTTTTATGCATTAGATCTATCCTCAAACACTTGCATGATTAGGATCTAATTAAATTGTGGGATGGGAAGTAGTTTGAGTAGTACCTATTACTGTTTTATTATCAAACCCTTGGGAGTTACTTCTCGTTTGCTTATTATGCCATGCTATGCTCGTGAGGCGTGGATTGGGTTTGAGTGAATATCCATGACAGATGTGAGATTGATAATTAATGGTTTATCTAAGGTGGCAACTTAAACACACATACGGGTGGATTGAGGCACTGGTTACTCGAGGACTTGCCTCTCTAGGCACACAGGTTTCGAGGACTTGCCTGCTTTTTTGGGACCGCCACCTGTGCTCAAAGGAATCATGAGATTATTCAAACTAGTAACTTCCGTGTGCAGCCACAAGCCATTATGGGCTCTGGCATAGTTGATTAAGTCGTGTGAACTCTTACGGTGGTAGACTAGCGAGATGTAGGGGTTGTAGGTGGTACGGTCTACCCATCGTAAGGTGCAAACGCTTACGAAAGACTATGTCTCGGTCATCCGTTTCTCAAACACCATGTAGTGCGAGAAATCCAACGGAGGAGATCGAGTCTTGTGGGGAAAAGTGCGCAAACCTCTGCAGAGTGTATAAACTAATCATGATTAGCTGTGTCCCCGGTCATGGACAATTTTGAGTAACTACTTCTTGGATTATCCTGTTGATCTCATCACGTTACTTAATATAATTTGTTTGGGTTTAATGAGTACTTTTAATTGGGATTGAGGATGCTGTCAACCATTCTCAATGTTTAACAACCACCATGATAGTTAAATAAATTTATTCCTTTGAAATAGGGAAAAATTGGCTTTTCGCAAAACCTTATAACCATAGAGCGTTTCCACCAGCCATATATGCATATAGTATAGCCTATTCTTTCATTACTCTCTATGTGTTACATTGCCAGCATATTCCATGTGCTGACCCGTTTCGATTGCAACTTTTCATGTTGCGAGACTTTTCAGACGACGAGTAAGTGATACGTTAGGGTTACGATTTCCTATACTCAACTTTGCCGTTGGTGTTGATGGGAATCCACAACCTTGTTGCTTCCTCTATATTTGGATTGAGGTAATAGTATTTGCGCTACTTTATACATGTGATTTACCTCTGTTATAAATCCTACGAGTACTGTGTGTGTCAGCATACCGATCCAGGGATGACACGAAAGCACGAAGACTTGATCCATTCGGTCGGGTCGCTACAAGATGGTATCGAGCACATGTTGACTGTGGGGACGTGACCCTAGAAACTGGCAAGCCCATAGAAAGATTATTCTCTACAACTTTCTTTTCAAAAGAATCTTTTACCTCTCTTCTCTTCCGAGCTTATTCAAATATTCCCTTTTAGAGAGACCATACCCCTTTTCCCTTTTGTCCTCTCGAAGATTCGGCTGATGAGACCACTCCAAGGAGATAAGATATCGGACAACTAAGACCGTTTGGAATGAATAGGATTTTACCGTGTAAATGGAAACTACAACTGTTGAAGACTCCGAAGACTTGGAGAATTTGAAGGCTTGAAGAATTTCCAGATTTGTATGACCTAGGAAGGCACCCCTTATGGAACTTGGCAGACTATGGAAGTTGTCAATACCCGAGATCAAGGTGTATTGGAGTAAGACCGGAACATGAAGCATTAGAACTCAAAGTTTTTGTCAAGAAAACCCTAAGACAGGAGATATCAACTATGGAATGATAGCTCATGGAAATGACAAGAGCAGAAACACGCTATCCATGATGTTATTGCCCGCCTATGCTATTGTCACCGTGCTGAGTTAAGCATGCATATGCATGGAAGGATTGGATAGTAGAAGTCTGATGGAGCACCTATCAGCAAGATGAAGTTTTAACCTTTGCTGGTGTATCGCTAGGATCTCGAGTGTTACATCAAGAAGTTAAGATGGACCTAAAAGAAGCCGTATTTGACAAAGAAGTGTTTCGTGAAGAACCCAGGTCCCAGAAGATTAAAATAGCCAAGCTAGAGGAGCAAAACCTTGAGACATCAGAGATTCGTCAGGAACTGAAGGATAGTAGGATCATGGTTCATGTCAAGGAAGTTGAAATCAGAAGTTTGGAATGCCACTCCAAAAATATTTAAAGACGTCACGAGAGACTTTGCGTCAACAGAGATGACTTGGCAAAAGAACTTGAGAAGGACAAGCACGATCAGAAGGAGCCATCAGAGACATGACCAAGTGTCGGGGAGGCTGATCGTACCCACGGACACCTATGGGGCCGGCGGAGCAGGCCCCTTTGTGGTTCGGAGGGGGGCGGAGGTCGCACGAAGAGCGGATCGAGGCGATGCACACGAGCGGTTTACCCAGCTTGAGCTCTCCGGAGAGATAAAACTCCTACTGCTGCTTGTTTGATCTATTGTGTCTTTGCTAGGGAGCAATGCGAGCTACAAAACCCAGCGTGAGTGTGTCTAGTCTACGACCAGTCGAATGAATCGAACCAACCCCTACTGCGGAACCCGCGGAACCCGCGGAACCGAACCGAACCCTTTCTACGTTGCACTCGGGCCTCCTTTTATAGGCTCAAGGGGTCTCCGACAGGTGGCAACATAGGCGGGGGTACAAAAGTAAAAACAGGAGTTGGTACACCTACTTGAACAGTGTACTGTGCAAAATACCTAACTCTGACGGCAAGGGACAAAAGCAATAAATGCATGTCGTTGTCGCCAAAACAGTCTGTGAGACCGTCAGTGCGCCTCCGATTCGCCACGATGGCGAGCCTGTCGGCTGCTCATCGCTGCTCTCTGCTGGCTGCCTGACCGCTCGACACGCGCCCATGGAGCGGTCCCATGGCGACACGTCGCTGGGTGAGCTGGAGCGGAGGCGGAGAGAAGTTGCATGCAGCGGCAAGCTCCTTGCCGCGGCCGAATCCTGTCGCGCCGGAGGCTTGTCACGCTCGGGCCTTCCCGCAAGCTCCTCTTGCCGGGCCTTGTCTTCTGCGTGCACAGGTGGCCTTCCCGACAAGCTCCTCTTGTCGGGGCCTTGTCTGTGCCTAGAGAGGCCTTCCCGGCAAGCTCCTCTTGTCGGGTCTTGTCTTACGAATGGCTGCGGAGGGTCTTGGCGGGCCTTGGCGAGGCTTGCTGCAGGGATGCTGCGATTGCCCGTGCACAAGTTCGAGGTACTAAGGTACCCCTACTTTAGTACACCGGCAGAGCCCCGGTGCAGGCCATACACGGTGCGGCTGTTGGGCCAGCCCAAAACAGAAACTGCACGCACGCGGCCTGGGTCCAAACCAAACCCACTCCGTATCCGCCGCGTTCCCCCGTAACAGCACGCGTCAATTGCGGCGTCGTGGGGGGGAGTGGGCGGTGTGCGGGGTCGCTCCACCCGTCGCCTCAGTTCTGCATCCCCGCCACGTGGTTCCCATGCTTTTGGGTCTTATCTGCATTTAAAGCTTGTAATCCTCTCTTTCATGTTTTTCATTCCCCACGGATTGTATCCGAGTAGAATGTTTTTAATGAAAAAGGGATGCTTGAAAAAGGACGAAGGGCTTATCTGATATCTCAGCCCCCGGCAACTCCGGCTTGCCGCAGCTCCGGCAACTACGGCTTGCCGCAGCCCCGGCAACTCGGCTTGCGGAGCCCCGGCACAACTACGGCTTGCAGCCCCGGCAGCTCGGCCTGCCGGGGCTTGGGTACCAGCACCTTCTTCTCCTCTTCGCTGTTATTTCAGTTCGAACGATTTAGCGATGCCGCGATAAGTTATTTTTGTAGTATAACTTTATTACGGGCAACATTTGCTACGTTACTTCCTTTACTCGACTCTTGGCTTTGTATGTTATTACCCTCGCTTTGTGGAAACTTGCGGTGCGAGCACCCTTGCATAGCGCCGAGTTGGAACTTCAGCAGCTTCTTTGGCGAAGTCGCTACCGACAAGCAACCTTGTCGCGGACTAGCCGCAGCTCACTTAAGTTGTTGAGCGGACTCGAAACAAAGTAAGGGCGCGACCAGTCACGATTTGGTTCCTCTGCGCACAGGTTTTTCATACAAAGCGCGGTCGTTCAAGGAAGATAACTTTAAAATTTTATTACTGATCTGAATCGATCGATGCAATGTTATTTCCTCTATTTGATTTCTTCCTTTGTACGTTTCTGCCTTACGCATTCAGGGGATTTGTCGGTGCGGGAACTTTTGCCGCGAGCGCCGAGTGCGGAACGTCAGCGACTTCTTTGGCGGTGCCGCCTCCGACAAGCAACCTTGTCGCGACCAGCCGCAACTCAATTAAGTTGTTGAGCGGACTCGAAACAAAGTAAGGCGCGACTAGCCGGCGAGTTGGTTCCTCTGCGCGAGGTTTTCCATACAAAGTACTATCGTTCGAGGAAGATAACGGAAATTTAAAAATTGATTGCTCAAACTTTGGCAACTTAGCTTTACATCTCTTGCTTCCCGATGAGGTGAAACTTCCTTGAGCGGTGCCTGGTCCATGGTATTATCTCCTCCTCCCCCCTGGTTAACTTGTGCGCGAGGGAGCCTTCCTTTCTTTGAGAGAAGGAAAAGAAGAGGAAATAACGTTATGGAGCCTAGCGGCTTGATTCTGTTTACCGGGTGTGGTTGCTGCACAAAGTGTTAGCCAAAGCATGCAATAAATTGATGAAAGCATGAACTTGACAAGCCGTGCGCAACACACGAGCTTTACTGATGCACGGGGTCTGCGCCCGGCTTTGTACGAAGGATTACATGCAACAGCGGCAAGACTTGTACAAAAGGTGGTTGCCGGAACGAATTCCGACAACCGCGCCCTATGGGTAAAACTTGCGAAGATGCTCAATGTTCCCGGAGTTACTCACCGGAATGCCATCTTCGGTCTCAAGGCGGACAGCGCCAGGCCTAGTGACTCGTTTCGCCCGATAAGGGCCTTCCCACTTCGGCGTCAACTTGTTTGAATTCTTGGCGGACTGATCACGCCCGAAGAACAAGGTCGCCTTCCTCGAGACTTACGGCACTAACCCTGCGGCTATGGTAGCGACGCAGGCTTCTTTGGTAGCGGCGGCTCGCCGCAATGACTGAAGGCGATCCTCCTCGAGGAGCGGTAGCGTCATCTTGTCGCAGCTGCTCTTGCTCAAACTCATCATAAGCGAGTACTCGAGGCGATCCGTATCTGAAGTTCCGTGGGGAGAACTGCCTCTGCTCCATAGACTAGAGCAAAGGGTGCACGGCGGTGGCTCGATTTGGCGTCGTCTGATCGACCAAAGAACCACCGGCAGCTCCTCGATCCGATTTCTTCCGCACTTGTGCAGCCTTCGAAAGTTACGGTCTTGAGCCCGCGCAACACTTCAGCATTTGCCCTCTCGCTTGACCGTTGCTTCTCGGATGAGCAGCAGGCGAAAGCAGAACCTTGGCGCCAAGGTCTTGGGCGTCTTGCATGAAGGTGTGACTTCGTAAATTGTGTGCCGTTGTCGGTGATGATCCTGTTAGGGATTCGAAGCGGCAAACAATCGACTGAAAGAACTTGAGCTTGTTGTCTGTCACCTTCCTCATCGCTTCCACTTCCGGCCACTTTGTGAACTTGTCGATGGCGGCGTACAAGTACTCAAAGCCCCGACAACTTCGGGGAAGGGGCCGAGGATGTCGAGCCCAGGACCGAAAATGGCGGGATAAAGGGATCGTCTGGAGAGCTTGAGCTGGCTGGTGTATCTGTTTGGAATGGAACTGCACGCTTCACACTTGGTTACTTGTGCGATTGCATCACGGAGGGCTGTCGGCGGAAGAAACCTTGCCGGAAAGCTTTGCGGCAAGTGCTCTGCGCCTATGTGGTGACCACATATGCCTCCATGTATCTCTGCCAACAGCTTACATCCATCTTCCACAGGAATACACTTCAATTTCACACCGTTGAGTCTTCTTACATGCGGTATCTTTGTCGACAAACTGGTACATACTTGACCGGGCTACTCTTTCCGCTTCTTCACGCTCTTGGGAAGTTCTCTGTCTGAAGGAAATGGACAATCTGCTGCGCCCATGTTGGAGCTTGCGGCTCGACAACAAGGACTAAAGGCACATCTGCTGCTGCGGGAAGATCAGCTTCTCACGGCAAGAGCACTGCGGCTCTGCGAGCTAGATGCTCCCGACAAGCTTGCCGGAGCAAGACTTGTCGGGAGCGTCTGCTTCAACGGAACAAACCACAGGGTGCAGCCGGAGCAGACTGCTCCTCAACCTGTTGGTGTTGATCTTGGGGACCTTTGCAACGACGGCGGGAAGCTCAGCCGGAAAGTAGTCACCAGAGGCCAACTTCCTCTTCTTGCTCTGTCCGGTCGGCGGTGTTACGGTTGGCTGAGTCGACGAGCACGAAAATCCTCGGTTCCATTGGTAACTTAAGCGCAGCGCACTTTGACATGTCGTCGGCAATATCATTACGAGCCCTTGGAACATGTTCCATTTGCGGCCGTCAAAGTGCTCTTCTAGCTTCCTCACTTCATCAACGTGAGGCTTCCATCAGCGGACTCTGGTAATCTTTGTTGACTTGGCGGACTGACGAGTTGCGAGTCACCCCGACAATAAGCTTCTTGATCCCAAGGTCCACTGCGATCCACGAGACCGGCAAGCAAACCTTCATACTCTGCGGTATTGTTTGTCGCTTGCTCCTTGGGAAAGTGCATCCGGACGGCGTACTTGAGGTGCTCTCCGGTGGGTGCGATAAGCAAAGACGCCGGCACCGGGCGCCTTTGCAGCGAGAAGGCACCATCAAAGTACATCAGCCACTCTTTCTGGCTTCTTTGGCGGGAATGCTCGTCTCCGGAATCTCTTCATCTGGCGTTGGCGTCCATTACGCTATGAATTCTGCCAAGGCTACGCTTTGGATAGTTGATGTGCTTTCAAACTTAAGACCAAAGCTTGACAGCTCCGGTGCCCACTCGACAATCACGCCTGTAAACCACGGATTCTCGCATTATCCTCTTGGGAAAGCGGTGACAAGCTGTGATCTCATGTGCTTGGAAGTAATGGCGCAGCTTTCTCGAGGCCATGAGGAGGCCGAAAAGCAATTTTGCACACCGTAGTACCTTGACCTAGCCCCTGCAGAAGGGGCTGACAAAGTAGACTGGTATTGCACCATCCTTCTCTGCATCTGTTCACGTGTGCATGCAGATTCGTCCTTGTCGGGACGAGCTTGTCGTGAAGCCCCACCTTGTCATTGGATGTGCTTGCCGCGGTTCTTTGGCTCGTCATCCGCCTCCCTCTCCGCCACTAACGCAGCACTAACCACTTGATTGGTTGCCGCTATATATAGCAGCAACTTCTCTTGTGGCCTAGGTGCGACAAGTGTTGGAGTGGAGGACAGGTATCTCTTTAAGTCCTGCAGCGCAGCCTCCGCTTCGAGTCCATTTTATTGGACCTGCCTTTTTCAAAATCTTGAAAAACGGCAGGGCGCGCTCAGCAGACCTAGAAATAAACCTGTTGAGAGCAGCCACGCAACCGGCAAGTCTTCGTACATCCTTGACGCGCTTTGGTGCTCCAATCTGCTCAATGGCCTTGATCTTGTCGGGATTAGCTTCAATCCCATTTGAGACACGAAGAACCGAGAAGCTTGCGGAAGGGACTCCAAACACGCACTTCTCGGGGTTGAGCTTGAGGTTGATCTTGCGCAGATTTGCAAAGGTCTCGTCCAAATCTTGAACCAAAGTTGCTTTGTCCTTGCTCTTGACCACTATGTCATCCATGTAGGCTTCTACATTTACGTGCATTTGCGGCTCAAAAGCGTCATGGACTACCCTTGCAAATGTTGAACCACCATTCTTCAAACCGAAAGGCATCCGTATGAAAGCAGAGCGTGCCACATGGTGTAATGAATGCGGTCTTCTCTTCATCTTCTTCAGCCATGAAGATCTGATGGTACCTTGAGTATGCATCAAGAAACGAAAGCAAATCACATCCAGCCGTGGAGTCAACAATCTGGTCAATGCGCGGCAAGGGAAATGGATCTTTGGGACAAGCTTTATTAACATCCGTGAAGTCAATACAAAGTCTCCATTTCCCATTTGCTTTGCACACGACTACAGGATTGGCCAACCACGTAGGATGGAGCACTCCTCTGAGGAGGCCTGCTGCTTCCAGTTTCTTGATCTCCTCTGCTATGAATTCTTGGCGCTCCACTGCTTGCTTCCTGACTTTTTGCTTGACGGGCGGCGCATGAGGACAAATGGCCAGCGGTGCTCAATCACTTTCACAGGAACACCGGGGATATCGACGGTTGCCATGCAAACACATCGACATTCGCCCGCAGGAAAGCAACGAGCGCGCCTTCCTATTTAGGGTCGAGAGAGGCACTGATGGTGAAGGTACCGCCAGCGCCGTCCTCCTTGGCGGGCACCTTCTTGGTCTTCGGCGGAGCCACCATCTTCTCGCACTTGCCGGTGGAGCTCGATGGTGTGTCCTCGACGATAGCGCAGCACTCCGAAGAGGTGCGCTTGCGGAGTGAGCATCGAGCCCTTGCGGACTTGGACTTGGTCTTCTTCCCCCCGGGAGCTTCAGCGGCAAGTGTCTGGCAATCTGTCGCGACTGCTGCATCCCGGAAGATCTTGTCAACACAGATAAGGGCATCCTTCTTGTCGCCATGGACAGAGATGACGCTTATCGGGCCCGGCATCTTGAGTAGGTTGTAGGCGTAGTGAGAGGCTGCCATGAACTTGGCGAGTCTTTGGGCGGCCAAGTATCCCATTGTAAGGCAATGGGAAATCGGCGACGTCAAGCGTAACCCTCTCGATCCTGAAGTTCAGCTTGCTGCCAAATGTGACCGGCAACGTAATCTTCCCTTCGCTTGCTCCTTCCGGATTGATTCCTTGGAAGGTTCCGGTCTCCTCGAGCTTCATTGTCGAGGATTTGAAGCTTATGGAGCACCGCGGAGGAGATCAGATTCAAGCCGGCCCCGCCGTCAACTAACATTTTTGTGACCTTGAGGTTGCGGATGGTTGGAGAGACCAACATCGGCAAGCACCCGACCGCAGTTATGCGATCAGGGTGGTCCTCAATATCAAAATGATAGGCGTGCTGGACCACTTCAGAGGCTTGCGTGACTCTACGGATGGTTCCGCTGCATTGAGCTCCCGCATCCATTGCTTGAGTTGGCGGTGGGAGGTATGCAGGGAAGCACCTCCGTCAACGCAGAGAACCTCTGTGGCTTTCTGAAACTCCTGCTCATCGGCGTCGTCGTCCTCCATATCTTCGTCGTCATCATCATCTTCATCCTTGTCGCGGCCGCGGGGAGGTCGATCTCCTTGTCGCTGCTTGACTTTGTCGGCGTCCTCCCGGCGGGACGTTTCTTGCTTGCTCCCCCAGCACCTTCCTGGGCCTTCTCCTTGTCGCGCCGCTCGTACTCAGCTCTCTGCTGTTCGACAAGCTGCTCGACTTTCTTGCAGCTTTGGAGATCGTGGCCCTTGGTGCGGTGGATCTTGCAGTACTGCTTGCCGGAGCCGTCCTGCTTGTCGGCGGCCGCCAACGACTGGTGGTTGGCGTCAGCGGCAACCTCCTTGCCGGAGCCACCAGCCTTGGCATTCTTGTCGCCGCCTCCGTTGTCGGACTGCTCGACAGCTAGCACTTCTCTGCTTTTCTTCTTCCTGTTGCCTGCCGCGGCCCTTCTTTGCCGGGCGGTGTCATCCTTGTCGATCCTGCTTACGCATTCTCTCACAGGAGTCTCCTCCTTCCTCGGTAGCGCACATTTGTCGGCCAAGGCGTACAGCTCGGCGGCGTCCTTGACTTTGCACATCGCCATCTCCTCCCTCATCCTGCGGTTCCGCACATTACGATGAAATCTGGCGATCACCGCGGCGGGGTGGACGTCACGGGATGTTGTAGTGCACACGGCTGAATCTCTGAATGAACTTGCGCGAGGACTCTCCTTCCTTACAGGCGAGCAAGTGAAGGTCACTCTCTTAGCCATGAGGTTTGTGGCCACCGTGAAGGCGCCAACAAACTGATGGCACAGATCTGCCCAAGAGGATATGGAGCTGTCTCGGCAAGTGCATGAGCCAAGATCGGACGTTGGGCTTGAGCACGGCGGGAAGTAGTTGGCGAGGATCTTGTCGTCCGTCCCCCACAGCCTGCACCGCGATGGTGTAGATCTGAGGAACTCCGAAGGATGCGTCCTGCCATCATACTTCTCCGGCACGTCTGGTTTGAAGTTTTTACGGCGGGCCTTTGGACTTGCCGCAGCTCACGAGTGAACGCAGGGCAACCTACCGCGTCTGACAAGTCGCCTGGCCCCTCCGGCGCGTGCATGTCAACAGAACGCCCAGCGTGCGAGTCGGACTGACGTCGCGCTTCTCTTCGACGCTCGATGCGAGTTCGAGCGTCCTCTTGTTGTCGCTCATGAAGAACTTGGCGCTGATCGCGGCGAGCTCGCGGATCCGACGACGCAGTGGAGTCACTGTCGAAGTGGATCCGATGAGTCGGCGATCTTGGCCTTCTTGGCGGAGAGTGCACGGTGGTTGCACCTCCGACAGTCTCGTCGCCACCGGCTCGTGCCTTGTCGTCTCGCCGCGGCAATGATGGCGTTGGTTTCCGCGGAGCGTCGCCGTTGGCAAAGCCGATGAGGCTCTGGATAGTGGCCCTCCACTCGTCGACCTTGTCGGCCGTTGGAGGGTAGTCGAGGAGCAGCTGAGCTCTCGCTAGAGCTTCTGCTGGAGTAGTGGGTGGCATTGGAGAACGGTGCGAGGAGCGGGACACGCTCGGACTTCTAACTACGTTAGAAGGAGCAGCGCCCCGTCCGGGCGACCGTATCTCACTCGTGCCAGCATGTTGGCGCGCATGCTGGTCTTGAGGGTCTTGATCCAACGAACGTATGGCGTTGTGAACGCCATGACGTTGTTGGTCCCGCGTCTCCTGAGATGGGCGCGGGGGATGCGCGGACGCCGAGGTTTGCGGTGCCTTGTCCTTGGACTTGGCAACGTCGCGAACACCTTCGTCGGCGCCTGTTCCTCCGCCAGCGTCTGCCCCACCACCCGTTTGCTGCGGTGAGGGTGGAGTGCACGACGCAGACGGCTCTGCTGCCGCGAAGCCTTCTTCTTCGGTGGCATGTTGAGGAAGATGTTGATGACGCTGCTCGCGTGAACGCCGGATTGGATTCACATGGCCTCGGCGCCCCCTACAGCGCGCCCGAGAGATGTCGAGGAGGCTGATCGTACCCACGGACACCTATGGGGCCGGGCGGAGCAGCCCTTTGTGGTTCGGAGGCGGAGGTCGCACGAAGAGCGGATCGAGGCGATGCACACGAGCGGTTTACCCAGCTTCGGAGCTCTCCGGAGAGATAAAACTCCTACTGCTGCTTGTTTGATCTATTGTGTCTTTGCTAGGGAGCAATGCGAGCTACAAAACCCAGCGTGAGTGTGTCTAGTCTACGGCCAGTCGAATGAATCGAACCAACCCCTACTGCGGAACCCGCGGAACCGAACCGAACCCTTTCTACGTTGCACTCGGGCCTCCTTTTATAGGCTCAAGGGGTCTCCGACAGGTGGCAACATAGGCGGGGGTGCAAAAGTAAAAACAGGAGTTGGTACACCTACTTGAACAAAGGTATTAAAGGTGCAAAATACCTAACTCGGCGGCAAGGGACAAAAGCAATAAATATACATCATTGTCGCCCAAAGCGATTCTGCAGAGACCGTCAGGTGCGCCTCCGTTCGCCACGATGGCGAGCTTGTCAGCGCTGCTCATCGCTGCTCTCCGCTGGCTGCACAGCCGCTTGACACGCGCCCATGGAACGGTCCCATGGCGACACGTCGCTGGGTGAGCTGGAGCGGAGACGGAGAGAAGTTGCATGCCGCGGCAAGCGCCTTGCCGCGGCGAATCCTGTCACGCCCGGAGGCTTGTCGCGCTCCGGGCCTTCCGGCAAGCTCCTCTTGCCGGGCCTTGTCTTCTGCGTGCACAGGTGGCCTTCCCGACAAGCTCCTCTTGTCGGGGCCTTGTCTGTGCCTAGAGAGGCCTTCCGGCAAGCTCCTCTTGTCGGGTCTTGTCTTTTGAATGGTTGCGGAGGGTCTTGGCGGACGCCCGGCGAGGCTTGCCACGGGGACGCAGCGACTGCCCGTGCACAAGTTCGGGGTACTAAGGTACCCCTACTTTAGTACACCGACACCAAGACTTGAAGAGTTTGACGACATTGACCTTTAGAAGACCAAACCCTTGTTATACCCTTACGTTAGACGCGACGATTATGAGTTGTCATTTGTTTGTTGTTTTTCCGACAGCCACAATAAAATCTGACTTTCAAAACAATTGTTTGTATTGTGTGCATCCCTCTCGATCTCTCCTATCCCACCCCAAACCCATGGACCCGTTAGAAGACGAATGGAGAAGAGCTTATATTTTCTGGACCGATGAGTCAATTGGAGATGGACCGATGGATTCAGAACATGGAGGATCACATGGAGAATAATCCTATAGCCGGAAAGGATATGACCCAGCATGCTCTTCCATTCTTTGAAAGAAGTGTTGCTACCTGGTGGAGGATGTACCAAACCATCAATGGATTGCAAGGAGTAACCAGTTGGAAGGAATTAAAGTTGACTTTGCTAAAGTCTCGGCTTGTGTCCCAGAAGTTGAAGCCTTATGGAAAGGATATGAAGAAACCTTGTGCATACAAGCTTTGTGGAGAAATAGGACACAACCATAAAGAAAACAAGGAATACCCTCATAATCAGAGGATTACCAAAGGAGTTAGCCGATGATATCAGGGAACTTCGGTTGGAGATTGTTCCCAAAGGTTTTGTTGCAACCATGGAAGTTCAGTCTGCATTGTTGGGAAAGATCCGTGAAGCTCAGAAGGATGACAAAGAGATTGCTGAGTAAAAGAGAGGATGAGAAAAGGAAAGGCCGAAGGTTTTCGTAAGGATGAGCACGACACCTTATGGTTCGAGGATCGTGTATATGTGCCTAATAATGCAAAGATCAGGAAGTTAATACTTCAGGACACTCATGACTCACCATACTCGATTCGCCCTGGAAACACCAAGATGTATTTGTATTTGATGGAGTGTTTCTGGTGGACTGGTATGAAGAAGGATATTGTGGATTATGTGGTCGTAGGTGATGTAAGCCAGAGAGAATAAAAGCAGAGCATCAGAAGCCAGTAGGATTACTACAGCCTATGCCGATACCCGAATGGAAGAGGGATAAGCTTGGCATGGATTTCATTACCGGATTTCCCAGAACCCGATTGGGATATGATTCTATCTGGGTAGTAGTTGATTTTCTTGACCAAAGTGGATCACTTTATCGTTGAAAACCACCTATACAAGTGAGAAGTTGGCCAAGATACATTTGACCAGGATCGTATGTCCGCATGGAGTTCGAGGACCATTGTATCGAGATAGAGGAACCCATTTACTTCAAAGTTTTGGAATCGATTCGTGAAACTTTGGGTACTAGGCTAGAGTTCAAGACAGCCTTTCATCCGCAGACAGATGGACAGACTGAGAGAGTAAATCAGATTCTGGAGGACATGTTGAGAGCTTGTGCGCAAGATTATGGATCTAGTAGTGATGACAATCTACCTTACGCGGAGTTCTCATACAACAACAGTTACCAAGCCAGTTTAAAGATGGCCCTTTTTAAGCTTTGTATGGGAGAAGGAGCCAGACACCATTGATATGGGATGAAGTTGGAGACCGTCAGTTGTTTGGACCAAATGTGATCAAGGAGTCAGAAGAGAATGTTAAGTGGATTCGAGATTGACTGAAGGTAGCTCAGTCCAGGCATAATATTTATGCATACTCAAAAACGCAAGGAGGTAGTCTATGAAATCGGAGACAGAGCATATCTTTGTGTGCCACCTCTGCGAGGAGTTAAATGATTTGGAATTAAGGGAAAGTTAGCCCCGAGATTTGTAGGACCATACGGAGTTTTGGAGCGTATGGGAGAAGTGGCTAACAAGTTGGAGTCACCCGAAGGACTGTCAGGAGTTCATGATGTGTTTCACGATTCCCAGTTGAAGAAGTGCCATGCGGAGATGGACAATATTTCCTTGTAAGGACGCTTGACCCTGGAAAGGATAATGATGTTCCACAAAGTGGAGTATGGATTTCATAAGTATAAGTTTTTATCTCGGTATGTGGGACATCCCACGAGGATGAAGAGATGAATTACTATTGGATATAAAGGAGGTATGATGTTGGAAATATGGATCAATGGAAATTCCATGATGAGTCTGAGTAATCATGTCCTAGTTTGGTGCAAATAGAAGGAAGGAAGACACTACAATTGGATGGATTTTAAGTATACCAGGAAGTTGGAAGTTGGAATAATGATCAGTTGCCCCGAGGATGTGTTCAAGGATTATAAGGGATGAGATGGGCCATAACCCACAGGCCCCAGGACCTGCCAAGAAGCAAGCACATTCTTGCTAAAGGAAAAACCCTAGAAGAAGTTACGATTTTGTTAACAGACGATTCTATAGGAGCTTACGCAAAACCTGAGAGTTGTTAAGGAACGATAGTTGTTTGTTTGGCTTGCAGAATCAATGGATTTTCCGAACTTGGTTCATCGACAAGAGAAATTCTGCAATGCTTGTGAGGATGACCGAGTGTTAGAATGCGAGATTCGCTAAACCATGTACAAGGTAATGATTTGGGTGCGGGATGGATTGATCACCATACCGACTTACTCTTATTATTCGCTTTGCTATATGGAATGGTGAATCTGAGTGACTTACCTATAGTGGAGAGACGACGATCAAAACCCTGTTTAAACCTTAGAATGGTATAGGAATTTTTTCCCTTGTACACGGCAGTTGTTGCCAACCGTAGGTTATATGGTGAGGTTCAACCCAGACCCGTTTTCTGCAGGAGAAACCATAAATTGATGACCACCATGAGATATCGATAGTTGTTTAGAATTGGCGCCAGACCCGTCAGCTAAGAAGACCCAGTGTCGGAATAACCTTACCCAGAGTAAAGGACAAAAGAATTGAGGAAAACGTTATGCCACTACCGGAAGAGCCCATAGAAGGAATTATCCTTACGATCTGAGAAGACCGACACTGTCAGTAATAAGCATGGAGTATATGAGTTTTGATGGAACCGTAACCAAGCTTTTAAGGGTGGTAGCACCCCAGACCCCTTGTGATGATCGATGGATTTTGAAGACCCCCAAACCCTAACCTATTTCTTTCTAGCCTCTCCGGATCTCGAGGACGAGATTCATTTTAAGGGTGGTAGTTTGTAACATCCCAAAATTCTAAATTTTGGAATGTTATAAACAAATAGATAGTTTTGATTGATTGGTTGATTGATTGGTGAAAGTGAGTGAATTGAAACTTTTTGAAAGTTAAATGAGAGGGAATAAAAGGACTTTCCCAAATTTTCATTTTGCTTTTATGATCTTCGAATTCAAATTCTTTTCATCACAAAACCACGGAGAGAAGATGACATGACTTCTTCCATTTATTTAAATGACAAGGGGTGTTGAAAATATTTGAATTTCATTTGAGAATATTTCCAATTCTGAAACTTTATGCAACTCAATGATTTTCACGAGCGAAGATAAAATGACTTCTTCAAATATATGAAATATGAGTTGGGAGTTTCAAAGAATTAAATTCAAAGTTATTTTGAATTTATTTTCAATTTGGAGTTATTTGAGTTTTATTCAAATTATTTTTCTCCAAAAATAAAATATATGGAAAATAGGGTAACATGATTCCCTACATCGAGAAAATTGGAGAGAAATTAATTTGAAATCATTTTGGTATTTTTAAAAATGATTTTCAGTGGATTTTATTAGGGCGTGCTTGTTTGAATTATTTGAAATTTTGTGTATTTTATTTGAAGCTAGAATAATGTTCAGGTTGTTGGAAATCTTTTTCTGAAAATTTTGATATATTTTATGCCTATATAATATTTTCATTTTATTTTGTTTTCCTCTCTGTTTGTTAAAAAAAAATTCGCAGCACCTTGGGCCAAAGGCCCAAGCCGCCAAGCCAGCAGCCGGCCAAGGCCAAGGCCATCCACCGCGCGCACCAGGGAGCCAGGAGGGAGCCGCCGCTCCTTTTTCCTAATCTTAGTAGGACTCTTGTCCTACTTCCGTTTATTCCGTTTATTTCTAGATCTTTTCCCTCTTTGTTTCCTAATCCTAGTCTATTTCTTGCCCCCTACCCCAAGCAAAACCCTCCCTTCCCCAATATAAATACCCAAGCACTCCCCTCCAACACATCAAATCAACACCTCTCCTCTCCTCTCCTCTCCGCAGAAGAAGAAGGCAAAGACCACCGCCGCCGCCAAGTGCCGCCGCCCGCCGCCTTGCCCGTCGCCGTCGGAGCCCTTGCCTCTTCGAGGTACTAGCCCAGCGCGCGTCACCTTTTCTTTTCCTCGGTTCGGTTTTTCAGAATCGTTAGGTTTCCGTTCCGGTTTTCTAGATCGGTTTTTCGTTTCGCTTTTCTTTCCGAAACCCTAGATCAGTTTTCTCGCCGGTTTTTATTTCCGGTTTTGTTTAGCGAGCGTTCGCTCGATAGATTTTTCTTTTTATTTTTAATTTCCGTCAGGGACCTATCCATAGTGTTATTTTTACAGATTAGTCCCTAATCTTCAAACGCTCATAACTTTTTACTCATAAGTCGGAATCCAACGAAACCAACGCCCACTTCTTCGTTACGATCCCCTCTATCCAGTAATCCAACTCAAACATGTTTTTGAAAGTTTAAAATTTGAATTAGATCTGATTTGTATTCAAACTTAGTTTGATCATAACTTGAGTTTCATAATTCCGTTTGAGTTGATTCTTTTTGCAAATTGAAGCTCTTGACCTAAACTTTCTGATAAGGCCAAATTCACATAGTTTTGGTACTGTTAGAAATTGTTTTATGCTACAAGAGTTATTTGTTTGGTTTTGTTGTTTTCCGAGTTGTTCTCTTCGTTCTTTCCGATCTTTTGAGTGATTGCTTATGTGTGGTTACTATTGCTTGATTACGATAGATTGACGGAGTTTGTGAGTAGAACTATCAAGAGTTTTGAGTGCGAACCATCTTCGTCAACATTGCAGGCAAGTAACACTTTGATCATACTTTTCTCATACCCAGTTTTTATGCATTAGATCTATCCTCAAACACTTGCATGATTAGGATCTAATTAAATTGTGGGATGGGAAGTAGTTTGAGGTAGTACCTATTACCTGTTTTATTATCAAACCCTTGGGAGTTACTTCTACGTTTGCTTATTATGCCATGCTATGCTCGTAGACGTGGATTGGGTTTTAGTGAATATCCATGACAGATGTGAGATTGATAATTAATGGTTTATCTAAGGTGGCAACTTAAACACACATCTGGGTGGATTGAGGCACCTGGTTACTCCAGGACTTGCCTGTCTAGGCACCTGGGTTTCCAGGACTTGCCTGTTTTTTTGGGACCGCCACCCAGGCTCAAAGGGATCATGAGATTATTCAAACTAGTAACTTCCGTGTGCAGCCACAAGCCATTATGGGCTCTGGCATAGTTGATTAAGTTGTGTGAACTCTTACAGTGGTAGACTAGCAGATGTAGGGGTTGTAGGTGGTACGGTCTACCCATCGTAAGGTGCAAATGCTTCTGAAAGACTATGTCTCGGTCATCCGTTTCTCAAACACCATGCAGTGCGAGAAATCCAACGGAGGAGATCGAGTCTTGTGGGGAAAAGTCATAAACCTCTGCAGTGTATAAACTAATCATGATTAGCCGTGTCCCCGGTCATGGACAATTTTGAGTAACTAGTTCTTGGATTATCCTGTTGATCTCATCACGTTACTTAATATAATTTGTTTGGGTTTAATGAGTACTTTTAATTGGGATTGAGGATGCTGTCAACCATTCTCAATGTTTAACAACCACCATGATAGTTAAATAAATTTATTCCTTTGAAATAGGGAAAAATTGGCTTTTCGCAAAACCTTATAACCATAGAGCTTTTCCACCAACCATATATGCATATAGTATAGCCTATTCTTTCATTACTCTCTATGTGTTACATTGCCAACATATTCCATGTGCTGACCCGTTTTCGAGCTGCAACTTTTCATGTTGCAGACTTTTCAGACGACGAGTAAGTGATACGTTAGGGTTACGATTTCCTATACTCAACTTTGCCGTTGGTGTTGATGGGAATCCACAACCTTGTTGCTTCCGCTATATTTGGATTGAGGTAATAGTATTTACGCTACTTTATACATGTGATTTACCTCTGTTATAAATCCTCACGAATCCGTGTGTGTCAAAGATACCGATCCAGGGATGACACGAAAGCACAGAGACTTGATCCATTCGGGTCGGGTCGCTACAATCTCCTCCCGAACACCATCCATGCTGACCGAGAGTAACCCATTGAGAGTCGACGAGTTCATTGAGACGAGCTTCTAAACGGCTTGGAGAAGAGGCTCACCTTGTTTCTTGGAACGCTTGTCCATATCCGTCGAGAGATCGGCGCGGATGAGATCATAGACCCCGCGCCCATCCGCCAGCAACTGCTCCATCGCCCCTGCTCATTGTCAACCATGTCAACATGTCCTGTTTTGATGTCACAGAATCTCCAAGACCACTGAATCTGATACCAAATGTAAGCTACACTCTCGATCTAACTATTAGAATAAATCTGTGGCCACCGTTGATCATCCGAGGACCAAGCAATCATAGGAGGCACGACACCAAGATTTGTTAATGAGGTTCACCGATATGGCTACATCCCCGAGGCCTAACTATGGGCGCTCTTCCCCATGACACCGCTACAATACCGCACCCGGTCGCCCTGGACGCCGACACATGCCGCTGGCTTCCCTTGTGTTCCTGTGCTATTATGTTGGCATAGGTTACATAATGTGTCTACCCTCGCTATATATGAGAATCCTAGGATACTAGTGTCCTACTAGGACACGACTCCATATCCTATGTAAACACAATACTACTCAGAGTCCAACTGCAACCTACCTTGTACACAATATTCGACACAACTCTAACACTAACAACAGAACTAGGCCATGGATTGAAAGAGGAATTGGAATACACTGTAGCTATCCTCCGAACCACCCACACAACTACACAACCACTACATGCATTTGACCAAAGTCGCCTTTCCGTCCAAGCCTGTGTTTGAACTAGCTAACACCCGTTTAAGTAGTACATGACCATTGTCGTCTATTGGGCCCAGTTTGGTCTTGACGCGAATGGGCCTCGGCTCCGGCCCATGAGCAGTCTTGAATCTTCCTACCCTTGAAGTCATTGCTGGATCATCAACAATGCATCTTCCTGTTGCCGCCTCAGCATCCTTGCTCATGATATTAGCTCGATTAACTACAGGAGATGGCTTGGCGATGCCGATAGTTGGACCCATGTCACATTAGTAGAAAATGACCCATTAATCCCGGTTCTAGAGGCCCTTTAGCCCGGGTTCTGGAACCGGGACTAAAGGGTTGGGACTAAAGCCCAAAAGCTTTAGTCCAGGTTCGCTTACGTACCAGGACAAGGGGCTCCACGTGGCCGCTTTGGGCTGCCCAGGCAGGAGGACCTTTAGTCCTGGTTGGTAACACCAACAGGGGCCAAAAGGCTGCCACGCGTCAGCAGCTCGCAGGCGTTGGGGTTTTTGTTTTTTTAAGGGGGGGTGTCGGTGTCAAAACCGGCGGATCTCGGGTAGGGGGTCCCGAACTGTGCATCTAAGGCTAATGGTAACAGGAGGCAGGGGACACGATGTTTTACCCAGGTTCGGGCCCTCTCGATGGAGGTAATACCCTACTTCCTACTTGATTGATCTTGATGATATGAGTATTACAAGAGTTGATCTACCACGAGATCGTAGAGGCTAAACCCTAGAAGCTAGCCTATGATTATGTTTGTTTGCCGTCCTACGGACTAAACCCTCCGGTTTATATAGACACCGGAGGGGGCTAGGGTTACACAGAGTCGGTTACAGAGAAGGAGATCTACATATCCGAATTGCCAAGCTTGCCTTCCACACAAAGGAGAGTCCCATCCGGACATGGGACGAAGTCTTCACTCTTGTATCTTCATAGTCCAACAGTCCGGCCAACGTATATAGTCCGGCTGTCCGAGGACCCCTTAATCCAGGACTCCCTCAGTAGCCCCCGAACCAGGCTTCAATGACGATGAGTCCGGCGCGCAGATTGTCTTCGACATTGCAAGGCGGGTTCTTCTCCAAATTCTCCAGAGTACCTGTTGTAGCGAGCAGTGTCTGGCTCCTCATCAATGTCGCACTCCTCGGCTTCTGTGCTTCAATAATGGCTATCTCCACGTGTCGGGCGAATGTGAGAAGTCGGGGCATTTTTTCATTTTTCACCCTGACCATACAAGTAAATCGTCTATTTAAAGAGTTGAGGATCCTCAGATCCAAATCACACCATCTCCTCCCAGCGAGTATCCATTAGAGCGCGCCCAGAAGAAACCATCCCATCATGGCCGGCCATCGAAGCTCCTCCTCTCGCTCCCGTAGCACTAGGCCAGGCGATTGGGAGAAATGTTCTATCCCCCACAACCGATTAGTAGAGTTGTAGACCAAGGGGTTTCTCCCGCCAGTGTACATGGTCCCTGTCCGAGCTGGACTAGCCACTTATAATGGCGGGGAGCAAGTGTAGAGTTCTCCAAACCCGTCCAAGGGGGAGCGAGTATGCTTTGTCCCCTATTTGCTGAGGGGACTCGGATTTCCAATCCATCCTTTCCTCCGTGGGCTCTGTAGTTCTACAGCCTCCAGCTGCATAATTTACCCCAGCCTCCATACTGCATATCGCAGGCTATGTCGCCTTCTGCGAGCTATTTCTGGGTTGCGAAGCTCGTTTCGAGCTGCGGAAGAGGCTATTCTGCGTCGTACCCCGCACTCAGGAGGGGTTGGTATATCAAGTGGGCAGAGCCGAAATATGGTGCATCGCTGGGACCGGATACCTGTCTGGTACCCCGAAGAAGACATCCGAAGACTGGCCTTCGGAGTGGTTCTACATGGAGGACGTACCTCTTCCGGACCCTATTCGGAAGGGCCTTCCCGAGTTTGTAAATGCCCCGTTGAAGAAGCGCCACAGCTGGCGCCCCCGGAGCCCCCAGGAGGAAGATAATAGATAGATCCTTTTCCTGATGAACAGGATAGAGACGCTGGCCAAATCAAGACTGACAATAATTGAGGTTATGTCCATATGTATAATTCGGGGAGTGCAGCCACTTCAATATCGGGGGAAACCCATGTGTCACTTCAATGGGGAAGACGATGCCACCCGCTGCGGCCGTAAAGGTCCGGACTCCGCCGCTGCTCTGGCGAAGATACTATCTGATTTGTACAAAGGAGAAGAAGAGGAGTTCATCCGTATCAAACCGCGGGATGGATTCTCCATGTACAACCCCCAAGCTGGGCGAGCTGTTATCTTTTATTCCAGTCTTTCCCTTGTTTTTTAGCACAAATGTTTACCTTGTCAATTCATAGCAGGAACTGCAAAAAGCTATGAGGGAGGTTCACAGCCAGCCTCCATAGCCAGAGGACCCGGACTCAAAGAAGATCCGGACACATTGGTGGAGCTTGTAGACAAGACATTTTATCAGTTAAGCTGCGATGGTGCGTTAGTGGCCATCATAGCTGATTATCCTGGCCTGCTCCCAGTATCACATGTAAGTAAGACCAGAGTCCCAACCTCCAAAAAGGAATCCCTATTTGCGCCTTACCCACCGCACATGTATTGCATTTTACAGGGAAGGCCATCGGGACGCCATGCCGAACCCGCGGTGACTCATCAAAAAGGGGCACCGAAGCCGGGTAGGCTCAAAAGGAAGGCGGTCAGGACCGAAACGCCGTTGCAAAGGTATGTTTAAAAACTTGCCGCGAAATTATGATGGTTAAAAGATAACAACGACCGTTGCCTCGTGGCAGAAAAAGCGCTCTCCGGACTATATTCGGAGAGCCTGCTGGCCGCGCCTCCACCAGCCGGACTCCGAGGCCGGACTCAAGGGCGGAGGTTGACACGGGGACAACGCCGGACGATCCTCCTACAGAGGATGCAGATAGATTCTCCGCTACAAACTTCGAAGTGGAGAGTGCCATGAATCATAGGCGCCGACGGGCCGCACTACGCGACCCTAATTTCTCTGAAGAGGTGTTCAATGCCTTCAACTCAGGGGAAGCGTACATCTGGGCTGTTCAAGGTGGCCACGCCCGAGCCACGGACCAGTACGTAAAGGATATACGGGTAAGAAAATTTGATAAGTATGTATATAAGTAGCCCCTGAGACTTGAAACAGTTCGCACAACTGATTTAAGGATCCTCGTGTGCGTAGGCTCTCATAGAGAAGAATACCCAGCTGTCTAAAGAGCTGGAGGAGTGCAAAGCCCAACTGCGGGCCGCAATCGCCGGAATGGAGGAGTCCACGAGGGCCCCATCTGGTAATACTTGTTTGGATCCAAAATGATGTAATGGCATGTACCAGTTAGTATTCGGCATGGATGCAGATCTAACAATAGATTATGCAGACAATCCCAGAGGCGATCCGGAGATTGTACCAGAGGATGAGCAACATGCTCAACGACAGTTGAAGGCTGGCGAGCGTGTGCTTACAAAGGTTATACAGGAGAAAAATAATCTCCAGGACGCGGACATCCGACTGGACATCGAATTAAAGGATGTTCGGGCCCAGCTTGCTGACTCCGTGAAGGAGAATAAGAGGCTTCGACGCGGCATATTTGTTAAGTGCTCTAACAAACCACTATAAAGTTCGGCGAAGAAGCGCGCTAACAGAATTATGTCTGTAGCTATGTTGACAGGTCGTCCCGAAGAAGAGATGCCCGGGTCAGCCGTCGATCTTCTGCAGGAGCTCTCACAACTGCACGAACAAGTTCGGCAGGTGATGCAGGGCATTGCCCAGGCCATATGGCCATCCACTTCCCTGCCAGGACGCATGGTTGAGCTTGTGGATATGCTCGAGGGAGCGCAGCGGCGCTTCCGATTATGGAAGATATCGGTCTGCCAAGAAGGCAGAAGGGAAGCCTGGGCCATGGTGAAGACGTGATACACCAAGGCTGACCTGAACCACATGGCCGAGGTCGGACCTGTAGGGTCAGATGGGAAAGATATCCCTGTAAATCTGGTGTATGACCAGGTAGCATTAGCCGCTAAGTATTCCCAACAGGACTGTAGGCTAGGCAGCCTGTTGGATGGTATAGAAGAAGAATTTAGTCAATCTAAGTGACTTTGTACTTCGAAGGACACATTTTGTCCCTAGCTGGATTGTAAATCATTTGTCTTGGCGGACCTTTTCGCTTCAACCTCTGGACCCGACAGTCTGAAGTGTGTCCGAATACCCGCTCGGTTATGTGAAAACCGGGGCACGCGTGGAAACCAGTCGTAGGGGTCATAAGTGCTAGAACAGACAAGTACCCAACTAGTTATGTTATATTACATGGGTAGTAAGAAACATCTTCTAGGGAGAATATTTCCGTTAAGGGTTCCTTTACCTGGGTGTGCATGCGTTAATGTGCATGTCCGAACTGTGAAAAATTACGCAGGATATAAGCATCTGGGGGCATGTTTTGTAATAGGTAAAAGACATCTTTTGTTCACCGACCGAATATTCCCTTAAGAACGCTAGCTTTCGGCTTCACCCAGTCTGAGGTACACATCCGGCTGACCCGGCAGTAACAATCGCGGAGGTGCTCCCCTTATGCCCTAGCCGAATTAACGGGAACGTAGGGCATAAACACAAGAGGCAGGCAACCCATCTTGCACTACAAAAAAAACACTTCCGTGATGATACATGTTTGTCACAGTAGGTCGCGTTTTTTGTCATGCATGTACATCCATGACAAATTTATGACAGAATCAAGATAGTCATACCTGTGCTATCGTAGAAGTGTTCCATGACATTACCAAAATTATCATCACGGAAGTGTCCACTTCCATGACGATAAATCGCGCGTCACAGAAGTGCTTTCGTCAAGGGTGACCGACACGTGGCATCCACCGTAACGGAACACCGTTAAGCTATCGGGTCGGGTTTTGGATCCGATAACCCATTAACAACACCGACCAATGGGGATTTTCCACGTGTAAAATCATCATCAGCTGGAGGAAACACGTGTCGGCTCACCGTTGGGACAGATGTCATCGACTCATTGGACAGAAGGCGCCTATGATATGTCGACACGTGGCACGGCCCAACAGAGGCCCATTCCTGTGAAAAGGTCGGCCCGTTTGACTTGGTCAAAAGGTGGCGGGCCGACCCATGTAAAGCACATTAGCGGCATGTTACGCATATAGCCCATTTACAGCCCGCTAAGCCAAGGCCCGTTCGCCCTATCCGAATTAGGCCCGATGGCGTCATCGGGGCCGCAATATGATTCGGCCCGTTTTCGCCGGCCCTTGTATGGCCCATGACGTCTTCGGCCCATATGAGGCCCTATGTAACTCTTGGCCTATTAACGGCCCGTTGTGAAAGTGGCCCGTAATGAACGATGTATTACTTTACACCCATTAACGGCGCGTGGTGGCGGCCCGTAATGAACAGTGTATCACTTTATACCCATTAACGGCCCGTTATTCCGTTGGGCTATTTCTAGCCCATGTTATCTTTCAGCCTTCTCAGAGCCCATTTATTCTTGGGCTCATTTCCAGCATTCGTTTACTTACGGCCCGTTACTGTCATTTTCTGCTTATGGGCCAAATTCAGCCCTTGGTTACAGTCGGCCCGTTTGTGGTCCGTCAACACGTTGGGCCGTTTTCATAGCGTCATGAAATACGTCCTATTAACGATGGTCCGTTATGGTCGGCCCATGAAGAGATGATTCCAACTCTAGACCGTTTACGACCATAATGCGGCCTATTATTTGCCCGTGTTTGGCCAATTAATCATACTGCCCGTATAAGGCCCATTGATGACACGGCCCGTAGAAGGCACATTGTTTCTACGACCCGTAGAAGGCCCATTGTTTCTAAGGCCCGTAGAAGGCCCATTGTTTATACGGCCCGTAGAAGGCCCACTGTTTCTACGGCCCGTAGGTCCAGTGTCACTATAGTAAATATTAGCCCATGGTTATTGTGGCCTAGTTTTAAAAAAATAGGTTATTGCAGTAACTAGCAAACCGCAGAAAAAGAACTGCACTGACTACAAGCAAACAAATAAACAAGACAACAAGGAAATAAATAAGCAAGCAACTTACACTATGCTATCACGGCTATTACACATATTACATCCATTGGGCATCAAAGTTCGCCACCAGTGCAAATATAGGGAACACAACAGCATATAAACGCATGACAAAACAAGTCCAGAACTGAAACCACTTGAGAAGAGCTCAAGAAACAATATCACAGGTACCCATAATGTCGGCAATATGCTTAGACAGCTTATTAACTTTCTCTTGTTTGGCGCTTAAGTCCTCCAGTAACTTCTTTGTTGCACCGAAAGTATGCATCTGAATTCTGCAGGGACTTCCTCGGTCCTTGGCTTCGTCGCATAACATGTCGATCGATGTCTTTCAACTTGAAGTTGAGACTCAAGAAGCCGAACTGATTCAGCAACGAGTTCGAAGATTTGGTGCCCGGTGGTAGCCGAAGAACTTTCGAACACTACATCAAGACAGGACTTTGGGGTTGTCTCGGTGTCCTCAATATAGTTTTTATCAGCTTTCTTGGAGACCAACAGGGATGTCTCACTATCTTGAACCTTATCTGCATTACTTCCTTTACCATTGCATAACAAGGTACTCTTCTCCAATATTTTATCCGCGTTCTAAAAGAGAAACAAACAAACACATCTTAGGTTTACAATGTAGTATATGAAACTCATTTTGGTAAACCAGTTCAGTAGTAAGGTGGACAGGATAACAGCATGAAACAAACATATATCTATGTAGTATGGTCATTGTATGGTCTATATCATTCTAGTTTATGTTGCCAAATCAAGATAGATACAGTTCAAATCATATCTATTTAAGACAAAGCAGCATAGACAGAATATAAGTATGGGAAACTACACAGCAATAACAACACTTGTAATGTGCATGGCATGAGAACATAACTGTTTATTCAATTGAAACTGAAATCAACATAGAGCAAGTTACAACAGCAAACAGCCAAACACGTTGAAGAAACATGTTTAAAACATACCTGTTGCGCCATTGGAGTTTCAATTGCATCCTTCAAATTTGAAATTGGTTGGTATCAGTAAATACAGTGATGCAAGAGCAAAGTAGTATGAACCATAGCTACGGAACCTGACACGAGAACAATTCTTCTTACGCTTTAAGCATTGACTTCGGGTTTGGAGTGGTGGTCCTCGTAATTTGGGCACTGCAGTTGCCTTACTAACTGCCTCGTGTTTGGGTGCTCTGTGGTGGAGACGGTCTTTGTGTCAACGGAACCGGGTGTCTATCTGTTGGGATTGGGGTTAGAAGGGGTGTAGCTGGTTCTCTGTCCAATTGGGTAGGGGTACAATCTGCATGAGTGTGGGTTATGTGTGGTGGGGCTGATTCTTGGGCAAGTACAACTGTGGTTCTATCTGCATCGACAGGTAGCACGATCTTTTACGAAGACCGTGTTTTTACTCCCACAGAATCTGCCATCACTCCCTCCAATTGAAATGGCTGATAAACAAGAAAAGTAATTGAATGTACAGACATTGTAAGATAGACAGGTGCAATGGATAGTAGGGAATAAAACAGGGCATGAAATAATTCACGTTTATGTTGTCTAAGCAAACAGATTAGCAGGACATAATTTCACATATATGATGGCTAATTAAACAGGATAGCATGACACAATTTCACATGTATGATGGCTAACTAAACAGGATAGAATGACACACTTCAAAATATGATGACTATGTAAACAGGATGACATGATACAACTATACGATGTGTCTATTAAAGTGGTTGGCATGCCATAAATCACAATCATGCCGTCGATGGAAACATGATGGCATGATATAATTCACGGATAGAATGACATAATTTAAAATATGATGACTACGTAAACATGATGAGATGATATAACTATATTATGTCTTTAGAAAATGGGTTGGCATGCCATAATTCAAATACATGCTGTCTATGTAAACATCATGGCAAGACATAATTCAAATATATGATTTATATACTAAGGAAGTGAGCAGAGGGCAATTGCATATATGATGTGTCAACTAAGGAGATGGCATTCAATATTGTGTATATGATGTAAAAACTAAGCATTGCAATACAACATATGCATTATATGACTAATATAACCACCAAGTTTGAGCATACACCTCGTGGGGATAATAGGACTGGTCATACGCCTCTGAATCCTTCTCACGAAGAGCTATCTGTAACCAGACAAGATATCTGCTTCAAAGTAGCATTGTCTGCTTTGAAGACCTTGTTTTCACTCCAGATTTCTCCATCACCAATTCAAATGGCTGGTGCACAGGAAGAGCAGTTGAATATACAAACATTGTCGACAAAAGCAATGAGAAATACAAAAAAAGGACGACATGATATAATTCACATATATGACGCTTGCCTAAACAACATGGCATTGCATAATTCACATACATAATGCCTTGCAACAACATAACATTGCATAATTCACATATATAATGTCTTGCAACAAGATGGCATTGTATAATTCACATATATGGTAATTAGACACTAAACAGGTGGCATTCACACAAAGCATGTCTAAACTAAGCAAATGACATAGCAATGCAAGATACCATACGCACGATATGAGTAACATAACCCTGCCAAGTTAGGGCATGCACCTCAGGGGGGAAATATGACTGGTCATCTTTCTCTGAATCCTCCTCTGAGGAGCTATCGGTAACCAGCAAGACATGCGCTTTGTCAGATAGCATTATGCGCTCAAGACCTTGTTTCCACTCCAGATTTTTCCATGACCGTGCGAATGGCTGATGCACAGTGAAGAGTAATTAAATGTACTAAAATTGTTGACAAATTTAACACATAATAAAAAATGATGGCATGATATAATTCACATATAAGATGGTGGCTAACCAGGGTGGCATTGCAAAATTCACATATATGATGCACAGCTAGACAAGATGGCATTGCATGATTCACATATACAATAAAGAAACTAAGCAGATGGCATTGACACAAAGCATGTCTAAACTAAGCAGATGACATCTTTAATGTATCTGAGGGCAATGCAAGGCACCATATGCATGATATTACCAACATCGGCATGCCAAGTTAGAGCGAAGACCTCATGGGGTAAATAGGAGTGGTCTTCTCCTTACGAATCCTCCTCGAGCAGTTATCTTCCTCTTGATTACGATCCGAAATGGGTGGAGGGCTGCCTTTGCGCCCACCATGGGATGATGTCTGCATGAAATTTTATTGCCACGCAAGGCTCGTCTCTTTTGCTCTACATGATCAGTTCCATTGTGTACAATAACTGGCATGCATAGGAATAAAACATAGTGAGATTATGTAAGGAGTGCATGCACAAATCCAGAGTGATGGTAGCAAACTGTGGATAGACCCAAAACCAATGACAAGGCGGATAATAGCTTTAGTTAAAAAATACAGATAATGGCTCCTTTATTGTTTGTTTGCACCCAACATGAAACTCATAGTAGACACCGGAGATTAACCAGATAGTAGACAGATAGTACTGATTGCTGCCCCAATATGTACCCCACAACCATCTAAAAACTCAAGTTTCAGCATTACTTTGGACCTGACTCGGAGTCTAATAGGTGAACACGATGATAATGTAGCATGTCATCATATTAAGCGACGCATAACGTAAGCAGACACGGAAGAGTGCGACCTCTCTTGCGGACCCGTGTAGTCCTCAAGGTCATCTGCTCAGTTGATGATGGTAATGTAGTTGTCGTGGCTGCCGGCGGTGGGGAAGAAGATCTGAGGCGGCGAAAGACTGTCTGGAGAGCGCATCCCTGCTGTGGTGAACCCTTCCGTCGTTGGAGCATCTGAGCTGGGGTGGAACACAGTAGCGAGAGCAGGACAAACCACACAAGGTTTTCTTTGACACATATCTGTAACAGAAGTAATTGAGTAAGCGCATGTTTGAATTTTAGGATTCTAACAATGCAGTGATAGGAAATAGACAGGAATAGGATAGGAATGCACGTGCAAAACAGAGAATTTAAAAACACAGGATTTCTGCCAATCTAGGTGTTTGATTAACAACAATAGGAAGATCACAGGATGCAAAAAAGCATGGTGAGATTAAGTCAAACCACAAGAAAATGTACGGTTATAATGCTATTATGCTACTATCTCTTAGTCTTGTGCTTGATGAATAGGAATATGAAAAGGAGGAGAAGTGGAAATTAGAATTCCTATGGTTTTTCTTTCAAGGAGACACTAAAGGAACATCCTACAGTTTTCCTTTTCTCCATTCCTTTGCACAAAATTCATGAAAAGTAGTACCATAGGAAACTTTCCAATTCCTATGTTTTTCATTCACTTTTCCTTTCAAGCACTGGCGATTCTAGTAGGCAGGCTTGAGCAAGGAAAATCCTACACTAAAAAATGTTTTTGTGCTACTTGTATTACTTTGGACCCAGGCCACTGCCATACTAGCTCAACTCCTAGGCCCATCGACAAATGCACATCTCAAACGCGCAGAGATAAATAATGATGGCGTTTAAGAGAGTCCATGACGGATAGCTAAGTTGCCTGGTGCCTCACTGCTTGTCATATAGTAGGATAAAATAATCGTATTTCCCGTTACTACGAGTGCTCAGTGGACAATATATATAACATGTAGAGTAAAAAAGAGATGCAACAAGTGTACAACCTCTTTGGCGAAGCCATGTCGATCTCAGCGTGATTGGGTTGGCCGGTGAGGATGCTCCGGCTAACTTTGCTGTCGGAGGAAAGAAGATCTTAGGCGTCTGGAGATGGAGCCCGAGGTACTGCTGCACTGTGATGGAGGGTTTCGTTGTTGGAGCAGCTCCGGTGAGTTGTACAACACCGAGGCTGAAGCAGGACAAGTGAGACAACGAACAACGTTAACCTGAGTGGAATTCTAATAGCATCTCCAATACATGACGTAGAATACATAACCACAAAGTGCTAGATGTAAAATACATCAGCCGCTCATCTCTGAACTTAACTGTCGAAACTGAACTTAACTGTCAAAACCGAACCTAACTGTCGAAACTGAATTTTGCTGTCGAAACTGAATTTTGCTATCAAAACTGAACGCACTAGCAAGGTGAGGCTACATGTCGGTCAACTGACTTTTTCATCTCTGGTCAGTCGATTTTGCAGCCGTTGGATACGAAATCAAGGGCCTGCGGTTCATCTTCAACCTCCACCCCCCTGAGCCGCCAGCCACCACCGGCCAAACAGCATCCCCCCGCCCATGGCGGTAGCGCCGCCCGCCCGCCAAAACACTCCCCACCGCCCGGTCCGCCGCCGCCCGGCCATCCCTCTAGGCCCCCATGCCGAAGCTTTTTCTCGGCGATGCCCACGCCACCGCCCGCCACCGCCACGACCACCGCCCCATCCTGAACCCTAAGATAGATAGTGGGGTACCTCTCCGTGAGCCCCCCTCCCGCAAGCTGGTTCTTCCTTCACCGGCGAGCCCACCCCTTGAAAATCGATCGCCCAAAAGTCGATCTTTGTCGCTGAAGGGTAGCCAAATCGAGCAGCATCGCAAGCAAGAGCAAGAGCGAGAGCAGCAGCGAAGCAAGAGCAATAGCAAGAGTAGACCAGGCAGGGATAGAGAGCAAGAGCGAGCAGCAGCGCGGCGAGAGCTAAAGCAGCAGCAGCTCCTATCGATGTGGGCGTCGCCACCGAGGAGCGACGCGTGGAGGAAGTGGCGGCGACGCCGCCGTGGATGGAGCAGCGTCGTGTCGGCTCGGGACCGGCGCCGGCAGCACCGTGAGATCGAATCAAGAAGAAAATGCGGTGATTAGTGTACAACCTCTTTGGTGGCGCCCGATTAGGCCGCAGCTTCATCCGAGGAAACGGTGATGATGATGCTCTTCCGGTGGTGCAGGTGAAGACGTCGGTGTGGGAATGGAGGTGGCGCGAAAGACGAGGGGAATGTCGGGGCAGCTCGTTGGAGGTGGAGGACGGGGTGGCTGAACCAGCGGGACGATGAGATCGATGACAGATCCTCATCCGGTACGGTGGATGAGGGACGTCGAAATGTTGCTGTGGACGACGTCGTCGGGGAAGAGGCTCCGGCTGGGTGGCGGACGGAGCAGGGTGTGGGGTTTTGTCGCGGGTTTTCGCGGCCTCGGTGTACGAATGGGTGGGCGGATGGGATGGCAGTGGGGAACCATGGCTTAGAGACGCGCTTGTCCAAAATGTGGAGTAAGTTACAAAAGTACCCCCACTGATTTGAGGCGGTTCTTTTGGTTCAGGGGTACCACGGGCATTTCGCGTGTTGGGATTTCACAGGAGGTGCGAGTTTTCGCGCGTGTTGTAATTTCGGAATAGCAAGGCACGGGTTGAGATGGAGGGAGTTGTCGGAGCACAACAAGACAAAGATATATCTTAAATATTTTGGGCTAACAAGGCGCGGGTTGAAGAGGCGGGAGTTTCGCAGCATGATAGACAGACACGCTAGCTTCAATTTTCGGCATAACAAGGCGCGGCTTGATATTTCGGAAGAACAAGATTAACGTGTACCCAAAAAAAGACAATTTGCACCTTAACACGCACAACACACACACAAACACCATTTAGACTAGAGTAAGGTACACGTGCATTGCACGCATGAGATTTGGCAACCAAATTATGAATAAATACCACATTATAGCATGCAAGCTTTGAGTCATATATGCATGATGTAGATGTTCGTTTAATTCTTATAGTTCATTTCATTCAAAATCATCTAGTTTTTAGAAGAAAGCTAATCTATTTTAATATTCATGGAATTGTGCGTTGTAAGACATAAAGTAAAAAATAATAATGGCAAATCATGTAGAAAAACATTTGGGCAATTATGATACGGAAGATTCTAGAAAAAATAAGAAGTGCTTGTGTTTTGATGTTTCTGCATTATGCTTAAGTTCAACCATGGAGTCTTCTAGATTATACATGTGGCGAAATCTGGTGGAATCTAGATGATATCCAACGACCAATAGTGCTCAAATTTGCCATCTTTGGACCATTGGATTCGCCTCATCCAACGACCTTCTTTCAAAGTTAAAGTTACCCGCACACAATATAAAAAATATATAATATAATATATATAGGGGTATAGATATAGATATGTGATGCGAAAGCCGCCCATCATCTCCAATTAAAATAGTGTGTCGATGCACGGATGCGACGTGGGCAAATGATGTCTGCCATCGGTATCTCAAATTCAAATCGATCTGACCTTGTTCAATGTGTATACATTACAACATGCTCGTTTCCAAACCACACCGCACAGATCTCTGTTATATTCATGCATGCATGGGTTTCAAACATCAGGATATCTTATTCAAATATTTGAATTCAACTTTACATTAATTATGACCTCACCTATTCTTTTACACCCACACAGTAGTCTTCTCTTTATAATTGTACCACTAACTTTCTCTCGTGCATGCATGCACACACACTACCAGTCGGCATTATCCATCGCACGCATGCAATCTTTTTCTTCGGGTTGGTCTCCCATGAAGGCACACACCCACACACATCCCCCTCTCCATCATATCGGGCATTCTTTATCTCTCACGCGTGCAGGTGCAACGATCGATGTTCCTCTATGTATGTGTGTATATAGCTAGGTCTTTCATAGTTTTCCACACAAACCGATCAATCGGTATATCCAGTGAGGTCTCACCCTCTTTCCCACGTCCACATCGATCAATCTATACCTATCTATATAGGATTAACATATATAGCTAATACACCCATATTAATTATATATCCAACGTCCCCCTCTCATCATCCATGCCTTCACTTCATCTCTCGACGCGTGCACAATAGCGAAGGCGAGGCGATAAAGGCGATAAGGCCCTGCCCCCTAACATCACTATATATCGAGGCTAATATGAATGTGATCATTAGACAATTGCTGCTAAAAGGTTTAATTTCATGAATTGACCCTCCTCGTAAAGGATTAGCAATGCTTGGCCCCTAGCTCATTTATTTTTCATGGCTCCATACCGCGTGCAACAAAGGCTGCGTGTTCGCCCCCTCTCTCTAAATACCGATCTCGCACTTGTGTGTTCCTTCATAGTCTCCCTCCACTCGGCCCCTCGCACCATCTTCTAGCCCCCCACCGGATTTTGCCACATGTACAATCTAGCAGACTCCATGGTTGAACTTAAGCATAATGCACAAACCTCAAAACAACAGTGGTTCTCTTTTGTTCTAGACTCTTCCGTATCATAACTGCCCAAACTTTTTTTCTAGTTGAATTGCCATTATTTGTTTTTACTTTATGCTTTACAACGCACAATTCCATGAATCGTAAAATAGATTAAGGGCTTCTTTGATTCAAAGGATTCTCAAAGGAATTTTGGAGGATTCTAATCATTAGGAAATTTTCCTATCTTGGTTGTTTGATTCGTAGGATTGTAAACCATAGGATTTTTTCCATATGATTCATTTCCACTGGATTTCATAGGAAACATCCCATCCACTCAAACCTCTTTGAAAGAATTCTGCGTTTTTTCTATGCACAATCAAACACTCGTACAATCCTGTAGGATTCAAGACGACATTCCACTATAATCCCATGTTTTTCCTATTCACACGTTCTTAGCTTTTTTATAAAAAACTAATTGATTTTGAATGAGATGAACTATAAGAATTAAACGAAGGGCTACATCACGCATATATGACTTAGAGCTTACATGCTATAGTGTGGTATTTATTCATAATTTGGTTGCAAAATCTGATGCGTGCAATGCACGTGTACCTTACTAGTACTTTGAGTATCTGCAAAACACGTAAATTAGAATAACAAAGGCACGCTACACAGTGTCTCTCTTACAGTTCATGAAGCCACGTGGCACATGTGGAGGCGTTGTCGCGACCTCCTTGCGTGGATTGATCACAGTGACGTGCTGCTGGTTCCAGAAGAATGTACTCGTCCTCCCTGAGCCATACTGGCGGTACATGCACGAAGTGAAGATGTGCACGCACGCCAGCAGGCACTCATTCCCTCGCACGCACACGCGGGTACACGGGCGGACGCAATTTTGTACCAAGATCCACCCCATGTGATAATTTGACGCGTGTAAAGCCGTTCACTTCATTGATGGTCAATTAATACAGCGCATGCAAATTGAGTGGACGTGAGGGCGGAAGAAAGACATTATTACTCCACTGCGCGCATGCGAGTAGTTAAATCGTGGGTTGCTAGTAGTACTTCCATTGGTCTCCTTTGTATTTTGTGCCAATTTTTGACAGTAACATAATATTTACGCATTTGAGCAGTGTAGTACTTGAAATTTATGTTCCGCTAAACTCATCGGGAGCCGTTTCGGGCCTCGAAACCAAAACCATCAATTAATCTTTACCTTGTTCCCATCACATTCGAAAGCCTGCTCACACCTACTAGTACGTACCAAACTTGAACGTGTTCCCACTATGCAGGTAATAGTACTACTAGTATTAGTACTTAGGTTATAAAAAGGGGAACTACCTAACCAAAAATTACTCTACATTTCCTCCTCATAAGTGCTTCTTCTTCGTCCGTTGTTGCCATGGCCGGTGAGAAGAGCTCTAGGTCGAGAACTACTCGTAACAAGGGAGCGGCAACCAAGGTTGTAGAAAAAAAAAAGAGGGATCGCCGCCACGCAGAGACCTCGAAAGATCTCTCACGGGCAGGCGATGGCTCCCAGGAGCGCCCTAGCCGCGGAGGCGAACATGCCGAGCCGGCGGAGCTGGAGTCGTTATCCCTCGACGGCATGCCCAGTCATTTGGGGTGATAATCTTCCTTCTTCTTTTGCTTCTGTGTTTCATCTTTTGCTTCAGGTGTTTCGCCGCACGTGTCATGTTCTCTGCGAGGCATGAATAGAACAATGGTTTTTGTTTTTTGAGGGAATGAATAGAACAATGCTAACAATGAGATGACTAGCAAATTAGATCATTTTTATCGTCGTATGGCACTGGGCTGCCGTGTTTCGTGCTCCTCCGTCGCAGTACTACTCCAGTGAAAAACTTGAGTATACCGCACGGTTCTTTGGTCCTCCTCGATCAGGTCGTCGGCGCATTTATACGAGCAGTCAAATCACAAGGCCCCGCCTTCCAGCAGTAATGAGCCGTCAAATCACAAAGGCCCTCGCCTCTTGTGAAACCGACCAAGCTAGACTGCCTCGCCCTCTAGCCTTTAAAAAATTGTATACTTTTGTACAGCAGTAGTATCGATGGATTGTGCCATGGTGCAAAACTTGAAATTAAAAAAAGGTGGTACTACCTCCGTCCGGGTTTATTGGTCCCCATTATATTTCGTGCCAAATTTTGACCATAGATTAAACTAACAAAATGTCTACGCATGTCACCAAACATTATATTTTTGAAAACTATGTTCAAGTACGAATCCAATGAGATAATTTTTCTTGACATGCATTAACATTTTGGTAGTTAAATCTTTAGTCAAAATTTGACACAAGCTACAAAGGGGACCTATAAACCAGGACGGAGGTAGTACATATAGAGAGCGCTCGTCGCCAAATTATGCATATAGTACTATTAAAAAGGTTAGTCACAATAATGGTGTCCAACACAACCCACCCCTCAAATAAAACTAAGCACCCTGGAATTCTTTGACAAAACTAAGCACCCTGAAATTCTTTGACAACTAAACTGCTGGCTATATGATGTTGGCCATATATATTGTACGTATATAATGTGAAGAAACGAGTGGTAGTACTATACCAACTAAAAGATGAAATGTAAGAAATACTAGTATGTACGTCTTTGAAGAGTTAAAGTAACAAGAAGAAACATAACATAGTTCTCACTGGGGGCTCGACAACACACCCCTCAAATTAAACTAAGCACAGCTGAAATTAAACTATGCAACTAATCCGGTAGACACTGCATTAGAAGTTTAGAACCGCCATGAGCAACGGCACTGCCACCTTACTCGGAGTCCTCGTCCACATCCTCGACTTCGTCCTTGCCCCTCTTCCTCTTGGACGATACTTCTTTGCTTGAACCGCCAACTTGGTTGTTGCTCTTCATCCAACCCTTGTAGATATTGAAACAAAGGTAGCCGTCCATTGCAGCATACTGGATGTGGTCTATATCTAGTACATTCCACTGCCATGCATGACGATGAAACGTGTATGGAGGTTTCTCCAGTTTACCGTACGAAGGATGACCATGGCTCCTGCCTGGGTCAGCATTGAAGGCTGACGAGAGGACACCAACCAATTCTTTTGGAGGTCGAAGGTGTTGCCTACAACGAGGCCTATCCGACGCAGGACTTCTTTGTCGTTACCAAAGTCTACAGTAACGAATTTGACTAGGTTGCTCTCGAGGAAGTCCTTAAAATCCTGGCACTCAATGTCGGCATGGCATATGTGGTAGACCAAGCATAAGTCATGCACGCAAACCTAGATCACGGCGGGCTTGTTCCTCTCTTCGTCCTTTAGATCCTTCTCTCGTCCCCACGCATCGTGGTGTCTTGAACATCTAGCCCAGCGACCCACTCATCATCCGAGTCTTGAACATGCGTAAAGCGAGAAAGGCATCCTTTCACCGTCGCGAAATGCGGTGTAGATGACGTCGAACTCATCGCCGATGATGGTTCTAACCTTGTACTCACCGCCGATCGGGGAGATTTGGGACGCCATGGATTTGGGAGGAGGGTTAGGATTAGTGGAACTGCCGTAATGTGAATGGACGGGACGACTAGGAGCGAACCGCCGTAGTATTAAAGGACGTACGGGACGAGTAGGAGCGAAGCGCAAGCGTGAACGGCAGGGTAGTGGCTTTCCATTCTCCCATGATCACGGGCTTCGAGAGCCCTTGGATCTGAGATCGAACGGTTGCATGGCGTCATTCTAGACCAATGGGTGAATATCCTATCACGGAGGGTTATTCGCAAATTTTCGGCAACTTAGCATGCGACCGCTTGATCTCAGATCTAAGGGCTGCCAAAGAGCCGTATCATGGTCGCGCCTACCACAGCCGTCGTGTGTCGCCTGACGGTCGCCCTTGGAGATTTAACATGGTGCGTTAGGCTATCTGATGTTGGCATGTCATACATAGTAATCACTTAGTCACTCATACTACAACAAGGTTGGCTATAAGGTTGGCTATAAGTGTATTTTTTACTCCTCTCTATCTCTTTCTTCGTACTCCCTCCGTCCCATAATATAAGAACGTTTGCGCCACTAGTGTAGTGACAAAAACGTTCTTATATAATGGGACACAGGGAGTACTAGTATTTATTGCATTTGCCAAGGAGTGACCTCTTCCAATGAAATGGTGTTGCTAAGTTTGCTTCATTTAATTAGCTATAGACTCAAAATTGTCTTTTCACCTAGGTACACACGCTTAGCACCGTTTCTTCCTTGGGTCACCAAACTAGTCTCTCTCTTCTTGATTAACTTGCCACATCAGACTTTATGCCTATGTGGCAAGCTTAAGCACATGTAGGAGCAAGTAAGTACAATAGTGCGCTTTACATGGCATTTTGCATATGTGGAGGAAAGAGAGGCAAGGAAAAAGTGGAGAAGTGGGCTCTCATGCAAGAGCCAGCCTCTACTACATGGTGGAGCATTGGGAGAGGCACTGTATGGAGGTGGTCAGGAATCGGGAGACTCACGCCGGTCGTAGCACCGCAGTTAAAATGATAATGGCAAGTCAAATCACGGGGCCCCACCTGTCCAGCAGTAACTCGCTGTCAAATCACATAGCCCTACGTTTGCATCAGCCTACTCCCTCGTCTTCTCGCGTCTAGGTTGACCCGACTAGGCGGAACTGTCCCGCCGCCTACTGGGCAGGAAAAGCCCCGCCCTCGACTTTTAAATAGTATACATATACTAATTTTGTATCCATGGATTGCGCCCGCGCCATGGAGCAAAGCGTCTAGAAAACGGCGGTACACATGTACGGAGTACACAGCACCCCGTCGCGTTCGCGTCGCACCCCAGACGGTCGGTCGGTCTGGCACGCTGCTCTCCGAATGGAACGCGCATCATATTGCGTTCGCACACACATGTGGGACGGCAATTGAGAACCGACCATAGGAAAACTCCCCTGCCCCGCAAGTCGGGTGACTTAATAGAAGAGGGAGACGAGCGATAGTACTAGAGAAGTGTTGTACTACGTTGGTGCCTGGACGATCCCTGCAAGACACGGAAGATCAGTTCGTCCATGCATGTGACCAGACTCCAGCAGACACGCCTGGATTGGCTATCGTCTACATATCGTGCAGGCTGTGTTGTACATGGCTGTAGTTGTGGTGAGAAATCTAAAAAAAGGTTTCTTGTCATCTCGCAAAATTAGGTGTCATGTGCTTCGGATCATTGCGAGGGTTAAACAAATGACAACTGAGTTGGGCTAGTCATTGGGGGCACATGCATGAATAGTGACTACTCGGCTGCCATCTAGGTCAAGCCGGCTATGTTAATTAGGACATCTATCGACGGACCCCTTTTCTACGAGTTTATCTTTAATTTGAGCTTTGTTCCTCGTCTAGTTTGTTCGTCGGGATTCATGTTGTCTCCTTTGGGCAGTGAGGTTATGATTTCTTGTCATGTGGCATTTTTTCGTGTTATATGTTATAATCCGGTGCTTCAGATCAAAATGACGACAACTGCGCCTCCGGGCCACGTGCATGAAGACTTCTCGACAGTCATTGACGAGGTCAAGACGACTCCGGTAGACAAAAGAAAACTAAGTACTACTCCACTATATAGGCAGGAGCCTCCGCACTTGCTTGCTAGTGTTGCTCTCTTCACACTGTCTCGACCTCTCCAGATCTAAACACGACAGCGGTCGCCACACTCTCTCTCTCTCTCTGCTCACCGCTGGTCACAAATCCAGCCGGATCCTCTCCGTCGGGGAAGGTTAGAAGGTGCAACGTTCACGCGGTCATCCTCGGCGACGGCTCTTACCCACTGCTGGGCGCGTCCCGATCAGCCTGCCTTGCCGTTCTCTCCCAAGCACCGCTGGCGAGGGAGGGCCTCCGACCCTTCTTCCTCGCTGCCGTAGTGTGGGCAGATCCGGCCTCCCGCCGCCCACCTAGCGACATCCCGGCGACCATCAGGTATAACTTCCTTCGAAACCGGCCTTGCTCTACTTCCCGAGCTCCTGACATCGCTCCATTTGTAACTTTTACTATTTCTCAGGCCCCCTCGTAGATAGGATCGATCGGCTGTTCGAAAACCACCTAATTGTTTTACGTT
Organism: Aegilops bicornis; assembly: GCA_021605145.1. Taxonomy (NCBI): domain Eukaryota; kingdom Viridiplantae; phylum Streptophyta; class Magnoliopsida; order Poales; family Poaceae; genus Aegilops; species Aegilops bicornis. The sequence continues at coordinate 119,336,243 of CM038675.1, read as the reverse complement.
TAAGAGGTAAAACTAGTTCATGCACTCGAATCTAGTACTGCTTGGTTCAAACAAGGAAGAAAGGGGGTGGGGTGGGGGAGGATTTGTTACCTGAATCTAGGACTTGGTCGAAAGAGGAAATAATGGGGCGAAAAGTAGCAGAGACTGGCTATCCAACTGGTCTCTAGGTCTAATAAGGAAATAAAGGGAAACACAGTACAAACTCAATATAAACCCGATCCATTGGTTGAAAAAGGAAAGAAAGTGGGGACTGGGGGACAAGTCAATAGAGTAAGTCTAGCACTAGATTTGCTAGCCTCACACAGTATAAGGTGGCTATACAGAACAAAAATGGGACCAACCCAGATATCCTGTTCTGATGTTTGTTGCCCCGAGCCACTCTTATGTAATGCCACTGGTAAAATGTAGCGATCGCCTTTGTTAAAAAGTAAGGACACGTTAAACCAATGTTGTTTTCAATGTAATGCCTCCAGTAATATGAATCAATGGCACTTCTTTACATGTCCCGCTAAAATTTCCCATTAAGATAAGTTGGTTCGTTTCGTTAGAAATGCAAGCATCTGGTCCACCTACTCTCCCGTGCCCAAAGTAATGTCGTATTTAACGGTTGTCATAGTTAATCCTAATGCCCACACTAATATCTAGCAATGCCACTGCTTTAGAAATTGCTACTGTCCTTCTAGGATTGCCATTCAGATAAGGAACATGCTTCTTTTCATTTGATGCATGTTTCATCACTTGTTAGTCACCTTCCTTTCCACCTTTTTTGTGCAAACAGAGATATACATTTCACGCTCGATCTTAGTTGAACTGCACAAATGATATCCAAATTATAGTTGAGCATTCCAGGAGCTTCACAACCAACCTTGATGTTGCTCAATTTTATTGCAACTAATGAAGAAGAAACTCTGTGGGTTTCGTTTTCTGATGGAAATTGAAGAAGAAGCTGCTAGCTCACGGGACATTGCTTCATTTTAGGTGAACTGCACCAAAAGGTCCCATGAATTGAATCATCCATGTTGGTGACTGAAAGAGCCAGCTTCAAAGATCCCAGCCTAAGCACCCGGCCTCCATCCTTGCGGCCTTGCGGTACACCTCGTTTGCCACCTACTCGACCCTAGTGTCACTGATAAAATGAAGTAATAATACAGTTAAAATAGAGCGAGTGTCATCTCTATCATTTCATTTCCAATGTAGATAAAGAAAGTGCTTCACTTTGTTAAAGTATGTTTCATCAACTAGTCCCATTGTTAAGGTTTAATCGTTTCTGCAAACTGGGGTGCTTAATTTTAGTTGATATGTACAAAAATAGATATTTGAATGTCTCAAGGCGCCTCCTTGTACTACTGTTGTACACTGATGTTCATCACTGGCAGAAGGTGTATCTGGGAGACTTGGAACTATGTCCAGTATGAGGCGTCGCAGGGCCCATCTCGCCCTCGCAGCATGGCATACTATGATACTATCGCAATATTTTCTTCTATTTATTTTGTGTGTTTCATCAACTAGTGCCACTATAATGTAATCACGCTTTTTCATTATCTGTGCAAACAGGGTTATTCAGTTGCATTTTGGTGGAACTGCACAAATGTACGTATGGAACCAGCATATATGCAGAGTGCAAGGTGTGCCAAGTAAAAATTACCGACACCAACCATGCTGCATGCACGCATTTTCATCCACCACCACCAGTGGGATGTGTGGCGCTCTCTGTGGACGGATCTTTCTCGGCAGCAAATCCTCTAACCAAATACTAGTAGCTTATATTGGCAGTTTTCTAGGGAGTACTCTTTTCTGAAAGAAGCACCAATCTATTTTTCTTTATTTTTACACTGTGTCACAACTTTGACCCAAAGGTCCAGAGCTATTTTAGGGTGATTGGCGTAGTACTCGGAGACTGATTGTAAGCATGATTTTCATTAGCTGTCACACTGATTGTAAGCATGAGCAGGTGGAAGATTAGGTTAGTGTGAAGCTTACCTTAAACCCTACCGCCGCCGTTGAAATGAGGCGAGCGTCGAGGGAACCATGGAGAACGGCGGGGAAGCGACGTCGCGCCATCTGGCCTCCTCTTGCGTTGGGAGAACGAATACTCCTGTGGCTCCGGCTGGCTCTGCACTCTCACGAACGACACACCATACTCGATCGATTCGTTATCCTCTGGGTGCTCGACCTTCGACCTGTACGCCCACCACCTCTGCCTGACTATCGCCTCGGGTGAATCTGTCTGCTCCATTGCCCATAGGAGATACTCGATGAACTCGGAGGACTGCGGCGTGACTGCCGCCGAGGAGTACATGTACATTGCCGCCCTCATCGCCGCCGTCCCTGCAAAAATAATATGATTTGAAAGTACATTCAGATACGAACCAAACGATACAATTTTTGGTGACATGCATTCACATTTTGCTTGTCAACACAAAGTCGTGGTCAAACTTTGACCCAAAATATGCAAAACAACAAAAAAATACTTCCAAGACCAGCACCGCTCTTCCGCTCTTCTCCTCTTAAACCACCGCCGCTCCTCTCATGTTCCAATCTAAATCCAGCGCCGCTCCTCTCCTCTTACATTTAAAAACCACCGCCCCTCCTCTCCTGTTCCAGTCCAAAACCAGCATCGCTCCTCTCCCGTTCTAATCCAAAACCAGCGCTGCTCCTCTCCTCTTCCATTCAAAAACCACCGCCGGCGAGTGAAGGTGCTGTGGAGAAGTAGATCGATGGAGGAGTACAACTGATCGTGAGGATCGCAGACGGCGACCCTGTGAAGCTAGCTAGGATGTTGGACATACAGTCTTGGTTTGACAACAAGGACCAACTAGCGGCGACGGCGACATCCATGGCCAAATATCTGCAACAGAGCGAAAAGACGGTGATACTCCCGGAGGGAGTCACGCTGGAGTACATAGATCTGCTCCTCTGGGCCATGGAGCAAACAGATTCACCGAATCCGATCGTGAGGGAGCGGTGGTGGGAGTATCGATCCCAGATGGAGCATCCATCAGAGATTAAAGGATCGAGCATCTACAGGGTACCGTTTGTGAGGGTGTCCTGCCAGAGCGAGCTGGTGGAGTCTTCGTCGACCGAACCCAACTGCAAGAGGAGAAAAGTAGTTGGCCCGACGACGCTTCCCCGCCATCGTCTCCCTCGCCGTTCACATCATCTCACGGGGCGGCTGTCTACCGCCGAGGAATAGGAGGGGGCTGCCCCCCCCCCCCCAGCCCAATAGTCGGGCAGGTTGTGAATTGTCAGGGGGAGCTTAGGGTTGTTAGTATTTGCAGGTTGTGAATTGTGTTTTGTTGTGTATTTTGAGAGTACTTTCATATGAATGTCTTTTGAAATTCAGATTTGCAGTATTGAGCATATGAAGAATTTTATTAATTCAAGAGATCTATTTTTAGCACTTAAAAAAAAGTAGTTTCATAGGAGTATAAAAGTGCAGACGAGAAGAAACTGCAAGTTTCAGTTTCAGATAAGAAACTGCAAGTTCAGTTTCAGATAAGAAACTGCAACTTTCAGAGGCACAGCATTTATATTAACACGGCCTTTTCAAACAGGGTTAACATCATGTTGGAAGTTTTATTCATGGTCGAAAATGGAACTACCAGCCAGTTAACATCATGTTGATCAACATCCATGCATAGCACATCTTCATATGATGCAGTCAAAATGCCCACACAATGTCGAAATGCGAAACACAGAGAAAACGAGGGACGAAGTTTTGGCAAGTGTTGGACGTGGTTTTGGGCTGCCCGTCTAGGCTTTCATTTTTAACATGCGCAGCCCACGACCTCGGATGGGAGGGCCTGTTTGTATTTTCTTAGGGCCGTCATGTATCGATCGGCCTATGGACCTCCCATCCGAGGTTTTATTTTTGGCAGCCCAATTTATGTATTTTTTTGAAGAAAACGCAGAGGTATGTTCTATTTTTCTATATAAGAATAGGAACGCCAGGTACAACTTATGTTTCCCTTCTAACTATATTATATATATTTAAATTATTTTATATTTTATTATATATTATTTTTATTGTCATCATATATTTAACAGATACTTACATATGTAAGAAAACAATATCCCACATCTTATTAACTTATAAAAATAATTTCTTAACAAATAAAATCCTGGATTGTTTTGGCCGCACGAAAATCCTAGTGATTGTGTACAAAAGCTTGGTAAGATTTAAGGACGAATGTAATAATATCACTTATTATTTAAATATATTTATAACAAAATGCTCAGCCCTTTTTATTTTTTGATAACATTGCTGGCCCAACCCAACATTATAATTAGAATCAGCCCAGCAAATTCGTGTATTTCGAGAAAGTGCAAATGGCTTGTAATTTTTTAGGAAATAAAATAAATGGGCCGCATGGACGCTACATTAATTGTTCACCCAGCCCAGCTAATGGCTGTAATTCAAAAAAAGATCAAATTGACTGTAAATTCTACCGCGCAATAAAAAGACTGTAAATTCTGAAAAAATGGGTTGAATACGTGCCACATTTTTGGAGGCTGAAATGTGGGCCAATAGGTCGAAGCCAACGCAAGTCGTTATCAATTTAGTCAACAAATGATTCTGACATGTTAGCCGTTGGATTTACATCCAACGACCGGCATCCATCTTCAATCTCTCGTCTTCTTCTCCAGCGCCGCCGGGACAACCTCCCGCCTCCTGCTGCTAGCAGCTCTGCTTAGCACGCTTCGCTATGAAGCGCTACTCCACCGTTGGCCAGGCCATCCCTCCACCCCTCCGCACCTCTTGTTCTTCTCCACCGACTGCCGAACAACACCGCACTAGAACCAGTTAACCCTCGTACACCTCTCCGTCTGTGACTCTACTCCCGCGTCTTCCCATCTCCGGCTCGTTGTTGTCCGGGGCCTCGCCGTCGTCCACCACCTTGGATGCGCTCGGCGCGGCGTGGTCAACGTGGTCAACGAACGACACCATCGGAAGTAGACTGCGTGGAGAGGTCGACACTGGGTCCATGGCCGCACACAAGGAAATGCCTCCTTATTACGCGCAAAATAATGATTCCTCCACCTGACATCTGGTACCCACCGGAAGGGCCTCTGTATTTCGCGAAAAAAGGTGCCCCCTGCTGACTTGTCGGACCCACCAGCTATCTTCGCACGCAAGGAAGTGCCTCCTATTACGCACAAAAAAATGAATACTCCCCCTGCCAGCTGGAACCCAGTATACTGGGAGGCTGACTTGTGGGCCTACCAAGTTGACGGGGACGGAGGGCTTTGTCAACTTAGTCAATATGAACGATTCTAGCTCCTGTTACCGTACGATGTTCATCCAACGGTTGTAGTGCTTCTTCAACCTCTGGTCTTCTTGCTCCAGCCGCCCAAACCAGCGTCGGTCGTGCCGCGTGCTCCTGCCTCCCGTGGCCGGCTGTGATGCCGCGGAGGCCTCACCGCCCCCTACTACTCCCACCGCTGGCCAGGCCATCCCTCTACTCACCCACACCCCCTGTTATTCTGCGACGACAACAGCCTCACACCGCAGCCGAACCAGTGAACCCTCGTACTCCTCTTCACGTGGGCATCCACTGCTGCGTCTTCCCCGGCTCCGAGTCGTCCCCTTCTTAGGCCTCGCCGTCGTCCACCGCCGTGGTGCTCTCGGCACGACGTGGTCAACATGGTCAAGGAACGACTTCCATCGGACGTGGATCAGACGTGGAGAGGCCGATACCGGGTCCATGGCCACAAAGCAAGGAAGTGCCTCCTTATTACGCGGAAAATAATGATTCCTCCACCGACAGCAGGGACCCACCGGACGGGCCACCAGATTTCGTGAAAAAAAATTCCCCATTGCTGGGACCCACCACTACATCTTCGCGACGCAAGGAAGTGCGTCAAAAACGATTCGCCCCACATTGCTGGGACCCACCAGCGACACCTTCGCACGCAAGGAAGTGCGTCCTGGAAAAATACGATTCGCCCCCCTGACTGCTGGGACCCACCAGCTACATCTTCGCACGCAAGGAAGTGCGTCCGGGCAAAAAAAATGATCCGCCCCCCTGACTGCTGGGACCCACCAGCTACATCTTCGCACACAAAGGAAGTGCGTCTGAGCAAAAAAACCGATTCGCCCCTCTGACTCCTGGGACCCACCAGCTACATTTTCGCACGCAAGGAACTGCCTGACAGTCGGGACCCACCTGGTCGAAGCGTACGTAGCGTTGTCATTCTGGTCGCGAACGTGTACGTACATATATACTGGTCGATGTAGAGGCGCGCACGTGTCGTAGTAGAGGTGCGTACGTGTCGTAGTAGAGGCGCGCACGTAGCATGTACACGTACGTACAGCGGCCAGGGTGCAAGAAAGAAAATACGTCCATATACGTACATACGGGCGGGGTCTCGAACGTCTACTCGTGCATACGTACATGGCTAGGTTGGAATGGAGAAACAGAGTCGTCATCGTGTTCATGGGGAGGCAACGGAATGCGTCGTGTTCATGGGGAGGTAACGGAATGCGTCGTGTTCATCGGGAGGCAACGGAACGCGTGGGAGCCAACCGGCTTGGGCGGAACAGGCGATGAAAACGAGGCCTGGCGTACCGCAGAACGGAGGAAACGGCCTTGTGTTCGACCGGCCACGTTCGAACGGGTCTGTTGATCGGGAGGGTGTGGCGCATCGCAAAGCGGAGGAAACGGACCTCCCACGATCAAACGGGGGTCCTGTTGATCGAGGGGTGTGGCGCATCAAAACAGGAGAAGCGGACCTCCTACGGTCAAACGGGGTCCTGTTGATCGGGAGGGTGTGGTGTACCGCAAAAGCAGACGAAACAGACTTGTGTTGGAGCGCCACGGTCAAAGCGGGGTCCTGTTCGCCGGGAGGGGTGTGGCGTACCGCAAAACAGGACTCCACGGGATACTGTTCATCTCCACCGTCGATCTCCTCCAGCCTCCACGGGCTACCGTCGACCTCCTCCAGCCTCCACGGGCTCCTGTTCATCCAGCCTCCACCGCGCGCTACTCCACCGGCTACTGTTCAACCACCCCTCCACCGTCTACTGTTCATCCAGCCCTCCACACCATGGGGTCCTGTTCAACCACCCCTCCACGGCCACCCCTCCACCGCTTCATCGCTCATCCAGCCCTCCACACCACGGGGTCTGTTCATCCAGAGGCAACGCCACCACTCACTGTTCATCCAACCCCCGCAACGCTCACTTGTTCATCCAATCGATCGGCTTCAATTAGCAGCAGAGCGGCGAATCGCTCCATCGGGTTCAGTTAACAGCCATCGATCGATCGCTCGGGTTCAGTAACGCGTAGCCTGCAGTGCAATCGCTTGGGTTCAGTTAGAGCCCAACCCCTCGCTCGGGTTCAGTTAGAGCCAACGCCTCACACACACGCGCGTACGTGTACTAGAGAAACACGCATCGCTCAGCCCCCGACCTCCCATCGTAACCGTAACTCCCCGAAATTTTCCTCGCCCTCGCTTCTACCATGGTTTTTTCCGTCATGGACGGCCCAAAGAATGTCATGCAGCTGCGTCTCCGGCCCGCCCAGGACGAAAAGCCCATTTTCTGTCATGATTTTTTGTCATAGAAGTAGGAGCCCAACACATCTATGATGATACCGGGTTTTGTCACAATTATCGTCATAGAAGTGTCATTTGTATGACAGAAATTTTTTTCGTTCGGCCCAAAATGTCACGGATGTGTCTATTTTTTGTAGTGTTGGCCAAAACTTAAGTCATATCGATGCATATAGTGGTGAAAAAGGCACATATGGAGGAGTAACGCATATGTGGTGGGCATAAAGCCCAGAAGACAATTAAGCTTCTGTATAAGAAGCCCCCAGGTATAATGAGCGTGCATAGCGCGGCAGGAGTGTGCGGTCAAAACATACTTGAAGCTTTTAAGGCTATATATAAAAAATGGAGAGAGAGAGAGAGAGGGGGTATAATTTAAAAAAGGAAGACAGAAGTAAGGAGACAAACACAGAGTTCTGCACTAGGCATAGAATCTTCGGAGTCTGGCCGCGTTCCATGGGTTCGGCTCGAGTCGATTATCGGATGCATCATACAGACGGTACGCTCCTCCGGTGAGAACTTTATCAATGATGAAGGGACCTTCCCATTTGGGCTTGAGCTTGTCCTTTTTCTTCTCTGGTAGGCGTAGAACAAGTTCGCCAATGTTGTATGTTTTGGACCATACTTCTATGCTTTGATACCTTCGAGCCTGCTGTTGATAAAATGCAGAATGGGACTTTGCGACGTCAGGCTCCTCCTCCAGGGCATCTAAGCCGTCATGTCGATCCAGCTCGGCTTCTCTCTCTTCGTACATGCGCACTCGAGGTGAGTCATGGATGATATCGTAGGGTAGCATTGCCTCTGCGCCGTACACCATAAAAATGGTGTGTATCCGGTTGTGCGGTTTAGCGTGGTCCGCAACCCCCATAGTACAGAGTCGAGCTCCTCAACCCAGTGCGTATCTGATTCCTTCAAGGATCGCACTAGTCTGGGCTTAATGCTGCTCATAATAAGACCGTTCGCTCGTTCGACTTGACCGTTTGTTTGGGGGTGATATACGGATGCATAATCGAGCTTTATGCACATTTTGCCTCACCAAGTTTTCACCTTGTCGGCTGTGAAGTTTGAGCCGTTATCGGTGATGCTGTGGGGGACACCGTAACGGTGTACGACCTTGGATATGAAGTCTATTACTGGTCCGGACTCGGCCGTTTTAACTGGTTTGGCTTCTATCCATTTGGTGAATTTATCGACCATGACCAACAAGTATTTCTTCTTATGGCATCCTCCTTTAAGGGGTCCAACCATATCGAGCCCCCAGACCGCAAAGGGCCAAGTTATGGGGATTGTTTGGAGAGCGGTAGGTGGCATATGGCTTTGATTTGCAAAAAGCTGGCAACCGACGCAATGTTGGACAAGGTCCTGTGCGTCTGCCCGAGCTGTCGGCCAGTAGAAACCTGTACGGAAGGCCTTGCTTACTAGTACCCGGGCTGCGGCATGGTGGCCGCCGAGTCCGGCATGAATTTCAGCCAAGAGCTGCTGCCCTTCCTCTTCAGAGATGCACCTTTGGAGCACTCCAGTCGTGCTTTTCTTACAGAGCTCTCCCTCGTGGACCTTGTAGGCTTTAGAGCGCCGCACAATGCAACGAGCCTCATTTTGGTCCTCAGGGAGTTCTTGCCTATTTAAGTAGGCCAAGAAGGGTTCTGTCCATGGGGCGATGACATCCATAATCACGTGGGCCGAAGGTGTTATTTCGGTGGCGGAGCCTCCGATTACCTCAGATTGTTCGGGATCTGGGGTTGTGTTCGGATCCGGACTGGTATTGCTGGTCTCCCCTTCCCATAACAGGGATGGCTTGAACAACCTTTCCGAAAAGATATTAGGTGGGACGGGGTCGCACTTAGCGCCCATGCGGGCGAGGATATCCGCCACTTGGTTGTTTTCTTGGACCACATGGTTGAATTCGAGCCCCTCGAACCGAGCTGACATTTTGAGGACGGCATTGCGGTAGGCCGCCATTTTTGGGTCCTTGGCATCAAAGTCTCCATTTATTTGAGATATTGCGAGGTTTGAATCCCCACGCACTTCTAGGCGTTGAATGCCCATGGAGTCTGCCATCCAGAGAGCATGCAACAGGGCCTCGTATTCGGCTGCGTTGTTGGAATCTGTGTATAGTATTTGGAGTACGTATTGGACTGTATCTCCGGTGGGGGATGTCCGGACAACGCCTACCCCTAGACCAGCCAGCATCTTAGAGCCGTCAAAGTGCATGATCCAATTGGAGTACGCGCCGTACTTTTTAGGGAGTTCGGCTTCTGTCCATTCGGCGGCGAAGTCAGCCAGTACTTGCGACTTAATAGCTCGCCGTGGTTTGTATGTTATGTCGAACGGGAGGAGCTCGATAGCCCACTTAGCAATCCAGCCCGTGGCATCACGGTTATTTATTATGTCATTGAGTGGTACTTCGGAGGCCACCGTGATTGAACACTCTTGAAAGTAGTGTCGTAGTTTTCGGGATGCCATGAAGACCGTGTATGCTATCTTTTGATATTGTGGGTACCGTGACTTGCATGGGGTGAGGACAGTGGATACGTAGTATACCGGCTTTTGAACCGGGAACTTATGTCCACTAGTAAAATGCCCGTGCGTTGCCACGGGCTTTTGAAATATTTTTGTTGAGAACATAATGCATGTTTATTTTTTACATATAGAGATTTTTGCTGAATTTATGTAAACATGCGTCAAATTTTACATGTAGAGACAAGATAGCACGGGCACAATCGGGTATTTATTGAATTCAAATTCACTTGCAATGTAAATTGATAAAAAATTAATGATATATAAATATAGAGCGATGATCTAACTAAAAATTCATTACAAATTAATATCTAGTTGTTGCGCTTAAGAAATTCTCACACAATATCATGAATGTTGTCTTTAGCTTCATTTGCACATTTGAGTAAGTACTCCCTCTGATCCTTTTTACTTCGCATATAAGATTTGTCTGAAGTCAAACAAAATAAACTTTGACCAAGTTTATAGAATAAAATACTAACATTCAGAATGTGAAATCAACAACATTATATGCGTCGTAACATTAGTTTTCATATTGTACAAATTTAGCATTGTAGATGTTAATATTTTTTCGTATAAATATGGTCAAAATTCTGTAAGTTTGACTTCAGACAATTCTTATATGCAGAGTAAAAAGGACCGGATGGAGTATAGTAAAAACTTCTTCCTTAGCTTATACACATCTTGCACAAGCAACGTGTAACGGAGCATACTTCACATCTAAGGTCTTAAAATGTGTAACGGATAATTCTCATGGTGCTAACCGATTTAACTAATTCTTTACCATTCCACGAGCATAAATAAAGCATAAAAAACCATAATAGTGAGACACCTCCTGCAATTTCCTAAATTAGTATTATTTTGAATATAGTGATAACAAAAATAAATGCTTGTATTTTGAATGTCGAAGGTTTTGTAGTACATTTGTCAGAACATTATGAAATTTCAGTGGTTTTCAGTTTTTGCTCCTCGCTCACTCACTCACTCACTCACTCACTCACTCACCCACTCGCTCAGTCGCCTCCTCAAGCTCATTCCCCTCGCTCACCCACTCGCCCAAATCCCTAGCCCGCGGCGGCGACGCACCTCCCCCTCACCTGAGCCGGTGACTCGGCTGCATCGGTGCCCTTCTCCTCAGGTGTCGCCGCCTAGCCATCTTGTCCGCTCGCCTCTTCCTTTCACCCACATCCTTTGCGCCACGGTCGAGCCAAAGTAGATTGTTTTAGCGAGGTCGAGTAGGAGCGTGAGGAGTGTGGGGACGACGACCTTGTCATGCTCGATGACGGGCGGGCATTTAACGCTAGCGCCTCCTCGCCGCCATCGACCTGCTAGGAGGAGCACCGTGTTGGACGTTGCCATCCTCGACACCGCTGGTCCGCTACAAGTTACCTGTCACCTGCTCCCTGTGTCGCCCCTAAGTCGAGCTCCCCACGCTCGACCTGCAAGGTTTGCATTCTTAATTTTCCCCACACATTTCCAATCTCTAGAGCCTACGATTCGAGGAAAGGCAAGAAGAGATTCTGGAGCTGATTGTGACTGTTTGTTGTTGTGGATGGAATATGGATGCAGATGTGATGTGGCCAAGAACTGCTCTCTGCCAGGAGTAGATTGGAAAGGCAAGGCGCAAGGAGAGATTGGACAAAGGTCTGCTGCTCCTAGATGATCTTTATTCTTTGCCGCCGCTGCCTCTCGTCGATTCGGGCATGGTAAAGACCACTATGTTGCACTACTCCATGTGTAGATGACTGAACTTGGGTGTGAAATTTTGATGCCTCTGAATTCAAGAAACTCAAGACTCACAGAGTACACTTTCAAAGATCAGAGGAGTACATTCAGTTAAGAGTATTGTACTACATGAGTACTTTCAGATCTTGTAGTACTTGTATTGTTTTTAGAGTATTTGCTTGGAGTAAATGTAGTAGTTTAACTGAAATCAACATTTCTGAAAATCATGTTTATCAATGGGTTGCATGTACTATAAATCAACATCTCTGAAATCATGTTTATCATGTTGTAGTATTCTTTTTATCAGGATTTTAGTACTCTCGCTTGGCTCAAACCAAACTAATTCTGCTGTAGTACTCATGTTGTAGTATTCTTTTTATCATGCCCGGAGTACTTTGATGGATCTACTAGGCAGGCACCAAACTGATTTTTAGAGTATACTCCATGTTTCTCCATTTCAGAGCACATTCTTGGAGTGGATTTGCATTTCAGAAAGTTTACAAGTGGGAGTACATGAAGTACTACAGTTTAAATAGAGGAGAAGATGGTTCCTGCTCCATGATGATGCTGCCGTCGGCTACGAATTCCTCGAACATGGCGAGTACTCCAATGCTTGTATTCCTATCCATGTTTACTGCTGTAATCATGGAGTAGTTAGCTGATGTAATCATGGCCGGAGAAATGCACCATTAGTTGGTAAGAAATAATGTCAGTATGAAACCTCTCGATAGTAACTGTTTTTTCTGTGACGAACAGTACCAGGTTTCAACTTTATTTGCCGCATTCCATGTTTTAAAATCATTACCAAATCATATGAAGCATGATATAACAATGTTCAAGCTGATTCGGTGAATCTGTAGTCTATACTCTACATATTACACCTCACTGTGTGTTCCCCAAATATTCAGCATTGCAAAACAAAGAAATATTAAATACAAGCTTCACTATTGATGATAGTGTGAAACAATATACCATATTTTATTTTTCCTGGGAGCATAATAGACTAACTTGTCAATGTAACCTCGGTTGTATACTACATCTACATCCCTGTCGATGAACATGTGCACTATTGAACTACCTATGCATCTACATCTCTATGAAGATACATATACAACTGCATCTTGGATGAACACTATTGTCATTTAATCGCATGAGCCATTCAAGGAAAGTAGTCTCTCTGTTCTAGTGTACCTAGATGTACGATGAAACGAACTTGTGAACCAAAGCAATTTGAGTTGACGGACGGACAGAGGAAGCGGGGCAAAGATGATTTATTTATGGGCGATGATGAATTGCTACAAATACATATACTCCATCACTCCTACCTTCCATGCATGTCAGCATCCGTGCTACCGCTTGATTCCACGAAGATTGAAGAACCACCCCTGCCCTAACAAATCATTTCATATAAACCACTCGTACCTAGCAATGTAAAAATACAAAAGGATAAAGTCACTAACCTATATAGAAAAAATGGCACACTTCCGAATCATTCCGCTGTTTTGGCTTCAATTTGCCTCGCCTTGCATGTCACTGCATCCTTAAGAAAAACAAACACATTGATAATTATAATTAAGAACTTCGCCTACAACAAAAGCAGTAACTGCATTTAAACTCATCGCTGTCATTGTCTTCAAGGCCCTCATTGTCCTCTGGTAATATAGTTTGAGAGAAGTCCATATTACCCTCAAACTTGTCTTAGGCTTCACTTTACAAACCTCAACATTGTGTTCGCTCAAGTTTCATCCTTCAACTTCATAAACCATTCATAATTAAAAGGGGTCCGCTTCAAAGATAGCCACCTTAAGCGGGTCAATGGTGGAGATGAAAACTTACCCCTAAGGCACATAGGACATGACGGTCAATTTAAGTACTAATCGCTTTATTAATCGGTGTATGTATGGCTCACATCGACATTGTTTTTTAACTTAAACTTAACATAGACTTAGGTACTTATTGTCGAAAAATCTAATTTATGACATGTAGGAATTTAGTATTACATATGAATTTAGTACTCCCACTGTTCCACTTTATAATGCGCCTTTGTGTGTAGCGTTTATACCAATGCGTGAGCTGGCATTCTCATTTGGACAGGAATTGCCCTCCATTTGCTCGCTCTGTCACAACACGTGGTGTTCTGCTGCTGCTCTCGTGAACAGTCAGGCTACTTTAGTCCAAAGCAGCTTATGCGCACTACATTTCGGAATCTAGGCAAAAAACTATGTGCATTAGAATATGGAACGGAGGGGGTATTAGCATGTAGTAGTTCGGCAAGAAAATTTGCAGGAATCAGTTTAGGCAGAAGAATTGCTAGTTTCTATTAATTCAATCCTCAAGGACATTTACAAACCAAAGTGATTTCGTTAAAGCTTTTCTTACAGGACATCCTTAGACCTGTATGTGCTTGAAATAGGCAAGTGCAGTCTATTAACCAGGTCACCAGGAATACTTCATCGAAAGCAAGCTAGGCAGAAGAAGAAGCAGTTGGTTGTGCCAGAATAAATAATTTACAACTCCAATTATGTATCAGAAGTTTAAGAGGAATAATAAAATTTATGAGATTCTAGAGAGTTTAAACATCAACAGTGATTTGTTCTTGTTTGAATACCAAGAAAAGAAAAGACAGTTACATGTACTACTAATCCTTCCTTTAAACTAAGGGAAAACAGCTTAGAGCATACCTCGTCTGTCCATGCATTTATTTCTTTAGTGAATGTAAGCAGATCCGTTCAATTCAAAATCATAAGCAACGCGGCTCGGTGAAACAAAATATACACCATGAATGTCGAAAGGCTTGTTTGCTTGTCCTATCCTAATGCTCTTTCCATAGGACAATATAAATAAGAATCAAATCATAACCAGGGATCATAAATTAAGGAATGCCACCAGTCTGACAAATGGAATCCGCAAATTAAACAACTTGGCTTCCCATCTCAATACACAGTTCAAATATGCACAAAAACTATCTAACAAATACTAAACGCAGCGGTACTGCTATCTTGCCTAATCAGCTGTGTACAGATAAGATAACCATTTAATCTGCAACAACAAAATCAAGTAGATACATTAGGTTTAGTGCCTACTCGCATCATGATATTTGACCTCCGAAATGCATCCGAGTTGTTACAATTTTTCTTTAACTGTGCACTTAATCGAAACTCAAGTTGAGCGGTTCCTCAGCTTGCACTATTTCACTACAAAGATTGAGCAAATAAGTACAAAGAATAAAAAAACTTAACCTAGCAAAGAATGCATGTCTATTTGGCCATCCTAAGAAAATATCAGTAATGAATCCCATAGTTATTTGCAAGATGGCCTGACTAATCTGGATAGCGATCACATGTTCATTCATTTTGTCATATAACAGTAAAAAAAGAAAATCTTTATACTCATTTATCATTTAATTAGAACACCGGTTTAATCCACCAAGTTAGCGTGTAAGTTTCTAAAAGGGATAACGAAAATAAAACACAGCTATAGGTCTAGATGTCTATCAAGATCCAGTTGCACAATAGAATCTCAAACTACTGAGCTAGAACTGTGTTATTCAAAGGTTGAACCCTGAATTGAATAGTCAATATAATCTTCTTAATGAACAGGCAAACTTAGATATATGGTTGTACAGGGGTGCATAACATTCAGCGGAAGCACCATCAAGAGGAAAAATATCCTGCGATAGTAATCCACATTCCTGGGTGATCAAACATTCCAACCTATCACCATATTACCATATAAAAACTTGAAAGGCTTGTTAGTGTTAAATAAACCCTCCTGCATGAAAAATTTATGACTATTATATATTAATTAACAGTATTGATTACAAGGAGAGAGGAATCCAAGCAGTACAATAAGAACTATTGCATCTTGAGGTATAGATTAGAACAAGAGAAACAAAAGAAAAATGTTCACCATTGAGAAAATCCTCGGAGATTAGCACCCCGAACTTTAGCTTTCCTTCACAAATAAGGGTGGGGAATCTTAAGCTCCACAATTTTGTGCCGCCAATAGTTGATGCCTTCATAAGCTGCAAGGACCAATCTATAGCAGCACATGCAGCTTGAATGTCCACGTCAGTATTCTGGTAAAATCAGAACATGTTCCGTATTTTGGTAAAAGAAAGTGCAGACCACAATTGTCTGTCATATGGTGCCTTGCCACTGGGCATACCGCTACCATCTCCCGCAGTAGCTCCAGTGGCGTCCCTTCCGATCAGGGGCCTCCAGATCGGCGCCCAGCACAAGCAGTGCACATACGGCTGCTACACGGCCGTCCCCGCCACGACATGCAACAACATCAACCCGTCAGTAATTTTAAAAGGGGTGTGGTGTTCTATTTTAGACGTGGCCCTTCTTTAGGCTTGGACATAATTTCAAATCTTTTTCTGTGAGTTCATCGGGACACAAAGTTCTTTACGTATTCTAAAAAGAACTATCATGCACACTGTGTTCCAATATTTGTCTAACAGCTAGTATAAATCACAATTCATTCCCGATAAGGGAAATAAGAAATTTTTAATAGCATTCAACTTGCATAAATATAACAACATTAATAATTAATCAATTTTTCTTCAGACTCTCATGGTCTCAAGGAAAATTTTCAGAAGGCAAATGCTATCTACCAGTTGCAAGATTTCTAGATGCTCAGAGGTGTCAAATACATTTATGTATATGGAAACAAATAGTAGCCCCAAACATATAATACACCTCATTGAGTTAGTAACTCAGAGGTTAAATACCATAGCTGACAAGACGTTCTTTGGCAAAATAGCATTTTCCGTCGAGTGTATGGTTAAGATGAAACGCATAATTTTTTCATCAACAAAAAAACATGTAAAACATACTCCATCATTGCAGCCAATGCTATTTCTGCACAGTCAAAAAAGAACTTAGGTAGTTACACAATTTAGTAGCATCCGGGATGGATGGCACGGCCAGGCTAAATCTAGTTCCCTCTCAAATATAAGACATGCGAGGTAGATTATGAAATAAGAGTGCATGCTGGCCACAACGACTGAATGTTGAAGCCTGCACCCTGTTATCTTGCCTGCCTTGTTGTTATACTTATGCACCTCACTTCTTCCCTGAATCTCTCTTGGTGTAAGATGAAGGGGAAAAGATATTTTAGCTAGAACCAATAATGCGCAACAAGTTGGTTAATAAAAACTACGCCTATCCATTTTGTATGCATCGCACACACTATCGATGTATGATTACTCTATAAACAATCTGAACCTGGAACCAGGATAACCTGAAAACTTTCCTGGTAGGACTGTGGAAACAGAGGTACCTCGATCACATCCATGATGCTGCCGTGGTGGTGTTCATCTCGTCATGGATTTTTCTCTGCCGCCCTTGCTGGAAATCCATTGCCGGCTAGACAATTCTCATCCACAACCAGTCGCACAGCGTCTCTTCAACGGTAGCTACGATGGTCACATACTTCATCTTCTTTTCTTTCCGAGTAGACAACAAATCAATGCTCCTCCACAACTCCTAGTTGTGAAGGAAGAGAGGGGGTGCAGCCCACGGTGCCGAATCTTGACGGGTCTTGTTGAGGTCGAGGCGGTTGGGCCAGATGCATTTTCCCCCTCTGAACTTACTCCCACCGGAGATTTGCACTGATGTGAATCCTTCTGCTGAACTCCTACAAAACAGATTGTTTTGGGATTACTATAGATTGCATGCTATGCTCTAATCCTCTTCCACTTCGAACCAATGATAATACACGAAAACAGCAATAGCAGAACCACTTCTACGTCTTTTGTTACAACTTCTAGCAATCGCGGTCACATATGCATAAAACCTAAAGCAAGGAGAAGTGCATTTGCATAACAAAAAATCTTCAAAGAACATCTCTGAACTTACCGTACCAATAACTGTTCGAATTGCAATCCTCCCTCCTCTACGTGCTATCTTTTTTCATCTCTCAAGATTGCACAACACATACCAAAGAGCAGCCTCGATGATGGTCTTTGTCGACCGTCTGCTTCCACGAGGTCACCACGAGGCAGCCGCTGCTCCTTCCCATCATCCATCGTCTCCATCTTCCTCGGATCCACGGGCTCGAACGGAATGCCGGCGACAGCCAGAGGGGCGGCGGCGCGCATGCCGACATGAGGAAGGAAGAACAGGGGCGGCGGCTCTTCCTCCTGGAGGAGGGAGGAGCAGGGGCGGTGGCACGCCGGGAGGAGGTCGGGAGTGTGTGGGAGGGGCGCGGATAGGTGGCATGGGCGGGCGGGAGCGAGGGAGGAGGTCGGGGCGGGGCGGCCGGGATCCAGGAAGGTTGGGGTCGGGCGGCGCCAGGAGTGAGGGAGAAGGTGGGGACGGGGCGGCGCCGGGATCAGGTGAGGATATGTGGGGGGCGGGTGGCGTCGGGAGCCGGGGAGGAGGTCGGGGCTGGCGGCGCCGGGCGGCGGCGAAGGGATCTGGAGGGCGGCGCGGCTTAACGAGGGCGTAGAGTCGGGCATCGCTGGCCGAGGGCACGATACCGGTCAGACGTATGCGGGAGTTTGGTCAGCGATTTTTTTCGCTGGTTAATCTTTGCCGGTTTGTTTTCGCTGGTTTGTTTTCGTTCGTGACAGATGGGTTCTGCCGGAGGTTAGGCGTGTGGGGGCGGGTGGGGGACTCGGCTGGAGGGTTTTTCTTGGTTCATTGCGGGTGAGCGCGAGGTGGGAGTAGGTACCAAAAAAACCATGGTAGGTGGGATGAAAATAAAACCCGGAACGCGACCTACGAACTGAGACATTAGGAGTAGAGATCTGTCTCTCGTTCGACGACGAGCACTGCACTTACAACCTGGTGTGTTGCAGCTATATATAGCAGCATGGGTTCGCCGACATTTGGCACGGCTAGGATTGGATTGGTGGCCAGGAGGGCTTTTATTTCTTCCAGTCCGGCCATAGCCGCATCCGTCCACTCGAAGTGTTCAGTACGTCGAAGAAGGCGATAAAGAGGCATTGCCTTTTCTCTCAATCGGGAGATAAAGCGGCTTAAGGCGGCCACGCATCCAGTTAATTTCCGGATTTGCTTGAGGTCTGTTGGGGTAGCCAACTGTGACAAAGCTCTAATTTTAGCCGGGTTTGCTTCGATTCCTCTATTGGAAACGATAAAGCCCAAGAGCTTTCCGGCAGGTACGCCGAAAACGCATTTTTCTGGGTTGAGCTTGATGTCATATGTTCGGAGATTGTCAAACGTAAGCCTCAAGTCGTCTATTAAAGATTCAACGTGTCTGGTTTTGATGACCACATCATCCACATATGCCTCCACTATTTTGCCGATCTGTGTTTCCAGGCATGTCTGAATCATGCGTTGATAGGTTGCACCGGCATTTTTGAGCCCTAAAGGCATGGTGTTCAAACAGAAGGGGCCGTATAGAGTGATAAATGCCGTTGCGGCTTGATCAGACTCTGCCATCTTGATTTGATGGTATCCGGAGTATGTGTTGAGGAAACACAAAGAGTCGTGTCCTGCGGTAGCGTCGATGATTTGATCGATGCGGGGGAGGGGGGAGGGATCCTTGGGGCAAGCCTTGTTGAGGTCCTTGAAATCGACGCATAGGCGCCAAGATTTGTCCTTCTTTGGTACCATCACCAGGTTTGCTAGCCAGTCCGGATGTTTTATTTCTCTGATGAATCCGGACTCCAGTAGTTTGGCTAGCTCTTCTCCCATGGCTTGTCGCTTGGGTTCTGAAAAAGCTACCAAGAGTCTCGCTGATCGGCTTGTATCCCTTTAGTATGTTTAGGCTATGCTCGTCCAGCCTGCGTGGGATACCTGGCATGTCTGAAGGATGCCAGGCGAAGATGTCCCAATTTTCACGCAAGAACTCTCGTAGTGCGGCGTCTATTGTGGGGTTTAGTTGTGCCCCAGTTGATGCTGTTTTTGTAGGGTCCGTCGGGTGGACCTGGAATTTGACTATTTCGTCTGCTGGTTTAAAAGAGGTGGACTTGGGTCGTTTGTCGAGTATCACATCGTCCCTGTCCACCATGGAGCGCAGCTCGGTTAAATCTTCGGCCGCGAGGGCTTCGGATAATGCCTCTAGGGCTAGTGCGGCGGTATTATTTTCGGCGCGGAGTGCTATGTCCGGATCACCGGCTAGAGTGATGATTCCATTGGGCCCAGGCATCTTAAGCTTCATGTACCCATAATGGAGTATGGCTTGGAAGCTTGTGTATGCATCCCGCCCTAAAAGGGTGTGGTATCCACTGTTAAACGGGGCCACTTGGAATGTGATTTCTTCAGACCTATAATTCTCCGACATGCCGAATACCACATGACCAGTGTAATTTTTCCTGCATATCGTGCCTCCCGACTAGGGATGATTCCCCTGAAGGTTGTACTGCTTTGCTCAATGCGGCTCTTATCTATTTCAATTTTTCTAAGAGTTTCCTCATAGATGAGGTTTAATCCGCTGCCGCCGTCCATGAGCACTTTAGTAAGCCGGAAACCGTCCACAATTGGACTAAGGACCAGAGCGGCTGGTGCTCGGACTGTTCAGGATTGAGGTTCGTCACTGGCATTGAAGGTTATGGCCGTATCGTTCCACGGATTTATTGCTGCGATGTGGCAGACTTCGGCGAGGCTGCGGAGTGCTCGCTTACGCCTATTATTTGAGGCGGAAGTCTCGAAGACTGTCAGTACTATATTGTTATTCTTCGTGGGATGGTGCTCTGCGGTATTGTTGATGAGGAGGTCCTCGTCGCTCTTGGCCACCTGCCGGAGTATCCAACATGCTCTAAGGCTGTGTGTTGGTATGATGCCTGGTGTGCTGTGAATTTTGCATGGCCCGTCGAGCCATCCCTCCAGTACGGTTCCACGCCCTGTAGAGGGCTTTGGCTTCTTTGTGATTGGATTGGGTGACTTGCGAGAGCGCACCCTTTTAGTTCGGACT
Source organism: Aegilops bicornis (assembly GCA_021605145.1). NCBI lineage: Eukaryota > Viridiplantae > Streptophyta > Magnoliopsida > Poales > Poaceae > Aegilops > Aegilops bicornis. The sequence continues at coordinate 119,315,567 of CM038675.1, read as the reverse complement.
AGGGGTTTAGTTAGAGCCGGAGGATCCCAGAATTTTGCTTGGGTTTTCCAGGCGCTTTCCGTCGCACAGTACTTGTCGTGGAATTAACACGTCATATGTCCTAGTGTGAGGACTTAGTCGCGAGGCCAACGCATCTATGTGGTAGTTTGAGAGGGGTTGAGCGGAATCGAGAGACGCAACACAAGACAGGGATTTAGACAGCTTCAGGCCTCGGGAAACATCATCCGGCAATAGCCCTACATGTTGTTTGAGGCTAGGTCTCATTATGCTCATGAGGGAGTCGCCGTAAACCATCTCTCCTCTAGTTGTGTCTAGCCCTAGAGATTGTTTCTTGTTGCTTGTCCCTCTTTGAGGAGCCCTGTCCCTCCTTATATATGTTGAAGGGGCGGGTTACATGTGGAGTCCTATTAGGATTAGGACTAGTCTATCTCTAATACAAACCAGATACAAGTCCTGGTCTTAATTATTTGTAAGGTAAATATTCGTCATGCCTTTCCTCTTAAACCGGTCCACCATAGTATGAACCGCCTTCATGAACCGCCATTGGGCCACCCGGTCTTTTTCGCCTTCCTCGACCCGCCGGATTACCAATGAACCGTAAACCGCCAGGTCCAAACGGGTCGCCAGTGAATCGTCAAGTCTTAGCCGGCTCTCAAGTAAACCGCCAACTCCGGCCGGGTTATACTTCCGGCCGGTTTACGCCGCGGGGTATATCCCCGACATTAGCCCCTAGTTTAATTTGGATTTATCCATGTTAAACTGATCCTGAGCATCTTTTAAATCCTTGTCATTTCCTTCTAGAAAATCCGGGTCAATAGGCCAGCTTCATAACCAATTTGCTTGTAGAAGAAATATTGTAAATAAAGAATCCATTTGATTCGGCCTTCAATGCTCTGACTTGACGAAAATATTGGTCTTCAAATATTCAATTGATATCCAGCCGGCTTGAAGATGTAGAACTTGCCGGTTTATGATTACCACCATTGTCGGGTTATAAAAACTGATGATCCCGGGTCATGACCGTTTATAGATGCCGGGTTATGATTGTTGCCAATGCCGGTTTATGATTGTTGCAGACACCGGGTCATAATTATTGGTGATGCCGGGTCAATCTGGTTTGCTCAAAACTAAAAATTGGAAGATATTTCTCCCTTATATCCATATTACATGTAGCCCCCAAGTCTTGAACAGAACAAAGTGATGATTTGAGACTTGTTTCCATATAATTACTGCCACTTTAAAGAAATCCATGCTGTTCATCTCAGTCACTAGTAAAAAACTGAATACTCCATATATGTAGCCCCCAAGTGCCGGGTTGTCATGCTTGCAGCAACCTGGGACTTGTAATTTCCTGATGCTCAAAAAACTTGAATTTTTTACAGGAGCAATTGGTAGCCTCCAAGGGCCAACACATTTAGAATGTGATGAGTCGGGTCTTCAATAAGTTGAGCAAAAAATGACTTTGCATTAGCCCCCAAGTGCCATGGTGCATGCTGGCATTGACATGGGACTTGCATATTTGATATAATCTCAATTTAAATAATGTAGCCCCCAAGTGCCGGGTCGTAAGCCTGCAGCGACTCGGGACTATTCCTTCAATTGTAGAATAAATCATATCCTTTGATAAAATAATATCCATTGCGCTAAATCGACTTTGAAAACCTCAATAATACCGGTTATTAATAACCATAATAAAAATCCAGCCATGTTGGCAATTCAAGATAATATAATCCGGTATGAAAACCATATTCATTCAATATCATAATAAAAATTCAGCCAAGTTTGGCTATTTGGATAACATAACCCAATGATTTATAAGTGCATGATTCCAATGGCGCAATCCAAATATATGTTGGTGACTTATAGTCCAAAACCAGGCCGGGTTAACAAACACCGGATAATTTCTCATCATATACTGGCGACTTATCGTCTTAAAGCCAGGCCGGTTTAATAAACACCGGATAATTTATCATCATGCTTTATTCAACCTGTTTACGCATACAACAAGTTTGAAGTGTCCTGGCGGTTTATCACGGACGGGTCATAATGCCCAACATATAACCCAGGTTTATAACCAAGGCTGCACTTAAGAATAATCAAATATGAAATATATCATACCTGTGACATTGAATCACATCATTGGTTTACCAACTTTTTGTAGTAAGGGTGATACTCCCAATCTTAAGTAATGATAACTCCTTTCATACTGTGCCGGTTTATGATAAAACCGTACCGGGTTGTGATAAACACCGGTTTAACCATATATAATACTGGCGACTCGTAGTCAAACCAGACCGGCCTGATAGTCTCCGGATTATGATTTGATCATGTACTGACAACTTGTAATTGAAAGTCAAGCCGGGTTAATGAACACCGGTTTACTCCATAATAAGATGGTAGCATAAAATCAAACCGGGCAGATAGTCTCTGGATTAAGATTTGACCGTGTTCCGCCAATTTGTAATTGACAGTCGAACCGGATTAACAATGTCGGTTTAAAAACGCAACAGAAGTAAAAGGTCTTTAGCAAAAAAGAACAGAATTCAAGCAAAGGCAAAGATAAAATCATTTGCAAATGAGGCTTTAAGCCGATCAAGAGGCATTACCATGGTCAGACACAACCAAGCCCCCAACAGGCGTAACTATGTTTCGAGTCAGCTAGGTCCCCAAATGATGCGTTGGCATTACTCCGATGAAGAGGTGTAGCGATGGTTCGGGTTCGACCAAAGCCCCCAAGTGATGTTGTGGCACTAGGCCGATCAAGAGGCGTGACTATGGTTCAGACATGACCAAGTCCCCAAGTGATGTTGTGGCATTGCGCCGATCAAGAGGTGTGACTATGGTTCGGATACGACCAAGCCCCCAAGTGATGTTGTGGCATTACGCCGATCAAGAGGTGTGACTATGGTTCGGATACGATCAAGCCCCCAAGTGATGCTGTGGCATTACGCCGATCAAGAGGTGTGACTATGGTTCGGATACGACCAAGCCCCCAAGTGATCAATAATATGATAAGCCAATAAGGCATGATACCCATGTTTGAACCGCGCATCATGGCAGCAGGTCCTCTTTGGCACCCTTTAACTTTTTGCAAGAGATAAATCCTTCTTGAACCGGGATTTTGAACCGGATTTTTAGAGCTTCAAAGCTATGTGGGAGAACAAATTTCCCTTAAACCGGATTGCAAACCGGAATCTTCATTTTCAGCCGGAAATTTTCTGACGGCCTTTCAACTCGAACTTGCGAGAAGTTAATTCCTTTTTAAACCGGACATTTTTAAACCGGATTTGAGCGCTTCAGAGCTTTGTGGCATAATAGATTTACCTTGAACTGGATTGTAAATCGGGTACTTGAGAGCTTCAATGAGACTGACTTCCCTTGAGCCGGATTTTAAACCGGAATCCTTTCTGAAGATCCAGAACTTCTTCATTGAGCCGGGATTTTGTAACTGTCATATACTTTCTAAGCCAGAAATTTTCTGACGACCTTTGAATTTTCATCATTATAACAGTAGCCTCTGGGACCGGGTTATCTTTCCCTCCATCGTCTTGAGGTTCTTAAATTCGCTAAAACTGGCAAAATTTCTGAGTTATGTCATCGTAGCCCCCGAGTCTCAAAGGTGACTCGAGGAGTTGGCTTGAGACTCACCATATTTGGCCGTGATGTAAACCGGCATAACTTGTATATCATTGGTGTTGATAGCACGATTTGAATCCACAGAAGGTTGAGGTGACTGTAGCGGGTTATACACGATCCCGCATGAGCTGTGTCAGCAACTCGGCCAATGGTTCCTTCCAACTGGTGATTTGAAGTTAACCAAGACTGTAGTGGTGGAGATTTGTGCGCCTGCCCGTTGAACCACCCAGTGCAGACGGCGGTTGATAGCATATGATAATTTGCCTCCATTTTGTTGAAAGAAAACCGGGATACCCAAGTTGTGACTTGTTCAAACAGCTCATGCAGACTGGTGCGGCCCGGTATGTTGGTGTAGACCAGGCCGCGAGAGACGGACGACAAAGACGACCGCAACATCAGAGGCGACTCGGATAGATGAGTCGGCCGCGGCATTGTAAGTCAGTGCGGACGGGCGAGTCGATCAGGCGGTTCGGCTTCGTCATGTAGATATAAACTGGTCTGCAGAATGGCGGCTCGCAGATATGTTCATCGAGCTTGATGGTGTGGCCAGATGCTAGCGCATAATGGTGGCGCGAGCTATACATCCCTAACACGGCCATAGCTTTTGCAGTGAACAATTGTCCTGCATAAAAAATATCGCAGACCAAGGCAAACATAAACTGCTCTTTTGACAAAAATAGTATGTGCTAATAAAATATATTTTAGATGGATATCACCTAACGCGTTTAGGCCATAAATAATCCGCCATGAAGTTGATGATCCCTAGGTGAAACTGAAATCCCTCACAGGTGAATCGACGCGGGAGCAGACAGATAAACCGGCCACGGTGTTTGTAAGCGGGTGCGGACGAGCAAGTTGTCCTCCGCGTTGTAAACCGGCGTGGATGCGTGAACCGGTCTCGCGGGTGGACGGGCGATCTGTCCGTGGCGTTGTAAAACGGCGTGGACGGGCGAGTCGGCCACAGGGACCGTAATATAACACCTCATTAGTTATGAACAATTGTCCTGCATCAAAAAGTATCGCAAGACAAAGTAATTGTTTATACATAAATTAATATGTGCTGAAATAAACCGGACGGATATCACCTGATTGTTTTTACTTGCGGCAACTTTGACCGGCCAGCGGCCACTTGGGCTGCAGCGAGAGAGCCCTGACTTGGAGCTAGGCACTGTCTTTGATCCGCCACCACTGCTGCCCGTGAGCCGCTCGTCGCCTGTGCAAGGACCGGCCGCTGAGGACGTAGCCGGTTTAATGTTTTTTTTTTTGACGTGAACTAGCACGTTTGGCAAACTTGCGTGAGGGATCCCTGGTGCATACATCTTTGTCCTTCCCGTGTAGGAGTACTAGTAATATTAGTTTTTGATTCCCGTTGGCGCTTGGCCCTTCACGTGGGTGGCAGGCTTGTAGTTTCAAGATGTGACAGCGCAATTGGTCCAGCAACAGTAGTAGCTCTAGTAACCATGGGGTACAGTATCCTTGATTTCTCGTGGATTTAGTGCTCCCAATAGTTGACGTGACTTGTCTTGATCAACATGGAAGCAGCAAAGGCCACAACAAAAACCAAAGAAAAGAAACAAAGGAACCAGTGATTCTCCTTCGCTTGATTTCTTCTCATGCATGCACCAATATTAGAAGTAGTCTGACGACGACTCAGTGGAGATGGGCGAGTCGGGATTGCGTGTGCGCGGAGCAGAGCAGAAGACCAAAGGAGCATCAGGCGGCTCACGCCACTGCTGGAGGCGAGGACCAGGTAGAGCGCGAAGGAGCGACGGGCCAAGAGAGCAAGGCAGAGCCGCGGGCGCGGCAACCCAAAGACGGCGTGAAGTGACGGAGGAAACGTGACCGCAGCAGCTCGAGGAAAGCACGAGATAGCATGGCGGTTCAGCAACAAGGGCCACATCAGCTCGACGCCCGCTGGCGGCTTGCAGGCGTTTTGAGGCAGTCCTTCATCAACTTAGGGGTGGCCCACGGTAGAGGCGAAGGGCTGGGCCAGCCATAGAGACGGCTGATCCTCGGGTCCATTCGAATTTGCTCAATACTTCAGATCCATTCACAATCTTCGGGTCTTTTTTTGTTCAATAGTTTTCCAGCCTGATGGGCTATGAAGGTCCTTGACTCCTGAATTAGGAGCAGCAGAGAAGAGGACCCGGGCACAGACGGAGGAACGGTGAGCCGGCGGGCGCATCGGAGCCGACCGGGGCAGGGCCAGGGCGGCAGCCAAGGCTGCACCGACGAGGTCCTCGACCTGATGTAAAACGGAACAGAGGCACCCCGATGGCGGTGGAGTATGGGCGGTGCATGGAGTCCTGGCGACGGCGAAGAGCCATGGCGGAGGAGGCAGCTCGGGGACGCCAGCTTGATGCCGTAACGGCGGAAAACTGCGCCGGCCATAGCAGAACTGCAGTAGCGGAGGCGAGGCGGGTCGCGGACCGGCTGGTTGGAGGTGCTACTCCTCGTCTCAGCTACGGAGACAGCAGGCGCTCGAGGCGATTCCGCGGCGGAGACCGACTCCCCCTTTTTTTATAACCTTCCCGTGTAAATCCAAATCGAGGGCTGTTGCTCTAGTCCTTTTGTTGCCATCACGATCAGCTTCAACTTTTGATTACTTTTACTCTCGTCAGCTGCCCTGGATGCGATTTACTTCGCGCATAGTTTCCTATCAAAGAATAAAAAACAATAATCTGTCATAAAGCGACTCGGTGGCCATGTATGAGGTATTGCAGCGGAGAACTTTTGTCGTCTCGGCGATACACTGAAAATTGATCTGGTTTCAACGGATCGTCTGATCACAGCGACGCGCATCATGCAACCCTAATTTTTCTTCAACTCAAATTTTGTACGTCGTTCCGGCTGCTTGCCATGGAAACGATGTAGATTCTTTCAAACTGGTTCTTCTTCATCTGAAAAGCTGTGAACTTCTCGAAACCCTGTGAAAGATCCCTTCAAGAACTCAACACCACCGTGCGCGGGCCCCATGGTGGGCGCCAACTGCCGTGGAAATAATACGTCAGATATCCTAGTGTGAGGACTTAGTCGCGAGGCCAACGCATCTATGTGGTAGTTTGAGAGGGGTTGAGCGGAATCGAGAGATGCAACACAAGACAGGGATTTAGATAGCTTCGGGCCCCGGGAAACATCATCCGGCAATAGCCCTACATGCTGTTTGAGGCTAGGTCTCATTATGCTCATGAGGGAGTCGCCGTAAACCATCTCTCCTCTAGTTGTGTCTAGCCCTAGAGATTGTTTCTTGTTGCTTGTCCCTCTTTGAGGAGCCCTGCCCCTCCTTATATATGTTGAAGGGGCGGGTTACATGTGGAGTCCTATTAGGATTAGGACTAGTCTATCTCTAATACAAACCGGATACAAGTCCTGGTCTTAATTCTTTGTAAGGTAAATATTCGTCATGCCTTTTCTCTTAAACCGGTCCACCATAGTATGAACCGGCCTTCATGAACCGCCAGTTGGGCCACCTGGTCTTTTCCCTCCTCTGACCCGCCTGCCGGATTACCAATGAACCGTAAACCGCCAGGTCCAAACGGGTCGCCAGTGAATCGTCAAGTCTTAGCCGGCTCTCAAGTAAACCGCCAACTCCGGCCGGGTTATACTTCCGGCCGGTTTACGCCGCGGGGTATATCCCCGACAGTACTTCTGTACTATGGCCGCCAAGTCAGCGAAGTGTGCTATGTCAAGGCGACTTACGGCGTTGAGAATTCCCTTGTCCGTGCAATTTTTGCAAAAGAATGAGATTGCGTCTTTCTCGTGACACTCCTGAACCTTGCTCATTGAAAGGAGGAATCTGGCCCAGAAGTGATGTACTGTTGATGACCCACAAGTATAGGGGATCTATCGTAGTCCTTTCGATAAGTAAGAGTGTCGAACCCAACGAGGAGCAGAAGGAAATGATAGCAGTTTTCAGCAAGGTATTCTCTGCAAGTACTGAAATAAGTGGTAATAGATAGTTTTGTGATAAGGTAAATTGTAACGAGCAACAAGTAACAAGAGTGAATAAAGTGGAGCAAGGTGGCCCAATCCTTTTTGTAGCAAAGGACAAGCCGGAACAAACTCTTATAATAGGAAAAGCGCTCCCGAGGACACATGGGAATATCATCAAGCTAGTTTTCATCACGTTCATATGATTCGTGTTCGGTACTTTGATAATTTGATATGTGGGTGGACCGGTGCTTGGGTGCTGTTCTTACTTGAACAAGCATCCCACTTATGATTAACCTCTATTGCAAGCATCCTCAACTACAACAAAATTATTAAGGTAAACCTAACCATTGCATGAAACATATGGATCCAAAACAGCCCCTTACGAAGCAACGCATAAACTAGGGTTTAAGCTTCTGTCACTCTAGCAACCCATCATCTACTTTACTTCCCAATGCCTTCCTCTAGGCCCAAATAATGGTGAAGTGTTATGTAGTCGACATTCAGATAACACCACTAGAGGCTAGACAACATACATCTCATCAAAATATCGAACGAATACCAAATTCACATGACTACTAATAGCAAGACTTCTCTCGTGTCCTCAGGAACAAACGTAACTACTCACAAAGCATATTCATGTTCATAATCAGAGGGGTAATAATATGCATAAAGGATCTGAACATATGATCTTCCACCAAGTAAACCAACTAGCATCAACTACAAGAAGTAATCAACACTACTAGCAACCTACTAGCACCAATCCCGGACTTGGAGACAAGAATTGGATACAAGAGATGAACTAGGGTTTGGAGATGAGATGGTGTTGGTGAAGATGTTGATGGAGATTGCCTCTCCTGATGAGAGGAGCGTTGGTGATGATGATGGCGATGATTTCCCCCTCCCGGAGGGAAGTGTCCCCGGCAGAACAGCTCTGCCGGAGCCCTAGATTGGTTCCGCCAAGGTTCCGCCTCGTGGCGGCGGAGTCTCATCCCGAAAGGTTGCTCATGATTTTTTTCTCATCGAAAGACTTCATATAGGAGAAGATGGGCATCGGAGAGCCACTATGGGGCGCGCTTCTGTGGGGGGCCCACCCTCGTGAGCAGGGTGTGGGGCCCCTGGCCTTCATCTTTGGCGATGATTTTTCTTTATTTATTTTAAGATATTCCGTGGATTTTCAGGACTTTTGGAGTTGCACAGAATAGGTCTCCAATATTTGCTCCTTTTCCAAATTTCGTAATTCCAAATTTGCCGCAAGATTCTCACTCTTCATGTAAACCTTGTAAAATAAGAGAGAATAGCCATAAGTATTGTGACATAACGTGAAATAACAGCCCATAATGCGATAAATGTCGATATAAAAGCATGATGCAAAATGGACGTATTAACTCCCCCAAGCTTAGACCTCGCTTGTCCTCAAGTGAAAAGCCGATAACAATAAATATGTCCTCATGTTTAGAGGTAGAGGAGTCGATAAAAAATATAATACGTACATGAAGGCATCATGATTATTCTCATAACAGCAACATATATAGATTTTGTCATATGATTACTTATGTTCAAGTGATGATCTTTTCATAATGCAAAATTATGAATCAGAAACCTTATTATAACCTCAGTCATTGAAGCAATTGCAATTTATCATAACATCGGAAAGAGTCTATGTCAGAGCTTAAAAGCAAGTCCACATACTCAACTATCACTTAGTCCTTCATAATTGCTAGCACTCACATAATACTCGTGGTTACGGAGTTTTAATCGGACACAGAGAAAGATAAGGGCTTATAGTTTTGCCCCACAGCCTTTTACCTCAAGGGTAATGTCAACAATAACAATTCATGCTCCCCTACATCCAATTAGATATATAAATATATATATATATATATATATATATATATATATATATATATATATATATATATCATGTTCTTTCCAACATGCTGGGCTTGCCAAAGGATAAAATGAAAAGGAAAGGTGAAGATCACCGTGACTCTTGCATAAGATAGAAGATAATAATAAAAGATAGGCCCTTCGCAGAGGGAAGCAGAGGATGCCATGCGCTTTTATGGTTGGATGCACAAAATCTTAATGCAAAAGTACGTCACTTTATATTGCCCCTTGTATGTGGAACTTTATTATGCAGTCCGTCGCTTTTATTACTTCCACAACAAGTTCGTACAAAGCTTATTTCTATGCACTAATAAGTCATGCATATTTAAAGAGCAATTTTTATTGCTTGCACCGATGACAACTTACTTGAAGGATCTTACTCAATCCATAGGTAGATATGGTGGACGCTCATGGGTAAACTGGTTTAAGGGTATTTGGAAGCACAAGTAGTATCTCTACTTGGTGATGAGGATTTGGCTAGCATGAGGGGGAAAGGCAAGCTCAACATGTTAGAGGATCCATGACAACATACTTTATCTTAGATACAAGAAAACATAACTCATTATGTTGTCTTCCTTGTCCAACATCAACTCTTTAGCATGCCATATTTTAATGAGTGCTCCCAATCATAAAAAATGTCAATGATAATATATCTATATGTGAAACCTCTCTCTCCTTATTACTTCCTATTAATTGCAACGATGACCAAAGCTATATTTGCCAACTCCCAACAACTTTTAATCATCATACTCTTTCTATGTGAAGTCATTACTTTCAATAAGATCAATATAAACTCTTTATTTCTTTTTAATCCTTTTCTTTTGTTCACCCAAGATCATGGCAAAACAATCAAGCCCTTGCCTCAACACTAATCTTTATTATATATATAGCTCACGGACTCGATTACATAGAGGGATCATAAAGCAAAACTTCAAAACTAGATCATGCCATGACTTTATTCTACTAAATCAAGATGCTACTAATAGGATCGAAGTAAGAAAAACGGTAAAGATAGGAGTTGTGATGGTGATACGATACTGGGGCACCTCCCCCAAGCTTGGCAGTTGCCAAGGGGAGTGCCCATACCCATGTGATTATATCTCCTTCTTTGTCGGTGATGGTGGAGGTGTTGTTGATGATGCAGGCTTGTCGTCCACCTTCCATGGCATAGGCTCACCATCATAGAAGGATGATCTAGTCTCCGGAATCCTCAAATCTGCAGCCAAACTCATCCTTTTGAATCTATATTCATACTCACAGTTTTGATTTTGCAGATCATAGATTTGGGCTTGGAGGTGCTCGATCTTCTCATGTAGCTTGAACATGGCCTCCTCGGTGTTCTTGGCATTCGGCTCGTAGTTGTTGGTGAAATCCTCGAGCAACTTGTGGCTAGCGTTGATTCCACGCTCCACCATCCCCTGGCACTTGAAAACTTGTTGCTCCATTGCTTCGAGCCTCGCCTCCACACTTCCGGTTCCCTTTGGTCCCTCAACATCGCGGATGTGCAGCAACCCATCACGCATCTCAATGGTTTGAGGGTGTCGCAGCACCTCCGTGAGGTAAGGGTTGATCACCTTCTCGAAGAACTTGTCCTTGGAAGCACTTGGGGACGTCATGATGATCTAGATCTGGCAGAAAAACAACTCGAAACAAGAACAGGAGATATTTGCGTGATACGGGAGTCAAAACCTTCGGGAGAATATATAATGAATTTTTACCGACCAAAATATGTATCGTGCAAGAAAATGGAGTCCGGAAGGCACACGAGGTGCTCACGAGGTAGGGGCGCCTGTGGGGGTAGGGCGCGCCTCCACCCTCGTGAAGGCCTCGTGTCCTTCCCGACTGCCACTTATTTTTCTATTTTTCTAAATATTCCAAAACGGAGAAATATTGCCTTAAAAATTGTTTTGGAGTCGGTTTACTTACCGTACCACATACCTATTCCTTTTCGGAGTGCAAACGGTCCGAAAGTGTCCCTTATGTATGCCTCCGGGGTTACGGTTTCAATAATATTGGTTTCAACATTTATGGGATTACCTAAGATATAATGTTTGATTCTTTGACTGTTTACCACCTTCGGGTTTGTGCCTTCGAAGTTGTTGATTTTTATGGCACCGGAACGATAGACCTCCTCGATAACGTAGGGACCTTCCCATTTAGAGAGGAGTTTTCCTGCAAAAAATCTTAAGAGTTGTATAGCAATACATAATCACCCACATTAAACTCACACTTTTGTATCCTTTTTTCATGCCATCTTTTAACTTTTTCTTTAAATAACTTGGCATTTTCATAAGCTTGGGTTCTCCATTCATCAAGTGAGCTAATATCAAATAACCTCTTCTCACCGGCAAGTTTGAAATCATAGTTGAGCTCTTTGATAGCCCAATATGCCTTATGTTCTAGGAGAGGTAAGTGACATGTTTTTCCATAAACCATTTTATACAGAGACATACCCATAGGATTCTTATATGCAGTTCTATAGGCCCATAATGCATCATCAAGTTTCTTGGACCAATTCTTTCTAGACCTATTAACAATCTTTTGCAAAATTAATTTGAGATCTCTATTACTCAATTCTACTTGACCACTAGACTGTGGGTGATATGGAGATGCAATTCTATGATTAACGTCATATTTAGCAAGCATTTTACAGAAAGCACCATGAATAAAGTGTGAGCCACCATCAGTCATTAAATATCTAGGGACTCCAAACCTCGGAAAAATAACTTCCTTAAGCATTTTAATAGAAGTGTTATGATCAACACTACTAGTTGGAATAGCTTCTACCCACTTAGTAACGTAATCAACAATAACTAAAATATGTGTATATCCATTAGAGGCAGGAAAAGGTCCCATATAATCAAAGCCCCAAACATCAAATGGTTCAATAACAAGTGAATAATTCATAGGCATTTCTTGACGTCTACTAATATTACCAATTCTTTGACATTCATCGCAAGACAAAACAAACTTACGGGCATCTTTGAAGAGAGTGGGCCAATAAAACCCGGATTGCAATACCTTATGTGCAGTTCTATCTCCAGCGTGGTGTCCTCCATAAGCTTCAGAGTGAAACTTATGAGGATCTGTTCCTGTTCTTGCTCGTGCACACAACGTCTAATAACACCATCTACTCCTTCTTTATAAAGATGTGGGTCATCCCAAAAGTAATGTCGCAAATCATAGAAGAACTTTTTCTTTTGTTGGTATGTGAATCTAGGTGGTATAAATTTAGCAACAATATAATCAGCATACCATGGAGCGCTGCGAGAAGTGCTTATGACATTTAATTGTTCATCAGGAAAGCTATCATCAATAGGTAGTGGGTCATCAAGAACATTCTCTAACCTAGAGAAGTTATCTGCAACAGGGTTCTCAGCTCCTTTCCTATCAACAATATGCAAATCAAATTCTTGCAGCAAGAGAACCCATCTAATAAGTCTAGGTTTAGCATCTTTCTTTTCCATAAGATATTTAATAGCAGCATGATCGGTGTGAATAGTTACTTTAGAATCAACAATATATATAGGGTCTGAATTTATCACAAGCAAATACAACTGCTAAAAGTTCCTTTTCGGTAGTAGCATAATTTCTTTGAGCATTGTCTAGAGTCCTACTAGCATAATGGATAACATTTAATTTCTTATCAACTCTTTGCCCTAGAACAGCACCTACAAAGATAATCACTAGCATCACACATAATTTCAAAGGGTAAATTCCAATCAGGTGGCAGAACAACAGGTGTAGAGACTAATGCTTTCTTAAGTATTTCAAATGCTTCTACACAATCGTCATCAAAGACAAATGGTACATCTTTTTGTAATAAATTAGTCAGAGGCCGAGAAATTTTTGAAAAGTCCTTAATGAACCTCCTATAAAATCCGGCGTGACCAAGGAAACTTCTTATACCTTTGATGTCCTTGGGACATGGCATCTTTTCAATAGCATAAACCTTGGCTTTATCAACTTCAATACCTCTTTCGTAAAACTTTGTGCCCCAAGACAATACCTTCATTAACCATAAAGTGGCACTTTTCCCAATTCAAGACAAGATTAGTTTCTTCACATTTCTGCAAAACTCGATCAAGATTGCTCAAGCAATCATCAAAAGAGGATCCATAGACGGAAAAGTCGTCCATGAAAACCTCACAAATCTTTTCACAAAAATCAGAGAATATAGCCATCATGCATCTTTGAAAGGTAGCAGGTGCATTACATAAACCAAAAGGCATACGTCTATAAGCAAAAGTACCAAAAGGGCATGTAAAAGTAGTCTTTGATTGATCTTTAGCCGACCACGGTATTTGAGAGAAACCAGAATAACCATCTAGAAAGCAATAATGTGTATGTTTGCATAATCTTTCTAGCATTTGATCAATAAAAGGTAAGGGTAATGATCTTTCTTAGTAGCTTTATTTAATTTTGGAAATCAATTACCATCCTATATCCTATGATAATTCTTTGCGGAATCAATTCATCTTTATCATTAGGGACAACAGTAATACCTCCCTTCTTAGGGACACAATGGACAGGAGTTACCCACTGACTATCAGCAACGGGATAAATTATACCTGCCTCTAGAAGCTTGAGTATTTCTTTTCTTACCACTTCTTCCATTTTAGGATTCAAACGTCGTTGAGGATCACGAACTGGTTTGGCATCCGCTTCCAAATTTATTTTATGTTGACATAGAGTTGGACTAATGCCCTTAAGATCATCAAGAGTATATCCAATAGCGGCACGGTTCTTCTTGTAGTTTTCAATAATCTTTCTTCTTCATGCTCAAAGGTTAGCACTAATAATAACAGGATATATTTTCTTTTCATCAAGATAAGCATATTTAAGATTATCAGGCAACGGTTTAAGCTCAAACACGGGATCACCCTTGGGTGGAGGAGGATCCCCTTGGATTTCAACAGGAAAATTGTGTTGCAGAATAGGTTCCTGTTTAACGAATACTTCATCTATTTCCATTCTTTCATTCATGAACATATCATTTTCATGGTCTAGTAAATAGTGTTCTAAAGGATCACTCGGAGGTACGGCAATAGAAGCAAGACCAATAATTTCATCCTTACTAGGCAATTCTTCCTCACGATGTTGTTTACTAAATTTAGAGAAATTAAACTCATGAACCATATCATCCAAGCCAATAGTAACAACATTCTTTTCGCAGTCTATCTTAGCATTAACATGTATTCAAGAAGGCTCTACCAAATATAATGGGACAAAAGCTATCTTGTGGAGAACCAAGAACAAGAAAATCAGCAGGATATTTAGTTTTCCCACACAAGACTTCAACATCTCTAACAATTCCCACTGGTGAAATAGTATCTCTATTGGCAAGCTTAATTGTGACATCAATTTCTTCTAACTCAATAGGTGCAATATCATGCATAATTTCTTTGTATAATTCAATGGGTATTGCACTAGCACTAGCGCCCATATCACATAAGCCATGATAACAATGATCTCCTATTTTAATGTAAATAACAGCACGCCTACCATGTGTCTATGTTTATCTTTAGCACAAGGTTTAGCAATTCTAGCAGTTTCACCACAGAATTGAATAACATGCCCATCAATATTATCAGACAAGAGATCTTTAACTATAGAATATTAGGTTCTACTTTAACTTGCTCAGTAGGTGTATAAGTTATAATATTGCTTTTACGAACAACAGTTGAAGCTTTAGCATGATCCTTTACTCTAACAGGGAAAGGTGGTTTCTCAACATAAGAGGTAGGAACAATAGGATCATTATAAGTGACGGTCTTTTCTTCAACTTTAATAGGTGCAGCTACTTTTACTTCTATGGGAGGATGATATTTAAACCACTTCTCCTTAGGGAGATCAACATAAGTAGCAAAAGATTCACAGAAAGAAGCTACTATCTCAGAGTCAAGTCCATATTTAGTGCTAAACTTACGGAAAATATCGGTATCCATAAAAGATTTAACACAATCAAACTTGGGCATCATACCTGACTCCTTACCTTCGTCGAGGTCCCAATCTTCAGAGTTGCGTTTAATTCGATCCAATAAATTCCATTTAAATTCAATAGTCTTCATCATAAAAGAGCCAAAGACAAGAAGTATCGAGCATGGTGCGGTTGTTATCGAAAGCCGAGAATAAAATTTCAAGAATTGTCACTCTTGAGAGCTCATGATTGGGGCATGAATATAACATTGATTTAAGCCTCCCCAAGCTTGAGCGATCGTTCTCCTTCGCGACGCCAAAAATTATATATATAATTGCGATCACGATGAACAAGATGCATAGGGTAATACTTTTGATGAAATTCCAATTTCAATCTTTTATAGTTCCATGATCTCGTATCATCACATAGCCTATACCATGTCAATGTGTCTTCCTTCAAAGATAAAGGGAAGACCTTCTTCTTAACAACATCATCGGGTATACATGCAAGCTTAAATAATCCACAAACATCATCCACATAGAGTAGATGTTCATCAGGATTCTTTGTTCCATCTCCTGTAAAAGTATTAGCCAGCAGTTTTTCCATCATACCCAGGAACTTCAAAAGGAGTTTCATTTTCAATAGGTTCAGTAGGTTGAGGAGAAACTCTTTGCTCTACCGGAAGGGGTGAAGATACCCTAACAAGCCCCTCGTAGAATTACTTTCCATAGTAACAAGTGACAGAAAATTTCAGCACACTATATAAATTTTTCCTTACCAAAGGCGCTTACACTCCCCGCAACGGCGCCGTAAAAGAGTCTTGATGATCCACAAGTATAGGGGATCTATCGTAGTCCTTAAGTAAGAGTGTCGAACCCAACGAGGAGCAGAAGGAAATGATAAGCAGTTTTCAGCAAGGTATTCTCTGCAAGTACTGAAATAAGTGGTAACAGATAGTTTTGTGATAAGGTAAATTGTAACGAGCAACAAGTAACAAGAGTGAATAAAGTGCATCAAGGTGGCCCAATCCTTTTTGTAGCAAAGGACAAGCCGGAACAAACTCTTATAATAGGAAAAGTGCTCCCGAGGACACATGGGAATATCATCAAGCTAGTTTTCGTCACGCTCATATGATTCGCGTTCGGTACTTTGATAATTTGATATGTGGGTGGACCGGTGCTTGGGTGCTATTCTTACTTGAACAAGCATCCCACTTATGATTAACCTCTATTGCAAGCATCCGCAACTACAACAAAAGTATTAAGGTAAACCTAACCATAGCATGAAACATATGGATCCAAAATAGCCCCTTACGAAGCAACGCTTAAACTAGGGTTTAAGCACGTCACTCTAGCAACCCATCATCTACTTATTACTTCACAATGCCTTCCTCTAGGCCCAAATAATGGTGAAGTGTTATGTAGTCGATGTTCACATAACACCACTAGAGGCTAGACAACATACATCTCATCAAAATATCGAACGAATACCAAATTCACATGACTACTAATAGCAAGACTTCTCCCGTGTCCTCAAGAACAAACGTAACTACTCGCAGAAAGCATATTCATGTTCATAATCAGAGGGTAATAATATGCATAAAGGATCTGAACATATGATCTTCCACCAAGTAAACCAACTAGCATCAACTACAAGAAGTAATCAACACTACTAGCAACCTACTAGCACCAATCCCGGACTTGGAGACAAGAATTGGATACAAGAGATGAACTAGGGTTTGGAGATGAGATGGTGCTGGTGAAGATGTTGATGGAGATTGCCCTCTCCCGATGAGAGGAGCGTTGGTGATGATGATGACGATGATTTCCTCCCGGAGGGAAGTGTCCCCAAGAACAGCCTCACGGAGCCCTAGATTGGTTCCGCCAAGGTTCCGCCTCGTGGCGGCGGAGTCTCGTCCCGAAAGGTTGCTTCTGATTTTTTTTCTCATCGAAAGACTTCATATAGGAGAAGATGGGCATCGGAGAGCCACCAGGGGGGCCCGCCCCCCACCCTCATGAGCAGGGTGTGGGCCCCCTGGCCTTCATCTTTGGCGACGATTTTTCTTTATTTATTTTAAGATATTCCATGGAGTTTCAGGACTTTTGGAGTTGCATAGAATAGGTCTCCAATATTTGCTCCTTTTCCAGCCCAAAATTCCAGCTACCGGCATTCTCCCTCTTCATCTAAACCTTGTAAAATAAGAGAGAATAGCCATAAGTATTGTGACATAACGTGAAATAACAGCCCATAATGCGATAAATATCGATATAAAAGCATGATGCAAAATGGAAGTATCAACTGTCTCTTGGGGCTCTTGTCTAATGTGGGAAAGGTCACATGTGTCTGGGTGGGTGGGTAGACTTAAGCCAAAATCCCGATCCGATCTAAGACCCAGGGGCAAAGGAGCTCCCGAGCTAGGCAGCTTGGGCTCCGGGATGTTGCCCGATATTTGTGGCCCGTTGCCCGATTCTAAGTTCGGAGCCTGGGCCATGTCTTCCCGTAGACGGGTATCCGGCTCGGTGAGCTCGGGAATCCAGACATAGTTCGTCCTCAAAATAGAGGAAGAATCATTGTATTGTTCCTCCACCACCGCTATCTGATGGGTGACCGGCGGAGAGTTAATCTCCCTTTGGTCGGGTTTAAGCCCGATCCGATCATAGTCCGTAGTGAGTCCCAGGGTGGCGATGCGATCCAAGAGCTCGTTCAGGGAGTAGAGCTCCATTGGATCCATCTGCTTAGTGAATTCCGAGATGACGTGGAGGTTGTTCTTGATGACCTGAGAAATCATCGTCGGCGTGGCAGCCGAACGGGCGGCCATGACGAAACCGCCCAGCCGGAGAGTCTGGCCCACAGCCAGGGTTCCTCCCGGAGTGATGTTGTCCTTGACAACAAGGCGAGCCATCAAGCCTTATCGGGACGGCACAGTGGAACTCTCAATGAAAGCACCAATGTCGGTGTCAAAACCGGCGGATCTCGGGTAGGCGGTCCCGAACTGTGCGTCTAAGGCTAATGGTAACAGGAGGCAGGGGACACGATGTTTTACCTGTGTTCGGGCCCTCTCGATGGAGGTAATACCCTACTTCCTCGCTTGATTGATCTTGATGATATGAGTATTACAAGAGTTGATCTACCACGAGATCGTAGAGGCTAAACCCTAGAAGCTAGCCTATGATTATGATTGTTGCCGTCCTACGGACTAAACCCTCCAGTTTATATAGACACCGGAGGGGGCTAGGGTTACACAGAGTCGGTTACAGAGAAGGAGATCTACATATCTGAATTGCCAAGCTTGCCTTCCATGCAAAGGAGAGTCCCATCCGGACACGTGACGAAGTCTTTAGTCTTGTATCTTCATAGTCCAACAATCCGGCCAACGTATATAGTCCGTCTGTCCGAGGACCCCTTAATCCAGGACTCCCTCAGGGGAGGTTTAGGGGTTTTGGAGGGTTAATTTAGGGGTTTCATATTGTGTTAGCTAGCTAATAGAGAGAAGTGACTTCTCTTTCTCCGTGCTTGGTCGACGCTAGCTACTATACATATAGAGAGAACTCGACACGCTAGCTAGAGTAAGCAAATAAAGGAACCATTAATTACACAAGATCATCATGAACATATACAGAGAGAAGTGATCTCTCTTTTTCTGAGAGATTGGTCGAACAACAAGTTTTCGTATATCGACGCTACTACACATATAGTACAATATAGCATCTCTTACAATCCCTAACATCTAAAATCCATTTCAATTTCCACATGGCATTCTCCCTTCTCATTTATGACGTGGTCAAGAAAGAATCCCGCCAATTCCTCTTGAATTGCTTTTATGCGATCATGTGGTAGGAGTTCAGTCTGTATCTGCCACATCTAATTTAAAGAAGGGGGTCAATACATATATATGAATGAAACTCAACACAAATGATGGTAATAAAATAAAGTTATGAATATTATTGTTTACGTACTTCATATTGTTTTTCAGAGTAGCCCCGCTGAGAGGTCGCGTTGTAGATGAACTCGCAAACACAATATCCACATAAATTATTCCCGCCTTCCTGCCACATGACATTTACGAGAAATAGAGTTCAATCAAACTGATAATCAAGCATAATAAATGGTATTGATGAAACTAGAATCAATGGGAGATGCACAGAACTAGCTAGTACTACTTACTTTCGGGTGTGTAAAACGCAGCTCCCTCGGCAGTCCCGGAACAATTCCGGTGAACTCTTTCCAAACCCTGTAAGACAAAGAAAATAATTACTTGATATCAGGAAATGAAAAAAGTTGCCTATATGGTGCAATAATGATCGATTGAACTTACTTCTGGAGCATTGCAGTCATGTCCGCATAGTCCTGGGGATCTTTTCGTCTCGAGTCTAAGACAATTACTACTCCCCGGTCAAGCTTAATCTCTAGCAGAATAAAGTGGAAGCTGCACACACATGCATAACTCATCAATTACATTACTATAATTAACCTCGAGTAAGCGAAACCGAATATGCACAAGACAGTAACACTCAATTGAAGTTGTAAGGAAAGAGTATTTTCCCCTTTGTTTTGATTTCGAAGTAACGATTGTAGCAAGTTGTCTGCCTCAGCCACTTCGAGAAAATTATGCACGCCCTTAATGTACTCGGAGGTGCATCTGTCACCGTACATCCATTTCCTGTTCATCTGCGTGCATTATATATAATTAAGTATGTCAAAAACCATTACAGAACATCATGAATAGAGAAGTGACCAAATTAGTAGAAGTTCATCATCACATTAAAACCAAAGTACAATAGTGATCAAATGTTATTACTGAAAAAGTAAATACATAAAGTCCATACATAGTTCTCATTGAACAACATATAGCTCTCTAGAGCATCTAATAAAACCATACACTGAAACTATGTAAAACATTTCAATGTAACAAAAAATGCGATCATAATTGCAATTAAGGTAACAATTGATCCAACGACATAATGATACCAAGCCTCAGTATGAATGACATATTTTCTAATCTTTCTAATCTTCAAGCGCATTGCATCCATCTTGATCTTGTGATCGTCAATGATATCCGCAACATGCAACTCCAATTTCATCTTCTCCTCCTCAATTCTTTTCAATTTTTTCTTCAAGTAGTTTTTTTTTCAACTAAATTTAACCTCTCGACAATAGGGTCGGTTGGAATTTCCGGTTCACGTACCTCCTAGATAAAAACATCCATGTCACGTTGGTCGGCATAATTGTCATAAACACTAAATGAAACAAACAGTTATAAAAGATAATATATACCACATTCGAATCATAGACAGGACGAGGGCCAACGAAGGCAGATGCCAAAACCATCACACTATATAATAACAAACAATAATAAAAATAAGAAAATTATACAAGTATCTATCTAAATCATTCAAGTAAGAATTATTTTTCTAGAAAGAAGATAAGAACAAGAGGCTCACCACGGTGGTGCCGGCGACGAGATCGGTGCAGGCGATCGACGGCGTTGAGGACGGGGACGGGACAAGATGGACCGCCAAACCTAGACAGATCTTGAGGAAAATGGAGTTTGGACAAGGAGCTTGGAGAGGAGAAAGCTTAAGTGTGGCTCGGGCATTTCATCGAACACCTCATGTGCATAGGAGGTGAGCTAGAGCACCACAAAGCTCTGCCATGACCGGCAAAAAAATAGAGCAATGGCTCTGTTCGCGGGCAGGGGCGGGGGGGGGGGGGGGTATATAGTCCTTTCTTTAGTCCCAGTTTGTGGCTAAAACCGGGACTAAAGGTCAACCTTTGGTCCCGGTTCCAGCCACCAACCGGGAATAATGGTGGTTCGCCAGGAACGAAGCCCATTGGTCTCGGTTCGTGTCTGGAACCAAGACCAAAGGGCTTGGACGAACCGAGACCAATGGCCACCGAGGCCCGGCCGGCGCCCTGGCCTCATAGACCGGGACTGATGCCCCTTTTGGTGCCGGTTCGTGACTGAACCGGGATTAATGCCCTTACCCAAGCCTCAACCAAAGCTCTGTTTTCTACTAGTGTCAAAGTCGGCAACAATCCATGATTCAACGTCTTGTGGTGCGTCCATTGACTCATAATTAATTATTAGTTATCTGTTGTTGACCGGCAAAACTTAAGCGCAGGCATGACATAAGTCTGAATTTAGCTTGACTCATTTACAAAACATGACATGCGCGCGTGGGTGCCGAAGGACGAACAGTGGGGAACCACTCCTCTCCTCTTATCATGATCCAATAGCACGTGAAAGTGAATCCCTGAGATTTATGAAGTTGTTTTATGTTCCTACAGCCCATCCAAATTTGAGCACAACAGATCTCGTAGTGCCCGACGATGACCCCTGTAGAACCCCAGCGTCGCCTGTGTCGTCTCAACACTTTGGTTGTTGCCCCTCGCAACAACATCGTGATGACACCTTGCAACATGGCATGCCGGCGAGAGCCTCACAGCAGCTGGCTGCCGCCCTCGTAGGATCCTTCGGCCAGCCTTGCAACAACGTTGCGACAACTACCCTTTGTAGCAAACAATGTCTCCCTTCCTTGCGGTTGCAGCACTTGGGACCATGCTCGCAGTGGCGCCTCTCCAGAATCCACAGGGCTTGCAGCAGGGCGCTATGTTTGCAACAACGTATTAGCAGCCCGCGTGGGGAGCGGACTATCACGACTGTCAAGGCATCCCCACCAGCTAGCAAGCAAGAAGAGGAACTGGTCAAGGTGCTAGCTGACTCGACGGAAGGATGAGCCTATTAACAGGCTGCACGTGTCTTGGGTGTGTGGCCTTGTTGGGCCGGATCGAGCCTGCGAGCTCGGGTGTTAAGTAGGTGGGTTGGCATCACTCGAAGGCATCGAATTGTATCTAACTGAATAGACAGAGAGAAGCTGCTCTTCTCCTGGTTATCCACTTTCCCTTCTCCACCTACCTCGATCTCATCTACTCCTCCTCTCTCCCTTAGATCTAGATCGATTAGGTAGATCGGGCCTGTTACAAGTGGTATCAGAGGTCGGGCGATCTGGATAACCCATACCGCAAGCCGCACTACGCCACCAAGCAAGCTACGCACGCCACGGCGATGGAGGAGCAACTGGCGGCGTTGGCCAAGGTGGTCAACGATAGCCGCGTCGCCAACGAGGCCGGGCTAGAGGCCATCCAAACTTCACTCAAGTTGTGGCGTCTAGCGGTCACCAACCTGCAACAACAACTCGATGAGCTTCGATCCCAAGTGGGGCGGATCGCCCTCCACCCTGCGCTGGTGGATCCGCAGCATCCACCGGCAGAGCAAGTGGTGCATGGTGCACCGACCGAGTCCACGGGCGACCTCGAGCACCACGGGCCGTCTAGCCACAGTGAGATCAACAAATCTGGGGGTAGGGCACACGGGGTAGTCACTACCCTCGCGCCGCCTTCGGGCAAGGGTGCGTTCTCATCTCAATCTATCATATCTACTTCTCCTCGCGGTGATAGTGGTCCAGAAGCGGAAAAAAGGGGTACTCAGGACAACCAATTCGTTCCATTCGCGCATCACGCTCACTGGTCTTTGCCCAAGATGGATTTCCCATCCTTCGATGGAGAAAATCCGTAGTTCTAGAAGACCAAATGCGAGAAGTATTTTGATGTGTACGGAGTGGCTCCGGATCTGTGGGTTCGAGTAGCCATGCTTAATTTCACAGGCACAGCGGCCAGATGGTTGCAACTCCATGAGGTACAAAGTGCTTCGTTCACTTGGGCGTCGCTCTGTGAGGCATTGTGTTATAAATTTGGTAGGGAACAATATCAGTCCCACCTTCGTTAGTTTAACACCCTGCGCCAGTCAGGGCAGTGGCCAATTACATGGCACGATTTGAAGAATTGATGCATCACATCTTAGCTCACAACCCATTGTTCGATCCGGTGTAATTTACTACCCAGTTTCTAGATGGTCTCAAGGGCGAGATTCATGTTGTTGTTATGCTTCATCAACCGAAAGACTTGGACTATGCCTTTTCCTTGGCTACGTTGCGGGAGGAGCTGATGGAGGCATTACCGCGGAAGGAGTATAGGTGGCAAGATGCAGCTAACCAGCGGCCACTTGCACAACGGCCTTTGCTGGCGATTGGTGCTCCACCCGTCCGGCAGATGTTTCCAGGGCCGCCACCTGCAGCTGAAGATCGACGGGCGATCGACGCAGCAAACCCTTCGGATTGCCGTGACCAGGGCAGAGGCGATGATCGAGTTGCAACTCTCTGTAACTATAGGCGTGCCCGGGGGCTCTATTTCAAATGTGGTGAGCGATGGGTCCAAGGATATCAATGTGGCCCTACAATCAAATTACATGTGGTTGAAGAGCTGCTGGAGCTGTTGCAAGCTGATCAAGGTGCACCAGCAGTGCCAGACCCTGATTCTGATGAGGATGTTCTGATGTGCATATCCAAGGGAGCCACCACGGGTCAGACCACTCCTCGTACAGTCAGGTTGCTGGGGTAGATAGGTGGACAGGAGATGCTGATTTTAGTAGACTCGGGCAGCTCTCATAGCTTTCTAAGTGATACAGTGGTGGAACGACTTCAACTACCAATTCAATCCATGGCCACAGTTGTAGTCAAAATAGCAGACGCGGGAACCTTATCATGCTCGGGTGTGGTACAAGCATGCAAATGGAAGACGCAAGGACATGAATTTGTCACTGAGGGAGTCCTGGATTAGGGGGTGTCCGGATAGCCGAACTATCACCGTTGGCCGGACTCCTGGACTATGAATATACAAGATTGAAGACTTCGTCCCGTGTCCGGATGGGACTTTCCTTGGCGTGGAAGGCAAGCTTGGCGATACGGATATGTAGATATCCTACCATTGTAACTGATTCTGTGTAACCCTAACCCTATCCGGTGTCTATATAAACCGGAGGGTTTTAGTCCGTAGGACGAACAACAATCATACCATAGGCTAGCTTCTAGGGTTTAGCCTCTATGATCTCGTGGTAGATCCACTCTATTAATACCAATATCATCAATATTAATCAAGCATGAGTAGGGTATTACCTCCAACGAGAGGGCCCGAACCTTGGTAAAAACATCGTGTCCCATGTCTCATCGTTACCATCCGCCTAGACGCGCGATTCGGGACCCCTACCCGAGATCCGCCGGTCTTGACACCGACATTGGTGCTTTCATTGAGAGTTCCTCCGTTGCCGCTGTCGGGAAGGATGCCTCATCCCGCCTTTTAAAGACGGCACCGTTGCTAAAGGAGCTTTGGCCACCGCCAAACTCTCCGGCTAGGCGGTTTTCTTATGACCGCTGCTCGCCGCCAGCGCCGATGATGACTTCTCGGGTCATCGACAGCAATCTTCACGTTAACCCGGAACTCGCCGAGCAGTTAGATCCGATGGAGCTCTCTTCCTTGAAAGAGCTCTTGGATCGCATCGCCGCTCTGGGACTCGCTGCAGACTACGATCAGATCGGGCCTAAAACCGATCTGAGAGAGATCAACTCTCCCCAGGCTACCCACCACGTTGTTGTGGTAGAGGAACAATACGACGACTCTTCTCCTACCTTGCGGACTAGCTATGTCCAGATTCCTGACCCCTCCATGCCGGATTCCCGCGGAGGGGAGGACACCACTCAAGCCCTGAACTTAAAGTCAGGCAACGGGCTAGATTCTTTGGACAACCTCCAAGAACCCAAGCTTCCAAGTTCGGAAAGTTCTTGGCTCCTGAATCTTAGATCGGACGGGGTTCGTAATTTAACTCCACCCGCCCACCCAAACTTAAGCGATCTATCCCAAATCCGGCAAGAGCCCGGTGAAACAAAGACATCATTATCGGGCGATTCCTCCCGGTTATGGACAGGATAAAGGACTGCCGCAAGGAGGACGTAATCTCATTCTTTCCGCAATAATTGCACGGACAAGGGAATCCTAAATGCCATAAGTCGTCGTGAAATTACACGCTTCAATCGACTTGGCGTCCATAGTACGAAGTATCTTGCGATGGAGAGCGCTCGAAAACCGAAATCAAATTTTGGGATAATCCGCCCCGAATACGACCCTAGTCCGAAAGAAAAGGGTGCATCATCACCAGCACCGGGTTACATACCAAAAAGCAAAAACCCAAAGGGCATGGAACCGTCATCGAGGGATGGCTCAATGGACCCCGCAAAATTCATAGCATGAGGGCGCCACTCCAACTCATAGCCTTAGAGCATGTTGGATACTACGGCAGGTGACCAAAAGTGGCGAAGAGCTCTTAGCTCCAGAGCACCAGCCCAGCAATACCAGTACGGTATTAACAGTTTTCGAGACTTTTGCATCAAATAATATGCGGAAGCGAACACTCCGCAGCCTTGCCGAAGTCTACCAGATAGCAACAATAAATCCATGGAGTGACACGGCTATTACCTTTAACGCCAAAGGATTTAACCTAAGTTCCGAACAGCCCGAGCACCAGCCGCATTGGTCCTCAGTCCAATAGTGGATTTGCTTCGCCTTACCAAGGTACTCATGGACGGCGGCAACGGATTAAACCTCATCTACGAGGAAACCCTTCGAAAAATGGAAATATACTGGAGCCGCATTGAGCGAAGCAGCACAACCTTTTGAGGAATAATCCGTCCGGAAGCATGTCAGACAGGAAAGATCACACTAGATGTGGTGTTCGACATGCCGGACAATTATAGGTCCGAGGAGGTCACATTCCAAGTGGCCCTGCTCAAAGGCGGATACCACGCTCTATTAGGGCGAGAGGCATTCACAATTTTTCGTGCTATACCCCATTACGGGTACATGAAGCTCAAAATGCCCGGACCCAACGGAATTATCACTCGCTAGCGACTCGGACATAGCCCGCTACCAAAAATAAAAACAGCCGCACTTGCCCTTGAGGCACTATCCAAGCCCTAGCGGCAGAGGAACTCACTGTATTTGCACTCCAGCGGTGGACAGGGGCGATGTGATACTCGATAAGAGATCCAAGTCCACCTCTTTTAAACCGGCATTTAAATAGTCAAATTCCAAGTCCATCCAACGGACCCTACAAAGACGGCCTCCATCGGGCACAATTAAACCTCGATGTGGACGCTGCATTACGAGAATTCCTACGCGAAAATTGGGACATTTTATGTCCGCACCCTTCAGACATGTCAGGAATCCCACGCCGGCTAGCAGAGCACGGCCTAAATATCCTAAAAGGATTCAAGCCAGTCAAACAAGCTCTTCGGCGTTTCTCCGAACCCAAGAGACAGGCCATGGGAGAAGAGCTAGCCAAACTATTGGAGGTCGGATTCATCAGAGAGATTAAACATCCGGACTGGCTAGCAAACTTGGTAATGGTACCAAAGAAGGACAAATCCTGGCGCCTATGTGTCGATTTTAAGGACCTTAGCAAGGCTTGCCCAAAGGATCCCTTCCCCCTCCCCCGCATCGATCAAATTATCGACACTACCGCAGGACACGATTCATTGTGTTTCCTCGACACATACTCCGACTACCACCAAATTAAGATAGCAGAGCCAGACCAAGCTGCAACAGCATTCATCACTCCATACGGCCCATTATGCTTCAACACAATGTCCTTTGGGCTCAAAAACGCCGGCGCAACATATCAGCGCATGATTCAGGCATGTCTGGCAAACCAGATCGGCAAAATAGTGGAGGCATACGTAGACGATGTGGTCGTCAAATCCAAGCATGTCGAAACCCTAGTCGACGACTTGAGGCTCACATTCGATAATCTCCAAACTTATGACATCAAGCTCAACCCGTAAAAATGCGTTTTCGGCATCAAATTAAAAAAGCTCTTGGGCTTCATTGTATCCGTAGAGGAATTGAAGCAAACCCAGCCAAGATCCGAGCTCTGTCACAATTGGATATCCCCAAGGACCTCAAACAAATACAAAAATTGATCGGATGCGTGGCGGCTCTAAGCCGCTTTTATCTCCGCTTAGGAGAAAAGGCATTACCCTTTATCGCCTCCTCCGCGCACCAACACTTCGAGTGGATGGATGCTGCCACGGCCGGACTTCGAAGAAATCAAAGCCATATTGGCAACAAATCCGGTCTGGCCGCTACCAACATGGGCGAACCAATGCTATTATACATCGCAGCAACCCATCAAGTTGTAAGTGCGGTGCTCGTTGTCGAATAAGAAACGGACGGACACAAGTTCCCTCTCCAGAAACCAGTTTACTACATGTCCACTGTCCTAACTACATGCAAGTCACGGTACCCGCATTATCAAAATATAGCATACGCGGTGTTCATGGCATCCCGGAAGCTGCAACGCTACTTCCAAGAGTGTTCGATAACAGTAGCCTCCGAAGTACCTCTTAATGACATTATAAACAACCGCAACGCAACGGGCCGGATTGCTAAATGGGCCATTGAGCTCCTCCCGTTCGACATAACCTACAAGCCACGGCGAGCTATTAAGTCGCAAGTTTTGGCTGACTTCGTCGCCGAATGGACTGAAGCCGAACTCCCTAAAGAGTACGGCGCATATTCCAACTGGATCATGCACTTTGACGGCTCCAAAATGTTGGCCGGCCTGGGGGCTGGCGTCTTTTTTACGTCCCCAAACGGAGATACAGTACAATACGTAATTCAAAAAATGTACACGGACTCCAATAACGCAGCCGAATACGAGGCCCTTCTACATGGTCTCCGGATGGCAGTCTCCATGGGCATTCAATGCCTAGAGGTGCGCAGGGATTCGAACCTCGCGATATCCCAAATAAATGGGGACTTTGATGCCAAGGATCCAAAAATGGTAGCTTATCGCAATGCCGTCCTAAAAATGTTAGCTCGGTTTGAGGGGCTCGAATTTCACCATATACCCGGGATAACAACCAGGCAGCAGACGTGTTGACACGCATTGGCACAAAGCGCGATGCTGTCCCCCCCAACATTTTCCTAGAGAGGCTTTTCAAGCCATCCGTACTATGGGAGGGAGAGTCCGGAAATAACAACCCGGACCCAACCGCACTGCCCCATACCGAGCATTCCGGCATAGTTGGTGGTCCCGCCAACGAAATAACACCGTCAGCCCATGTAATAATGGCAGTCATTGCCCCGTGGACAGAACCATTCCTAGCCTACCTAACCAGGCATGAACTTCCCGAGGACCAAAACGAGGCCCGCTGGATAGTGCGGCGGTCTAAAGCCTATAGGGTCCATGAGGGAGAGCTTTATAAGAAAAGCACAACCGGAGTCCTTCAAAGGTGTATCTCCGAAGAGGAAGGGTGGAATCTCCTGGCTGAAATTCACGCCGGACTCGGTGGGCACCATGTCGCAGCTCGGGCCCTTGTAGGCAAGGCCTTCCATACAGGATTTTATTGGCCGATGGCCCGGACAGATGCTCAGGACTTAGTCCAACGATGCATCGGTTGCTAGCTCTTTGTTAATCAAAGCCACATGCCACCCACCACCCTCAAAACTATACCCATCACCTGGCCCTTCGCGGTCTGGGGGCTTGACATGGTTGGACCCCTTAAAGGAGGAACCCACAAGCAAAAATACTTATTGGTCATGGTGGATAAATTCACCAAATGGATAGCGGCCTAGCTCAGAAGACGGCCGAATCCGGACCGGTGATAGACTTCATATCAGGGGTAGTACACCGTTACGGCGTCCCCCATAGCATCATCACTGATAACGGCACGAACTTCACGGCCGACGAGGTCAAACTCTGGTGCAAAAACATGGGCATCAAGCTTGACTACGCTTGAGTCTATCACCCCCAAACTAACGGTCAAGTCGAGCGAGCAAACGGTATAATCATGAGCGGCATTAAACCCAAACTAGTGCGGTCCCTCAAGGAATCTAACACGCACTGGGTAGAGGAGCTCGACTCCTACTCTGGGGGCTGCGAACCATGCCGAATCACACTACCGGATTCACACCATTTTTTATGGTATACGGCGCAGAGGCAGTTTTGCCCTGCGACATAATTCATGACTCACCTCGAGTGTGCATGTACGAAGAAAGAGAAGCCGAACTCGATCGGCAGGACAGTTTGGACACCTTGGAGGAGGAGCGCGACGTGGAAAAAGCTCGTTCCGCATTCTATCAACAGCAGGCTCGAAGATATCAAAGCAGGGAAGTACGGGCCAAAGCTTACAATGTTGGCGAACTAGTTCTACGCCTGCCGGACAAGAAAAAGGACAAGCTCAAGCCCAAATGGGAGGGTCCCTTCATCATCGACCAAGTCCTGACCGGCGGTGCGTACCGTTTGCGAAACGCATCGGATAACCGACTCGAGCCGAACCCATGGAATGTTGCCCGTCTCCGAAGATTCTACGCCTAGCACCGGATTCTGAGTTCGTCTCCTTCCTCCGTCTATATTTTATACTTTAAGCTGTCTTTTATTTCTCTCCTTCTTCCTCCCTTTTTCCGAAGCCGTTAAAGGCTCGTTTGCGCACTGTTCGCATACACTTGACGCGCTATCCGCGCTCATTATACCTGGGGCCTCTTTAACAGAAGCTTATTTATACGGGCTTTATGCCCAACACATGTGTCACACTTCCGCATGTACCTTTTATTCACCATTATATGCATCGATATGACTTAAGTTTTGGCCAAGCTGGGTTGCCTGGCTCCTCTGCTTACCCCTACGTTCCCGATTGTTCGGCTAGGTGGTAAAGGGAGCACCTCTGCGATTGTTAAGGGAATATTCGGACGTGTACCTCAGACTGGGTGAAGCCAAAAGCTAGCGTTCTTAAGGGAATATTCGGTCGGTGAACTAAAAGACGATTTTTTTTATTTTTCATTTATCTGCCCCCAGATGCTTTTCTGCTTTTTTCGCAGTCCGGACATGCACTTTAGGGCATGCCTCCCAGGGAAAGGAACCCCTAACGGAACTATTCTCCCTGGAAGATGTCTCTTACTAACCATGTAATATAACATAACTAGTTGGGCACTTGTCTGATAAAGCACTCATGACCCCTACGCCTGGTCTCCACGCATGTCCCGGTTTTTACATAACCGCGAGGGTATTCGGACACACTCTGGACTATTGGGTCCCGAGGTTGAAGCGAAAAGGTCCGCTACGACAAACAATCTACAATCCGGCTAGAAGGCATTTTACATGTCATTTTAAATTACATAGTCAAATTGACTGATTGTATTCCTCTTCAATGCCGTCTAATAGGCTGTCTAGTTTACTGATCCCATCGGGAATACTGCGGCCAACTCCACTTGGCCGTACACTAAGCTCACAGGGATCTCCTTCCGTCGGGCCCCACAGTCCGACCTCGGCCATGTGGTTTGGGTCCGCTGTGTGCAGCGTCTTCACCATGGCCCAGGCCTCCCTGGCGCCTTGATGACAGGCCGATATCTTCCATAGTCGGAAGTGCCGCCGTGCTCCCTGAAGCCTCTCTGCAAGCTCTCCAAGGCCTTCGGGCAGGGTGATAGATGGCCACAAGGCCTGGGCGACGCCTTTCATCACCTGCCGAACTCATTCGAGCAGTTGCAATAGTTCGGGAAGAAGGTCACCCGTAGAACCGGGCATTTCCGCTTCAGGACGACCCATGAGCATACCTACAGACATAACTCTGTTAATTGACTTTCTCGCCGAACTCTTTTTCAAAGTTCGCTCAAGCACTTACTATAAATGCAGCGACGAAGTCGCCGATTCTGCTTCACGGAGTCAGACAGCTGGGCACGAACATCCTTTAGTTCCTCACCCAACTGGGTGTTGGCATCTTGGAGATTATTTTTCTCTTGCCTCACTCTTGTAAGCACATTCTCGCCGGCCTTCAACTGGCGCAAGAGTTGTTGCTTGTCCGGATCTAGTCCGGCGCCATCTGCAAAATTATTGTCAGATCTACACACACGCCGCACTTAACAAATTATTTATCTTTTGAAGCATATATTACCAGAGGGGGTCTCTGTGGCTCCCCCTGTAGCGGCTAGTGCGGCCTCAAGTTGGGCCTTGCATTCTTCAAGCTCCTGGGACAGTCGGGTATTCTTTTTTGTAAGATCTTGCGTAACAAATGATCCTTAAATCAGTTATTCTAACTATTTTAAGTCTCGGGGGCTACTGGCATATATAACTGTCAAATTTCCTCACCCGTATGTCCTTTACATACTGCTCCGTGGCTCTGGCTAGACCATCTTGAGCGGCACGGAGGTGCGCATCTCCCGAATTGAAGGCATTTAAAGCCTCTTGGGAGAAACATGCGTCACGAAGAACTGTCCGGCAGCGCCTGTGATTCATGGCGCTCTCCACCTTGGAGTTGGTGGCGGACAATCTGTCGGCATCCTCTGTCGGAGGAGCATCCGACGCACGCCTCGTGCTCGCCTCCGCTTCTAGACCCGGCTTTGGAGCATGGCTGGCGGAGGTTCGATTGGCAACCTCTCCGGACTCAGTCCGGCAAGCGCTCTTTTTCCTGAAAAGAGCACCAGCGTTAGTACGCCTTCCAGGAATCAATCCTGGGAATATGGTGACGCGCCATACCGTTGCGGTGGAGTTTCGATCCGGACCGCACTTATTTTTAGCCTGCGGGGCCGAACTGCCCCTTGTTGGCTAGCCGCCGCGGGCTCGGCCTCCTGCCTCGAAGGCACCCCCTGCGAAACACCATTGGTATACGGTGATAAAAAATAAGCACGGATGGGTCATTATCAGAGTATTGGGACCTCGGTCTCAGTTACCTGCGAGGATGGAAGTATTCCGGAGTAATCGGCCATAATGGCAACCAAGGCATTATCGATGCTCAGTTGGTGATATACCCCATCAATCAGCTCCACCAATATGTCCGGATCCTCTTGGGAGGCCAGATCGAGGAGCCGTTCCGGAACCTCGGGTTGTGGAGGCGTGTTGTTTATGTCTTTCACGGCCTGGCGCAGTTCCTGCGTCAAAATCACAAAATGAGATACCTAACCATGGGAATACGGATCGGGTGTACAAAAAGAAATGTCCACTTACCCAGCTTCGAGGATTGTTCATAGAAAATCCACTCAATGGACTGACGCGGAGAAAATCCTCCTCTTCTCCCTTGTACATCACAGACAAAATCTTCACCAGATCGGTGACCGATCCCGGCCCCTTACGGCCATGACGGGTGGCATCGTCCTCCCGTTGAAATCCCACATGGGGTGGCCCCTATACTGGAGCGGCTGCACCCCCCGCATAATACATGTGGCCATGACGCCGATCATGGTCAGTCCGGCATGAGCTAACAATCTTATTTGGCTCATCAGGTAAAGGACGTCCCTGTCGTCTTCCCTCTGGGAGCTCCGTGGGCGCCAACTCAGGCGTTTCTTCAAAGGAGCATTGTTGAACTCCGGGAGACCGATCCGAACAGGATCCGACAGTGGGACGTCTTCTATATAAAACCATTCCGAAGGCTAGTCTTCGGATGCCTTCTTCGGGGTTCCGGATAGATATCCGGTCCCGGCGATGCGCCATAGTTCGGCTCCTCCCACTTGATATATTGATCCCTCATGAGAACGGGGTACAAGGCAGAATAATCTCTTCCACAGCGCAAAATGAGCCTCGACGCCCAAGAACAGTTCGCAAAGGGCCACGAAGCCCGCGATGTGCAAAATGGAGGCAGGCGTAAGGTGGTGCAACTGGAGGCCGTAGAACTCCAAGAGTCCCCGGAGAAATGGATGAATTGGAAATCCGAGTCCTCTTACTAGATAAGAAACAAAGCATACCCGCTCTCCTTTAGAGGGATCGGGGACATTCTCCGCTTGCTTTCCGCCGTTGTAGGTGGCAAGTCCGACTCAAACCGGAACCATGCAGGCTGGGGGAAGAAATCCCTTGGTTTGGAGTGTCACTAGCTTGCTATGCGGGACTGAGCATCTCTCCCAATTTCTAGGCTGAGGGCTGGGGGCGCGAGAGGAGGAGCCGCATCAACTGTCCATGATGGAATGGATTTTTGTCAAAGGCGCTCCGATGAAAGCTCGCGGAGGGGGGATGGGGTGACTCAGATCTAGATCCTCGTCCCTTTTATAGGCGGCTCATTTGCGCAGCTAGGGGGATAAGTGTAAAAAATACCCTGGCTTTTCACAATCATTCAAACACGTGGAAGATGGCCATTATTGGGCGTGGAAGCCAAGGAGCGCAGCATTTATCAGAAGCCGGGCACTATTCGACAAGTATATGGAATTTGGAGAAGAACCCGCCTCACAATGCCGAAGACAATCTACGCGCTGGACTCATCGCCATTGAAGCCTGGTTCGGGGGCTACTGAGGGAGTCCTGGATTAAGGGGTGTCCGGATAGCCGAACTATCACCGTTGGCGGACTCACGGACTATGAAGATACAAGATTGAAGACTTCGTCCCGTGTCCGGATGGGACTTTCCTTGGCGTGGAAGGCAAGCTTGGCGATCTGGATATGTAGATCTCCTACCATTGTAACCGACTGTGTAACCCTAACCCTATCCGATGTCTATATAAACCGGAGGGTTTTAGTTAAATGGGGACGAACAACAATCATACCATAGGCTAGCTTCTAGGGTTTAGCCTCTACGATCTCGTGGTAGATCCACTCTTGTACTACCCATATCATCAATATTAATCAAGCAGGAGTAGGGTATTACCTCCATCGAGAGGGCTCGAACCTGGGTAAAAACATCGTGTCCCTTGTCTCCTGTTACATCCGCCTAGACGCGCAGTTCAGGACCCCCTACCCGAGATCCGCAGGTTTTGACACCAACAGTCACTGATCTCAGAGTTTTGGCGCTTGGGTGCTATGATATGATAGTAGGCATGGATTGGCTGGAGTCATGTGGTCCTATGTGGGTCGATTGGTCCGTGAAGCAATTGACATTCACTCATGGAGGGCAGCGGATTCAGTTGACAGGGGTGCAAATGCAATTGCAACAAGTCCAACCGATCTCATCAGTTTGCATTCTATGGGGGATGATGTGGTGGTAGAGCACATACCGGTGGAGGTCCAAGCAGTGCTTCAAGAATATAGTGTGGTGTTTGAGAAGCCTACTGACCTACCTCCACAGCGCACTTGGGACCATGCAATTCCCATTCTTCCTGGAGCCAAGCCAGTCAACATTCGACCGTATCTCTATACCCCAGAACAAAAGACAAAGATTGAGATTCAGGTGAAAGAAATGCTTAAGGCTGGACTGATAGTGCCTAGTACAAGCCCATTCTCATCGCCTATGTTGCGAGTGAAGAAGAAAGATATGACATGGCGTCTCTGCGTGGACTATCGCCATCTGAATGCAATTACGCTAAAAACGAGATATCCATTGCCAGTCATTGACGAGCTGCTAGATGAGCTTGCAGGATCGTGCTGGTTCTCAAAGATGGATCTGCGAGCGGGCTACCATCAAATCAGGTAGCGGGAAGAGGATGAACCGAAAACAACCTTTACAACTCACCAGGGGCACTTTCAGTTCCGGGTATTGCCTTATGGAGTGACCGGGGGACCAGCAACATTCCAAGGAGGAATGAACACGGTGCTGAGCCCTTTGCTCAGACATGGGGTGCTCGTTTTTATGGACAACATCCTCACACACTCAGCAACCCTAGAAGAGCACGTGGAATTGTTGCGGCAAGTGTTAGGGATTTTGGCACAACATGGTTTGAAAGTCAAAATGTCCAAATGCTCCTTTGCACAACGCAAGATTGATTACTTGGGCACACAATAAGCAAGGAAGGTGTGGCCACTGATGAGAGCAAGACTGCAATAGTCCGTGATTGGCCGCGACCAGAGTCAGATCGCAAGCTGCGAGGGTTCTTGGGGTTAGCGGGGTACTACCGCAAGTTCGTCAGAAACTTCGGCATCATATCCCGTCTCTTGACAAATATGTTGAAGAAGGGCACCCTCTTCATTTGGACACCGATAGCAGAAGCAGCATTCGCAGAGTTGAAGCAGGCGCTAATCCAGGCCCCAGTGCTAGTCTTACCTGATTTCAACAAGAAATTCGTCATGGAAACAGATGCAAGTGCTACGGGTGTCGGTGCAGTCCTGATGCAAGACTCCCACCCCTTAGCCTACTTGAGTACGACGTTGGCGCCACGCAACCTTGGCCTATCAGCGTACGAAAAGGAGTGTCTTGCCCTGATTTTGGCAGTTGATCACTGGCGGTCGTATTTACAACATGCAGAGTTTGTGGTGCGCACCGACCAAAAGAGCTTGCTTAATCTAACCGACCAGAGGCTTAACACACCAATCCAGCAACGAGCCTTCACGAAATTGGTAGGACTACAGTTCCAGATCCAGTACAAGGCAGGCATCACTAACAAGGCAGCGGATGTGCTCTCGTGACGTGAGCATGACACTGAAGCAGAGGTTGCAGCGATTTCAGTTTGCAAGCCGGCATGGTTAGAAGCAGTGGCTGTCAGTTATTGCCAAGATAAGGAAATTGAAAGAAAATGGCACAAATCAAACTAGACCCTGGAAGTGACTCAGATTACTCACGATGGAGTCATGCGTTACAAAGGGCATATCTGGATTGGCTCGAATAGCACAATACAACAATCACTGATCAAGGCTCTCCACGACACTGCAGTTGGTGGACACTCAGGGTTCTACGCCACGTATCACAGAATCAAGAACCTCTTCTTCTGGAAGGGCATGAAGGTCAGATTAAACATTACGTCAAGGAGTGTGTCACTTGCCAGCGTGCGAAGACAGAACGAATCGCTCCAGCGGGGCTGTTGCAACCCCTCCCCATTCCAAAGCGATCTTGGGCGGTGATTTCTCTGGATTTTATTGAAGGTCTTCCCAAATCTGGAGGCCATGATGTGATTTTGGTAGTGGTGGATAAGTTCTCCAAATATGCTCATTTCGTGCCATTGACTCATCCCTTCACAGCCTTGATTGTGGCTACAGCCTTCATGAAAAACATCTTTCGACTCCATGGGATGCCCTTGGCTATTATATCTGACGGAGACCAAATCTTCACAAGTGCAGTTTGGCAGGAGTTGTTCAAGCTGTCCCGGACTCAGCTGCGTTTGAGTTCTTCATACCATCCCGAAACTGACGGGCAGACAGAGCGCGTAAACCAGTGATTGGAAGGATATCTGTGATGTGCAGTGCATTCGTGCCCCGGCAAATGGATCAAGTGGTTATTCTTAGCCGAATATTGGTATAACACGACATTCCACTCCTCTCTGGGGCATACCCCATTTGAAGTAATCTACGGTCATCTGCTAAGGGAGTTCGATGTCACTCAAGTGGAAGAAAGTTCAGTGCCGGACCTGGCAGCTTGGCTACAAGAACGGGAAGTGATGGTTCAACACTTACAACAACAACTGAAGCATGCTCAGGACCGTATGAAAACTCAGGCAGAAAAGCACCGCACGGACCATTCATTCGACGTTGGTGACATGGTTTTCCTCAAACTCCAGCCATTCATCCAAACGTTAGTTGCCCAGCGCCCTTACCAGAAGCTGGCGTTCCGTAACTACGACCCCTACCAAGTGCTCGCCAAGATCGGGAAAGTGGCATACAAACTCCAGTTGCCGAATGACAGTAAGATACACCTGGTGGTACATGTCTCGCAACTGAAGAAGGCTGTTGGTCCTAGCACCCAGGTGAGTCGCGATCTTCCTCCTGCTAATTCCATTCTGCAGGCTGAACACCAGCCGGAGGCCATTCTGGACACCAAGCTGGTCCGCGTCCAAGGGGAGATGCAGCCCCGTCTTCTTATATAGTGAGTGCGCTGCCAACATCACTCGCCACCTGGGAGGAACCCGCTGAACTTCGTCGTCGCTTTCCAACAACATCAGCTTGGGGACAAGCCTCAACTCAAGGGGGGGGGAGGATGTCACGACTGTCAAGGCATCCCCACCAGCTGGCAAGCTAGAAGAGGAATTGGTCAAGCCGCTAGCTGACTCGACGGAAGGATAAGCCTGTTAATAGGCCGCGCGTGTCTTGGGGTGTGTGGCCTTGTTGGGCCGGATCGAGCCTGCAAGCTCGGGTGTTAAGTAGGTGGGTTGGCATCAGTCGAAGGCATCGAATTGTATCTAACTGAATAGACAGAGAGAAGATGCTCTTCTCCTGGTTATCCACTTTCCCTTCTCCACCTACCTCGATCTCATCTACTCCTCCTCTCTCCCTTAGATCCAGATCAATTAGGTAGATCGGGCCTGTTACACGGTCTGGCTCCCCTTCTTGACGGACGACGTGCACGGTGGATGACGTGTCGGGGACGCGACGAATGGAGGTGTTGCCGTGGAGGTGGCGGCATCGCAGCACCCAGCGGAGGTCACCCCCGGTCAGCCTGACGCGGCGCTAGCACAGCCTGAACTCCCTTAAGTGTGTGACCATGTACCCGCTTCGCCACGCCCGGCATGTCCATCTCTATCAGCCCTAGTTGAAACTCAGGCGACGTAGATAGAAGAAGACAACAAACAAAAGACTATGGTTTTTGGTGTTGTGTCCAAGTGTCGGCTACTTAGCTATGCCCGAGACCAGCACTCCTCGCCTGAGATTATTTAGTGAGCAAGTACATGCCTAAGTGAAACAAAAAATCAGGCTAAGCCCCGAGACGTGAGTGCTGCCATCCCAGTACTCCTCGCACGCCTCCCTACATTGTCGCCATGAACGTTTTGGTGTCGTGCCATCCCACGTTCTGGTCTAGACGTCGATCTAATTTAACATCCTAGGACCAAGTCGCAACTTGGATTATTTCTGCCAACAGTTTAATTGAAGAAACTATTGTCTGATGAAATTGAACTTTTAACAGCTACAACTACGCCTGACAAAACTCGATGTTCTGAAACTTTGACAACAACTGTTTAGAGCATCTCCAGCCACGCCCCCAGGCCCCCTCAAGGCGTTTTTTTAGCGCCGGCGGCTGGGCCGATTTCGGCCCAGCCGCTCCCCCAGGATCTCATTTAGCGTCGGTTTGGGCCGAAATAACAGTCGGCGAACCCGAGCCGAACCCGCCGGCAGAAGCGAAAAGAGCCGTGGGCCGCTCTGTCGGCGAGAGGAGTCCCTTTTTCCGCCGTTTCCTCCCACTTTCCCCCTCGGCTTCCCTCTCATTCCTCATTCCTCCCGCCAATCTCCTCCTCCTCCCCTCCCAGCCGTCCGCTATGCCGCCAAAGAAGTACGTGGCCCCCCGTGCCGCGACGGATACCGCCGCCGCCGCCGCCCAACTGAAGCAGAGGGCGCCGCCATCCAAGCCCCCGGGCACGTCTAACGCCGACTGGAAGGCGGAAGTTCAGCGCTGGGAGGTTGTCACTACCGACCGGCATAACAGGGTGAATGCCAAGAAGGCCCGGGACAGGGCGGCGCTTGCGACTGCGGCGATGGTGGAGCAAGCGGAGCGCTCGACCGAGCAAACCGAGGCGGCACGCGTGGGGATGATGAATCCGCCCGGCAGCCACGACCTGTACGCGTCCTGGAGCCAGCAAAGCATCGGGTATCCGGCCGTCTTCTCGTCGTCGCCACAACCCTGGGGCTGCACGCCGTCGCCAGGCTACACCGACGGCGATGCCCATGGCGGGTTCAACCCCAACATCACTCTCCTCCATGGTCACCCGGCCCAGTGCACGCTCTCGCCCGCCTTCGCCGGCTTGTAGTACCCTCCGTACACCTACTCGATACGTCTCCAACGTATCTATAATTTTTTATTGTTCCATGCTATTATATTACCTGTTTTGAATGATTATGGGCTTTATTATACACTTTTATATTACTTTTGGTACTAACCTACTAACCGGAGGCCCAGCCCATATTGTTGTTTTATTGCCTTTTTCAGTATTTCGAAGGAAAGGAATATCAAACGGAGTCCAAACGGAATGAAACCTTCGGCAACGTGTTTTTTTGGAAGATTATCATCCTGGAGGCTTGGAGATCAAGTCAGAAGATCCTCGAGGAGCCCAGGAGATAGGGGCGCGCCCCTACGGTGGCGGCCCCTGTCGTGGACCCCTCGAGCACCCCCCGACCGACTTCTTTCGCCTATATAGTCCCACGTACCCTAAAAACATCCACGGAGAAGATAGATCGGGAGTTCTGCCGTCGCAAGCCTCTGTAGCCACAAAAAACCTCTCGGGAGTCTGTTCCGGCACCCTGCCGGAGGGGGAACCCATCACCGGTGGCCATCTTCATCATCCCGGCGCTCTCCATGACAAGGAGGGAGTAGTTCACCCTCAGGCTGAGGGTATGTACCAGTAGCTATGTGTTTGATCTCTCTCTCTCTCTCTCTCTCTCTCTCTCTCTCTCTCTCTCTCTCTCTCTCTCTCGAGTTCTCTCTATGGCACGATCTTGATGTATCGCGAGCTTTGCTATTATAGTTGTATCTTATGATGTTTCTCACCCTCTACTCTCTTGTGATGAAT
Organism: Aegilops bicornis; assembly: GCA_021605145.1. Taxonomy (NCBI): domain Eukaryota; kingdom Viridiplantae; phylum Streptophyta; class Magnoliopsida; order Poales; family Poaceae; genus Aegilops; species Aegilops bicornis. Next base: position 119,275,970 of record CM038675.1, on the reverse strand, counting down.
TGAGTTTCCCTTTGAAGTTATCTTATCGGATTGAGTCTTTGATTTGAGAACACTTGATGTATGTCTTGCCGTGTTTATCTGTGGTGACGATGGGATATCATGTGCCACTTGATGTATGTTTTGGTGACCAACTTGCGGGTACCGCCCATGAACCTATGCATAGGGATTGGCACACGTTTTCTTGACTCTCCGGTAGAAACTTTGGGGCACTCTTTGAAGTACTTTGTGTTGGTTGGATGAATCTGAGATTGTGTGATGCATATCGTATAATCATGCACACGGATACTTGAGGTGACAATGGAGTATCTAGGTGACATTAGGGTTTTGGTTGATTTGTGTCTTAAGGTGTTATTCTAGTACGAACTCTTTAATAGATTGATCCGAAAGAATAACTTTGAGGTGGTTTCGTACCCTACCATAATCTCTACGTTTGTTCTCCGCTATTAGTGGCTTTGGAGTGACTATTTGTTGCATGTTGAGGGATTGTTATATGATCTATCTATGTTATTATTGTTGAGAGAACTTGCACTAGTGAAAGTATGAACCCTAGGCCTTGTTTCCTATCATTGCAATACCGTTTACGCTCACTTTTATCATTAGTTACCTTGCTGTTTTATTATTTCAGATTACAAAAACCTTTATCTACCATCCATATTGCACTTGTATCACCATCTCTTCGTCGAACTAGTGCACCTATACAATTTACCATTGTATTGGGTGTGTTGGGGACACAAGAGACTCTTTGTTATTTGGTTGCAGGGTTGCTTGAGAGAGATGATACGTCTCCAACGTATCTATAATTTTTTATTGTTCCATGCTATCATATTACCCCTTTTGGATGTTTATGGGCTTTATTTTACACATTTATATCATTTTTGAGACTAACCTACTAACCGGAGGCCCAGCCCATATTGCTGTTTTTTTGCTTATTTCATTGTTTCGAAGAAAAGGAATATTAAACAGAGTCCAAAGGGAATGAAACCTTCGGGAGCATGATTTTTGGAACAAACGTGATCCACAGGACTTGGAGTGCAAGTCAAGAAGCAGCCGAGGCCTCCACGAGATAGGAGGGCGCACCCCCCCCCCCCATAGGGCATGCCCCCTGTCTCGTGGGCCCCTCGGGCAGCCACCGACGTACTTCTTCCTCCTATATATACCTACGTACCCCGAAAACACCCAGGGGCACCACGAAACACAATTTACACCGCCGTAACCTTCTGTATCCGCGAGATATCATCTTGGAGCCTTCGCTGGCACTCTGCCGGAGGGGGAATCAACCACTGAGGGCCTCTACATCAACATCCTTGCCCCTCCGATGAGTTGTGAGTAGTTTACCACAGACTCCTCTGGGTCCATAGTTATTAGCTAGATGGCTTCTTCTCTCTTTTGGATCTCAATACAATGTTCTCCCCTCTCTTGTGGAGATCTATTCGATGTAAACTCTTTTGCGATGTGTTTGTCGAGATCCGATGAATTGTGGGTTTATGATCAAGTTTATCTATGAATAATATTTGAATCTTCTCTGAATTCTTTTATGTATGATTAAGTTATCTTTGCAAGTCTCTTCGAATTATCAATTTGGTTTGGCCTACTAGATTGATCTTTCTTGCCATGGGATAAGTGCTTAGCTTTGGGTTCAATCTTGTGGTGTCCTTACCAAAGGATGTAAAGGGTTGCAAGGCACGTATTGTATTGTTGCCATCAAGGATAACAAGATGGGGTTTATATCATATTGCATGAGTTTATCCCTCTACATCATGTCATTTTGCTTAATGCGTTACTTCGTTCTTATGAACTTAATACTCTAGATGCATCTGGATAGCGGTCGATGTGTGGAGTAATAGTAGTAGATGCAGGTGAGTCGGTCTACTTGTTATGGACGTGATGCCAATATACATGATCATGCCTAGATAATCTCATAACTATGCGCTTTTCTATCAATTGTTCGACAGTAATTTGTTCACCCACCGTAATACTTATGCTATCTTGAGAGAAGCCACTAGTGAAACCTATGGCCCCCAGGTCCATCTCTTATCATATTTGCTCCCAATCTACTTTTAGTTGCATCTTTACTTTTTGCATCTATATTATAAAATACCAAAAATATATTATCATACTATCTTTATTAGATCTCACTTTCGCAAGTGGTCGTGAAGGGATTGACAACCCCTTTATTGCGTTGGTTGTGAGTTCTCAGTTTGTTTGTGTAGGTGCGTGGGACTTTTGAGGAGCCTCCTACTTGATTGATACCTTGGTTCTCAAAATTGAGGGAAATACTTATGCTACACTTGCTGCATCACCCTCTCCTCTTGGAGGAAAACCAACGCAAGCTCAAGACGTAGGAAGAAGGATTTCTGGCGCCATTGTCGGGGAGGTCTTCGCTCAAGTCAAGACATACCAAGTACCCATCACAAACCCATCTCCCTCGAATTTACATTATTTGCCATTTGCCTCTCGTTTTCCTCTCCCCCACTTCACCCTTTCCGTTATATTCGCCCTCTCTTTTCGCTTGCCGTTTTTCTGTTTGCTTGTGTGTTGGATTACTTGTTGGCATGGCGCAAGATAATACCAAATTGTGTGACTTCTCGAATACCAATAATAATGATTTCCTTAGTACTTCGATTGCTCCTCTTAATAATGATGAGTCTTGTGAAATCAATACCGCTTTGCTGAATCTTGTTATGAAAGATCAATTCGCCGGCCTTCCTAGTGAAGATGCCGCTAGTCATCTAAATAACTTTGTTGATTTGTGTGATATGCAAAAGAAGAAAGATACGGATAACAATATTGTCAAATTGAAGTTATTTCCATTTTCACTTAGAGACCGTGCCAAAGTTTGGTTTTCGTCTTTGCCTAAGAATAGTATTGATTCTTGGAACAAGTGCAAAGATGCTTTTATCTCTAAGTATTTTCCTCCCGCTAAGATCATCACTCTTAGGAATGACATTATGAATTTTAAACAACTTGATCATGAGCATGTTGCCCAATCTTGGGAAAGAATGAAGTTGATGCTGCGCAATTGCGCTACTCGTGATTTGAATTTACGGATGATCATACCAAATTTTTATGCCGGTTTGAACTTTGCTTCTAGAAATCTCTTAGATTCGGCCGCAGGAGGCACGTTCATGGAAATCACGTTTGGAGATGCTACAAAACTTCTTGATAATATTATGGCTAATTATTCTCAATGGCACACCGAAAGATCTTCTAGTAAAAAAATGCATGCTATAGAAGAAATCAATGTTTTGAATGGAAAGATGGATGAACTTATGAAGATGTTTGCTACTAAAAATACTCCTCTTGATCCCAATGATATGCCTTTGTCTTCCTTGATTGACAATAATAATAAATTTATGGATGTGAATTTTGTTGGTAGGAATAGTTTTGGAAACAATGCTTATAGAGGAAATTTTAATGCTAGACCGTTCCCTAGTAATCCCTCTAATAATTATGGAAATTCCTACAATAATGCTTATGGTAATTTTAATAAGATGCCCTCTGATTTTGAGAATAGTGTGAAAGAATTTATGATTTCTCAAAAAAAATTAATGCTTTGCTTGAAGAAAAATTGCTCAAAGTTGATGATTTGGCTAGGAACGTTGATAGACTTTCGCTTGATGTTAATTCTCTTAAACTTGGATCTTATTCTCCTAAGCATGATATCAATGAGTCTCTCAAAGTAATGAGAATTTCCATTGACGAGTGCAAGGAAAGAACTGCTAGATTGCGTGCTAAAAAAGAAAGCTTTATAAAAGCGTGTTCTTCTAGTTTCCGTGAAAATAATGATGAGGATCTTAAAGTTATTGATGCGTCTACAATTAGATCTATGTTTTGCAATATGGATTTTGATGATTATGGGACTGATGATGAATCAACTTTGCCTAGAAGGCGTCCCAAGAATTCGGAGTCTTTAGATCTTAATGTTAAATTTGGTAAAAGTGAGATTGGAGAATCCTCAACTTTTAATAATGTTGAACTCACTATCTCGGATTTCAAGGAATTTAATTATGATAATTTCTCTATAAAGGGTTGTATTTCCTTGTTGCAAGCCGTTGTTAATTCTCCTCGTGCTTATAGTCAAAACAAAGCTTTTACCAAGCATATTGTTGATGCCTTGATGCAATCTTATGATGAAAAACTTAATTTGGAAGTTTCGATACCTAGAAAACTTAATGATGAGTGGGAACCTACTATAAATATTAGAATTAAAGATTATGAGTGTTTTTCTTTTTGTGATTTGGGTGCTAGTGTTTCCACAATTCCGAAAACTTTATGTGATATTCTAGGTTTCCAATCTTGATGATTGTTCTTTAAATTTGCACCTCATGGATTCCACCATTAAAAAGCCTATGGGAAGGATCAATGATGTTCTTATTGTTGCAAATAGAAATTTGGTGCCCATAGATTTTATCGTTCATGATATAGATTGCAATCTTTCTTGCCCTATTATTCTTGGTAGACCTTTCCTTAGAACGATTGGTGCGATTATTGATATGAAGGAAGGGAATATTACATTCCAATTTACATTAAAGAAAGGCATGGAGAACTTTCCAATAAATAAAGTTAAATTACCTTATGAATCTATCATGCGTGCTACTTATGAGTTTAGTGCCAAAGATGGCACTCGTTAGATCTATCTTCGCTTTTATGTCTAGCTAGGGGCGTTAAACGATAGCGCTAGTTGGGAGGCAACCCAATTTTCTTTATGTTTTTTGTTTTTGTTTCTGTTTAGGAATAAATAATCCATCTACCTTCTGTTTAGATGTGGTTTTATCTTTTAATTAGTGTTTGTGCCAAGTTAAACCTATAGGGTCTTCTTGGATGATAGTTATTTGATCTTGCTGTAATTTCCAGAAACTTTCGGCTCACGAAAATAATTGTTAAAAATCACCAGAACGTGATAAAATAGTGATTCCAATTGCTTCTGATCAATAAACAAATTTCCTAGGTCTTCCTATTTTGGCTGAATGTTTTGAGTTCCATAAATTTGCGTTAGTTACATATTACTACAGACTGTTCTGTTTTTGACAGATTCTGTTTTTCGTGTGTTGTTTGCTTATTTTGATGAATATATGGCCAATAAAATAGTTTATAATCCATAGAGAAGTTGGAATACAGTAGGTTTAACACCAAATTAAATAAATAATGAGGTTTTATCTACCTTCTATTTAGATGTGGTTTTATCTTTTAGTTAGTGTTTGTGCCAAGTTAAACCTATAGGATCTTCTTGGATGATAGTTATTTGATCTTGCTGTAATTTCCAGAAACTTTCGGCTCACAAAAATAATTGTTACAAATCACCAGAACGTGATAAAATAGTGATTCCAATTGCTGCTGATCGACAAACAAATTTTCTAGGTCGTCCTATTTTGGATAAATTTTTTGAGTTATAGAAGTTTGCGTTAGTTACATATTACTACAGACTGTTCTGTTTTTGACAGATTCTGTTTTTCGTGTGTTGTTTGCTTATTTTGATGAATCTATGGCCAATAAAATAGTTTATAATCCATATAGAAGTTGGAATACAGTAGGTTTAACAACAAATTAAATAAATAATGAGTTCATTGCAGTACCTTATGTGGTGGTTTTGTTTTCTTTCACTAACGGAGCTTACAAGATTTCTGTTGAGTTTTGTGTTGTGAAGTTTTCAAGTTTTGGGTAAAGCTTTTATGGACTATGGAATAAAGGGTGGCAAGAGCCTAAGCTTGGGGATGCCCAAGGAACCCCAAGACATTCAAGAATAGCCAAAAGCCTAAGCTTGGGGATGCCCGGAAGGCATCCCCTCTTCGCCTTCGCTCATTGGTAACTTTACTTGGAGCTATATTTTTATTCACCACATGATAAGTGTTTTGCTTGGAGCGTCGTGCATTATATTAGTCTTTGATTGGTTTACCACAATCATCCTTGCTGTACACACCTTTTGGGAGAAGCCTATTTGATTAGAATTTGCTAGAATACTCTATGTGCTTCACTTATATCTTTTGAGCTTGATAGTTTTTGCTCTAGTGCTTCACTTATATCTTTTAGAGCACGGTGGTATCTTAATTTTGAAGAAATTGCTAGTCTCCCATGCTTCACTTATATAATTTAGAGAGTCTTTTAGAACAGCATGGTATTTTCTATGGTCATAAAATTGGTCCTAGAATGGTAGGCATCCAAGTTGGGCATAATAAAATCTATCATAGGAAGTGAATTGGATGCTATGATCAATTTGATACTTGATAATTGTTTTGAGATATGGAGGTAGTGATATTAAAGTCATGCTAGTTGGGTGATTATGAATTTAAAGAATGCTTGTGTTCAAGTTAGCAAGTCATGTAGCATGCACGTATGGTTAAAGTTGTGTAACAAATTTGAAACACGAAGTGTACCTGGCTTGTGCATCCTTATGAGTGGCGGTCGGGGACGAGCGATGGTCTTTTCCTACCAATCTATCCCCCTAGGAGCATACGCGTAGTATTTTTTGATGTCTTCTAAATTTTTGCAATAAGTATATGAGTTCTTTTGACTAATGTTGAGTCCATGGATTATACGCACCTTTACCTTTTCGCCTTTGCTAGCCTCTTCGGTGTGCATTGCCCTTTCTCACCTTGAGAGTTGGTGCAAACTTCGCCGGTGCATCCAAACCCCGTGATACAATACGCTCTATCACACATAAACCTCCCTATATCTTCCTCAAAACAGCCACCATACCTACCTATTATGGCATTTCCATAGCCATTCCGAGATATATTGCCATGCAACTTTCCACCGTTCCGTTCATCATCATCATGACATACTTTACTTTTGTCATACTGCCATTGCATGATCATGAAGTTGACATCATATTTGTGGCAAAGCCACCATGCATTATTTTTCATACATGTCACTCTTGATTCATTGCACCATCCCGGTACACCGCCAGAGGCATTCATATAGAGTCATATCTTGTCCCATTTCGAGTTGTAATCCTTATGTTGTAATCAATAGAAGTGTGATGATCATCATTATTAGAGCATTGCCCAATCAAAAAAAAGAGAAAGGCCAAAAAGAAAAAAAAGGGCCAAAAAATAAAATAAATAAAAAGGGCAATGTTACTATCTCTTTTTCCACACTTGTGCTTCAAAGTAGCACCTTGTTCTTCATGTAGTGAGTCTCATATATTGTGCTTCAAAGTAGCACCATGTTTTTCATAGTGAGTCTCATAAGTTATCTTTTTCATACTAGTGGGAATTTTTCTTTATAGAACTTGGCTTCTATATTCCTACGATGGGCTTCCTCAAATGCCCTAGGTCTTCGTGAGCAAGCAAGTTGGATGCACGCCCACTAGTTTTCTTTTGTTGAGCATTCATTTATAGCTCTAGTGCATCCGTTGCATGGCAATCCCTACTCCTCATGTTGACATCAATTGATGGGCATCTCCATAGCCCGTTGATTATCCTCGTCAATGTGAGACTTTATCTTTTTTGTCTTCTCCACACAATACCCATCATCATATTCTATTCCACCCATAGTGCTATATCCATGGCTCACGCTCATGTATTGCGTGAAGGTTGAAAAAAGTTTGAGATTATTTAAGTATGAAACAATTGCTTGGCTTGTCATCGGGGTACAGAAGTTGGGAACATCTTTGTGTGACGAAAATGAAGCATAGCCTAACTATATGATTTTGTAGGGATGAACTTTCTTTTGCCATGCTATTTTGAGAAGACATGATTACTTTGATTAGTATGCTTGAAGTATTACTATTTCTTTTATCAATATGAACTTTTATTTTGTATTCATCTGGATCTGAATATTCGTGCAACAATAAAGAAAATTACATTATGAATTATGCAAGGTAGCATTCCACATCAAAAATTCTCTTTTTATCATTTACCTACTCGAGGACGAGCAGGAGTTAAGCTTGGGGATGCTTGATACGTCTCGAACGTATCTATAATTTTTGATTGTTCCATGCTATTATATTACCCCATTTGGATGTTTATGGGCTTTATTTTACACATTTATATCATTTTTGGGACTAACCTACTAACCGTAGGCCCAACCCATATTGTTGTTTTTTTGCTTATTTCAGTGTTTCGAAGAAAAGGAATATCAAACGGAGTCCAAACGGAATGAAACCTTCGGGAGCATGATTTTTGGAACAAACGTGATCCAGAGGACTTGGAGTGCAAGTCAAGAAGCAGCCGAGGCCTCCACGAGATAGGAGGGCGCCCCCCTATAGGGCGCGCCCCTGTCTCGTGGGCCCCTCGGGCGGCCACCGACGTACTTCTTCCTCCTATATATACCTACGTACCCCGAAAACATCCAGGGGCACCACGAAACACAATTTCCACCGCCGTAACCTTCTGTATCCGCAAGATCTCATCTTGGAGCTTTCGCCGGCACTCTGCCGGAGGGGGAATCAACCATGGACGGCCTCTACATCAACATCCTTGCCCCTCCGATGAGTTGTGAGTAGTTTACCACAGACCTACGGGTCCATAGTTATTAGCTAGATGGCTTCTTCTCTCTTTTTGGATCTCAATACAATGTTCTCCCCTCTCTTGGGGAGATCTATTCGATGTAAACTCTTTTTGCGGTGTGTTTGTCGAGATCCGATGAATTGTGGGTTTATGATCAAGTTTATGTATGAATAATATTAGAATCTTCTCTGAATTCTTTTATGTATGATTAAGTTATCTTTGCAAGTCTCTTCGAATTATCAGTTTGGTTTGGCCTACTAGATTGATCTTTCTTGCCATGGGAGAAGTGCTTAGCTTTGGGTTCAATCTTGCGGTGTCCTTACCTAGTGACAAAAAGGGTTGCAAGGCACGTATTGTATTGTTGCCATCGAGGATAACAAGATGGGGTTTATATCATATTGCATGAGTTTATCCCTCTACATCATGTCATCTTGCTTAATGCGTTACTCTGTTCTTATGAACTTAATACTCTGGATGCATCTTTGGATAGCGGTCGATGTGTGGAGTAATAGTAGTAGATGCAGGCAAGAGTCGGTCTACTTGTTATGGACGTGATGCCTATGTACATGATCATGCCTAGATAATCTCATAGCTATGCGCTTTTTTATCAATTGCTCGACAGTAATTGGTTCACCCACCGTAATACTTATGCTATCTTGAGAGAAGCCACTAGTGAAACCTATGGCCCCCGGGTCTATCTCTTATCATATTTGCTCCCAATCTACTTTATTTGCATCTTTACTTTTTGCATCTATATTATAAAATACCAAAAATATATTATCATACTATCTTTATTAGCTCACTTTCGCAAGTGGCCGTGAAGGGATTGACAACCCCTTTATTGCGTTGGTTGCGAGTTCTCAGTTTGTTTGTATAGGTGCGTAGGACTTTTGAGGAGCCTCCTACTGGATTGATACCTTGGTTCTCAAAACTGAGGGAAATACTTACGCTACACTTGCTGCATCACCCTCTCCTCTTCGATGAAAACCAAAGCAAGCTCAAGACGTAGCAAGAAGGATTTCGGGCGCCGTTGTCGGGGAGGTCTTTGCTCAAGTCAAGACATACCAAATACCCGTCACAAACCCATCTCCCTCGCATTTACATTATTTGCCATTTGCCTCTCGTTTTCCTCTCCCCCACTTCACCCTTTCCGTTATATTCGCCCTCTCTTTTCGCTTGCCGTTTTTCTGTTTGCTTGTGTGTTGGATTACTTGTTGCCATGGCGCAAGATAATACCAAATTGTGTGACTTCTCGAATACCAATAATAATGATTTCCTTAGTAATCCGATAGCTCCTCATAATAATGATGAGTCTTGAGAAATCAATACCGCTTTCTTGAATCTTGTTATGAAAGATCAATTCGCCGGCCTTCCTAGTGAAGATGCCGCTACTCATCTAAACAACTTTGTTGATTTGTGTGATATGCAAAAGAAGAAAGATATGGATAACAATATTGTCAAATTGAAGTTATTACAGTTTTCACTTAGAGACCGCGCCAAAGTTTGGTTTTCGTCTTTGCCTAAGAATAGTATTGATTCTTGGAACAAGTGCAAAGATGCTTTTATCTCTAAGTATTTTCCTCCCGCTAAGATCATCACTCTTAGGAATGATAATATGAATTTTAAACAACTTGATCATGAGCATGTTGCCCAATCTTGGGAAAGAATGAAATTGATGCTACGCAATTACCCTACTCATGGTTTGAATTTATGGATGATCATACAAAAAATTTATGCCGGTTTGAACTTTGCTTCTAGAAATCTCTTAGATTCAGCCGCGGGAGGCACATTTATGGAAATCACGTTAGGAGATGCTACAAAACTTCTTGATAATATTATGGCTAATTATTCTCAATGGCACACCGAAAGATCTTCTAGTAAAAAAGTGCATGCTATAGAAGAAATCGATGTTTTGAGTGGAAAGATGGATGAACTTATGAAGATGTTTTCTACTAGAAATACTCCTCTTGATCCCAATGATATGCCTTTGTCTTCCATGATTGAGAATAATAATAAATGTATGGATGTGAATTTTGTTGGTAGGAATAGTTTTGGAAACAATGCTTATAGAGGAAATTTTAATGCTAGACCATTCCCTAGTAATCCCTCTAATAATTATGGAAATTCCTACAATAATTCTTATGGTAATTTTAATAAAATGCCCTCTGATTTTGAGAAAAGTGTGAAAGAATTTATGATTTCTCAAAAAAAATGCTTTGCTTGAAGAAAAATTTCTCAAAGTTGATGATTTGGCTAGGAACGTTGATAGACTTCCTCTTGATGTTAATTCTCTTAAACTTGGATCTTCTTCTCCTAAGCATGATATCAATGAGTCTCTCAAAGTAATGAGAATTTCCATTGACGAGTGCAAGGAAAGAACCGCTAGATTGCGTGCTAAAAAAGAAAGCTTTATAAAAGTGTGTTCTTCTAGTTTCCGTGAAAATAATGATGAGGATATTAAAGTTATTGATGCGTCTCCAATTAGATCTATGTTTTGCAATATGAATTTTGATGATTATGGGACTGATGATGAATCAACTTTTCCTAGAAGGCGTCCCAAGAATTCGGAGTCTTTAGATCTTAATGTTAAATTTGGTAAAAGTGAGATTGGAGAATCCTCAACTTTTAATAATGTTGAACTCACTATCTCACATTTCAAGGAATTTAATTATGATAATTTCTCTATAAAGGGTTGTATTTCCTTGTTGCAAGCCGTTGTTAATTATCCTCATGCTTATAGTCAAAACAAAGCTTTTACCAAGCATATTGTTGATGCCTTGATGCAATCTTATGATGAAAAACTTAATTTGGAAGTTTCTATACCTAGAAAACTTAATGATGAGTGGGAACCTACTATAAAGATTAGAATTAAAGATTAAGAGTGTTTTGCTTTGTGTGATTTGGGTGCTAGTGTTTCCACAATTCAAAACTTTATGTGATATTCTAGGTTTCCATGATCTTGATGATTGTTCTTTAAATTTGCACCTTTATGGATTCCACCATTAAAATCCTAATGGAAGGATCAATGTTGTTCTTATTGTTGCAAATAGAAATTTGGTGCCCGTAGATTTTATCGTTCTTGATATAGATTGCAATCTTTCTTGCCCTATTATTCTTGGTAGACCTTTCCTTAGAACGATTGGTGCGATTATTGATATGAAGGAATGAAATGTTAGATTCCAATTTCCATTAAAGAAAGGCATGGAGCACTTTCCAAGAAAGAAAGTTAAATTACCTTATGAATCTATCATGCGTGCTACTTATGAGTTTAGTGCCAAAGATGGCACTCGTTAGATCTATCTTCGCTTTTATGCCTAGCTAGGGGAGTTAAACGATAGCGCTAGTTGGGAGGCAACCCAATTTTCTTTATGTTTTTTGTTTTTGTTTATGTTTAGGAATAAATAATCCATCTACATTCTATTTAGATGTGGTTTTATCTTTTAGTTAGTGTTTGTGCCAAGTTAAACCTATAGGATCTTCTTGGATGATAGTTATTTGATCTTGCTGTAATTTCCAGAAACTTTCGGCTCACGAAAATAATTGTTACAAATCACCAGAACGTGATAAAATAGTGATTCCAATTGATGCTGATCGACAAACAAATTTCCTAGGTCGTCCTATTTTGTCTAAATTGTTTGAGTTATAGAAGTTTGCGTTAGTTACATATTACTACAGATTGTTCTGTTTTTGACAGATTCTGTTTTTCGTGTGTTGTTTGCTTATTTTGATGAATCTATGGCCAATAAAATAGTTTATAATCCATAGAGAAGTTGGAATACAGTAGGTTTAACAACAAATTAAATAAATAATGAGTTCATTGCAGTACCTTATGTGGTGGTTTTGTTTTCTTTCACTAACGGAGCTTATAAGATTTCCTGTTGAGTTTTGTGTTGTGAAGTTTTCAAGTTTTGGGTAAAGCTTTTATGGACTATGGAATAAAGGGTGGCAAGAACCTAAGCTTGGGGATGCCCAAGGCACCCCAAGACATTCAAGAATATCCAAAAGCCTAAGCTTGGGGATGCCCCGGGAAGGAATCCCCTCTTTCGTCTTCGTTCATTGGTAACTTTACTTGGAGCTATATTTTTATTTACCACATGATAAGTGTTTTGCTTGGAGCGTCATGTATGTAAGGGAATATTTATCCCGTAAGTGTTTTGGTGATTGATGACGATACTTTTGCGGACTAATCGTATGCCTTGAGTTTCTCAGATGTTTCATCACTAGGCACGAGACGAATCGGTGCCCCTCGGAGACTATTGAAGACGGCGTCGTCCTACGTTTCTTTTTGGTGGATTTGAGTCGTAGGAGAGCCGTACTATTAAGAGGGGGTCTGCGTCGGAAAGGTTTGGGTGGAATCAACACGTACACTTGTCCTTCCTTTCCCTGCACTTTGGAGCATCTTCCTGTTGTCATAGTTGTGCTTAAAACCGGCGGCTACTGCTGTTCTTGCGGTAGTACTGCTCTAGGGAGCGGTAGTACCGCAAGCACCAGCGGTAGTACCGCTTGGGGTCACGGTAGTACCGCTCCCCTGGAGCTGTAGTACCGCGACTCCCAGGACTTGTGCTGCTCCGGTACGGTAGTAGCGCGGATGTAATTTTTTACATCCGCGCCCACACGGTAGTACCGCACATCTTGCGCGGTAGTACCGCGAGTGGACACGGTAGTACCGCTCTCTTGGAGCCGTAGTACCGTGGCCCTCATGCCCCGTACCATTGCGCCGCGGTTGTAGGAGCGGATGTAATTCTACATCCACGCCTCCACGGTAGTATCATACCGGCGCCTCGGTAGTACCGCCGGGTTTTCGTGACCGGCTCTTTTTCAGCGGAAGTAGGCACGGATGTAATTTATTTCATCCGGCGCTCTTAAATAGGTGAGGCTTGCGCCTTGCGGTAGTACCGCAAGGGTGCTGTGATAATGCAGCGCCCGGTAGTAATCGCGCTCGGTCGAGCCAGTCGAGGCTCTGCTTCTACCAGCGGTAGTAATGCCGTGGCCCTCCACGGTAGTACCGGCGTGGCAGCGGTAGTACCGCGTTTTGAAGCGGTAGTACCGGCGTGTCGCGAGCTGAACAAGTGGATAACGGTTAGATCTTTTCCCGAGTATAAAAGGCGTGTCTCCTACCTCTAGTTGACCACCTCTTCCATCTCTAAGCTCCATTGTTGCTCCAAGCTCCATTTTGGCCCGATCTCTCCCTAGCCAATCAAACTTGTTGATTTGCTCGGGATTGGGTGACAAGGGCCCGATCTACACTTCCACCAATAGACTTTTGATTCCCCCACTTATCCCTTGCGGATCTTGTTACTCTTGGGTGTTTGAGCACCCTAGGCAGTTGAGGTCACCGTGGAGCCATATTCCATTGTGGTGAAGCTTCGTGGTGTTGTTGGGAGCCTCCAATTAAGTTGTGGAGATTGCCCCAACCTTGTTTGTAAAGGTTCGGTCGCCGCCTTCAAGGGCACCAATAGTGGAATCACGGCTCTTGCATTGTGCGAGGGCGTGAGGAGATTACGGTGGCCCTAGTGGCTTCTTGGGGAGCATTGTGCCTCCACACCGCTCTAACGGAGACGTATTTCCCCTCAAAAGGAAGGAACTTTGGTAACACATCCTCGTCTCCACCGGCTCCACTCTTGGTTATCTTATCCCTTTACTTGTGCAAGCTTATTTGTGTTTCTATCCTTGCTTGCTTTTGTGCTTGTGTTGTTTGCATCATATAGGTTGTCCACCTAGTTGCACATCTAGACAACCTTTATTATTGCAAAGTTTACATTGGTAAAGAAAAGCTTAAAAAAATTTAGTTGCCTATTCACCCCCCTCTAGTCAACTATATCGATCCTTTCAGTGTATTATATTAGTCTTTGATTTTTAGTTTACCACAATCATCCTTGTTGTACACACCTTTTGGGAGAAGCCTATTTTATTAGAATTTGCTAGAATACTCTATGTGCTTCACTTATATCTTTTGAGCTTGATAGTTTTTGCTCTAGTGCTTCACTTATATCTTTTAGAGCACGGTGGTATCTTAATTTTGAAGAAATTGCTAGTATATCATGCTTCACTTATATTATTTTGAGAGCCTTTTAGAACAGCATGGTATTTTCTATGGTCATAAAATTGGTCCTAGAATGCTAGGCATCCAAGTTGGGTATAATAAAAACTATCATAGGAAGTGAATTGGATGCTATGATCAATTTGATACTTGATAATTGTTTTGAGATATGGAGGTAGTGATATTAAAGTCATGCTAGTTGGGTGATTATGAATTTAAAGAATGCTTGTATTGAAGTTAGCAAGTCCCGTAGCATGCACGTATGGTTAAAGTTGTGTAACAAATTTGAAACATGAAGTGTACCTGGCTTGTGCATCCTTATGAGTGGCGGTCGGGACGAGCGATGGTCTTTTCCTACCAATCTATCCCCTAGGAGCATGCGATAGTACTTGATTTTTGATGACTTCTAAATTTTTGCAATAAGTATATGAGTTCTTTTGACTAATGTTGAGTCCATGGATTATACGCACTTTTACCTTTCCGCCTTTGCTAGCCTCTTGATGCACTGCATTGCCCTTTCTCACCTTGAGAGTTGGTGCAAACTTCGCTGGTGCATCCAAACCCCGTGATACAATACGCTCTATCACACATAAACCTCCCTATATCTTCCTCAAAACAGCCACCATACACTACTGGAATCAGCTACTTTGCCATCTGCCAGCTCTTTGCCGTCTGCTAGCGGACGGCAAATAAGCTCTTTGCCATCAGCTACCCAAAAAGCGGACGGCAAAGAACTGGCTGATGGCAAAGACCAAGGTTACCATCAGTTGGTTCTTTGCCGTCCGCTCATGACGGCAAAGATTCGTTGTCGTCGGCTAACGGACGGCAAAGAGGGAGGGGCCCCACTGACGAGTTGCAAAAAAAAACCTAACGGGGGCCCTCTTTGCCGTCCGCTAGCGGACGGCAAAGAGCAAGAAGGCGGACGGCAAAGTGTGGCGGGCGGCAAAGAGGGAGGGCCCCATGCGTTAATGGGGCCGCGCCCACCCTCTCTCTCTTTCTCTCCACCTCTCGCCAGCCCCTTCTACCACCCGCGCCGCCGCCCAGCGCCCCCGCCCGTCGCCCCACCACCCCGCCGCCACCGGCGCCCGCCCGCTGCCCCGCCGCCACCGTCTGGGCGCCGCCACGCCCGGCGCCCGGCACCTCCGCGCCCGCCGCCCGGCAGGCCAGCGGCCGCCCAGGCCGCCCGCCCCTCCTCCGCCGCCCAGGCCGCGCCCCCTCCTCCTTGCCGCCGCCCTTACCGGCGCCCGCCCGCTGCCCCGCCGCCTGCCGTTTGGCGCGCCACGCCCAGCGCCCAGCACCTCGCGCCCGCCGCCCGGCGGGCAGCGCCGCCGCCCCCGCCCGCCCCCCTCCTCCGCCCGGCCCAGCCCCCCCTCCTCCACCCTCGCTGGTGAGTCTCTTCTTCCTTTTTTTTCCTTTTTTCTGTTTTTTTAGTTTTAGGTTTATGTTTAGTTTTAGGTTTATAGGTTTAGTTTTAGTTTAGTATTAGGTTTAGTTTTAGTTTAGTATTAGGTTTAGATTTAGAAGAGGAAGAAGAAGAAAAGAGAGGAGAGGAGGAGAAGAAGAAGAGGAAAAAGGAAAGGAGGAAGAAGAAGAAGAAGAAGAAGAAGAAGAAGAAGAAGAAGAAGAAGAAGAAGAAGAAGAAGAAGAAGGAAAAAGGAAGAAAAGGAAAAGGAGGAAGAAGAAGAAAAGGAAAAAAGGAAGAAAAGGAAAAGGAAGAAGAAGAAGAAGACACCCCACCCCGAGACCCCGACCCCGACCCGACCCCGACACTCGACCCCGACCCCGACCCCGACACCCCGACCCCTGCCCCGACCGACCCGACACGGTACCTGCACTCGACCGGCACCCGACACGACACCCGACCCCGAGGCCCCGACCCCGACCCGACACCCCGACCCGACCCCGACACCCGACCCCCAAGGCTGACCCGACACCCCGACCCCGACACCCCCACCCCCGAGCTGACCCAACACCCCGACCCCGAGCCTGACCTGACACCTGACCCCGACACCACACCCGACCTCAAACAACACCCGACACCGACACGGCACTACCCGACACCCGACCCCAAACAACTCCTCCTCCCCATTAATTATTTGATCTATTCCGATGAAACTTGATAGCTAGCTATATATGTGTCTTGAATCA
The DNA here is from genome assembly GCA_021605145.1 of Aegilops bicornis. Classification (NCBI taxonomy): domain Eukaryota; kingdom Viridiplantae; phylum Streptophyta; class Magnoliopsida; order Poales; family Poaceae; genus Aegilops; species Aegilops bicornis. The sequence continues at coordinate 119,259,335 of CM038675.1, read as the reverse complement.
TCGATGTCGTAACCAATATGTGTCTCCTGCTCGAAAGCGTCATAGTTATAAATATGCATGCATTTGCATATTTATAACCTTGATTCTTTCAATTGTCCAACGCTATCCATGGACAGCCAGTATGTGTAGATTGGGTTCGTTTTCCCATATGCTTTGCTCGATCCGACGCATATATTTTCGATTGCCTCCCTGTTGTTCTCCGGGTACACATCCTCTACATTTTATTGCGAGAGGCGTGTATCGAGGAGAACGGCGGGGAGGTGCTGCCGAAATTAACGTCGGATCCGGAGCATAACATGGGAAAATAAACCCAATCTACACATACACGGGTGGGATTAGGACCTATCATTACCTATTAGAGTGTAGGTTGCATGGACGTAATAAAATTGACAAAGTAGATCAACTGATGAATATATACATGGTGAATTACATATATAATTGTTGTGTGTCCAGTAGCTCACGAAAGTCAAGATGAGTGACCGTGCTTGGATGTATACCGTCACACCGGGTCGTAACAAATGGAGCGCTGAATGGTTCACAAAAACCAAGGGGTTTGTGCAAGCCGCATTTGCAAATGGCCAGAGGAAAACCTGGTGCCCCTGTTTCCGGTAAGGCAATTAGGAAAAGAGGACAGAGGCTGAAATGGGCAAACACCTGCAGAAGAGTGGTTTTACGCCCGATTATACGGTGTGGACATTTCATGGTGAGTCTGCCCAACGTGACCGAGCTGAGGTGGATCGTAAATGCGCACCGACGAGCATGGTACCGGATGGAAAACATGGTGCAAGGCTATGATGATGCTCGGGATTCGGACGAGGAGATGGAGGAATCTGCAAAGGCCTTCAATGAAATGTTGGAGTCTTGAAACGTCCGCTCCACGAGCACACCGAGCTTTGTCGGTTGGATGTCATCTCACAAGTAACGGCTCAAGGCTCAGTTCAACTTGGGCAGAGAATGCTATGACGCAATTATGACAGTATTTGGACGCTTTCTACCCAAAGGCCATGTAATGCATGCAAACCTGTACCAGTCAGACAAAATCCTCCGTGCACTGAAGATGCCCTATGAGAAGATACATGCACCGTGAGAAAGGATGTGCCTTATTTAGGCTTGACTATGCGGACTTGAACTATTGTCCCATTTGCAAGTCTTCGGTATATTGTGGTAGACAACGGTATGGGTGAGAAGACATGCACCAAAATCCCGTTAGTGTTCTTCGGTATATGCCAATCGTACCAAGACTTCAACGCGTCTTTTCATGGTCAAAGAGACGGCCAGATGATGACATGGCACATAACAGGCAAAAGAACCGAACTAGATGCAGATGGGAATCGATGATGGTACACACATCGGATGGTGTTGCGTGGAAAAAGTTTGATGAATTACATGTCGACAAAGCGGCAGATCCGAGGCATCCTCGAGTCGGCATCAACACGGATGGGTTCGATGTGTTTGGTATGACGGCAGCCTAATATGATTGTTGGCCCGTATTTGTCTTTCCACTCAATCTCCCCCCCGGACAGATTATGCAAAGAAAGAACATTTTCCTGGCGTTGATAATTCCAGGATCCAACTATCCGGGCAAAAATATGAATGTGTACATGCAGCCGCTTAAGGACGAATTGCAAGAAGCCTGGGATAATGGGTTCAAGACATACGACGCCTTTAGCAAACGGAACTTCATAATGCGTGTCTGGTACATGTACTCGACGCATGACTTGCCGGCGTATGCGCTATTCGTTGGCTGGTGTGTGCATGGAAGGTTCCTGTGCCCCACATGCAAGGGAGCTTTTGAGTTTCGTTGGCTTCGGGCGGTCGCAAGTTTTCTTGCTTCGACATGCATAGACAGTTCACGGATCCTCGCCATAAGTTCAGGAAAGACAAGAAGAACTTCATCGAGGTAGAGTTGTCAAAACTCTGCACCACCTGCATTGACAGGCCAATGCAGACCTGGATCGGTTAAACGCTCTCGAGCCAGATCCACAACGTCCAGGGTACTTCAAGGGGTATAATACTAAGCACGTGTGGACTCACAAAACATGCTTATGGGATCTGCCTTACTTCAAAGACCTCCTAGCACTCTCTCGGAGATCAAGGCGCGCCAGTCGAGCTCCGCTCCTGAGATAAGGCCTCGTGAACGGCCAGTGCAACTCGCCATCAAGGTTAGTGATACATACTCAGTTATCTTTCTCCATTACATTGTGTGCGCTTCCATCAATGATTACAAATGGTCATGTGAGTGGTGTTGCAGGCTGCTATACAGAGTGAGAGAGATAGAACGGAGAAACTTGGCGGAGGCGGCGGAGAGGCAGCGGGAGTTGGAGGAGAGGGCGACAAAGATGATGGAGGAGGAGAGGGCACGGAATGACATGCGAGCAAGGGCCATGTACGAGCTCCTTGTGGTAAGTTTCTTCTGCAGATTAGCCAAAACATTCATGTAGTGTTTGTCTCATTACTAACTAGTATGACTGAGTCGTCAAAACCAAATGTGCGATGCGTATGCGAGAAGACAGGTCGACCGCTCCGCCGATGCAGTGATTGCTCACAGGACCACGGTGAGTTTTATTTGAATGGACATTACTTGCTAGTCTTAACATTTGAGTGTCATCATGCTAACAAGACATTGGAAATGATCTTTGGTGCAGCGTAACTCCAGACAAGCATCATACGATCCTTCTCCAAATGCCGACCACGAGCCACCCCGCTCCTACACCTCCACGGATCTTGGTAAGTTTATCTAGTGTTTTGCTTAACACATGCATAAAGACCTAGACTTAGCTTTATTTCCTCCAATGCTTACCATAATGACCTAGACTTAGCTTCTTCTCCTCCAAAATGACTTAATAAGCTTCTTCGACCTCCAAAACCATCCATTTTACCTAAGTTAGCTCTAAAGCGATGCAGACTTAGCTTACTTATGTCAAGAATTGCATAATTAGCTTAGTTAGCTCATAGACGATCCATTTTACCTAAGTTAGCTCTAAAATGACCCATTTTACCTAGGTTAGCTTATAAATGATCCAGTTCATCCAAGTTAGCTCAAAAATGACCCATTTCACCTAAATTAGCTCTTAAATGATCCATTTCACCAAGTTAGCTACAAAACGATCCATTTCACCTAAATTAGCTCTTAAATGATCCATTTCACCTAAGTTAGCTCAAAAAGATCCATTTCAACTAAATTAGCTAAAAAACGATCCATTTCAACTAAGTTAGCTCATAAAAGATCCATTTCAACTAAATTAGCTCATAAATGATCCATTTCAACTAAGTTAGCTCATAAATGATCCATTTCACCTTAGCTAGCTCATAAACGACCCATTTCAACTTAGTTAGCTCATAAATGATCCATTTCACCTTAGCTAGCTCATAAGCGACCCATTTCAACTTAGTTAGCTCATATATGATCCATTTCACGTAAGTTAGCTCATAAATGGCATACTCTTCTTGTTCTAGTCTTCTTCTTGTTCTACTCTTCTTGTTCTAGTCTTCTTCTTGTTCTACTCTTCTTGTTCTAACTTTCTTATTTTTCATTTTGCAGATTTCATTCACTTCACTGAAAGCTTGCATAGATGGAGTGCTCCTTATCCCTTTCTCTGTTTCTTTTGTATCGTTGAACTATGCGTGTATCGTTGGATGAAACTATTGTAATATATATGGTTGGATGCCTCTATGTTGAACTTGTTATGTATGATGGAACTATGCATGTAATATATATGTTTGGATGATGAAGTTATGTGTTGGATATCTTATATGTTTGCTCTGTAATGGCCTTTTGAAATATATCTATATATGTCATATATATTTGTGATGAAAATTGTTGGATTTAATAAAAAGCAGATAAAAGAGCCAATATGCGGGCTCTTTGCCGTCTGCCACCGACATGGCGCTCTTTGCCGTCTTCCGCGGACGGAAAAAGAAGACACGTGGCATCTAGCTGTGCTTCTGGAAGCTGACCCATTTGGTCACTTTGCCATCGATGGCGACGGCAAAGAACCTGCACTTTGCCATCCGTGGCGGACGGCAAAGAACACGCACTTTGCCATCGGTGGCGGGGCAAAGACACTAGAAATTTTGCCGTCGGCGGACGGCAAAACCTGCCGTTAGACACTTAACGGATCGACGCGCAATTATTGCCATCCGCTCTCTTTGCCGTCCGTCGCGGACGGCAAAGGGCCTACCGTCACCGCCAGAAGCGGACGGCAAAGTAGTATTTCGTAGCCTACGTTGCCGGAGCCTGTTGCCGTCCGCGGCTGACGGCAAAGGATTTTGCCGTCCGCCATTCATGCCTTTGCCGTCCGCCATGGCAGACGGCAAAGTAGCTGATTCCTGTAGTGATACCTACCTATTATGGCATTTCCATAGTCATTCCGAGATATATTGCCATGCAACTTTCCACCGTTCTGTTCATCATCATCATGACATACTTTACTTTTGTCATATTGCCATTGCATGATCATGAAGTTGACATCGTATTTGTGGCAAAGCCACCATGCATTATTTTTCATACATGTCACTCTTGATTCATTGCACTATCCCGGTACACCGCCAGAGGCATTCATATAGAGTCATATCTTGTTCCAGTTTCGAGTTGTAATCCTTATGTTGTAATCAATAGATGTGTTATTATAATCATTATTAGAGAATTGCCAAAAAAAAAGAAAGGCCAAAAAAAGATCAAAGGCCCAAAAAATAAAATAAAAAGGGCAATCTTACTATCTCTTTTTCCACACTTGTGCTTCAAAGTAGCACCTTGTTCTTCATGTAGTGAGTCTCATATATTGTGCTTCAAAGTAGCACCATGTTTTTCATAGTGAGTCTCATAAGTTGTCTTTTTCATACTAGTGGGAATTTTTCATTATAGAACTTGGCTTGTATATTCCTACGATGGGCTTCCTCAAATGCCCTAGGTCTTTGTGAGCAAGCAAGTTGGATGCACACCCACTAGTTTTCTTTTGTTGAGCATTCATTTATAGCTCTAGTGCATCCGTTGCATGGCAATCCCTACTCCTCATGTTGACATCAATTGATGGGCATATCCATAGCCCGTTGATTATCCTCGTCAATGTGAGACTTTCTCCTTTTTTGTCTTCTCCACACAAGCCCCATCATCATATTCTATTCCACCCATAATGCTATATCCATGGCTCACGCTCATGTATTGCGTGAAGGTTGAAAAAGTTTGAGATTATTTAAGTATGAAATAATTTCTTGGCTTGTCATCGGGGGTATAGAAGTTGGGAACATCTTTGTGTGACGAAAATGAAGCATAGCCTAACTATATGATTTTGTAGGGATGGACTTTCTTTTGCCATGCTATTTTGAGAAGACATGATTACTTTGATTAGTATGCTTGAAGTATTACTATTTCTTTTATCAATATGAACTTTTATTTCGTATTCATTTGAATCTGAACATTCATGCCACAATAAAGAAAATTACATTATGAATTATGCTAGGTAGCATTCCACATCAAAAATTCTCTTTTTATCATTTACCTACTCGAGGACGAGCAGGAATTAAGCTTGGGGATGCTTGATACGTCTCTTTTGATTGTTCCAGGCTATTATATTACCCCTATTGGATGTTTATGGGCTTTATTTTACACATTTATATCATTTTTGGGACTAACCTACTAACCGGAGGCCCAGCCCATATTGCTCTTTTTTTGCTTATTTCAGTGTTTCGAAGAAAATGAATATCAAACGGAGTCCAAAGGGAATGAAACCTTCGGGAGCGTGGTTTTTGGAACAAACGTGATCCAGAGGACTTGGAGTGCAAGTCAATAAGCAGCCGAGGCCTCCACGAGATAGGAGGGCACGCCCCCTGTCTCGTGGGCCCCTCGGGCGGCCACCGACGTACTTCTTCCTCCTATATATACCTACGTACCCCGAAAACATCGAGGGGCACCACGAAACACAATTTCCACCGCCGTAACCTTCTGTATCCGCGAGATCTCATCTTGGTGCTTTCGCCGGCACTCACGGGAGGGAATCAACCACGGAGGGCCTCTACATCAACATCCTTGCCCCTCTGATGAGTTGTGAGTAGTTTACCACAGACCTACGGGTCCATAGTTATTAGCTAGATGGCTTCTTCTCTCTTTTTGTATCTCAATACAATGTTCTCCCCCTCTCTTGTGGAGATCTATTCGATGTAAACTCTTTTTACGGTGTGTTTGTCGAGATCCGATGAATTGTGGGTTTATGATCAAGTTTATCTATGAATAATATTTTAATATTCTCTGAATTCTTTTATGTATGATTAAGTTATCTTTGCAAGTCTCTTCGAATTATCTGTTTGGTTTGGCCTACTATATTGATCTTTCTTGCCATGGGAGAAGTGCTTAGCTTTGGGTTCAATCTTGCGGTGTCCTTACTCAGTGACAAAAAGAGTTGCAAGGCACGTATTGTATTGTTGCCATCGAGGATAACAAGATGGGGTTTTTATCATATTGCATGAGTTTATCCCTCTACATCATGTCATCTTGCTTAATGCGTTACTCTGTTCTTATGAACTTAATACTCTAAATGCATGCTGGATAGTGGTCAATGTGTGGAGTAATAGTAGTAGATGCCTATATACATGATGATGCCTTGATAATCTCATAACTATGCGCTTTTCTATCAATTGCTTGACAATAATTTGTTCACCCACCGTAATACTTATGCTATCTTGAGAGAAGCCACTAGTCAAACCTATGGCCCCCGGGTCTATCTCTTATCATATTTGCTCCCAATCTACTTTTAGTTACATCTTTACTTTTTGCATCTATATTATAAAATGAAAAATATATATTATCATACTATCTTTATTAGATCTCACTTTCGCAAGTGGCCGTGAAGGAATTGACAATCCCTTTATTGCGTTGGTTGCGAGTTCTCAGTTTGTTTCTGTAGGTGCGTGGGACTTTTGAGGAGCCTCCTACTGGATTGATACCTTGGTTCTCAAAACTGAGGGAAATACTTACGCTACACTTGCTGCATCACCCTCTCCTCTTCGAGGAAAACCAACGCATAAGCTCAAGGCGTAGCAAGAAGGATTTCTGGCGCCCGTTGTCGGGAGGTTTTTGCTCAAGTCAAGACATACCAAGTACTCATCACAAACCCATCTCCCTCGCATTTACATTATTTGCCATTTGCCTCTCGTTTTGCTCTCCCCCACTTCACCCTTGCCGTTCTATTCGCCCTCTCTTTTCGCTTGCTGTTTTTCTGTTTGCTTGTGTGTTGGATTACTTGTTGCCATGGCGCAAGATAATACCAAATTGTGTGACTTCTCGAATACCAATAATAATGATTTCCTTAGTACCCAGATTGCTCCTCTTAATAATGACGAGTCTTGTGAAATCAATACCGCTTTGCTGAATCTTGTTATGAAAGATCAATTCGCCGGCCTTCCTAGTGAAGATGTCGCTACTCATCTAAACAACTTTGTTGATTTGTGTGATATGCAAAATAAGAAAGATACGGATAACAATATTGTCAAATTGAAGTTATTACCGTTTTCACTTAGAGATCGTGCCAAAGTTTGGTTTTCGTCTTTGCCTAAGAATAGTACTGATTCTTGGAACAAGTGCAAAGATGCTTTTATCTCTAAGTATTTTCCTCCCGCTAAGATCATCACTCTTAGGAATGATATTATGAATTTTAAACAACTTGATCATGAGCATGTTGCCCAATCTTGGGAAAGAATGAAATTGATGCTACGCAATTTCCCTACTCATGGTTTGAATTTATGGATGGTCATACAAAAATTTTATGCCGGTTTGAACTTTGCTTCTAGAAATCTCTTAGATTCGGCCATGGAGGCACGCTTTATGGAAATCACGTTAGGAGATGCTACAAAACTTCTTGATAATATTATGGCTAATTATTCTCAATGGCACACCGAAAGATCTTCTAGTAAAAAAGTGCATGCTATAGAAGAAATCAATGTTTTGAGTGGAAAGATGGATGAACTTATGAAGATGTTTTCTACTAAAAATACTCCTCTTGATCCTAATGATATGCCTTTGTCTTCCTTGATTGAGAATAATAATAAAATTATGGATGTGAATTTTGTTGGTAGGAATAGTTTTGGAAACAATGCTCATAGAGGAAATTTTAATGCTAGACCGTTCCCTAGTAATCCCTCTAATAATTATGGAAATTCCTACAATAATGCTTATGGTAATTTTAATAAGATGCCCTCTGATTTTGAGAATAGTGTGAAAGAATTTATGATTTCTCAAAAAAAATTAATGCTTTGCTTGAAGAAAAATTGCTCAAAGTTGATGATTTGGCTAGGAACGTTGATAGACTTTTGCTTGATGTTAATTCTCTCAAACTTGGATCTTCTTCTCCTAAGCATGATATCAATGAGTCTCTCAAAGTAATGAGAATTTCCATTGACGAGTGCAAGGAAAGAACCGCTAGATTGCGTGCTAAAAAAGAAAGCTTTATAAAAGTGTGTTCTTCTAGTTTCCGTGAAAATAATGATGAGGATCTTAAAGTTATTGAAGCGTCTCCAATTAGATCTATGTTTTGCAATATGAATTTTGATGATTATGGGACTGATGATAAATCAACTTTGCCTAGAAGGCGTCCCAAGAATTCGGAGTCTTTAGATCTTAATGTTAAATTTGGTAAAAGTGAGATTGGAGAATCCTCAACTTTTAATAATGTTGAACTCACTATCTCAGATTTGAAGGAATTTAATTATGATAATTTCTCTATAAAGGGTTGTATTTCCTTGTTGCAAGCCGTTGTTAATTCTCCTCATGCTTATAGTCAAAACAAAGCTTTTACCAAGCATATTGTTGATGCCTTGATGCAATCTTATGATGAAAAACTTAATTTGGAAGTTTCTATACCTAGAAAACTTAATGATGAGTGGGAACCTACTATAAAGATTAGAATTAAAGATTATGAGTGTTTTGCTTTTTGTGATTTGGGTGCTAGTGTTTCCACAATTCCGAAAACTTTATGTGATATTCTAGGTTTCCAATCTTGATGATTGTTCTTTAAATTTGCACCTTGCGGATTCCACCATTAAAAAGCCTATGGGAAGGATCAATGATGTTCTTATTGTTGCAAATATAAATTTCGTGCCCATAGATTTTATCGTTCTTGATATAGATTGCAATCTTTCTTGCCCTATTATTCTTGGTAGACCTTTCCTTAGAACGATTGGTGCGATTATTGATATGAAGGAATGGAATATTAGATTCCAATTTCCATTAAAGAAAGGCATGGAGCACTTTCCAAGAAAGAAAGTTAAATTACCTTATGAATCTATCATTCGTGCTACTTATGAGTTTAGTGCCAAAGATGGCACTCGTTAGATCTATCTTCGCTTTATGCCTAGCTAGGGGCGTTAAACGATAGCGCTAGTTGGGAGGCAGCCCAATTTTCTTTATGTTTTTTGTTTTTGTTTCTGTTTAGGAATAAATAATCCATCTACCTTCTGTTTAGATGTGGTTTTATCTTTTAGTTAGTGTTTGTGCCAAGTTAAACCTATAGGATCTTCTTGGATGATAGTTATTTGATCTTGCTGTAATTTCCAGAAACTTTCGGCTCACGAAAATAATTGTTAAAAATCACCAGACGTGATAAAATAGTGATTCCAATTGCTGCTGATCAATAAACAAATTTCCTAGGTGTTCCTATGTTGGCTGAATTTTATGAGTTCCAGAAGTTTGCGTTAGTTACAGATTACTACAGACTGTTCTGTTTTTGACAAATTCTGTTTTTCGTGTGTTGTTTGCTTATTTTGATGAATCTATGGCCAATAAAATAGTTTATAATCCATAGAGAAGTTGGAATACATTAGGTTTAACACCAAATTAAATAAAGAATGAGTTGTGACGCCCAGATAATCAAGCTACAGTAACCTCTGCTAATAACACCATGTCACCTCCGTTACTGTCGCGAATCTCGCGTCGAAACCGATTCAAAAATCAATTCAAAAAAAATTGGTAAACAACAAAAGTTTTAAAAAATTGAAACAAAAATGTTAAATTGGTTGCGAATATTACAAGGGTAATTATGGTGCAACAAACACATTTTTATAAAATGCCTAAATGATTTAAAATGGTTTAAAACAGAAAAGAAAATAAATAAAAGGAAAAGAAAGCGCAAAAACAGAAAACAAACAAAAAGGAAAGGAGAGAAAGACCCCCGGCCAGCCGACCCAACTGGCGGCCCATTCGCACAGGCCCAACCGCCACCCTCCCTTATCCAATCAAACCCTCACCTACCTCACCCCCACCACTCCCACTCGCTTCCCCCCACTCCCCTCGATTGGATCTGGATCGGGAGGAGAACCCGATCCCCTCGCCCCTCCACCCCCGACGCCGGCGGCCGGAGCGCTCCATCGCCGGCCTGCCTCCTCCAACGTTGACGTCGTCCCCGTCCTCCTCCACAACGGACCTCCCCGAACTCCACCGCGCACACTGCCTCGTTCCCTACAGACACCCGGTGAGGCTCGGGCCTCCTCTCTCTCCCTCGCCTCGACGTGCACCCCGCGTCACGCGCACTCACCATGAGCGCCGCATCTTCCGCCAAGACGCTGGAAGCCCGCTGCTCACCTCCGCGACCCCTTGCTCCGACCCGGCTCGGCCGCCACAGCCCGTTGCTTGGCGCTACTCGCGCCCTCTGGCATGCCCGTCCTGGCCTCCCCCGCACCCCCACTCTAGCGGCGCCTCCTGCTGCCGCCTTGCCACGCCGGGCGCCGTCCGTTGCACGCCGCTGCTCCACTCAAGCGGCGCCTCTGCCGAGCCCACCCACCGTCCATCCATCGCCGGGAGATGGCGCGCCCGGCTTGCCCGGCCGGGTGCCCATGGGTCCGGCGCCCACCCGCCTGCAGTGCTCAAGGCCTCGGACCACTTACACGGGCCCCGGCCGTAACGCTTTGTAAGAAAAAAGGGGATTTAAAAAAAGGAATAATAAACAGATAAATAATAAATAAAATTAAACTTAATTAATTAACTAAATTAATTAAGTTAATTAATCCTAGTTAATTAATCTAACTAATCATTAGTTTAATTAAGCGATGGTTGTTTAGCCTAAACCCTAATTAAGTCTAAGCGATTGGATCACAGGTGGGTCCCACTTTGGACCCACTGGTCAGTTGACCAGTCAACTCTATTGATCGGCCGACGTCAAGATGACATCATCTTGATGTCATTAATCCATTTTCGAATTAATTTAAATAATTAATTAAATTCCGGAAATTAATGAAATCTTCAGAAAATCATATCTTTTAATCCGTAACTTGGATTAAATTATTTTCAACATGAAAGTTACTCAAAACGATGAGACGAATCCGGATACGCAGCCTGTTTGTCTGCCACACATCCCTAACCTATCAAACTCGCAACTTTCCCCCTCCGGCTCCTCTGCCCAAAAACACGGAACACCGGGTATACTTTCCCGGATGTTTCCCCCCTTCACCGGTATCACCTCATACCGCATTAGAACACGTCTAGCTCTGCTTGTTGTCCTGTTATGCACTTGCTTGCTATGTATTTACTGTTTCTCCCCACCCCTGGCCCTCGTCTCTCCGGGAGGCCCCGTAGCGATCTTTGATGCCCATGCGTCGACCACGCCACCGACGACCCCTCCTTGTCTCGAGCAACCAGGCAAGCCCCCCCCCCTTGATCACCGGATATCGCCTATTCTTCTCTATCTGCTTGCATTAGAGTAGTGTAGCATGTTACCGCTTTCGATTAATCCTATCTTCTTTGCATAGCTTTGTCCTTGCTACTCTTGTTGTTACCTTTACCTGCTATCCTCTTGCTTAGTATAGGATGCTAGTGTTCCATCAGGTGGCCCTACATTCTTGTCAAATGCCATGCTATACTCTTTGGCTGTGATCACTTGGGAGGTGATCACGGGCATACTATATACTTTACACTATTACATTACCTATGATCTTGTTAGGAGATGAAATTTGAAAGGACAGGAGGCTCCATCCCGGTAGAGGTGGGCACAGGTTCCCCGACGGCCCCGATTACTTTGTGGCGGAGCGACAGGGCAGGTTGAGACCGCCTAGGAGAGAGGTGGACCTGGCCCTAGTCGGCGTTCACGGATACTTAACACGCTTAACGAGATCTTGGTATTTGATCTGAGCTGGGTCGTTGACCTTATACGCACTAACCGCCACGTGGGACAAGATATGGGCAATCGGCGTCGTGGTATCAGCCGAAGCATTTCGTGACGTCAGCAACTAAGCGGCGCGCGCCGGTTTGGAACATAAGCCCGCTCTTGTATTAAGGGGCTAGTTACGCTTCGGCAGCGTGCATAGCGTGCAGTGTGCTAAGGCGATGGGCGGACCCACTGTGCACTTAGGTTTAGACCGGTGTGCTGACCTCTCTGTTATGCCTAGGTGGGGCTGCGACGTGTTGATCTTCCGCGGCCGGGCATGACCCAGAAAAGTGTGTCCGACCAAATGGGATCGAGCGTGTCGGGTAATGTGGTGCACCCCTGCAGGGAAGTTAATCTGTTAGAATAGTCGTGATCTTCGGTAACAGGACGACTTGGAGTTGTACCTTGACCTTATGAAAACTAGAACCGGATATTTAATAAAACACACCCTTCCAAGTGCCAGATACAACTCGGTGGTCGCTCTCTAACAGGGCTACGAGGAGAGGACAGCCGGGTAGGATTATGCTATGCGATGCTACTTGGAGATGCTACTTGGAGGACTTGGTCTACTCTCTTCTACATCTTTGCAAGACGGAGGCTGCGAGCGTAGTCTTCGGCAAGATTAGCTATCCCCTCTTATTACGGCATTCTGCGATTCAATCCACCGATATGGCCCTTTACACATATATCCATGCATATGTAGTGTAGCTCCTTGCTTGCAGTACTTTGGATGAGTACTCACGGTTGCCTTGTTCCCCTTTTCCCCTATCTCTATCCGATTGCTGCGACCGGATGCCGGAGCCAGAGCGACGCCATCGTCGATGGCGACTACTACCTGGAGGTGCCTACTACTACGTGCGGTCTGGCGGCGGCGACCACTGTGAGTAGTTAGGAGGATCCCAGGCGGGAGGCATGCGCCTCTTTCGATCTGTATCCCGGTTTGTGCTAGCCTTCTTAAGGCAAACTTGTTTAACATATGTACGTACTCAGATATTGTTGCTTCCGCTGACTTCGTCTATGATCGAGCACTTGTATTCGAGCCCTCGAGGCCCCGGCTTGTATTATGATGCTTGTATGACTTATTTATGTTTTAGAGTTGTGTTGTGATATCTTCCGTGAGTCCTCGATCTTGATCGTACACATGTGCATGCATGATTAGTGTACGATTGAATCGAAGCGTCCTGAAGTTGGTATCGAGCCATTGCTGTAGGAATCCCCCTTCCATACTCCTTGGCCGAAGTCGAGTCTAGTCATTGCAAAACTTTTCCTAACATGGCTGTGTGCCTTACAGGCCCACGTCGCCATTGGATGGTATTAGGATCTTTTACTCCTCGATCTTTACTCTAGGACTCTAAGCTCTCTTCTATTCGGGTTAAACGATTTTTCTAAAAACAAGACTAGCTTTAGGTTCTCGCAAGTACTTTCTCCCGGAGAGCCCCTCACTTCATATGATCGCCTGCTGCACTAGAAGATTCCGAAGTTACTCTATGATGTTGTCTCGAGTCTTGTGCCATCGCATTTGCGATTTCCTTCCACCGTCAACCCCTATGAAAAGTGCATACACTTGACATCCATATAATCATTCCTCATTGATCTTGTTATTACAAGATACCCCGAAATTCTCTCTATTGTTCCGAGAATCCTTTTGTGCCTACTGCCTTGCAGTTCCTTGTCGCCTGAATACCCCTACGGATAATTTCTCGCACTTACCGAGTATCCACTCATCCCAGCTTGATGCATGTATGTCATGAATCCTCGAAATATCATTCGATCTTCCGAAAATCTTGAGCATCCTATTGCTCTTGAAATTCTTGATTGCTTGCATTATGGTTATTCCCATAAGTCTAGTAATCTTGTTGACATCCATTTTCATTGACATTTTGAGTCTGTTGATTAGATTTGTTGCGAATGCTCGCAATCCTCAAACAGATCCTAGAATTCATCCTTCCAGCTCAGACGTCGTTTTAATCATGAGCTGGTTCTCGCCAATTAAATTGTCGTCGATTGTGCCCCTAAGTATTGAACTTATCCATCCTTGATCAGAGCGTCTGCTTCTGATCCTTCGCTTTGTAAATCATAATTCCTTAGCAATTGTGCTCTAAGTTATTCAATTGTTTCTATAATCCAATGTCTTTGCCTTGCTTCTTCCTCTGGTTGTGTGTCGATACTCACCCCAGATCCTTGTTGGATTTTATCCGACAATGTCCTTCATATTCAATAACCTTGAGCCTTTCGTAGGATATATACCACCTTTGGTAAATTGCATCCTCTGCTTTGTCAACCATACTCTGCTATCGAGCTTGTGTTATTTACTCCTGAAGTTTGTGGTATATGTTCCTAAGAGGCCCCGATGGGTTGGACATATGCCTTCTCTAAACTGTGTGACCCGGAAACTACTACGGGTCATACTCTACTGTGTTATGTCAGATAAAATTTCAACACACAATTTCGTTGAAGGCGAGAAGTGAATGAAAGGTTATGCATTAAAGAAGTGGGAGTCGACCTTGAACCTTTGTGTTCATGCCCATGGACACGATGTAGATCCTATCATGGAAGCTTCTTGAAATAATAACTATTCCCTTGGTATAAATTCATCTTATATCTGGGATTTGATCATTTATGATCGTGTTTTTCGACCATGTTCTCCTTTAAATACCATTTCTCGTGCAAGTTTAAGCACTTGTCTTCTACAGTAGTAATACCTCAAATTCCAACCTCTACTTTGATTTGTCGTCGAGTATTACCCCTGGTATCTCAAGATTATCACGGAACTGCATAACTTCTTATGAGTTCTTCATCAAGTGCTACATTCTCATTGATTCCAATTTTCACGGGCTCTGAGTTATTTAACACTCAAAGACACCGATAACTGACTCGAGTCCGCATCGCGATTAAGCAACTCTTGGTAACCTTCATTACTTACGAGTTTGAACTCAATCACGTCATTCCTAGCCTGTTTGGCTATATCCTTGTCGTGCCGATTTTAACTGTGCTACCTGGTCCTCTTCCCAGAGCATAATTTTTGACGATGAGCTAAGCTTACGTCGATCTTCCTCATCATATCATTTCGCTTTGGACAACAAGCTTGATTTTGAGTTTGTGTCGTACGCATGGTTCCAATAACCTTTTGCTTCATAATTCCTTTGACTTGATGTTATCGCCGATCGATTACATCGTCATGAAATCTCTCGACAAATGTGTCGTGATCATCATCAACATTTTAACTCCTTCCAGGATACCAATCGAATTCATGATGGGAAATACCATCCTTCTCTCGATGATTTGTGTTATCATCGACCACTTTATTGCCTTCCGTTCAACACAAACTTTTTCGTGTTTTGTGTATACCTTGAGATCCTTGCTCCCCAGCATTTGTTCTTTTTTACCTTGGAGTATTACCTTCTTTTATGTCAAGAATGTCGTGAGAATTTCACCATGTCTTGAGAGTTCTTGGTATTGTGATAACTCCTCACCCTCACCATTCTTTCTTGGTCCCCGTATTGATTCTAACTGGGATACCAACACGTGAACCGTGCTGCTTGGGTTATGTACTTCTAGCAACCCTATTGCTTTGAAGTTAATGGTCGATATTTCATTCTTAGACCATTGGTTATTGAAACACCCTTCCTACCTAAGCCCATATCTCGGGTGCACCTTTCAACCAATGTTTAATTGTGTGTGTTTCCTCGAACATACATCATTATATCAATTTATCTGACAAATGTTATCTCCTTGTTCACATAAGTGTGGAAATCCATCTTTTGGGAATCTCAATGATGAACTCTTGTTTCAGAACTTGCTTCCACGGTACATTTCCCGAGAATCTTACGATGTCTTCGCGTTAATTCGTGTCGCACCTTTTTTTTCTTCTTCTCAGGCATCCTGAGTTTGAGGTATCCTGACCCCAATCAGATCTGAATCTTGGTCGGATATGATGGTTGGAACATTTTCCAAGAGTCATAATGTTGGTCCTTATTTGACTCGGTAAGGTGATGTCATGCCTAGAACACTGGCGGAGGACCTATTGTTATAATTTTCCTTTTAGCAAGGTTAACCATTCTTCCATGAGGAAATTGTAAGACTTATTCTACAAGTTGTTCCTGATGGATCCTTCCTGTATCCAAAGTTTGACCTTTGCTTGAAGACCATGTCAATGCTATCTCTAAGCATGTCTGTGGTAATCCGATTTTCAATAAGAGCATTTGAAGCACAATGCAGAATCTTCTTTAGCATTTATCCTAACACCGTTGAATGGGTAATATCATGAGATTCCTCCCCCTTACCTAAATGGTTTTCTACTTTCTATCCTGTCATGGATATCATGCTTCGCTTGTCCTTGGGAAGGATATACCCTTGAATAATGTGTTTAAACACATTTTCCTTTCCATTGTTCTGTTTAACCTGATAATCGTATTTTCCATTCCATTGGTTGGTTTAACGTTTCTTGTGATCTATATGATCTAAGCAGTAATAATTCACTGCTTATGTAAACACCTCGATGTACAACTCATCGGTGAGACCCCGTTTCTCTGTTGATGACATTCCGGTATCCAGCGATGGGCGAGAACTTTGCCTAATGGTCCGCCTCGTTCAACGGCAGGGAAAATGGTTCTCTTTGTCCCTCGCCCTTGGTACCAATGATGCTACCAACATAATCGGCGGTTATTCAACGACATGCCTTGCGATCATGACCGTGCAAGATGTCAATGCCCTTCCTACTTTAACCACGTGGTGGGCCCATAACCTGAGGTCCCGAGTTGAAACCTGACTCTCCTATAGAACCTATTGCCAAAGATATTTCTTGAGCTTGGCCGTTTGCAATTCACGAGCCACATTCCTAGTGATCTATTACGGTAACAAAGCGCAATACTTATTCACGTTGCCACGAAACCCTTTCACCTTCATCTAGGCATTGAACGATCGCCTGGCTGCTTGAAACTTCTTATTGGACCTTAGAACTCTTCTCTCGATGTGTTTTAATTATTCGACTCGAGGGGTACTCATATGCTCATTCTTGGGTTAATCCCAGGTTACTACCCATATAGCATTCTTTCGTTGCCGATCTGCCCCGTTACCTATTCGTAAGTACAATGGAACCCCCGAAGAAAGAAAGACGACCTCATAATGATGACCTGAAGCAGTGGATTGAAGACATCAATACAATGGATCGATCTCTTCGAGAAGAGCAACCAACACCGAGAAGATCTGTTAGAAATTCGTAACTAGACCTCCCCCCCCCCATTTCTTTACCTCTTAAATCTCGGGACGAGATTTCTTGTAGTGGAGGAGAATTGTGACGCCCGGATAATCAAGCTACAGTAACCTATGCTATTAACACCACGTCACCTCCGTTACTGTCGCGAATCCCGCGTCGAAACCGATTCAAAAATCAATTCAAAAAAATTGGTAAACACCAAAAAATTTCAAAAATTGAAACAAAAATGTTCGGTGGTTGCCGAATATTACAAGGGTAATTATGGTGCAACAAACACATTTTTATAAAATGCCTAAATGATTTAAAATGGTTTAAAACGGAAAAGAAAATAAATAAAAGGAAAAGAAACTGCTAAAACAGAAAACAAACAAAAAAGGAAAGGAGAGAAAGACCCCGGCCAGCCGACCTAACTGGCGGCCCATTAAGACAGGCCCAACCGCCACCCTCCCTTATCCACCAAACCCTAACCTAACTCACCCCACCACTCCCACTCGCTTCCCCCCCACTCCCCTCGATTGGATCTGGATCGGGAGGAGAACCCGATCCCCTCGCCCCTCCACCCCGACGCCGTCGGCCGAAGCGCCCCATCGCCGGCCTCCCTCCTCCAACGTCGACGACGTCCCCGTCCTCCTCCACAACGGACCTCCCGAACTCCCCGCCCCTTGCCCGTTCCCTCTGAGACACCGGTGAGGCCAGCCTCCTCTCTCTCCCTCGCCTCGACATGCACCCCGCGCCACGCGCACTCACCGTGAGCGCCGCATCTGCCGCCGCACGCGGGAAGCCCGCGCTGGCTCACCGCCCGTGACCCCCCTTGCTCCGACCGGCTCCGCCCGCGCCCTGGCCGTTCTGTAGCGTGACCCGCGCCTCCTGCCTGCCCGTCCTGGCCTCCCCCGCACCCCCACTCTGGCGGCGCCTCCTACTGCCGCCACTTGCTTGACGCCGTCCCTTGCCATGCCGCTCCACTCGAGCGACGCCTCTGAGCCCACCCACCGTCCCAGCCATCGCCGGAGATGGCTGCGCCCGGCTGCCCTTCGGGTGCCAGTAGGTCCGGCGCCCACCCGCGCCCGTGTGCCCGCAAGGCCCTGGACCACTCACACGCGGGCCCCAGCGCCCAGAACGTTTGCAAGAAAAAAGGGGATTTAAAAAAAGGAATAATAAACAAATAAATGATAAATAAAATTAAACTTAGTTAATTAATTAATTAACTAAATTAATTAAGTTAATTAATCCTAGTTAATTAATCTAATTAATCTGTTAGTTTAATTAAATAGTAGTTTGTTTAGCCTAAACCCTAATTAAGTCTAAACAGTGGATGACAGGTGGGTCCCACTGGACCCACTGGTCAGGTTGACCAGTCAACTCTGTTGACTGCTGACGTCAACATGACATCATGCTGATGTCATAAATCCATTTTCGAATTAATTTAAATAATTAATTAAATTCCGGAAATTAATGAAATCTTTAGAAAATCATATCTTTTAATCCGTAACTCGGATTAAATTATTTTCAACATGAAAGTTACTCAAAACGACGAGACGAATCCGGATACGCAGCCCGTTCGTCTGCCACGCATACCTAACCTATCAAACTCGCAACTTTCCCCCTCCGGCTCCTTTGCCCGAAAATAAGGAACACCGGGGATACTTTCCCGGATGTTTCCCCCCTTCACCGGTATCACCTCATACCGCGTTAGAACACGTCTAGCTCTGCTTGTTGTCCTGTTATGCATTTGCTTGCTATGTATTTACTATTCCCCCCCCCCCCTTCTTCTCTCCGGTAGGCCCCGTGACGATGCTGATGCCCATGCGGTCGACTACGTCACCGACGACCCCTCCTTGTCTGAGCAACCAGGCAAGCCCCCCCCCCCCTTGATCACCAGATATCGCCTATTCTTCTCTATACTGCTTGCATTAGAGTAGTGTAGCATGTTCTCGCTTTCATTTAATCCTATCTTTGTTGCATAGCTTTGTCCTTGCTACTACCGTTGTTACCTTTACCTTTATCCTCTTGCTTAGTATAGGATGCTAGTGTTCCATCGGTGGCCCTACATTCTTGTCCGTGCGCCATGCTATACTCTTTGGGCTGTGATCACTTCGGAGGTGATCATGGGCATACTATATACTTTACACTACTACATTACCTGTGATATTGTTTGGAGATGGGGGCTGAAAGGACAGGTGGCTCCATCCCGGTAGAGGTGGGCCTGGGTTCCCGACGGCCCCCGACTGTTACTTTGTGGCGGAGCGACAGGGCAGGTTGAGACCGCCTAGGAGAGAGGTGGGCCTGGCCCTAGTCGGCGTTCGCGGATACTTAACATGCTTAACGAGATCTTGGTATTTTATCTGAGTTGGGTCGTTGACCTTATACGCACTAACCGCCACGTGGGACAAGATATGGGCAACCGGCGTCGTGGTATCAGCCGAAGCATTTCGTGATGTCGACAAGCTGGCGGCGCGCCGATTTGGAACGTAAGCCTGCTCTTGTATTAAGGGGCTAGTTACGCTTCCGGTAGCGTCACATAGCGTGCGGTGTGCTAAGGCGATGGGCCCAGACCCTGTGCGCTTAGGTTTAGAACCGGCGTCTTGACCTCTCTGTTATGCCTAGGTGGGGCTGCGACGTGTTGATCTTCCGCGGTCGGGCATGACCCAGAAAAGTGTGTCCGGCCAAATGGGATCGAGCGTGTCGTGTAATGTGGTGCACCCCTGCAGGGAAGTTAATCTATTCGAATAGTCGTGATCTTTGGTAACAGGACGACTTGGAGTTGTACCTTGACCTTTTGACAACTAGAATCGGATACTTAATAAAACACACCCTTCCAAGTGCCAGATACAACTCGGTGGTCGCTCTCTAACAGGGCTACGAGGAGAGGACCGCCGGGTAGGATTATGCTATGCGATGCTACTTGGAGATGCTACTTGGAGGACTTCAGTCTACTCTCTTCTACATCTTTGCAAGACGGAGGCTGCGAAGCGTAGTCTTGACGGGGATTAGCTATCCCCTCTTATTACGGCATTCTGCGATTCGGTCCATCGATATGGCCCTTTACACATATATACATGCATATGTAGTGTAGCTCCTTGCTTGCGAGTACTTTGGATGAGTACTCACTGTTGCCTTGTTCCCCTTTTTCCCTATCTCTATCCGATTGCTGCGACCAGACGACGGAGCCCAGAGCGACGCTACCGTCGATGGCGACTACTACACTGGAGGTGCCTACTACTACGTGCGATCCGGCGGCGGCGACCGGGAGTAGTTAGGAGGATCGAGCGGGAGGCATGCGCCTCTTTCGATCTGTATCCTAGTTTCTGCTAGCCTTCTTAAGGTAAACTTGTTTAACATATGCCTGTACTCAGATATTGTTGCTTCCGCAGACTCGTCTATGATCGAGCACTTGTATTCGAGCCCTCGAGGCCCCTGGCTTGTATTATGATGCTTGCATGACTTATTTATGTTTTAGAGTTGTGTTGTGATATCTTCCCGTGAGTCCTTGATCTTGATCATACACATTTGCGTGCATGATTAGTGTACGATTGAATCGGGGGCGTCACATGAGTTCATTGCAGTACCTTATGTGGTGGTTTTGTTTTCTTTCACTAACGGAGCTTATAAGATTTCCTGTTGAGTTTTGTGTTGTGAAGTTTTCAAGTTTTGGGTAAAGCTTTTATGGACTATAGAATAAAGGGTGGCAAGAGCCTAAGCTTGCGGATGCCCAAGGCACCCCAAGACATTCAAGAATAGCCAAAATCCTAAGCTTGGGGATGCCAGGAAGGCATCCTCTTTAAATCTTCGTTCATTGGTAACTTTACTTGGAGCTATATTTTTATTCACCACATGATAAGTGTTTTGCTTGGAGCGTCGTGTATTATATTAGTCTTTGCTTTTTAGTTTACCACAATCATCCTTGCTGTACACACCTTTTGGGAGAAGCCTATTTGATTGGCATTTGCTAGAATACTCTATGTGCTTCACTTATATCTTTTGAGCTTGATAGTTTTTGCTCCACTAATATCTTTTAGAGCACGGTGGTATCTTAATTTTGAAGAAATTGCTAGTCTCTCATGCTTCACTTATATTATTTTGAGAGTCTTTTAGAACAGCATGGTATTTTCTATGGTCATAAAATTGGTCCTATAATGGTTGGCATCCAAGTTGGGTATAATAAAAACTATCATAGGAAGTGAATTGGATGCTATGATCAATTTGATACTTGATAATTGTTTTGAGATATGGAGGTAGTGATATTAAAGTCATGCTAGTTGGGTGATTATGAATTTAAAGAATGCTTGTGTTGAAGTTAGCAAGTCCCGTAGCATGCACGTATGGTTAAAGTTGTGTAACAAATTTGAAACATGAAGTGTACACGGCTTGTGCATCCTTATGAGTGGCGGTCGGGGAATGACGATGGTATTTTCCTACCAATCTATCCCCTAGGAGCATGCGCGTAGTACTTGATTTTGATGACTTCTAAATTTTGCAATAAGTATATGAGTTCTTTTGACTAATGTTGAGTCCATGGATTATCGCACTTTTACCTTTCCGCCTTTGCTAGCCTCTTCGATGCCGTGCATTGCCCTTTCTCACCTTGAGAGTTGGTGCAAACTTGGCGGTGCATCCAAACCCCGTGATACGATACGCTCTATCACACATAAACCTCCCTATATCTTCCTCAAAACAGCCACCATACCTACCTATTATGGCATTTCCATAGCCATCCCGAGATATATTGCAATGCAACTTTCCACCGTTCCGTTCATCATCATCATGACATACTTTACTTTTGTCATATTGCCATTGCATGATCATGAAGTTGACATCGTATTTGTGGCAAAGCCACCATGCATTATTTTTCATACATGTCACTCTTAATTCATTGCACCATCCCGGTACACCGCCAGAGGCATTCATATAGAGTCATATCTTGTTCTAGTTTCGAGTTGTAATCCTTATGTTGTAATCAATAGAAGTGTGATGATCATCATTATTAGAGCATTGCCCAAAAAAAAGGCCAAAAATAAAAAAAGAAAGGCCCAAAAAAAGAAAATAAATCAGAAGGACAATGTTACTATCTCTTTTTCCACACTTGTGCTTCAAAGTAGCACCTTGTTCTTCATGTAGTGAGTCTCATATATTGTGCTTCAAAGTAGCACCATGTTTTTCATAGTGAGTCTCATAAGTTGTCTTTTTCATACTAGTGGGAATTTTTCATTATAGAACTTGGCTTGTATATTCCTACGATGGGCTTCCTCAAATGCCCTAGGTCTTCGTGAGCAAGCAAGTTGGATGCACACCCACTAGTTTTCTTACATTGAGCATTCATTTATAGCTCTAGTGCATTCGTTGCATGGCAATCCCTACTCCTCATGTTGACATAAATTGATGGGCATCTCCATAGCCCGTTGATTATCCTCGTCAATGTGAGACTTTCTCCTTTTTTGTCTTCTCCACACAATCCCCATCATCATATTCTATTCCACCCATAGTGCTATATCCATGGCTCGCGCTCATGTATTGCGTGAAGTTTGAAAAAGTTTGAGATTATTTAAGTATGAAACAATTGCTTGGCTTGTCATCGGGGTATAGAAGTTGGGAACATCTTTGTGTGAAGAAAATGAAGCATAGCCTAACTATATGATTTTGTAGGGATGAACTTTCTTTTGCCATGCTATTTTGAGAAGACATGATTACTTTGATTAGTATGCTTGAAGTATTACTATTTCTTTTATCAATATGAACTTTTATTTTGTATTCATTTGGATCGGAACATTCATGACACAATAAAGAAAAACATATTATGAATTATGCTAGGTAGCATTCCACATCAAAAATTCTCCTTTTATCATTTACCTACTCGAGGACGAGCAGGAATTAAGCTTGGGGATGCTTGATACGTCTCCAACGTATCTATAATTTTTGATTGTTCCATGCTATTATATCACCCCTTTTGGATGTTTATGGGCTTTATTTTACACATTTATATCATTTTTGGGACTAACCTACTAACCGGAGGCCCAGCCCATATTGCTGTCTTTTTTTTGCTTATTTCAGTGTTTCGAAGAAAAGGAATATCAAACGGAGTCCAAACGGAATATCAAAAGTCAAGAAGCAGCCGAGGCCTCCACGAGATAGGAGGGCGCGCCCCCCTGTCTCGTGGGCCCCTCGGGCGGCCACCGACGTACTTCTTCCTCCAATATATACCTACCTACCCCGAAAACATCCAGGGGCACCACGAAACACAATTTCCACCGCCGTAACCTTTTGTATCCGCGAGATCTCATCTTGGAGATTTCGCCGACACTCTGCCTGAGGGGGAATCAACCACGGAGGGCCTCTACATCAATATACTTGCCCCTCCGATGAGTTGTGAGTAGTTTACCATAGACCTACGGGTCCATAGTTATTAGCTAGATGGCTTCTTCTCTCTTTTTGTATCTCAATACAATGTTCTCCCCCTCTCTTGTGGAGATCTATTCGATGTAAACTCTTTTTGCGGTGTGTTTGTCGAGATCCGATGAATTGTGGGTTTATGAACAAGTTTATCTATGAATAATATTTGAATCTTCTCTGAATTCTTTTATGTATGATTAAGTTATCTTTGCAAGTTTCTTCGAATTATCAGTTTGGTTTGGCCTACTAGATTGATCTTTCTTGCCATGGGAGAAGTGCTTAGCTTTGGGTTCAATCTTGCGGTGTCCTTTCGATGTGAGAAAGGGTTGCAAGGCACGTATTGTATTGTTGCCATCGAGGATAACAAGATGGGTTTTTTATCATATTGCATGAGTTTATCCCTCTACATCATGTCATCTTGCTTAATGCGTTACTCTGTTCTTATGAACTTAATACTCTAGATGCATCTTTGGATAGCGATCGATGTGTGGAGTAATAGTAGTAGATGCAGGCAGGAGTCGGTCTACTTGTTATGGACGTGATGCCTATATACATGATCATGCCTAGATAATCTCATAACTATGCGCTTTCCTATCAATTGCTCGACAGTAATTTGTTCACCCACCGTAATACTTATGCTATCTTGAGAGAAGCCACTAGTGAAACAGATGGCCCCCGGGTCTATCTCTTATCATATTTGCTCCCAATCTACTTTTATTTGCATCTTTACTTTTTGCATCTATATTATAAAATACCAAAAATATATTATCATACTATCTTTATTAGATCTCACATTCGCAAGTGGCCGTGAAGGGATTGACAACCCCTTTATTGCGTTGGTTGCGAGTTCTCGGTTGTTTGTGTAGGTGCGTGGGACTTTTGAGGAGCCTCCTACTGGATTGATACCTTGGTTCTCAAAGTCTGAAAGAAATACTTACGCTACAGTTGCTGCATCACCCTCTCCTCTTGAGGAAAACCAGCATAAGCTCAAGGCGTAGCAAGAAGGATTTCTGGCGCCCGTTCTTTGGGAGGTCTTCGCTCAAGTCAAGACATACCAAGTACCCATCACAAACCCATCTCCCTCGCATTTACATTATTTGTCATTTGCCTCTCGTTTTCCTCTCCCCCACTTCACCCTTGCCGTTCTATTCGCCCTCTCTTTTCGCTTGCCGTTTTTCTGTTTGCTTGTGTGTTGGATTACTTATTGCCATGGCGCAAGATAATACAAAATTGTGTGACTTCTCAAATACCAATAATAATGATTTCCTTAGTACTCCGATTGCTCCTCTTAACAATGATGAGTCTTGTGAAATCAATACCGCTTCTTGAATCTTGTTATGAAAGATCAATTTGCCGGCCTTCCTAGTGAAGATGCCGCTACTCATCTAAACAACTTTGTTGATTTGTGTGATATGCAAAAGAAGAAAGATACGGATAACAATATTGCCAAATTGAAGTTATTTCCGTTTTCACTTAGAGACCGTGCCAAAGTTTGGTTTTCGTCTTTGCCTAAGAATAGTATTGATTCTTGGAACAAGTGCAAAGATGCTTTTATCTCTAAGTATTTTCCTCCCGCTAAGATCATCACTCTTAGGAATGATATTATGAATTTTAAACAACTTGATCATGAGCATGTTGCCCAATCTTGGGAAAGAATGAAACTGATGCTACGCAATTGCCCTACTCATGGTTTGAATTTATGGATGATCATACAAAATTTTTATGCGGTTTGAACTTTGCTTCTAGAAATCTCTTAGATTGACATGGGAGGCGCGTTTATGGAAATCACCTTAGGAGATGCTACAAAACTTCTTTATAATATTATGGCTAATTATTCTCATTGGCACACAAAAAGATCTTCTAGTAAAAAAGTGCATGCTATAGAAGAAATCAATGTTTTGAGTGGAAAGATGGATGAACTTATGAAGATGTTTGCTACTAAAAATACTCCTCTTGATCCCAATGATATGCCTTTGTCTTCCTTGATTGAGAATAATAATAAATTTATGGATGTGAATTTTGTTGGTAGGAATAGTTTTGGAAACAATGCTTATAGAGGAAATTTAAATGCTAGACCGTTCCCTAGTAATCCCTCTAATAATTATGGAAATTCCTACAATAAGGCTTATGGTAATTTTAATAAGATGCCCTCTGATTTTGAGAATAGTGTGAAAGAATTTATGATTTCTCAAAAAAAAGTTAATGCTTTGCTTGAAGAAAAATTTCTCAAAGTTGATGATTTGGCTAGGAACGTTGATAGACTTTCGCTTGATGTTAATTATCCTAAACATGGATCTTCTTCTCCTAAGCATGATCTCAATGAGTCTCTCAAAGTAATGAGAATTTCCATTGACGAGTGCAAGGAAAGAACCGCTAGATTGCGTGCTAAAAAAGAAAGCTTTATAAAAGCGTGTTCTTCTAGTTTTCGTGAAAATAATGATGAGGATCTTAAAGTTATTGATGCGTCTCCAATTAGATCTATGTTTTACAATATGAATTTTGATGATTATGGGACTGATGATGAATCAACTTTGCCTAGAAGGCGTCCCAAGAATTCGGAGTCTTTAGATCTTAATGTTAAATTTGGTAAAATGAGATTGGAGAATCCTCAACTTTTAATAATGTTGAACTCACTATCTCGGATTTCAAGGAATTTAATTATGATAATTTCTCTATAAAGGGTTGTATTTCCTTGTTGCAAGCCTTTGTTAATTCTCCTCATGCTTATAGTCAAAACAAAGCTTTTACCAAGCATATTGTTGATGCCTTGATGCAATCTTATGATGAAAAACGTAATTTGGAAGTTTCTATACCTAGAAAACTTAATGATGAGTGGGAACCTACTATAAATATTAGAATTAAAGATTATGAGTGTTTTGCTTTGTGTGATTTGGGTGCTAGTGTTTCCACAATTCTGAAAACTTTATGTGATATTCTAGGTTTTCCATGATCTTGATGATTGTTCTATAAATTTGCACCTTGCGGATTCCACCATTAAAAAGCCTATGGGAAGGATCAATGGTGTTCTTATTGTTGCAAATAGAAATTTGGTGCCTGTAGATTTTATCGTTCTTGATATAGATTGCAATCTATCTTGCCCTATTATTCTTGGTAGATCTTTCCTTAGAAAGATTGGTGTGATTATTGATATGAAGGAAGGGAATATTAAATTCCAATTTCCATTAAAGAAAGGCATGGAGAACTTTCCAAGAAATAAAGTTAAATTACCTTATGAATCTATCATGCGTGCTACTTATGAGTTTAGTGCCAAAGATGGCACTCGTTAGATCTATCTTCGCTTTTATGCCTAGCTAGGGGCGTTAAACGATAGCGCTAGTTGGGAGGCAACCCAATTTTCTTCATGTTTTTGTTTTTGTTTATGTTTAGGAATAAATAATCCATCTACCTTCTGTTTATATGTGGTTTTATCTTTTAATTAGTGTTTGTGCCAAGTTAAACCTATAGGATCTTCTTGGATGATAGTTATTTGATCTTGCTGTAATTTCCAGAAACTTTAGGCTCACGAACATAATTGTTAAAAATCACCAGAACGTGATAAAATAGTGATTCCAATTTCTTATGATCAATAAACAAATTGCCTACGTCGTCCTATTTTGGCTGAATATTTGGAGTTCCATAAGTTTGTGTTAGTTACAGATTACTACAGACTGTTCTGTTTTTGATAGATTCTGTTTTTCGTGTGTTGTTTGCTTATTTTGATGAATCTATGGCCAATAAAATATTTTATAATCCATAGATAAGTTGGAATACAGTAGGTTTAATAACAAATTAAATAAATAATGAGTTCATTGCAGTACCTTATGTGGTGGTTTTGTTTTCTTTCACTAACGGAGCTTATAAGATTTCCTGTTGAGTTTTGTGTTGTGAAGTTTACAAGTTTTGGGTAAAGCTTTTATGGACTATGGAATAAAAGGTGTCAAGAGCCTAAGCTTGGGGATTCCCAAGGCACCCCAAGACATTCAAGAATAGCCAAAAGCCTAAGCTTGGGGATGCCCCGGGAAGGCATCCCTCTTTAAATCTTCGTTCATTGGTAACTTTACTTGGAGCTATATTTTTATTCACCACATGATAAGTGTTTTGCTTGGAGCGTCGTGTATCATATTAGTCTTTGATTTTTAGTTTACCACAATCATCCTTGCTGTACACACCTTTTGGGAGAAGCCTATTTGATTAGAATTTGCTAGAATACTCTATGTGCTTCACTTATATCTTTTGAGCTTGATAGTTTTTGCTCTAGTGCTTCACTTATATCTTTTAGAGCAAGGTGGTATCTTAATTTTGAAGAAATTGCTAGTCTCTCATGCTTCACTTATATTATTTTGAGAGTCTTTTAGAACAGCATGGTATTTTCTATGGTCATAAAATTGGTCCTAGAATGGTAGGCATCCAAGTTGGGTATAATAAAAACTATCATAGGAAGTGAATTGGATGCTATGATCAATTTGATACTTGATAATTGTTTTGAGATATGGAGGTAGTGATATTAAAGTCATGCTAGTTGGGTGATTATGAATTTAAAGAATGCTTGTGTTGAAGTTAGCAAGTCCCGTAGCATGCACGTATGGTTAAAGTTGTGTAACAAATTTGAAACATGAAGTGTACCTGGCTTGTGCATCCTTATGAATGGCGGTCGGGGACGAGCGATGGTCTTTTCCTACCAATCTATCCCCCTAGGAGCATGCGCGTAGTACTTGATTTTTGATGACTTCTAATTTTTTGCAATAAGTATATGATTTCTTTTGACTAATGTTGAGTCCATGGATTATACGACTTTTACCTTTCCTCCTTTGATAGCCTCTTCGGTACCGTGCATTGCCCTTTCTCACCTTGAGAGTTGGTGCAAACTTCGCCGGTGCATCCAAACCCCGTGATACGATACACTATCACACATAAACCTCCCTATATCTTCCTAAAAACAGCCACCATACCTACCTATTATGGCATTTCCATAGCCATTCCGAGATATATTGCCATGCAACTTTCCACCGTTCCGTTCATCATCATCATGACATACTTTACATTTGTCATATTGCCATTGCGTGATCATGAAGTTGACGTCGTATTTGTGGCAAAGCCACCATGCATTATTTTTCATACGTGTCACTCTTGGTTCATTGCACCATCCCGGTACACCGCCAGAGGCATTCATATATAGTCCTATCTTGTTCTAGTTTCGAGTTGTAATCCTTATGTTGTAATCAATAGAAGTGTGATGATCATCATTATTAGAGCATTGCCCAATAAAAAAACTGAAAGGCCAAAAAGAAAAAAAGAAAGGCCAAAAAAAGAAAATAAATAAAAGGGAAATGTTACTATCTCTTTTCCACACTTGTGCTTCAAAGTAGCACCTTGTTCTTCATGTAGTGAGTCTCATATATTGTGCTTCAAAGTAGCACCATGTTTTTCATAGTGAGTCTCATAAGTTGTCTTTTTCATACTAGTGGGAATTTTTCATTATAGAACTTGGCTTGTATATTCCTACGATGGGCTTCCTCAAATACCCTAGGTCTTCGTGAGCAAGCAAGTTGGATGCACACCCACTAGTTTTCTTCTGTTGAGCATTCATTTATAGCTCTAGTGCATTCGTTGCATGGCAATCCCTACTCCTCATGTTGACATAAATTGATGGGCATCTCCATAGCCCGTTGATTATCCTCGTCAATGTGAGACTTTCTCCTTTTGTCTTCTCCACACAATCCCCATCATCATATTCTATTCCACCCATAGTGCTATATCCATGGCTCGGGGCTCATGTATTGCGTGAAGGTTGAAAAAGTTTGAGATTATTTAAGTATGAAACAATTGCTTGGCTTGTCATCGGGGTATAGAAGTTGGGAACATCTTTGTGTGACGAAAATGAAGCATAGCCTAACTATATGATTTTGTAGGGATGAACTTTCTTTTGCCATGCTATTTTGAGAAGACATGATTACTTTGATTAGTATGCTTGAAGTATTACTATTTCTTTTATCAATATGAACTTTTATTTTGTATTCATTTGGATCTGAACATTCATGACACAATAAAGAAAAACACATTATGAATTATGCTAGGTAGCATTCCACATCAAAAATTCTCTTTTTATCATTTACCTACTCGAGGACGAGCAGGAATTAAGCTTGGGGATGCTTGATACGTCTCCAACGTATCTATAATTTTTGATTGTTCCATGCTATTATATTACCCCTTTTGGATGTTTATGGGCTTTATTTTACACATTTATATCATTTTTGGGACTAACCTACTAACCGGAGGCCCAGTCCATATTGCTGTCTTTTTTTTGCTTATTTCAGTGTTTCGAAGAAAAGGAATATCAAACGGAGTCCAAACGGAATGAAACCTTCGGGAGCGTGATTTTTGGAACAAACGTGATCCAGAGGACTTGGAGTGCAAGTCAAGAAGCAGCCGAGGCCTCCACGAGATAGGAGGGCGCCCCCTGTCTCGTGGGCCCCTCGGGCGGCCACCGACGTACTTCTTCCTCCTATATATACCTACGTACCCCGAAAACATCCAGGGGCACCACGAAACACAATTTCCACCGCCGTAACCTTCTGTATCCGCGAGATCTCATCTTGGAGGTTTCGCTGGCACTCTGCCGGAGGGGGAATCAACCACGGAGGGCCTCTACATCAACATCCTTGCCCCTCCTATGAGTTGTGAGTAGTTTACCACAGACCTACGGGTCCATAGTTATTAGCTAGATGGCTTCTTCTCTCTCCTTTGGATCTCAATACAATGTTCTCCCCTCTCTTGTGGAGATCTATTCGATGTAAACTCTTTTTGCGGTGTGTTTGTCGAGATCCGATGAATTTTGGGTTTATGATCAAGTTTATCTATGAATAATATTTGAATCTTCTCTGAATTCTTTTATGTATGATTAAGTTATCTTTGCAAGTCAATTCGAATTATCAGTTTGGTTTGGCCTACTAGATTGATCTTTCTTGCCATGGGAGAAGTGCTTAGCTTTGGGTTCAATCTTGCGGTGTCCTTACCCGGTGACAAAAGGGTTGCAAGGCACGTATTGTATTGTTCCCATCGAGGATAACAAGATGGGGTTTACATCATATTGCATGAGTTTATCCCTCTACATCATGTCATCTTGCTTAATCGTTACTCTGTTCTTATGAACTTAATACTCTAGATGCATCTTTGGATAGTGGTCGATGTGTGGAGTAATAGTAGTAGATGCAGGCGAGTCGGTCTACTTGTTATGGACGTGATGCCTATATACATGATCATGCCTAGATAATCTCATAACTATGCGCTTTTCTATCAATTGCTCGACAGTAATTTGTTCACCCACCGTAATACTTATGCTATCTTGAGAGAAGCCACTAGTGAAACCTATGGCCCCCGGGTCTATCTCTTATCATATTTTCTCCCAATCTACTTTTATTTGCATCTTTACTTTTTGCATCTATATTATAAAATACCAAAAATATATTATCATACTATCTTTATTAGATCTCACATTCGCAAGTGGCCGTGAAGGGATTGACAACCCCTTTATTGCGTTGGTTGCGAGTTCTCAGTTTTTTTGTGTAGGTGCGTGGGACTTTTGAGGAGCCTCCTACTGGATTGATACCTTGGTTCTCAAAACTGAGGGAAATACTTACGCTACACTTGCTGCATCACCCTCTCCTCTTTGAGGAAAACCAGCATAAGCTCAAGACGTAGCAAGAAGGATTTCTGGCGCCGTTGCTGGGGAGGTCTTCGCTCAAGTCAAGACATACCAAGTACCCATCACAAACCCATCTCCCTCGCATTTACATTATTTGTCATTTGCCTCTCGTTTTCCTCTCCCCCACTTCACCCTTGCCGTTCTATTCGCCCTCTCTTTTCGCTTGCCGTTTTTCTGTTTGCTTGTGTGTTGGATTACTTGTTGCCATGGCGCAAGATAATACCAAATTGTGTGACTTCTCGAATACCAATAATAATGATTTCCTTAGTACTCCGATTGCTCCTCTTAATAATGACGAGTCTTGTGAAATCAAAACCGCTTTCTTTGAATCTTGTTATGAAAGATCAATTCGCCGGCCTTCCTAGTGAAGATGCCGCTACTCATCTAAACAACTTTGTTGATTTGTGTGATATGCAAAAGAAGAAAGATACGGATAACAATATTGCCAAATTGAAGTTATTTTAGTTTTCACATAGAGACCGTGCCAAAGTTTGGTTTTCGTCTTTGCCTAAGAATAGTATTGATTCTTGGAACAAGTGCAAAGATGCTTTTATCTCTAAGTATTTTCCTCCCGCTAAGATCATCACTCTTAGGAATGATATTATGAATTTTAAACAACTTGATCATGAGCATGTTGCCCAATCTTGGGAAAGAATGAAATTGATGCTACATAATTGCCCTACTCATGGTTTGAATTTATGGATGATCATACAAAAATTTTATGCGGTTTGAACTTTGCTTCTAGAAATCTCTTAGATTCAGCCTTGGGGAGGCGCGTTTATGGAAATGACGTTAGGAGATGCTACAAAACTTCTTGATAATATTATGGCTAATTATTCTCAATGGCACAATCCGAAAGATCTTCTAGTAAAAAGTGCATGCTATAGAAGAAATCAATGTTTTGAGTGGAAAGATGGATGAACTTATGAAGATGTTTGCTACTAAAAATACTCCTCTTGATCCCAATGATATGCCTTTGTCTTCCTTGATTGAGAATAATAATAAATTTATGGATGTGAATTTTGTTGGTAGGAATAGTTTTGGAAACAATGCTTATAGAGGAAATTTTAATGCTAGACCGTTCCCTAGTAATCCCTCTAATAATTATGGAAATTCCTACAATAATTCTTATGGTAATTTTAATAAGATGCCCTCTGATTTTGAGAATAGTGTGAAAGAATTTATTATTTCTCAAAAAAAATTAATGCTTTGCTTGAAGAAAAATTGCTCAAAGTTGATGATTTGGCTAGGAACGTTGATAGACTTTCGCTTGATGTTAATTCTCTTAAACTTGGATCTTCTTCTCCTAAGCATGATATCAATGAGTCTCTCAAAGTAATGAGAATTTCCATTGACGAGTGCAAGGAAAGAACCACTAGATTGCGTGCTAAAAAAGAAAGCTTTATAAAAGCGTGTTCTTCTAGTTTCCGTGAAAATAATGATGAGGATCTTAAAGTTATTGATGCGTCTCAAATTAGATCTATGTTTTGCAATATGAATTTTGATTATTATGGGACTGATGATGAATCAACTTTGCCTAGAAGGCGTCCCAAGAATTCGGAGTCTTTAGATCTTAATGTTAAATTTGGTAAAAGTGAGATTGGAGAATCCTCAACTTTTAATAATGTTGAACTCACTATCTCGGATTTCAAGGAATTTAATTATGATAATATCTCTATAAAGGGTTGTATTTCCTTGTTGCAAGCCGTTGTTAATTCTCCTCATGCTTATAGTCAAAACAAATCTTTTACCAAGCATATTGTTGATGCCTTGATGCAATCTTATGATGAAAAACTTAATGTGGAAGTTTCTATACCTAGAAAACTTAATGATGAGTGGGAACCTACTATAAAGATTAGAATTAAAGATTATGAGTGTTTTGCTTTGTGTGATTTGGGTGCTAGTTTTTCCACAATTCTAAAAACTTTATGTGATATTCTAGGTTTCCATGATCTTGATGATTGTTCTTTCAATTTGCACCTTGCGGATTCCACCATTAAAAAGCCTATGGGAAGGATCAATGATGTTCTTATTGTTGCAAATAGAAATTTGGTGCCCGTATATTTTATCGTTCTTGATATAGATTGCAATCTTTCTTGCCCTATTATTCTTGGTAGACCTTTCCTTAGAACGATTGGTGCGATTATTGATATGAAGGAAGGGAATATTAGATTCCAATTTCCATTAAAGAAAAGGCATGGAGCACTTTCCAAGAAAGAAAGTTAAATCACCTTATGAATCTATCATGCGTGCTACTTATGTGTTTAGTGCCAAAGATGGCACTCGTTAGATCTATCTTCGCTTTTATGCCTAGCTAGGGGCGTTAAACGATAGCGCTAGTTGGGAGGCAACCCAATTTTCTTTATGTTTTTTGTTTTTGTTTCTGTTTAGGAATAAATAATCCATCTACCTTCTGTTTATATGTGGTTTTATCTTTTAATTAGTGTTTGTGCCAAGTTAAACCTATAGGATCTTCTTGGATGATAGTTATTTGATCTTGCTGTAATTTCCAGAAACTTTCGGCTCACGAAAATAATTTTTAAAAATCACCAGAACGTGATAAAATAGTGATTAAAATTGCTACGGATCAATAAACAAATTTCCTAGGACTTCCTATTTTGGCTGAATTTCTTGAGTTCCATAAGTTTGCGTTAGTTACATATTACTACAGACTGTTCTGTTTTTCATAGATTCTGTTTTTTCGTGTGTTGTTTGCTTATTTTGATGAATCTATGGCCAATAAAATAGTTTAAAATCCATAGAGAAGTTGTAATACAGTAGGTTTAACACCAAATTAAATAAAGAATGAGTTCATTGCAGTACCTTATGTGGTGGTTTTGTTTTCTTTCACTAACGGAGCTTATAAGATTTCCTGTTGAGTTTTGTGTTGTGAAGTTTTCAAGTTTTGGGTAAAGCTTTTATGGACTATGGAATAAAGGGTGGAAAGAGCCTAAGCTTGGGGATGCCAAAGGCACCCCAAGACATTCAAGAATAGCCAAAAGCCTAAGCTTGGAGATGCCCCGGGAAGGCATTCCCTCTTTCGTCTTCGTTCATTGGTAACTTTACTTGGAGCTATATTTTTATTCATCACATGATAAGTGTTTTTCTTGGAGCGTCGTGTATTATATTAGTCTTTGCTTTTTAGTTTACCACAATCATCCTTGCTGTACACACCTTTTGGGAGAAGCCTATTTGATTAGAATTTGCTAGAATACTCTATGTGCTTCACTTATATCTTTTGAGCTTGATAGTTTTTGCTCTAGTGCTTCACTTATATCTTTTAGAGCACGGTGGTATGTTAATTTTGAAAAAATTGCTAGTCTCTCATGCTTCACTTATATTATTTTGAGAGTCTTTTAGAACAGCATGGTATTTTCTATGGTCATAAAATTGGTCCTAGAATGGTAGGCATCCAAGTTGGGTATAATAAAAACTATCATAGGAAGTGAATTGGATGCTATGATCAATTTGATACTTGATAATTGTTTTGAGATATGGAGGCAGTGATATTAAACTCATGCTAGTTAGGTGATTATGAATTTAAAGAATGCTTGTGTTGAAGTTAGCAAGTCCCGTAGCATGCACGTATGGTTAAAGTTGTGTAACAAATTTGAAACATGAAGTGTACCTGGCTTGTGCATCCTTATGAGTGGCGGTCGGGGATGAGAGATGGTCTTTTCCTACCAATCTATCCCCTAGGAGCATCTTGGCGTAGTACTTGATTTTGATGACTTCTAAATTTTTGCAATAAGTATATTAGTTCTTTTGACTAATATTGAGTCCATGGATTATCGCACTTTTACCTTTCCGCCTTTGCTAGCCTCTTGATGCCGTGCATTGCCCTTACTCACCTTGAGAGTTGGTGCAAACTTGGCGGTGCATCCAAACCCCGTGATACGATCGCTCTATCACACATAAAACTCCCTATATCTTCCTCAAAACAGCCACCATACCTACCTATTATGGCATTTCCATAGCCATTCGAGATATATTGCCATGCAACTTTCCACCGTTCCGTTCATCATCATCATGACATACTTTACTTTTGTTATATTGCCATTGCATGATCATGAAGTTGACATCGTATTTGTGGCAAAGCCACCATGCATTATTTTTCATACATGTCACTCTTGATTCATTGCACCATCCCGATTACCTTTGCCAGAGGCATTCATATAGAGTCATATCTTGTTCTAGTTTCGAGTTGTATTCCTTATGTTGTAATCAATAGAAGTGTGATGATCATCATTATTAGAGCATTGCCCAATCAAAAAAAAGAAAGGCCAAAAAGAAAAAAAGAAAGGCCCAAAAAAAAGAAAATAAATAAAAAGGGCAATGTTACTATCTCTTTTTCCACACTTGTGCTTCAAAGTGGCACCTTGTTCTTCATGTAGCGAGTCTCATATATTTTGCTTCAAAGTAGCACCATGTTTTTCATAGTGAGTCTCATAAGTTGTCTTTTTCATACTAGTGGGAATTTTTCATTATAGAACTTGGCTTGTATATTCCTACGATGGGCTTCCTCAAATGCCCTAGGTCTTCGTGAGCAAGCAAGTTGGATGCACACCCACTAGTTTTCTTTTGTTGAGCATTCATTTATAGCTCTAGTGCATCCGTTGCACGGAAATCCCTACTCCTCATGTTGACATCAATTGATGGGCATCTCCATAGCCCGTTGATTATCCTCGTCAATGTGTGACTTTCTCCTTTTTTGTCTTCTCCACACAATACCCATCATCATATTCTATTCCACCCATAGTGCTATAAATAGAACAACCATTATTCTCAGATTTAAATGAATAATCGTCTCGCATCAAACAAGATCCAGATATAATATTCATGCTTAACCCTGGCACCAAATAAAAATTATTCAGGTCTAAAACTAATCCCGAAGGTAGATGTAGAGGTAGTGTGTTGACCGCGATCATATCGACTTTGGAGCCATTTCCCACGCGCATCGTCACCTCGTCCTTAGCCAAACTTCGCTTAATCTGTAGTCCCTGCTTCGAGTTGCAAATATTAGCAACAGAACCAATATCAAATACCCAGGTGCTACTGCGAGCTTTAGTAAGGTACACATCAATAACATGTATATCACATATACCTTTGTTCGCCTTGCCATCCTTCTTTTCCGCCAAATACTTGGGGCAGTTCCGCTTCCAGTGGCCAGTCCCTTTGCAGTAGATGCACTGAGTCTCAGGCTTAGGTCCAGACTTGGGTTTCTTCTCCTGAGCAGCAACTTGTTTGCCGTTCTTTTTGAAGTTCCCTTCTTATTCCCTTTACCCTTTTTCTTGAAACTGGTCGTCTTGTTGACCATCAACACTTGATGCTCCTTCTTGATTTCTACCTCCACAGCCTTTAGCATCGCGAAGAGCTCAGGAATTGTCTTTTCCATCCCTTGCATATTATAGTTCATCACGAAGCTCTTATAGCTTGGTGGCAGTGATTAAAGAATTCTGTCAATGACACTATCATCAGGAAGATTAACTCCCAGTTGAATCAATTGATTATTATGCCCAGACATTTTGAGTATATGTTCACTCACAGAACTATTCTCCTCCATCTTGCAGCCATAGAACTTATTGGAGACTTCATATATCTCAATCCGGGCATTTGCTTGAAATGTTAACTTCAACCCCTGAAACATCTCATATGCTCCATGAAGTTCAAAACATCGTTGAAGTCCCGGTTCTAAGCCGTAAAGCATGGCACACTGAACTATCGAGTAGTCATCAGCTTTGCTTTGCCAGACGTTCACAATGTCCGGCGTTGCTCCTGCAGCGGGTCTTGCACCTAGCGGTGCTTCCAGGACGTAATTCTTCTGTGCAACAATGAGGATAATCCTCAAGTTACGGACCCAGTCCGTGTAATTGCTACCATCATCTTTCAACTTAGCTTTCTCAAGGAATGCATTAAAATTCAACGGAACAACAGCACGGGCCATCTATCTACAACAATATAGACAAGCAAAATACTATCAGGTACTAAGTTCATGATAAATTAAAGTTCAATTAATCATATTACTTAAGAACTCCCACTTAGACAGACATCCCTCTAATCATCTAAGTGATCACGTGATCCAAATCAACTAAACCATGTCCGATCATCACGTGAAATGGAGTAGTTTTCAATGGTGAACATCACTATGTTTATCATATCTACTATATGATTCACGTTCGACCTTTCGGTCTCAGTGTTCCGAGGCCATATCTGCATATGCTAGGCTTGTCAAGTTTAACCCGAGTATTTCTGTGTGTGCAAAACTGGCTTGCACCCGTTGTATGTGAACTTCGGCAAAGGTGCATACTCAGGGAGAACACTTATACCTTGAAATTTAGTGAGAGATCATCTTATAATGCTACCGTCAATCAAAGAAAAATAAGATGCATAAAAGATAAACATCACATGCAATCAATATAAGTGATATGATATGGCCATCATCATCTTGTGCCTTTGATCTCCATCTCCAAAGCACCGTAATGATCACCATCGTCACTGGCGCGACACCTTGATCTCCATCGTAGCATCATTGTCGTCCCGCCAACTATTGCTTCTACGACTATCACTACCGCTTGGTGACAAAGTAAAGCAATTACATGGCGATTGCATTACATACAATAAAGCGACAACCATATGGCTCCTGCCAGTTGCCGATAACTCTGTTACAAAACATGATCATCTCATACAATAAAATTTAGCATCATGTCTTGACCATATCACATCACAACATGCCATGCAAAAACAAGTTAGACGTCCTCTACTTTGTTGTTGCAAGTTTTATGTGGCTGCTACGGGCTAAGCAAGAACCGTTCTTACCTACGTATCAAAACCACAACGATATTTCGTCAAGTTAGTGATGTTTTAATCTTCACAAGGACTGGGCGTAGCCACACTCGATTCAACTAAAGTTGGAGAAACTGACACCCGCCAACCACCTGTGTGCAAAGCACGTTGGTAGAACCAGTCTCGCATAAGCGTACGCGTAATGTCGGTCCGGGCCGCTTCATCCAACAATACCGCCGAATCAAAGTATGACATGCTGGTAAGCAGTATGACTAGTATCGCCCACAACTCACTTGTGTTCTACTTGTGCATATAACATCTACGCATAAACCTGGCTCGGATGCCACTGTGGGGAACGTAGTAATTTCAAAAAAAATCCTACGCATACGCAAGATCATGGTGATGCACAGCAACGAGAGGGGAGAGTGTCGTCCACGTACCCTCGTAGACCGTAAGCGGAAGCGTTATGACAACGCGGTTGATGTAGTCGTACATCTTCACGATCGACCGATCCTAGTACCGAACGTACGGCACCTCCGCGATCTGCACACGTTCAGCTCGGTGACGTCCCAGGAACTCACGATCGGTAGTGCTCGAGGAGAGTTCCGTCGACACGGCAGCGTGATGACGGTGTTGATGAAGCTACCGACGCAGGGCTTCGCCTAAGCACCGCTACGATATGAGCGAGGTGGATTATGGTGGAGGGGGCCACCGCACACGGCTAAAGATCAATGATCAACTTGTGTGCCTTGGGGTGCCCCCTGCGCCCGTATATAAAGGAGCTAGGGGGAGGCGGCCGGCCAAGGAGGAGGGCGCGCCAAGGGGGGAGTCCTACTCCCACCGGGAGTAGGACTCCTCCTTTCCTAGTAGGAGTAGGAGAGGGGGAAGGAAGGAGAGGGAGAGAGGGAGGAAAGAGGGGGCGCCCCCCTCCTTGTCCAATTCGGACTCCCAGGGGGGGCACGCGGCCAGCCCTAGGCCCTCTCCTCTCTCTCTCCCACAAGGCCCATGTTGGCCAATTAGATCCCCCGGGGGTTCCAATAACATCCCGGCACTCTGATAAATATCCGGTGACCCCCGGAACTCATCCGGTGTCCGAATATAGTCATCCAATATATCGATCTTTATGTCTCGACCATTTCGAGACTCCTCGTCATGTCCGTGATCATATTCGGGACTCCGAACTATCTTCGGTACATCAAAACACATAAACTCATAATACTGATCGTCACCGAACGTTAAGCGTGTGGACCCTACGGGTTCGAGAACTATGTAGACATGACCGAGACACGTCTCCGGTCAATAACCAATAGCGAAACCTGGATGCTCATATTGGCTCCTACATATTCTACGAAGATCTTTATCGGTCAAACCGCATAACAACATACATTGTTCCCTTTGTCATCGGTATGTTACTTTCCCGGGATTTGATCGTCGGTATCTCAATACCTAGCTCAATCTCGTTACCGGCAAGTCTCTTTACTCGTTTCGTAGTGCTTTATCCCGCAACTAACTCATTAGTCACATTGCTTGCAAGGCTTATAGTGATGTGCATTACCGAGAGGGCCCAGAGATACCTCTCCGACAATCGGAGTGACAAATCCTAATCTTGATCTATGCCAACTCAACAAGTACCATCGGAGACACCTATAGAGCACCTTTATAATCACCCAGTTATGTTGTGACGTTTGGTAGCACACAAAGTGTTCCTCCGGTAATGGGGAGTTGCATAATCTCATAGTCATAGGAACATGTAGAAGTCATGAAGAAAGCAATAGCAGTAAACTAATACGATCAAGTGTTAAGCTAACGGAATGGGTCAAGTCAATCACATCATTCTCCCAATGGTGTGATCCCGTTTATCAAATGAGAACTCATGTCAATGGTTAGGAAACCTTAACCATCTTTGATCAACGAGCTAGTCAAGTAGAGGCATACTAGTGACACTATGTTTGTCTATAATTCACACATGTATTATGTTTTCGGTTAATACAATTCTAGCATGAATAATAAACATTTATCATGAAATAAGGAAATAATTAATAACTTTATTATTGCCTCTAGGGCATATTTCCTTCACGGCGTTGATGACGAACAGTGCCGTCAAGCTCGACTTGCTCCGGACCAACGTCGCCGCAAAGAAGAGGAACACCGACCTGGCTTTCCTGATGGACGGGGTGGACATGCTCCAGAGTGATGACGAGCAGCTCAAGGCGTGGTACCTGGTGGAACACGGCCTCATCCTGAACCAAATGCCGGTGACGGCGCCGCCAACTCCCACGTCGACGCCAACGCCGCCGCCAAGCCCGAGCGATGATGCCTCCACGACGCCCAGCAGCATAGAAGCCGCTTCGACGCCGCCCCGCCGACGCCGGAGGCCAACACTGCCATTTGATGCATTGCCTACGCGTCCTTTCTTTTTGCACACCGAACATTTCATTTGATCGCCGAACTGTGGCGCTGGTCGCCGGACTCATGGCATTTTTTGAAGCGGGAATGGACCAAGTTTGAATTTGCGACGCCTTAGGGGTGGTACCTGGGGGCGTGGCTGGGACCTAGATCGCCCCCAGGGCCTAAAAATCGCCGGGCAAGCGCCCGAAAGAGCGCCGGCCTATGCGCTGGGGGGGCGAATGAGTGGATATGCTCTTAACTGGCAGTCTCCACGCTCGTCAAAAAGAAGCGCCGGCGTCAACTTAAGCGAGTTCTGGCTGGTACCCCAGTTCTTCCTGATGGGCGCCAGCAAGGTGTTCGCCTACCTGGGGCAGCTGGAGTTCTTCACCCGGGCGGACCCCGTGCGTGCTCCGCGCTTGCTGTGCTGAAACAGCTTCGGCGGTACACGCACGGGAACAACGGCGAGCGGCGGCAAGAGACTATGGCGCACGGGGAGGACATGGTGGTTCACCTGTGGGGCTGCCGGGCGCCGCGACAAAGAGGAAGTGCGGCGGTGGTGACTCTATTTACTCGGTCGGTTCGGTCAAAAGCAGGACCGGACCGGAACTTTTTCGGGCCGAAAATTCGTAACTGGGTTGGACCTTCACCTTGCCAAAAAGCTCGCTCGGTATGTCCACCCAGACCGGCGCCCCGATCATCGGCGTCCGTCCCTCGTTTGCAGCAGTTCTGGTGCGTGAGTTTGCTGGGGCGTGGAAGCAGCGTGCTTTGCTCTCTACCTCGGCAGTGGCCCACCCTCGCCGGTACCCCAGTTATTCCCTGCAGGAAGCCGTGGAAGGAGAGAGAACCGAGAGTTGTTGGGAAGAGGAGGATAACGCGGAGAAAGTGCTACTCGTGGGGCCATCAAACGCCTGTCAGCACGCGAGGTGGCTGGAGGAACGGGTGGATCAGTCACATTCAATGGCTTTAAAAGGTGAATGGACCAAATTATATCTCATCTAGATGAGTTCTAGCAAAACTGTAAAAATAATGTGATTTCCAAAAAAACACTCCGTCTCCATATGCGCACGGGGTACCCACCACCAGCACTTATAACAAACCAACGCCGCAACACAACACATCCTGGAATTAACTTCTTGAGGGAGAAATAGACATAGATCGTCGAGGAGATCAGATCGATGTCGGCCATTGATCTGGAGGCCGCGTCCGGCGGTGTCATCTGGCGCAGCATTGTGTCGTCGGAGACTCGGGTCGTGAAGATGGACGGGCGACACAAGTACATCCAGTGGTTGCTGGCGGAGTAGGACAAACAGCCTCGACGCTCGTTGCTGAATTTCTCCGATGACCTTCTGGCGGCCATGCGCGAGCCCGCCCCGGATAGCGCGCTGAACGGCCACCACATCCTCGGCTCCTCCTGCGGCTGGCTCGCCACCGCCAACGACCGCGGCCAGATCTACATCGTTAACCCGGGCACAGGAGAGCAGCACGCGCTCCCGCACATGGACACCATGGGAGTCTTCCTCCCCTGCACGCGTGGCTGCTTCTTCTGGATCCAGATCGACCGCTTCTTGACTGCCCGGTTCGGCTCCGGGCCGCCGTTCAAGGACAACTGCTGGGGGCCGGACGGGAGGGGGACGTACACGCTCCCCGCCAATCAGATGCGCGCCTACTTCTACCGGAAGGTTGTCCTCTCAGCGTCCCCGCGGCCAAGCAGCTACACGGCCATGCTGATCCTGCATAGAAATTTCGGCGCCGCTGCCTTCGCCACATCGGAGGATCCTGCCTGGAGGCTGGCGCCATCGCATGACGGCGTCGAGGACGCGATCCTTCACGACGGCCAGTTTTATTCCATCTCCTACTCGGGAGTCGTGGAGTCGTGGGAACCTCACGCCAAGTCAGGTTTGTTTACTAGCACGGCCGTCGGGCCAAGACTAGCCGTCAAGGACAGCTTCTCCTCGTGCCGAAAGTATCTCGCCGCGGCGCCCGGAGGGCGGCTGATGGTGGTGCTCAAGTATCCAGAGACTTTCAAGGTGAATGTCCTGGGCGATGACGGGCAGTGGAAGGAGATTAGTGACAGCATCCTAGCAGCCATGAACGACAAGTCGCTTGCCCAATACAAGCGCCACAGTTACGCCTATGTAGAGGTCGACATTGGTTACGACGAGGGCGAACCCTACCTCATGGTAGACGAGGATGACGTGGAGTATGAAAACATACGCCTTCTCAAGGAGGAGAGGAATAAATGAAGAGAACCTTGAGATCAAGCCTGTGGTGGAGGAGGCCAAGAAGAAGAGGACGACCACGAGTAGATAAACACGATCTTCTCTTGAGATGATACATCTATCCTCCACCGTTTGCAAGGGTTTGTTTGACAACAAAGTAATGCAAAAACTGTAGTATTGAAAAGCTACAGTATTTTAAACTACAGGTAGTAGATACCACAGTTTTCACGTATCAAAGTATTTTGTAGTATTGAGAATACTATGACGTGTTTGGCTGGTGTTCATTTACAACCACGTAAATTAGCTAGATAGCCGTTTTATACTTGCAACATGCACGTTCTTAGCTGGCCTTCCAAACTGAACGGCCATGCGTGCACAAACGAGTTATTTACCCAAAACCACCACACGGGGCTAGGGTAATAGGTCAGTACCAGATTTGAGCCAAGTCACAAAAAACCACCGAAATTGTGTCTAATCTGTAACGGAGAGCACTGATTGTCTGATTTGCTCGAGGAAACAACAAAACTGACCGGTTGGACCCACCTGTCAGGCTGAGTTGGCATGCCTATGTGGACAAAAATTCCGACGTGGACGGGGGACCCACCTGTCAGCGTCACATATTTTTCCCCTTTTTTTATTCCTCATCTCTGACTTTCTCTTCCACGTCACATCTTTCTTTGCTCCGGCGAGCACGCCGCCATCCTCCCCCCCCCCCCCTCTCTCCTGGCCCTAGTGGCGGCGGCCACCTATCTCCCCCTCCCTCGCCGGCACTCCATGAAGAGGCAGACAAGCTGCGGCTGTTGCCGTGAGATCTTGTGGTGAGGCGTTGATTGTCGGGCAGGGGAGATGGTGGAGGATCTTGGCTGTTGAGTTCTTGTGGCGGCGGGCGTGCCACGGGGGATGGGGTCGGCCCCGCTGATCTGCGATGCGGCGACCGGATGTGCCGCGATGGGGCAACGGCGCTGAGCTGCGCTGCGGCAGTGGGGCGTGCGAGCTCACAACAATGGCCGGTGGCGCGTTGACCGCAGCAAAGTCGCTGCGGCGGATTGAGCTGGACCATACGGAGGCAAGCATCCCGACGGCGAGCTCGCTTTGGGCGCGGTTGACCTCGCGTCGTTGTTGCCATCGTCGGCGGATCCGCGGGCCTCCTCCTATCCCGCCGCGTGAGCGCTCCATGGCTGCTCCACGC
Organism: Aegilops bicornis; assembly: GCA_021605145.1. Lineage (NCBI taxonomy): Eukaryota > Viridiplantae > Streptophyta > Magnoliopsida > Poales > Poaceae > Aegilops > Aegilops bicornis. Next base: position 119,215,330 of record CM038675.1, on the reverse strand, counting down.
CTGCCCCGCCGGTGCTCCATGGGGAGGCTGACGAGCTTCCGCCGCTCCCCATGACCCCCGTCACCACACCTCCCAGAGCTCGGGCACGTGGGCACACGCACTAGTAGAAAAACACCTATTAGTCCCGGTTCGTAAGGGCCTTTAGTCCCGGTTCATGAACCGGGACTAATGGGTCATTACTAATACCTCCCCCCTTTAGTCCCGGTTCTAACGAACCGGGACAGATCAATCCTCCACGTGGCGGTGCGCGCCGAGCCGGGCGAGGCCTTTGGTCCCGATTGGTGGCACCAACGGGACCAAAAGGCATCCACGCATCAGCATTCCAGTGGCTGGGGTTTTTTTTTGAAAGGGGGGGGGGGGGTTGGGGGTTTTGGGGGTTAATTTATGTGTTTCATATATTGTATTAGCTAGCTAATTAATAGAGAGAAGTGTCCTCTCTTATGTCCGTGCTTGGTCGGCCTTCGTACTATATACATATAGCCCTCGACACGCTAGCTAGTAAGAAAATGAAGGAAACCATCGAGTACAGAAGTTAAGTCATGCATACCGAGAGAAATGATCGATCGACCTCTCCTTCTCCGAGAGATTGGTCGAACAATTTAAAACAAGTTTTCGTATCATGTACGTCCGACGCTACTAGCTACATACATGTACAATATATAAGATCTCTCAATTACAGTCCCCTAGCATTTGAAATCAACTTCCGTATGGTATTCTCCGGCTTTATTGATGACGTGGTCAAGAAAGAATCCCGCCAATTCCTCTTGAATTGCTTTGATGCGATCTGGTTCTAGGAGTTCATTCCGCATCTGCCACGTCTAATTTGAAGAAGGGGGTTAATTAATACTTATATATGAATGAAACTCAACAGAAATGATGGTGTAATAAAATGAAATTGTGAATATTATTAATTGCTTACGCACTTCATATTGTCTTGGAGAGTAGCCCGCTTGTTTTTCAAAGTCGCGTTGTAGATGAACTCGCACACGTAGTATCCACAGAAATCATTCCCTTGTTCCTGCCACAAGCACTTTGCGAGAAATAGAGGTCAATCAAACTGATAATGAAGCATTATAAATGGCATTGATGAAAGTATAGCTATAGAATCAACGGGAGATGCGCACATCTAGCTAGCCAGTAGTACTTACTTTCGGGTATATATATCGCAGCTCCTTGGCAGTCCGGAGCTTTTGCGGTGAACTGTTTCCAAACCCTGCAAGACAAAGAAAATAATTATTATTACTTGAGATATCAGGAAATGAACAAAAAGTTGCCGCTATGGTGCGATAATGATCGGTTAATTGAACTTACTTGGTGAGCATTTCATTCATGTCCGCATAGGTGCTGGGATCTTTCCGTCTCGAGTCTAAGACGGTTACTAGTCCACGCTCAAGCTTAATCTCCAGAAGAATATAGTGGAACCTGCGGACACATGCATAACTCATCAATTACATTACTATAACCTCGCTCGAGTAATAAGGGAAACCGAATATGCAACCGATCAGTAACACTCACTTGCCGTTATAAGGAAAGAGTATGGTATCTTTGTTTTGATTTTTCATCAACGATTGTAGCAAGTTGTCCTCGGCCTCTTTGACGTGCTTTTCAACAAGAAATACATCTATGATATTTGTGTTAATGAACCCAATATCATATATTTCATTTTTGCACTTTCGACGATCTTCAATCTGCATAATATATTGAGGATAATTAATTATAAATACATGCAATAAAAGAGCCGAGCTATATATAGAGACTTAATGACAGAAATAGTACTTATAGGCAGTAGCAAAAGACCATTAATTTATCGATGGCCTTTTGATTGAAGAACGCGAAGAACTCCTCAAATGGAACACACAACAGATCAGTTCCAACGAGGTCGTGCTCCTCTTTAATGTTTAGATACAAACAATTCGTCCCCCCCAGACTCTCTGCAGGTTTTCATGTACCAAGTATGGAATCTTCGCATCATCGTTGTTAGAGATTTTTCATCTTTGACGAGAGGCTTCCTGTACTCGTATCTGTGTTCGTCCACCTTCATGTATTCAGGAAGTGCATCGTCAGGCAGGTAATCTTCTAGATTGCCATAACCAGCCACCATCCCCGGAACATTAGCGATGATGTTGCCGCTAGACACATTGAGCGGGGGGCACGATTGGTTTTCTTGTTCGCCGAGCTGGTCAATTTTTTTCTTAGCTGCTCGTTCTTTTGCTCTTTGATGTCTGACAGTACTTCCCGACCGCTCCGCTTGGAGATATATACATTCGATGTCGCTCATAGTTGGTTCTCGGCGGAGACTTTGCTGGTTTCCTCAGGGCAGCCAGAGTGCGCTTCGCTTTCACCGGATCTACCTTCTCCTCCAGAGGTGGACGTCTCTTTGATTTCAACCCTGCAAACCAGTCATCCACTTCGGTCTGCGCGATCTTCGCGTTTTCCTCCTCGGTCCTCTCGTACGGTAACTTCTCTGGAGTCTTCAGAGAAGGACCATATCTGTATTTCCTCCCGCCTTTGGCTGTACTGCTAGACGCCGGCAGAGCAGACGGAGCGGATGTCTTCTTTTTTGCTTGCTTACAAGGCAGAGGAGAAGGACTACGATGCACCGGAGCAGCCTGAGCGGCGGCGGGTCTCTTCCGCCCTTGCTGACGAGGCGGAGAAGGAGGAGGTTGGCTGCTCGGGCGCGCCGGCGCAGGCGGAGAAGGAGGCGGAGTGCCGCGACGCGCCGGAGAAGGAGGCAGAGTGCCGCCACACGTGCCCTGATCGTCACTCACCGGAGGAGGAGGCGGTGGAGGAGGCGGAGTGCCCCGACTCACGGGAGGAGGAGGAGGAGGCGGAGACGTCCAATTCGGAAGGTTGATGAGCTCCTTCCGCCATAGGCATGGAGTCTTCAGAGAGAACCCAGCCTAGTCTCCCCTTCACAGGTAGGGTGGTCAAGCGGGAGGTCCTCAAATCCCTCTGTTATTTCATCCACCATCACCTTAGCATATCCTACGGAATCGGTGGCGGTGATAAGTTGTGCCGGGTCCACTAGGATAAACTTGGCCAATTGATCGCCTTGACATTCAAAGTCATCCATCGCGCCATAATGTGGCAACTTTGAGACTCCGTGATACCATCCACGGGATAGCCGGCGAGAGCCGTCAAAACATGCTCCGGTGAAGCAGCTCGGTGGAAGCCACGCTGCTTCTCTGCCGAGATGGCGGGTAGCTTGGGGAAGCTTCGGCAGTCGTTTGCTGTGATCTGCGCTTCTCGTTCCTCTTCTCGTTCCTCTAGCCCCATTACCCTTCCGTGCAGCGCTGCAGTTGGTCCTGCTCCAGTTTCTTCCTCCTCTCGTGGGTTTTGTAACCCCCTCGTCCGGAAAACCAACCTTCCACGAAAGGGAGCTGGCGTGCCTCGTGTCCGTCTGTGGTGCTCGGGATTCCCAAGGGCCATTGTGAGCTCGTCCTTTTCCCTGTTTGGAAGGAACGTCCCTCGCTGCCTGCATCGATATAGTGTCGAAGCTTCCTGACCGGTATTTGCGGTTGCTCGTCCGTCCCACCGGCACTTCCTATTCACGGGGTCCAAGGTTCCGCCAGCCCGAAGAACCAAGTCCGCAACAGCGATGCAGCGATACATTGTCTACTGGTTCGATCCCTTTTTCAAGCAGATCATGCTCAGCCTTGGACCACTTAGGCGGGCTTTGAGGTAGCCACGACCCAGTGCGATGGTGAAGCTTCTTCTTCGCAGCATTTTGCTTGTATGTCGCCGACATCTTCTTACTCTTTTCCGATGTCTTGTGGGCCACAAATGCGGGCCAGTGATCTTTGATCTTCTCATATTTGCCGATGAATTCTGGCGTCTTATCTTTCTCGACAAACTGGTTCAGCTCTTTCCTCCACCTCCTCATTAGGGTTGCCATCTTCTTAAAAGCACAAGACTTGATTAATTGCTCTTTAAGCGGCTTCTCCGGATCCTCCTCTGGCGGTAGGGTGAAATTTGCCTTGACTCGGTCCAAAGATCTTCTTCGCATATCATTGACATAAGACACCTCGGGGTCTTCCTCCTTAGGCTTATACCATTGATGGATGCTGATCGGGATCTTGTCCCTAAAAGAACCCATCGAGCAGAAAATGCCTTCCTTGTCCGCATGGGTTCAATCGGTTCACCGTCGGTAGCGATTTCTATGATCTCAAACTTTTCATCCGAGCTCAACTTTTCTTGGGCCTCGTCTCCTTACGAAGTTGTGCCCGATCCGGAGGGCTAGAAATTATAAGGAAGAAAGACGAGAGTAATTAATATGTGTACATATACCAAAACAATGGATGCATCAATTAACTAGTCAGCACGGGCTTAACTAATATATATATACCTGGCCGGGCTCGGTTCGGTCACCGGAGCAGTCAGCACAGTCTCCTTCTGCTTGTACCTCTATTGTGTCACCGGAGCCATCATGAACATAGTCCTCTTCTTGTACCGGCATTAATGGGTCGAAGCCATCATGGACATAGCCCCTCTTCTTCACCCAGTCCGGTGTCGTTGAGAAATGACGCAACTTCATCACTTCCTTGTGCGATTATGTGCCCCAACATCCGCTACATTTCTTCGTCTGGGAGTGCTCCATAGTTTACGCAAATATTTACAACATGTCAATTATTATTCAAACATGGTACAGATGGATATATATATATATATATACATATATATATATATATATATATATATTAGTGGCAAACGTAGATCTAGCTAGCTGATCACAATAAGGAATCATGTTAGTTTGGGTGGCCTCGAGAGAGTTAATTTGTGGGGTAGGGGCGCGGCGGGAGGGGGTAGGAGACCAACATCGTTTTCTCTCTAGGGTTTGGGGTCGCCTTGACACAACGCTTCAAGGGTTAATTTGGGTGGCCTTGAGAGAGTTAATTTGTCGGGTAGGGGCGCGGCGGGAGGGGGTAGGAGACCAACATCGTTTTCTCTCTAGGGTTTGGGTGTCCTCGAGAGTTTTGGTCGAGCGAGAGGGCCGAGGGGGTGCTGCCGTTGTATAAGTTATCACGGTCGAGAGGGGGTATATATATCGACTGCCCCTCATGCCGAAGTTATCTCGAGGGGGTTATATCGACAACGACGCGACATACATATACATGGGAAAATAATGTTATCGGGGAGGGGTTACCGGTACCCCCTCCCCTCGTGTTGAAGTTTCTTCTTTCTCCTCTATTCCTTTCTTCTTCTTCTACTCTTCTTTTTCTTCTTCTCGCGAGAAAGGAAAATAAGGAAAAGGAAGAAAAGAGGAAGAAGAAAAAAAAGAGGAGAAGAAGAAAGGAATAGAGGAGAAGAAGAAAAATAGAAATTTTCTATTTTTCTTCTTCTCCTCTATTCCTTTCTTCTTCTCCTCTTATTTTTCTTCTTATTTCCTCTTCTTATTTATTTCTCCTCTTCTTCCTCTCCTCTTCTTCTCCTTTCTTCCTCTTCTTATTTTCCTTTTTCCTCTCATTCTTTTAGTATTGCTTGTTTTAAAAAATGTTCAAATAGAAAATGTCGAAAAAAAACAAAGGTTTTGCCTAATGCATTGTTCATATGAATATACAAACATTTTCATATTTCTACAATAATTAATATCACCAAAAAAAATCTATGAACAGAAAAAACCTAACTTTTCTAAAAATACATATATGAAGAAAAACATGCTCTGAACAATTTTGAACATCTACATACACATAGCCACATACATACACATATACATTATATATATGAACAAAAAATTAATAAAAGTGAAAAAACAGAGCCGGTGCGGTTGCGGTGGCTCTGGGCGGCTAGATGGCGATGGCGACGGTGGGAGGCGGCGAGGCGCCGGCTGAGACGGGCAGGGGCAGGCGGCTGGGGCGGAGACGGGCGCGGGCTCGGGAGGCAGTGTGACGAGGACGGCACGGCTCGGGAGGCAGCTGACGAGGACGGCGCTGGGTTGAGGCGGCAGCCTTGGCGGCGGCGGCGACGGCGAGGTGGAGCAACTGGCGGCGTCGAGGAGGGTCGGCGTCGTCGGGGGCAATGGCGATGAGATTCTGAATTTTGCAAAGTGTTTGCTTATATAGCAAAGCCATTGGTCCCGGTTCGTGAAACCAACCGGGACTAATGCACCATTAGTCCCGGTTGGTGCCACCAGGGACCAAAGGCCTCTTTTCGGCAGCCCAAAGGCGGGAAGCGGCGACCTTTGGTACCGGTTGGTTCCACGAACCGTACCAATCTCCCTTCCTTTAGTCGGTTGGTGCCACCAACTTGGGACCAATGGCCTCATGCTGCCCGGCGTCGGGCCAAAGTTTAGTCCCACATCGCTAGTTGAGGGGCGCGCAGTGGTTTATAAGCCCCACTGCCGCACCCCTCTCAACCTCCTCTCCAGTGCAGGCTTACGGGCCTACTTGTTACTGCTATGCCTGATGGGCCTGCTGGCCCTGCTGCGGGCCTGAATCCTGGCCCATGGATGGGTTTCTAGTCGTATTCAGGCTGTGGTGGCCCAGTAGGTGGCAATTTTTTTTTGTTTTCTTTACTTATTGTTGCTATTTTTATTTTTTTCCTGTTTTTTTGTTTTGTTTTCTGCATTATTTATTTTCTTTTGTTTTTTGCTTTATTTTTAATTCTTTTTGCTTTTAGTTTTAGGAAAATTATAAACTTTCTGTCAGTGCCATTACTTTTCAAATTTGAAAACACTATTTTTGTTTTTTTATTTTCTTTCTTGCTTTATTTATGTTATTTTGTTTCTACTTACAACAAAAAACTTATTGTTGCTATTTTTAATTATTACGAGGGCCGAACCATAAGACATTAAAGCATTTCGAATGAACTCTGAAAAAGTTGAAAGTTGGCATGGTATCATACTCGTCGATTACAAAGTTGGCATGGTATCATCATAATAGTTGCGGAGAAAGTCTTCACTTTTTCTTCGCTTGTGTCATTTCCTTATTGTGTAACCATGGATAATCTTCATCGTTTATCAGGATGCTGGGGTCAGCCTTGACTTTGAAGGGAGGAATTTCATGAAACTTTTCATAATCTTCAGACATTTCTGTCTTGCCCAAGATTTTTCAGATCCACTGTTGTCATTCCGTATTGTGGGTCTACCTGTACCCCGCCTCCTGACAGATTGACCCATTTGCACTTAAACAAAGGGACCTTAAAATCATGTTCGTAGTCAAGTTCCCATATGTCCACTATGTAACCATAATATGTGTCTTTTCTCCTCTCGGTTGTTGCATCAAAGAGGACACCGCTGTTTTGGTTGGTGCTCTTTTGATCTTGGTCAATCTTGTAAAATGTATTCCCATTTATCTCGTATCCTTTCCAAATCAATACAGTCAAAGATGGTCCCCTGGACAACAAGTACAGCTCATCACAAACAGTGTTGTCACCTCGATCGTGCTTCCAACCAAGCTGCTGAAAGTCCTGATGTGTTCACATGTAATCCGATCGTCGACCTTTGCTCCGGGTGTTTGGAGCGCAGACTGTTCTTGTGTTCATCGACATACGGGGTCACCAAGGTAGAGTTCTGTAGAACTATGTAGTGTGCTTGAGACCAAGAATATCCGTCCCTGCATATTATTGAGTCCCTTCCAAGCGTGCCTTTTCAGTCAGTCTCCCCTCATACCGCGATTTAGGGAGACCTATCTTCTTAAGGCCAGGAATGAAGTCAACACAAAACCCGATGACATCCTCTCGTTTGATGGCCCATGGAGATGCTTCCTTCGGCCTAAGCGCGATTCTGGACATATTTCTTTAGGACTCCCATGAACCTCTCAAAGGGGTACATATTGTGTAGAAATCTGGGGCCCAGAATGACAATCTCGTCAACTAGATGAACTAGGGCGTGCGTCATGATATTGAAGAAGGATGGTGGGAACACCAGCTCGAAACCCCGACAAGACATTGCACCACATCACTCCTTAGCCTTGGTATGATTTCTGGATCGATCACCACGAGAGATTGCATTGAGGAATGCACATAGCTTCACAATGGCTAATCGGACGTTTTCGGTAGAAGCCCCCTCAATGCAACCGGAAGCGATTGCGTCATAATCACGTGGCAGTCATGAGATTTTAGGTTCTAGAACTTTTTCTACGGCATATTTATTATTCCCTTTATATTCGACTAGAAGCCGGTCGGGACCTTCATCTTGAGCAGGCATTCAAAGAAGATTTCTTTCTCTTCTTTCGTAAGAGCGTAGCTGGCGGGACCTTCATCGCTTCGGAGGCATGCCCTCTTTTTAGGTGCAAGCGTTGCAGGTCCTCCGTGCCTCGTGTATCTTTTGTCTTCCCATACACGCCCAAGAAGCCTAGCAGGTTCACGCAAAGGTTCTTCGTCACGTGCATCACATCGATCGAAGAGCGGACCTCTAGGTCTTTCCAGTAGGGTAGGTCCCAAAATATAGATTTCTTCTTCCACATGGGGTGCGTGATTCTCAGCGTCATTCGAACAGCTAGTCCGGGACCCTTTCCAAAGATTACGTGTAAATCATTGACCATAGCAAGTACGTGATCACCGGTACGCATGGCGGGATTCTTCCGGTGATTTGCCTCGCCTTTGAAATGCTTGCCTTTCTTTCGGCAGTGATGGTTGGTCGGAAGAAATCGACGATGGCCAGGTACACATTCTTCCTGCAGCTTGCCAAGTATATACTATCGGTGTCAAGTAAACAGTGCGTGCATGCGTGGTATCCCTTGTTTGTCTGTCCTGAAAGGTTACTGAGAGCGGGCCAATCGTTGATGGTCACGAACATCAACGCATTTAGGTTAAATTCCTCCTGTTTGTGCTCATCCCACGTAAGTACACCGTTTCCATTCCACAGCTGTAAAAGTTCTTCAACTAATGGCCTTAGGTACACATCAATGTCGTTGCCGGGTTGCTTAGGGCCTTGGATGAGAACTGGCATCATAATGAACTTCCGCTTCATGCACATCCAAGGAGGAAGGTTATACATACATAGAGTCACGGCCAGGTGATGTGATTGCTGCTCTGCTCCCCGAAAGGATTAATGCCATTCGCGCTTAAAGCAAACCATACGTTCCTTGGCTCACTTGCAAACTCATCCCAGTACTTTCTCTCGATTTTTCTCCACTGCGACCCGTCGTGGTGCTCTCAACTTCCGTCTTTCTTACGGTCCTCATGCCATCGCATCAACTTGGCATGCTCTCCGTTTACGAGCAGACATTTCAACCGTGGTATTATAGGAGCATACCACATCACCTTCGCAGAACCCTCTTCACAGGGGCTCGCCGTCAACATCACCAGGGTCACCTCGTCGATCTTATACCGTAATGCACCGCATACCGGGCATTCGTTCAGATCCTTGTATGCACCGCGATAGAGGATGCGATCATTAGGGCATGCATGTATCTTCCGCACCTCCAATCCTAGAGGGCATACGACCTTCTTTGCTGCGTATGTCTTTGTCGGGCAATTCGTTATCCTTTGGAAGCTTCTTCTTCAATATTTTCAGAGCTTCTCAAATCCTTTGTCGAGCACGGCATTCTCTGCCTTCCACCGCAGCAATTCCAAAGACGGGTACCGAGCTTTGTGTTGCCATCTTCGCAATTGAGGTACAACCCTTTTTGTGGTCCTCTAACATGCGATCGAACTTCAGCTTCTCCTTTTGACTTTCGCATTGCGTCCTTGCATCGACAATGACCTGCGGAGATCATCATCATCGGGCACATCGTCTGGTTCCTCTTGATCTTCAGCAGCTTCGCCGCATCATCGTGCACATCGTCTCGGTTCCTCTTGATGTTCGGTAGCATCATCGTATTCAGGGGCACATAGTTGTCATTGTACTCTTCTTCTTCGCCGTCTTCCATCATAACCCCTATTTCTCCGTGCCTCGTCCGAGACATTATAGTGTGGCATGGAACCCTTGTAAAGCAGGTGGGTGTGGAGGATTTTCCGGTCGAGTAAGACTTCGTATTCCCACATATAGGGCATGGACAACACATAAAACCATTCTGCTTGTTTGCCTCAGCCACTTCGAGAAAATCATGCACGCCCTTAATGTACTCGGAGGTGTGTCTTGAACCGTACATCCATTCCCAGTTCATCTGCGTGCATTATATATAATTAAGTGTGTCAAAAATCATTACAGAACATCATGAATAGATAATTAAGTGACCAAATTAATAGAAGTTCATCATCACATTAAAACCAAAGTACATACATAGTTCTCATCTAACAACATAAAGCTCTGCAAAGCATCTAAATTAATTAAACCATACACTGAAACTATGTAAAACATTTCAATGCGAAAACAAATGCGATCATAATCGCAGCCAAGGTAACAACTGATCCAACGGCATAATGATACCAAGCCTCGGTATGAATGACATATTTTCTAATCTTTCTAATCTTCAAGCGCATTGCATCCATCTTGATCTTGTGATCATCGACGACATCCGCAACATGCAACTCCAATATCATCTTCTCCTCCTCAATTTTTCTAATTTTTTCCTTCAACAAATTGTTTTCTTCTTCAACTAAATTTAACCTCTCGACAATAGGGTCGGTTGGATTTCCGGTTCAACAACGTCCTAGATAGTCACGTTGGTCGGCATAATTCTCATAAACAATAAATGAACCAATAGTTATGAAAAGATAATATATACCACATCCGAATCATAGGCGGGGCCGAGGGCGGCGGGCGGATACCAAAACCATCGCACTATATAAGATGCAATAACAAAAGTAAGAAAATTATACAAGTATCTATATAAACATACAAGTAAGAATTTTTTTCCTTTCGAGAAAGAAGATAAGATAAGAACAAGAGGCTCACCACGGTGGTGCCGGCGGCGATATCGGCAGGCGATCGGCGGCGGTGAAGACGGGACGGGGCGTGACGGACCGCTAAACCTAGACAAATATTAAGGAAAATGGAGCTTGGAGGTCGAGTTTGGAGAGGAGAAAGCTTAAGTAGTGTGGCTCGGGCATTCCATCGAACACCTCGTGTGCATAGGAGGTGAGCTAGAGCACCACAAAGCTCTCCCTCGCACGCCACGAAAAGCGAGCCTTGGGAGTGCTCGCTTTCATGGGCGAGGGTATATATAGGCAACTAAGTGGTCCCGGTTGGTGACTTGAACCGGGACTAAAGGGGAGCCTTTGGTCCCGGTTCGTCCCACCAACCGGGACCAAAAGATCCAGACGAACCCGGACCAATGGCCCACGTGGCCCGGCCGGGCCCCGGGGCTCACGAACCGGGTCGAATGCCCCCATTGGTCCCGGTTCTGGATTGAACCGGGACTAATGGGCTGGCCGGGCCTGGACCATTGCCCTGTTTTCTACTAGAGACGATGGTGGCCGGTCGCAGGATGGTGACTGCGGCGAGGTCGCTGCAGCAGAGGTGGAATGACCATGTTGACGCGCACAGCTGACCTTGAACGACATGACGCGGTCGGTGACTCCGGTTGACCGGCACGGAGCTTCTCCATGGCGTCGCCGTCCAGAACCTGTTTGACGAAATGCCCATACAAAAAGGAGGTGTAAATAAAAAAGAAAAATGAAAAAAGGAGGCACTGAGTCAATGACATGTGGGTCCCATGTCCACCTCAACGTATTTGTCCACATAGGCATGCCATGTCAGTCCGACAGGTGGGCCCAACTTGTCGGTTTTGCTATTTTTGCGGCCAAATCAGCCCATCGGTGCTCCGTGTTATAAGTTAGGCTCAGAACTGATGGGTTTTTTATTTTTGACCTGACTCAAATCTGATACTAACGTGTTACCCTAACCTCAAATGTGGTGGTTTTGGGTAAATAACACTGCACAAACAGACCAGACATCATGATGGGCATCAGCCGCGGGATGAAATATTGCGCCGGCGCACTGGCTTGGCTGCTGCTTGGCCAACAGTGGCGCATAGTGCCGACCCAGCTAGAGCGGCGAGCGGAGGCACGGGCAGCAATCAGGAGCAGCGCATGCGTGGCTAGCATCGGCAAGCAAGGCCGCAACATGACAGCGCGGTACACGTACTGCCCAGTGTATGACTGCACGCAACTAGGCATGCACATCTTGCGGACTCGCGTTGCAGCCATCAGCACGACCATTGCTGGCCAGCGGACTGACCAGCTGTGCGGGGCGTACGAGGAGAGAAGGAGGAGCGCAAGCGGAAGTATGATGGACATCATTTTGTCTTGCTTTGTCCATGGCCAACGATCTCAAACAGAGAGCGGTGGCGGCGGCGGCTTTGCAGCGAGGAAGGCGATAACGGACTGATTCGTTGATAACGGACAGATTCGTTTTCTTCGCTTGCTCTGTTTAAAAAAAAGAGGTTGTGGGTTTTTTTTAATACAGAGGAAATACTGCAGTTTTGGTAATACTGCAGTTTTAAATGTCATAGCCAAACAGCTCACAGTAATCAAAACCGTAGTAATTTAGAAAATTGTAATATTCCTATAATACTTCGAAAAAACTGAGCTATCAAACGGGGCCTAATGTTTTTCTTTTGCAAGGTTGTTTGGTTTAATGTCTTTAGCTATTAGGTTCATGTTTGCCATGTATTCTGAGTGTCTAAGTTTATCTACCAATTTGTTCGTAGTATTTTGTAATGCGAGAAATATTTGGACGGGATATGCTAGCTAGTATTATTACTGGACCTATCTCTTCTGAACATCTCTTCTGGACATGCAAACACTATCCTAAATTTCAGCCAACTTTTCTTTATTTGGCTTCAGGTCGAATTTTGTAACCGTTTGATCTGACACGAATCTCAGAGCACCCATTTTTACCTCTGCCAGTGCGCGTGCCGGACTCGTTTATTGTTCGGTTTCGTTCCGGTTGCGGGTCGCTCACCTCGTATGTACTTGCGTCCACAGGGAGCAGTTTTCGCACACTTGTCGTTGCGTAAGAGCATCTCCAGCCGTTCAGCCCCCAGGGCGCCAAGAAAAGGATGGCCTGGGGGCGAACCGGCGCTAGATTGGCCCCTGAGGGCGGCCAAGCTCCCAGCCACGCCCCCAGGCGGCACCCCCAGCCACGGCAAATTCAAACGTAGTCATTCCCGAGCATAAAATAGACGCCACAACCCGGCGATCAAGCTGCCAGTAGATCGGCGGTTGGATGAAAACTTCGGCGTACAAAAAGCAGAAAGGACGGAAGCGCGCCTCAGGCGGCGAGGTCGGCCTCCGTCGTCGGCGGAGTCGGAGTGTGCGGGCTTGACGGGGTCTCTGTGCTTGGCGGCGTCGGCGTGGCTCCTGTGCTGCGGGGAGTCTCGGCGGCATGATGTGAACCGGGGCCCGATCTTTTGGTGAGAGGGAGATAACTACGATTTTGGGTGGGACTTGACCCTCACGATCCGGCTACCAACCGTACAGAAAGAACCGTACACGACCGATATCCAAAGCAATCGCTGAACCAACTCCACGGCGTTATTGACCGAGCCAACGGCACGATCAACCTATCCACGAAGGATTTTTCCTGCAAGCAAATCAAAGAACATGCAAGAAAATAATAGCCAAGCAATCTCAAAATTGCGAATATGCTAGATGGGATTAATCTCACAAGATGAGGTTCCAATAGGATGTCTTGACGGTCGCACTAGCCGCTACGAGCGAAGACAAATAAAAATAGCAATATAGTTAAACTTCTCTAAGCAAAACCCAAGTATAAACCCTAACCTAGACTAGCTATTTATTAAAGAGGTACAGACGCAAACGAGTACGTAGATGTGTTCCAGCCGGTCTGCTGATCGAAGGAAGTTGTGCACGAGTTGGACAGTACAAAGGCCGAAGCTGCAGGCCTTGACGTGAGGAGACTTGGCGCAGCCCACAATCCATGGCCCACGTCGCTGATACTGATCAATGGATTCAAATCAAAAGGCCTTTGTTCCCTGTGCACTTCACGTGACATCAATGATGGATGGGATGTACTCCCTTTGTTTTTATTTAGTCCGCGTATTAACTTTGGTCAAAGTCAAGCTTTCGATACTTTGACCAGGTTTATAAACAAAAATATTAGCATATAAAATAACAAATCAATAATATTAGATTTATTATTAAATGTACTTTCACATCATATATATTTATTATGGTAAATGATTATATTGTTTTCAATAAACTTGGTCAAATTGTATGAACTTTGACTTCAGTCAATTCTAATATGCAGAGTAAATAAAAATGGAGGGAGTAATAGATGGTTCGGTGGTCATGCAGGCAAGGATGATGGAGCGCATGCATGCATGGATTGCTCCATCTGGTTTTAAGGCATAGCGGTCCCTTGCTTCTTTTATTCTTTTATTCATGAGTACAAGTAAATCGCGACATGAGTGTAATATCATATTTCTGTGGGTTAAATAATATGTCCAAAGGAACGAAAGTACCTGATTGATAATTTGTGGTGTAATATTTATAGACGTTTCTATGATAGCTATGTCCACATCATCCTCCCTTCCTTGAAAACAAAGCCGTCCTCGGCTTTTATTTACCTGGAACACATCATAGAGAAAAACAAAAATAGATGCAACGCATATAGGACGTACAGATGGCGTTAGCTCATGAGGGTGAAATAAATTTGTAACAACACAATTAGGAATATCATGAAAAGTTTTATCCCATACAGAGTCTATGTATGAATTATGGGGACACGAATGAACTACCTGAGCATGCGGTATGTCTAGTTCAAAAGTTGAGACACTCAACGGAAAAATTTCAGAATTGACCGCAAGCATACTATGCATAGCATGATCCGTTGATTTAGTTTTCCCATCATTTATTATTTCATTAGGGGTCATTGGAAGCAAGTTAATGGTTTTTCCTTCAAACACGAGAGTATACGAATTTGTTCTACCATGATGGGTAACACTAGTATCATATTGCCAAGGTCGACCTAACAATAAAGAACATGCTTGCATAGGTACAACATCGCAGTCAACATAATCATGATATGAACCAAGTGTAAAATGAACCCTCACACGACGTGTTACCTTCAACTTACCACAGTCGTTGAACTATTGGATGTAATATGGATGGGGTGTCTTGTAGTGGCGAGGCAAAGCTTCTCTACCATCTCAATACTCGCCAAATTATTGCAGCTTCCACCATCAATGATCACACGAACAGAATGCCCTTTGACAACAAACTTAGTTTGAAAAAGATTATGGCGTTGAGGCATCTCAGTACGCCCAACCTGGGCACTAAGTACTCGCATGGTTACAAGGCTAGGATATTGATCTGCCATTGCAGCATTAACATGTATCGCCTCCGTGTCATTCTCCTTAGTGTCACCTGCATTATTAGTGGAAAGCATAGCATGTGTATCTTCATCCAAATCACTAGCGGAGGAGTACTCACCATCTTCCCGCACAATGAATGTACGTTTATTCGGGCAATCCTTCATCAAGTGCCCGCCACCTTTGCATATATGACACTTCATGTCTCTTGTGCGTCCAGACGAAGTGGTGGGTGCTTGAAAAATTGCTCCCGATGCCGCAGAGGATTGTGGAGCTGATTTCGAACTTGTTTGGAGTGCACCACTGTTCGAGATATGTGGTGTTGCCTCGGTAGTGGGTGGGATAGTTGAAGAGTGTGTCCATGATGAATGACGACCTGCAGAAAAGTTACCTCGTCCCTTGTTGTGTCGTCCCTGTACTTCCCTTTCAGCTTTACAAGCAAAATGAAACAAACGAGTAATAGAATTGTACTCCTTATAGTCCAATATATCCTGAATATCACGATTCAAACCACCTAAAAATCTAGCCATCATAGCATCGTCGGTTTCAACTAATCCACATCGCACTAAGCCAGTTTGCAATTCTTGATAATAATCCTCTACAGAACTACTACCTTGTTTTAAACGTTGCAATTCATTTAGCTTATCACGAGCATAATATGAAGGAACATAACGCTGTCGCATAGCTCATTTTAAAGCATCCCAAGTAGTAGGTATATTATTTGCATTAATACGACAATATTCACTCCATCACATGGAAGCAAAGTTTGTAAATTCACTAGTGGCTGCCCTAACTCTTTGGTTCTCAGGAATATCATGACATGCAAAATTTTTGTTCAACAGAAAGTTCCCAGTCAAGATAAACATCTGGATTATATTTATCATTGAAAGCAGGCATAGTAAATTTGATTTTGGCACTAGAGTGTTCATAATCTCTAACATCATACCTGGGTTGACCTCGTGCCATACCGTGACGGTTGAAACGTAGCTGTCGATGAGCACGGTCATTGTGGTGGTTGACCATTTGGTCGTCTTCGGTGTCACCAGAATAATCCTCGTAGTTGTCCCCATGTTCCTCGGTGATGCGGGGAGGAATTTGTTGGTGCTGGTTTATGGTGGCGGCATCAGTGGCAGTAGCTGGGTGTTGTGGATGACCCATGGGCACACGCCGAGCTCGCGAAATAGCGCCGCCACCCGGGGAGTTGCGAGGATCAACATTGTTGTTGATGGGGGGTGCAGTCCGCAACTCGTCAAGACGTGACAAGATGTCCTTTAGCTGTGTGTTTGCAACATCCTGTGCATCCTCTATGGCCTTGAGCCTTTCTTCGGTCGCAATCTGAGCACCCTCAAGTTGGGCAAGACGCTCGCTGGTGACTTTCACATCCGTTATGGACCCTCAAGTGTGGGTTGATCCTGTGTCATTGTTAGCGAAAGAGAAAAAAAAACACAATTTATAATCCCTATCAACTAACAGGATGTGGTGGACAAATTTCTCTCACGCTCAAGCTTAGTATCAAATTCTTACTTGTTCTTACCAATGCAGCAGGTGGTGATCGGCGCGTCGGTGTTGGCCTCAAACGACTGATGAAGATTGGATGGAGCGATAACCAGGAATCAGTAGAGCCGGAACCTGTACTTATTGGTAGAAGAAGTGTAGCTTGGCAAAGGCTTCTCAACTCACAATATCAATGGCACAATTTAGCAAAAAGCAATGCAAGTTGAATAATTGCTCAAACTCCTAACTAGTGCTGGCAGTCGACTAGTAAGAGATAAAACAATCTAAGCCCAGATACTGAATCAAGGGAGTGAAAACCGAATGAAAATATGATAGCTCCAAGTAGCTAGATATAAGTGAGGTATATCCGCAATGTATGACAAAGCTCGAAAATATATGATAGATGGAGTGGCGATCAAGTAGCAGCAAAAATAGTATCCTGAGTAGCAATAGAACAGAGCAGTTCAAAAGAGATGCTAGTCGGCCTGATTTTTTTTTACATTTTTTTCCTTTTTCTTCTCCTTTTTTTCTCTTTTTTTGTCACTCTTTTTTTCCTTTTTTTTTCCTTTTTGTTTTGCCCAGGCCAGTAACCAACAAGTATACACACGTACGAAGAGGACAAAAGGATTAAACCAAAGGGTGCAACTAGAAGCGACCTGATTGTACTACTGGAGATTAGGAATTATAATGGAATACGTGTGCATGCAAGAGGACAAGTAACTCACACAACAGATACAGCGGTGGTGGCAGTGGCGGAGCCAAGGGGGGGCGAGCAGGGGCCTGCCCCCCCCCCCCCCCCTAACGATCGAGCAGACAGTCGCCAGCTTACAAGGTAATTAGCGATAACATTGTTGAAGACTTATACTTGCCCCCCCCCCCTATCATCTCGACATGAATTCTGCAAGAGGGCAAAGGGCCCATGAGAAAGCCCATTAATGGCCAGATGGGCTCCTCCACTAGTAGTTTCCTAGGTCCTGGTGCTCTCGCATCGAATTAGCCCTTGCGCCACTGCCATCCGCTCCCCCTGCCCTCTCCCTGCCTCTGCCCTCCCTGCTCAACTAAGGATCAGGTTGGATTCAAACGGCGACGCAGGTGTTTCACTAGTCGATTTAGTCTGGAGCCAGCGTACAAAAATCCAAGATTAAGACCCTACCGTATATTCTAATCTTTCTCAATTCTTTATTTTGTATGTGTCGAACTTATACATCATATTTATTTTATTTTGTTTACGAAATTATTAATATCTTTCTTTTTACTAGCAATCATGGAGGCAAATTTAAACTCATTCAAATGTAATGATGTTTTTAATTATAGCACCAAAGCTCGACCTTGCTATAGTGCTATAAGGTTTTTTTGCACTAGATTTTTTTGTCAACTTGGCTTGGCCCCCTCTATGGCTAAATTCTGGCTCCGCCCCTGGGTGGTGGATAGCAGAAGGTACAGCGCGCAGGATGGCAGATGAAACAGCGACGCACAGGTGGGCGTTTGTCTCGGATGAAGCGTGGCTGCTACTGGGTAGATGGATGGGTACCACGTGAATCCAAGAAAAATCAAATAGACCAGGAATCGTGGAACCCAAGCAACGACTAAACCTGTGACTAGTAGACTCGTGGTGCAAACGGAAGATACTAAAAAAATGATAAGCGGCAGCGGGCGGCAGGCGGCGGACGGATGGAGCGATATAGTGGACACCGAAGAGATGAAGTTCTACTTTTTTTTTCTGTTTTCCGACGAATAAACAACTTGCGGCAGGAATTGTGGGCGGACAAAAACAAGTATGATCTAGTAGATAATTTCTCCCAAACTAATCTAAACCAGCACTATTTCTAGGATGAATGCAAACAAAAATTCAACAAAGCAAATACTAGATGCAAAATTGCTAAAGGCTAAAAAGATAGGTGCAGCGGATGAACTAATCTAAATTTTTTTGGCTTTTTTTGGGTTATAGGATAGAAAAAGATCGAATCTAATAAAACTATAAATCTCTCATCGATGAACCTGAAAACTGATACCACTTGATGTGAACCGGGGCCCGATCTTTCGATGAGAGGGAGATAACTACGATTTTGGGTGGGACTTGACCCTCATGATCCGGCTACCAACCGTACAGGAAGAACCGTACACGACCGATAGCCACGGCAATCGCTGAACCAACTCCACGGCGTTATCCACCGAGCCAACGGCACGATCAACCTATCCACGAAGGATTTTTCCTGCAAGCAAATCGAAGAACATGCAAGAAAATAATAGCCAAGCAATCTCAAAATTGCGAATATGCTAGATGGGATTAATCTCACAAGACGGGGTTCCGATAGGATGTCTTGACGATCGCACTAGCCGCTACGAGCGAAGACAAATAAAAATAGCAATATAGCTAAACTTCTCTAAACAAAACCCAAGTATAAACCCTAACCTAGACTAGCTATTTATTAAAGAGGTACAGACGCAAACGAGTACGTAGATGTGTTCCAGCCGGTCTGCTGATCAAAGGAAGTTGTGCACGAGTTGGACAGTACAAAGTCCGAAGCTGTAGGCCTTGACGTGAGGAGACTTGGCGCAGCCCACAATCCATGGCCCACGTCGCTGATACTGATCAATGGATTCAAATCAAAAGGCCTTTGTTCCCTGTGCACTCCACGTGACATCAATGATGGATGGGATGTAATAGATGGTACGGTGGGCATGCATGCAAGGATGATGGAGTGCATGCATGCATGGATTGCTCCATCTGGTTTTAAGGCATAGCGGTCCCTTGCTTCTTTTATTCTTTTATTCCTGAGTACAAGTAAATCGTGACATGAGTGTAATATCATATTTCTGTGGGTTAAATAATATGTTCAAAGGAACGAAAGTACCTGGTTGATAAGTTGTGGTGTAATATTTATAGATGTTTCTATGATAGCTATGTCCACATCACGGCATCATCACTCGGGCTTGGTGGCGGCGGCGGCGTGGGCGTGGGCGTGGGCGGCATCGTCGAGGGAAGCTAGTTCAGGATGAGGCCACGCTCCGCCAAGTACCACGCCTTGACCGCCTCGTCGTTGCTCGAGCATGTCCGCCCGCCAGCAGAAAGCCAGTCGGTGTTTCTCTTCTTCGCGGTGACGTTGGTCCAGAGTAGGTCGAGCTTGACGGCGCTGCTCGACATCAACGCCGACCACCGCGCCTCGGTCTTCTCTTCACGAAGGGCGGCACAGACATGTCGTCCGGCGGCGATCTTTGGATGGACTCACGCGCGGCGGTGGCCGCGTCGGCGTGTTTCCCCTTCTTGGCACCTTTGTTGCCGTCCGGCCGCCCTTCTGACGCGCCCGGAGTCGGCGCGTCCGGCTTGTAGGTCTCCTTGGCCTTGTCGAGGGTGCGCCGGACTTCCGCCCACTTCTCGCACTTGTCAATGCGCTTGTAAACGTGGAGGTACTTGAATTCGGCGTCGTTGTTGCTCTGCCGTCTGAGGCGAACATATGCACAAAGCTGTCGCAGACGAACAAAGCAGTTGGCGGGCGACACGGCGAAGAGAGGCGGAGACCGGCGTGGCATACCTGATCCTCAACGCTGACGCCGCTCTCCGGGCGAGCGGCGACCTCCTCGACGACCCCATGCCATTTGTTGCACGCCCCCTGGATACGCCCCCAATGGTCTCGTCGGTGTCGCCGAGGTGCGAGAAGGGCAGCGCGCAACGGCGGAGAGGGGGCGTCGGGGAGGACGCCTACGTGGGCGGCGAGTAGTTGTATGGAGGATACTGCACGCCGGTGAAGGCGGACGAGGGCATGCGCTGGGCCGGGTGTCCATGGGGGAAAGTGACGTTTGGGTTGAACCCACCATGCGCGTCCCCGTCGGCGTAGCCCGGCAAAGACGATCCCCATGGTTGCGGCGACGGAGAGCCGACGCCTTGCTGGCCCCAGGGCACGTACTGCACGTGGTTGCTGGGTGGATTCATCATCCCCGCGCGAGTCGCCTCGGCCTCGGCTTTGGTCGCGGCGGCGACCACCGGCCATGACGCGTGCCGCATTGTCACGGGCCTTCTTGGCGATGGCCTGTTCACGGTCGGCGGTGACAACCTCCGCCGCACTTCCACCCTCAATCGGCATTTGTCATGCCGGTGGCTTGACGGCGGCGCCCTCGGCTTCTCTGCTTGGTTTGGGTGGCGGAGGCTGTCGCGATTGCCTTGGCGTGGGGACGTGCTAACTTCTTCGGTGGCATGGCGGCCGGCTGGGAGGCAAGCGGGAGGGAGATTGGTGGGAGGAAAGGAGAAAATGGGAGGAAGTGGGGAAAAGCGGGAAGAAACGGCGGGAAGAGGCGCTCGACTTCGCCGGCGAAGCGGACCACGCGCCCTTTTCGCTTGTGCGGCGCCAGGCGCCCCAGGCGCCGGGTTCTGCTGGTCCACCGGCACCCGATTCGGCCGAGCCGGTGAAAAGGGCTTCAGGCGACTAGGCCTTTTTGGCGGCCGGCAGCAAAACGCTGGGAGGGCCTGTTGAAGCGTCTGGAGATGCTCTAATGGAGCAGGCAAAGAATGGTGGTTGGCTAGCTGCCGGCGAGCATAATCTACATTTTCCCATCAGTGAGAGAACTGCCTGGTGTGTATAATCTATATGTTATCAGAGCTGAGAGGTCTTGAGCTTAAAACCCGTCTGACGCAATTTAAAAATAAAAAATTACAACCCACTTTTGATGAGGGGGCGTTGTAGGGCCGCCCGCGCCGATTCCTTCCGGTGAGAGGACGAAGCCGAGTGCGGCGCGTCGACGGTTTATATGGACGGGTGGGGGATGGGCGGAGGGATGAGATATGCGACAACACCATTGGCATGGATGAAAGACGGCGACGGCAGTAACATGTCGTTAGACCAGCTAATTTTTTTAAAATAATACATTTTTTATTAATTTTCATAAATATTACGTTGGGTAAGTTTTTTTAATAATACACCGTCGGCCCGCTGCAGGCCGACTGGGCCTAGTCGGCCCACAGCAGGCCGATTGGATTCCAGTCGGCCTACAGCTGGCCGACTGGCCCCTGTCGGCCCACTGTGGGCTGATTGGGTCCTGTCGGCCCACTGTGGGCCGACTGGAGCTAATTGGCCCACTGTGGGCTAATTGTTTTTGCAAAAAATAGGCATAAAAAATATATGTTTAAAAAAATATTAATCATGTAATTAAAAAATGTTAAACGTGTATAAAAAAATTCCTGATGTATACAAAAATGTACAATATATATGCAAAAATGTTGACATAAAAGTATGTTTTAAAAAGTGTTAATCATGTATTTAAAAATTGTTAAATGTGTGTATAAAAATGTTCCTTATTTATACAAAAATATAGAATGTGTATGAAAAAAGTTGACAACAAAAAATTATGTTGGTGAGTTGGTGACAAAAATAAATCAAGGTTCTGAAAAAATATGATTGGTTGCTCTTTTGTATGGAACTGGAACATTTTTTTCAAACATATTTTTGGTGTCAACTTTTTTCATACACATTCTATATTTTTTATAGATAAGGAACATTTTTTATACACACATTTAATAATTTTTAATCATGTATTTGAAAAATGTCAGCTTTTCAAACATAATTTTTGGTGTCAACTTTTTTCATACACATTCTATATTTTTGTATAAATAAGGAACATTTTTATACACACATTTAACAATTTTTAAATACATGCTTAACACTTTTCAAAACATATTTTTTATGTCAACATTTTTGCGTATATATTGTACATTTTTTGTATACATCAGGAACATTTTTTTATACACGTTTAATATTTTTTAATTACATGATTAACATTTTTTAATATATATTTTTTATGCCTTTTTTTTTGCAAAACAATTAGCCCACGGCGAGCCAATTAGCTCACGCAATCAGCCCACAGTGGGCGGCGAGCCAGTCGGCCAGCTGTAGGCCGACTGGAATCAATCGGCCTGCTGTGGGCCGACTAGGCCCAGTCGGCCTGCAGCGGGCCGACGGTGTATTATTTTTGAAATTTTTTATCCAGCGTAATATTTATGAAAATTAATAAAAAAAGTAATATTTAAAAAAAATAGCGTTAGACCACGCACGCAAGTCTATATGTGTTGGGGTCTCCTGATTACCTTTATTTGGGTCGGGCCTTCGGTCTAACCGAGTCGGACCGAGCTTTTACCGGTTTGGACCGGACGAATTTCGGTCCCCTTTTCACACACTGGACCGGCCATATTATTTATCGGGCAAGGACCGTACAGTCCGGTCCTTAGCGGGCCGTGAGCCGGTCAAAAAGGCCGCTCGACACGAGCTTCTCAGTGTATCCATGTGATAGTATATACCCCCCCCTGATTCAGCATACCGTGTCGTGCTCCCGGTAGCGTGCGCGCTCTGGTGTTGTGCGTTCAGTAATTTTCACCCATAACTTTGGAACAACAAGGGGGGCTTGGGGGGATTTTCGAAAATGAAAATCTCATGGGTGCGAGTTCAATAAAGGGTGTAATGTTTGTGCGATTTAGTATCATGGCAATTTTTTTGTGTATGTTTTCCATGGCTTCATGCGTGATTGGTTGACAAGGCGTCCGTTCATCCCTTAAACCTGAATGAGAGGATTTACTCCCTGGCAGTGCCACTTGGAGGATTCTTTTCTAGGGATAGATGTAGGTGTTTGCAGCAGCTCATTGTTCTTACCTTTCTGGGACATAGAAATTTTTTCTCATTTTTGCATGTAGGCACTATTTTTCTCTGAATCATGTGTGAACTATGTTGTTTTTTTTCAACCGAAAAAAAGATGAGAGCTATGCATTTTTGTCATCAGCTAATTGTCCTTTTCCATTTCTTCTCCATTAATTACATATGTTCTGTTTTGTGTGTGTTGATTTCAGTATATATTTTTCTCAATGCTCAGTATATATTTGATTAGATATAATCGTGTTTCCAGTTTTTTAGTTAAATTCCCGAAGAAATGGTAGTATTTTTCACTGCTCAGTAAATAATCTGATCAGACATTCAAATATCCCTAATGATCAGTACCTTAGTGTTTATTGGCTATCATTTTTTCAGCATTTTCATTGTTCACTAGTTTTTTCAATCATTATAGTCTGAGGCATCAACGTTTATTCTTCATTTTTTAGTTAATGTTCACTACTCCCTTCGTCCGGAATTACTTGACGCTCAAATGGATGTATCGGTCTTGATACATCCACTTGAGCGTGAAGTAATTTCGGACGGAGGAAGTAGTTGTTTAAGTCTTTAGTCTTAGTTTTCAGTTTATAGTGTCCAGTATATATGCCTATGGATCAGTAGCTTTAGTGTTTCAATTAGTCATCTTCAGTTAGTCAGTCAACCCATGATTCATGTCAGTCTAGTGTAGGTGTGTGCGTCGATTAGCCAAGAAATTCATCATCAGTCTAGTGTAGGTGTGTGCATTGATCAGCCAGGAAATTCATCATCAGTCTACTGTAGGTGTGTTTCATTTAGTCCTATTTAGTTCTTCATTAAGCTGTTAGTCATGCTGTTAGTCTCTGTCCTTGATCATCAGTTCTAAGTTAAGTCATTAGTTATTTGGGGGATTGGCTGTCCAGAGACTTTATGAGATAAATGGTAACATTTTTTTTGCCAAACACACATATCATTTTTTACAATCATAACCACCTCTCTATTTGTCATTCAATGAGCATCTACCCCTGCATAACCCTGCTCACCCCCCATGTTTTTGCCCTTGTCATTTACTTCATTATTTCTCTTCTTCTTGTTGTTGCGGTCATTTTCATTCTTCGGTCTTCTCTTCATTCTATTCTCCAGTCCATGCCCTTCTCTTTGTCTCATGGTTATAGTTGTTTTCTTAGCAAACCTCAATTTCTTATTCATGTTTTCATTGTTCACGCTCTCTTTCATCAGTACCAGTTTCTCTTTTTTCAATCTTCATTATTTTTCTTTCTTCACTGCTTGGTCATTTTCTGTAGTACCTCGGTTCTCAGTTTCTCTTTTTGAGGTGTTCAATCTTCATCCTCTCTTTAATTTTCTTTCTTCAAACATTAGAATTTTAGAACATTTCTACTTTCTTAGTTATTTTGTCTCTCTGTTTTCAGTCTCTTTCTTCTTTAGTTAATAGTCTTCTCATTTTTCATCTTGTTCCTTTAGTCCCTTAGTTCCTCATTACCCCGGTTCACTAATTTATCTAATTTCATCATCAGTTAATCAGTTTATTATTTATTTGTGTGGTGTGAGCTACCTTTTATTTGTGTGAGACTTGATTTGCTTTATGAGACTATGTTATGCTTATTGCTTCATATGTTGGCATATGTCATGCTTATTATTCTTATCTCACAATATATTTGTTCACAACACCTCTTGCATGTGATCTAGGCATCATTTAGTATGTACTCTTGTTGATCACATGTCAAGCTTTTATGCAGTGAGTTTTCTTCTGTTGGATATGAGTGCTACGGACGGGTTGATGAGAGGAATGGAAGTGATTGACACGGGAGCTCCTCTCAGTGTTCTGGTCAGTGGAGCTAATCTTGGACGAATTTTCAACGTTCTTGGGGAGCCTGTTGACAATTTGGGTCCTGTAGATAGTAGTTGTAGGATCTTGAGAAGAGGTGTCTAGAGGGGGGTGATTAGACACTAAGTACCAAAGTTGCAGTTTTTAACCTTATTAAAGATTAAGTGGAGTTTAGGCACAAGTTTAACTTTTTCAATACATAACAAGCAAGCATGCAAAGAGTATATGAGCAGCGGAAAGTAAAGCATGCAACTTGCAAGAAAGTAAAGGGAAGGGTTTGGAGGATTCAAACGCAATTGGAGCCACGGATGTTTTTGTCGTGGTTCCGATAGGTGGTGCTATCATACATCCACGTTGATGGAGACTTCAACCCACGAAGGGTAGCAGTTCTTGTGAGTCCACGGAGGGCTCCACCCACGAAGGGTCCACGAAGAAGCAACCTTGTCTATCCCACCATGGCCGTCACCCACGAAGGACTTGCCTCACTAGCGGTAGATCTTCACAAAGTAGGCGATCTCCTTGCCCTTACAAACTCCTTGGTTCAACTCCACAATCTTGTCGGAGGCTCCCAAGTGACACCTAGCCAATCTAGGAGACACCACTCTCCAAGAAGTAACAAATGGTGTGTTGATGATGAACTCCTTGCTCTTGTGCTTCAAATGATAGTCTCCCCAACACTCAACTCTCTCTCATAGGATTTGGATCTGGTGGAAAGAAGGTTTGAGTGGAAAGCAACTTGGGGAAGGCTAGAGATCAAGATTCATATGGTAGGAATGGAATATCTTGGCCTCAACACATGAGTAGGTAGTTCTTTCTCAGAAATGGTAAGTTGGAAGTGTAGGTTCGGTCGATGGCTCTCTCCACGAATGAAGAGGAGGTGGAGGGGTATATATAGCCTCCACACAAAATCTAACCGTTACACACAATTTACCAAACTCGATGGGACTGATTCAACAGACTCGGTCGGACCGATTTAGTAAACCTAGTGACCGTTAGGATTTTCAGTGGGACCGAAATGCAACTCGGTAGGACCGATATGGTTAGGGTTAGGGCATAACGTAATCTCGGTGAGACCGATTACACAAACTCGGTGAGACCGATTTTGGTAATTAGCTAACTAGAGAGTTGGTCAGGCAAACTCGGTTGGACCGATTACTCAAACTCGGTGGGACCGATTTTGATAATGAGTCAACCAGAAAGTTTGCATTGCAATCTCGGTAGTACCGATTGCTCAAACTCGGCGAGACCGATTTTGATAATGGACATACACAGAGAGATTACAATCCCATCTCGGTGAGACCAAGATCCCTATCGGTGAGACCGATTTGCCTAGGGTTTGTGGTAGTGGCTAAGACATCCAAACTCGGTGGCGCCGGATAGGAAAAATCAGTGGGGCCGAGTTTGACTTTAGGTATTAGGACATATGTGTGGAAGTGGGAAAATAGTTGAGGGTATTTGGAGCATATCACTAAGCACTTGAAGCAAGAGGCTCATTAAGCAACACCTCATCCCTCCTTGATAGTATTGGCTTTTCCTATAGACTCAATGTGATCTTGGATCACTAAAATGTAAAATGAAGAGTCTTGAGCTTGAAGCTTGAGCCAATTCTTTGTCCTTAGCATCTTGAAGGAGTTCCCACATCCTTTAGTCCATGCCACTCCATTGTTGAACTTATCTGAAACATACTAGATAAAAGTGTTAGTCCAACAAGAGATATGTTAACATTAATTACCAAAACCACCTAGGGAGCACTTGTGCTTTCAATCTCCCCCTTTTTGGTAATTGATGACAACATACTTCAAAGCTTTAGATAAAGATATAAAGAATAGCAAGTAAAGCTTTGGAAAGACATGTAACAGGCATAGGCTCCCCCTACATGTATGCAATCATGTGAATATGGAATATAGAAGCATGTGATAGCATAACCATGATAGAGCAGGCAATGTGTTACATGTGTCTTGGCCATATGCATCAGAGCAAAGAATATTAAAGAAAGTACCTTCATGCCCATGAGTCCTTCTTGCAAACAGTATGTACATCAGCAAGAATTCCTCATACACATGATTGTGATGCATATACTTACCTTGTAGTCTTGAGTTGGCTTAGGATGGAATGAACCTGCGTAAACAAGGTTAGATAACACAGATGCGCCTACTAGCGGAGCAAACAAAAGAAACCACAAGAATACCAAGACTGGGATGACATGTAGAGAGTGAGTACTAAGTACTACATTGGATTTGACATGTCCCCAAGAGTACAGATATGCAATGAATTTAGATGATTTCTTTCCCTTAGATGTCTTGCTCCCCCTGAATCTAGCATGGGATACTGGGAGAAGATAGGGAACAGAAAATCAGAGCTGAAAGATATAAATGAACAGAGCTAATACAAGCTAATGCAAATGAACATGTCTTTCCCCTCAAGAAGACATGTGGCATCTCTCCTGTTGAACACCAAGCATCTGGGATCCTTGAGAAATACTCTCTACTAGTATTCTCTCCCCCTGGAGATCTCTCTCTCTCTCTCCCCTGAAGGATCTCTCTCTCCCTCTGAGATGTGATCTCTTTCTCTGATGTGATCTTTCTCTCTAAATGATAAGCTTTGATGTGATCTCTCTCTCCCCCTTTGACATCAATTTCCAAGAAGGGCTTGATAAAAAATGTGAGCTCTCTCTCCCCCGCTGGAATTTGTCATGAATGGGTTTGATCCTTGAGTCACAACATAAAGAAATGATAAAAATGTGATGCTTGTAGAGGACAAGATTCATTGAGTGGAGCTGGATCAAAAGAAACACAGAATAAGTGGCAAACTGTTTTTCTTGTTGTGAAATCGGTGGCACCGAGTGGTATGCTTCGGTGGTACCGAAAGTTTTCGGTTGGACCGAAAATAACAAATCGGTGTAACCGAGTTCATCGCAGAGAAAACACTTGTCACCTCAGCTCACTTGACTAATAAGATCTCACAAAGATTTGCAAGGAATTTACTGAATGATATGCAATGAATTGGAATGCAGAAAATGCAGAGCAAACAGAAAGAAATCTAGATTAAGTTTTTTTTTTTGAAAGGGGAAACACATATGCATGAGACAAATGCAAAAACACGGAAAAGAACATAAGAGAACTTCATCTAGAGATGGTCGGCGACAAAGTCACCTATGTTAGAGTATATTGACTTAGGAGTCAAGTGAGATCACTTGATCATAGGTCATACTCATCGTTTAAGCTCAAAATGGGGTTGCCATTTTTCGTTTAAGCATCTTGATGTATTCACATCTTGTCGAGTTGCTTTAACTCATGACTTGGAGTAAAGCTTCTCTAAGATGGAATAACATACCTTGGTTGGTGGTGTCGTCCATGTAGTTGAACTTGTGTGGGTTGCTCAAGGTTGATGTAGCTCATCAAGAATTTGGAGCACCACTTGGAATTTGAGTCCATCTACCTACATGGGTTAGTTCGTGCAAGGAAGAGCACTTGTGTATCCAACAACGACAATCATGAAGCTTAACATAGAATTTGTCAAAGGATATGTTTAAATGGTTTTGTGCTTCCTTGGCTTCAACCACCTTGTGTAGATACTTGGTGATGTAGAGATTGCTCAAGATATGAGTAGGTTACAACCTCATGGAATTTGATTCAACCAAGTACCTACAAGAGTTAGATAACATGCAAGATACAAATATATCCAAGACATAAGATTTTCATCCTGAGAGAAATATCAAGGATTAGTCATAAGCTCATGTCTTGCATGTATCCAATGGAGTTTCTACTCTAAGTTTGAAGCATCAATGATGTTCAATTCTCCCCTTAACCTGCAAAACACTTTATCATCAAGAGGTTTAGTGAATATATCCGCTAATTGCTTTTCGATGCAAACATGCTTAAGATCAATGTCACCCTTAGCAACATGATCTCGAATGAAATGATGACGAACTTCAATATGCTTAGTTCGAGAATGTTGTACGGGATTATGACCAATTTTTATAGCACTTTCATTGTCACAAAGCAATGGAACATGTTTCACATATATCCCATAATCTTTAAGAGTTTGGGTCATCCAAAGTAATTGAGCACAACATGAACCGGCGGCTATGTATTCCGCTTCGGCAGTGGATAAGGATACTGAGTTTTGTTTCTTGGAGGACCAAGACACAAGAGATCTACCAAGAAATTGTCAAGTACCCAAAGTGGACTTTCTATCAACCTTGTCACCGGCATAGTCCGAGTCGGAGTAGCCAACAAGATCGAAAGAGGCCCTCTTAGGATACCAAATGCCAAAATTTGGTGTATGGATTAAGTATCTCACTATCCTTTTCACAGCCTTAAGATGACATTCTTTAGGAGCAGCTTGATATCGTGCACACATGCACACACTTAGCATGATATCGGGACGTGAAACACATAGATATAACAATGAACCAATCATAGAGCGATAAACCTTTTGATCAACCGGTTCATCATCTTTGGTTAAGTCAAGATGTCCACTAGTAGGCATGGGTGTAGTCATACCTTTGCATTCTTGCATATTGAACTTCTTGAATAAGTCCTTGGTGTACTTCGTTTGAGAGACAAAAGTACCTTCCTTAGTTTTCTTGATTTGCAATCCAAGAAAGAATTTGAGTTCACTCATCATAGACATCTCAAACTTCTCCGACATTAGCTTCCCAAACTTTTCACTAAAATGAGGGTTAGTTGAACCAAATATAATATCATCAACATAAATTTGGCATACAAATAATTCTCCATTAACGCTTTTAGTAAAAAGTGTGGAATCAATTTTCCCAATTTCAAAGCCTTTTTCAATAAGGAACTTGGTCAAGCATTTATACCACGCTCTAGGAGCTTGTTTAAGACCATAAAGAGCTTTGTGAAGTTTGTAAACATGATTGGGTTTCTTAGGATTGACAAAGCCGGAGGTTGCTTAACATAAACTTCCTCCTCTATTTCACCATTTAGAAAAGCACTTTTAATGTCCATTTGGTACAAGGTGATATCATGATGATTAGCATAGGCAAGTAAGATGCGAATGGACTCAAGTCTAGCAACGGGAGCATAAGTATCACCATAGTCCATACCTTCGACTTGTGTGTAGCCTTGGGCGACAAGACGTGCTTTGTTGCGAACTACTTGTCCATCTTCATCTTGCTTGTTACGAAACACCCATTTGGTACAGATGATGTTGTGGTTGTTTTCGGGCTTCTCAACCAATGTCCAAACTTGATTCCTCTCAAAGTTGTGTAGCTCCTCATGCATAGCATTTATCCAATCCGGATCTTCCAATGCTTCTTCGACCTTCATAGGTTCAATGCTAGATATGAAAGAATAGTTTTCACGAAAGTTAGCTAAACGAGTTTTAGAGCGAGTGATTCTCCCGGTTTGAATATCATTGTAGATTTGCTCGACGGGATGGTCTTTAGCAATTCTTGCTCGAACTCGTGAAAGCTTTTTCTTGGGTCTTCGTTGAACATCTTCTTCATCTTGCTCTTCTTCTTGGCCTTCTTCATTGTTGGCGTTGTCGTTCTCTTGTCGTGGTGGAGAAGGAGGTTGTTGACGTTCATCTTGATGTACTTCCTCATTTTCTTCATCTTGGTGTGTCCCACTTGTGGATGCTTCCGTATCAACTCTTGGTTCACCTAGTCGTGAAGTAGAAGCTTCCACTTGGACGGACGAGGTACTCTCCTTCACCTCCGTTGGACGGACCTTGCCAATAGACAAGTCTTGGATTGCTTCTGAAGGATCTTTGTCTCCTACATCAATTGGCAATTGCTCTATTTGTGAGCCGTTAGATTCATCAAACTTCACATCTACCGTCTCTTCAACCTTTCGGGTGAAATATTTGTAGACACGGTAAGTGTGAGAGTTTGAGCCATAGCCTAGTAGGAAACCTTCATGAGACTTAGGAGCAAATTTAGAACGACGATGCTTATCAAGAATGTAGCACTTTAAGCCGAATACTCGAAAGTATCCAACTTGGGGTTTGTTACCGGTGAGGAGCTCGTATGCCGTCTTGCCGAGTAGCTTGTGAAGATACAAGCGATTTGTTGCATGACAAGCTGTCTCAACCGCTTCTACCCAAAAGTGATTCGGCGTCTTGTACTCATCAAGCATCATTCTCGCCATTTCGATGAGCGTCCTGTTCTTCCTCTCAACAACTCCATTTTGTTGAGGTGTGTACGTAGCCGAGTACTCGTGTGAAATCCCTTCTTCGTCAAGAAAGGTGTCCACATTTGCATTCTTGAACTCCATTCCGTTGTCGCTGCGAACCTTCTAGATCTTCACTTCAAATTGATTTTGGGCCTTTCTAGCGAAGTTTTTGAAGATCTTTTGGACCTGTGATTTATCATCGAGAAAGAACACCCACGTAAATCTTGAAAAATCATCAACTATAACTAAACAAAAAGAATTTCCACCGAGACTCTTGTAGGAGTTGGGACCAAAGAGATCCATGTGAAGTAGCTCGAGTGGCCTCTTTGTGGTCATGATGTTCTTCACGGGATGCCTTCCTCCAACCTGTTTACACGCTTGACAAGCAATCGCAAAGTCTATCCTTATCAAATATGACATCGTTGACTCCAAGGATATGATTCCCTTTAATAAGCTTGTCAAGGTTTCTCATGCCAACGTGACCTAATCGTCTATGCCATAACCAACCTTTTGAGGATTTAGCAATGAAGCATGTTTTAGGTTGAGCCTTTTAGTGAAATCAACAATCTATAGATCACCTCTACGTATACCGGTAAAGACCATTTTATGATTGTCTCGACGAAACACTTGGCAATCAATTTCAGTAAATAGGACATTGAAACCGAAATCAGCAAGTCTAGATATTGAAAGTAAGTTGTAGCCAAGAGATTCAACGAGCATGACATTCTGAATGAAGCTATCATGTGAGATGGCCACCTTACCAAGACCAACCACCTTACCCTTTGAGTTGTCACCGAAAGTGACAAACTTTCGAGGACTATCATTTTCAGCAAGCTCACGAAACATGTCTTTATCTCCGGTCATGTGATCGGTACATCCACTATCAAGAACCCATTCCTTTCCTCCTGACATATATCCCCGAAGATTTGCCATAAGACCAAAATGTCTCGTTGCATCATCAAGATCGAAGTCACTATCATCATCCTCATCATAGTATCCATGTTCAACATCGTCATGTGGTGGATCAAATCCTAGAGAGGGTAATTCGTTAGAGTGAGTTTGACAATGATCTTGCTTATGAATTCTTATAGCTTCGGAAATAATATCACTAATAATACCAACATCTCCTTTGGCACGCATAAGGTCGGTAAGTTCAAATAGACGATCACCAAACATAGGATCACTAGTATTCATCTTACTCAAAGCAATAGACTTATGGAGAATTTCATCTAGATTTTTCAAGGAATAATTTGGAAATCGTTCCTCAAGAAATTTCCATATTGTGTAGGCACACTCAAGAGTAGGCAGGATTCTAATTAAGTTTCTAGGCAAGCCTCTAGTGATAAGATTAACAGTTCTAAGATTCCTAGTCATGTCAATAGATTCATCAAGGGTAGGATGCATAGGATCAACATGAGGTGCACAAGGGCTAGCAATGTACTTGTTCAAATGATATTGATTAAAAATTACAAGCATCTCATTTTTCCACTCATGAAAATACTCTCCATCAAGAATAGGCACTCTATGTCTAAGACTCCCCAAAGTAGACTCATCCATCTTTCTCCAATGATGATTAAACCAAGGCAATGGAGACCAATGCTCTGATACCACTTGTAGGATCTTGAGAAGAGGTGTCTAGAGGGGGGGTGATTAGACACTAAGTACCAAAGTTGCAGTTTTTAACCTTATTAAAGATTAAGTGGAGTTTAGGCACAAGTTTAACTTTTTAAATACATAACAAGCAAGCATGCAAAGAGTATATGAGCAGCGGAAAGTAAAGCATGCAACTTGCAAGAAAGTAAAGGGAAGGGTTTGGAGGATTCAAACGCAATTGGAGACACGGATGTTTTTGTCGTGGTTCCGATAGGTGGTGCTATCGTACATCCACGTTGATGGAGACTTCAACCCACGAAGGGTAGCAGTTGCTTGAGTCCACGGAGGGCTCCACCCACGAAGGTTCCACGAAGAAGCAACCTTGTCTATCCCACCATGGCCGTCACCCACGAAGGACTTGCCTCACTAGCGGTAGATCTTCACGAAGTAGGCGATCTCCTTGCCCTTACAAACTCCTTGGTTCAACTCCACAATCTTGTCGAGGCTCCCAACTGACACCTAGCCAATCTAGGAGACACCACTCTCCAAGAAGTAACAAATGGTGTGTTGATGATGAACTCCTTGCTCTTGTGCTTCAAATGATAGTCTCCCCAACACTCAACTCTCTCTCATAGGATTTGGATCTGGTGGAAAGAAGGTTTGAGTGGAAAGCAACTTGGGGAAGGCTAGAGATCAAGATTCATATGGTAGGAATGGAATATCTTGGCCTCAACACATGGGTAGGTAGTTCTTTCTCAGAAATGGTAAGTTGGAAGTGTAGGTTCGGTCGATGGCTCTCTCCACGAATGAAGAGGATGTGGAGGGGTATATATAGCCTCCACACAAAATCTAACCGTTACACACAATTTACCAAACTCGGTGGGACCGATTCAACAGACTCGGTCGGACCGATTTAGTAAACCTAGTGACCGTTAGGATTTTCGGTGGGACCGAAATGCAACTCGGTAGTGAAGGAAATGTGCCCTAGAGGCAATAATAAAGTTATTATTTATTTCCTTATATCATGATAAATGTTTATTGTTCATGCTAGAAATGTATTAACCGGAAACATAATACATGTGTGAATACATAGACAAACGGAGTGTCACTAGTATGCCTCTACTAGACTAGCTTGTTAATCAAAGATGGTTAAGTTTCCTGACCATAGACAAATGAGTTGTCATTTGATTAACAAGGTCACATCATTGGTTGAATGATCTGATTGACATGACCCATTCCATTAGCTTAGCACCCGATCGTTTAGTATGTTGCTATTGCTTTTATCCATGACTTATACATGTTCCTATAACTATGACATTATGCAACTCCCGTTTGCGGAGGAACACTTTGGTACTACCAAACGTCACAACGTAACTGGGGGATTATAAAGGAGTATTACAAGTGTCTCCAAAGGCAGATGTTGGGTTGGCGTATTTCGAGATTAGGGTTTGTCACTCCGATTGTCGGAGAGGTATCTCTGGGCCATCTCGGTAATGCACATCACTATAAGCCTTGTAAGCAATGTAGCTAATGAGTTAGTTATGGAATGATGCATTACGGAACGAGTAAAGAGACTTGCCAGTAACGAGATTGAACTAGGTATTGGATACCGACGATCGAATCTCGGGCAAGTAACATACCGATGACAAAAGGAACAACGTATGTTGTTATGCGGTCTGACCGATAAAGATCTTCAGAGAAAATGTAGGAACCAATATGGGCATCCAGGTCCCGCTATTGGTTATTGACCGAGATGTATCTCGGTCATGTCTACATTGTTCTCGAACCGTAGGGTCCGCACGCTTAAGGTTTCGATGACGGTTATATTATGAGTTTGTTTATTTTGATGTACCGAAGGAGTTCGAGTCCGGATGTGATCACGGACATGACGAGGAGTCTCGAAATGATCGATACATAAAGACCGATATATTGGACGGCTATATTCGGACTCGGAAAGGTTCCGGAAGTTTCCGGAGAAAACCGGAGTGCCGGAGGGTTACCGGAACCCCCGGGAAGTAATGGGCCTTATTGGGCCAAGAGGGAGAGAGAGGGCTGCGCCAGAGGTGGCGCGCCCCCCATGGGGAGTCCGAATTGGACAAGGAGGCGCGGCCCCTTTCCCTCTTCCTCTCCCTCTTTCCTTCCCCTTCCTCCTTCCTAGTTGGACTAGGAAAGGGGAGTCCTACTCCCACTAGGAGGAGGACTCCCCTTCCCTTGGCGCGCCTCCTAGGGCCGGGCCGGCCCTCCCCTTGCTCCTTTATATCACAGGGGGGGGCACCCCATGACACACAAGTTGATCCTTGAGATCGTTCCTTAGCCGTGTGCGGTGCCCCTCCACCATATTCCACCTCGGTCAAATCGTAGCAGTGCTTAGGCGAAGCCTGCGTTGGTAGAACATCAAGATCGTCACCACGCCGTCAGGCCGACGGAACTCTCTCCCGAGCTTTGCCGGATCGGAGCCCGAGGAGCGTCACCGATTTGTCGTGTGCCAAGAACTTCGGAGGTGCGAGTAACGGTGCTTGGATCGGTTGGATCGCGAGGAGAACGTCGACTACTTCCTCTACGTTGTGATTGCTTCCGCTTCGGTCTCACGAGTGCGTAGACAACACTCTCCCCTCTCGTTGCTATGCATCACCATGATCTTGCGTGTGCGTAGGGAAATTTTTGAAATTACTGCGTTCCCCAACGGTGGCATCCGAGCCTAGGTTTTTATGGTTTGATGTTTTGCACGAGTAGAACACAAGTGAGTTGTGGGCGATACAAGTCATACCGCCTACCCGGCATGTCATACTTTGGTTCAGCGGTATTGTGAGATGAAGCGGCCCGGACCGACATTACGCCAGACGCTTACGCGAGACTGGTTTCACTGCTACGAGCACTCGTGCTTAAAGGTGGCTGGTGGGTGTCTGTCTCTCACTTTAGTTGAACCGAGTGTGGCTACGCCCGGTCCTTGAGAAGGTTAAAACGGAGTCTATTTGACGAAGTATCGTTGTGGTCTTGATGCGTAGGTGAGATTTGTTCTTGCTTAAGCCCATAGCAGCCACGTAAAATTTGCAACAACAAAGTAGAGGACGTCTAACTTGTTTTTGCAGGGCATGTTGTGATGTGATATGGTCAAGACGTGATGCTATATTTTATTGTATGAGATGATCATGTTTTGTAACGAAGTTATCGGCAATCGGCTGGAGCCATATGGTTGTCGCTTTATTGTATGAAATGCAACGCCTGTAATTGCTTTACTTTATCACTAAGCGGTAGCGATAGTCGTAGAAGCAATAGATGGCGAACGACAACGATGCTACGATGGAGATCAAGGTGTCGGCGCCGGTGACGATGGTGATCACGACGGTGCTTGAGATGGAGATCACAAGCACAAGATGATGATGGCCATATCATATCACTTATATTGATTGCATGTGATGTTTATCCTTTATGCATCTTATTTTGCTTTGGTTGACGGTAGCATTTTAAGATGATCTCTCACCTAAATTATCAAGTAGTGTTCTCCCTGAGTATGCACCGTTGCCAAAGTTCGTCGTGCCGAGACACCACGTGATGATCGGGTGTGATAAGCTCTCGTCCATCTACAACGGGTGCAAGCCAGTTTTGCACACGCAGAATACTCGAGTTATACTTGACGAGCCTAGCATATGCGAGATATGGCCTCGGAACACGGAGACCGAAAGGTCGAGCGTGAATCATATAGTAGATATGATCAACATAAGATGTTCACCATTGAAAACTACTCCATCTCACGTGATGATCGGTTATGGTTTAGTTGATTTGGATCACGTGATCACTTAGATGACTAGAGAGATGTCTGTCTAAGTGGGAGTTCTTAAGTAATATGATTAATTGAACTTAAATTTATCATGAACTTAGTACTGATAGTATCTTGCTTGTCTATGTACATTTATAGATAGATGGCTCGTCTTTGTTGTTCCGTTGAATTTTAATGCGTTCCTTGAGAAAGCAAAGTTGAAAGATGATGGTAGCAATTACACGGATCGGGTCCGTGAATCGAGGATTATCCTCATTGCTGCACGTAAGAGTTACGTCTGGATGCACCGCTAGGTGCCGTGCCCGGCCGATGTAACCGACGGCGTTAAGAACGTCTGGCAGAGCAAAGCTGATGACTACTCTATAGTTCAGTGTGCCATGCTTTACGGCTTAGAACCGGGTCTTCAACGACGTTTTGAAAGTCATGGAGCATATGAGATGTTCCAGGAGTTGAAGTTGATATTTCAACAGAATGCGGATTGAGAGATATGAAGTCTCCAATAAGTTCTATAGCTGCAAGATGGAGGAGAATGGAGTGCGTCGGTGAGCACATACTCGTAATGTCCGGGTATTACAATCACTTGACTCAACCGGGAGTTGATCTTCCGGATGATTGTGTCATTGATGTAATTCTTCAATTACGCCACCAAGCTACAAAGGCTTCGTGATGAACTATAATATGCAAGGGTTAGTAAAGACTATGCTCGAGCTCTTCGCAATCTTTGAAGGCTACGGAGGTAGAAATCAAGAAGGAGCATCAAGTGTTGATGGTCAATAAGACCACTAGTTTCAAGAAGAAAGGCAAAGGGAAGAAGAAGGGGAACTTCAAGAAGAACGACAAACAAGTTGCTGCTCAGGAGAAGAAACCCAAGTCCGGACCTAAACCTGAAATCTGAGTGCTTCTACTGCAAGCAGACTGGTCACTGGAAGCGGAACTACCCCAAGTATTTGGCGGATAAGAAGGATGGCAAGGTGAACAAAGGTATATGTGATATACATGTTATTGATGTGTACCTTACTAGAGCTCGCAGTAGCACCTGGGTATTTGATCGGGTTACATTGCTAATATTTGCAACTCGAAACAGGGGACTACGGATTAGCGAACACCGGCAAAGGACGAGGTGACGATGCGGCGTGGGAAATGGTTCCAAAGTCGATGTGATCGCGGTCGGCACGCTACCTCTACATCTACCTTCGGATTAATTTTAGACCTAAATAATTGTTATTTGGTGCCAGCGTTGAGCATGAACATTATATCTGGATCTTGTTTGATGCGAGACGGTTATTCATTTAAATCGAGAGAATAATGGTTGTTCTATTTATATGAATAATATCTTTTATGGTCATGCACCCTTGACGAGTGGTCTATTTTTAATGAATCTCGATAGTAGTGATACACATATTCATAATGTTGAAACCAAAAGATGCAGAGTTGATAATGATGGTGCAACTTATTTGTGGCAATCGCCGTTTAGGTCATATCGGTATAAAGTGCATGAAGAAACTCCAAAGCGATGGACTTTTGGAGTCACTTGATTATGAATCACTTGGCACTTGCGAACCGTGCCTCATGGGCAAGATGACTAAAACCCGTTCTCCGGTACTATGGAGAGAGCAACAGATTTGTTGGAAATCATACATACGAGATGTATGTGGTCCAATGAATGTTGAGGCTCGTGGCGGATATCGTTATTTTCTCACCTTCACAGATGATTTAAGCGAGATATGGGTATATCTACTTAATGAAACATAAGTCTGAAACATTTGAAAAGTTCAAAGAATTTCAGAGTGAAGTTGAAAATCATCGTAATAAGAAAATAAAGTTTCTACAATCTGATCGTGGAGGCGAATATTTGAGTTACGAGTTTGGTCTACATTTGAAACAATGCGGAATAGTTTCGCAACTCACGCCACCCGGAACACCACAGCGCAATGGTGTGTCCGAACGTCAGAATCGCACTTTACTAGATATGGTGCGATCTATGATGTCTCTTACAGATTTACCGCTATCGCTTTTGGGGTTATGCTCTTGAGACGGACGCATTCACGCTGAATAGAACACCGTCAAAATCCGTTGAGACGACACCTTATGAACTATGGTTTAGCAAGAAACCAAAGTTGTCGTTCCTTAAAGTTTGGGGATGCGATGCTTATGTGAAAAAGCTTCAACCTGATAAGCTCGAACCTAAATCGGAGAAATGTGTCTTCATAGGATACCCAAAGGAGGCGATTGGGTACACCTTCTATCACAGATCCGAAGGCAAGACATTTGTTGCTAAGAATGGATCCTTTCTAGAGAAGGAGTTTCTCTCGAAAGAAGTGAGTGGGAGGAAAGTAGAACTTGATGAGGTAACTGTACCTTCTCCCTTATTTGAAAGTAGTTTATCACGTAAACCGGTTTCTGCGACATCTACACCAAATAGTGAGGAAGTTGATGATGTTGATCATGAAACTTGAGATCAAGTTACTCTGTAACCTCGTAGATCAACCAGAGTAAGATCCGCACTGAGTGGTACGGTAATCCTGTTCTGGAAGTCATGCTACTAGATCATGATGAACCTACGAACTATGAAGAAGCGATGGTGAGCCCAGATTCATAAAATGGCTTGAGGCCATGAAATCGAGATGGGATCCATGTATGAAAACAAAGTGTGGACTTTGATTTACTTGCCCGAGGGTCGGCAAGCAATAGAAAACAAGTGGATCTTCAAGAAGAAGACCGACGCAGACGGTAATATTATCATCTACAAAGCTCGACTTGTCGCAAAGGGGTTTCGACAAGTTCAAGGGATTGACTACGATGAGACCTTCTCACCCGTGGCGATGCTTAAGTCTGTCCGAATCATGTTAGCAATTGCCGCATTTTATGATTATGAAATTTGGCAAATGGATGTAAAGACGCATTCTGAATGGGTTTACGGAAGAAGAGTTGTATATGATGCAACGGAAGGTTTTATCGATCCAAAGGAGCTAACAAAGTGTGCAAGCTCCAGTGATCCATTTATGGACTGGTGCAAGCATCTCGGAGTTGGAATAAACGCTTTGATAGTGTGATCAAAGCATTTGGGTTTATCTGAGACTTTTGGAGAAGCCTGTATTTACAAGAAAGTGAGTGGGAGCTCTGTAGCATTTATGATATTATATGTAGATGACATATTATCGATCGGAAATGATATAGAATTTCTGGATAGCATAAAGGGATACTTGAACAAGAGTTTTTCGATGAAAGACCTCGGTGAAGCTGCTTATATATTAGGCATAAAATCTATAGAGATAGATCAAGACGCTTAATTGGACTTTCACAAAGCACATACCTTGACAAGATTTTGAAGAAGTTCAAAATGGATCAAGCAAAGAAAGGGTTCTTGTGTATTGCAAGGTATGAAGTTGAGTAAGACTCAATGCCCGACCACCGCAGAAGATAGAGAGAAAATGAAAGATGTTCCCTATGCCTCAGCCATAGGCTCTATCATGTATGCAATGCTGTGTACCGGACCTGATGTGTGCCTTGCTATAAGCTTAGCAGGGAGGTACCAGAGTGATCCAGAGTGGATCATCGAATGATCAAGAACATCCTGAAGTACCTAAAAGGACTAAGGATATGTTTCTCGTATATGGAGGTGACAAAGAGCTCATAAATGGCAGTTACGTTGATGCAAGCTTTGACAACGATCCGGACGATTCTAAATCGCAAACCGGATATGTATTTACACTAAACGGAGGAGCTGTCGGTTGGTGCAGCTCTAAACAAAGCGTCGTGGCGGGATCTACATGTGAAGCGGAATACATAGCAGCTCGAAGCAGCTAATGAAGGAGTGCGGATGAAGGAGTTCATATCCGATCTAGGTGTCATACCTAGTGCATCGGGACCAATGAAAATCTTTTGTGACAATCTGGAGCAATTGCCTTGGCGAAGGAATCCAGATTTCACAAGAGAACAAAACACATCAAGAGACGCTTCAATTCCATCCGGGACTTAGTCCGGTGGGAGACATAGAGATTTGCAAGATACATACGGATCTGAATGTAGCAGATCCGTTGACTAAGCCTCTTCCACGAGCAAAACATGATCAACACCAAGACTCCATGGGTGTTAGAATCATTCTTGTGTAATCTAGATTATTGACTCTAGTGCAAGTGGGAGATCAAGGAAATGTGCCCTAGAGGCAATAA
This sequence comes from Aegilops bicornis, assembly GCA_021605145.1. Classification (NCBI taxonomy): domain Eukaryota; kingdom Viridiplantae; phylum Streptophyta; class Magnoliopsida; order Poales; family Poaceae; genus Aegilops; species Aegilops bicornis. The sequence goes on along the minus strand of CM038675.1, from coordinate 119,174,544 downwards.
TAAAGTTATTATTTATTTCCTTATATCATGATAAATGTTTATTGTTCATGCTAGAAATGTATTAACCGGAAACATAATACATGTGTGAATACATAGACAAGCGGAGTGTCACTAGTATGCCTCTACTAGACTAGCTTGTTAATCAAAGATGGTTAAGTTTCACGACCATAGACAAATGAGTTGTCATTTGATTAACAAGGTCACATCATTGGTTGAATGATCCGATTGACATGACCCATTCCATTAGCTTAGCACCCGATCGTTTAGTATGTTGCTATTGCTTTTATCCATGACTTATACATGTTCCTATAACTATGAGATTATGCAACTCCCGTTTGCGGAGGAACACTTTGGGTACTACCAAACGTCACAACGTGAATCGGGTGATTATAAAGGAGTATTACAAGTGTCTCCAAAGGCAGATGTTGGGTTGGCGTATTTCGAGATTAGGGTTTGTCACTCCGATTGTCGGAGAGGTATCTCTGGGCCATCTCGGTAATGCACATCACTATAAGCCTTGCAAGCAATGTAGCTAATGAGTTAGTTACGGAATGATGCATTACGAACGAGTAAAGAGACTTGCCCGATGCTTGAGATTGAACTAGGTATTGGATACCGACGATCGAATCTCGGGCAAGTAACATACCGATGACAAAGGGAACAACGTATGTTGTTATGCGGTCTGACCGATAAAGATCTTCGTAGAAAATGTAGGAACCAATATGGGCATCCAGGTCCCGCTAGTGGTTATTGACCGGAGATGTATCTCGGTCATGTCTACATTGTTCTCGAACCGTAGGGTCCGCACGCTTAAGGTTTCGATGACGGTTATATTATGAGTTTGTGTATTTTGATGTACGAAGGAGTTCGAGTCCCGGATGTGATCACGGACATGACGAGGAGTCTCGAAATGATCGAGACATAAAGATTGATATATTGGACGGCTATATTCGGACTCGGAAAGGTTAGGAAGTTTAGGAGAAAACCGAGTCTTGGGAGGGTTACGGAACCTCGGGAAGTAATGGGCCTTAGTGGGCCAAAGGGGGAGAGGGAGGGCTGCGCCAGGAGGTGGCGCGCGCGCCCCCCCATGGGGAGTCCGAATTGAACAAGGAAGGGGGGGCGCGGCCCCCTTTCCCTCTTCCTCTCCCTCTCCTTCCGTCCCCCTTCCTCCTTCCTACTTGGACTAGGAAAGGGGAGTCCTACTCCCACTAGGAGGAGGACTCCCCCTTCCTGGCGCGCCTCCTAGGGCCGGCCGGCCCTCCCCTTGCTCCTTTATATCACGGGGCAGGGGGCACCCCATGACACACAAGTTGATCCTTGAGATCGTTCCTTAGCCGTGTGCGGTGCCCCTCCACCATATTCCACCTCGGTCAAATCGTAGCGGTGCTTAGGCGAAGCCTGCGTTGGTAGAACATCAAGATCGTCCTGCCCGTCGTCTTGTGGAACTCTCTCTCCCCGGAGCTTTCTTTGGATCGGAGCCCGAGGAGCGTCACCGAGCTGTCGTGTGCCAAGAACTTCGGAGGTGCCGAGTAACGGTGCTTGGATCGGTTGGATCGCGAGGAGAACGTACGACTACTTCCTCTACGTTGTGATTGCTTCCGCTTCGGTCTACGAGGGTACGTAGACAACACTCTCCCCTCTCGTTGCTATGCATCACCATGATTTTGCGTGTGCGTAGGAAATTTTTTGAAATTACTGCGTTCCCCAACAGGTAGGACCGATATGGTTAGGGTTAGGGCATAACGTAATCTCGGTGAGACCGATTACACAAACTCGGTGAGACGATTTTGGTAATTAGCTAACCAGAGAGTTGGTCAGGCAAACTCGGTTGGACTGATTACTCAAATTCGGTGGGACCGATTTTGATAATGAGTCAACCAGAAAGTTTGCATTGCAATCTCGGTAGTACCGATTGCTCAAACTCGGCGAGACCAATTTTGATAATGGACATACACAGAGAGATTACAATCCCATCTCGGTGAGACCGATATCCCTATCGGTGAGACCGATTTGCCTAGGGTTTGTGGCAGTGGCTAAGACATCCAAACTCGGTGGCGCCGGATAGGAAAAATCAGTGGGGCCGAGTTTGACTTTAGGTATTAGGACATATGTGTGGAAGTGGGAAAGTAGTTGAGGGTATTTGGAGCATATCACTAAGCACTTGAACCAAGAGGCTCATTAAGCAACACCTCATCCCTCCTTGATAGTATTGGCTTTTCCTATAGACTCAATGTGATCTTGGATCACTAAAATGTAAAATGAAGAGTCTTGAGCTTGAAGCTTGAGCCAATCCTTTGTCCTTAGCATCTTGAAGGAGTTCCCACATCCTTTAGTCCATGCCACTCCATTGTTGAACTTATCTGAAACTTACTAGATAAAAGTGTTAGTCCAACAAGAGATATGTTGACATTAATTACCAAAACCACCTAGGGAGCACTTGTGATTTCAGTAGTGCAATGTTCCCTATTCATAGATCTGCGCCTGCCTTTATCGAGTTAGATTGACATTCCTTTCATTGCTTAGGTCTATGCATCTAGGGGAGCCGCTTATGTTTGTGCTTGATGCATATTCAAGCATATCTTCTATTGCTCGCACACACCTAGGGGGAGCTCCCACGATCAATAGTTGTGGCATGATTAGACTTATTGTTTTATTATTTTACTATGTCCTAACCATATTTTCATCAATGCACCAAAAAAAGGGAGATTGAAAGTGCAAGTGACACTTAATTATATTTTGGTGTGATGACAGTATGGTTAATAGCACTAATATCGGTTGCTAAAGCTTATCTCGGGATATAGGTTCCATGAAGATCATGTTGGAGTTGTGTGACCCCCCCCCCCCCTTCAAAAAGATCAAAGGTGTGGTTTATACACAGAAGCTCTGTCAGAAGCTTTGTAGATGCTTCGAATGAAGATAGCACCATTTGCAAGGCTTGTGCAGATGTTCAAGAGTAGAGGGCTGCTAGAAGATAGCATCCACACCTCTGTGGAAGAGCAAGTAGCCATGTTCCTCCATGTTGTTGGTCATAACCAGAGGTCTGGTGTTATACACAACACCTTCAGGAGATCAATGGAGACCATATCTAGGTACATCAAGCAAGTGTTGTATGTTGTTGGGGAACTCAGAGGAGAGATGATCGTGTCATCAACCGGCCAGACTCCTACCAAGATTCGCACTAGCCCAAGATGGTATCCATACTTCAAGGTGAGCACTCACAGTTTGTAGATCATGCCTTGATATGCTCTTATTGTTCTGTTGTAGCTACAACACCATGTTGGAATGCCATTTCAGGATTGCGTTGGGGCAATAGATGGTACTCATGCCACTGCCAGAGTGTCGAGGTCACAATCTCCAACATATAGAGGGAGGAAGCACTACACAATTCAAAATGTGCTTGATGTTGTTGACTTCAACTGAAGTTCACATATGTGTTGGCTGGCTGGGAAGGATCAGCACATGATGCTAACATTCTAAGTGACAGCATGTGTAGACAAGATGGCATCAACATACCAGATGGCAAGTTCTACCTAGGATATGTTGGCTATGCATGTCGGCCAGGTGTTCTTCCACCCTTCAAGAAACCATGTACCATCTGAATGAGTTCTCTGCATGGTAGGAACTATCCTAAGACTCTTCGGGGACTGTTCAATCTCAGACACTCTAGCCTTAGAGTAACGGATGGGAGGGACATCGGAGCTCTGAAGAATAGGTTTAAGATCCTAGATCAGAAGCCGTTCCACCCTTACACTACCCTGTTAAGCTTGTTCTTGCATGTTGCATCATTCACAACTGGATCCTACAATGGGAAAATGATGAACTTGTGCCGGAGGAGAAAGATGTGACGCCTGATGATGTGATTAGCATCGTCCATGGTGTGGAGGCGTTTGACAACGAAGCGTGGAAGAACAAAAGATTGAAGTGGGCTCAGGCAATGTGGGATAACACAGACCAGACAAGGATCTAAAGAAGAAGCATCACAACATCAGCAGTAGAAGAAGAAGAGGAGGAGGAAGAGGAATCAGAACCGCAGATGGACGTCCACCTAGTTAGCATCATTGAACTTTTCCCTATTCAGCCATATTTGCTCTTAGTAACTTGTACTGTCATTTGTTAATAGCTTGGATAAACTGTCATTTGTTTCCTAACTAGGACATGACGATGTTTAGTCTGTGTGTGGTAAGGTCACCACTAGTGCAAAGTGGTAATCACACCTTATGCCGTTTGCAACCAAACAACGTATTGTTTGCGTAACGACATCGACGCACACAACTAAATAGCGTGGTAGAAATTGCTTCCCTCATGCACAAAGCCTAATGCACGCAACCAAACTACATGCCCCACGGCTCGCTGGAGGGATCCGACGACCTTGAACGATTTGATCGCGAGAACGGAGGGCTGAGAATCTGATAGCCTGAGATGCCTCCAAAAGTGCTTAGTTATAATGTCTTTAAATTAGCTCAAACTGGTCCGACTGGGACAAGTATGCAAAATGCCATAAAATAGAGATGTGAACCAAATGCATCCCAATTTGATATTTGTCACAACTTTGATACGCCAAAACCAACATTTTCCTAAACCTACGGAGAAACTTACGGCCATAGTGTCACAATCTATTACCTCTTCCGTCTCAAAATAAGTGTCAACAATTTAGTATAAAGTTGTACTAAATCAGCGACACTTATTTTGAAACGGATGGAGTATTATCATTTTAGTTTCCTGTTTTACATTTCCTTTTTATTTGGTTCCTTTTTCATTTTATTTTGTTTTTCTTTTTTATTCATTTTTATGTTTCCATTTTAAAAACATATTTTTATAAAATATTTTCTAAATAATAAAGAAAGTACTTTTTAGAAAAATACATTAATATAATATAAAAATACGTAAAAACTTTTTTAAAGGCAAAACACTATTTTTTCCATGAACCTTTTTAAAATGCATAGACACTTTCAGTTATACGTTCATTTTTTAACACATGAACACTTTTCAAAATTACAGGAACATATTTTAAATACAAGAACAGTTTCTTTTAGTTATATGAAAATTAAATTATGAATATGTGAACACGCTTGAAATTTATAAGACCGTTTAAAAAAATCTCTTTTTCTAATGTATCAAGATATATAAAAAAAATGCATGAACATTTTTTAAAGTATTCAATATTTCTTGTATGTCTGAATATTTTGTATAAACACATATTATTTAATTCTTTATGAATAATTTGTTATTATATATTTTTACCAAAAAATAATTTTACCTGTATTTAATGGAGTGCACCGGGAGTGGCCGATTTAGCAGCAATGTGGGCCATACCACACTTTTCCTATATTACCTCAGTTTGTTGACGAGAACGCACAAGGAGGTCTTTTTTTCTTTTGAGAATTAGAACTCACAAGGAGGTGAGCAAGCGATGCCCTCTGGGTTGGCCTATTTGTTTGTGGGAACGTTCTATTCAGTTCGTGAAGCTTTTTTATTTGAATACATGAACATTCTTTAAAAGTTCACAATTTTTCATATGCCTAAATAACTTTTTATAGCACATGATTCTTCTTACTTAAGTATTAATACTTTGTTACTATACATTTCTAAAAATTATAATAATTTTACGTATATTTAACTGGACGCACCAATTATGGTCAGTTTACCTGCAATGTGGGCTATGCATATAAATCGTTTTCTCGTATATAACGCTCGTTGCTCAGTCTGTCAACCAAAACGCACAAGGTAGCGAGCAAGCGATACCGTTTGGGTCAGCCCATTTAGTTGTGGGAACCGTTCTGTTTTTTTTTACCCTTTTCTACATCTTTCTAGAAGATTATTATTTATTTCAACTTTTTTCCTTTTAAAAATGTTCATAGTGTCCAAAAAGTTTTTAGTAAATTTAAAAATTCTACTTTTTAAAATGTTGACAAATTTTAAAAATAGTCATATTTTAAAAATAATGTACAGATATTAAAGAGCGGGAGATGTGAATGACGGGATATTCGAGAAACACTGGATAATGCTGAACAAAACACTGGAGCATATTCAAGAAGAAAAAATGCTGAACAAAATATGTTGTATATATCTACCACTCTTCCTGAAACCAACTTCTGCTTTACTGTTGCGTCTTATAGGGGTAATGCAATCACAGCATGGCACGCAATACATTTGTGGCAGTTATCTGAATGCCTCAGCTCTTACTGAATGTCTTATAGGGGTAATATACAGGCCAGGCCGCCATTTTTTTTTTAAAGGAGGATGACTCCCGGCCTCTGCATCTGGGCGATGCATACGGTCATTTTATTAATTATTTTCACAAGACCTTACAAAGTAATACAATAATAAGACTAAAGCCGCCGTCTAAACAACTCTATTCAATTGATGAAGGGGCGCAGATAGCCTAGGCCTAATACCAAACAGATATCGCAGCCAAACCTAACATCTAAGACCTGAGGTCCCATCCAGGACGCCTGTCGGACATGGGTCTCACCGGTCCGGCGTGCACTCAAAGGCCGCCGCCACCAACTGTCACCGCTCCATCTTCAGAACTGTACTGATGTATCAATCTTGCTCGGTCCAGCTATCGTCGACGCCACCACGACGCCCAACGGCACCTCCTCCCTGCGCGCAAACAGTTGAGCACGTCGCGATCGCCACTGATACACCTCAGCACCATGCTACCAAGTACCACCAGCCGACACAACTTGAAGTCTTTGGAAGATCTGTCGTGCGTAGCACCTGTCGGTTAGGCATGACTCGACATCTCCACCGAAGCTCCGTGCAAGATGAAGCCGCTCCACCTCCAGCCTCTCTGAACGGGACGGGAGCACCCCAATAAGACACGGCAAAGAGTTGAGCACCACAATCACCACGAGAGCCGGACCAGCCGACCGCCATGGCAAAGCGACACCACTAAAGAGAGAACCGCCGCTATCAGGAACGCCAAGAACGCGCTGAATGCTTCTTTTGCTGCCCATGCTGAATCAATTTGCCTCCTCTTTTGCAGCTACAGCATCGTTGCCTCTTGATGTGCAACAACCAAGAATGGATTGGAGACTTCGTCCAACAATTGCTTATTGCAGAGAGATTAAAACACAAATGCTAGTAGTTACTTATATTCACAGGAACCAAAACAGAATAGCTCACGGTTTTGGCTAGAGCAGCGCCTTTTAGAGAGCAAAATCAGTTCTACATGTAACCTGTTCGAATGCTTCACATATCCATACTTGTAATCTGGCTCAACCTCCATGTAACTGGCTGTGGAGCCTAACAGTATGAACCTTACTGTTATGATAAATAAAATGCACCTGATGAGCCTTTTGCCTTCCCTGAAAAAAGACCTGAATCCGCCAAAAGAGATCAAAATTTGCATTATGCAAATGTACTCCCAGACTGCAGCAAACAAATTGGGGGTGGCCTAATCGGACCATCAACCAGAATTTTTTTAGACGGCGACATTGCAAGTGCAACACCTAGCAGTCAGCAGAGATCCGTAGAACTACGTGAACTGGGATGGAATCCATGCCACCGAAGCTGCAAACAACGCCGATGAGTAGCTGCTACGCATATCCTCCTCCAGATATTTCAGAACTTTGCAGCGGTAGCCTCACAGTCACAGGCAGCACAACAAGTTATTCAGAGACGGTGTTGCTGACAACAAATTATGCAATCTTTCAGTTAACAGCTGAAAAGAATGATGCAGAAATAATAGCCTTGAAGCAAGGATCATGTTGTAATATTACTTGTTTCCCTACGTACCACGAGTTGTAAAATTGTTACTAGATTAAATTGATGGCAGTGAACGGATCACACCAACAAGAGCAAGGAAATGTAATCCCTATTGTAATTGTCAATTGCAAGAGAATTTCTGATGCACAACCCAGAAAAACTCACTACGAGAATCATTAGTAGTATCATACACCAAAGAAAGCACCCAAGCACAGAATTCAATTCATAAGATGTCAGAAATGGGGATAAAATAGACAGCTTCCATTGCAATTTTCGAACGGGTAATCAACAACACAACCATGACAGAGCCTAGTACTAGTAACAACTCGAAGCACAGGTGGAGTAGAAAACAGGACGGATCGGATCCAATTAGGATCAACGAGGATGGATGAACAGCCTAGGCGCGCTCCCCGCGGATGCGGCGTGCGAGCTGGATGTCCTTGGGCATGATGGTGACGCGCTTGGCGTGGATGGCGCACAGGTTGGTGTCCTCGAACAGCCCGACGAGATACGCCTCGGCGGCCTCCTGCAGGGCGGAGACGGCGGAGGACTGGAAGCGGAGGTCGGTCTTGAAGTCCTGGGCGATCTCCCGGACGAGGCGCTGGAAGGGGAGCTTGCGGATGAGCAGCTCCGTGCTCTTCTGGTACTTGCGGATCTCCCGGAGCGCGACGGTGCCGGGGCGGAAACGGTGCGGCTTCTTGACGCCGCCGGTGGCCGGGGCGGACTTGCGGGCCGCCTTGGTGGCGAGCTGCTTCCTCGGCGCCTTGCCGCCGGTGGACTTGCGGGCAGTCTGCTTGGTGCGGGCCATCGGAGCTGGGGTGGCTGGGATCTGGCTGCTGCGACGCTCTGGTTGGTGTTTGGAGATTGAGAATTTCACTTCGCGGCGGTGGATTTGGTGGAGGAATGGAGGTGGGTTTTAAAGGGGATCGAGGATGGGTGTTTGGTGCTTCGCGCGCGATAATTTGGGGGTTCGGGTTTCCGCCAGGCGGGGCGGGGGAAGCGGAGGGTGGGATGGGCGCCGTTGGATCGCGGCCGAATGGAGGGTTGGGATTTGCGTTCGCGTCTCTCACGCGGATCGTGATCCGTGTGCTCAATGGGTGCTGCAGACTGGTGAACGAGTTCTTTTTTGGCAGGCTGGTGAACGAGTTTTCGTTTGGCATTTCCATTGTTCTCGTACTATGGCCAACTCCATGATGGATCGTCCGATTTTTGTCTTTTGGTCGAGTGCGGCCGATGCATTTCAACCATTTAAAATTTAAAAGCATTGGCATTGCCACTAAGAGTCTTAGTTGTACATCAGATTAAACTAAAAGAAACATTAAATGAAACCCTATATCTAGTCCTGGCCATCAATGTCGTCCGTGATAAGGTCGACGAAGGGGCGGAGGCTGTCACAGAAACGGCCACGGGACAAGCGACATCGGCGCGTGCGCTGGTGCAGCGGGCGGCACCTGCTGGGGCTGCGGCTGCTGCGGTGACCATGTCCCCGTGCCCACCCACACGGCCGAGGCCGACACCCACTCCGGTGTGGATGGCACTATGGTCATCCATGACCGGGACTGCTCCTCTTCCTCCACCATCCCGTCCTCCGGCTCGGGGACGGCAACACCGCCTGCGGGCGTTAAGGCCAGCTGCTTCGCCATGCTCTCCCACTCAGCGAGTTCGTCGAGCATCGAGTCCTTGAGGGCCTTCTTAAAGGCCTTGTCCTCCTCGTCGATCTCTAGGCTTCGTGGAAAAGGCGGTGAGGGCCCAGGCACACGCGGTGGGATAGGACCACACGCCCAAGAGACGAAGTAGGGCCGGCGCGTGTGCGTCGTGCTCGTCCCGAAACCAAGTGTCCCAGTACGGCGAGGTGACGACGTATGTCGGGTCGCGACGGAGGTCCTTGGGCAAATGATCTCGGCAGCAGTGTATTTCTAGCTGGCGCGCGTGGTCGGCTACCGGAAAGGGAGACACGGGAACCCTCTCCGGGTTGAGGTGCCAGCGGCATGGCAGGTGGATGTCAGGCCACGACACAGGGGTGGCCTCATCCTAGTACCTCTAGCACTGCTCAACGTACATGTGTTGCCGCGGGTGGCGTCAATGAGAAGCTTGCCGCGCTACAGCGCAGCCCCGGGGACCCAGTGATGAGCCAACCTCGTTGTCGTGCTTCCCCATGATCCACTCTCACGGCCTTTTTGGCTAGCGGTGGGCGGTGGTGGCCATGGTTTGTCGGTCGTCGGGAGCAGAGGAGATGAAGAAGACCGGGAAGTAACTGGCCGACCCCTCCACTCGCAGGACCTGGTGGAGGGGGGCTAGGTGGCTGACATGCTGGGCCCTCTCACACGCGTGGAATAAATGGGAATGGAGGGAGGTGGTTGGGAGGCTGACACGCGGGTCCGAGGCGGACATCGAGAGGATGCGCGGGTCATCCGTCTTGTGTCCGTGTGGACGCAAAACAAGCCCAGATTTGTGGTAGAAATGTGTTCATACGAACACGTTGGGTCGTGGTTTTTGGCCTCGTGGGCTCAAACAGACACCAACGGACGAATTGGGCCACGAGCGTTGGAGTTTCCCTAAGAGCATCTTCAACAACATCCCAATAAGGCACACAAAAAGTAGTTATAGGGCATAAAAAAGTTGGCATGCTACAAAAATCAAAAGGTTGGTTTTGCGTCACCTGTTTTTTTTGCTCGAACAACAACTCTATAGTAGGACACCATTTTGCTCCAACGGCTAACCAATATAGGTCGCCAACCACATCATTTGCACCACAATTGCATACATATTGAAACACAAACATGAACTTGGCAAAAAAGAAAAACACATATCAAATTTAACTTAAAATCCACATAGAAAATTTAATTTCAAATCCGCATATTAAATTCAAATGCAACCATCCACCATAGTGTATCACCAACACAAATAAAAGTGCATAAAACAAAGGGATGGAACTAGGAATGTTTCTGCGCATGCCATTTCCACCACTCCTCCATGAGATCTTTTCGAAGATCTTCGTGTGTATCAACATCTCAAATGTCATGTTACACCTCAAGAAAGCAACTAATTTGGTCTTTCCTTATATGCGACTGCACGGGTTTCCCTGTGAGATCATAGAAGGTGTGATTCAACTTTCTCACGCTCATTCTCAATGATCATGTTGTGCATGATCGCGCACGTCGTTATGATGTATCAAAGGATCTCTTCCCAAAACCTAGCCAGTCCTCGCACAATAACAAATTGGGCTTGCAAAATCCCGAAATCCCTCTTGACATCTTTCCTAGCAGCCGCTCGAGCATTATGAAAGTAGAGTTCTTTCTTGCCCGAGGACTTGAAATTGGCTTCACAAAAGTACACAAGTTTAAATATATCCCATCCGCAAGGCAGTAGCCCATGTTGTATGTGCAACCATTTGCTTGGAACTCCATTGATGATGATTCTCCATTGCCTAACTAGGCAAAGAGAGGTGACTACTGAAGCACATTGATGTCATTGCAGGAAACAAACATCCCAAAGTACGAATGCCAAATCCATGTTTCTTGATCGGTCACGGCCTCAAGAATGATGGTGGCATCCTTCTTGTGTCCTTTGAACTGTCCATGCCATGCTGCAGGGCAGTTCCTCCACCTCAAGTGCATGCAATCAATGGAGCCAAGCATACATGGAAATCCATGGGCCTTGTTCATCTCCAAAAAGTCTCGTTGCGTCCTTAGCATTGGATGCTCTCAAATACTCTGACCCGAACACCTCAACCATCGCCGTTGCAAATTGCTTGGCATACAAGATTGAAGTGATCTCTCCCATTGCCAAGTTATCATCAATTAAATTAGTTGGAATATCGTATGCCATCATGCGCAATGCGATAGTCACCTTTTTGGATGGTGCTATGTCAAAGATTGTCAGTGCAATTCCTCCTCTGCTCGAAGGAGTGATCATGTTGCTTCACACAGTTGGCAATGTGAAGGAACAAATCCAAAGACATACCAAACTGACGGTGAAAGTATCGCTCTGATATGTTGGAGATGGACCAAGATAGAGGCGCATCAGTCTAGTGTGCAACTCTTGTCCATCCCTCTGAATCACCTCGCATCCGTAAACAGAGCCACCATGCTTCGTCTTCTTATTGTTGTGCATCATCAAGGTCAAAGCAATGTCCTTGTTTTCGGTCATGCCATATTTCTCTTCGGACAAGGAATCATCCCACTAAAAAATGAGTCACTCAACTCATCTACATCAAGAGCAAAGCAATTACCATCTACTAAGTTTTGAAGGGCTCGATCTAGGTACCCACACGGCTACGTAGGTACATTTAACACAAATTTTGAAGGGGTCCAAGTGGGCTTTGATTATGGCAGCAGTAATCCTAAAGAAGATGATGTCTTAAGCTTTGCTTTTAGGGGCTGTTTGGTTGGTGCCCTGAGCACCGTGCCTGTGAAAATTGCGCGCCTGAGTGTAGCCTGAGATTGTTGTGATTTTAGCCTAACCAAGCAGCTCTAGCCAAATGTTGTTTGGTTCGTGCCTATGCCTGAGTGCATGCAGCATGGGAGAACCATCAAAGTACATTGGTCAACCATTAAAATATGTTGCATGTGCGTGCCTGTGCTCAGGCCTCCGATTTTGATGGCCTGACTCCGGCTAATTGTGTGCCTGTGTGGTCAGGTCAGGCTAGCTATGAGAGTGCTCAGGGAGGCAACCAAGGTTTAGGCTAGTGTCCGGCTTCCTTGTGGCCAGGCAGATTTCTCTCAGGGTAGCAACCAAACAACCCCTTAACCTATGATATGATAGTAGCTAACACCTTATTTAAAAAGAGAAATCATATCTAGTGACATTTAGTAGTGGTCAATATTATAGTCAGATTGATTTATTTCTCTCGAAAAGAGGAAGACAAGCGTGATTGCCTAGATTAGAAGGTGATACTCAGAGAGAGTTTTCCCCTTTATCTTTCTGTTGAGCAATTAATGGAAGGGGGATGCCTGGTTGGGAAAAAATGTTACACTTACTAGCCGCAGCGAGTAGACCACATGCATAATTACATATATGGAACATTCAAGTAGAGAGATTCATTGGACAAGTTCAACTAGTGACTACATAATATATTAACTCGAATTCTGGTTATATCAACTAAAGATTGATGTCAATGGTACCAATATTTTTAAGAAACAAAGGACAACCAAAATTAACTCTTTAATTCCATTCATTTTCAATCCTGAAATTCTAAAGAATGAAATAATGCAATGCTTCAATTGTGTAGAATTATACTATGACGCCAGAACATGGCATGCGTGACATCAGCCCAAGGTAGCATATGGGAGAATGGTATTCAGCACGATCAAACTCGTGGGAAATAACATAATATATGCCATGCTTTATAAGCCCTGCTTTGCATCCGCTTGATGCTACTCCTTCCGTCTTGTCATCAAAATGGATAAAAGGAGATGTATCTAGACGTATTTTAGTTCTAGATACATCTCTTTTTATCCATTTTGATAATAAGTATTTTCGAACGAAGGGAGTACATTTTAAGTTTATAAAATCCCTCTTTATCCAAAAAGTAAAGCAAAATATACAAACCACAACTCTACAAGTTGGGCAGGACCGGAGTTCTTTGCCACTGATTTTACATGACCTTGATGAACCGTTCCTACTAACCACAACTCTACAAGTGATATACACTTCCCTGTGCTGGCTGAACAATACAGAAATACATATTCCAGTACTACATAAAAACACACGACGTTACGCAAGATCTCTGCTCGAAGCAAAAAATAAAAAATCCACCTTCAACTAGTTTTACACTCTGATCATCTGTACGTGGCATGTTCTAGAAGGCCCGGCAAACCTTCCCGATGATCCAGAGAATAATTCCCCATATGAGCTCATTCTCTTCGACCTTCTCCTGATGCTCATGGCTTCTCGCACTGATGTTTCTTCTCTGAAGCTGGCTCTTGAGAGCAATGGCCTCCACTGCCTCGTACACCATTATTTCTCTCTCGGGCTTCTGCTGCAGATACTAGCTCTAGTTGCATGCAAAGTGAAGAAGAGACTGGTTGGTTGTTGCTGGGAAGACTTGAGGATCCATTTGATCTCTGGAGTATTTATACTCGTAGAGCCCGGTGCCGCTGGAAATCAGGAAGGAAGGAAGAGCTGGCTGGCTTGGCAGACAAGGTAGCACAATAGTAGGCTGTAAGCAGGATATGTCGCCATGTCGGGGACTCTCTGATGGAGTCGTAGGTCAAGCAGTCACCAGTCGTAGTTCTGTAGGTGTGATGACGACGACATCTGAAATGAAATCCTTTGAGAATGTTTCGTCGCAGCCACGTTTCGACATGAGTACGTAGTTCGAGCAACGATTTTTTTTATAATTTTTGCAGGACTTGGCGGCAAGATGGATTTGAGATTTGACTGCCTCTCCTTTTTCTGAAGAATTGACGTGATGGAAGCAACGTACGGTTCCACATTACTGGCACGTGCGTGCATGTTTCGGAAGCGGAAACTATCCTTAGCTATGAAATATAATGAGAGTTATAAAAAATATATAGAACAACACTGCTTTGCTGCTCGAACTACCTGTGTCAAAACGTGGCAGCCGGAACATTCTCAAATGATTCCAGACGTCGTCCTCATCACATGTAGTTTGACTGCTTGACCTATGACTCCATTTTAGGGGCTGTTCGGCATCGCTCCGCTCCACAGTTCCCGAAGCGGACTTGGCGGAGCTGTAGGTTAAAATGGTGGAGTTGTCATTTACCCGCTCCACAGATTCCCGGAGCGGACCATTACCGAATAGGGCCTTAGTCCCCACTCCCCAACATGGCGACATATCATGCTTGTTAGAATCAGTTGTATAGGGATAGGATACTAATTTGAATTGTAATCTATCTTCTATCCCTTCTTCTGTTATTCTTCCTGTAACAATGAGATCGATCTCTCCTTCTCTCATGGTCGATCTCCTCTTCCTTGTAAGCCACGGCAAACCCTCAATATATACAAACGCGGCCCAGACGAAGGGTTCAACGCTTCCACATATTCTTTCATGGTAACAGAGCCTCTTCCTTAGTAGATCGGAAAGAGATCGCATCTAGCTACCTTCCGGCGACCGAGATCATGTCAACCACCACCTCCGCTACCCCGATGTCCAGCACCACGGGAGCACTTACCACCGCCTCGTCCTCCACCTTCGCCCCATCCTCCACCTCCAACAACTCCTCTCTCGGATCACCGCCCCAAGAGAAGCTCACGAGGGGAAATTTCCTGCTCTGGAAGGCTATTGTTCTGCCCCAGATCAAGGGTGCGCAGATGGAGCACCATCTCGACGCGACGAGTCCGACACCGCCGGCCACCCTCACCATCACCAAGGACGGCAAGGAAGAACAGGTGGTCAACTTTGCACGCTCCCTCTAGTACGCACAGCAGCAACAACTCCAAGGCTACTTGATGGGCTCCCTCTCCCGTGACATCCTTGTGCAGGTCGCCACGCTCCAGACGCCGGTTCAAGTATGGAGCGTCGTCCATGCCATGTTCGCTGCCCAGAGTCAAGCTCAAGCAATCAATACCCGCATCGAGCTGACAAACCTGCAAAAAGGTAATATGACTATGGCTGAATATCTTGGAAAGATCAAAAGCCTCACTGATGAGGTTGCCTGCACCGCCACCGCGCTCTCTGATCCGGAGATCGCGTCCAAGATCCTTGCTGGGCTGGACATGGAGTATAATTCGGTCGTCTCGGCTCTTGCTGCTCGGGTTGAACCCACCACCGTCCAGGAACTCTATAGCCAGCTCCTGAGCTTCAACGCCCGTCTCAGTCTTCTCCATGGCGCCAACATCCGACAATCCTCCGCCAACTCTGTCTCCCGTGGCCGCGGCCATGGGCGCGGTCACCAGGGGCAGCGCGGCCGGCGTGGGCAATAACCACCAAGGCGATGGCGGCTACATCAACTACAACAACTCCAGCGGCAGCAGCGGCTACAACAACAGAACAGGGGGAGGCGGCTTCAACAACAACAACAACCGCCGCCCCTCATCCTCCCGTCCGCGCCCTCGCTGCCAACTTTGCAAGAAGGCAGGCCATGAAGTCATGGACTGCTGGCACCGCTTCGATGAAGATTTTGTCCCTGATGCTCGTCACGTTGCTGCGGCCATGCGTGAGCAAGGAGAAGGAGTTTGGTATGTTGACTCGGGTGCAATAGACCACGTCACAAACGAACTAGAGTAACTTGCTCTCCGTGAGAAATACCTCGGAAATGACCAAATTCACACCGCAAGCGGTGGAGGTATGGATAATACACACATTGGTCAAGCTTTTATTAGTTCCCCCACTCTTAAAAGATGTCCTTCATGTTCCACAAGCCGACAAAAGCCTTCCATCTATGTCTCGTTTAGCCACTGATAATAATGTCTTCTTTGAAACTCACCCTCGTTACTTTTTTATAAAGGATCAGGCAACGAGGGAACTCCTCCATCACGGTAGATGCATTGGAGGTCTCTATCCCATCACATCCGGAGCACTTAGTTGCAAGCGTCGTCGAGTCTACTCCGTCATCAAGCCCTCCTTGGGAAGGTGGCATCAAAGATGAGGATATACGTCATCGATCATAGTCAAGCAAGTAGTTAATAAAGGCAATCTCTTATTGTCAGATAGCCAAATTAGTGAGTCTGTGTGTGAAGCTTGTCAATGTGCTAAGAGTCATCAACTCCCTTATCCTAAGTCAACTAGTGTGTCTCATGCTCCTTTAGAGCTTATTTTCAGTGATGTATGGGGTCATGCCAGATATTCTTTTGGTAGAAAGAAATATTATGTCAATCTCATCGATGACTACAACAAGTTTACTTGGATTTATTTGCTTAAGTACAAATCTGAAGTTTTCTTTGTTTTCCAAGAGTTCCAAAAACTTGTTGAAAGACATCTTGATAGAAAAATCTTAATAGTCCAAAGTGAATGGGGAGGAGAGTATGAGAAACTCAATTCTTTCTTTCATAGCATAGGCATTGAGCATCATGTATCTTGCCCTCATGCTCACCAACAAAACGGCTCCGCTGAGCGGAAACACCGCCACATTGTTGAAGTTGGTCTCTCTCTTCTTGCTCATGCCTCTATGCCTCTAAAGTGTTGGGATGAAGAGTTCATCACTGCCACCTATCTTATTAATCGTCTCCCTAGTAAGGTCATTGGCAACACCACTCCATTGGAGCGATTATATCAAAAAACCCAGACTACAACTCTCTTCGAATTTTTGGGTGTGCTTGCTATCCCAATCTACGTCCATATAATCATCACAAACTTGAGCTTCGCTCCACCCAATGTGTTTTTCTTGGCTATAGCAATCTCCACAAAGGGTACAAGTGCCTAGAAATTGCCACTGGACCAATTTATATTTCCAGAGATGTTGTTTTTGATGAAACGCTTTTCCCGTTTGCCAAGCTTCATCCAAATGCAGGGGCCCTTCTTCGTGTTGAAATAGCACTCCTTCCAGATCACTGGGGTGAATTACATAAAACTGATCATGTGCAAAATTCCATACAAAATTGTGGTTCTGATGATATATGTGCAGATTTGGGTCGTCATTTTATGTGTACAGATGTGGACGAAGCATGCACATGATCTGAGGCTGATTCACCTGGCAGTGGCGCGCGATCCGATGCCGATTCCCGCGTCAGCCCTGCTGTCTCCATCGGCGAGCGATCCAAGGTAGATCGCCTTCCCCTGCAAGCGACCAATCGCGCGCGGGCGGAACCAGCCAGCCCTCGCGAGGGTGGCCGACAGCCCACGAGTGGCGGACCCCACCAGCCCAGGCGCGGGTGGAAGCGCGTCGCAACGCGCGGTGGACCCCGTTAGCCCAGGCACGGGGGGGGGGGGAGCGCGTTGTCGCGTCGTGCCGCGGGCCCGCGGATCGAGCCAGCCGCCGACAGTGCTAATAGCGGTCCACCTGGGCGTCAGGGGGATCTCCCTCGGGTCGGGAGCCTAGACCGCCTGTGCCTCGGTCTTCCTCGGATCGGGAGCTGGGATTTTCTGTGCCAAATCACACAGAGTCTTCTCAGCCAAGATCTTCTACGCCTACAACATCAACTCTTCACCAACCTCTTCGCCGACACACTAGATCGCAGTCAGGTATTCTCAAAGGGAAAGAATATACTGACGGTACTATAATGATAGAATCAAGCGTGCTTTTCTTAGCAGTGTTGGTGAACCAACTCACTTGCATGATGCTCTTGCTCATAAGGATTGGAAAAAGGCTATGGATAATGAATATGATGCACCAAGGAAAGGTAGTACCACCAAGGAAAGGTAGTAATGTTATAGACTACAAGTGGGTATACAAAATAAAGAGAAAATCTGATGGAAGTATAAACAGATATAAAGCTAGGTTGGTTGCAAAGGACTTCAAACAGAGGTTTGGTATTGACTATGAGGATACATTCAACCCTGTTGTTAAGTCCGCCACTATTTGACTTGTATTGTCTATTGCTATTTCCAGAGGATGGAGCTTATGTTAGCTAGATGTTCAGAACGCGTTTCTTCATGGTGTTCTTGAGGAAGAAGTGTTCATGCGGCAGCCACCAGGCTATGAGGATCAAAGCACACCACATTATGTTTGTAAGTTGGATAAAGCTTTGTATGGTTTGAAACAGGCCCCAAGAGCTTGGTACTCAAGGTTGAGCATGCAGTTACAACAACTTGGGTTTACACCATCTAAAGCAGACACCTCATTGTTCTTTTGCAATAAAGACAATATCACTATATTTGTTCTTGTTTATGTTGATGATATAATTGTTGCCAGTTCAGGTGCTACCACTTGTTTGCTTAAAGATCTAAAGATGGAGTTTTCTCTCAAGGACTTGGGTAATCTTCACTATTTCCTTGGCATAGAGGTCAAACAAGTGAAGGATGGTATACTTCTCACACAGGAAAAATACACCACTGACATACTCAGGAGAGTAGGATTGGATCAAAAATTGTAAACCTGTGAGTGCACCAACGCGCAATGTCAACCTCAGAACAACTTACAATTGAAAGTGGAGAAGCACTTGGACCAGAAGATGCAACAAATTACAGAAGTGTTGTAGGTGCTTTACAGTATTTGACTCTTACACGTCCTGATATTTCCTATTATGTGAATAAGGTATGTCAATAATTACATGCACCTAGGAAAACTCACTGAACTGCAGTCAAGAGAATTTTGAGGTATCTTAAGTATTTAGAAGGACTTGGAATTCAAATTACCAAGTCTTTGTCTATGCTTGTCACTGCATATTCTGATGCAGATTGGGCAGCGTGTGCTGATGATAGAAGATCCACAGGTGGCTTTGTTGTGTTTCTGGGTACAAATCCTGTGTCATGGAGTGCAAGAAAACAGGCCACTGTTTCAAGATCCAGTACAAAAGCTGAATATAAAGCTCTAGCAAATGCTACTGCTGAGGTAATGTGGATACAGACATTACTCTATGAACTTGGAATTAAGGCTCCTCAAGCTGCAAGGTTATGGTGTGATAATATTGGTGCAACCTACCTCTCAGCTAATCCTGTTTTCCATGCACACACAAAACATATCGAAGTTGATTTCCACTTTGTCAGAGAAAGGGTAGCTCGAAAGCTACTTGATATTCGGTTCATACCAACTGGTGATCAACTTGCTGATGGCTTCACAAAACCTCTTACTACAAGAAGGTTGAATGAGTTTAAGTACAATCTTAACCTTGGCAAAGTGCATATGGTTTAGATTGAGGGGGAGTGTTAGAATCAGTTTTATAGCGATAGGATACTAGTTTGAATTGCAATCTATCTTCTATCCCTTCTTCTGTTATTCTTCCTGTAACGATGAGATCGATCTCTCCTTCTCTCCTGGTCGATCTCCTCTTCCTTGTAAGCCACGACAAACCCTCAATACATATACAAACGCGGCCCAGACGAAGGGTTCAACGCTTCCACATATTCTTTTTCAATGCTTACAGCTTATTGTACCTGTACTACCTTGGCTGGCAAGCCAGCCAGCTCTTCCTTCCTTCCTACCTGCCTTCCCGCGACATTGGGATCTACGAGTACAAATACTCAGGAGATCGATGGATCCTCAAGCCTTCCCAGCAACAACCAACCAGTCTCTTCTTCACTTTGCATGCAACTAGCTAGCATCTGCAGCAGCACCCCGAGAGGGAAATAATGGTGTACGAGGCAGTGGAGGCCGTTGCTCTTAGGAGCCTGGTTCAGAGAAGAAACATCAGTGCGAGAAGCCATGAGCACCGGGTGAAGGCCAGAGAGAATGAGCTCATATGGGGCATTGTTCTCTGGATCATCAGGAAGGTTTGCCCGGCCTTCTAGGCCATGATGTGCCATGTACGATGATAAGAGTGTAACAGCTGAAGGTGGATTCTTGTTTTGCTTCGAGTAGAGATTTTGCAAACGTCATGTGTTGTTATGCATATTCTACAGTATGTTCTTAGGGGATATCTACTATGTATTTATGTCATGTATGTATGTATTGTTTAGCCAGTTCAGGCAAGTGTGGATGTCACTTGTAGTTAGTAGGAATAGTTCATCAAGGTCATGTAATATCAATGCCCAAGGACTCTGGTCTTGGCCCAACTGAGTGTATTTTGTGCTTTACTTATGAATAATGTTAGATAATATCTCCAACCCGTGTTTCTTCTTTGGTCTTTACATTTTGTTGTGCTTAACGTGTTGAATATCATTCTCCAATAAGGGGAGGTGTTGAGCGTTGAAACTACCAATTTATAAGCAAAAATGCTAGACTTACGTAACCAGCTATGTAAAGTTACATTCATTCCTTAACGCTAAACTGATCGCCCCCCCTGATTTTCATGGTGTGGGCCTGGGCCTATTTCCCTTCCAACCAAATCAGGCCAGGTCATCTTTTACGTAGGTTATGTAAAAATCTTTACATAGATGTAGCAAAGCTCATTTATAAGTGTTCTTCACAGCTTTTGAAAGGGGCAGCTTTTTTTAGTTGTAAGCCAGAATATGATACTTCTTGGTGGAACAGCATACCATACGGTCGGCTGGACGAGCCGAGGAGCGAACCAGTGGCGCAAGATTCCTACTACGAGATCCCCCAGATTTGTGATCTCTCTCGCGCGCGCGTCAACGGCATCGGTGGACGCCGGCGAGGTGCAGGGCCCGTGACCAGGGCCACTGTCTCGCATGTCATCTTCGACATGGACGACCTCCTCCTTGTAGGCGCTGACATCAAAACTGACAGGGTAGTCCCACTTGTAGGCGCTGACATGACAAAACAGTTACAAGCAGACCATGTTTTCTTTTGCTGAACTACACCTCAAAACGAAACAAATAACCAACTGGGTCCCTGCCAAGCGTCGGTGAGCCCATCTCTGGCGAGTGGGAGTCCAGCGTCGTCGCTCCCGGGCCACTAGTGAAGTTGTCGTTGGCACGGAGCATGTTGAGGAGGTCGTTGTAGACCTCGGTGGTCTGGGTACACCCGAAGTGGGGAAGGTGATTGAAGACCTCGACGGCTTGCTCAGCGAGGCGGGAGTGGCCATAGGAGGAGATAACCATCGAACATGTTGCCGAAGAGAGGGGAGGTCGAGTGTGTGGATGTCAGAGGAATGGGTCCAGAGGTGGGTGAGGAGGCACGCTCGAGCGAGTGGGAGGAGTAGCGCGCAACGGTGATTGGCGGAGGGGAGAAGGTGGAATTTGTTCGGAGCCACGCGTGGAAACGGGTGGTGTGGAGGGGATAGGAGGGGGCAGCAGCACGGATGACGAGGAGCATGAGGTCCGACGGAGAGGGCATGGGAGGCGGGTGCGGTTCAGGGTGCGTTCTAGGTAGAGGATGCGTTGTATGATGGTGGAGTGGTGGTTTATCGGGGCTAAGTAGGCGTCATTGGAGGTGGTGGGGTGGGGCAGCCGCTCCGCCATGTTGGCCGCATAGTCGGGAGCGTCGCTACGAGACGGAGAACGGCGGGGGCGGGGAGGGGTGGACAGTGGTCGTCTCGGTAGAACTGCATGGGAGAGAGTAAATCTTACCCTCTCCGTTGTTTTACAATTTAATCTTTCTATTTTCCACTATTTACAAAAAATATATGCTAAAGTCAGTCCACTTCGAGCCGTTATATCGTGCCACGTACATGTGGGCCCCCTTGTCTGTTTTGGCGCCAAAAGCGCTACACAAGTGATCAATGTTTCTTTTCCAGGAAAATGTTGCCCTGTGCGGTGCAATTTGCAATTTGAATTTTCAAGGATGTTTCCATGATTTGGGCCAGCAATATGTTGTTTTTTACTCGCGAAGTGTTCGACCGGTTAATAATCGAATCACCTCGTACCTAAGAACTGTTTCATGCATGCACGTGCTACTAAAATATGCAACCGTTGCTTCCTCAGTGCCAAAGTGGTCAACTCTTGAGTAAAGAATGGGTGGTCAAATCTATCTTGCCGCCACCAACTGTTACAAAAATTATACTAAAAAACGAACAACACTGCTCTGCTGCTCGAACTACTCTCTCCAGACGTGACGGCGACGGAACATTCTCAAATTATCCCAGACGTCGCCGTCATCACACGTAGTTTGACTGCTTGACCCATCACTCAATCAGAGTCCCCGACATGGAGACACATCCTGCTTACTGCTTATCGTACTACCTTGGCTGCCAAGCCAGCCAGCTCCTTCTTCCTTCCTACGTGCCTTACTGCCATCCCGCAGCACCAAGCTCTACGAGTACAAATACTCGGGAGATCGATGGATCCTCAAGTCACCAGTCTCTTCATCACTCCGTGTCCAACTAGCTAGCATCTGCAGCAGCATCCTGGGAGAGAAATAATGGTGTACGAGGCGGTGGAGGCCATTGCTCTCAGGAGCCAGGTTCAGAGAAGAAACAACAGTGTCAGTGTGAGAAGCCATGAGCATCAGGTGAAGGCCACGCAGGAGAATGAGCTCATATGGGGCATTGTTCTCTGGATCATCCGGAAGGTTTGCCCGGCCTTGTAGGCCATGCTGCCACGTATGGATGATTTAGAGTTTAACAGCTCAAGGTGGATTCTTGTTTTGCTTCGAGTAGAGATTTTGCAAACCTCATGTGTCGTTATGTATATTCTACAACATGTTTTTAGGGGATATCTACTATGTATTTATGTCATGTATGTATGTATTGTTTAGCCAGTCCAGGCAAGTGTGTATGTCACTTGTAGTTAGTAGGAACAGTTCATCAAGGTCATGTAATATCAATGTCCAAGAACTCCGGTCTTGGCCCAACTGATTGTATTTTGTGCTTTACTTATGAATAATGTTAGCTAATATCTCCAACCCATGTTTCTTCTTTGGTCTTTACATTTTGTTGTGTTTAACGTGTTGAAAGTTTCTGACTTTTTCAGCAAGATCAAATAATTGTTATCCAAGAAGATCCTATAGGTTTAACTTGACACAAACACTAATTAAAACATAAAACCAAATCTAACCAGAGGCTAGATGAATTACTTATTACTAAACAAGAACAAAAAGCAAGGAATAAAAATAAAATTGGGTTGCCTCCCAGCAAGCGCTATCGTTTAACGCCCCTAGCTAGGCATAAAAACGACAATAGATTTAGGTATCATCATCTTTGGTATGCAATTCTTCAATTGAACATTTATAAACCTTAGGAGTTTCCCTCTTTTTATCAATAATCAAACTCCTAGGTAAGAAATCAAGAAATTCATTTGTAGCAAAAGGTTCCTTAATGATAACAAAAAAGTTGAGGTGAACACTTATTGATTTGAGATATGTGATACGTCTCCAACGTATCTATAATGTTTGATTCTTCCATGCTATTATATATTCTGTTTTGATGTTTAATGGGCTTATTTATACACTTTTATATTATTTTTGGGACTAACCTATTAACCGGAGGCCCAGCCCAAATTGCTGTTTTTTTGCCTATTTCAGTGTTTCGTAGAAAAAGGATATCAAACGGAGTCCAAACGGAATGAAACCTTCGGGAACGTGATTTTTGGAACAAATGTGATCCAGAGGACTTGGAGTCTACGTAAAGTAATCAACGAGGAGAGCACGAGGTAGGGGGGCGCGCCCACCTCCCCCAGGTGCGCCCTCCACCCTCGTGGGGCCCACATTGCTCCATCGACGTACTTCTTCCTCCTATATATATCTCCATACCCCCAAACCATCAGAGGCATCCACGAAAACCTAGTTCCACCGCCGCAACCTTCTGTACCCGTGAGATCCCATCTTGGGGCCTTTTCCGGCGTCCTGCCGAAGGGGGCATTGATCACGGAGGGCTTCTACATCAATGCCATAGCCTCTCCAATGATGTGTGAGTAGTTTACCTCAGACCTTCGGGTCCATAGTTATTAGCTAGATGGCTTCACTACAAAAAAATACACTTCCGTGATGATACGTGTTTGTCACAAGAGGGTCGCGTTTTTGTCATGCATGTACATCCATGACAAATTTATGGCGAGAATCAAGATAGTCATACTGTCCGTCAGAGAAGTGTTCCATGACATTACCAAAATTATCATCATGGAAGTGTCCACTTCCATGACGATAAATCCAGCGTCACGAAGTGCTTTCGCCAAGGGTGACCGACACGTGGCATCCACCGTAATGGAACGCCGTTAAGCTATCGGGTCGGATTTTGGATCCGATAACCCGTTAATGACCACGACCAATGCCGATTTTCCACGTGTAAAATTCTCATTGGTGATGGATCCACGTGTCGACTCCGCGTTGGCACGGTGTCACTCATCCAACGGTCGAGATGGGCCTATGATATGTTGACACGTGGACCGCCCAAAAGTGGCCCACAAAGTTTAAATGGGCCGCCCAACCAAGGCCCATAAGGTTTAGCGGACCATAATGGGCGGCCCAGCTAAAGGCCCACAAAATTTAGCGGACCATAATGGGCCGGCCCGACTAAAGGCCCACAAGATTTTGCGGACCACAATGGGCCGACTCCACTAAAGGCCCACAAGATTCTGCAGACCATAATGGGCCGACCCAGCTAAAGGCCCAACATTCTCTGTCAAATCGGCCCGTCAACGGCCTGGTCTAAACTTGTCATCAATGCGGCCCATGGTCACTTCTGGCCCGTTAATAGTCCGCTAAGTAATTGGGCGAATTACAGCCGGTGTATTTCCGCCCGTTAAAGGTCCGACTTCATTTGGGCCCATTTACAGCCATCAAAACTTTCGCCCATAAACGGCCGTGAAGGATTTGGGTCATATTCGCCATGTTCGTCATTCGCCCGTTAGAGGCCCACTATAGATTTGGCCCACTTTCGCCTGTTGTCATTTTCGCCCGTTAACGCCGGACATAAACCATGGGCCATATGTGGCTAACGTCATATCGGGCCCATTAACGGCCCATATAAAATGACGATAATCTAGCCCGATCAAGTTCCGGCCTGTTAAAGGCCCGTGTATTAGGTCGGCGCATTTACGGCCCGTAAATTTCGGACTGTCAAATATCCGTGATCGTAAATGGGCCACCATTTCGACTGCTAAGTCCAAAGGGTTATTTGGCACAATCAGGCCCAATCTCACTTTCAGTCTATTAAAGGCCCATGTTTTTATGGGCTCGACATATTTACACCTGTGAACGGCCTACTTTTACTTAGGGCCCAAATTATGTTTAGGCACATTAAAGGCCCACTATGGGCACATGCCTACCGGAAAAATTTGAAAGCTTATGCTAATTTAAGCCCAGATATTTTTAGTGGGCTACATGCCAATTTCGCCCAGTAATCATTTTTAGCCCAATTGGAATGGGCCCGATTTAATGTTGGCATGTTGGGCTCCTCTGAAGCTTTCGTCCAATACATTACTAAGATAAACCTACACTATACAAAAATAGCGTCATAATTAGTGCAGCCTGTGGCAAAGATCATAAATGTTGTATCACAACAAAATAAATTCCAATCATACAACAAAAGGCACATTGGCATAAAGTTTACTGATCCTTCCAGATAAAAACACCATCGATGTATAGAAGCACATATCATTTGACTTGAGTGCTAATGTTTCAGTGCTGTAGAATCTGATGGAGCAAAGACGATCTCCACCTTTTTTCCGCCATCGTTTCTTCAACAACGGTTTAATATCGATAGTCCGGTTTCAAAACCATTCATATCTTGACGGCATTTCTCAACCACTATTCTTGTTTCCAAACAACGTCCATTAGGGATTGGACTTGTGTGCCGGAGCACAGATATATCACTGCATCTAGCAGGAAGATTTTGTTCAAGATGGCGATTTGGACGAGGTTACCTTGACAACCAACCCGTAATTACGCAGGAAGGTGCTTTTGCCTTTGTTAGTGGAGAGATCTTGACGACCGCAAAGCAAGAGGTGACATTGTGCTGTAGTAGCCTCGTCACCTTCGTGTGGTTGTGGCTGTTCAATCATTTGTTCCATAGCTTCACGAAAGTTTGAACTTGTAGATTAGTGTACCAGTGAGTTACTAATGAGACAAAAACAAACAAAGTAGGTTAAACGTTTATACATAACTTATTTTGGTGAACTACTGTAATACATTAGCATGTATTGTAGTGCCAACTACATAATAAAATCACTTTCGGAACATATGTCCATGTAGCATGCCTACTGTATTGTCTATTTCCTCACATTCGTTGGCATCTAAGGATAAAGAGACATGGTTTAAAGCAGGATGAACATAGTATGACATCATTCATATCATGGGCAAACAGATATAAAACAAACATGCTATTTTATCATTGTAAAAGACGTGAACATAACAACTAGATTACAGATCAAGACCAAAAGAATATCCTTCATCTCTTTTAAACCATGTAAGGTGAAATGATACGTTACGACAACCGTGTGTATAAAAGTGAACAGAGTAACCGACATTGGCTGCAAACCAAGTAGTTAAATAAACACATCACAGTACCAATCAGTTCAAAGGCGGGAGGAGTAAGGACTTACAACAATGGCTTGAACTGGTGTGCTCATGCCCTTCATCTTCTTTGGTGTGGCAATCCTTGAAGATTTGCACTGCATTCGGTTTAGGTTCTTTTTGGTCCGCACGGGCTTTCCGCTGTATTTGGAACAAGTCAATATAGATACGATAATATGACACAAAAAAAGAAGGAAGTAGCAGCTATTTACAAGAGCCTCGCAGTATGCAATATAGCTACGAGATCCTGTTGTCTGTTGGAATTTCACTTTAGAACGGTTGGTTTTGTTCTTCAAACAGTTAGCCTAGAAGAAGATACACTTGTAAGGCACATACATAAATACAAGTTCAATATGTGGTGCGATCAAATACATATAGCCTACGATACTTTGGATCGAGACCGGTGTTTAACGAGGGCTGTCGATCTTCATCTGTAATATATTCCACTGGAGATGTTTGGGCGATTTCATTGTTAGCCTTGCCTTCAAAGTGAGATTTTCTAAGGTGGTACCAATACTGTCGCAGAGCAGACCGAAAAACATGAGTGCATGCTTGTTTAGTTGCATCATCTTTTGGATCCAACTTGAACCTCATCTTTTGAAAAAAGAATGCGAGTCTTATTAGGAGGAAGCTAGAAAGTACGGGACAAAGCAAGACAATATTACTAATTGCGATGAATAACATTACTTACAGATAAATGGTCAAGGAAGGTGTTAAACTGGGTATTGTCTTTCTCATTCCTGTCTTTGGATCCACGTTGGGAGGATACGCGATGACACCTAACGGCAACGGCTGCCTCTCGATACTAACTTGGCTGACTCAGTAGCATCACGTGGCCTTTTAAACCTGCCTCAAAATGGATCTCCATTCTTCCTCCTTTAGATTTTGTTAATCTGTCAAGCATTATCCACGATGTACTGTTTACGCTTGCGCCCGTGGTGCTAGTTCAACAACGAATATGGAAAGTGTTAGTGTACATCAAGCGTGAGAGTACATATAAAGGAGCATGCAATCGCAACTTGACTCGGTCAGTACCGTCTTGGTGTTGATGCTCATGAGGTTCATCTGATCTTGCCAAGTCCTATTGTGTCAGCGGTGCTTGGAAGTAGTGCTAGGTGTGAAGGCAGCTTGGGAACCGCCAGCCCGAGCAAACGAACGAGTAACTGGTTGAGATCTTTGATGCAGTTGAAGCGGATCTTTGTGGCTGGTGGAGCAGGTGATACTGTGTTTGTAGATTTAGCCGGTGGACTTGGACCTTCTACTGCACTATAAGTACCAGCAGAATCTCGACGGCAGAGCCTTTTCCGTTTCACCCGACGAGTAACAACACAACACAAAAGAATAAAATCACTCTTCAGAACTCATTGATGCATGATACAGACAAGCAATACTTTGATGTAAGACAACCGTATGAGGATGGAATATGTAAGAAAAACAGGACGGCATGACATATTCACAGCTACGATGTGCAAACTAAGCCGAAGGATTTTCAAGAAAATACAAGTAATGCAAGCTAGACACCATATGAAAGATGCAACCAATATTACTACGCCAAGTTAAAAGTGTCTTTTTCGTAAGTGGCAATTCAAAAATTAGAAGCGATTACAACGTAGAAATCAATGCAAGATGCAACCACTATCAAACTGCCATGTTAAAAGCGTCCAATCATGAGTTCTTGATGCGGGATACACAACAACAGTACTTTGATGTAAGAACATGGTATGATAGATAGATGCGGTGTATTCTAGACACGTAAAGCCATGTCATATGCACATGTATAACGTATAAACTCAGCAGGTGCAATTTAATCAAAATAGAAGAAATACAGGCTAGACAACATATGCAACATGAAACCAATTATCACACTGTCAACTTAGAGCAAGCACTGCGATGGTGGAGTGCGGAGATGAACTCATCATGTAGACTTGGGACTTCAACTTCATTAGCGATAGCAGTGGCAAATCTAGAGAGTTTACTGTTTGCGTCGGTGCGGTACCACCAACATCCCCTAACATACTCTTTTCCTTCCTATTTTACGATATTGCCTTATGAAGTCAAAACCACAAGAAGATGAATAAAATTAGCTCTGCATAACTGGTTGATGCATGATCTGAGAAGAACACTACTTTGATGTAAGGCAAGCGCAGGAGGATGGAATATATACAAAAAAGATAGCGTTTCATATTCACACGCATTTATAGGAGGATGGAATATGTATGAAAAAACGATGGCGGAAGGCATTTCAACAAAATTAGAAGAAATGAAAGCTAAGCACCATATGAACATGCAACCAATATAACTCTATCAGGTAAAAAGTGTCTCGTTGTAAGTGCCATTTCAAGAAATTAGAAGCAGTACAAGCTAGAAGACAATGCAAGATGCAACCTACATCACAGTCCCAAGTTAAATGTGTCTTATGTGTAAGTGATCGTTGCAGGTATAAGTTGTAAGCTACGCAGATGCAATACAAGCTAGACATCACACGCAACATGGAACCACATATAATAGTGCAAAGTTAGAGCAAGCACCTGTGATGGTGGAGTAGGGGAGATGTGCTCATCATCTACACAACTACGTTGACTGTCTAGCCTTGCGTTGTCTTGCGAATCTTGTTGGGAGGATGGCGGAGTAGAATCAGAGAGATCCTCCATTTCAGTTTCTCGGGAGGACCACCATCATCCAATGCCTTGCCAATTTCCTTCAGCTTTATTGATTTTGCATTTTGAGGTCATACCGACAAGAAAAAGGAATATAATTCGCTCTTCAGAACTCATTCATGCATGATAATCTTGTGAACACTACTCGATGAAAGGCAAAGTCATGATACGAGGATGGAATATGTACGAAAAAATGGATGGCTTGACATATTCACACCTATGATGTGGTAACTAAGCGAAGTCACTTCAACAAATTAGAAACAACGCAAGACACCATATGGAAGGTGCAATCAATATCACTCTGCCAAGTTAAAACTGTCTCGTCATAGGTGGCGTTCATCAAAATAGAAGCACTACATGCTAGAAATCATATTCAAGATGCAATATCACACCGCCAACTTAAAGGTGTCCCATCATAAGTGACTGATGCAGGATACACAAGAAGAGTAGTTTCATGTAAGAACATGGTGTGATAGATGATATAGTATGTACCAAAAACAGGAAAGCGTGTCATATTCACATGTATCATGTGTAAGCTAAGCAGATGCGATTTACACTAATTAGGAGCAATACGATCTAGAAACCATATGCAACATGCAACCAGATATCACACTGCCAAGTTAGAGCAAGCACCTTGGATGGTGGAGTAGGGGAGCGGAGACTTGGACCATGTAATGCACTATCAGTACAAGGAGAATCGGTACAGATGCTCCGTTTACGTTACTGCAGAGGACCACCATCATCGCCTTCCTTACTCTTTTCCTTCCTCTTTCTTGATTTTGCCTTGTCAAGTCAAACCCACAAGAAAAATGAATAAAATTTGCTCTTCAGAACTTATTGATGCATGATACTGACAAACACTACTTTCATGTAAGGCAGCCGCATGATAGGAGGATGGAATATGTATGAAAAACAGGACGGCGTGACATATTGACATGTATGATGTATAAAGTGTAAACTAAGCACAAGGTGCTTGAACTTGTTAGAATCGATGCAAGCTAGAAACCATATGAAAGATGAAACCAATATCATTACGCCAAATTAAAAGGGTGCCCTAAAAATGTATTTGACCAAATTAGAAGCAATACATGGCAACATGCTAGAAATAATATGCAATATACAGCGAATAAAGGTGACTCATCGTAAGTAATAGATGCAGGATATGTAAGAGAGGTAGTTTCATGTAAGAACAAGGTTAACACATAGATGTAGTGTGTACCAAAAATAGGAAGGCATGTCATATTCACAGGTATAGTGTGTAAACTAAGCAGATGCAATTTACCTAATTAGAAGCATTACAAGCTAGACACCGTATGCAACATGCAACCACATATCACATCGCTGAAGTTGGAGCAAGCACTGTGATTGTGGTGTAGGGAAGTGCTGTCTTCGGTACAAAGCAACGTTCAATATCTTCATTTAGGCTTCTTTGTTTCTTGAGAATCATGTGGAGAGGATGAAATTGCATTCTTTATAAGAGTATTGCGTCTCATATTAACTCACGCGTGTGACTGTCTCATCATAAGCGATTAAGACGCAGGATACACAAGAAGAGTAGTTTCATGTAAGAACATGGTGTGATAGACAGATATAGTATGTACCAAAAACAGGAAAGCGTGTCATATTCACATGTATAATGTGTAAGCTAAGGAGATGCAATTTAACAAATTAGGAGCATTGATGAGGGATACACAAGAGAAGTAGTTTGATGTAAGAACATGGTTAATAGAAAGACGTAGTATGTACCAAAAACAGGAAGGCATGTCATATTCACAGGTATAATGTGTTAACTAAGAAGATGCAATTTACCCTAATTAGAAGCATTACAAGGTAGACACCATATGCAACATGCAACCACATATCACACCGCCAAGTAAGAGCAAGCACTGCGATGGTGGTGTGGGGAATTGCGGTGATCAACTAGAGAGCTACGTTGACTATCTTCATTTAGCCTTGCTTGTTTCTTGAGAATCATGTGGGGAGGATGACACTACACTCTTTATACGAGTAGGGCGTCTCATAGTAACCCACCCGGGTGATTGTCTCATCATAAGTGATTGACGAGGGATACAAAAGAGCATTAGTTTGATGTACGAACATGGTTAATAGACATATGTAGTATGTATCAAAAACAGGAAGGCATGTCATTATCAAAGGCATAATGTGTAAAGTAAGCAGATGCAATTTAACCAAATTGGAAGCAATACAAGCTAGTCACCATATGCAACATGCAACCACATTTGACAGTGAAGTTAAAGCAAGCACACAGGATGGTTGTGTGTGGCAATTGAGATCATCAATCGCAGAGCTACTTTTCTTGTCTCCAGCTGCGACATCGCACCCATTAGAGCGTTGAAACGCCATCGCTTATCTTCGAATTACACTGGAGTAACTTCTATCTTTTCTTTTCTGCATTCATCAACATTGCGTCAGAGTCTGAAATACCCATGCATAAAAAACAATAGTGTGAGTATGGGTGAAGTGTGTGCACAATAAGTACAGTGTAAAGGTAGCAGATAGCAGGTCGGTGAGAAATAAATGACGGGAGACATATGATAGCTCTACAACATGCATGGCACACTCAATTACTATAGGATTCTATGAAAATAACAGTCGACTGAAAGCAAATAGGTCAGTCCATTTTTTCTGCACCGTCCGATGTACAAAGAACGGGAAAATCGCCTTCATCTACCTCCACCCGGTCGGTGTTGACGATCTTCCTCGAACGCCCGGCGACCACCGGCCCAAGATTCCTCCCCGCCTGCGCCCTCCCTCGACCTCACCGCATCAGTGCTTGGCACCGCCCGCCATCCATTCAAGCCCCGCCGACCTCCATATCGGGCGTAAGCAGCTCCTGCGCCCACACCCCTATGATAGACACCGATCGCGCCGCTTCCCGGGAACAAAGCGGACTAGGTGCTCCAGCAGCGCCTAAGCGGGTGGTTCTTCTTTTAATTGCGGTTCGACCGACCTGAATTGAAATCCAGCGACTCTTGACCTCTAGCAAAGGTGAAATAGTAAAGGAGGAAACCTTGTGCATTTAGTATCACGAAGAAGATGCGAAGAAAGCGCTCAACTAGTTTCTTTCGTGGGATGAATACGGTGTGAGCGGAGACGTAAGATTTGCACGAATAAGGGAAGAGGAGTACCTCTTTCTGCTGGCAGTGCTGTGTCCTCCTTCTGTTTTTCCGACGATCTTGTTGTTCACCGGAAACCAGAAGTTGTGGAGGACGGTGCAGCCTTGGACGAACCCATGGCCAAGTTGTTGAGTGTGGTGCGGTGGCCGTCTGTCAGCGGCGGGGAAGCAGATCCGAGGCGGCGAACGACGGCGTAGCGGGAACAACTCCGGTGCGGTGGACGATTGCGATAGTGGAGTCGCAACAGTGAGGCGCATGACGGCATGGTCGGAGTGGTTCTGGTACGGCGCACGTCGGCGTCGGCGTCGTGGAGGCTGCTCTGCCTCGGCTTCAGCTGCTAAGTCCATGAGGGCGTTGCGATTGCGGTTGCATTGAACGACGACGTCGGCGTACTGGCTCCGGCGTGATGGAGGAGGGCGACGGTGGATTGGCCTCTATGGGGTGGAGGACGGAGGAGGTTTGGGTTTCATGGCTGGTGGAGAGGCGTTTCGCGCCCACGGAGTATGAATGGGGAAGCGGAGGGAGGCGGGGAACTAAGGGGAACAATGTTTCGGTTTGAGACGCTTGTTTGAAATTTGGGGAAATTTACAAACTTTGCCCCCATCTAAAATTTCGGACATATTATGGGTTGGGGGTAGGACAGTCATGTCGTGTGTCCCAAATGTGGGCGGGAAAGATTTCGGCCGAGCGCATGGGTGTTTAGGCGCCCATGCAGTATGAATGCTTCTTGAGGCGGTTGAGACTGGCGTCTTGGTGAAGTTACAAACCTACCCCGGTTTAGACCTTTGGACATCGGGTCGATAGGCTACACGGGCCAGAGTCAGGACAGTAATTTCCTACCACCAAAACATTAGTCTCGCGCGGTTTTGGGTGACCAGAGGCCTATTTGGGCGCTTCGTTCAATATTTGGGAGCAGAAGCATTAACGTTTTCGGTTCTCTTGAATTGAACTTTCAGGATTTGTCAAACTTCACAAATCTTTACTCTTGAAAATCTTAAAGCTACAATTATTTTGGAATGGAGGGGGTACATTTTAATATACATTGTACATGAGTATATATTAAAAAAATATGCAACTTACCTCAGTTCATGCATGGTTCCAGGTATAATCTCCTTGGTTGCAAAAAAAAAAGTTAGATATGCGTATGAATATATATACCATGTTCAAACTCACAACAAAGATTGATGCCCCCTTTTACATCTGATTTACAGATGCCATTATCTCGGGTTCAAATAGATGAATGCACTTCCTATGAATTCGAATCTTGAAACCCCTTTATGTTGAATTCGACATGTATTTTATTTCGTAGCTAGCAATTTGGAATGTATCCATGCAAGTGACAAATGTATAAAGTGCTTCACACTAACAACATGGAGTGCACTAATTAATGTTTATATATGAATTGCAAAAGCATCCATTGCCTGTATTTCAAACCGCTCTCACTCTATGGATCGATAATATGAAATAAACACATGCACATGCTAGAATTCAATAGAGTATGGGTGTCGGATAGACCGATTTTCGTCCATACGCAATTTTGCAGAATTCATGATCTCATCCAAAAATAATAATGCCATTTATATTTTAATTTAATGCGTAGAACCGCCTTTTACACGTAGATATCTCTCTATCTAACGCGTAAGTGCACACACTTTATATGCATCGGCATTTCTCTTTCACACATGCTCACAATCTCTCTCAGGGTGTCGGGGTGTCTCACGCACATGCTCTCTCTGTTTCTCTATCTCTCTTCGACTACTATGTACCACTCTTTTCACTAATCTCAGTTGGAAAACACTATTTCTCTCACATGCATAAATACACATGCACGGTCTCTACTAGCCCTCTATCGCACATATATGTGCCTACGTGTCTCCGTGATGCACATTATCTTTAGGCCTCTCTCGCACACATTGCCCCTCGACACACCTCTCTAATAGTAGTTGGCAGATATGATTTCATCATATCATTCGGTAGGATATCCACGGCTGTTAGGCTGGATGGTATCTGAGGCAAAGTTTTACCCTAGTTCGGATCGGACCCTTGCAGTTGAAGAAAGAGCCTACTCCTGGTACTGTATATTAGTGTTAGGGGTGTGTACAAAGTACACGTGAATACCAGACATTGTGCGTGTGTGTATACTATCGACAAACTAGCCCCCAAGCTTGTATAACATACTAAGGGCCTAGGGTTACAAATCATATATAGTCGGCTTATCACCAGTGGGGATAGAGTCCTCCAGCGACTCAGTAGCTTCGTGTTGTACGCCGAGTCCTCCACATGGGTCTCCGTATAACACGTCTCGGTCCAACCTATATGTGGCGCAGGATGGAACCGACCCATGAGTCTTCATGTTGACCCACCACAACTAGAAATGATGTGCCCACCGCACCACACACGCAATCGGCCACTAAGAAAATAAGCATATACAATAGTACAACGGTATCTAGCTCACGATACGTCTCCATATTTTGTTGATGACAACGATGGACTTTGCATTTGATGCGTGCTCCGTATTTTGTTGATTTACACTTATGGTCATTGTATTTGAAGCGAAAGCACGATATGGTCCTTGGACTTGAGAATAAGCTCATCACGGTAACCACATACATTTTGTCGTGCTAACCAACATGTGGTTGGATGGTTAGAGGAGAGTGGTTTCTCGAGCCCACCAAGGTTAAAGTCCGGTGCTCGCATTTATCTTGTGTTAATTTCAGTATTATCCGGCGATGTACGTTTAGTGGGAGGAGACGTTCCACTCGACTACGAGGCACCTATGGTGACTTCGTAAAATCTCAAGATCATATATGCTGGCCCACTCTCTCGAAGGTGCGGGCGGCGGACTGGCGGTGGGGAGTGGTTTCGGGGAGGGCGGGCGGCGGGCGGCGGGCGGGCGGTTGACGGTGGTGGTTGGCGGCTCGGGGTGGAGTTTGATGATAAACCGAGGCCCTTGATTTCGTATCCAACGGCTGGAAAATCTAATGACCAGAGATGAAAAAGTCAGTCGACCGACGTGTAGCCTCACCCGCGCACATGCACGCACGACGCAAGACACGCACGCATGTAGGCGTGCAATACTGACACGTACACATAACGTACACATGCACGCATGCTGGCGTGCAACACTGACACGTACACATGCACTCACGAACACACGCACGTACGCACCCATGCATGCAACACTGAAACGCACCCTCGCACGTAGGCACCCATGCATGCAACACTGAAACGCACCCTTGCACCTACGCACCCATGCATGCAACATCGAACGCACCCTTGCACGCGACGCAACACTCGCACGCCTGCATGCACACAGCACACGATGCAAGACACACGCTTAACTACATGAAAAAGATGACGTCACACTCAATGAGCAATCATCGGTTTATGAAATGCCCGCTTCTGACCGCCCTGGCCCATCAAAGGTTCCTCTGTTGTGTGCTGCCTGCGTTGGGTCACTGACATGCAGGCCATGCACCCAAAGAGCCCACACGTCAGTGGAAGAACGGCGCGGTGTCCTAGGTCAGAGTCGAGGGCGCCACTCGTGGCACGCCCGGCTGAACACGCCTCCGTGCCGCATTCAAACGCCTCCATGAAACCCGCCCGTGTGGAAGCCGAGAAACCCACTCTAGACACACGTCCGTTCATGACCGGGCCGGCGTTAAACGCAACGCCGGCCGAGCTCCTCCCGTCCGCCGTCTATTTAGTCTCCTATTTAAATGAGGACAAACGCCGGCCAAGAATCGCACACCTCCGCCGCTCCCCTATCTCCTCCACCATTTTGTCCACTCTTACAATGGCTTACGAAGAGTAGTTATTCCGCATCCAAGCTGGCTGGGTAGCCCGCCGGATACGAGCTATGCAGCTTGCTGATCCACCTCCCTCGCCCGACGGAGCAGTTGCCGCCCCAAGCCAGCGCGCTGTTCAGCAACTCGCCGCTCCAGGCCAGCTCGACGAGGAGCGGCGCACGGGCGTCGTTGCTGCCATCCACGCCGCCGCCTCGTACCGCGCCTCCCGTTTCTGTGGCCGAGACTCCCATGCCGGTGGCCGCGCCATGCAAGCAGCGACAGAAGTGTTGGGTAACGTAGCAGAAATTCAAAATTTTTCTACGCATCACCAAGATCAATCTATGGAGTAACTAGCAACAAGAGAGGGGAGTGCATCTTCATACCCTTGAAGATCGCGATGCGGAAGCGTTACAAGAACACGGTTGGTGGAGTCGTACACGCAGCGATTCAGATCACGGTCGATTCCGATCTAAGCGCCGAATGGACGGCGCCTCCGCGTTCAACACACGTACAGCCCGGGGACGTCTCCCATGCCTTGATCCAGCAAGGAGAGAGGCAGAGGTTGGGGAAGACTCCGTCCAGCAGCAGCACGACGGCGTGGTGGTGGTGGAGGAGCGCGGTACTCCAGCAGGGCTTCGCCAAGCACTACGAGAGACGAGGAGGGAGAGAGGTAGGGCTGCGCCTTGGGAGAGAGAGACTCATGTGTTGGGCAGCCCAAAACCTCCACTATATATAGGGCAAGGGGGAGGGGGAGGCGCCCTAGGGTTTCCCCTAGGGGCGGCGCCGAGGCAGATGGGATCTCCCCTTTGGGTGACTTGGCCCCCAAGCCAGGAGGTGGGAACCCTAGATGGGGCGCCCCAAACCGCCTGGTCACGTGGGAATAGGTGAGGGGGGCACACATCCCCTTAGTGGGCTGGTTTGCCCCCTTCCCTTGGCCCATGAAGGCCCCTAACACTTGTCGGGGCTCCTGAAATACCTTTCGATCATGCTTGTCATCACCCGGTACCTCCAGAACACTTCCGGACTCCAATACCCTTCGTCCAATATATCAATCTTCCCGCCGGACCACTCCGGAACTCCTCGTGACGTCCGAGATCTCATCCGGGACTCCGAACAACCTTCGGTAACCACATACTATTTCCCATAACAACTCTAGCGTCACTGAACCTTAAGTGTGTAGACCCTACGGGTTCAGGAACCATGCAGACATGACCGAGACGTTCTCCGGCCAATAACCAACTGCAGGATCTGGATACCCATGTTGGCTCCCACATGTTCCACGATGATCTCATCGGATGAATCACGATGTCAAGGATTCAAGCAATCCCGTATGCAATTCCCTTTGTCAATCGGTATGTTACTTGCCCAAGATTCGATCGTCGGTATCCCAATACCTCGTTCAATCTCAAGCATCGGCAAGTCACTTTACTCGTTTCGTAATGCATGATCCCGTGACTAACTACTTAGTCACATTGAGCTCATTATGATGATGCAATACCGAGTGGGCCCAGAGATACCTCTTCGTCATACGGCGTGACAAATCCCAGTCTCGATTCGTGCCAACCCAACAGACACTTTCGGAGATACCTGTAGTGCACCTTTATAGCCACCCAGTTACGTTGTGACGTTTGGTACACCCAAAGCATTCCTACGGTATCCGGAAGTTGCACAATCTCATGGTCTAAGGAAATGATACTTGACATTAGAAAAGCTTTAGCAAATGAACTACACGATCTTGTGCTATGCTTAGGATTGGGTCTTGTCCATCACATCATTCTCCTAATGATGTGATCCCGTTATCAATGACATCCTATGTCCATGGTCGGAAACCATAACCATCTATTGATCAACGAGCTAGTCAACTAGAGGCTCACTAGGGACATGTTGTGGTCTATGTATTCACACATGTATTACCGCTTTCGATTAATACAATTATAGCATGAACAATAGACAATTATCATGAACAAGGAAATATAATAATAACCATTTTATTATTGCCTCTAGGGCATATTTCCAACAGTCTCCCACTTGCACTAGAGTCAATAATCTAGTTCACATCACTATGTGATTGTAATGAATCCAACACCCATTGGGTTTGATCATATCTCGCCAGAGAGAGGTTATTAGTCAACGGGTCTGAATGTTTCAGATCCGTCTGTGCTTTACAAATCTCTATGTCATCTCCTATATGCAGCTATCATGCGCCATTTGGAACTATTCCAAATAACAACTCTACTATACGAATCCGGTTTACTACTCAGAGTCATCCGAATTAGTGTCAAAGTTTGCATCGACGTAACCCTTTACTTACGAACTCTTTACCACCTCCATAATTGAGAAAATTCCTTAGTCAACTAGTTACTATGGATAACCTTGATCGCTGTCACGTGATCCATTCCTGGATCACACTTGTACCCCTTTGGATCGACTCATGGCAAGGCACACTTGTGTGTGGTACACAAAGATAGCATACTATGGAGCCTACGTCTAAGCATAGGGGACGACCTTCGTCCTTTCTCTCTATTCTGCCGTGGTGAGGTCTTGAGTCTTACTCAATACTCACACCTTATAACACAGCCAAGAACTCCTTCTTTGCCGATCTATTTTGAACTCCTTCAAAATCTTGTCATGGTATGTGTTCGTTTGAAAGTACTATTAAGCGATTTTGATCTATCCTTATAGATCTTGATGCTCAATGTTCAAGTAGCTTAATCCAGGTTTTCCATTGAAAAACAATTTTCAAATAACCATATATGCTTTCCAGAAATTCTACATCATTTCTGATCAACAATATGTTTACAACACATACTCATCAGAAATTCTATAGTGCTCCCACTCACTTCTTTGGAAATACAAGTTTCTCATAAACTTTGTATAAATCCAAAATATTTGATCATCTCATCAAAGCGTATATTCCAACACCGAGATGCTTACTCCAGTCCTTAGAAGGATTGCTGGAGCTTTGCATACTTGTTAGCATCTTTTAGGATTGTCAAAACCTTCTGGTTGTATCAGATACAACCTTTCCTCAAGAAAAACGTCGAGGAAACTATATTTTGACATCCTATCTGCAAGATTTCATAAATAATGCAGTAGCTGCTAATATAATTCTAACAGACTCTTAGCATCGCCACGAAAGTGAGAAAGTATCATCGTAGTCAACTCCTTGAACTTGTCGGAAAACATCTCAACGACAAGTCGAGCTTTGTTAATGGTGACACTTACCGTCATTGTCTGTCTTCCCTTTTAAAATCCATCTGTACCCAATAGCCTTATGACCATCAAGTAGTTCTTCCAAAGTCTACACTTTGTTTTATACATGGATCTTCTCTCAGATTTTATGGCCTCGAGCCATTTGTCGGAATCCGGGCCCACCATCGCTTCTCCATAGCTCGTAGGTTCATTGTTGTCTAGCAACATGACCTCCAAGACAACATTACCGTACCACTCAAGCAAAGACGGCGTCCTTGTCGCCCCACGAGGTTCGGGCGGTGACTTGATCCGAGGCTTCATGATCACTATCATCGCCTTCCACTTCAATTGGTGTAGGTGCCACAGGAACAACTTCCTGTGCCCTGCTACACACTAGTTGTAGTGACGGTTCAATAACCATATCAAGTCTCCACCATCCTCCCACTCAATTCTTTCGAGAGAAACTTTTCCTCGAGAAAGGACCCATTACTAGAAACAATCACTTTTGCTTCTGGATCTGAAATAGGAGGTATACCCAACTGTTTTGGGTGTCCTATGAAGATGTATTTATCCGCTTTGGGTTCGAGCTTATCAGGATGAAACTTTTTTTCACATAAGCGTCACAGCCCCAAACTTTCAACAAACGACAGCTTAGGTTTCTCTAAACCATAGTTCATACGGTGTCATCTCAACGGAATTACGTGGTGCCCTATTTAAAGTGAATGTGGTTGTCTCTAATGCCTAACCCATGAACGATAGTGGTAATTCGATAAGAGACATCATGGTATGCCCCATATCCAATGGGGTG
Organism: Aegilops bicornis; assembly: GCA_021605145.1. NCBI lineage: Eukaryota > Viridiplantae > Streptophyta > Magnoliopsida > Poales > Poaceae > Aegilops > Aegilops bicornis. Next base: position 119,134,404 of record CM038675.1, on the reverse strand, counting down.
CATCTATGATGTTCGGACACACCATCACACTATGGTGTTCCAGGCGGTGTTAGTTGTGAAACAATTTCCTCAATGTCTCAATTGTGTACCAAACTCGCAACTCAAATATTCATCTCTATGGTCATATCATAGACATTTTATCCTCTTGTCACGACGATCTTCAACTTCACTCTGAAATTACTTGAACCATTCAATAATTCAGACTTGTGTTTCATCAAGTAAATATACTTAGTATCTACTCAAATCATCCGTGAAGTAAGAACATAACGATATCCATCAAGCGGCCTCAAAGACTCATTGGACCGCACACATCAAAATGTATTACTTCCAACAAGTTGCTTTCTTGTTCCATTTTACTGAAAACGAGGCTTTCACCATCCTGCCCATGTGGTATGATTTGCATGTCTCAAGTGATTCAAAATCAAGTGAGTCCAAACGGTCCATCTGCATGGAGTTTCTTCATGCGTATATACCAATAGACATGGTTCACATGTCTCAATCTTTTCAAAAATGAGTGAGTCCAAAGATCCATCAACATGGAGCTTCTTCATGCGTTTTATACCAATATGACTCAAATGGCAGTGCCACAAGTAGGTGGCACTATATCATTACTATCTTATATCTTTTGGCATGAACATGTGTATCACTACGATCGAGATTCAATAAACCATTCATTTTAGGTGCAAGACCATTGAAGGTATTATTCAAATAAACAGAGTAACCATTATTCTCCTTAAATGAATAACCGTGACAGATAAACATAATCCAATCATGTCTATGCTCAACGCAAACACCAAATAACAATTATTTAGGTTTAACACCAATCTCGATGGTAGAGGGAGTATGCGATGCTTGATCACATCAACGTTGGAGACACTTCCAAACCATATCATCATCTCACCTTTAGCTAGTCTCCGTTTATTCCGTAGCCTTTATTTCGAGTTACTAACACTTAGTAACTGAACCGGTATCTATTACCATGGTGCTACTAGGAGTACTAGTAAAGTACACATCAATATAATGTATATCCAATATACTTCTGTCGACCTTGCCAGCCTTCTCATCTACCAAGTATCTAGGGTAGTTCTCGCTTCAAAGGACTGTTCCCCTCATTACAAAAGCACTTAGTCTCGGGTTTGGTTTCAACCTTGGGTTTCTTCACCGGAGCAAAGAATCGATTTGCCATTTCATGAAGTATCCCTTCTTGCCCTTGCCCTTCTTGAAACTAGTGGTTTCACTAACCATCAACAATTGATGCTCCTTCTTGATTTCTACTTTCGCGGTGTCAAACAATGCGAATATTTCAAGGATCATCATATCTATCCCTGATAGGTTATAGTTCATCACGAAGCTCTAGTAGCTTGGTGGCAATGACTTTGGAGAAACATCACTATCTCATCTGGAAGATTAACTCCCACTCGATTCAAGTGATTTTTGTACTCAGACAATCTGAGCACAAGCTCAACGATTGAGCTTTTCTCCTTAGTTTGCAGGCTAAGAAACTCGCCGGAGGTCTTATACCTCTTGACGGGCACGAGCCTGAAATCCCAATTTCAGCCCTCGAAACATCTCATATGTTCCGCGACGCTTCAAATCGCCTTCGGTGCCTCAATTCTAAACAGTTTAACACATCGAACTATCATGTAGTTATCAAACGTGTATGTCAGATGTTCGCAACATCCACAGACGACGCTCGAGGTTCAACACACTGAGCGGTGCATGAAGGACATAATCCTTCTGCGCAGCAATGAGGACAATCCTGCATTTACGGACCCAGTCCGCATAATTGCTACTATCAACTTTCAACTAAATTTTCTCTAGGAACATATCTTAAAACAGTAGAACTAAAGCGCGAGCTACGACATAATTTGCAAAAACCTTTTGACTATATTCAGGATAATCAAGTTCATCTTTTGAACTCCCACTCAGATAGACATCCCTCTAGTCATCTAAGTGATACATGATCCGAGTCAACAAGGCCGTGTCCGATCATCACGTGAGACGGACTAGTCATCATCGGTGAACATCTTCATGTTGATCGTATCCACTATACGACTCATGTTTGACCTTTCGGTCTCTTGTGTTCCGAGGCCATGTATGTACATGCTAGGCTCGTCAAGTCAACCTAAGTGTTTTGCGTGTGTAAATCTGGCTTACACCCGTTGTATGTGAACGTTAGAATCTATCACACCCGATCATCACGTGGTGCTTCAAAACAACAAACTTTCGCAACGCTGCACAGTTAGGGGGAACACTTTCTTGAAATTATTACGAGGGATCATCTTATTTACTACCGTCGTTCTAAGCAAATAAGATGCATAAACATGATAAACATCACATGCAATCAAATAGTGACATGATATGGCCAATATCATTGTTCTCCTTTTGATCTCCATCTTCGGGGCTCCATGATCATCATCGTCACCGGCATGACACCATGATCTCCATCATCATGATCTCCATCATCGTGTCTCCATGAAGATGTCTCGCCAACTATTACTTCTACTACTATGGCTAACGGTTTAGCAATGAAGTAAAGTAATTACATGGCGTTATTCAGTGACACGCAGGTCATACAATAAATAAAGACAACTCCTATGGCTCCTGCCGGTTGTCATACTCATCGACATGCAAGTCGTGATTCCTATTACAAGAATATGATCAATCTCATACATCACATATATATATCATTCATCACATCCTTTTGGCCATATCACATCACACGGCATATGCTGCAAAAACAAGTTAGACGTCCTCTAATTGTTGTTGCAAGTTTTTACGTGGCTGCTATAGGTTTCTAGCAAGAACGTTTCTTACCTACGCCAAAACCACAACGTGATATGCCAATTGCTATTTACCCTTCATAGGGACCCTTTTCATCGAATCCGATCCGACTAAAGTGGGAGAGACTGGCACCCGCTAGCCACCTTATGCAACAAGTGCATGTCAGTCGGTGGAACCTGTCTCACGTAAGCGTATGTGTAAGGTCGGTCCGGGCCGCTTCATCCCACAATACTGTCGAAACAAGATAGGACTAGTAACGGTAAGCATATTGAACAAAATCAACGCCCACAACAACTTGTGCTCTACTCGTGCATAGAAACTATGCAATATACCTAGCTCATGATGCCACTGTTGGGTAACGTAGCAGAAATTCAAAATTTTCTACGCATCACCAAGATCAATCTATGGAGTAACTAGCAACGAGAGAGGGGAGTGCATCTTCATACCCTTGAAGATCGCAATGCGGAAGCGTTACAAGAACACGGTTGGTGGAGTCATACACGCATCGATTCAGATCGTGGTCGATTCTGATCTAAGCGCCGAATGGACGACGCCTCCATTTTCAACACACGTACATCCCGGGGACGTCTCCCATGCCTTGATCCAGCAAGGAGAGAGGGAGAGGTTTGAGAAGACTCCGTCCAGCAGCAGCACGACGGTCGACGGCGTGGTGGTGGTGGAGGAGCGCGGTACTCCAGCAGGGCTTCGCCAAGCACTACGAGAGACGAGGAGGGAGAGAGGTAGGGCTGCGCCTTGGGAGAGAGAGAGACTCATGTGTTGTGCAGCCCAAAACCTCCACACTATATAGGGTAAGGGCGAGGGGAAGGCGCCCTAGGGTTTCCCCTAGAGGGGGCGGCGGCCAGGGCAGATGGGATCTCCCCTTTGGGTGACTTGGCCCCCAAGCCAGGAGGTGGGAACCCTAGATGGGGCGCCCCAAACCCCCTGGTCACGTGGGAATAGGTGAGGGGGGCGCACAGCCCCTTAGTGGGCTGGTTTGCCACCTTCCCTTGGCCCATGAAGCCCCCCAACACTTGCCGGGCTCCCGAAATACCTTTCGGTCATGCTGGTCATCACCAGGTACCTCCAGAACACTTCCGGACTCCAATACCCTTCGTCTAATATATCAATCTTCACCGCCGGACCATTCCGGAACTCCTCGTGACGTCCGGGATCTCATCCGGGACTCCGAACAACCTTCGGTAACCACATACTATTTCCCATAACAACTCTAGCATCACCGAACCTTAAGTGTAGACCAGACGGGTTCGGGAACCATGCGAACATGACCGGACGTTCTTCCGCCCATAACCAACAGCGGATCTGGATACCCATGTTGGCTCCCACATGTTCCACGATGATCTCATCGGATGAACCACGATGTCAAGGATTCAAGCAATCCCGTATGCAATTCCCTTTGTCAATCGGTATGTTACTTGCCCGAGATTCGATCGTCGGTATCCCAATACCTCGTTCAATCTCGTTATCGGCAAGTCACTTTACTCGTTCCGTAATGCATGATCCCGTGACTAACTACTTAGTCACATTGAGCTCATTATGATGATGCAATACCGAGTGGGCCCAGAGATACCTCTCCGTCATAATGGAGTGACAAATCCAGCCTCGATTCGTACAACCCAACAGACACTTTCAGAGATACCGTAGTGCACCTTTATAGCCACCCGATTACGTTGTGACGCTTTGGTACACCCAAAGCATTCCTACGGTATCCGGGAGTTGCACAATCTCATGGTCTAAGGAAATGATACTTGACATTAGAAAAGCTTTAGCAAACGAACTACACGATCTTGTGCTATGCTTAGGATTGGGTCTTGTCCATCACATCATTCTCCTAATGATGTGATCCGATTATCAATGACATCCTTTGTCCATGGTCGTGAAACCATAACCATCTATTGATCAACGAGCTAGTCAACTAGAGGCTCACTAGGAACATGTTGTGGTCTATGTATTCACACATGTATTACGGTTTCCAGTTAATACAATTATAGCATGAACAATAGACAATTATCATGAACAAGGAAATATAATAATAACCATTTTATTATTGCCTCTAGGGCATATTTCCAACAAGAAGCCGGGTGCGCGGAGAGCGACGAGTCGGTGGCCAGTGCCTCCGCGTCCGCCGCCATCATCGAGGAGAAGTAGAACACGGGAGGCTTAATGATTTCCGTCGTTGTTTATATGAAATACTCCAGTGATTGTGTGAATGAGTATCAGTTTGTCTACATGTTTGCGTGAATTTTGTCCGGTTGGTTGAGTTGCTATCATAATGTGTGCGGCTATGGTTGGATGGCGTAATTTGCGGGTCGCTGGTCGGTCTGCGGGCGGCATTGTGGGACAAAAAAACACAGCTCGTGCGAGCTCGTCTCCAACGTGCACGCTGGAGGATGCATGACAGCATGAGCACCCGAGCCATTCCTCGTTCATCGGTGGCAAAGGCACCGATGGACAAAAGGGTCGCCAATATTTTGGCTACCCCGGGCAAGATCCAAACAGCCCCTCCCAACAGATTCAAATCCCTCATTCGCCGTGGAATTTTGCCATGTGCTGTTTTCATGGACTAGTAAGATGCCCGTGCATTGCACGGAACATCAAGATGCATTTTTTACAAACTCCGCATGCATGCAAGGGATAATTAATGTCCTCCTTTGCTAGTACCACGAGGCAAACACCATTAATATTGCATCGATTAGTGTTAGTGGCCTTGTATATCCGCAAATTGTAATTTTGATAGTGGCCCTTGTATATAAAAATGGAGGGAGAAATATGAGAGATAAGGTGAGGAGGAGTGGGCGTGGTGCCGTGGTGGTGACTGGTGGCCTGACCGGGCGGAGGCATGGGGATGGACGGCATTATGTCTAGGTTTGTATCTCTCTCACACACACCCACGTAGGTGGGGGACGTGCACGAAGAGAAGAGGTGCACACACGGCGACGATACTCTGCCTCTTTCCCAACCACACCAGCTGGGTACACGGTGGAGCCTATTTCTGTCTGAAAAAGGCAGCCCACGTGGTAATTTGGCACGTGTCTTGGTTGTCCACTTGGTGGAGGGAGGATCGTCTACCACGGGTGAACAAACAAATTGCGACTTGTCGCGTTATGTTAAATTAAAAAAAGAGGCAAACCATGTGGGGCCTACCTTAGAGGCAAAGCTCTATACACTAGAGTACTTTTGATGTGTCCCGTCAACTCGCAGAACGAGGAGAAACTTGCTTAGTACGCCGTCTCCCCCGTCCACGGGCGCGGTGGCTCGCAAGATGAGGTGAAGTTGGAGTAATATCAGACGCCTTACGCCCGCCTCGCCCACGCTGGTGGCTCGCAAAGACGAGGAGAAATTTTACTACTCCCTCCGTTTACTCCTCGTCCCTACTACCTACTTTGGTTAGTACTCCCTCTATTTACTTATAAAAGGCCACTATAAAAAAATACATTTTGCATCTATACAAGGCCACAAATAGTAATCGATACAAAAGTTACTACTCCCTCCTTTCCAGTTTATGGCTCAATTTCAAAATCTCTCCAACCAAGGTAGACGGTGAGTGGTCAAATTAATTTCGTAGTTTGCACAGACGCTGCTTTTCTCAAGAAGTTATGTTTACCGAGGCATTAATTAGAACAAATGCATGAATGACCACTAAATTTCCATGAACTTGTACATGCATTGGTTAGTTCCTCTTGACACTGCTTGCGTCGCGTGATCTAATGCACCTCGAAATCCAACATGTAATGGTACTACTACTAGTATAGTACTAGAATTGAGACTTATCAAACAGAAAAACGAATGTTTTTTAGATGAGCCCTATAAACCCTAGTGGGTACGCATTCGTGAAAAACAGATTTTTCCAAAACTAAGTCGCTCCCTTTCATGAATTCTGTAGTATACTCCTCCGTCGACGCTCCCTTTCATGAATTCTGTACTTCCTGTCGCCGACATGTGGGACATATAGCAACCGGGTCGACGTGTCAAACACCAAATAACAGTGGGGGGACGCACCCCACTCGTACCAGCCCAGTGTTAGTAATGAGCAATGAGACGTCAAATCACAATGCCGCACCTTCCCAGACGGACAAAGCAACCATTATTTCACACTTCGGTTCGACATCATCTCAAACCACGTACGAGTAGTGCTTACGCCTCAAGAGGGACACGCCAGACGCTTTGGTACATCATGACACGTGGGACCGCATGACAGGCCATGCTCCCCGCCGATCGCTGGGTAAAATCACCTCATTTTACTATACTTCCTCCGGATCGGTTTACTACATGGCATGCACGTCGTTCTAGGTTGAGAATTTAGCGGCTATATATATATGTGATGAACAGTACGCTAGCCTTTTAAAAATGTATACTTTTGTACAAGAGTACTCCACTATCGATGGATTGCGCCATGGAGCAAAAATTGAAATTTTAAAAAAAGGTGGTACATATAGAGAGCGCTCGTCGCCAAATTATGCATATAGTACTATTAAAAAAGCTAGTACGTGCTTAATTGGGGTGCTAAATTCTATTAAATAAATACTAGTACTAGTATGTACATACTGAAGAGTTAAAGTAACGAGAAGAAACATAACATAATTCTCATTGGGGCTCAAAGACAACACACCCTCAAATTAAACTAAGCACACCTGAAATTAAACTATGCAACTAATCCGTAGACACCTTTGCATTAGAAGTTTAGAACCGCCATGAGCAACGACATCGCCACCTTACTCGGAGTCCTCGTCCACGCCCTCGACTTCGTCCTTGTCCCTCTTCCTCTTGGCCGATACTTCTTTGCTTGAACCGCCAACTTCGTTGTTGCTCTTCATCCAACCCTTGTAGATATTGAAACAAAGGTAGCCATCCATTGCAGCATAGTGGATGTGGTCTATATCTAGTACATTCCGCTGCCATGCATGACGATGAAACGTGTAATGAGGTTTCTCCGGTTTGCTTGATGCGAAGGATGAACCATGGCTCCTGCCAGGGTCAGCATTGAGGGCTGACGAGAGGGCACCAGCCGATTCTTCTGGAGGTCGAAGGGGTTGCCTACAACGAGGCCTATCCGACGCAGGACTTCTTTGTCGTTCTGAAAGTCTACACTAACGATTTTGACTGTTTTGTCCTCGAGGAAGTTCTTAAAATCCTGGCACTCAACGTCGGCATGGCATATGTGGTAGACCAAGCAAACGCAAACCTGGATCACGGCGGGCTTCTTCCTCTCTTCATCCTTTAGATCCTTCTCTTGTCCCACAACTGTGGTGTACTCAACATCTAGCCCAGCGACCCACTCATCATGTGAGTTTTCGAACATGCGTCTAAAGCGAGAAAGGCATCCTTTCACCATCGCGGAAGTACGGGTGTAGATGATGTCGAACTCATCGCCGGTGATAGTTCTAACCTTGTACTCACCGCCGATCGGGGAGATTTGGGACGCCATGGATTTGGGAGGAGGGTTAGGATTAGTGGAACTACCGTAATGTGAATGGACGGGACGACTACGAGCGAACCGCCGTAGTATTAAAGGACGTGCGGGAAAGAGTAGGAGCAAACTGCCGCTGCGGCGAACGGCAGGGTAGTGGCTTTCCATTCTCCCATGATACGGGCTTCCGAGAGCCCTTCGATCTGAGATCGAACGGTTGCATGGCGTGATTCTAGACCTATGGGTGAATATGCTATCCTGGAGGGTTATTCTTAAAATTTTCAGCAACTTAGCATGCGACCGTTTGATCTCAGATCCAAGGGCTGCCAGCAGCCCGTATCAAGGTCGCGCCTACCACGACCGTCGCGTGCCGTGGTCGCGCTTCTTGGAGAGTTAACACGGTGCGTTAGGGCTATTTGATGTTGGCATGTCATACATAGTCATCACTTAGTCACTCATACTACAACAAGGTTGGCTATAAGTGTATTTTTTACTCCTCTCTATCTCTTTCTTCGTACTCCTCCGGTCCCATAATATAAGAACGCTTTTTGACACTAGCTAGTGTAGTGTCAAAACATTCTTATATAATGGGACACAGTGAGTACTAGTATTTATTGCATTTGCCAAGGAGTGACCTCTTCCAATGAAATGGTGTTGCTAAGTTTGCTTCATTTAATTAGCTGAGACTCAAAATTGTCTCTTCACCTAGGTACACGCGCTTAGCACCGCTTTCTTTCTTGGGTCACCAAACTAGTCTCTCTCTTCTTGATTAACTTGCCACATCAGACTTTATGCCTATGTGGCAAGCTTAAGCACCAGAGGAGCAAGTAAGTACAATAGTGCGCTTTACATGGCATTTTGCATATGTGGAGGAAAGAGAGGCAAGGAAAAAGTGGAGAAGTGGGCTCTCATGCAAGAGCCAGCCTCTACTACTACATGGTAGAGCATTGGGAGAGGCACCTATATGGAGGTGGTCAGGAATCGGGAGACTCACGCCGGTCGTAGCGCCGCAGTTAAAATGATAATGGCAAGTCAAATCACGAGGCCCCACCTGTCCAGCAGTACCTCGCTGTCAAATCACACAGCCCTACGTTTGCATCAGCCTACTCCCTCGTCTTCTCGCGTCTCTGCCGAACCGACTAGGCGGAACTGCCCCGCCTACCGCGCAGGAAAAGCCTCGCCCTCGACTTTTAAATACAACTACTCCCTCCGTCGGATGCGTTTGGTTGAAGGTATCGTATGAATGGATTGGGACCACTCAATTTTTTTGGGATTGAACCATTCAATTCATGTGTTTGGCTGAATATAAGAGATGAGCTAATTATTTAAGATGGGACCACTAGTCATGCTCACATAGTCATGCATGCAAAAGGTGGCCATTTGATTCGACCGATTTGGTTGGGTGGAATGGTTCAAAGATCTTCAAGGCATATTCACTTTTTTGACTCGAACCATTCATGTGCTTTATAACCAAACATGTCTATTTTCTGAACGATCCCAACCCATTCATGACCACCCTTGCAACCAAACGCACGTCATCTTACGAAAACCAAATAATCCCACAATACTAAGGCGCGGTGCATTAACTTCTACCTCGTTTCTTGTTTCTTCACATATCAACCAATAAGAATCCAATGATATACTTTTTGTGACATAGTAACTCATATTTAGTCAGTCAAATGGATGACCTAGAACTATGTGCAGGCCCTATAAACCAAGACGCCTACAAATAAAAAACAGAGACGGAGAGGGTAGTTCAGCACGTATCTTTTTAGATCAATATAGTCGGGATTCACCAAGGAGCAAAACCAAGTGGTAGGTTGCTCCTGTCGTGTTGGCGTAGCAACTCAAGCAGTGGTCAGTCCGACACCTAAATGGCGACACACTTAACAGACCCCTTTGGCGGACATGTGGCTCATCCACCGTCTTGTTCCACGTGCGATGCACCAAATTACAGTTCGAGCTGCGGTTGGAATTGGAGGCACCCGGTCAGAAGCGCCAGATAGTAGAAAATGAGCGATGAGGGGTCAAATCACAAAGCCCCACCTTTCCCGCAATAAGCTGGACGGACGAAGCAACCATCATTTCACTCTAGCACGCAAGAGCATAAAGAAAAGAGAAAACAATGATGCGTGCTGCAGCTACCTAGGGCACCCTAGGGTAGGGGTCTCCACTACAGATCCTTTTTTTTAAAACCCCTCCACTACAAATCGGCTTCTCCCTCGTCCTCTTGAAGAAAACCGATGATGAGTGCAGCGGTAGGGTTTAGGAGTACTACGGCGCGGGGCCACGTCAGAGTAAACGGCTCGAGTCGACGCCTTAAATATGTGTGGGCCGCTTGGTTTTACGGGAACGAGGCAGCATTTTGGGTTCGGGGACCAGTGGAGATATAGCACGTACAAAAAATTGTGGACGTAGGTTCGACCGAAAGGCAATGATGCATGGGCCCTACATTTTGATATACCCGGGGCCGCGTGAAATTTGCTACTCTACTCAAAACTAGTAAGGTACACATGTATTGAACGCATGAGATATCGAAACCAAATTATGAATAAATACACACTATAGCATGTAAAGCTTTGAGTCATATATGCATGATGTAGATGTTCGTTTAGTTCTTATTGTTCATCTCATTCAAAATCAATTAGTTTTATAAAAATGTTAAGATTCATGGGGTTGTGCATTGTAAATCATAAACTAAAAAACAAATAATGGCAATTCATTTAGAAAAAATAATCAATTATGATACGTAAGATTCTAGAACAAAGGAGAAGTGCTTGTGTTTTGAGGTTTGTGCATTATGCTTAAGTTCAACCATGGAGTCTTCTAAATTGTACATGTGGCAGATCTGGTGGAATGTTGATGATATCCAACAGCCAGTAGTGCTCGGATTTGCCCATCTCTGCACTGTCGGGTTAGCTTCATCCAGCGACCATCTTTCAAAGTTATTGGCACACTATATAGTTCTTGTGCCATAGTTGCATGTTTTGGAAAAAAGCTACTAGTGGGTTGTACTATCTATTTAGGAATAGAAGATGCATACGTGGAAGTTGTAGGGAAAGAGATGACATGGAGCATCTCAATTCCTATGAGTAGGGATTGGAAAAGAGATGTCATTTGGTTCACATCATAGGAACTTTTCTATTGAATCTAGAGATGACATGTATCTCAATTCCTATGAGGAGGGATTAGTAAAGAGATGTAATTTGGTTCATATCATAGGAACTTTTCTATTGAATATACGCTAATGTTTATTTTCCTTTGAAATTAAGGGAGTATAGGAATCCATTCATATGAACCAAGTGGCTCTAAAGCTATAGAAATGATATCATGTTTATTTCCTTTGAAATGTAGAGTATATGGATCTATTCCTATGAACCAATTGGCTCTAAAGGAAAAATCCTATAAAAAATCATATCATATAGAGTTCCTATGATATTCCTCGACACTAAAGGATGGTTGAAATTGCTGCGGGTGATACGATGGTCTTTCTTTGTAGACTCCTCACCCATCTTTATAGTTACCTATCGAAGATGAATGAAATGATATATACAGGGTATTCTACATGTGCAATTTGGTACACGAAAACTCGGTAAAATTTTGCGAGGTTCTAATTTTCAATAAAGCTATATGCACTGCATTTCGGAACAAAGGGAGCATACGGCAGTTGCTAACACTCACGTGGAAGATTTGTGTGTAGGAGGAGTGGTTGTTCTGTTAAATGACATGGCAAACCGACCTTTGTCGAATGCCGATCTAACGGTTCTTACGGGCGTCACGTGAAAGAAAAGGCTTGTGGCGAACATTTGTCGGATAATGATTTATGGACACATGCATTGCATTGATACGTGCCCCCCTCTCTCTCACGCACACGCACCCTCACGAGTCACGACTCTCCCGAGTCCTCTCGCAGACTCGCACGTCGCACCCACCGTCTATCTGCAGGTAGACGTCATGCACATATGTGCTCTTCACACCCTACCCTCAGAACTTCTAAAAAACAAAAGACGGCATGCACATTTTATTTTAGCTCACACGTCACACACTTATACTATTACTCTTGCGGCGAACGTTCTTTGGGCATAGTATATATTGTACTCTCACGAAGAGAAGCCGTGCATGCACGCACTAGTTCTCTCACACCCACTCGCGGGTACATGTAGGAGCGCATTTTTTGAAGCCGGTACAACAAAATCACTCCACTATATATAAAAGCAGGAGCCTTAGCGCTTGCTTTACTAGGGTTCCTCCCGTGCACTCTCTCATGCTCTCCAGATCTAAGCAAGACATAGGTGGCCACACTCTCTCTCTCTCAGCTCACGGCTGGTCACAAATCCGGCCGGACAACCATGACCGGGGCAGGGGGTGTAGGTGCATCGTTCACGCTGTCGTCGGCGGCAAGGGAGGAGACCAACGGTTGCCCGCGTGTCCCGATCGGCGGCCGTGTCGTTCTCTCCGAGAGAGTGCCGGCTCGGGAGGGCCTCCGACCCCTTCTTCCTCCCTGCGGTATTGTGGCCAAGATGCGGCCTCCCGACGCCGTCTTTGCCACATGCCGACGACCCTCAGGTATATATTCCTTCGAAACCTGCCTTGTTCTCATCGCCCCAGATCTTCCCCCTTCGTGTGGATCCTTTTCTACTTCCGTCCGCTGTTACAAAGCCACCTAGACTTCTACTATTATTAGAAGTAAAGCTAGTTCATACAGTGAACTCAAAGTGTTAGTTCAAACAGGGAAGAAAGTGGGAAAGTTGTAGCATGAATCTAGGACTTGGTTCTAAGAGGAAACGGGGGAAAGTAGTAATATGTGTCACTGTTTAAATAACCGTATTTCGTATTTGCGCAAACAGGGATGTCTGTCTCCATATCGTTTCAGGATGTCTGTCTCCGTATCGTTTCTATCCGCGCAATCAAAAGCACACACCTCAGTTTTAGTACAACTGCGCAAAATGAGATGGCTATTCCTGTTGCCGTCGTCTAACCTCCCGTCTTCAAGGTATCCCTACATTGGTAGTAACTAAGGTAGAATGACCAACGCAATCTAAAAGAAGCTGATTCAGACGCTTTTACTTCCTGATTGGCAAGGTGGACGAGCGAAAACAACTGCATCCTAGTCCGGAATGCACTTTCTACGGTTCATCCATGGACCAAGGACTAGCCTTGCACGGTTTGCACGGGCGGTTTTTTGGACAGGTGCGCGGACAAGAGGCATTATGGTCTGCTTATTTCTGCAAATAGCGGTGCTTAAATTTAGTGGAATGCACAAGCATTTCAGTTGGTCAAGACATCGCATGGTTCGATTCAGCATTCCAAATTGATACCACAATTATAACTGGTTATTCGGAATGAGAGAACCTAACCACGAATGGTGGCAACAAGAAAAACCAGAGTGAACTCCAGGAAATTTAAGCTCACGGAGGCCCTTTGCTCAGAGAAGCCTTGCTTGTTTTTTCATGATTTGTAAACCTTCTCACAACTTTGTCTTTTGCTGTGAACTAGTATATGTTTGTTATGTTCTATGAATCATTGAGATGTATAAAATTGCTTAACTTATGCTTTTCAAGATTTTTATGAAGACGAGTTTAATTGTGAGTGTTCCACATGACCACCGGAGTAGCGTGTGAACGTTTGGAATTTATTACATTGTGGCCTCAATTAACTGCATGAACCATCGTAACAAGATACATAGTAGTTGCTTATATGTCGAATGACAGATTGTTGATTGTTAGCTGGTCGATAGCCTAGTGTTGAAGCGAGCTAAGCCAATGTGCCGTGTTTTGCCCAACTGCTTACAAGTGGGGTAGCACCAATAGTGTTTACAAGTACTTATGTATACGTCGGCGCGCGGTTCTCGAACGAGTGCTCTATTTCATCAAAACACACACTGCTCGTATGATAAATCGTGACAACTTATGTCTTACCATGCCATATTCATGAAAAAACTAGTGAGGACGCATCTATTTTGGCAACAATTACGATGGTTCTCACATGATTCACTGGCACACAAAAGTAGCAGCAGTTCCCATAGACGGGTTCAAACAGAGCACTAGCCCCGGAGGGGTCGATAACAGGCAAGGTTCGGATAATTAGACACAAACCAAACTACTATTAAACACTAGCTGGGGCAACTATTTCATGCCTCGATCTAATTTGGGCTGGACACAAGACGGACCTTGCCATGAACATCATCGAGGACGTCCTGTAGCAGCTCAATCCTGTGAACCTTCATGAAGACAACCTTGTGGCCTTGCCACTGATAAACTTTTTTGTGGAGGCATGCCATGTCATCTTCCTGCGTAAGCTTGACAAGAACAAAGATGCCTTACAAACGAAGGAGTAGCTTTGAACTTCTTGTGCTTCAAAGACACCTCGGACAACACGCTCGACAACAAAGTGAGGCTGGAATACAACTCTTCATTGGTATAACCGCAAATGGCTTCCAGGATCCAACAGCCTAAGAACTTTGTTTTCCCAATTCGTATATTCAGGTCGTCCGCCTCATAGCGAGTGACATGCACAACCACACAATCCTTGTCTACATCAGGGCTCTAATTGAAACAGAAACAAATTTTGAATTACTTTTCAGTATAAGAACCACAAGTTATTTAAACCACTATGTATAGCATGGCATCGAAGCTAATAAAATTTTGCATTATTAATCACCACATACTTCCTTTTCTAAAAAAATCACCACATACTTAGATGAAAAACCACAATCGAGATCGGCAAAGAAGGAAATCACCTTGGGCAGCTCAATGGGGCACATCCTCGAAGGGGAAAACTGCTCTGCAGTGCCACGGGGTTGTAACCTCAAACAGGCGTTGACCATCTCAAGAGTGGCCGTGAGCGTATCTGGGTCGGCTCGGTGGTTGCCTCCATCTTCTTGGAGCTCTCTTGTCTCGTGGGGATCAGCCTCCGCGTCTGCTCCAATATCGGCAGATCTTTGCCTCGGGTTCTCCTTGGTCCATCATGAAACCGACGAATACTAGGAGGCCACCGAAAGGAAAACACAATCGCAATGACAATGAAACAAAAAGAGAGTGAGGATCGGTTACTGCTTTGCAAAAGTTCTTTTTCTCTCGAACGAAAATATACCAACATCACGGATCCGCTTACCTTCCCTTCGTTGGGAGAGAAGAACAGTGGCAGATGCGAGTGTTGCCTTTCTTGAAGACGGTGAGGGAGAAGGGGATTCAGCGAGGAGTGAAATGATGGTTTCTTCGTCCGTCAAACTTAGACTGTGGGGAGGTGGGGTTTTGTGATACGATGGCTCGTTACTGCCGCGCTACGACCGGGGTGACTCTTCGCCTGCATACTGCCTGCTAATTTGGTGGATGGCATTTGGGCCCGCGTGCTGCATGGCCCGCATGTTGGTGAACAAAAGTATAACGACATTCAGTAGAGGGAGACGTTTCAATGACCTAGGAGGAGCCAGAAGCGGTAGAGTGTCTCCACCGTACTAGTAGTAATTGTTTTTCCGGTAGCTGTAGAGTGTCTCCACTTGTACTAGTAGTAATTGTTTCTCCGGGCCCAAGACAAAACAGCCAATCTACACTAGTAAATAGTAAAATCAATTCAAAAGGCGCTACCCACACCCAAAGACACCGCCCCCTCCCCACAAAAAGAAACAGGTGCTCTTCTTCCTCCTCGCTCCCACCCACTCACGCCACCGCCTCCACTGCACTCCCCCAAATTCCTCACCTCACTCCTACAGAAACCCCAGCTCCCCTTCTTCCTCACTCCTACAGAAAACCCCAGCTCCCCTTCTTCTTCGCTCACACTACAACTAGGCTCGTCATTCGTTACTCTGCTCAAATCCGTGGCCTTGACAGCGCCCTCGAGGAAAATGGAGTCGGCTGACGCCAGCGCCAAGAAGATGAGGCTCCCGCCAGCGGTGACGCCTATTGTAGATCCCGCACCCGGCAGCGCAGGGTGAAGCGGCGACCCCGCCCCCACCGGATCCCAGGAACCCGTAGAATCTCGGGTGGACCGCATCAGCGATCTCCCGGACGCCGTCCTTGGGGAGATCATCTCGCTTCTCCCCACCAAGGATTGTTGCCGCACCCAAGTCCTCTCAATTCGGTGGCGCCCTCTATGGCGTGCCGTGCCCCTTAATCTCGATCGTCAGCTACCATCTCTCTTCAATGATTTTGAAATCCCTGAGCCATCATCTCCTCCCACCAGGCTCCGCTCAAAGCCTCTCGCATCACGTCATGCTACTCGAGCAAGCATACCATGCCCTCGCACGGTGGACGCCTTTGGCTGAAATCCTCGAATTCACAGATCTACAGCTGCTTGAGTTCTACTATTCCCCGAAATCACATACCACATACGTAACGCCATGAACTTGTGCCCTCAAAGACCGATGTCCATCTCATGCGGTTTTCCTCCTCCGTCCACACCGCCACCTTTGCTTGTGCTACCTTCCGCATAACTGGTACTAAACCTTGACTCCCATTTCTCAAGAAACTTTCACTTGTGCGGGTTCGTATATCGGAGGCCTCATTGCACAAAGCATCATCCACTCCAGTTGCCCCGCTAGAGTGCTTGGTGCTTGTTTTCATGATTAGAATCGGTTGTCTCCAAATAAAGTCGCCTAACCTTGTAAGAATTGGAATTTCTTTTGACGGAAGGCAGCTCATCATCCAAGATGCCCTTCACTTCAAAGGTTGATCCTTGATTCTAGTTATTCACCGTTGCAAATAACCGTCCTCTCTGCGCCTAAATCGGAGACCTTGGGTGTAATACATGATCTCTGTGCTCATTTCAATATGGTGTTTGGCTCCACAGTTCTTCGTACTTTATATTATCATCTACACTTGTAACCATATGCTGCATTTTAAATTTCTGCGCATAATTTATATATCATCTTGGAGTACACATTTTGTACTAATATTATGTTCTATGCTCAATGAAGAGTTTCTCCATGGATGGCCTATCAATGGTGCTGGATTCTGTCAAGATCTTATATATCCAAATGAATAGTTTTGATCTGAACAAGATTATTGGCTTGCTGCAATGCTTTCCATGTCTGGAGAAGTTGTATATAAAGGTGATAATTTCACACACATTGGAAGCCCGCATATAGTGTACTAGAATTAACTGTTCAGCTGTTGCTCTTTCGACACTCTTCTTTTAGACCTTAACTGCTTTTCAATTTTCATGTCTATTTAGGCAACATGACGGGTAAGAAAGTTATAACCAATCGGTGGATTCGTAAGCATCGGGATTTTCTCACTTCTCATGAGATTCGATTGAAGACAATAACGCTAGAACGATATGTAGCCAACCGTGCAAACACAAGATTTGTCACATTCTTCCCCGCTGAATGCGAGGTTACTATTGTCCATCGTGCTTAAGTTTATCAAAGACATGGTTTTGACGGATGGGTATGTCAAAGAGCAAAAAAAGGAGTTTCAGGTGGGCAAAAGAGCTTCTGAACGTGCCGGGCTTCTATTTACAAC
Organism: Aegilops bicornis; assembly: GCA_021605145.1. Lineage (NCBI taxonomy): Eukaryota > Viridiplantae > Streptophyta > Magnoliopsida > Poales > Poaceae > Aegilops > Aegilops bicornis. Next base: position 119,116,734 of record CM038675.1, on the reverse strand, counting down.
ATATTGTGGTCATAATCCAGTAAATTTTACGATCCAGGATGTTCATTCTATGGACCTGACCAATCCATTTGACTGTGACTGCCGAAAACAGTGCTGGAGTTAGATGTTGTTTCCCTTTTCAATCTGGGTTTTTTGTAAACCTGATGAACAATCAACCCTCGTGCTTTTGTACAGTTTGTAAGCTGGAGTTAGATGTTCCTGCCCTTTTCAACTCGGCTGTGACTGTCATATTTTCTTTGAAACAAGGCAAATGGCTTGCCATTTGTTTAATTTAGAGTGAAATATTGTAACAAATCACAACCAAGGGAAATAACATCACTCACGCCGGCTGCTTGAGCTCACTGTTCATTACAGAAGCCAAGTGACTAGCCCCCACCACCCCCACCAGTCAACCCTTGTACTCCCCTCCGCCTGCGACTGGACCGGCTCTTCAACGGCTCCTGTTCGTTCCGTCCGAGGCCTCGCCGTCATCCTTCGCCTTGCGGCCTTGGTTTGTTTCGCTGCGCTGTGCGCCGCCTTCTCTTGCGTTGTCAACGCTGTCGTCAACAACCGAGAGGAACAAGGAGATGATCAGACGTGGAGAGGATGATGAGGGACCCACCAGCGTCATGGCAGTACGCAAGCAAGTGCCTCTATAGTACAAGCCCAAAAATATGGTTCCTCCTAATGGTTGGACATCTGGGGCTCACGCCATCGTCAACGTAGTCAATAAAGGAGAGAATTACACTACGAGCGGCTGACACCAAGGACCCAGCAAGTCGCGCAGTTTTTTTTGAGGAACAAGCAGTTTTTTGAGACAATGAGGAACAAGCAGTTGTTATTTATACTAGTTTTAGCGACGGATCAGGGTAACAACGGGGCTGTGGCCCGTCTAGCCAGGGTTTTATTTATGTTTACCACGTCACGAGCCCAGTTGTGTTTTTTTCTTGCTGAAAATGGCTAGCCCAGTTCTATTTTTCTAAAGAAATACCCAAACAAGGCCTACTTGCTTTATCGGCCCTACTGGGCTGCAAATGTTTCAAGACGAGGAGAGTTTCATTTGGTTTGCCCAGAAATGGCCTGTACATTTTTAAAATACATCAAACCCGGAATTAGTTTCATTTTTTTCATTACAAGATCTTAAATTCCATAGATTTTATGCGTGGACACTTATTTTGATTTTATATTTATATAAATTATTTTTCAAAATAGTTTGAATGTGAATCGATATTTCTGGATTAAAACAGTTGACCGCACCGAAATATGCAAAATTTCGTATACTTTTTAACCGTGGCCACAATATGGGGTGTAATGCTAACAAAAAGAAGATGGGCTCCAAAAAAATCTTAAGAATTAGCAAATGGGCTGTACATTATTAGAAATAATGGCAGATGGGTTGTATGCTGTTTTCCACAGATTTGAGGCTGACTTGTGCGCCTACTACAGGTTGACGCGTATGCTTTCATAAAAAAAAGGTTGACGCACACGCAACACCCTGTCAACTTAGTCAACACACGAGAGCAGTGACTGTTGGATATCCATCCAACGGCTGTCGTGCTTCTTCAATCTCTGCTCTTCATGCTCCAGCCGCTCAAACAAGCGCCACGGACTGCTGCTTCCTCCTCCCGGCCGGCTATATTGCCGCAAGAGCCTCACGGCCCCACCGTACTCCCATCGCTGGCCTAGCCATCCCTCTACTCACCCACACATGCTGTTATTCTCCGGCTGACGGCAGACGAACGAAACCCTCGTACTCCTCCGCTGGGGGAAACAACTGCCGAGTATTCCTCGGCTCGTGTCGTTCCCTTCCTAGGCCTTGCCGCCGTCCACCGCTCGGTGCTCTCGGCGCGACCTGGTCAATGTGGTCAATGAACGACATCCATCGGAAGTGGATCTGACGTGGAGAGGCTGACAGTTGGGTCCACGGCCGCACGCACAAGGAAATGCCTCCTTATTACGCGCAAAATAATGATTCCTCCACCGACAGCTAGGACCCACAGGAAGGGCCTCAGATTTCGCAAAAAACGTTCCCCCGACAGGTCGGACCCACCAGCTATATCTTTGCACGCAAGGAAGTGCCTCCCTATTACGCCCAAAAAATGAATACCCCCTGCTAGATGGGACCCACCATATTGTTGGGCTGACTTGTGGGCCTACTAAGTTGACGGGGACAGAGGGCTTTGTCAACTTAGTCAATACTCCAGTGACCGTATGATGTCCATCCAACGGCCATATGGCTTCTTCACCCTCTGGTCTTCTTGCTCCAGCCGCCCAAAGCAGCGCCGGTCGTGCCGCCTGCTCCTGCCTCCCGCGGCCGGCTGTGCTACCGCCTGCTCCTGCCTCCCGTGGCCCGGCTCCGTGTCGTCCCCTTCCTAGGCCTCGCTGTCGTCCACCGCCGTGGTGCTCTCGGCGCGGCGTGGTCAATGTGGTCAACGACCGACTTCCATCGGAAGAGTATCAGATGGAGAGGCTGGGCTGGGTCCACGGCAGTACCGCAAGGAAGTGCCTCCTTATTACGCGGAAAATAATTATTCCTCCACCTGACAGCGGGGACCCACCGGACGGGCCACCAATATTTTGCGAAATAAATCGTTTCCCCCTGACTGCTGGGACCCACCGGACAGGCCATCGTATTTCGTGAAAAAAAGTTCCCCCCGCTGTCAGCTCGGACCCATCGGAAGTGCCTCCTTATTACGCACAAAAAAAATGAATACTCCCCCGTCTAGCTGGGACCCACCTTGGTGGGAGGCTATCTTGTGGGCCTACTAAGTTGACGGGGCCGAAGGGCTTTGTCAACTTAGTCAATATGAACGATTCTAGCTCCAGTGACCGTACGATGTCCATCCAACGTCCGTAGTGCTTCTTCAACCTCTGGTCTTCTTGCTCCGGCCGCCAAAGCAGCGCCGGTCATGCCACATGCTCCCGCCTCCCGTGGCCGGGTGTCTTTGCGAGGCCTCATCGCCCCCTACTATTCCCACGGCTGGCAGTTCATGGCAAATTTCACCTCACCGCCTAACCAAGTGAACCTCAGATTCTCCTCTCAAGGAAATATGCCCTAGAGGCAATAATAAAGTTATTATTTATTTCCTTATATCATGATAAATGTTTATTATTCATGCTAGAATTGTATTAACCGGAAACATAATACATGTGTGAATACATAGACAAGCAGATAAGTCACTAGTAAGCCTCTACTAGACTAGCTCATTAATCAAAGATGGTTATGTTTCCTAACCATAGACATGTGTTGTCATTTGATTAATGGGATCACCTCATTAGAAGAATGATGTGATTGACATGACCCATTCCGTTAGCTTAGCACTTGATCGTTTAGTATATTGCTATTGCTTTCTTCATGACTTATACATGTTCCTATAACTATGAGATTATGCAACTCCTGCCACGGAGGAACACTTTGGGTACTACCAAACGCCACAACGAATCGGGTGATCATAAAGGAGTACTACAGTGTCTCCTTATGTACTTGTTGGGTTGGCGTATTTCGAGATTAGGTTTTGTCTCTCCGATTGTCGGAGAGGTATCTCTGGGCCTTCTCGGTAATACACATCACATAAGCCTTGCAAGCATTGCAACTAATGAGTTATTTGTGAGATGATGTATTACGGAACGAGTAAAGATACTAGCAAGAAACTAGATAGAACTAGGTCTTGGATACAGACGATAGAATCTCGGGCAAGTAACATACCGATGACAAAAGGAACAACGATGTTGTTATGCGGTCTCGACCGATAAAGATCTTCAGAGAAAATGTAGGAACCAATATGGGCATCCAGGTCCCGCTATTGGTTATTGACCGGAGATGTGTCTTGGTCATGTCTACATTGTTCTCGAACCGTAGGGTCCGCACGCTTAAGGTTTCGAGGACGGTTATATTATGAGTTTGTGTATTTTGATGTACCGAAGGTCGCTCGAGTCCGGATATGATCACGGACATGACGAGGAGTCTCGAAATGGTCGAGACATAAAGATTAATATATTGGACGGATATATTTGGACACCGTAAAGGTTCCGGAGAAGTTTGGAGCTCCGGGAGGTTACCGGAACCCCCCGGGAGGTATATGGGCCTTATTGGGCCCATGTAGGAGGAAGGGAGAAGGAACAAGGGAGGGGGGCGCGCCCCCCCAAGCCCAATCCGACTGGGGGCAGGGGCCGGCCCCCTTTCCTTTCTCCTTCCCCTCTTCCTATTCCTACTACTAGTACTACTTCCTAATACTAATACTCCTTCCTTCCCCTCCAAATAAGATAAGGAAGAGAGGGAAACCTACTTGGAGTAGGTTTCCTCCCTATGGTGCGCCCCTTGTGGCCGGCCACCTCCTCCCTCCCTCCTTTATATACGGGGTGGGGGCACCCTAGGACACACAAGTTGATCCTTGAGATCGTTCCTTAGCCGTGTGCGGTGCCCCCTCCACCATATTCCACCTCGGTCATATCGTAGCGGTGCTTAGGCGAAGCCCTGCGTCGGTGAAACATCAAGATCGTCCACCACGCCGTCTTGTCGACGGAACTCCCTCTCCCGGAGCTTTGCTGGATCGGAGCCCGAGGAGCGCCATCGAGCTGAACGTGTGCCAAGAACTTCGGAGGCGCCGGAGTAACGGCGCTGGATCGGCCGGATCGCGAGGAGAACGTATGACTACTTCCTCTACGTCATCATCGACTCGGAGGTGCCGGAGTAACGGCTTTGGGATCGGCAGGATCGCGAGGAGAACGCACGACTACTTCCTCTACGTTGTGATCGCTTCGCTTTGGTCTCACGAGGGTACGTAGACAACACTTCTCCTCTCGTTGCTATGCCATCACCATGGTCCCGTGTGCGAGGGAAAATTTTGAAATTACTACGTTACCCAACAGTGGCATCCGAGCCTGGTTTTATGCGTTGATGTCATATGCACGAGTAGAACACAAGTGAGTTGTGGGCGATACAAGTCATACCGCCTACCAAAGATGTCATACTTTGGTTCAGCGGTATTGTGAGATGAAGCGGCCCGGACCGACATTACGCCAGACGCTTACGCGAGACTGGTTTCACTGCTACGAGCACTCGTGCTTAAAGGTGGCTGGCGGGTGTCTGTCTCTCTCACTTTAGTTGAACTGAGTGTGCATACGCCCGGTCCTTGAGAAGGTTAAAACAGAGTCTATTTGACGAAGTATCGTTGTGGTTTTAATGCGTAGGTAAGAACGGTTCTTGCTCAGCCCGTAGCAGCCACGTAAAACTTGCAACAACAAAGTAGAGGACGTCTAACTTGTTTTTGCTGGGCATGTTGTGATGTGATATGGTCAAGACGTGATGCTATATTTTATTGTATGAGATGATCATGTTTTGTAACCGAGTTATCGGCAACAGGCCGGAGCCAGATGGGTGTCGCGTTATTGTATGAAATGCAACGCATTCGTAATTGCTTTACTTTATCACTAAGCGGTAGCGATAGTCGAGAAGCAATAGATGGCGTAACGACAACGATGGTGCGATGGAGATCAAGGTGTCGCGCCCGGTGACGACGGTGATCATGACGGTGCTTCGGAGATGGAGATCACAAGCACAAGATGATGATGGCCATATCATATCACTTATATTGATTGCATGTGATGTTTATCCTTTATGCATCTTATTTTGCTTTGATTGACGGTAGCATTTTAAGATGATCTCTCATTAAAATTATCAAGTAGTGTTCTCCTAAGTATGCACCGTTGCCAAAGTTCGTCGTGCCGAGACACCACGTGATGATCGGGTGTGATAAGCTCTACGTCCATCTACAACGGGTGCAAGCCAGTTTTGCACACGCAGAATACTCAGGTTATACTTGACGAGCCTAGCATATGCAGATATGGCCTCGGAACACGGAGACCGAAAGGTCGAGCGTGAATCATATAGTAGATATGATCAACATAAGATGTTCACCATTGAAAACTACTCCATCTCACGTGATGATCGGTTATGGTTTAGTTGATATGGATCACGTGATCACTTAGATGACTAGAGAGATGTCTGTCTAAGTGGGAGTTCTTTAGAAATATGATTAATTAAAACTTAAATTTATCATGAACTTAGTACACGATAGTATTTTGCTTGTCTATGTTTCTTGTAGATAGATGGCTCGTGCTGTTGTTCCGTTGAATTTTAATGCGTTCCTTGAGAAAGCAAAGTTGAAAGATGATGGTAGCAATTACACGGATCGGGTCCGTAAATTTGAGGATTATCCTCATTGCTGCACGGAGAAGAATTACGCCCCTGGAAGCACCGCTGGGTGCCAGTGCTTCTGCAGAAGCAACGCCGAGAAGTTGTGAACGTCTGGCGAGCAAAGTGATGACTACTCTATAGTTCGATGTGCCATGCTTTACGGCTTAGAACCGGGTCTTCAACGACGTTTTGAACGTCATGGAGCATATGAGATGTTCCAAGAGTTGAAGTTAATATTTCAAGCAAATGCCCGGATTGAGAGATATGAAGTCTCCAATAAGTTCTATAGCTGCAAGATGGAGGAGAACAGATTACGCTGCTGAGCACATACTCAAAATGTCCGGGCATAATAATCACTTAATTCAACCGGGAGTTAATCTTCCGGATGATAGTGTCATTGACAGAATTCTCCAATCATCGCCACCAAGCTACAAGAGCTTCGTGATGAACTATAATATGCAAGGGATGACTAAGACAATTCCTCGAGCTCTTCGCAATGCTAAAAGTCATGGAGGTAGAAATCAAGAAAGAGCATCAAGTGTTGATGGTCAACAAGACCACTAGTTTCAAGAAAAGGGCAAAGGGAAGAAGAAGGAACTTCAAGAAGAACAGCAAACAAGTTGCTGCTCAAGGGAAGAAACCCAAGTCCGGACCTAAACCTGAAATCGAGTGCTTCTACCGCAAGCGCATCGTCATGGAAGCGGAACTGCCCCAAGTATTTGGCGGATAAGAAGGATGGCAAGGTGAACAAAGGTATATGTGATATACATGTTATTGATGTGTACCTTACTAGAGCTCGCAGAGCACTGGGTATTTGATACTTGGTTACATTGCTAATATTTGCAACTCAAACAGGGACTTCTGATTAGCGAACACCGGCAAAGGACGAGGTGACGATGCGCGTGGGAAATGGTTCCAAAGTCGATGTGATCGCGGGTCGGCACGCTTACCTCTACATCTACCTTCGGGATTAGTTTTAGACCTAAATAATTGTTATTTGGTGCCGCGTTAAGCATGAACATTATATCCGGATCTTGTTTGATGCGAGACGGTTATTCATTTAAATCAGAGAATAAAGGTTGTTCTATTTATATGAATAATATCTTTTATGGTCATGCACCCTTGAAGAGTGGTCTATTTTTAATGAATCTCGATAGTAGTGATACACATATTCATAATGTTGAAACCAAAAGATGCAGAGTTGATAATGATAGTGCGACTTATTTGTGGCATTGCCGTTTAGGTCATATCGGTATAAAGCGCATGAAGAAACTCCATCTTGATGGACTTTTGGAGTCACTTGATTATGAATCACTTGGCACTTGCGTAACCGTGCCTCATGGGCAAGATGACTAAAACCCCGTTCTCCTAAGACTATGGAGAGAGCAACAGATTTGTTGGAAATCATACATACAGATGTATGTGGTCCAATGAATGTTGAGGCTCGTGGCGGATATCGTTATTTTCTCACCTTCACAGATGATTTAAGCAGATATGGGTATATCTTCTTAATGAAACATAAGTCTGAAACATTTGAAAAGTTCAAAGAATTTCAGAGTGAAGTTGAAAATCATCGTAATAAGAAAATAAAGTTTCTACGATCTGATCGTGGAGGCGAATATTTGAGTTACGAGTTTGGTCTACATTTGAAACAATGCGGAATAGTTTCGCAACTCACGCCACCGGAACACCACATCGCAATGGTGTGTCCGAACGTCCGTAATCGCACTTTACTAGATATGGTGCGATCTATGATGTCTCTTACAGATTTACCGCTATCGCTTTTGGGGTTATGCTCTTGAGACGGCCGCATTCACGCTGAATAGAACACCGTCAAAATCCGTTGAGACGACACCTTATGAATCGTGGTTTAGCAAGAAACCAAAGTTGTCGCTTTCTTAAAGTTTGGGGATGCGATGCTTATGTGAAAAAGCTTCAACCTGATAAGCTCGAACCTAAATCGGAGAAATGTATCTTCATAGGATACCCAAAGGAGACAGTTGGGTACACCTTCTATCACAGATCCGAAGGCAAGACATTTGTTGCTAAGAATGGATCCTTTCTAGAGAAGGAGTTTCTCTCGAAAGAAGTGAGTGGGAGGAAAGTAGAACTTGATGAGGTAATCGTACCTTCTCCCTTATTTGAAAGTAGTTTATCACGTAAACCAGTTTCTGCGATATCTACACCAAATAGTGAGGAAGTTGATGATGTTGATCATGAAACTTCAGATCAAGTTACTACGTAACCTCGTAGATCAACCAGAATAAAATCCGCACTGCAGTGGTACGGCAATCCTCGCTCGGAAGTCATGCTACTAGATCATGATGAACCCACGAACTATGAAGAAGCGATGGTGAGCCCAGATTCCGCAAAATGGCTTGAGGCCATGAAATCTGAGATAGGATCCATGTATGAAAACAAAGTGTGGACTTTGGTTGACTTGCCCAAGGGTCGGCAAGCAATAGAAAACAAGTGGATCTTCAAGAAGAAGACCGACACGACGGTAATATTATCATCTACAAAGCTCGACTTGTCGCAAAGGGGTTTCGACAAGTTCAAGGGATTGACTACGATGAGACCTTCTCACCCGTAGCGATGCTTAAGTCTGTCTCGAATCATGTTAGCAATTGCCGCATTTTATGATTATGAAATTTGGCAAATGGATGTAAAGACCGCATTCTGAATGGGTTTACGGAAGAAGAGTTGTATATGATGCAACCAGAAGGTTTTATCGATCCAAAGGGAGCTAACAAAGTGTGCAAGCTCCAGCGATCCATTTATGGACTGGTGCAAGCATCTCGGAGTTGGAATAAACGCTTTGATAGTGTGATCAAAGTATTTGGGTTTATCTGAGACTTTTGGAGAAGCTTTGTATTTACAAGAAAGTGAGTGGAGCTCAGTAGCATTTACGATATTATATGTAGATGACATATTACTAATCGGAAATGATATAGAATTTCTGGATAGCATAAAGGGATACTTAAACAAGAGTTTTTCGATGAAAGACCTTGGTGAAGCTGCTTACATATTGATAAAGTTTTGAAGAAGTTCAAAATGGATCAGGCAAAGAAAGGTTTTTTACCTGTATTACAAGGTGTGAGATTGAGTCAGACTCAATGCCCGACCACAGCAGAAGATAGAGAGAAAATGAAAGATGTTCCCTATGCTTCAACCATAGGCTCTATCATGTATGCAATGCTGTACCAGACTGACGTATGCTTAGTCTGTAAGCTTGGCAGGTGAAGGTACCAAAGTAATCCAGAGTGGATCCTTTGGACAGCGGTCAAGAATATCACGAAATACATGAAAAGGACTAAGGATACGTTTCTCGTATATGGAGGTGACAAAGAGCTAGTCGTAAATGGTTACGCCGATGTAAGCTTTGACAATCGATCCGACGATTCTAAATCGCAAACCGGATACGTGTTTTTGTTAAACGGTGGAGCTGTCGGTTGGTGCAGTTCTAAACAAAGCGTCGTGGCGGGATCTACATGTGAAGCGGAGTACATAGCTGCTTCCGGAAGCAGCAAATGAAGGAGTCTCGGATGAAAGAGTTCATTTCCGATCTAGGTGTTATACCTAGTGCATCGGGACCAATGAAGATCTTCGTGACAATACTTGGTGCAATTGCCTTGGCAAAGGAATCCAGATTTCACAAGAGGACCAAGCATATCAAGAGACGCTTCAATTCCATTCGGGACCAAGTCCAAGTGGGAGACATAGAGATTTGCAAAATACATACGGATCTGAACGTTGCGAGACCCGTTGACTAAGCCTCTTCCACGAGCAAAACATGATCAACACCAAGACTCCATGGGTGTTAGAATCATTCTTGAGTAATCTAGATTATTGACTCTAGTGCAAGTGGGAGATCAAGGAAATATGCCCTAGAGGCAATAATAAAGTTATTATTTATTTCCTTATATCATGATAAATGTTTATTATTCATGCTAGAATTGTATTAACCGGAAACATAATACATGTGTGAATACATAGACAAGCAGATAAGTCACTAGTAAGCCTCTACTAGACTAGCTCATTAATCAAAGATGGTTATGTTTCCTAACCATAGACATGTGTTGTCATTTGATTAATGGGATCACCTCATTAGAAGAATGATGTGATTGACATGACCCATTCCGTTAGATTAGCACTTGATCGTTTAGTATATTGCTATTGCTTTCTTCATTACTTATACATGTTCCTATAACTATGAGATTATGCAACTCCCGTTTAGCGGAGTAAAACTTTGGGTACTACCAAACGTCACAACGTAATCGGGTGATCATAAAGGAGTACTACAGGTGTCTCCAAAGGTACTTGTTGGGTTGGCGATTTCGAGATTAGGTTTTGTCACTCCGATTGCTCGGAGAGGTATCTCTGGGCCTTCTCGGTAATACACATCACATAAGCCTTGCAAGCATTGCAACTAATGAGTTAGTTGTGAGATGATGTATTACGAACGAGTAAAGAGACTTGCCAAGAACGAGATTGAACTAGGTATTGGATACCGACGATCGAATCTCGGGCAAGTAACATACCGATGACAAAAGGAACAACGAGGTTGTTATGCGGTCTGACCGATAAAGATCTTCGTAGAAAATGTAGGAACCAATATGGGCATCCAGGTCCCGCTATTGGTTATTGACCGGAGATGTATCTTGGTCATATCTACATTGTTCTCGAACCGTAGGGTCTGCACGCTTAAGGTTTCGATGATGGTTATATTATGAGTTTGTGTATTTTGATGTACCGAAGGTTGTTCGGAGTCCCGGATATGATCACGGACATGACGAGGAGTCTCGAAATGGTCGAGACATAAAGATTAATATATTGGACGGATATATTTGGACACCGGAAAGGTTCGGAGAAGTTTGGAGCTCCGGAGGTTACTGAACCCCCGGGAGGTATATGGGCCTTATTGGGCCCATGTAGGAGGAAGGGAGAAGGAACAAGGGAGGCGCCCCAAGCCCAATCCGACTGGGGAGGGGGCCGCCCCTTCCTTTCTCCTTCCCCTCTTCCTATTCCTACTACTAGTACTACTTCCTAATACTAGTACTCCTTCCTTCCCTCCAAATAAGATAAGGAAAGAGAGGGAAACCTACTTGGAGTAGGTTTCCCTCCCTATGGTGCGCCCCCTTGTGGCCGGCCACCTCCTCCCTCCCTCCTTTATATACGGGGTGGGGGCACCCTAGGACACACAAGTTGATCCTTGAGATCGCTCTCCTTAGCCGTGCGGTGCCCCCTCCACCATATTCCACCTCGGTCATATCGTAGCGGTGCTTAGGCGAACCCTGCGTCGGTGAAACATCAAGATCGTCCACCACGCCGTCAGGCCGACGGAACTCCCTCTCCCGGAGCTTTGCTGGATCGGAGCCCGAGGAGCGTCATCGAGCTGAACGTGTGCCAAGAACTCGGAGGCGCCGAGTAACGGCGCTGGGATCGGCCGGATCGCGAGGAGAACGACGACTACTTCCTCTACGTCATCATCGACTTGGAGGTGCCGGAGTAACGGCACCGGGATCGGCAGGATCGCGAGGAGAACGTCGACTACTTCCTCTACGTTGTGATCGCTTCCGCTTTGGTCTACGAGGGTACGTAGACAACACTCTCCCCTCTCGTTGCTATGCCATCACCATGGTCCTGTGTGTGCGTAGGAAAATTTTGAAATTACTACGTTACCCAACACTCTCCGCGCGGGCTTCCACTGCCGCGTCTTCCCCGGCTCTGCGTCGTCCCCTTCCTAGGCCTCGTCGTCGTCCACCGCCGTGGTGCTCTCCGCGCAGCGTGGTCAACGTGGTCAAGGAACGACTTCCATCGGAAGAGTACTGTACATGGAGAGGCTGACAGCTGGGTCCACGGCCACAGCCCAGTTTTTTTGTGATTTGCCAATTAAGTCGCTTTGTCAGGCCTGTTGGGCTGCAAATCTTTCAAGACGAGGAGAGCTTTTCATTCGGCTGGCCGAGAAAATGGCCCATCAATAATGAGAAATGGGCTGTACATTTTTAAAACACATCAAACCGGCAATTAGTTTCAAATATTTTTTTTCATTTCAAAATTTTAAATTACATTAATTTTTATGCGTGGAGAATTTGTTGGATTTTATATTGATATACATTTATTTTAAAAATCAGTTTGAATGTGAGTCGAAATTTCGGGATTAAAAACAGTTCGGACCGCACCGATATATGCAAAATTTCATATAATTTTTTAACCGTGGCCACAATATGGGCTGTAATGCTAACAAAAAGAATGTGGGCTCCAAAAAAACCTTAAGAATTAGCAAATGGGCTATAAATTATTAGAAATAATGGCAGATGGGTTGCATGCTGTTTTCCACAGATTTGAGGCTTTCCTAAAAAAAGGTTGACGCACAAGCAGTGACAGTTGGATGTCCATCCAACGGCCGTCGTGCTTCTTCAATCTCTGCTCTTTCTGCTCCATCCGCTCAAACAAGTGCCGGCGGGACTGCCTGCTCCCTCCTCCCATGCGGTGTCTTGCCGCCAAGACAGCCTCACCGCCCCACCGTACTCCCATCGCTGGCCTAGCCATCCCTCTACTCACCCACACCTGCTGTTATTCTCCAGCGACGGCAGACGAACCAGTAAACCCTCGTTCAGTCGTACTCCCCTCCGCGTGGGAAACAACTGCTGAGTCTTCCCTGCCTCCGTGTCGTTCCCTTCCTAGGCCTCGCCGTCGTCCACCGCCCTGGTGCTCTCGGCGCGGCCTGGTCAACGTGGTCAACGACCGACATGCATCTGAAGTGGACTGTACGTGGAGAGGCCGACAGCTGGGTCCACGGCCGCACGCAAGGAAATGCCTCCAACGGCCGTAGTGCTTCTTCAACCTCTGGTCTTCTTGCTCCAGCCGCCCAAACCAGCGCCGGTCGTGCCTCGTGCTCCTACCTCCCGTGGCCGGCTGCGATGCGGCGGAGGCCTGACCGCCCCTACTGCTCCCACCGGGCCGTGCCATCCCTCTACTCACCCACACCCTGTTATTCTGCGGCGACGGTAGCCTCACACCGCAGCGAACGGTGAACCCTCGTACTCCTCTCTGGCGTGGGCATCCTTGCCGCGTCTTCTCCGGCTTCGCGTCGTCCCCTTCCTAGGCCTCGCCGTCGTCCACCGCCATGGTGCTCTCCGCGCGGCGTGGTCAACGTGGTCAACGAACGACTTCCATCGGACGTGGATCATGCGTGGAGAGGCTCACGGCTGGGTCCACGGCCCCAAAGGAAGTGCCTCCTTATTACGCCGCAAAATAATTATTCCTCCACGGCGAGAGGGACCCACCGGACGGGCCACCATATTTCGTGAAAAAAACGTTTCCCCCCTGACTGCTGGGACCCACCAGCTACACCTTCGCACGCAAGGAAGTGCGTCCGGGCAAAAAAAATGATTCGCCCCCCTGACTGCTGGGACCCACCAGCTACATCTTCGCATGCAAGGAAGTGCGTCCGGGCAAAAAAAACCAAAATGATTCGCCCCCCTGACTGCTGGGACCCACCAGCTACATCTTCGCACGCAAGGAAGTGCCTGACAGTCGGGACCCACCTAGTTGAAGCGTACGTAGCGTTGTCATTCTGGTCGCGAACGTGTATGCGTACATATATACCGGTGGATGTAGAGGCGCGACGCAGTCGTAGTAGAGGCGTGCACATAGCATGTACACGCACGCATTACAGCGGCGAGGGTGCAAGAAAGAAAATACGCCACGCACGCACGCACGGGCAGGGTCTCTAACGCCTATCGCGCATACGCACATGGCTGGGTATGAACGGAGAAACAACGTCGTCATCGTGTTCAAGGGGAGCCAACCGGCTGGGTCAAAACGGAATGAATGGTCGTGTTCATCGGGAGGGCTTGGACAGAACAGGCGATGGAAACGAGGCCTGGCGTACCGCAAAACGGAGGAAACGACCTTGTGTTCGACCGACCACGTTCGAAACGGGGTCATGTTGATCGGGAGGGGTGTGGCGTACCGCAAAACGGAGGAAACGGACCTCCTACGGTCGAAACGGGGGTCCTGTTGATAAGGAGGGGTGTGGCGTACCGCAAAACGGATGAAAGCAGACTTGTGTTGGAGCGCCACGGTCGAAAACGGGGTCCTGTTGATCGGGAGGTGTGGCGTACCGCAAAACGGATGAACCAGACTTGTGTTGGAGCGCTATCCGATCGAAACGGGGGGGAGGGGTGTGGCGTCTGTAAGCAGGACTCCACGGGATCTGTTCATCTCCACCGTCGACCTCCTCCGGCCTCCACGGGCTCCTGTTCATCCAACCTCCACCGCCGCTACTCCACCGGCTATTGTTCAACCACCCTCCACGGGCACCCCTCCACCATCTACCGCTCATCCAGCCCTCCACACCACGGGGTCTGTTCAACCACCCTCCACGGCCACCCTCCACCGTCTCATCGCTCATCCAGCCCTCCACACCACGGGTTCCTGTTCATCCGGAGGCAACGCCACCGCCATCGCTCATCCAACCCCCATAACGCTCACTTTCATCCCAGGCAGCATCGATCGGCTTCGATTAGCAGCAGAGCGAAGAATCGCTCCATTGGGTTCGATTAACAGCCATCGATCGATCGCCGGATTGATGCGTAGCTTTGTAGTGCGATCGCCGGGTCGATTAGAGCCCAACGCCTCGCTTCGGCTTGATTAGAGCTAACGCCTCGCACACGCGCGTACGTCACGAGAAAGCAGCGCATCGCTTCGGCCCCGACCTCCCACCATAACCGCAACTCCCTAAATTTTCCTCCCCTCGCTTCTACCACGGTTTTTCCTTCATGGATGGCCCAAAGAATGTCATGCAGCTGCGTCTTGACCCGCCCAGTGACGAAAAGCCCATTTTCTGTCATGATTTTTTGTCATAGAAGTAGGAGCCCACCACATCTATGATGATACCGGGTTTTGTCACAATTATCGTCATAGAAGTGTCATATTTATGACAGAAAAAATTCCGTTCGGCCCAAAATGTCACGGATGTGTCTTTTTTTGTAGTGCTTCTTCTCTCTCTTTGGATCTCAATACAAAGTTCTCCTAGATTCTCTTCGAGATCTATTTGATGTAACTCTTCTTTTTGCGGTGTGTTTGTAGAGACCGATGAATTGTGGGTTTATGATCAAGATTATCTGTGAACAGTATTTGAATCTCCTCTGAATTCTTTTATGTATGATTGGTTATCTTTGCAAGTCTCTTCGAATTATCAGTTTAGTTTTGCCTACTAGTTGATCTTTCTTGCAATGGGAGAAGTGCTTAGCTTTGGGTTCAATCTTGCAGTGTCCTTTCCCGATGTTAGGGCAACAAGGCACGTATTGTATTGTTGCCATCGAGGATAACAAGATGGGGTTTATATCATATTGCATGAGTTTATCCCTCTACATCATGTCATCTTACTTAAAGCATTACTCTGTTCTTTTGAACTTAATACTCTAGATGTGTGGAGTAATAGTAGTAGATGCAGAATCGTTTCGGTCTACTTGTCGCGGACGTGATGCCTATATACATGATCATACCTAGATATTCTCATAACTATGCTCAATTCTTTCAATTGCTCGACAGTAATTTGTTCACCCACCGTAATACTTATGCTATCTTGAGAGAAGCCACTAGTGAAACCTATGGCCCCGGGTCTACTTTCCATCATATTAATCTTCCAACACTTAGCTATTTCTATTGCCTTTTATTTTACTTTGCATCTTTATTTCCCTTTATCATAAAAATACCAAAAATATTATCTTATCATATCTATCAGATCTCACTCTCGTAAGTGACCATGAAGGGATTGACAACCCCTTTATTGCGTTGGTTGCGATGTTCTTATTTGTTTGTGTAGGTGCGAGGGACTTGTGCGTGGCCTCCTACTGGATTGATACCTTGGTTCTCAAAAACTGAGGGAAATACTTACGCTACTTTTCTGCATCACTCTTTCCTCTTCAAGGGAAAACCAACGCAGTGCTCAAGAGGTAGCAAGAAGGATTTCTGGCGCCGTTGCCGGGGAGTCTATGCAAAAGTCAACATACCAAGTAGCCATCACAACCTCTTATCCCTTGCATTACTTTATTTGCCATTTGCCTCTCGTTTTCCTCTCCCCCACTTCACCCTTGTTGTTTTTATTCGCCCTCTCTTTCCGTTCGCCTCTTTCTCGCTCGCTTCTTGTTTGCTCGTGTGTTGGATTGCTTGCTTGTCACGATGGCTCTACTTAGATCTGTTGACCTTCACCTTAAAAGGTTAGAAGAGATCGAAAGCAACTTCGGAAGTTTTATGACTTTACAATTTGAGCATAACAATTTCTTTAGAAAAGAGCTTAAAGAACAAAAAACCTTTATGGGTTACATGAATAAGGAGCTCGACGATATGTCTAAGGAATTTTATGGTTTAAATTCTCAGATTGCTCATCTCGAAAAATTAATTGCTGAAATTTTGGATAAGCAGGCCACCTTAGTTAATAAGATGGCCGCTAAACCGGAAATTTTTTATGAGAGTAAAGATGAAGATTTGAAAGTTATTGATGTGTCCCCTATTAAATCTTTGTTTTGCAATATGAATCTTGATAATGATGGGACTGGAGATGAACCACCCTTACCTAGAAGGCGTTCCAAAAATTCGGAGTTTTTAGATCTTGATGCAAAAATTGGTAAAAGTGGGATTGAAGAGGTTAAAACTTTAGATATCAATGAACCCACTATCTTGGATTTCAAGGATTATGATAATTGCTCTTTGATAGATTGTATTTCCTTGTTGCAATCCGTGCTAAATTCTTCGCATGCTTATAGTGAAAATAAAGCTTTTACTAAACATATTGTCGATGCTTTGATGCAATCTTATGAAGAAAAACTTGAGTTGGAAGTTTCTATCCCTAGAAAACTTTATGACGAGTGGGAACCTACTATTAAAATTAAAATTAAAGATCATGAATGCCATGCTTTGTGTGATTTGGGTGCTAGTGTTTTCCACGATTCCAAAAACTTTATGTGATTTGTTAGGTTTTCGTGATTTTGATGATTGCTCTTTAAACTTACACCTTGCGGATTCCACCATTAAGAAACCTATGGGAAGAATTAATGATATTCTTATTGTTGCAATTAGGAACTATGTGCCGGAAGATTTTATTGTTCTTGATGTAGATTGCAATCCTTCATGTCCTATTATTCTTGGTAGACCTTTCCTTAGAATGATTGGTGCAATCATTGATACGAAGGAAGGAAATATTATATCCAATTTCCATTAAGGAAAGGTATGGAACACTTCCCTAGAAAGAAAATTAAATTGCCATATGAATCTATTATGAGAGCCACTTATGGGTTGCCTACCAAAGATGGCAATACCTAGATCTACCCTTGCTTTTATGCCTAGCTAGGGGCGTTAAACGATAGCGCTTGTTGGGAGGCAACCCAATTTTATTTTTAGTTTTTTGCCTTTTGCTTATGTTAGGAATAAATCTTTGATCTAGCCTCTGGTTATATTTGTTTTTATGTTTTAATTAGTATTTGTGCCAAGTTAAACCTATAGAATCTTCTTGGATGATAGTTATTTGATCTTGCTGAAAATTCCAGAAACTTTCTGTTCACTAAAACAATTGTTAAAAATCACCAGAACGTGATAAAATATTGATTAAAATTGCAGAAGATCATTAAACAAATTGTATAGGTCTTCCTATTTTGGTAGAATTTTTGGAGTTCCAGAAGTTTGTGTTAGTTACAGATTACTACAGACTGTTCTGTTTTTGACAGATTCTGTTTTTCGTGTGTTGTTTGCTTATTTTGATGAATCTATGGCTAGTAAAATAGTTTATAAACCATATAGAAGTTGGAATACAGTAGTTTTAACACCAATATAAATAAAGAATGAGTTAAATACAGTACTTTCAAGTGGTGTTTTGTTTTCTCTCGCTAACGGAGCTCACGAGATTTTTCTGTTAAGTTTTGTGTTGTGAAGTTTTCAAGTTTTGGGTAAAGATTTGATGGAGTATGGAACAAGGAGTAGCAAGAGCCTAAGCTTGGGGATGCCCATGGCACCCCAAGATAATATAAGGACACCAAAAATCGAAAGCTTGCGGATGCCCCGGAAGGCATCCCCTCTTTCGTCCTCATCCATCGGTAACTTTACTTGGAGCTATATTTTTATTCACCACATGATAAGTATTTTGCTTGGAGCGTCTTGTATAATTTGAGTCTTTGTTTGTTAGTATGCCACAATCATCCTTTCTGTACACACTTTTTGAGAGAGACAAACATGATTTGGAATTTGTTAGAATACTCTATGTGCTTCACTTATAACCTTTGAGCTATATAGTTTTTTGCTCTAGTGCTTCACTTATATCTTTTAGAGCACGGCGGTGGTCTTGTTTTATAGAAACTATTGATCTCTCATGCTTCACTTATATTATTTTGAGAGTCCTACAAAACAGCATGGTAATTTGCTTAAATTGAGAAGGTAGTCCTAATATGATAGGCATCCAAGATTAGTAAAAACTTTCTTATGAGTGCGTTGAATACTATGAGAAGTTTGATGCTTGATAATTGTTTTGAGATATGAGGATGGTGATATTAGAGTCATGCTAGTTGAGTAGTTGTGAATTTGAGAAATACTTGTGTTAAAGTTTGTGATTCCCGTAGCAAGCACGTATGGTGAACCGTTATGTGATGAAGTCGGAGCATGATTTATTTATTGATTGTCTTCCTTATGAGTGGTGGTCGGGGACGAGCGATGGTCTTTTCCTACCAATCTATCCCCCTAGGAGATTGTTTAGATAACTAATAGATTTTTGCAACAAGTATATGAGTTCTTTATGATTAATGTTGAGTCCATGAATTATACGCACTCTCACCCTTCCACCATTGCTAGCCTCTCTAATACCACACACTTTTCACCGGTATCATAAACCCACCATATACCTTCCTCAAAACAGCCACCATACCTACCTATTATGGCATTTCCATAGTCATTCCGAGATATATTGCCATGCAACTTACCACCGTTCCGTATGCTATGACACGCTTCATCATTGTCATATTGCTTTGCATGATCATGTAGTTGACATTGTATTTTGTGGCAAAGCCACCGTTCATAATTTTTTATATATGTCACTCTTAATTCATTGCATATCCCGGTACTCCGCCGGAAGCATTCACATAGAGTCATATTGTTGTTCTAAGTTTCGAGTTGTAATTCTTGAGTTGTAAGTAAATAAAAGTGTGATGATCATCATTTTTTAGAGCATTATCCCAAGTGAGGAAAGGATGATGGAGACTATGATTCCCCCATAAGTCGGGATGAGACTTCGGACGAAAAAAAGAGGCCATAAAAAAAGGAAAAGGCCTAAATAAAAAAAGATGAGAGAAAAAGAGAGAAGGGACAATGCTACTATCCTTTTTCCACACTTGTGCTTCAAAGTAGCACCACGATCTTCATGATAGAGAGTCTCCTATGTTGTCACTTTCATATACTAGTTAGAAATTTTCATTATAGAAGTGCTTGTATATTCCAATGATGGGCTTCCTCAAAATTCCCTAGGTCTTCGTGAGCAAGCGAGTTGGATGCACACCCACTTAGTTTCTTTTGTTGAGCTTTCATACATTTATAGCTCTAGTGCATCCGTTGCATGGCAATCCCTACTCACTCACATTGATATCTATTAATGGGCATCTCCATAGCCCATTGATACGCCTAGTTGATGTGAGACTATCTTCTCCTTTTTTCTTCTTCTCCACAACCACCATTCTATTCCACATATAGTGCTATGTCCATGGCTCACGCTCATGTATTGCGTGAAGATTGAAAAGGTTTTTGAGAACATCAAAAGTATGAAACAATTTCTTGGCTTGTCATCGGGGTTGTGCATGATTAAATACTTTGTGTGATGAAGATAGAGCATAGCCAGACTATATAATTTTGTAGGGATAACTTTCTTTGGCCATGTTATTTTGAGAAGACATGATTGCTTAGTTAGTATGCTTGAAGTATTATTATTTTTATGTCAATATTAAACTTTTATCTTGAATCTTTCGGATCTGAATATTCATAGCACAAATAAGAGAATTACATTGAAAGTTATGTTAAGTAGCATTCCACATCAAAAATTCTGTTTTTTATCATTTACCTACTCGAGGGCGAGCAGGAATTAAGCTTGGGGATGCTTGATAGTCTCCAACGTATCTATAATTTTTGATTGTTCCATGCTATTATATATTCTGTTTTGGATGTTTAATGGGCTTATTTATACACTTTCATATTATTTGTGGGACTAACCTATTAACTGGAGGCCCAACCCAAATTGTTTTTTTTGCCTATTTCAGTGTTTCGCAGAAAAAGGATATCAAACGGAGTCCAAACGGAATGAAACCTTCGGGAACGTGATTTTTGGAACAAAAGTGATCCAGAGGACTTGGAGTCTACGTAAAGTAATCAACGAGGAGAGCACGAGGTAGGGGGGCGCACCCACCTCCCCCAGGCGCGCCCTCCACCCTCGCGGGGCCCATGTTGCTCCACCGACGTACTTCTTCCTCCTATATATATCTCCGTACCCCCAAACCATCAGAGGCATCCACGAAAACCTAGTTCCACCGCTGCAACCTATACATGCCGTGAGATCCCATCTTGGGGCCTTTTCGGCGTCTGCTTGGGAGGGCGTGATCACGGAGGCTTCTACATCAACACCATAGCCTCTCCGATGATGTGTGAGTAGTTTACCTCAGACCTTGGGTCCATAGTTATTAGCTAGATGGCTTCTCTCTCTTTGGATCTCAATGCAAAGTTCTCCTCGATTCTCTTGGAGATCTATTTGATGTAACTCTTCTTTTTGCGGTGTGTTTGTCGAGACCGATGAATTGTGGGTTTATGATCAAGATTATCTATGAACAATATTTGAATCTCCTCTGAATTCTTTTACGTATGATTGGTTATCTTTGCAAGTCTCTTCGAATTATTAGTTTGGTTTGGCCTACTAGATTGATCTTTCTTGCAACGGGAGAAGTGCTTAGCTTTGGGTTCAATCTTGCGGTGTCCTTTCCCGATGTGATGAGGGGGCAACCAGCACGTATTGTATTGTTGCCATCGAGGATAACAAGATGGGGTTTATATGAAATTGCATGAGTTTATCCCTCTACATCATGTCATCTTACTTAAAGCATTACTGTTCTTTTGAACTTAATACTCTAGATGCATCTTTGGATAGCGGTCGATGTGTGGAGTAATAGTAGTAGATGCAGAATCGTTTCGATCTACTTGTCGCGGACGTGATGCCTATATACATGATCATACCTAGATATTCTCATAACTATGCTCAATTCTATCAATTGCTCAACAATAATTTGTTCACCCACCGTAATACTTATGCTATCTTGAGAGAAGCCACTAGTGAAACCTATGGCCCCGGGTCTACTTTCCATCATATTAATCTTCCAATACTTAGCTATTTCTATTGCCTTTTATTTTACTTTGCATCTTTATTTACCTTTATCATAAAAAATACCAAAAATATTATCTTATCATATCTATCAGATCTCACTCTCGTAAGTGACCGTGAAGGGATTGACAACCCCTTTATTGCGTTGGTTGCGATGTTCTTATTTGTTTGTGTAGGTGCAAGGGACTTGTGCGTGGCCTCCTACTGGATTTATACCTTGGTTCTCAAAAACTGAGGGAAATACTTACGCTACTTTTCTGCATCACCCTTTCCTCTTCAAGGGAAAACCAACGCAGTGCTCAAGAGGTAGCAGTCCGCAGTTTCCTTATTAGAAGATTCACCCTTATTTTTAGGAACATACATAAATTTGGCAACTTTGGTAGTAGGAGGGTTTGGAGTATTTCTCACGGCAGAAAAAGCGGACCCTAAGATGGTAATAATATCCTCAAGTTTATCAATTATAGTGGAATCTTGATCTATTTTTTCATTAACTATGGGTTCTTTTTCTTTAGAATTTTTCAGAATAACTCCTACCTTAGATCCATATTGGGTAATTTGGTTGTGGATCTTTTTATCCAAATTCTCAATCAACTCCACAGTGGCAACTTTATTTTCAATAATTTCAAGCCTTTGCATCACATGTTCCAAGGTTAAAATAGTTCCATTAACCAAAAGAGGTGGTGGGCCAAACAAATCTATCATAGCATTATAAGAATCAAAAGTATGGCTACCCAAGAAATTCCCTCCGGTGATGGTGTCAAGAATATATCTATTCCAAGGAGTGATGCCTACATAAAAATTGCGAAGAAGAACGAAAGTAGATTGCTTCCTAGTGGATCTATTCTGAGCATTGCAAATTCTATACCAAGCATCTTTTAGATTTTCTCCCTCCCTTTGTTTAAAATTAAGAACTTCATTCTCGGGAGACAAAGGAGCAGATAAAGGACTGACCATGACGGCGAAACAAGCGATCTAACACACAGACACACAAGGAAAAGGTGAATAGAAAAAGGGCAAATAAAACGGCAAGGGTGAAGTGAGGGAGAGGAAAATGAGAGGCAAATGGCAAATAATGTAATGCGAGGGATAAGAGTTTGTGATGTGTACTTGGTATGTCTTGACTTGTGTGTAAATCTCCCCGGCAATGGCGCCAGAAATCCTTCTTGCTACCTCTTGAGGAAAGGGTGATGCAGCAAAGTAGCGTAAGTATTTCCCTCAGTTTTTGAGAACCAAGGTATCAATCTAGTAGGAGACTACACACAAGTCCCTAGTACCTGCACAAACAGTTAAGAACCTTGCAACCAACGTGATAAAGGGGTTGTCAATCCCTTCACGACCACTTGCAAAAGTGAGATCTGATAGAGATAATAAGATAAATATTTTTGGTATTTTTGTTGTATAGATTGAAAAGTAAAGATTGCAAAATAAACGACGATAGAAATAGCTAGTTGACGGGAGATTAATATGATGGAAAATAGACCCTGGGGCCATAGGTTTCACTAGTGGCGGTGGGTGAACAAATTACTGTCGAGCAATTGATAGAAAAGCGCATAGTATGAGAATATCTAGGCATGATCATGTATATAGGCATCACGTCCGTGTCAAGTAGACCGAAACGATTCTGCATCTACTACTGTTACTCCATACATCGATCGCTATCCAGCATGCATCTAGAGTATTAAGTTCATAAGAACTGAGTAACGCATTAGGCAAGATGACATGATGTAGAGGGATAAACTCAAGCAATTTGATATAAACCCCATATTTTTATCCTCGATGGCAACAATACAATACGTGTCGTTTCCCCTACTGTCACTGGGATCGAGCACCGCAAGATTGAACCCAAAACTAAGCACTTCTCCCATTGCAAGAAAGATCAATCTAGTAGGCCAAACCGAACTGATAATTTGAAGAGACTTGCAAAGATATCAAATCATGCATATAAGAATTCAGAGAAGATTCAAATATTGTTCATAGATAAACTTGATCATAAACCCACAATTCATCGGATCTCGACAAACACACCGCAAAAAGTATTACATTGAATAGATCTCCAAGAAGATCGAGGAGAACTTTGTATTGAGATCCAAAGAGAGAGAAGAAGCCATCTAGCTAATAACTATGGACCCGATGGTCTGTGGTAAACTAGTCACACATCATTAGAGAGGCTATGGTGTTGATGTAGAAGCCCTCCGTGATCGATTCCCCCTCCGGCAGAGCGCCGGAAAAGGCCCCAAGATGGGATCTCATGGGTACAGAAGGTTGCGGCGGTGGAAATAGGGTTTCGTGGTGCTCCTGGATGTTTTCGGGGTATATGAGTATATATAGGTGAAAGAAGTAGGTCGTTGGAGCCACGAGGGGCTCACGAGGGTGGGGGGCGCGCCTACCCCCCTGGGCGCGCCCTCCTACCTCGTGGCCGCTTCGTTGCTTCCTTGACGTCTACTCCAAGTCTCCTGGATTGCGTTTGTTCCAAAAACGACTCTGCCGAAGCTTTCATTCTGTTTGGATTCCATTTGATATTCCTTTTGTGCGAAACACTGAAATAGGCAAAAAAACAGCAATTTGCACTGGACCTTTGGTTAGTAGGTTAGTCCCAAAAATAATATAGAAGTGTATAATAAAGCTTATTAAACATCCAAAACAGATAATATAATAGCATGGAACAATCAAAAATTATAGATACGTTGGAGACGTATCAGAGCTCCTCAGATGTTCAAATGATTTGAAAATTGTAGCGGACCTCACTCATCGAATTGTCTACCGCACAAAAAAAGTGAAATTTTTAATTTTTTTCTAGTATTTGTTTTGATTTTTTTCGTCAACGCGGGTGCGGAGATGGATTTTCGGACAGAAACTACCTATTTATAAGTGTTCTTTACAGCTTTTGAAAGGGGCATCTTATTTTAGTTGAAAGCCAGAATATGATACTTCCTCGTGGAACAACATATACCATAATGTCAGCTGGACGAGCTCAGGAGCGAAACAGTGGCCCGAGCTTCCCACTACGACATACCCCAGATTTGTGATCTCTCGCTCGCACGCGTGTCAATGGTATCAGTGGACGCCGGCCAGGTGTAACAGCTGAAGGTGGACCCTTTTGGCTTCGAGCAGAGATTTTTGCATATGTCATGTGTTTTTATGTATATACTATGTACTTCTATTGAGGGGATATATACTACGTATGTATTTATGTTATGTATTGTTTAGCCAGTTGAGGCAAATGTGCATCACTTGTACTCCCTCTGTTCCTAAATATAAGTATTTTTACATATTTCAAATGAACTACCACATATGAATGTATATAGACATATTTTAAAGCATAGATTCATTCGTTTTGCTTTGTACGTAGTCACTTATTGAAATCTCTAGAAAGACCTATATTTAGGAACGGAGAAAGTAGTTAGTAGGAACGGTTCATCAAGGTCATGTAATATCATTGTCCAAGAACTCCTGTCTTGGCCCAACTTAAGTGTATTTTGTCACTCCGTGCGTTCGGTTTACATGGTTCGGTTTAGGTTTGTACGGTATTAATACTTCGATAAATAAGGTATGAAATTAAAATATGGTCCTGTTTTGGTATATACCAAATTATTTTGGTATGGTTTCGGTATATACCATAATAACCAAAGTTGACGCGAATTTGAAAATGACGTATAATAATAATTTGCAAATTTACGACTCGAAACACATACTGTTTTACACAAATAGTATATATATAACTATATATATGTATATATATATATATATATATAGTATATATGCATGCATTGATTCATCTGTTGATGGTTATGGACGTGCTTAGCATTTTAAAAAGAGAAAAATGACTATGTTACAAGAAAACATTACGTGCTTAGCAGTGAATTTGACTCGTGTACAAGAAAAATGACAATTTGTATGGTTGTTCATCACAAGAAATATAAAATTATTATTTACTTCGGTTTATTCGGTTAACCGTTCGGTTTTTCGGTATACACCATAAAAACCAAAGTTCAAATCGGTATGAAAAGTTCATACCATACCGAAAGCAGAAACCATAAATTTGGTTCGGTTCGGTTTTCAAATGCACTGAGTGAGTATTTTGTGCTTTACTTATGAATAATGTTAGCTAATATCTCCAACCTGCGTTTCTTATTTGGTCTTTTCATTTTGTTGTGTTTAATACCAAACGACAAAGAATGAAATCAACACAGGAGACACGCGATTTTAACACGGAAAGCCCCTGCAACACAAAGGGGAAAAAACCACGGGCGTCAATCTTCATTATATCGGGGGAGCTTACAAACTTCAGAGGTTTACAACTGATCAACTTATCCCGTGTAGCGGCTTACAAAGGAGATATATAACACCAGCGAGGCGGCGACGAGCCTCGCTCCGCTCGCTCGTCAGAAGTTAGGCTTTATATTTATACTAGAATTTGGATCATAACATAATGGAACATTCCAGGTGTACAGATGGATATGGACGCTCCAACGCGTGTGCGCGTCGCTTTCATTTTATGACACATGGCTTCATTTTCTTTTTCACATGTTTCTTTGAAAATCATACTAGCCTTCTTCTTCATCAATTGTATGCTTCTCGCTAGTGGTTGAAAATTACACTGAACCAAACAGTGAAAAAAAGGGATACCTGAAAACGTCCTTGTCATATTTGGCTTGAAAGATTGCCATGGCTACTCGCCCATTGAAACGAGATATAAATCGTTGAGGAACATCACTTGGAGCATGAACCCACAAACATAGGCTTGCAATCCATCACCACAGGTCCAAAGAGAACGTGAAAGCGGACCATGTCGCAGAACAACATGAAATAAAATGTCGAAGTTACCACACCAATAGCCAGCTCATTCCTCACCGTGATAGACACACTAATTGCCAAGATCTGAAGAGAGCCAACAAATAAGATGCTACAAAAATTAAACAAGCCCTTCGTCGTCCTCGGGTCGGACCTCGTCGAAGTAGGGACATGCCAGAGAGACCTTATTCCAACATGCCATTGCCGCAACCACCTCGCCGATTCCGCTAGGGAAACAAAACTCAAGTAAAAGAAAAATAAAATAGATGGGTCCCACTCCTTTTGCCGCCGATGAGGTCGCTTAGCGGTGAATGGGAGGGGGGGAGCTAGGTGGTGATGAGGAAGAGACCTTTGGCAGCGGCTAGGTTTGGGAATATGAGTTTTTTTTTCTTATATGAACAAGAGTCTTTTTGGTTCGAGATGCAGAGAAGTTCCTTGCGAGGTATGTTAAACTGCAGGGGAGAGAGGAAATCTTACACTCTTTGCTGTTTTACAATTTAACCCTTCTATTTTCTGTTATTTACAAAAATACAGTATATGCTAAAGCTAAAGTCAGCCCATTTCGAGACGTTATATCATGCCACGTACATGTGGGCCCCCTGGTCCGTTTTGGCACCAAAAGCGCTAAACAAGTGATCAATGTTTTTTCAAAAAGAAATATAACCTGCTTGCTGCAATCTGCAATTTGAATTTTCAAGGATGTTTTCGGCGATTTGGGCCTGCAATATGTTGTTTTGTACTCTCAAAGTGTTCGACCAGTTAATAATCGAATCATCTCGTAGCTAATAACTGTTTCATGCAGGCATGTGCTAGTAAAATATGCAACCGTTGCTTCCTTCAGTGCCAAAGACGTCAACTCTTGAGTAAATAATGGTAGTCAAATCTATCTTGCCGCCACCAAGTGTTACAAAAACTAAAGAGAAAAGTATACTATTCGTCCCTCAATTCTAGGCAGAGTCTAGATTTGGTCCCTCAACTCCAAAACCGGACAACTTGCACCCTTAACTTTTGAAACCGGACAAGATTCATCCCTGGTCACGGTTTTGACCGGTTTTGGTGTTGTCCTACCCCGGTTTTGACCGTTCCGACTCAAATAGGCCTACCTTTTTTAAAGTTCATTTAGTTTTTTTCGAATTGATGTACCTTTTCACATTCGAGTACATTTTTTTGAAAGAGTTCATGAATTTGAAAAATTTATGTGAACTTGAAAAAAGTACGCGGATATGGACTTCTTTTACGCAAAAATATGTGGATTTAAAAAATTATTTCAACTTGAAACAAACACGTGAATTTCAAACAAAGTTCATGGATTATAAAAGGAATACAGATTTGAAAAAAAGCGGACTTTGAAAAGCAGGTGGATTTGAAATAAGTATGCAAATTTCAAAAACAGTTCATGGCTTTGAAAAATACTTGGATTTGATAAAATTACACATACTTGGGAAAATATGGGGATTTGGAAAAAGTACGTAACGGTTAAAAAATCATGGATTTGAAAAAAGTACGCGAATTTCTGAATAGTTCGCTGATTTGAAAAAAGTATGTTTATTTTTTAAAAAAAGTACGCGAATTTCAGAATAGTTCGCTGATTTGAAAAAAGTATGTTTATTTTAAAAAAAAATATGTGACCCTGAAAAACCTACGCAGAGTTGAAAAGTGTATGTGGATTTCAAAAGTTCACGGATATAAAAAAAATTACAGGAATATGAGTGAGCACCGGTCAAAACAGGGGTGAGTCAACACCAAAACCGGTCAAAACCGAGTCTAGGGACTAACCTTGTCCGGTTTCGGTAGTTGGGGGTGCAAGTTGTCCGGTTTTAAAGTTGGGGGACCAAATCTAGACTTCACCAAAAATTGAGGGACGAAAAGTATACTTTTCTCAAAACTAAATTAAAAAAAAAACGAACTACTCGTCTCGAAACGTGGCAGCGACGAAACATTCTCAAATGATTCCGGACGTCGTCGTCATCACACGTAGTTTGACTGCTTGACCCATGCATGACTCCATCAGAGTCCCCAACATAGCGAAATATCCTGCTTACAGCTTATTGTGCATCAACTACCTTGGCTGCCAAGCCAGCCAGCTCTTACTTCCTTCCTACCTGCCTTCCTGCCTTGCCGCGGCACCGAGCTCTACGAGTACAAATACTCAGGAGATCGATGGATCCTCAAGTCACCAGTCTCTTCATCACTCCGTGTCCAACTAGCTTGCATCTGCAGCAGCATCCTGGGAGAGAAATAATGGTGTACGAGGCGGTGGAGGCCATTGCTCTCAGGAGCCAGGTTCAGAGAAGAAACAACAGTGTCAGTGTGAGAAGCCATGCATCAGGTGAAGGCCACGGAGGAGAATGAGCTCATATGGGGCATTGTTCTCTGGATCATCCGGAAGGTTTGCCCGGCCTTGTAGGCCATGCTGCCACGTATGGATGATTAGAGTTTAACAGCTCAAGGTGGATTCTTGTTTTGCTTCGAGTAGAGATTTTGCAAACCTCATGTGTCGTTATGTATATTCTAGAGCATGTTTTTAGGGGATATCTACTATGTATTTATGTCATGTATGTATGTATTGTTTAGCCAGTTCAGGCAAGTGTATATGTCGCTTGTAGTTAGTAGGAACAGTTCATCAAGGTCATGTAATATCAATGTCCAAGAACTCCGGTCTTGGCCCAACTGATTGTATTTTGTGCTTTACTTATGAATAATGTTAGCTAATATCTCCAACCCATGTTTCTTCTTTGGTCTTTACATTTTGTTGTGCTTAACGTGTTGAATATCATTCTCCTATAAGGGGAGGTGTTGAGCGTTGAAACTACCAATTTATAAGTGTTCTTCACAGCTTTTGAAATTAAAGGGGCACCTTTTTTTAGTTGTAAGCCAGAATATGATACTTCCTGGTGGAACATCATACCGTACGGTCGGCTGGACAAGCCGAGGAGCGAACCAGTGGCACGAGATTCCTACTACGAGATTCCCCAGATTTGTGATATCTCTCTCTCTCTCTCTCTCTCTCTCTCTCTCTCTCTCTCTCTCTCTCTCTCTCTCGCGCGCGCGCGAGTCAATGACATCGGTGGACGCGACGAGGTGCATGGCTGATGACCAGGGCCACTGTCTTGCACGTCATCTTCGACATGGACGGCCTCCTCCTTGGTATCTTCTCCCCGGTTCTCCTTCCCGCGCCTTATTTCCTCACTTGATTCCACTTCTGGCCTCTCGGCCACTGGTTTGTTGGTTTGTCGATAGCGTCGAATCAAAACGAATAAACCGATCGTATCCCCGCCTAGCGTCGGTGAGCCCGTCTCCGGCGAGTGGGAGCCCAGCGGCAGCACTCGCGGGCCGACGTTAAAGTTGTCATTTGCACAGAGCACGTCGAGGAGGTCGTTCTAGACCTCAGTGGTCTAGGTACACCCGGAGTGGGGAAGGGCATGGAAGACCTCGACGGACTGTTCAGCGACGCGAGGACAAGATTACCGCCGAAAATGTTGTCGGAGAGAGGGGAGCCGAGTGTTCAGATGCCGGAGGCATGGGTCCAAATGTGAGTGAAGAGGCACGCTCGGGTGGGCGGAAAGAGTAGCATCGAGGTGATCGGCGGAGGAGAGATGGTGGAATTCGTTTGGAGCCACGATGGAATCGGTTGGTGGAGAGGCTAGGAGGGGACAATGGCGTGGATGACGCAAAGCGTGAGGTTCGGCGGGGAGGGGACGGGAGGCAGATGTGGTTCAGGTGCTCTCTAGGAAGCAGTCACGTCGTATGATGGTTGAGAGGTGGTTGACCGCGGCGAAGTAGGCGTGACTGGGGGTGGGGTGGCGCGGCAGCTCCGTGGTATGGCTGCGTAGTCTGGGAGCGTCGCTAGGCGACGAAGAATGGCGGGGGGAAATAGAGGTCATACTGGTAGAACTGCATGGAAGAGAGGGAATCTTATCTTCTCCGTTGTTTTACAATTTAATCCTTCTATTTTGCACTATTTATAAAAATATATATGCTAAATTCAATCCATTTCGAGCCGTTATACCGTGCCACGTACATGTGGGTCCCCTTGTCCATTTTGGCTCCCAAAAGAGCTAAACGAGCTATCAATGTGTTTTTTCAAAAGGAAAATATATTGCCCTGCATGGTGCAATTTGCTATTCAAATTTCAAGGATGTTTACTGCGATTTGGACCTGCAATACAGTTTTTTTTTACTCACGAGGCGTTCGACCGGTGAAAAGTCGAATCATTTCGTAGCTAAGAATTGTTCTATGCATGCACGCGCTAGTAAAATATGCAACCGTTGCTTCCTTCAGTGTCAAAGACGTCAACTCCTGAGTATGGAATGGGTGGTCAATCTATCTAATAAAAAAACAGAACAACACCTGCTTTGCTGCTCGAACTACTTGTCTCCAAACGTGGCAGCAACGGAACATTATCAAATGATTTCAGACGTCGTCACACGTAGTTTGACTGCTTCTCATCACTCAATCAGAGTCTCCGACATGGAGACACGTCCTGCTTACTACTTACTGTACTTGTACTTCCTTGGTTGCCAAGCCAGCCAGCTCCTTCTTCCTTCCTACCTTTCCGCAGCACCAAGCTCTACGAGTACAAATACTCTGGAGATCGATGGATCCTCAAGCCTTCCCAGCTAGAAGCAATAACCAGCCTCTTCTTGTCTTTGCGCGCAACTAGCCAGCATCTTCAGCAGCATCCCGAGAGAGAATTAATGGTGTACGAGGCAGTGGAGGCTATTGCTCTGAGGAGCCAGCTTCAGACAAGAAACATCAGTGCGAGAAGCCATGAGCATCAGGTGAAGGCCAGAGAGAATGAGCTCATATGGGGCATTGTTCTCTGGATCATCAGGAAGGTTTGCCCGGCCTTCTAGGCAATGCTGTGCCATGTACGATGATCGGAGTGTAACGGCTGAAGGTGGGATTCTTGTTTTGCTTCGAGCAGAGATTGTGCAAACGTCATGTATTGTTATGTAGTATATTCTACAGTATGTTTTTTTAGGCGATATCTATTATGTATTTATGTTATGTACTCCCTCTGTAAACAAATATAAGAGTGTTTAGATAACTAAAGTAGTGATCTAAATGCTCTTATATTTCTTTACGGAGGGAGTATGTATGTATTGTTTAGCCAGTTCAGGCAAATGTGTATCACTTGTAGTTAGTAGGAGCAGTTCATCAAGGTCGTGTAATATCAGTGTCCAAGAACTCCGGTCTTGGCCCAACTGAGTGTATTTTGTGCTTTATTACTGATGAATAATGTTAGCTAATATCTCCAACCCGTGTTTCTTATTTGGTCTTTACATTTTGTTGTGTTTAATGTGTTGAATATCATTCTCCTATAAGGAGAGGCGTAGGTGTGTTGAACTACTAATTTATAAGTGTTCTTCACAGCTTTCGAAAGGGGCAGCTTACTTCCTCGTGGAACACCATACCACCATACGGTCGGCTGGACGAGCTCAGGAGCGAACCAGTGGCGCGAGATTCCCACTAGGAGAGCCCCCAGATCCGTGATCTCCCTCGCGCGCGCGTCAATGGCATCGGTGGACGCCGGCGAAGTGCAGGCGGCGCTGGTGCCGGTGACCAGGGCTACTGTCTCGCACGTCATCTTCGACATGGACGGCCTCCTCCTCGGTAACCGCTCCCCTTATTTCCTCGCTTGATTCTGCTTCTTGGCCTCTGGTTTCTTGGGTTGTCCATAGCTTCGTGGGTGGCTGGATTTGTGTATTTATTGGGTGGTGATGTCCTTTGCCCAACTTCATGGCTGATGGTGCAGACACGGAGGGGTTCTACACGGAAGTGCAGCAGAAGTTCCTGGCGAGGTACGGCAAGGTGTTCGACTGGTCCGTCAGGGCCAGGATGATGGGCAAGAAGGCCGCGGAGGTGGCGCGCATCTTCGTCGACGAGTACGGCCTCGGCAGCGTGCTCACCCCGGAGCAGTTCCTCGAGCAGCGCGAGAGCATGCTGCAGGAGCTCTTCCCCTCCTGCGCCGTCATGCCCGGTGAGAACGGCTTGCCTGTTTGCTTGCTTGTTTCTCCCCTTCTAATGATTCTCTTATGATGTGTATTTGGCTATTACCCCCTCCGTCCCATAATATAAGAACGTTTTTGACATTAGTATAGTGTTAAAAACGTTCTTATATTTTGGGACAGAGGGAGTAATTTGCAACTGATGCGTCAACCAAACTTTGTCATGATCACTGATTGATCGTAGTAATGTAATCAACTGTAATTGCTTCCATGAACTATCTGCACTGCTTGTTTAACGTCACATGACAGCAAAATATGGAACTGAAATCATATTAAGGGATTGCCTTGGCAACTAATTTTTCGTTCTAATTTTTACCACACTACGCACTTCTATGCGTTTAGTTTTTGGCAAGGAGATTGCTTATGATGGATAAGTGAATCGTTTGTCTTGCAGGGGCACTACGCTTGATTCATCATTTCCACTCAAACAAGATACCTATCTGTGTTGCGACAGGGTAGTCCCTCAAATTAATGACTTGGCCTTTATTTTGTGCATTGTCTCGTTTCTTCATTGTTCATTGTTTTCCGTACTAAGTTATGAGTCATATGAAAATGGGTTTTTATTTTCTTTATGGTGCATGTATGCCAGATCCCATAAATGCCATTTTGAACTGAAGACGCAAAACCACCAGGAAATATTTGCCATGATGCATCATGTTGTCATGGGGGATGATCCAGAGGTGAAGGCCGGGAAGCCATCTCCTGATGTTTTCCTTGCTGCCATGTGGAGGTTTGAGGTATTAGAATTATCATGCTTGTAGTTGTTAGGTCCTTTAGCTCTATAAACTTCTTCATTTTCCTGATTTTGATGAAATGGCCTTGTATTTGTTTTTAGGGCAATGTGGAATCCAGTAACTGCTTGGTCTTTGAAGATGCGCCATCAGGTGTAGCAGCAGCTAAGAATGCTGGAATGTAAGTGGCATTGCGGTTACATCGATCTGCACATCAACTGTACCTTTAGGCTACAAGGTAAAGAACACAGATTGTTTCTCATTTGCAGGTATGTGGTGATGGTTCCAGATCCGAAGCTCGATGTTTTGTATCACAAACAAGCCGACCAAGTTCTCGGTTCCCTGTTGGATTTCAAACCGACCGAATGGGGTTTGCCACCTTTTAAAGAGGAGTGAAAAATATTTTGATGTTTTTAGGGGATATCTACTATGTATTTATGTTATGTATGTATGTATTGTTTAGCCAGTTCAGACAAGTGCGTATCACTTGTAGTTAGTAGGAACAATTCATCAAGGTCATGTAATTATAATTAAAATCAGTGTCCAAGAACTCCAGTCTTGGCCCAACTGAGTGTATTTTGTGCTTTATTACTTATGAATAATGTTAGCTAATATCGCCAACCCGTGTTTCTTATTTGATCTTTGCATTTTGTTGTGTTTAACGTGTTGAATATCATTCTTCTATAAGGAGAGGGGTAGGTGTGTTTAGAGAAACTACCTATTTATAAGTGTTCTTCACAGCTTTTGAAAGGGGCATCTTATTTTAGTTGAAAGCCAGAATTTGACACTTCCTCGTGGAACAACATACCATAATGTCAGCTGGACGAGCTCAGGGGCGAACCAGTGGCGCGAGCTTCCCACTACGACATACCCCAAATTTGTGATCTCACTCTCGTGCCCGCGTGTCACTGGTATCGGTGGACGCCCGCGAGGTGCAGGCGGCGCTGGCGCCGATGACCAGGGCCACTGTCTCAGCACTGGAGGTTGAGGAGTGTGGGGAGTGGGAGGTAAATGTTTTTAGAAAAGACACCCAAAGGCATCGATCTTAGACCTGATAATTATCCAGAAAAAAATATCCAGTATAATGGAAAGATAACTGGACGCAGAGCGATCAATAAAAATAAAATTAAATTGAAAATCATAATAGTCTTCTTCTTCCTTCAATTGTACACTTCTCGTTGGCGTCGAAAATGACACTGAACCAACCGTAAAGGAAAGGGATACCTGAAAATATCCTCGACATATTAAGCTTTAAAGACCACAATAGCCAATTGCCCGTTGAAACGAAATCTATAAATCTTTGAGGAAACATCGGTTGGAGCACCACCCCACACAACACAGGCTTGCAATCCATCACCACCAGTCCAGAGAGAAAGAAAAATCGGACCATGCTGCAGTACAACACGAAAGAAGATGTATAAGTCACCATACCAATAGCTAGCCAATTGCTCTCCTTGGTAGACACACCAACTGCCAAGATCTCAAGAGAGCCAATAAATTCAAAAACACAAAATCTCGCAGGCCCTTCATCAGCCCCGGATCGGACGTCGTAAGAGTAGGGACATGCCAGAGAGACCTTATTTCAACACGCCATTCCCGCTGGCACCTCGTCAATTCTGCTAGGGAAACAAAACCAAAATAAAAGAAAAGCAAAACAGATGAGTCCCGACTCCTTTTGTCGCCGACGAGGCCGCCTGGTAGGGAATAGAAGGGAGCCTAATGGTGGTGTGGAGGAGACCTTTGGCTGCAGCTGGGGTTGGGAATATGAGAGATATTTCTCTTATATGAACAAGAGTCTGTTTGGTTTGAGGTGCAAGAGAAGTTCTTTGCG
Organism: Aegilops bicornis; assembly: GCA_021605145.1. Taxonomy (NCBI): domain Eukaryota; kingdom Viridiplantae; phylum Streptophyta; class Magnoliopsida; order Poales; family Poaceae; genus Aegilops; species Aegilops bicornis. The sequence goes on along the minus strand of CM038675.1, from coordinate 119,081,789 downwards.
AGCTTCGTACGGTGAGGTGTTGAGTAAAAAGCCAAAAAAACACCACATTGTAGGCTCAAATCTAAGAAAATATCCGCGAAAACTCAAATTTTAAACCGCATAACGTGCATGGCTAGTTTTCCTACGAACGATGTGATCGCTCGCTTAGCCCGTCTGACATCAAAACTGACAAGGAGGTCCCACTTGCAAGAACCGTCGTGGCAAAAAAATTACAAGTAGGCCCTGTTTTCTTTTGCTGGACTACCCCTCAAATCAAAACAAACAAACCAATCGGGTCCCTACCTAGCGTCGGTGAGCCCAGCGGCAGCACTCGCGGGCCGACGGTAAAGTTGTCGTTGGCACAGAGCACGTGGAGGAGGTCATTGTAGACCTCAGTGGTCTGGGTGCACCCGAAGTGCGGAAGGGGATTGAAGACCTCGACAAACTACTTACTGAGGTGGGAGTGGCCATAGGATGAGATAACCGCCGAACATGTTGCCGGAGAGAGGGTAGCCGAGTGTGCGGATGTCAGAGGCATGGGTCCAAATGTGGGTGCAGAGGCACGCTCAGGTGAGCGGGAGGACTAGCATCGAGGTGATCAGTGGAGGAGAGAAGGTGGAATTCAATTGAAGTCACACATGGAAATGGGCATGGAGAGGCTAGCAGGGGGCAGTGGCGTGGATGACACGAAGCGTGAGGTTCGACGGGGAGGTCACCAATCTCTTCATCACTCTGTGTCCAACCAGCTAGCATCTGCAGCAGCATCCCGGGAGAGAAATAATGGTGTACGAGGCAGTGGAGGCCATTGCTATGAGGAGCCAGCTTCAGAGAAGAAACATCAGTGCGAGAAGCCATGAGCATCAGGTGAAGGCCACATAGGAGAATGAGCTCATATGGGGCATTGTTCTCTAGATCATCGGAAGGTTTGCCCGGCCCTCTAGGCCATGCTATGCCATGCACGATGATTAGAATGTAATAGCTGAAGGTGGATACTTTTTTTTGTTTCGAGCAGAGATTTTGCGTATGTCATGTGTTTTTTATGTATATTCTACAGTATATTTTTAGGGGATATATAATTATATACTACTCTCTCCATCCCATAATATAAGAGCGACTTTTTTAATAAAAAGGTGGCACATGGCCGACCTTATATTTCAAAAGAGGCACAAGCCTGAAGAAAGTGCAGTTGCATTAACTTGTGAAGTGCACCCAGGTGCAAGGCCACAAGCAGTCTAAGAAAGGAAAGGTAGAAAAAGAGGGAAAGAAAAAGAAAAGAGTGGAAATGGTCATGTTCTAGCCATTAATCATAGTAGCCCATGTCTTCAAGTCGTCCTTGTCCTGCTGCTTTGTGGCTCCGTTGCTCCAAAGGCGAATCAAGCCGGCAGCATGAAACCTGATATATGACTCTGACCAACACTTAGCATTGAAGACTCGATCATTTCTAGCCTGCTAAAGGTGACCACACAGGCCGCAAAAGCAACAATTTATTTACTCTTGAACGCAAGGTGGTTCGTCGCATGGCAAACAAAACGCTTGATGTTAGGGGAGTCGTGTGCCAAAGGAACCAGCAAGAGTCTGTTTGAGAGAGCATTGACCGGACGGCAACGAAACACCAGGTGGTCAACTGTTTCCAGTGCCAGACAAAGGTCACATCCAGTGTTCAGGGCAACCACCGACCAGCCCTTCCAAACCATATTATCCTTCGTATTCAGACACCCCCAAAAGGCGAGCCACAAGAAGATCTGTGCTTGATAGGGATAATGGGGTCCCATATCCATGGTTCAGGAGCCCAAAGCACTCCTCGAAAAGTAAGCAACTTGTAGAAACATCACATACTGAGTCTGTTGCCGGCAAGTGAGGGGACACATGCATCCAAGCTTGAACTGTCTGGGGTGATATCCACAACAAGTTGGTTCAACAGTAGCAGTTCTTGGGTAGCCGTCTGGGAGAGGTTTGGGTGCAGTTGCACATTCCAGCCCCCTTCGATAAATTGAGATTCAACGAAGCAATCTTGATTGCGAGCGAAGGAGAACAGAACTGGGAAGGCGTGCCTCAACCTTTGGGAGGAAGATATGACCATAGGGATGCAACCTTGAAGCCCTTCCACATAGCCGTATCTTTGTTATTGCCACCATGAGGCAAAGAAACCTTGCAGTATTGGGAGGCAAACCAACGGAAGCAGGGGATATATGAGGACTAAAGATTTTTTGCCAGAAATTTGCATAACTTGATTGTGAGCCTGCAGATTTCTGATTCCCAAACCTCCATTGGCACGGGGCAGAGTGACTCTATCCCAGGCCATAAGGCAGTGACCTCCTTTAACCTTGTTCTTGCCCTGCCAGAAGAAAGCTCTGAGAAGACCATCTAGTTTGCTAAGAGACTCCTTGGGCCATGGAAAGCAAGTCATGAAATAGCTTGGTATGCCAGCCAGCACTGAGTTGATGAGAGTCAGTCTCCCGCCCCAGGAGAGAAACGTGGCCAACCAACCGGAGAGACGGCGATCAACCTTGTGAATGACCGGAAGCAACATGCCATGCTTGATCTTGTGCAAGGATAGTGGCATCCCCAGGTACGTACACGGGAAGGAGGAGATCGGGCAACCAAGCGTGTGGGCGATCTTTGATGCCACCCCCGATTCCACACATACAGGCACCAAAGTGCTTTTGTGGAAATTAATAGTCAGCCCTGAGAACTCGGAGAAGGCAGTGATGATATTCTTGATCACTCTAGCCTGTTGTACCCTCACCCCGAAAAATGATCAGGGTGTCATCCGCGTATTGCAGTACCGGAAAGAATCTAGTGGACCCAAGAGGATGTAACAATTTGCCGTTCTGGAAATGCATACAACATAATCTTTGAAGCACATCAACAACAAGAATGAAGAGGTATGGCGACAAAGAATCCCCCTGCCGAAAACCTCTCTTAGCCAGGATGGGGTCACCCAGCTCCCCATTAATCAGCACCCTTGAGCGTCCAGTAGACAGAAGTGTATGGATCCACTGTATCCACCGTGAAGGAAAGCCTCTGGCTCCCAAAACCTGGGTGAGGCAAGCCCAACTGACAGAATCAAAAGCTTTGCGAAATCCAGCTTTAAAGCAACCATCGGTAGCCTCCTCTTGTGTGTTGTCTGTATCATTTCAGCGGCCAAGGTAAAATTTTCCACGATGGAGCGTCCTCTCAAGAACCTGGACTGCAAAGAGTGCACTAATTCCGGGATATGCCCTTGTTGCCTATATGCCAAAACCTTGGACACCAACTTAGGAGCACTATGTACCAAGGAGATGGGCCTAAAGTCCCACAGCTCCAAAGGTGTGTCAACCTTGGGTAGCAACGTGATATAAGCAATATTGATACCATCCAAAGCAATGCGACTTTCATGGAAATCCCAAAGAACTTGAGGAGGTCATCTTTTATCAAGTGCTTAAAAGCCTTGTAGAACTCATTCGTGAACCCATCCGGACCAGGACTTCTATTATTTGGTGACATATCAATAGCACGGACAATCTCAGCCCAGGAGAAAGCATTGGCCAGCTCAGATAGATCAGCAGGGTTGTACAGAGCAGTAAGTTTTATCATTGGCATGGAAGGAGCAGGCTGGCCCAAAATATCAGTTAAGTACGTAGTTGCCAGATTGAGTTTTTGACAATTTTGATAGTACTGCACACCATCATGTACAAGAACCTTGACTTTGTTACGACGTGCCTGACAATTGGCCGCCGCATGGAAGAACTGGCTGTTTTCATCACCAGACACACCAGCGTAATTTGGCCCGCCGTCGCCACATAGCAGTTTGCCACAGAATCAGCTGCTCGGCCTTGGCAGAAGCGAACTCTTGAAGAACCACTTCCATCAACGACAAAGACCTCATTTCTTCAACAGTATTGAGGAAGCTAGTGGGAGCGTTTTTGACACTAGTGGGACGGAGGGAGTATGTATTTATGTTATGTATGTGTGTATGTATTGTTTGGCCAGTTTAGGCAAGTGTGTATTACTTGTAGTTAGTAGGAAAAGTTCATCAAGGTCATGTAATATCAGTGTCCAAGAACTCCGGTCTTGCCCCAACTGAGTGTATTTTGTGCTTTACTTATGAATAATGTTAGCTAATATCTCCAACCCGTGTTTCTTATTTGGTCTTTACATTTTGTTGTGTTTAACGTGTTGAATATCATTCTCCTATAAGGAGAGGAGGTGTATTGAGAGAAACTACCAATTTATAAGTGTTCTTCGCAGCTTTTTAAAGGGGCATTTTATTTTAGTTGAAAGCCAAAATATGATACTTCCTCGTGGAACAGCATACCATACACCATACGGTCGACTAGACGAGCTCAAGAGCAAACCAGCGGCGCGAGATTCCCCAGATTTGTGATATCTCTCGCACGAGAGTCAATGGTATCGGTGGAAGCCGGCGAGGTGCAGGCAACGCTAGCGCTGGTGACCAGGGCTACCGTCTCGCACCGGAGGTTGAGGACTTTGGGGAGTGTGAAGTAAAGGTTTTTTTAGAAAAGACACCCAAAGGCATCGATCTAAGACCTGATAATTATCAAGAAAAAAATCCAGTACAATGGAAAGATAACTAGACGCGGAACAGTCAATAAAAATAAAATTACATTGAAAATCATACTAGCCTTCTTCTTCCTTCAATTGTACACTTCTCGTTGGTGTTGGAAATTACAAACCAAGACTAAAGAAAAGGGATACCCGAAAATGTCCTCAGATATATCAAGCTCTAAAGACCACAATAGTCACACACCTATTGAAACGAGATCTATAAATCGTTGAGGAAACATCGGTAGGAGCATCACCCCACATGACACAGGCTTGCAATCCATCACCACCAGTCCAGAGAGAAAGAAAAATCAAAGCATGCTGCAGCATAACACGAAAGAAGATGTCAAAGTCACCACACCAATAGCTAGCCAATTGCTCTCCTTGATAGACATACCAACATCAACGATCTGAAGAGAGCCAACAAATCCGGAAACACAAAATCTCGCAGGCCCCTTCATTGGCCCCGGATCAGACTCGTCAGAGTAGGAACATGCCAGAATTAAAGACCTTATTTCAACACGCCATTTGCCGCCACCACCTCGTCGATTCTGCTGTATGACATTTTTTTTGCACGCACGCGGGCATACATACGGCGGACTGTAGTACAAGGTGGGCTGGATATGAGGGGTGCCGGTCAGCCCGGGCGTTTGAGGGCCGTTTGAGGGGCCCATGTGGGTCAAAAAATCATGACCGAGCAGTGACCGGGCGGCCCGCCCGGGCGTATGAGGCGGGTTTGAGAGGCCTGGTTGTAGATACTCTAACTTTTTTTAGAAAAGACACCCAAAGGCATATCTTAGACCTAATAATTATCAAGGAAGACAATATCCATTACAATGGAAAGATAACTGTACGTAGAATGACCACTAAAAATTAAAATTACAATTAAAATCATACTAGCATTCTTCTTCCTTCAATTGTATGCTTTTTGTCGGTTATTAAAAATTAAACTGAACCAACAGTAAAGAAAAGGGATACCTGAAAATGTCCTCAACATATCTGGCTTGAAAGACCGCAATAGCCACTCGTACATTGAAACGAGATCTCTAAATCTTTGAGGAAACATCGGTTGGAGCATCAAGCCACACAACACAGGCTTGCAATACATTACCACTGGTCCAAAGAGAAAGAGAAATCGGACCATACCGCAGGATAACGTGAAACAAGATGTCAAAGTCAACACACCAATAGCTAGCCCATTGCTTATCTTGATAGACACACCAACTTCCAAGATCTGAAGAGAGACAACAAATCCGACACAAAATTTGGCAGGCCCTTCATTAGCCCCGGACCGAACATCGTCGGAGTAGGGACATGCCAAAAAGACCTTATTCCAACATGCCATTGCCGCAGCCACCTCGTCGATTCCGCTAGGGAAATAAAACCTAAGTAAAAGAAAAACAAAACATATGGATTACACTCCTATGGCTGCCGACGAGGCCACCTGGCGGTGAATAGGATGGGGCCTAGGTGGTGGTGAGGAGACCTTTGACGGTGGCTAGGGTTGGAATAGGAGATATATTTTTTTCTTATATGAACAAGATGAAGGAAATATGCCCTAGAGGCAATAATAAAGTTGTTATTTATATTTCCTTATATCAAGATAAATGTTTATTATTCATGCTACAATTGTGTTAGCCGGAAACTTGATACATGTGTGGATACATACACAAAACACAGTGTCCGTAGTAAGCCTCTACTAGACTAGCTCGTTAATCAAAGATGGTTAAGTTTCCTAACCATAGACATGTGTTGTCATTTGATGAACAAGATCACATCATTAGGAAAATGATTTGATGGACAAGACCCATCCGTTAGCTTAGCATAATGATCATTAAGTTTTATTGCTATTGCTTTCTTCATGTCATATACATATTCCTTTGACTATGAGATTATGCAACGCCCGGATACCGGAGGAACATTGTGTGCTATCAAACGTCACAACGTAACTGGGTGATTATAAAGATGCTCTACAGGTATCTCCGAAGGTGTTTGTTGGGTTGGCATAGATCGAGATTAGGATTTGTCACTCCGAGTATCGCAGAGGTATCTCTGGGCCCTCTCGGTAATGCACATCACAATAAGCCTTGCAAGCAATGTGACTAATGAGTTAGTTGCGGTGAGGGAGTCCTGGATTAGGGGGTGTCCGGATAGCCGGACTATAACCTTTGGCCGGACTCCTGGACTATGAAGATACAAGATTGAAGACTTCATCCCGTGTCCGGATGGGACTTTCCTTGGCGTGGAAGGCAAGCTTGGCAATACTGTTATGTAGATCTCCTCCCATTGTAACCGACTGCGGTAACCCTAGCCCTCTCCGTGTCTATATAAACCGGAGGATTTTAGTCCGTAGGACGAACAACAATCATACCATAGGCTAGCTTCTAGGGTTTAGCCTCTCTGATCTCGTGGTAGATCTACTCTTGTACTACCCATATCATAAATATTAATCAAGCAGGAGTAGGGTTTTACCTTCATCGAGAGGGCCCGAACCTGGGTAAAAACATCGTGTCCCTTGTCTCCTGTTACCATCCGCCTAGACGCACGCTCGGGACCCCTACCCGAGATCCGCCGGTTTTGACACCGACATTGGTGCTTTCATTGAGAGTTCCTCCGTGTCGCCACACCTTTAGGCCCGATGGCTCCCTCGATCATCAACAACGATGCGGTCCAGGTGAGACTTTTCTCCCGGACAGATCTTCGTATTCGGGCGGCTTTGCACTGCGGGCCAATTCACTTGGCCATCTGGAGCAGATTGAAAGCTACGCCCCTGGCCATCAGGTCAGATTTGGAAGTTTGAACTGCACGGCCGACGTCCGCGGAGACTTGATCTTCGACGGTTTCGAGCCGCAACCGAGTGCGCCGCACTGCTACGATGGGCATGATCTAGCTCTACCGCCGAACAGTGTCCTGGAGGCCGCACCAGTGTCCGCTCTGACCCTTAGCTCGGAGCCGACTGCGCCTATCGAGGACGGGTGGCTGGACACCGCCTCGGGGGCTGCAATCTCTACGGCGATCGAGCCGAACACCAGCCTTGTCCTCTGCGAAGCTCGTGACTCCAAGGTGCTGGACTCCTCTCCGGACTCCGAACCTTGCGCGCCCCTGCCGATCGAATCCGATTGGGCACCGGTCATGGAGTTCGCCGCCGCGGACATCTTTCAGCACCCGCCCTTCAGCGACATTCTGAATTCACTAAAGTCTCTCTCTTTATCAGGAGAGCCCTGGCCGGACTATGGTCAGCAAGTTGGGATGCGGACGACGAAGAAATTCAAAGCCCACCCACCACCCACTTCGTAGCCACTGTCGATGATTTAACCGACATGCTCGACTTCGACTCCGAAGACATCGATGGTATGGACACCGATGCAGGAGACGACCAAGAACTAGCGCCTATAGGGCACTGGAAGGCCACCTCGTTGTATGGCATATACATGGTGGACACCCCAAAAGAAGGGAAGGGCGATGGAACAACGGAGGATGACCCCTCCAAGAAGCAGCCTAAACGCCGGCGTCAGCAGTGCCGCTCTAAATCCCGCCAAAGCAAAAACGGCGATTCCAGCATGGGAGATAATAACACCGGACGGTGCGAAGACAACCCCTCCACAGGATTCAAAGACAGGAGGGTGGAGAAGCCAGCCCTCATGAGAGAGCTGCGCAGAGAGAGGTAGAGGACGATAATTACATGCCTCCTCCGAAGACGAGGCAAGCCTCGGCGACTACGAATTTGTCGTGCTCGAGAATCCTGCTGAACAAGAGCGCTTTCAAACGCAGGCTTATGGCCACGGCGAGCAGCCTTAAGAAAAACAGCAACAGCTTAGAGCTGACCAAGACTTGCTAGCCGACAGATGGATCAAGTCCTTGCGTCAAGAGTACAAACTCGAACGCCTCCAAGAGCTACCCAAAGCGCAGGCTGCTACCTGATTAGAGGAGGAAGCACCTAAACCTACATCACCAGCAAGACGACGGCCGACCGCCACCTCGTGGCATGACGGAAGAGGCCTCTCGGCCCTCCATTCAAGCCGCACCCCAGCGTCGCTCAAAAAATACCAAGGCACGGGGAAATGCACCAGACCTGCGAAATATATTGGAGGACAAGGCAAAGCAAACAAGATCGATCTACGGATCGCGTGGGCGCCCCACGACACGTGACGATAACCGTCATGCCGGATATGGCAATTCCGCCGGTCAACACAATAGACAAAGCTCATTTGAGCTACGCCGTGATATAGCCCAAAGATAGAGGCGCCAGACACCCACTATGCTTCACAGATGAAGTAATGGATCATCAAATCCCCGAGGGTTTCAAACCCGTAAACATGGAATCATACGATGGCTCAACAGGTCATGCGGTATGGATCGAGGATTATCTCCTTCATATCCACATGGCCCGCGGTGATGATCTACACGCCATCAAATACCTCCCACTCAAGCTTAAAGGACCAGCTCGACATTGGCTTAACAACTTGCCAGCAGAGTCAATTGGTTGTTGGGACGACCTGGAAGCCGCATTCCTCGACAATTTCCAGGACACCTATGTGCGACCACCAGACGCCGATGACCTAAGCCACATAATTCAGCAGCCAGAGGAATCAGCCAGACAATTCTGGACACGGTTCCTAACCAAGAAAAATCAAATAGTCGACTGTCCGGATGCAGAGGCCCTCGCAGCCTTCAAACATAACATCTGTGACGAGTGGCTTGCCCGGCACCTAGGACAGGAAAAGCCGAAATCCATGGCAGCCCTCACAACACTCATGACCCGCTTTTGCGCGGGAGAAGACAGCTGGCTAGCTCATAGTAACAACATGACCAAGAGCCCTGGTAATTCGGATACCAAGGACAGCAATGGCAGGTCGCGTCGTAACAAGCACAAGCGCCGCATTAACGGCGACAATGCTGAGGATACGACAGTTAATGCCGGATTCAGAGGCTCTAAACCCGGTCAGCGGAAAAAGCCATTTAAAAGAAATACTCCGGGCCCGTCCAGTTTGGACCGAATACTCGATCGTCAGGCGAGATACACGCACTTCAAAAACCAGCCAATCACACCAACAGGGATTGTTGGGTATTCAAGCAGCAGGCAAGTTAAATGCAAAACAGAGACAAGGGGCTGCATAGCAATGAAGAGGAGGAGCCCCGCCACGAACAATAGGGGATGAAGGGCTTCCCCCACAAGTGCAGACGGTGAACATGATATACGCAACCCACATACCCAAAAGGGAGCGGAAGCGTGCACTCGAGGACGATATGCGTTGGAGCCGCCGCCTAAAGTTCAACCCGTGGTCCTCCTGCCCGATCACTTTTGATCGAAGGGACCACCCCACTAGCATCCGCCATGGCAGGATTCGCCGCATTGGTTCTAGACCCAATCATTGACGGATTTAACCTCACTAGAGTCCTTATGGACGGCGGCAACAGCCTGAACCTGCTCTATCAGGATATAGTGCGAAAAATGGGCATAGATCCCTCAAGGATCAAACCCACAAAGATGACCTCTAAAGGCATCATACCAGGTGTAGAGGCCAACTGTACAGGCTCAGTTACACTTGAGGTGGTCTTCGGATCCCCAGATAATTTCCGAAACGAGGAGTTAATCTTCGACATAGTCCCGTTCCACAGTGGCTATCACGATCGCTTTCGGACGAACCGCATTTGCAAAGTTCAATGCGGTGCCGCACTACGCATACCTCAAGCTCAAGATGCCAGGCCCTTGAGGAGTCATTACGGTCAATGGAAACACCGAACGCTCTCTTCGAACGGAGGAGCGTACGGCGGCCCTCGCGGCGGAAGTACAAAGTAGCCTCTCAAGGCAATTCTCCAGTCCGGCTATTAAACGTCCGGACACCGTCAAGCGCGCCCGGAGTAACCTACAACAAGACCGCCTGGCACGTTCCGAGCAAGCATAGCAATGCGGCCCCAACCCCAGCCCTCACGAAATTGCGAAACTAGCACTACACGTACATAATTACGCTCTGGAAATACCATGGGCATAGGGGGAAGGGCACGACCACGGCATGCCCAAAATGCGGCTCAACCGCACTAGGGGCTCCTGATTTTTTCATTCTTTTTTTTCTTACTTTCAGGACTCCACTCTCCGGAAGGCCTGTCCGGCAGTACAATCGCCGAACACACGATGCAACAGCCAGGGAGGCAGAAAGCTACGACGAATGTCCAGGTGGTCTCTATAATGAGCAGTATACTTGTTTCACATATCATCCCGCAGCTCGCCCCTGGAGGGGGACATGGCAAATAGTCCCATCTCTTGCTTATCACACTATTTGTATCGTTCTGCTTTTCCCGCAGCTTTTTCGAATAAACAATACATAGCTTTTGTCTATTATCGCATTCCTTTTTGTGTAAACATGTTCAATTATGACATTATGCAACCGTACACTTTGGTACGGCCAATACACCAGGGGCTTAAGTACCCCAGAATATGGTGTGAGAAGTCCGAACACTCTCACGAGTATGGCACCCCGAACTTATAGCATTATATGCATCGGCTCCGAATCATGTCTTGGGTCAATAGTTGGGTTTGTCCGGATCCCATGTTTTGGTACCTTACGTTCCGTTATATCGGCTAAGGTAGCGCTGGGAGAACTACTGCGATTGTGCCCTTGCTGAGCTGGGTTAAGCACCTCGAGAGAAAGCTAAAACTGACCGTCATGATAGGGCGAGAGCTGGTCGCTGTTCGAGAGGTTTCGAGTCCCTAAAGACTTATGCCGCTTAGAGCGAGGAGCCGGCTTTGTCCGGCCTAGGCGTGATAGCGCCTCAACTCGGTCTTCCGAATACTAGGGGCTTCGCGAAATTTAAAATTATAGAATTCTATGGCTAAGTGAGATTGATAAAGCATTATAGTCCGATTGCCTTGTTCGTTGTCTGGCGCCTCCCTCGAAGGACCCAAGAATGGGAACAAGAGCGCTCAGTTTCTCGAACACCCCAAAGAACCGTGGCATGGGGGCGAAGCCGACGACTTGCCATCTCTCAGATTTAATAAACGGCCGCATGTAAGGTAATATTTTAAATTCAAAAGCGTTGCTTAGCGCATATGAACAAGTTTTCAAGACAGTGATAACACGAGCGAGTTTACTCAAAATTACATCCTTGGAACATTCATCCGCCACAAGGCGGCACCTTCGACGCCCTCATAATACATCTCGGGCTTGCGATGCTCCTTGCCCTGCGGTGGTTCATCTGTCACCAGCTTCTCAGCATCCATCTTGCCCCAGTGCACTTTAACACGGGCAAGGGCCCTAAAGGCGCCTTCGACGCATACGGAGCGCTTGATGAATTCAAGCCGTGGACAGGCATCCGCCATCCGCCTCACCAGCCCAAAGTAGATCCCAAGCATGACCTCCCCAGGCCATAGCCGGACTATAAGGCTCTTCATGGCCTGTTCGGCCACCTTATGGAGCTCGACCAGCTGCTTCAGCTGGTCGCTCAAGGGCACCGGGCGTCCGGCCTCAGCATACAGAGACCATAACACCTTCTCCGTTGAGCTCCCCTCCTCGGCCCGGTAGTATGCGGTAGCGTCGGACACACTGTGGGGCAGATCTGCGAATGCTCCTGGAGAGCTCCGGACTCGGGTAAGTAACAAATAATTCACTTTCACGTGCTTGCTTTGCATAAAGAATGCCTTACCCGCCGTTATCTTCTTCATCGCCTCAATTTCCTGGAGGGCTTTTGGGCTTCGCCTTGGCAGATTTGGCGCTCAAGGGCGAGGCAAGCTCGGACTCGAGTATTTGAGTCAAGCTCCAAACTCTCGTGTTTTTCCACGAGATCCTGGAGCTCTTGCTGCACCTCCGCCACCCGCGCCTCCTGCTTTTCTCGCTCGATGCGCTCCACGGCCGCATTGTCTTCGGCCTTGGACAACGCTTTCTTCAGGGTTGCCACCTGAGTTGTGGCCCCTGTAATACTCACGTTGGTCCTGTCACTTTTTGCAACCACATCCCTTTTATATACTTACATAAGGTATTACTTACCTTCCTTGCCCTCGAGCTGCTTCTTGGCAAGGCCGAGCTCGTTCTCGGACCGCTGGAGGCTCCGCTTCAATGCATCAACCTCCGTAGTCAGTGCGGCAGAGGTCAGCAGCGCATCCTGCATTCCCATATTGACATACTTATGTTAGACTCCTGCGTATATCTTTTAGATCATCAGTTCGGCTTTTCTTTCCGAACACCAAACTGAGCATCAGGGGCTACTGTCTATGCGGTAATATTTTCACATATCTTAAATACATACCTCAAAGCCTGTTAGAAGGTCGGCACGAAGCTACCAGCCCGCTCTTGGCGGATCGAACCTTTCGGATCACCGCACTCATAATAGTGCGGTGCTCCTCGTCGATGGAGGCGCCGTTAAGCACCTCCAGCAAATTATCCAAAGGCCTCCGGTTGGACGGAGGTCACCGCGCCGTAGGCTTGCCCTTCTTACTAGGGGGCCGCTGCGGACTTCGGAACCATTGAAGGTTCCGTGCGGTGTCCGCCCGGGCCGGACTTGGAGCCCTTGGGGGTTTTGTCCCCTTTGCGCCTGGAGTCTGGGAGGTCGCCTTGCGGCGCCTCCAGGACCACCTCCTCCTGGCTTGGACCCTTTTGGGACTCCACCTTGGCATCGTCCGTAGGGAGAGGGGAGGTAGCGGTCGGAAGCGGATTCACATTCGACGAATCCAGGGAGCCGCTCGACGAAGTGTCGAGCCGGGCCTTGGGTGGACTGCATGATTATATTCGGCGTCAGAAGATACTGTGCAATAAAGGAACGCCATGAGTCACTCTGGTGTCCGAACACTTACGACTTCGCCAGGGGCTTGGCCCTGGATGGCAACTCCTCCTCGCTGTCAGCGACGTTAGTGGAGTAATCCGGGGGAATGATTCTTCCCTTCTTGGACCCTCCGGCCTCCCCAATTGGGGCGGCTTTCCTTTTCTTTTCTTCCCCTGCTGGAGAAGAAACCTCTCTTTCCTCCTCCTCGTTTTCGTGGGTGGAGTGCGCCTCGGAGTCATCAGACGACGAGTCCGGCTCCACCGGGCGCCGGGAGCTATTCCGGTTCCCGCGCTTTTTTCTTGGTTTCTTCTCGGCACCACGTAAGGTGCCGGACCAGCAGCTTCGCCAAGCGGGCATCTGCGGGCCTTCGGCAAAGGAGCCGTCTGATCCGTCTGCCCTTCTTCTGCCAGTCCTGTCAAAGGAACGGGAGCTTAGATCCCGCATAGAGTCAAACTATGAAAAACAAGTATCCCGTAAAGGGTAAAACGAGCTTACTATGCTGGCTTGGTGCTTCGCGCAGAATCCGCGATCCTCGGTAATGGGAGGGGGAACCTCGGCGCCCTTGAATAGCACCTTCCAGGCATCCTCGTGCGTTGTGTCAAAGAGCCTGGTCAGAGTTTGGTGCTGGGCCGGGTCGAACTCCCACAAGTTAAAAGCCCGTCGTTGACACGGGAGGATCCGGCGGATGAGCATGACTCGACTATGTTGACAAGTTTAACCTTCTCGCCCACCAGGTTTTGGACGCAGGTTTGGAGTCCGTCAGCTCTCCCGAATTACCCCACGACAGCCCTTCTCTTGCCGTGGAGGTGAGCCGTGTGGGGATGCAGATCGAATTCGGGGCCGCTGCCCATTCAGGGTCACGCGGCTCGGTGATGTAGAACCACCCCGATTGCCACCCCTTGATGGTTTCCACGAAGGAGCCCTCGAGCCATATAGCGTTTGGCATCTTTCCCACCATGGCGCCTCCGCACTCCGCTTGCTGGCTGCGCACCACCTTCAGTTTGACGTTGAAGGTCTTCAGCCATAAGTCGAAGTGGGGCTTGATGCAGAGGAAAGCCTCGCACACGATGATAAACGCCGAGATGTTGAGGATGAAGTTCGGTGCCAGATCGTGGAAATCCAGGCCGTAGTAGAACATGAGCCCCCGGACAAATGGGTGGAGTGGGAAGCCTAGTACGCGAAGGAAATGGGTGAGGAACACCACTGAGGGAGTTCCGGACTAGGGCGTGTCCGGATAGCCGAACTATCATCATCGGCCGGACTCCAAGACTATGAAGATACAAGATTGAAGACTTCGTCCCGTGTCCGGATGGGACTTTCCTTGGCGTGGAAGGCAAGCTTGGCGATACGGATATGTAGATCTCCTACCTTTGTAACCGACTCTGTGTAACCCTAACCCTATCCGGTGCCTAAAGAAACCGGAGGGTTTTAGTCCGTAGGACGAACAACAATCATACCATAGGCTAGCTTCTAGGGTTTAGCCTCTTTGATCTCGTGGTAGATCTACTCTTGTAACACACATTATCAATATTAATCAAGCAGGACGTAGGGTTTTACCTCCATCAAGAGGGCCCGAACCCGCGTAAAAACATCGTGTCCCTTGTCTCCTGTTACCATCCGCCTAGACGCACGATTCGGGACCCCCTACCGAGATCCGCCGGTTTTGACACCGACATTGGTGCTTTCATTGAGAGTTCCTTCCGTGTCGCCACCGATAGGCCCGATGGCTCCTTCGATCATCAACAACGACGCGTCCAGTGGTGAGACTTTTCTCCCGGACAGATCTTCGTGTTCGGCGGCTTTACACTGCGGGCCAACTCGCTTGGCCATCTGGAGCAGATCGAAAGCTACGCCCCTGGTCGTCAGGTTAGATTTGGAAGTTTGAACTATACGGCCGATATCCGCGGAGACTTGATCTTCGACGGATTCGAGCCACAGCCAAGCGCGCCGCACTGTCTCGATGGGCATGATCTAGCTCTGCAGCCGGTCAAAGGCCCTGGAGGCCGCGCCAGAACCCGCTCCGACCCTTAATCCGGAGCCGGATTCCCCGATCGAGGACGAGTGGTTGGACACCGCCTCGGGGGCTTTAATCTCTACGGCGATCGAGCCGAACTCCATCTCTGTCCTTTGCAAAGACCTCGACCTGTGGTGCCGCCTCCTCCCAGACTCAACCCTCCGCGCCCTTGCCAATCGAATCCGATTGGGCGCCCGTTATGGAGTTCACGGTCATGACATCTTTCAGCACTCGCCCTTAGGCGACATCCTGAATTTACTAAAGTCTCTCTCTTTATCCGGAGAGCCCTGGCCGGACTACGGACAGGAAGGTTGGGATGCGGACGATGAAGAAACTCAATGCCCACCCACCACCCACTTCATAGCCAATCGCCGAAAAGCTTACACGACGTGCTCGATTTCGATTCGAGGACATCGACGGTATGGACGACGATGTAGGAGACAACAATGAACCAGCACCTATAGGATGCTGGACAACCTCATCCCATGATGTATACATGGTGGATACACCTAAAGGAAATGAAGACAAGGATAACGGACGCCACGAAGGATAAATCCTCGAAAAGCAGTCAAACGGCAACGTAAACGCCGAACAAAGTCCCGCCTCAACAAAGACCCAGCCATAGAGCAGGGCGAACCAAAGGACAACGAACAAGCTATCGAGCAATCGTCCGAACAAGACAACTTGGATAAACAATCTGTCCCTAAGAAGACAACAGTCCGGACGATCTCACGCCCGGACAAACTATTGGAGCAAAATGACCTCCGTAAAAGGCTCGCCGCCACTACGCTGTAGCCTGAAAAAGCGAAGCGGAAGCTCAAAACAGCGGAAGATGCACTCGGGATCAGATGGAGCAAAGTATTCAGCACCGCAGACAAGTACGGGCGACAACAACAACAAAGAGCTACCCAAAAAGAAAGCTACTTCCCGAAATTCGACGAGGAGGCCTTAGAGCCCCCACAATTAAAAAGTAAGAAGGCCACCCGGTCGGATGGACGACCCCACGGCAAAAAGAGAGCGGTGAATGGCACCGCATACAAGCCAATATGCGATCCGCATAAGGATTCACATCAAGAGGATGGCCTAGTTAGGTCCATCTACGGGCCAAGAAAGTAGGCTCGTCAAAGCAATGCAATACGCCAAAATTCCGAAGATCACGGCACACCCAATATAGGGCGCCGCACACCCCTATGTTTCATCGATGAGGTGCCGGATCATGAATTTCCATGGGATTTAAACCCGTAAACATAGAGGCATACGACGGAACAACAGACCTCGAGTCTCGGATCGAGGATTACATCCTCCACATACACATGGCTAGAGGAGACGATCTCCACGCCATAAAATACTTACCCTTAAACTCAAAGGGCCAGCTCGACATTGGTTTGAAAGCCTCCCGAAAAATACCATTGGAAGCTGGGAGAGCTCGAGGATGCATTTCGGCAAATTTTCAGGGGACTTATGTCCGCCTCCGGATGCGTATTTATCTAAGTCACATAACTCAACAGCCCGGAGAATCAGCCCGAAATTCTGGAACAGGTTCCTTACTAAAAGAACCAAATAGTCGACTGTCCGGACACCGAAGCCTTAGCAGCTTTCAAACACAACGTCCGAGACGAATGGCTCGCCAGACACCTCGGCCAAGAAAAGCCAAGAACAATGGACGCATTAACAAGCCTCATGACCCGCTTTTGCGCGGGATAGGATAGCTGGCTAGCAAGGTGCAGCACCAGCGACCCGAGTACATACGAAATCAAGGATGGAAATGGGAAATCACGATGCAGAAAGGATCAGCGCCGGAATAAGGAAAATGGCCCAAATAGTACGGCGGTCAACGCCGGATTCAAAAGCTCTCGGCCGAACAACAAAACACTGCCCCTAAAGGATAATGGACGAGCTATCCAACCTAAACAAGATTCTGGATAGACTGTGTCAAATACATGGTACCTCCGGGAAGCCTGCAAACCATACCCACAGAGATTGTTGGGTCTTCAAGCAGTCTGGCCGACTTAACGCCGAACACAAGGGGCTCGACACACCAAGTGGAAGTGACGAAACCCAAAAGCGGCACTCCGGAAAACAAAAACTTTCCCATGTGAGGTTCAAACAATAACCTCACTTCACGTGATCAACAGGAAAAACAAAGCGGCGCCCCCTAAAAGGCGCGCCGCACACTGGTTGTCAAAACCAATCACCTTCGACCATCAGGACTATCCCGATAATATCCGGAATGCAGGATGGACTGCCTTGATGTTGGATCCTATAATCGACGGATTCCAATTTACACTTGTCCTTATGGATGGCGGCAGTGATATAAACCTGATATATCAGGACACTATCCGCAGGATGGGGATAAACCCAACCAAAATTCGCCGTAGCAACACCTCCTTTAAAGGAGTACTGCCCGGCCCATACACCCTCAAGACGGGCTCCATAATCGCTAGAAGTTGTGTTTGGTTCATCCGACAACTTCCGTCGCGAAAGGTTACTCTTCCATGTCGCCCCGTTTAAAAGTAGCCATCAAGCACTATTGGGACGTGAAGCTTTCGCCCGCTTTAACGCAATACCGCATTATGCATCTCTAACGCTTAAAATGCCCGATCCACGCGGCATCATCTCGTTAAAAGGAAGTATTAAGTGTTACTCGAGCACGGGAGAACGGGATACTGCCTTGACAGCCCCACAGCTATCCGGCTCTGCTAGGCAAAGAACCTGAATTGGTCATTCAAACCCCGGACACGGCTAGATGAGTCTGGCACCTACCAGCGGCATACCCCCATACGAGGGGCCGCATGCATATATAACAAGAGACAATAAATCTCAATTTTGTTCACTTCTGCGAACCATACTCTGTTCATTTAATATTAAGTACATCTTTCGCACGCTCCTTTTTCTTTCAAACTAAGTTCCTCTCTTTTACAGATGAACAACGTGCCACACCCGTCCAGGATACGGCACAACGGAGACACAGGCGCAGACGCAAAGCAGGACCCGTTGCAAGGATTCTTTTCAGATTAAGACCCCGCGTAAACCTTTTTTCACTGCCTCTTGTTGATATACATTCCCCAGCCTCTTAAATATAACCGAGGAGGAGGCTGGTGCTTTGGCATTGGCCGCACTGAATTTTTGCGCTGCACGGACACAAAGGGCTTAGGGCCTTATTTTGCCCATTTTCATAAAGACCGAATACCTTAGGGAGTATTCAGCGTCTCGAGTTAGGCCTTATATGCATCAGCTCCGAATCATGTCTTTGGTCAAATGTTGGGTTGCCCGGCTCCTGTTTTGCTGCCTTACGCCCGCTTTCACGGCTAACGCTGCACCGGAGAACTCATCGCGATTGTGCCCGGTTCGCCGGGCGAGCACCTCAAGAGAGAAAGCCAAAACTGATTGTCATGATATAGCGAGAGACCGGTCAACCACTCGATGACTCACAAGAATGTTTAGAATTCCTCCGCATTAACGAAGGACCGGTTTTCGGTCAGCACATACGCACTTTAATTCGGGAGAGTGCGGTGCCCCCAGGGGCTATATAGTAGCCCCACCCTCGAACTCCTATGGCTAAGTGAAAGTGATAAAGCATTATAGTCCGGTTGCCTGATTTGCTACGCTATCACCTCCTTAACAGGACCAAGACGTTGGATTAAGTGTGAAAAAGCGCCTTTTTTTCAAACACCCCCGCACTATGCGTGGGGGCTGAAGCCAAGGACTGCCATCTTTCAGGTTATATACACATATACATAAACGGCCGCATGGGGAGTAGTTTACTACTTGAACGCACAAGTATAAAAAGCACTTATATTACATTGAAAACATTGTTTTCACAAATCATACATGCCATTTTAACATAATATCTTTCGAGCACTGCATCTCAATTAAACGGCGCCGGCAGACTTCTTCAAAGTAGTGCTCGGTGTACTCGCCTCCGTCTCAATCCTGGGATGCAACGTCGGTGGCCTTCATCTTCGCCCAAGATGTCTTGACACGGCAAGAGCCATCCGTGCTCCTCAATGCACACCGATCGCTTCATTGCGTCGATACGCTGCACCGCACCAAGAAACTGCTGCACTAAACCAAAATAGCTCTTGGCTGGGGTCCGTCCGCCACAAGTGAGTCAATACATGCTTCATGGCAAATCCGGACAATCGATTCAGCTCGGCCCATTCGCCAATCGATCGGTCAGCGGCAGAGGACGCCCGGACTATGGAATTGCGACCAATATAGCTCTTCCTTTATGTGCCCTTCGACCCGGAAGTGCTCAACTGCTGGCCCACGCCGCCGCCAAATCCAGATAAGCATCCTCTAAACTCCACAATTTATCCAACTGAGCATACTTTGGATCTGTATATTTCCTCCGCAGCAGAAACGGTTTTCCAGCCGCAATTGCCCTGGCCTGACTCAGCTCCTCCTTGGCAGCTCTCAAAGCCGTTTGGGCATTCTTGGATTCGGCGGTGGCCTTCTTTAGGCCCTCTTGTTCCGCTTGACGCTCTTTTTCAAGAACCTCGCAGCGATCGGTAGTATTCCTTAACTTTTTGGCCATATCGTCCATCTCCTCTTTGCTTCGGCAAAGGAGCAGCCCGTTCAGCTTCTAGCTCTTCGGCCGCCTTTAAAGCGGCCGACATTACTCCTGGCTTGCTCTTTCGCTCGGGCGAAGTTCTACCTGCAGCTCCTCAACGGCAGCGGCACCATCTGCATTAAGCATACAAACAAGAAGACATGGGCGTCAAGCTCTTTACCAGTGTGTCCGCATAGAAGTCGCATACCTTGTGACTCGTCAAACCGCTTATTGACCAGCGATGTCCGCATCCGCCTCATCAACCTGCCGCTTTAGTTCGGCATATTCATCGATCCGCTGGCCTCCGGACGCCCGCCACCTGTTTACGAGTGGCGATATGTTAAGCGAGAATTTGATCCTCGACACGTCGTCAATTTTGACAACATACCGAGTCTCGTGGGCTACTATCTATACATGGCGCATTTTATATGCATAAGCGCCGATGGTACATTATTTTTTGCATACCTCAAACCCCGTCACAAGAAGCTTCGACGGCTTGCAGTAATCCGCTCTCTGCGGATGCAATCTTTCAATCACCGTACCCATTAGAGCACGGTGATCTTACGAGATAGCCGCTCGCCCAAGCAAATCCTTGACTTCTCCGATCAAGACACCACTCGGCGCCGGACCTTCCGCCTCGCTGGACTTGGGGGAACCCTCTGCGACGACACCTCCGGGTCGTCCGCTTCACATGAGGGTGCGACGGGTGGAGGCGTTTCGCTCTCCATCATCTCCGGAAGAAGATCCCCCGAAGACGAGCTCTGCCGAGAAGGGCTGAGGTCCGAACTACAAGGTACAATTTCAGTTTTCTTCATAAATAAATATAGGGATGCTCCTTATTTACAAGACCCCTTCTTTCTACTTACGGCTCGCTGGAGGGCTGATCCCCTTGGGGAAATAATGCGGCTGGGTTACTTCCCAGCGCCGGACTCTCCGCCAAGATTCCCTTCCTTTCTTTGAGGCCTTGACCTCCGGATCTTCGGAGGCGGTCCTCTTCTCTCCTCGGAAGGTGGGACTCTTAATCCCTCCTTCCTTGATAGCCTCCTTCGCAGAGGCAGTTGCTCCCCCGCTCCTCCCTTCGCCTTCTTCAAAAGGCGCGACCTTCAACATCTTGGTCAACATGGGATCCGGCGTGGTCTCCGGGAGGAGCCGACACCATATCAACTTTGCCTTGGCTATCCACTCCTGTTCAAGAAACGACTCCTTTAAAGGGCATATATATAAAATAAATGAATGAACAGCTTGTCCGGTTACAGGACTACTTACTTGAGTATCTGGGCGATTGCAGCTTGGTCCTGCCCCTCGGTCAAGTCCGGACACTTCTCTTGTGATCCGAAGAACAGTTTATACATCTCCACAGGCGTTGTGCCCATAAAATTTTGGAGAGCTCGTGGTCCCTCCGGATTGAATTCCCACAAAGTGAGGGGCGACGTTTGCAGGGCTGAAGGCGCCGGATCACCATAACCTGCGCCACTGCAACCAGATTGATCCCTCTTTCCTGGAGATCTCGAATACGGCCCTGCAGCAGTGGAACATCCTTGGATGGCCCCCAATCTAGCCCTTGTTGACCCATGACGCCAGCCGCTGTGGTGGACCTGAGCGGAAGGCAGGGAGCGCCGCCCATTTGGTGCCCCTGGGAGCGGTGATATAAAACCACTCCTGCTACACAAACCAAGCTCCTCTTGAAAAGAGCCCTCGGCCACGGAGCATCAACACATTTGCTTATGACCGCCTCCGCACTCTGCTTGTTGCCCCTTGATCGCCTTTTGGCTCCACCTTGAAGGTTTTGAGCCACAATCCAAAGTGGGGGTAATATGGAGGAAGGCCTCACATACAACAATGAATGACGAGATATGGAGGATGGACTCGGATTCAAGTCATGGAAATCAAGCCCATAATAAAACATGAGCCCCCGCACAAAGGGGTCCGTCGGGAAGCCTAAACCTCAAGGAAGTGGGACACGAACACCACGCTCGCCCGGGCTCAGAGTGGGAGTGACCTGCCTCGAGCAGGCAGCCTATGCGAGATCTCGCGGTCGATACACTGGCGTCTCGCAGCTTTAGCACATCTTCTTCGTGGACGGAGGAAGACATCCATCGGCCGTGCTGGTCGGAGCCAGACATCGTCGAAAGTCCGAAGCGCCTGAATCTGAAGCTTTGGGTGTTGGAACTCGAAGCGCAAGGCGAACTCGATGAAGGGTGTAAAAATAAGAGGGCCTTGGTCTCACTATAAAGAGGTTGAATACCAAGAGCCCACCCCGTGGTCGATTAGGACTCGCCTTTGATAGAGAAGGCAGGCCAACGGGCACGGTTGGGTTACCCACGTCCGTATTGATGAGAATCCCGGAATAAGGGGGCACGATCTACGCTTTGATAAGACGTGCCAAGGAAACCGCCTCGCTAAACACGCTGAGGTGGAACAATAAAAAAACGATTCATATAAAGGCCCAGCCATGGTGTGATGTCACGCCGCGGAATACGTCAGCAGATCTGTGCAAAAATTATTCTCTCCACGGTGTTATGTGGAACTTGTTTTGCAGAGCCGGACACTATCCTGGTGTTCACAATCTTCTATAAATTATTCGGAGGAAGAACCCGCCTTGCAATGCCGAAGACAATATGCGCGCCGGACTCGTCGTCATTGAAGCCTGGTTCAGGGCTACTGAGGAGTTCGGACTAGGGGATGTCCGGATAGCGAACTATCATCATTGGCGGACTCCAAGACTATGAAGATACAAGATTGAAGACTTCGTCCCCATGTCCGGATGGGACTTTCCTTGGCGAGGAAGGCAAGCTTGGCGATACGGATATGTAGATCTCCTACCTTTGTAACCGACTGTGTAACCCTAACCCTATCCGGTGCCTATATAAACCGGAGGGTTTTATTCCAGAGATCTAACAACAATCATACCATAGGCTAGCTTCTAGGGTTTAGCCTCTTTGATCTCGTGGTAGATCTACTCTTGTAACACACATTATCAATATTAATCAAGGAGGACGTAGGGTTTTACCTCCATCAAGAGGGCCCGAACTTGGGTAAAACATCGTGTCCCTTGTCTCCTGTTACCATCCGCCTAGACGCACAGTTCGGGACCCCCTACCCGAGATCCGCCGGTTTTGACACCGACAACCACCCTCTCATGGGGCCTGGGGGTGGGGATGAGCTGCCCCTCGTCTGGGAGCCGGTGCGCGATGTATTTGGACAAGTATCCGGCTTTCCTCAGCTTCTTGATGTGTCCCTCCGTGACGAAGGAGACCATCCACTTGCCTCCCGCTCCGGACATGGTTGGAGAAGGTTGAGGTGGGGTGCGCGGACTTGGGCGCTGGAGCTCGAGTGCGCGAAAATGGATAAGCAAAGGAGGAAGAAGGCGTGGATGAAAAAGGTGGATCCTTATCCCCTTATATGGGCGGATGAAACTATGTGCCCCCACCAGCCTGGTAAAACTCGCTTATCTCCCAAGCGCCGTAATTAATGGCGCGGTTGGGTTACCCACGCCCGTATTGATGAGAATCCCGGAATAAGGGGACACGATTTCTGCTTCGACAAGACGTGCCAAGGAAACCACCTCGCTAAGTGCGCTGAGGTGGGATAGTAAATACGATTTGAATAAAGGCTTGGCCGTGGTGTGATGTCACGCTGCGGAATACGTCAGTAGGTTGGATTTGTGTAAATATTATTCTCTCTACGGTGGTATGTGGAACTTATTTTGCAGAGCCGGACACTATCCTTGTGTTCAAAATCTTCTATGAAGTATTCGGAGGAGGAACCCGCCTTGCAATGACGAAGACAATCTGCGCGCCGGACTCGTCGTCATTGAAGCCTGGTTCAGGGGCTACTGAGGGAGTCCTAGATTAGGGGTGTCCGGATGGCCGGACTCCTGGACTATGAAGATACAAATTGAAGACTTCGTCCCGTGTCCGGATGGGACTTTCCTTGGCTTGGAAGGCAAGCTTGGCGATACGGATATGTAGATCTCCCCCCCATTGTAACCGACTCTGTGTAACCCTAGCCCTCTCCAGTGTCTATATAAACCGGAGGGTTTTAGTCCGTAGGACGAACAACAATCATACCATAGGCTAGCTTCTAGGGTTTAGCATCTCTAATCTCGTGGTAGATCTACTCTTGTACTACCCATATCATCAATATTAATCAAGCAGGAGTAGGGTTTTACCTCCATCGAGAGGGCCCGAACCTGGCTAAAAACATCGTGTCCCTTCTCTCCTGTTAGCATTCGCCTAGACGCACAGTTCGGGACCCCCTACCCGAGATCCGCCGGTTTTGACACCGACATGCGGGATGATGCATTACGGAATGAGTAAAGAGACTTGCCGGTTACGAGATTGAACTAGGTATGAGGATATCGATGATCAAGTCTTGGGCAAGTAACATACCGATGACAAAGGGAATGACGTATGTTGTTATTGCGGGTTGACCGATAAAGATCTTCATAGAATATGTAGGAACCAATATGAGCATCTAGGTTCTGTTGTTGGTTATTGATCAGAGATGTGTCTCGGTCATGTCTACATTGTTCTCAAACCCGTAGGGTCCGCACGCTTAACTTTGGATGACGATTTGTATTATGAGTTATGTGTTTTGGTGACCAAAGATTGTTCAGAGTCCCGGATGAGATCTCGGACATGGCGAGGAGTCTCGAAATGGTCGAGAGGTAAAGATTGATATATTGGACGATAGTATTTGGACACCGGAATGGTTTCGGGATGTTTCAGATATTTATCGGAGTACCGAGGGGTGCTACCTCTTGAGCATGCGTTGGTTTTTCCTTGACGAGGAAAGGGTGATGCAGCAAAGTAGCGTAAGTATTTCCCTTAGTTTTTGAGAACCAAGGTATCAATCCAGTAGAAGACTACACGCAAATCGCCTAGTACCTGCACAAACAATCAAGAACCTTGCAACCAACGCGATAAAGGGGTTGTCAATCCCTTCAAGGCCACTTGCAAAAGTGAGATCTGATAAAGATAATGAAATAAATATTTTTGGTCTTTTTTTTGTATAGATTGGAAAATAAAGATTGCAAAATAAATAGTAAACTAGAATTATAGATCGGAAACTTATATGATGTAAAGTAGACCCGGGGGCCATAGGTTTCACTAGTGGCTTCTCTCATGATAGCATATATTACGGTGGGTGAACAAATTACTGTCGAGCAATTGATAGAAAGCGCATAGTTATGAGAATATCTAGGCATGATCATGAACATAGGCATCACTTCCGTGTCAAATAGACCGAAACGATTCTGCATCTACTACTATTACTCCATACATCGACCGCTATCCAGCATGCATCTAGAGTATTAAGTTCATAAGAACAGAATAACACATTAAGCAAGATGACATGATGTAGAGGGATAAACTCAAGCAATATGATATAAAACCTATATTTTTATCCTTGATGGCAACAATACAATACGTGTCATTTCCCTTTCTGTCACTGGGATCGAGCACCGCAAAATTGAAGCCAAAGCTAAGCACTTCTCCCATTGCAAGAAAGATCAATCTAGTAGGCCAAGCTAAACCAATAATTCAAAGAGACTTGTAAAGATATAAAATCATCATATAAGAATTCAGAGAAGAATCAAATATTGTTCATAGATAATCTTGATCATAAACCCACAATTCACCGGATCTCGACAAACACACCGCAAAAAGTATTGCATCGAATAGATCTCCAAGAACATTGAGGAGAACTTTGTATTGAGAACCAAAGAGAGAGAAGAAGCCATCTAGCTAATAACTATGGACCCAAAGGTATGTGGTAAACTACTCACACATCATCGGAGAGGCTATGGTGTTGATGTAGAAGCCCTTCGTGATCGAATCCCCCTCCGGCAGATCACCGGAAAAGGCCCCAAGATGGGATCTCATGCGTACAGAAGGTTGCGGTGGTGGAAAAGTGGTTTCGTGGCTCCTCTGGATGTTTTCAGGGTATAAGAGTATATATAGGTGAAAGAAGTAGGTTTGTGGAGCTACGAGGGACCCACGAGGGTGGGGGCACACCTACCCCCTGGGCGCGCCCTCCTGCCTCATGGCCGCCTCATTGTGTCTCTGACTTCCACTCCAAGTCTCTTGGATTGCGTTTGTTCCAAGAAAGATCCTCGCGAAGGTTTCGTTCCGTTTGGATTCCGTTTGATATTCCTTTCCTGCGAAACACTGAAATAGGCAAAAAAAACAACAACTAGCATTGGGCCTCTGGTTAATAGGTTAGTTCCAAAAATAATATAAAAGAGCATATTAAAGCCCATTAAACATCCAAAACGGATAATATAATATCATGGAATGATCAAAAATTATAGATACGTTGGAGACGTATCAAGGGGTTGCCGGAACCCCCCAGGGAAAGTAACGGGCCTACATGGGCCATAGGGGAGAGGGGAGGTAGCCCACAAGGGGTGGTCGCATCCTCCTCCCATAGGGAGTCCTAATTGGACTAGGGGAGGGGGCGCGCCCCCCTTTCCTTCTCCTCTTCCCTCTCCCTTCCCTCCTTCCCCCTCCATGAGAAGGAAAAAGGGGGGGCAAATCCTACCAGGACTGGAGTCCTAGTAGGACTCCCCTCTCCTTGGTGCGCCCCTGGTGGCCGCCCCCTCCTCTTCCTCCTTTATATACGTGGGCAGGGCACCCCTTGGAGACACACCAATTGTTCCAAGCCGTGTGCGGCGTCTCTCTCCACAGTTTACTCCTCCGGTCATATTCACGTAGTGCTTCTGTGAAGCCCTACGCGGATTACATCACCATCACCGTCACCACGTCGTCATGCTGATTAAACTCTCCCTCGACCCTTTGCTGGATCAAGAGTTCGAAGGAAGTCATCGGGCTGAATGTGTGCTGAACTCGGAGGTGTCGTACGTTCGGTGCTTGATCGGTTGGATCGCGAAGATGTTCGACTACATCAACCGTGTTAACGTAACGCTTCCGCTTTCAATCTACGAGGGTACGTAGACACACTCTCCCCTTCTCGTTGCTATGCATCTCCTAGATAGATATTGCGTTTTTGTAGGAATTTTTCTGAAATTGCATGCTACGTTCCCCAACAGTGGCATCTGAGCCAGGTCTATGCGTAGATGATATGCACGAGTAGAACATAAAGAGTTGTGGGCGATAATAGTCATACTACTTACCACCAACGTATTATTTTGATTCGGCAGTATTGTTGGATCAAGCGGCCCGGACCAACCTTACCTGACCACGTTCATGAGACCGGTTCCACCGACAGACATGCAACTTGTTTTGCATAAAGGTGGCTAGCGGGTGTCTGTTTCTCCAACTTTAGTTGAATCGAATTTTACTACGGCCTATCCTTGTTGAAGGTTAAAACATCACACTTGACAAAAAATCGTTGTGGTTTTGATGCGTATGTAAGAATGGTTCTTTCTAGAAGCCTGTAGCAGCCACGTAAAACTTGCAACAACAAAGTAGAGGACATCTAACATGTTTTTGCAGGGCATGTTGTGATGTGATATGATACGTCTCCAACGTATCTATAATTTATGAAGTATTCATGCTATTATATTATCCATCTGGGATGTTTATGGGCTTTATTTTACACTTTTATATTATTTTTTGGACTAACCAATTGACCCAGAGCCCAGTGCCAGTTCCTATTTTTTCCCTTGTTTCAGTGTTTCGAAGAAAAGGAATAACAAACGGAGTCGAAACGGAATGAAACCTTCCGGAGAAGTTATTTTTGGAAGGAAAGCAATCCGGGAGACTTGGAGTGCACGTCAGGAAACCAACGAGGGAGGCACGAGGCAGGGGGCGCGCCCACCCCCCTGGGCACGCCCTCCACCCTCGTGGGCCCCTCGTGGCTCCCCTGACGTATTTCTTCCGCCTATATATATCCATATACCCTAAAACGATCGGGGAACAGAATAGATCGGGAGTTCCGCCGCTGCAAGCCTCTCAGAGCCACCAAAACCAATCGGGACCCTGTTCAAGCACCACGGAGGGGGATCCTCACCGTGGCCATCTTCATCATCCCGGCGCTCTCCATGACGAGAAGGGAGTAGTTCACCCTCGGGGCTGAGGGTATGTACCAGTAGCTACGTGTTTGATCTCTCTCTCTCTCTCGTGTTCTTGATTTGACACGATCTTGATGTATCGCGAGCTTCGCTATTATAGTTGGATCTTATGATGTTTCTCCCCCTCTACTTTCTTGTAATGGATTGAGTTTTCCCTTTGAAGTGATCTTATTGGATTGAGTCTTTAATTATTTGAGAACACTTGATGTATGTCTTGTGTGGGATAACCGTGGTGACAATGGGTTATTCTATTGATTCACTTGATGTATGTTTTGGTGATCAACTTGCGGGTTCTGCCCATAAACCTATGCATAGGGGTTGGCACACATTTTCGTCTTGACTCTCCAGTAGAAACTTTGGGGCACTCTTTGAGGTTCTATGTGTTGGTTGAATAGATGAATCTGAGATTGTGTGATGCATATCGTATAATCATACCCACGGATACTTGAGGTGACATTAGGGTTTTGGTTGATTTGTGTCTTAAGGTGTTATTTTACTACGAACTCTAGGGCTGTTTGTGACACTTATAGGAATAGCCTAATGGATTGATCAGAAAGAATAACTTTGAGGTGGTTTCGTACCCTGCCATAATCTCTTCGTTTGTTCTCCACTATTAGTGACTTTGGAGTGACTCTTAGTTGCATGTTGAGGGATAGTTATATGATCCAATTATGTTATTATTGTTGAGAGAACTTGCACTAGTGAAAGTATGAACCCTAGGCCTTGTTTCCTAGCATTGCAATACCGTTTACGCTCACTTTTACCACTTGTTACCTTGCTGTTTTTATATTTTCAGATTACAAATACTTATATCTACCATCCATATTGCACTTGTATCACCATCTCTTCGTCGAACTAGTGCACCTATACAATTTACCATTGTATTGGGTGTGTTGGGGACACAAAAGACTCTTTGTTATTTGGTTGCAGGGTTGTTTGAGAGAGACCATCTTCATCTTACGCCTCCAACGGATTGATAAACCTTAGGTCATCCACTTGAGGGAAATTTGCTACTGTCCTACAAACCTCTGCACTTGGAGGCCCAACAACGTCTACAAGGAGAAGGTTGCGTAGTAGACATCAAGCAGTTTCTGGCGCCGTTGCCGGGGAGGTGAGTGCTTGAAGGTATATCTTTAGATCTTGCAATCGAATCTTTTAGTTTCTTGTTTTATCACTAGTTTAGTCTATAAAAGAAAACTAAAAATGGAATTGAGAGTGCCTCACATGCTTTATCTTTTTAATGTCTTTCGTGAAAATAAGGATTCCGATAATTGTGCTCAAGGGCTAGAAGAAGAATGCATTAGAATGTTTGGCACTAAATATTTGAATGATGAGCATGATTGCAATGTTGTTAGTCTGAATTCTTTGAATACCCATGATGCTAATGATATGCAAAGCCACAACCTTGGGGATGCTATGTTTGATGAAGATGATATTTTGTGTCCCCCAAGCTTTGATGAGCAAATTTACTATGATGAAAGCATGCCTCCTATCTATGATGGTTATTGTGATGACACGCATGCTTTAAAGAATAATGATAACCATGAAACTTGTCATCTTGATCTTAATTTTCAATCACATGATAGTTATTTTGTTGAGTTTGCTCCCACTATTGTTGATGAGAATAAATTTGCTTATGTGAAGAGTAAGAAAATTTCTATGCAAGTAGATCATGAAAAGAATACTTTATGTGATGGTTATATTGTTGAATTCATTCATGATGCTACTGAAAATTATTATGAGGGAGGAACATATGCTTGTAGGAATTGCAATAATATCAAGTTTCCTCTCTATGTGCTTAAAGTTTTGAAGTTATGCTTGTTTTGCCTTCCTATGCTAGTTGATTATTGTTCCCATAAATTGTTTGATTACAAAATACCTATGCATAGGAAGTGGGTTAGACTTAAATGTGCTAGTCATATTCTTCATGATGCTCTCTTTATGTTTCAATTCTTATCTTTTTGTGAGCATGATTGAAATCATCATGCCTAGCTAGGGGCGTTAAACGATAGCGCTTGTTGGGAGGCAACCCAATTTTATTTTAGTTTCTTGCTTTTTGGTTCTGTTTAGTAATAAATAATCCATCTAGCTTCTGTTTATATGTGGTTTTATGTTTTAATTAGTGTTTGTGCCAAGTAGAACCTTTGGGAAGACTTGGGTGAAGTCTTTATGATCATGCTGTAAAAACAGAAACTTTAGCGCTCACGAGATTAGCTAAAACTTTTTACTGGAGAGTGATATTTAGTTGATTCATTTTGCAGATGATTACTAGACAAATTCCTCAGGTCCACAAATTTATTTTAGAATTTTTGGAGTTCCAGAAGTTTGCGTTAGTTACAGATTACTACAGACTGTTCTGTTTTTGACAGATTCTGTTTTTCGTGTGTTATTTGCTTATTTTGATGAATCTATGGCTAGTAAAATAGTTTATAAACCATAAATAAGTTGGAATAAAGTAGATTTAACACCAATACAAATAAATAATGAGTTCATTACAGTACATTGAAGTGGTGTTTTGTTTTCTTTCGCTAACGGAGCTCACGAGATCTTCTGTTAAGTTTTGTGTTGTGAAGTTTTCAAGTTTTGGGTAAAGATTCGATGGACTATGGAATAAGGAGTGGCAAGAGCCTAAGCTTGGGGATGCCCAAGGCATCCCAAGGTAATATGCGAGGATAACCAAGAGCCTAAGCTTGGGGATGCCCCGGAAGGCATCCCCTCTTTCGTCTTCATTCATCTTTAACTTTACTTGGAGCTATATTTTTATTCACCACATGATATGTGTTTTGCTTGGAGCGTCATTTTATTTTGTTAGTATTTTCTTGCTGTTACTTAGAATAATGTTTTGCATCTCTATTTTCAATAAAAATGTCAAGGATAGCCTTTACCATGCTTATTTTGCAAATATACATGTTGCTGTTTCAAAACAGAAAGTTTATCGCTGTTGCAAACATTCCCTAGAAAAGTCAGAATGTGATAGAATGTTGAAACATTTTGCATAATAAGATCTGATAAATTTACTACAGTGGGAATTTTATTTCATAATTTTTGGAGCTAGGGAAGTATGGATCTTGCTGCATTCTTTACAGACTGTCCTGCTTAGGCAGATTGCTGTTATGTTTGCATTGTTTGCATATGTTTGCTTGTTTAATGATTCTATTTGAGGATAGGACTATTAAATATGCAGAGGCATTTAGTATGCAATGTTGAATAATAATTTTAGTGATTTGCTACAGTAGAGTATGATAAGGTTTTTGCATTGGTTTATACTAACTTATCTCACGAGTTCTTGTTGAGTTTGGTGTGGATGAAGCTTTCGAGATTTAGGAAACTGTGATATGAAAGGAATTAAGGAGACGCAAAAGTTCAAGCTTGGGGATGCCCAAGGCACCCCAAGATAAAATTTTAAGAAGTCTCAAGCATCTTAGCTTGGGGATGCCCCGGTAGGCATCCCATCTTTCTTCTTCAACAATTATCGGTTAGTATCGGTTGAGCCTAAGTTTTTGCTTCTTCACATGATGAGTGCTATCCTTGAAATGTCGTTTTATTTTGTTTTGCTTGCTGTTTGAATAAAATACCAAGATCTGAAATTCTTAAATGAGAGAGAGTCTTCACATAGCTATATAATTATTTAACTACTCATTGATCTTCACTTATATCTTTTTGGAGTAGTTTGTCATTTACTCGTGTGCTTCACTTATATCCTATGAGTAAATGGTTGAATGATTTGAATGTCATAAATCTTAAATTATATATGTTTCATATGCCTTTCCTATCGGGAGTAATGACTTCACATATAAGAAGTAGAGGTGGTAAATTTATTGAAGGTTAGCAAACATTGTATTGGTCACTTGAACAATTCATGAAAGAATATTGAAGGAAGAGAGATTTCACATATAAATATACTATATTGGACATATTATATGATTGTGATCCCCATTAATTATTTTCCAACTTGATCAAAGTAGTTGAAGTTGGACAAGGAAGACAACATAATGAGTTATGCTTGGGTATATTTGTATAGAAGTTATATTGTTATGGATCCTCTAACATGTGGTGCTTGCTATCTAGAATCCTTTGCTAGCCAAAATATCTGTACTAAGCGGGAATACTGCTTGTGCATCCAAAATCCTTGAACCAAGTTTCTTCCATGAGTGTCCACCATATCTACCTATATGCGGTATTTACCTACCGTTCCAAGTAAATTTGCATGTGCCAAACTCTAAACCTTCAAATAATAATCTGTTTTGTATGCCTGAATCGCTCATGTAGCGACTACGGGCTAGCAGTATCTTCCATGCTAGGTGGGTTATTCTCACGATGAGTGGACACCGCTCATCATTCACGAGAAAAATGGCTAGTAACTGGGATGCCCAGTCCCACGATCCAAAGATCGAAATCAAATCAAAAATAATTGCAAACAAAACTCCCCAGGATTGATGTTAGTTGGAGGCACCCGTTGTTTCGGGCAAGCCATGGATTGATGATTGTTGGTGGAGGGGGAGTAAAATCTTTACCTTTCTGTTTGGGAACCGCCTATAATGTATGTAGTATGGAAGATATTGGGAACTCTTGGTCGTTATGTTGACAATAAAAGCATACCTCTCAAAAATATTTTCATCTCTGTTTTTGCTTCGAGCTCTGGCACCTCTGCAAATCCCTGCTTCCCTCTGCGAAGGGCCTATCTTTTACTTTTATGCAAGAGTCAGTAGTATTCCTTCTCATTCCAACCTAATCTTTAGTTGGCAAGCATCATGTGATGGAAAGATCTGAGCATATATGGCCATTCAAATATATTTGATCATGAATTATTATTGTTGACAATTATCTATATGATAAATGAGTTGGGAGGCGAAACATTAAGCCCCTATCTTTCTCTGTGTTCGATGGATGCTATTTGTTCTAAAAATATGCTTTGAGTGGTGGCAATCATGGAAGACTAAAAGATAGTTGAGTATGTGAAGTTTTCTGAATCAAAGCTCTGACATAGACTCTTCCTGAAAATAAGATGAAAAGTAATGGTTTGATGACTAATAACACGGTTTGTTAGTTTTCAAGAAAGTTCACGATCTATACTTTAACTTGTGAATAGTTTGTTACTTGATCATGAAAAGTTCTATGAGTTGAGCTACTGTTATGACATATAATGATGCTAGAAAAGGTGATTCAAATTATCACTGATCAAACTTATGCACCTGCTAGCATTCACACTTCATAAATTCTTTCTTTTATCATTTACCTACTCGAGGACGAGCAGGAATTAAGCTTGGGGATGCTGATACGTCTCCAACGTACCTATAGTTTATGAAGTATTCATGCTATTATATTATCCATCTTGGATGTTTATGGGCTTTATTTTACACTTTTATATTATTTTTTGGGACTAACCTATTGACCCAGAGCCCAAAGGTGCCTCGCTTTTTTCCCTTGTTTGATGTTTCAAGAAAAGGAATATCAAACGGAGTCAAAACAGAATGAAACCTTCTGGAGAAGTTATTTTTGGAAGGAAAGCAACCCGGGAACGTGGAGTGCACGTCAGGAAAGCAACGAGGGAGGAACGAGGCAGGGGGCGTGCCCACCCCCCTGGGCGCGCCCTCCACCCTCGTGGCTCCCCTGACGTATTTCTTCCGCCTATATATATCCATATACCCTAAAACGACCGGGGAACAGAATAGATCGGGAGTTCCGCCGCCGCAAGCCTCTCAGAGCCACCAAAACCAATCGGGACCTGCTCAAGACACCGGAGGGGGGTTCCCTCACCGGTGGCCATCTTCATCATCCCGGCGCTCTCCATGACGAGGAGGGAGTAGTTCACCCTCGGGGCTGAGGGTATGTACCAATAGCTACGTGTTTGATCTCTCTCTCTCTCTCTCTCTCTCTCTCTCTCTCTCTCTCGTGTTCTTGATTTGACACGATCTTGATGTATCACGAGCTTCGCTATTATAGTTGGATCTTATGATGTTTCTCCCCCTCTACTTTCTTGTAGTGGATTTAGTTTTCCCTTTGAAGTTATCTTATCGGATTGAGTCTTTAATGATATGAGAACACTTGATGTATGTCTTGCGTGGGATAACCGTGGTGACAATGGGTTATTCTACTGATTCACTTGATGTATGTTTTGGTGATCAACTTGCGGGTTCCGCCCATAAACCTATGCATAGGGGTTGGCACACGTTTTCGTCTTGACTCTCCGGTAGAAACTTTGGGCACTCTTTGAGGTTCTATGTGTTGGTTGAATATATGAATCTGAGATTGTGTGATGCATATCGTATAATCATACCCACGGATACTTGAGGTGACATTGGAGTATCTAGGTGACATTAGGGTTTTGGTTGATTTGTGTCTTAAGGTGTTATTTTACTATGAACTCTAGGGCTGTTTGTGACACTTATAGGAATAGCCCAATGGATTGATCGGAAAGAATAACTT
Organism: Aegilops bicornis; assembly: GCA_021605145.1. Lineage (NCBI taxonomy): Eukaryota > Viridiplantae > Streptophyta > Magnoliopsida > Poales > Poaceae > Aegilops > Aegilops bicornis. Next base: position 119,047,484 of record CM038675.1, on the reverse strand, counting down.
TGAGGTGGTTTCATACCCTACCATAATCTCTTCGCTTGTTCTCTCGCTATTAGTGACTTTGGAGTGACTCTTTGTTGCATGTTGAGGGATAGTCATATGATCCAATTATGTTATTATTGTTGAGAGAACTTGCACTAGTGAAAGTATCAACCCTAGGCCTTGTTTCCTAGAATTGCAATACCGTTTACGCTCACTTTTACCACTTGTTACCTTGCTGTTTTTATATTTTCAGATTACAAATACTTATATCTACCATCCATATTGCACTTGTATCACCATCTCTTTGTTGAACTAGTGCACCTATACAATTTACCATTGTATTGGGTGTGTTGGGGACACAAGAGACTCTTTGTTATTTGGTTGCAGGGTTGTTTGAGAGAGACCATCTTCATCCTATGCCTCCCACGGATTGATAAACCTTAGGTCATCCACTTGAGGGAAATTTGCTACTGTCCTACAAACCTCTGCACTTGGAGGCCCAACAACGTCTACAAGGAGAAGGTTGCGTAGTAGACATCATGATACGGTCAAGACATGATGTGATATAAGTTATTGTATGAGATTATCATGTTTTGTAAAAAGTTATCGACAACTGGCAGGAGCCTTATGGTTGTCGCTTTATTGTATGAAATGTAATCGCCATGTAATTGCTTTACTTTATCACTATGAGGTAGTGATAGTTGTAGAAGCAATAGTTGGCGAGACGACAACGACGCTACGATGGAGATCAAGATGTCAAGCCGGTGACGATGGAGATCATGACGGTGCTTTGGATATGGAGATCAAAGGCACAAGATGATGATGGCCATATCATGTCACATATTTTGATTGCATGTGATGTTTATCTTTTATGCTTCTTATTTTCCTTATTACGACGGTAGCATTATAAGATGACCCCTCACTAAATTTCAAGGTATAAGTGTTCTCCCTGAGTATGCACCGTTGCTACAGTTCGTCGTGCCGAGACACCACGTGATGATCGGGTGTGATAAGCTCTACGTTCACATATAACGGGTGTAAGACAGTTTTGCACATGCAAATACTCAGGTTAAACTTGACGAGCCTAGCATATGCAGATATGGCCTCGGAACACTCAGAACGAAAGGTGAAACATGAATCATATAGTAGATATGATCAACATAGAGATGTTCACCATTGAAAACTACTCCATCTCACGTGATGATCGGACATGGTTTAGTTGATATGGATCACGTTATCGTTTAGATGACTAGAGGGATGTCTATCTAAGTGGGAGTTCTTAAGTAATATGATTAACTGAACTTTAATTTATCATGAACTTAGTCCTGATAGTATTTGCATATCTATATTGTAGATCAATAGCTTGCGATGTAGCTCCCCGTTTATGTCCTTGATGTGGACAGGGTCCGTGATTTGAGGATTATCCTCATTGCTGCACAGAAGATTTATGTCCTTGATGCACCGCTAGGTGACGGACCTATTGCAGGAGCAGATGCAGACGTTATGAATGTTTGGCGAGCTCGGTATGATGACTACTTGATAGTTTAGTGCGCCATGCTTTACGACTTAGAACCGGGACTTCAAAAACGTTTTGAACGCCACGGAGCATATAAGTCCAAGAGCTGAAATTGGTATTTCAGACTCATGCCCGAGTCGAGAGGTATGAGACCCCTGACAAGTACTTTGCCTACAAGATGGAGGAGAATAGCTCAACCAGTGAGCATGTGCTCAGAATGTCTGACTACTACAATCGCTTGAATCAATTGGGAGTTAATCTTCCAGATAAGATAGTGATTGACAAAGTTCTCTAGCCACTATCACCAAGTTACTGGAACTTCGTGACAAACTATAATATGCAAGGGATGACGAAAATGATTCCCGAGCTCTTCACGATGCTAAAATCGGCGAAGGTAGAAATCAAGAAAGAACATCAAGTGTTGATGGTTAACAAGACCACTAGTTTCAAGAAAAGGGGCAAAGAAAAAGAAAGGGAACTTCAAGAAAGAATGGCAAGCAAGTTTCCACTCTCGTGAAGTAACCCAAAGCTAGACCTAAGCCTGAAACTGAGTGCTTCTACTGCAAAGGGAATGGTCACTGGATGCGGAACTACCCCAAATACTTGGCAGATAAGAAGGATGGCAAAGTGAACAAAGGCATATTTGGTACACATGTTATTGGCGTGTACTTTTCTAGTGTTCATAGCAACCCCAGGTTATTTGATACCGGTTTAGTTGCTAAGATTAGTAACTCGAAACAGTAAATGCAAAGAACAGAGACTAGTTAAGGGCGAAGTGACGATGTGTGTTGGAAGTGATTCCAAGGTTGATAAGATCACCATCGTACACTCCCTCTACCTTCGAGATTAGTGTTGGACCAAAATAAATGTTATTTGGTGTTTGTTGAGCATGAATATGATTGGATCATGTTTATTGCGATACGGTTATTCATTTAAGTCAAAGAATAATTGTTGTTCTGTTTACATGAATAAAACCTTCTATGGTCATACACCCACTGTAAATGGTTTATTGAATATCGATCGTAGTGATACACATATTCATAATATTGATGCCAAAAGATGCAAAATGATAGTGCAACATATTTGTGGCACTGCCATTTAGGTCATGTTGGTGTAAAGCGCATGAAGAAACTCCATACGGATGAAAAAACTCCATGGATGGATCCTGTTCTAGAAGTGATACGTCTCCAACGTATCTACTTTTTCTCACGCTTTTACTCTTGTTTTGGACTCTAATTTGCATGATTTGAATGAAACTAACCCCGGACTGATGTTGTTTTCAGCAGAACTACCATGGTGTTGTTTTTGTGCAGAAATAAAAGTTCTCGGAATGGAACGAAACTTTGCAAGGATTTTTTTTGTATTAATAATAAGAATTTCTGGAGCCAAGACCCAACGGAGAGGGGCCCCTGGTTGGGCACAACCCACTGTATGCGCCTCTCTCTCTGGCGTGCCTGTGGGTTGTACCACCGGTGGCCCCACGACGACCCCCTTGATACTATAAAATCACATTATTCCAGAAAAAAATGAGGGAGAAGGAATTATTGCGATCCACGAGACGGAGCCACCGTCAAGCCCTGTTCCTCCTCGGGAGGGCAGAGCTGGAGTCCGTTTGGGGCTCTGGAGAGTGGGATCTTCGTTCTTCGTCATCACCAACCAATCTCCATCGCCAATCACATGATGCTCCCCACAGGAAGTGAGTAATTCCTTCGTAGGCTTGCTGGTAGGTGAGGAGTTGGATGATATTCATCATGTAATCGAGTTAGTTTTGTTAGGGCATGATCCCTAGTATCCACTATGTTCTTAGATTGATGTTGCTATGACTTTGCTATGCTTAATGCTTGTCACTTTGGGCTCGGGTGCCATGAACTCAGATCTGAACCATTTATGAATTCATCATTATATCCATGTTTTAGATCCGATCTTACAAGTTATAGTCACCTACTACGGTTATGATCCGACAACCCCGGAGTGACAACAACCGGGCCCACTCTTGGTGATGACCCTAGTTTGAGGAGTTCATGTATTCACTATGTGTTAATGCTTTGTTCCGGTTCTCTATTAAAAGGAGGCCTTAATATCCCTTACTTTCCAATATGGACCCAGCTGCCACGGGAGGGTAGGACAAAATGTCATGCAAGTTCTTTTAATAAAGCACGTATGACTATTTACGGAATACATGCCTACATTATATCGATGAACTGGAGCTAGTGTCGTATCACCCTAGGTTATAACTGTCACATGATGAATATCATCCAACAAGTCACCGATCCAATGCCTACGAATTTATCTTATATTATTTTTGCTAAGTTATTACTGCTATCACTGTTACTATTACCGTTGCTACTGTCACTACTATCAAACTTCTTTGCTACTGATCACTTTGCTGCAGATAATTAATCTCCAGGTGTGGTTGAATTGACAACTCAGCTGCTAATACCTTCACATATTCTTTGGCTCCCCTTGTGTCAAATCTATAAATTTGGGTTGAATACTCTACCCTCGAAAACTGTTGTGATCCCCTATATTTGTGGGTTACCAGGAAGTCATGTTACTAGACCATGACGAACCTACGAACTATGAGGAAGCGATAATGAGCCCAGATTCCGCAAGATGGTGAAGTATGGACCCATGTATGAGAACAAAGTATGGACTTTGGTTGACTTGCCCGATGATCGACAAACCATTGAGAATAAATGGATCTTCAGGAGGAAGACGGACACTGATGGTAGTGTTACTGTCTACAAAGCTCGACTAGTCGCAAAAGGTTTTTGAAAAGTTCAAGGTGTTGACTACGATGAGATTTTCTCACTCGTAGCGATGCTTAAGTCTGTCCGAATCATGTTAACAATTGCCACATTTTATGAAATCTGGCAAATGGATGTCAAAAATGCATTCCTTAATGGATTTCTTAAAGAAGAGTTGTATATGATGCAACCAGAAGGTTTTGTCGATCCTAAAGGAGCTAACAAAGTGTGCAAACTCCAGCGATCCATCTATGGACTGGTGCAAGCATCTCGGAGTTGGAATATACGCTTTGATAAGGTGATCAAAGCATATGGTTTTATACAGACTTATGGTGAAACATGTATTTACAAGAAAGTGAGTGGGAGCTCTGTAGCATTTCTGATATTATATGTGGATGACATATTGTTGATTGGAAATGATATAGAATTTCTGGATAGCATAAAAGGATACTTAAATAAGAATTTTTCAAAGAAAGACCTCGGTGAAGCTGCTTACATATTGGGCATCAAGATATATAGAGATAGATCAAGACGCTTGATAAGATTTTTTTTCAATAAGTACATACCTTGACAAGATTTTGAAGTAGTTCAAAATGGAACAGTCAAACAAGGAGTTCTTGCCTGTATTGCAAGGTGTAAATTTGAGTAAGACTCAAAACCCGACCACGGCAGAAAATAGAAAGAGAATAAAAGTCATTCCCTATGCCTCAACCATAGGTTCTATAAAGTATGCTATGTTGTGTACCAGGCCTATTGTGTACCTTGCCATGAGTTTGGCAAGGGTACGATAGTGATCCAGGAGTGGATCACTAGACAGCGGTCAAAGTTATCCTTAGTTACCTAAGAGGACTAAGGAAATATTTCTCGGTTATGGAGGTGATAAAGAGTTCGTCGTAAAGAGTTACGTTGATGCAAGCTTTTACACCGATCCGGATGACTCTGAGTCTCAATCTGGATACATATTGAAAGTGGGAGCAATTAGCTAGAGTAGCTCCATGCAGAGCATTGTAGACATAGAAAATGTGCAAAATACATACAGCTCTGAACGTGACAGCCCCGTTGACTAAACTTCTCTCACAAGCAAAACATGATCACACCTTAGTACTCATTGGGTGTTAATCACATAGCGATGTGAAAAAGATTATTAACTCTAGTAAACCCTTTGGGTGTTAGTCACATGGCGATGTGAACTAATCACATAAAGATGTGAGCTATTGGTGTTAAATCACATGACGATGTGAACTAGATTATTGACTCTAGTGCAAGTGGGAGACTGGAGGAAATATGCCCTGGAGGCAATAATAAAGTTGTTATTTATTTTTCCTTATATCATGATAAATGTTTACTACTCATGCTAGAATTGTATTAACCGGAAACTTGATACATGTGTGGATACATAGACAAAACACAGTGCCCTAGTAAGTCTCTACTAGACTAGCTCGTTAACCAAAGATGGTTAAGTTTCCTAACCATAGACATGTGTTGTCATTTGATGAACGGGATCACATCATTATGAGAATGATGTGATGGACAAGACCCATCCGTTAGCTTAGCATAATGATCATTAAGTTTTATTGCTATTGCTTTCTTCATGTCATATACATATATGACTATGAGATTATGCAACTCCCGGATACCGAAGGAATACCTTGTGTGCTATCAAACGTCACAACGTAACTGGGTGATTATAAAGATGCTCTACAGGTATCTCCGAAGGTGTTTGTTGGGTTGGCATAGATCAAGATTAGGATTTTTCACTCCGAGTATCGGAGAGGTATCTCTGGGCCCTCTTGGTAATGCACATCACAATAAGCCTTGCAAGAATTGTGACTAATGAGTTAGTTGCGGGATGATGCATTACGGAATGAGTAAAGAGACTTACTGGTAACGAGATTGAACTAGGTATGAGGATACCGACGATCGAATCTCGGGCAAGTAACATACCGATGACAAAGGAAATGACGTATGTTGTTATTGCGGTTTGACCGATAAAGATCTTCGTAGAATATGTAGGAACCAATATGAGCATCCAGGTTCCGCTGTTGGTTATTGATCGAATATGTGTCTCGGTCATGTCTACATAGTTCTCGAACCCATAGGGTCCGCACGCTTAACGTTCGATGACGATTTGTATTATGTGTTATGTGCTTTGTGACCAAAGATTGTTCGGAGTCCCGGATGAGATCATGGACATGACAAGGAGTCTCGAAAAGGTCGAGAGGTAAAGATTGATATATTGGATGATAGTATTTGGACACCGGAATGGTTTCGGGACGTTTCGGATATTTATTGGAGTACCGAGGCGTTACCGGAACCCCGCGAGGAAAGTAATGGGCCTACATGGGCCATAGGGGAGAGGGGAGGCAGCCCACAAGGGGTGGCCTCGGCCCTCTTCCATAGGGAGTCCGAATTGGACTAGGGGAGGGGGCGCGCCCCCCTTTCCTTCTCCTCTTCCCTCTCCCTTCCCTCCTCCCCCCTCCATGAGAAGGAAACAAGGGGAGGCCCAATCCTAGTAGGACTGGAGTCCTAGTAGGACTCCCCTCTCCTTGGTGCACCCCTGGTGGCCAGCCTCCTCCTCTCCCTCCTTTATATACGTGGGCAGGGCACCCCTTGGAGACACACCAATTGTTCCAAGCCGTGTGCTGCGTCTTTATCCACAGTTTACTCCTCCGGTCATATTAACGTAGTGCTTATGCAAAGCCCTGCATGGATTACATCACCGTCACCACGTCGTCGTTCTGACGAAACTCTCCCTCGACCCTCTGCTGGATCAAGAGTTCGAGGGACGTCATCGAGATGAACGTGTGCTGAACTCGAAGGTGCCTTACATTTGGTATTTGATCGGTTGGATCACGAAGACGTTCGACTACATCAACCGCATTAACCTAACGCTTCCGCTTTCGGTATACGAGGGTACGTAGACACACTCTCCCCTTCTCGTTGCTATGCATCTCGTAGATAGATTTTGCGTGTTCGTAGGAATTTTTTTGAAATTGCATGCTACGTTCCCCAACACAAGAATCCATTTGGTTTGAGGTGCAAGAAAAGAGAAGTTCCCTGCGAGGTACAGCGAGGTGTTGAGTAAAAAGCAAAAAAAATTACCACATTGCATGCTTAAATCAGAGAAAACATCCTCGGAAACTTAAATTTTAAATAGCATCACGTGCCTGGCTAGTATTTTCTGCAAAGAATGTGATCGGTCGCTCATTAGCTCGTCTGATATAAAGACTGACATGGCGGTCCCACTTGCACGCGCTGACGTTGCAAAGCAATTACAAGCAACCATGTTTTCTTTTGTTGAACTACCCCTTAAAACAAAACAAATAACCAACCGGGTCCCTGCCAAGCGTAGCTGGGCCCATCTTCGGCGAGTGGGAGCCTAGCGTCGGCGCTCGCGGGCCACCAGTGAAGTTGTCATCGGCACATAGCACGTCGAGGAGGTCATTGTAGACCTCGGTGGTCTGGGTGCACCGAAGTGGGGAAGGCAATTGAGGTAAACGCCGAACATGTTCCCGAAGAGAGGGCAGGTCGAGTGTGCGGATGTCGAAGGCATGGGTCCAGAGATGGGTGAGGGGGCAGGCTCGGGCGAGCGGGAGGAGTAGCTCGTCGAGGTGATGGGCGGAGAGGAGAAGGCGGAATATGTTCGGAGCCACACGTGGAATTGGTTGGGGTGGAGAGGCTAGGAGGGGGCTTCAACATGGATGTCACGGTGCGTAAGGTCCGGCAGGAGGGCACGGGAGGCGGATGTGGTTCAGGGTGCGCTCTAGGTAGAGGTCGCATCGTATGATGGTGGAGAGGTGGTTGACTGCGGCGAAGTAGGTGCCATTGGACGTGGGGTGGGGTGGCAGCTCCACAGTGGCGTCCGCGTAGTCAGGGAGTGTCACTAGGCGTCGGAGAACAACCGGGGAACAGTGGTCGTCTCGGTAGAACTGCACATGAGGGAGAAAATCCTATCCTCTCCTTTGTTTTACAGTTTAATCCTTCTAGTTTGCACTATTTACAAAAAACATGCTAAAGTCAGTCCACTTCGAGCCATTATACCATGCCACCTACATGTGGGCCCCTTGCCCGTTTTGGCACCTAAAAGGGCTAAATGAGCAATCAATTTTTTTTTTCAAAAAAATAAATAAATATAACCCTGCTGGGTGCAATTTGCAATTTGAATTTTCAAGGATGTTTTTGGCGATTTGGTCCTGCAATATGTTGTTGTTTACCCGCGAAGTGTTCGACCGGTTAATAATCGAATCATCTTGTAGCTAAGAACTGTTTCATGCATGCACGTGGTAGTAAAATATGCAACCGTTGCTTCCTTCAGAGACAAAACGTCAACTCTTGAGTAAAGAATGGGTGGTCAATCTATCTTGCCGCCACCAAGTGTCACAAAACTTATCAAGAAAACAGAACAACACTGCTTTGCTGCTCGGACTACTCGTCTCCAAACGTGACGGCGACGAAACATTCTCAAATTATCCCAGACGCCGTCGTCATCACACGTAGTTTGACTGCTTGACCCATGACTCCATCAGAGTCCCCGACATGGCGACACATCCTGCTTACTGCTGACTGTACCTGCACTACCTTGGCTGCCAAGCCAGCCAGCTCCTTCTTCCTTCCTACCTGCCTTCCCGCGGTACCGAGCTCTACGAGTACAAATACTCAAGAGATCAATGGATCCTCAAGTCTTCCAGCAAGACCAACCAGTCTTTTCCACACTCTGTGTCAAACTAGCTAGCATCTCTGCAGCAGCATCCTGGGAGAGAAATAATGGTGTACGAGGCAGTGGAGGCCATTGCTCTGAGGAGCCAGCTTCAGAGAAGAAACATCAGTGCGAGAAGCCATGAGCATCAGGTGAAGGCTAGAGAGAATGAGCTCATATGGGGCATTGTTCTCTGGATCATCAGGAAGGTTTGCCCGGCCTTCTAGGCCATGCTGCCATGTACGGATGATTAGAGTGTAACAGCTGAAGGTGGATTCTTGTTTTGCTTCGAGCAGAGATTTTGCATACGTCATGTGTTTTTATGTATATTCTACAGTATGTTTTTTAGGGGATATATACTATGTATTTATGTCATGTATGTATGTATTGTTTAACCAGTTCAGGCAACTGTGTGTCTCACTTGTAGTTAGTAGGACCAGTTCATCAAGGTCATGTAAAATCAGTGTTGAAGAACTCCGTTCTTGCCGAACTTGTGTGTATTTATGTTTAACTTATGAAACATGTTTGTTAATCTCCCAACACCTGTGTTTCTTCTTCTAACAACTCCTGCACATTTCGTTATGTTTTTTCCTTTGAAAAAAAGGATAGCACCCCTGGCCTCTGCATCGACTAATGCACACAACCATATGTTACTAAATATTGAAACCATACCAGGCGAATCCAAGGGATGAAACTTCCAAATTTGAAATTCGGTTGAACTCATCCACATCAGCGCACATATGGCGATCCCTTCTTGAAGGCTTTGTCAGTAGTGTAATTGTTGTTGTTCAGTCACTTGTTATATAGGGTTTGTGGTTAGATTGCGGATATTCTACTGCGAGGTATTTGGCTTCACATTTTGTTACTACAACTGGTTCAGGAACGTTGAACATTCCAGGTGTACAGATGGATATGGGCACTCCGCTGCATCGGGAATCGATGCCACTGAAAAATTTCAGCGTGTACGCGTGGTTTTTTTTTTTGACCAATGGCTTCATTTTCTTTTCCACATGTGTCTTTGTGTCGAGGTGGCAGAGGCTGAGGGGTGTGGGGAGCGTGAAGTAACTTTTTTTTTAACAAAAGACACCCAAAGGCATCTTAAACCTGATAATTGTCAAGACAATATCCATTACCATGGAAAGATAACTAGACGTAGAATGATTAGTGAAAAATAAAATTACATTGAAAGTCATACTAGCCCTCTTCCTTCAATTGTATGCTTTTCGTCGGTGATTGAAAATTACATTGAACCAACAGTAATGAAAGGGATACCTGAAAACGTCCTCTACATATCTGGCTTTAAAGGCCGCAATAGCCACTCGCCCATTGATACGAGATCTACAAATCATTGAGGAAACATCGGTTGGAGCATCAACCCACACAACACAGGCTTGTAATGCATTACCACTAGTCCAAAGAGAAAGAGAAACCGGACCATACCATAGAACAACACGAAACAAGATGTCGAAGTCATCACACCAATAGCCAGCCCATCACCTTGATAGACACACCAACTTCCAAGATCTGAAGAGAGACAACAAATCCGGTGACACAAAATTTCACAGGCCCTTCATCGGTCCCAGATCGGACATCGTCGGAGTAGGGACATGCCAAAGAGACCTTATTCCAACATGCCATTGCCGCAACCACCTCGTTGATTCAGCTAGGGAAACAAAACCTAAATAAAACAAAAACAAAATAGATGGATTCCCACTCCTATTGCCGCCGACGGGGCCACCTGATGGTGAATAGGAGGGGGGCTAGGTGGTGGTGTGGAGGAGACCTTTGGTGGCGGCGCCTAGGGTTGGAATAAGAGAGAGTTTTTTTTCTTATATGAACAAGAGTCTGTTTGGTTTGAGGTGCAAGAGAAGTTCCTTGCGAGGTACAGCGAGGTGTAGAGTAAAAAGCGAAAAAAACACACCACATTGGAGGCTCAAATAGGAGAAAACATCCTCAAAAACTTAATTTCCAAGTCGCATCACGTGCATGACTAGTTTTTCTGCAAACAATGTGATCGCTCGCTTATTAGCTCGTCTGATATCAGGACTGGCAGGGCGGTCCCACTTGCAGGTGCTGACATGGCAACAACTACAAGCAGATCATATTTTCTTTTGCTGAACTACCCCTCAAAACAAAAACAAATAACAAACTGGGTCCCTACCAAGCATCGGTGAGCCCATCTCTGGCAAGTGGGAGCCCATCGTCGGCGCTCGCGGGCCACTAGTGAAGTTGTCGTTCGCACATAGCACATCGAGGAGGTCGTTGTAGACCTCGGTGGTCTGGGTGCACCGAAGTGGGGAAGGTGATTGAGATAACCGCCGAACATTTTCCCGAAGAGAGGGCGGGTCGAGTGTGCAGATGTTGAAGGCATGGATCCAGAGATGGGTGAGGAGGCACGCTCGGGCGAGCAGGAGGAGTAGCGCATCGAGGTGATCGGCGGAGGGGAGAAGGCGGAATATGTCCGGAGCCACACGTGGAAATGGTTGGTGTGGAAGGGCTAAGGAGGCGGCATCGGCACGGATGACGCGGAGAGTGTGGTCCGGCGGGAGGGCACCGGGGGGGCGGATGTGGTTCCCAGGGTGCGCTCTAGGTAGAGGTCGCCTCGTATGATCATGGAGAGGTGGTTGACCGCGACGAAGTAGGCGTCATTGGACGTGGGTTTGTGTGGCAGCTCCGCGGTGTCGTCTGCATAGTCGGGGAGCCTCGCTAGGCGACGGAGAACAACCGGGGAACAATGGTCATCTCGGTAGAACTGCATGGGAGAGAGAAAATCTTATCTCTCCTCTATTTTACAGTTAATCCTTCTAGTTTGCATTATTTACAAAAAATATGCTAAAGTCAGTCCACTTCGAGCCATTATATCGTGCCGCCTACATGTGGCCCCCCTTGCCCGTTTTGGCACCTAAAAGGGCTAAACGAGCGATCACTTTTTTTCAAAAAAAAGATATAACCCTGCTGGTTGCAATTTGCAAATTTGAATTTTTCAAGGATGTTTTCGGCGATTTGGGCCTGCAAAATGTTGTTTTTTACCTGCGAGAGATGCTACACCTACGTAATGTTTCTTACGTATCTTACGTATTGTCTGATTTGGCAGATCTTTATTGGACTTTAGTTGAGCACACGGGCCCACCCTTGAAATGGGAAGGGGGGGGGGGGGGGCAGTTTAGTTAGTGGAGAAGGGAATTACGTAGATTACGTGTAGCATTTTCGGTTAACAATCGAATCATCTCGGAGCTAAGAACTGTTTCATGCATGCACGTGCTAGTAAAATATGCAGTTGCTTCCTTCAGTGCCAAAGACGTCAACTCTTGAGTAAAGAATGGGTGGTTAAATCTATCTTGGCGCCACCAAGTGTTACAAAAATTATATTGGAAAAACAGGACAACGCCTATTTGCTGCTCGGACTACTCGTCTCCAAACGTGACGGCGATGAAATATTCTCAAATTATTATCCCAGACGTCGTCGTCGTCACACGTAGTTTGACTGCTTGACCCATCACTCAATCAGAATCCCCGACATGGCGACATATCCTGCTTACTGCTTACTGCTTACTGTACCTGTACTACCTTGGCTGCCAAGCCAACCTGCTCCTTCTTCCTTCCTTCCTGCCTTTCTGCAACACCAAGCTCTAGGAGTACAAATACTCAGGACATCGATGGATCCTCAAGTCTTCCAGCAAGACCAACCAGTATTCTCTTCACTCTGTGTCAAACTAGCTAGCATCTCTGCAGCAGCATCCCGGGAGAGAAACAATGGTGTACGAGGCAGTGGAGGCTGTGAAAACTTAGGTTTAACGCCGTGCCTTTCTCTGACCGACAGCTGCGTGTTAATATACTGGGGTGCAACTCCCAGATCGCGTACATGGTTGAGATCACAACTTGGGATACAAGGGATAAGAGGATAGAGAGATAGAGTTGTTACAAAGATAAACTACATGCTAACAACCTGGACTATCCTAGCCGGACTTCCCTTGGAACGTACGCCACCAACCTGTCATAACTGGGCTCATAATGCGCTGCTTAACATCCTTTCTTAATCACAACTTTATCAAGTTGAGATTACGCTTGAATTCTTCAGAACTTCTTGTAGGTAATGGTTTTGTGAAGCCATCTGCAACTTGATCTCTGGAATGCACAAACGAATCTCTAACTGATGATTTGCAACTCTTTCTCTGACAAAGTGGAAATCAATTTCAATATGCTTCGTTCTTGCATGAAACACTGGATTTGCAGATAGATAGGTAGCACCAAGATTATCACACCATAAGCATGGGGCTTTGGTACTTTTTATACCAAGTTCCTTCAACATAGACTGTACCCAAATAATCTCTGTCGTAGCATTTTCAATTGCCTTGTACTCAGCTTTTGTACTTGACCTGGATACAGTAGCCTGTTTCTTTGCACACCATGATATTAGATTAGGTCCAAAAAATACTGCAGACCCACCAGTGGAGCGTCTGTCATCTATGCATCCTGCCCAATTAGAGTCTGAAAAAGCACTGACTAGAGTAGATGATGATTTACTGAAAGTAAGACCAAGATTCATAGTATTTTTCACATATCTTACTATACGTTTAGCAGCAGTCCAATGAACTGTGATGGGTGCATGCAGAAACTGGCATACTTTGTTAACAGCAAATGAAATATCAGGTCTTGTCAGAGTCAAGTATTGAAGTGCTCCTACCAGACTTCTATAGTTTGTACTGTCCTCTTGATTCAAGGGATCTCCTTCTGTAAGTGAGAGTTTTTCTGAACTTGACAAGGGTGTTGGTGAGGGTTTACATCCTTGAAGACCAACTCTTCTTACCAAATCAGTGGCATACTTTTCTTGAGAGAGATGAACGCCATCTTCATGTTTCTTTACCTCAATCCCTAGGAAGAAATGCAAGTCTCCTAGATCCTTCAGAGCAAACTCAGCACTTAGATCCTTCAGAAGTCCTGTTATTGCTTCATCAGAGGAGCTTGTGACAATTATATCATCAACATAAATAAGAACAAATATGGAGGTATTTGATCTATTATAAATAAACAGTGATGTATCAGACTTTGAAGGGACAAATCTATGACGCCCGGATAGTTACGCTACAGTAACCCTCCGCTAATGATGCCACGTCACCACATTTACTGTTGTTAAGCTTGCGATGATTCAAATCCCGTTCAAAATTTCAAATTTAAAATCAAGTCAAACAATTAAAGTTTTGAAACCTTAAAATAAAAAAGTTTGGTTTGTACTAAATATTACAAAGGTAATTATGGTGCAACAACCCTATTTTTATAAAATGCCTAAGTAATTTAAAATAATTTAAAACAGAAAAGAAAATAAATAAAAGAAAGAAAATACAAAAGAGAAAACTAAAACTAAAAGAAGAAAAGGAAAAGAACCCCCCGGGCCAGCCGACCCAGCGGGCCGGCCCATTCGCCCACCAGGCCCAGCCGGCCGGCCCACTACCCCCTCCTTATCCACTCCCTCCCCCAAACCCTAACCGGCCACCACCCACTCCCCCCCACGACGCGCCCCCTTCCCCCCCGATCCAGATCGGATCGGGCTCGACGCCGCCGCCAGTCTCATCGCCGACGCTGTCGCCCCTTCCCTTTGGACCTCATGGCGCCCTTCCCCACCGGCCTGCACCCTCTCCGCCGTCGTCCCCGACACCCCTCGCCCCCAGTGCCCGTGCCCTACTCCCCGACGTGAGCTCCTCCTTTCCCTTCTTCGCCATGGCGCCGTTCCCCCTCCCGCGGCGCTGCGTGCGGAGCTCACGCCCGCCGCCCTCGCCACGCCGCTGCGCCGCGCCCGGTCCTATCCCCCGCGTCTGCGCCGTGCGCACGCCGGCGTTCCGTGCAGCGTCGGGGCAGCGCCAACCGTGCCTGCCGCGCCGTGCCCGTGTGCCGTCGCCGTTGGTCACCGCGCCCGCCCGTGGCGCTTCTACCCCCATTCGCTTTCTGCGTCTCCTGTCCGCCGCTCGGTCGGCCGCACCATCCACCCGGCGTCCTCCTTCGTGCTGCCACGCCGCCAGCCCGCCTCGGCGTGGCCTCGCCCGGCGTCGCGACGCCGCTCCCCTTCACGGTTGGTGCGCGGTGGCCTCGTCCCACTCGGGCGTGCCACGCCTGCTTCGCCCGTGGCCCCGTTAACCCGCGCCCGTTAAGGCCCCTATGGCACTATGACACATGGGCCCCGCCCAGAGAACGTTTTAATAATAACAAAATAATAAATATTATAAATAATAAAAATAAATAAATAAATAAATAACTTAATTAATTCTGATTAAATTAACTAATTAGGGTTAATTAACCTAATGATTAATTAACCTAATTAACTACTGTTAATTAGTTAATTAATTAGTATGACAGTGGGGCCCACCCTCCTAATTAATTTTGATTAATTTAATTAATCTGTTTAAATAAAATGTGTCACTGACCAGTGGGACCCACTATTCAGGTTGACCAGTCAACTCTGTTGACTGCTGATGTCAGCATGACATCATGTTGATGTCATTAATTCATTTTCGAATTAATTAAATAATTAATTAAATTCCAGAAATTAATAAAATCTTTAGAAAATCATATCTTTTAATCTGTATCTCGGATGAAAATACTTTCTACATGAAAGTTGCTCAGAACAACGAGACGAACTAGGATACGCAACCCGTTCGTCCGCCACACATCAATAACATATCGAACACGCAACTTTCCCCCTCCGGTACCTCTCCCCGAGAACGCGGAACCCAGGGGATACTTTCCCGGATGTTTCCCCCCATTCGTCGGTACCACCTACTACCGCGATTGGGCACACCTAGCACCGTTACTTGTCATGTCATGCATCGATATGCATCTGTTTGCATGGTATTCATTGTTTCTTCCCCGTCTTCTCTCCTAGACTACGAGACCGACGCCGCTGCCAGCTGCTCGACCGACTACGGAGTTGTCGAATTCTCTCTTGCGAGCAACCAGTGCAAGCCCCCTTGATCACCGGATATCGCCTATTCTACTCTATAGTGCTTGCATTAGAGTAGTGTAGCATGTTATCGCTTTCCGTTATTCCTATCACGATGCATAGCTTTGTCCTTGCTACTACTGTTGTTACCTTTACCTCCTATCCTCATCGCTTAGTATAGGATGCTAGTGTTCCATCGGTGGCCCTACACTCTTGTCCGTCTCGCCATGCTATACTCTTTGGGCTGTGATCACTTCAAGAGGTGATCACGGGCATATACTATATACTTTACACTGTTACATTACCTGTGATACTGTTCGGAGATGGGGGCTGAAATGACAGGTGGCTCCATCCCGGTAGAGGTGAGCCTGGGTTCCCGACGGCCCCCGACTGTTATTTGTGGCGGAGCGACAGGGCAGGTTGAGACCACCTAGGAGAGAGGTGGGCCTGGCCCTGGTCGGCGTCATGGATACTTAACACGCTTAACGAGATCTTGGTATTTGATCCGAGTCCGCCATTTGGTCTATACGCACTAACCAACTACGCTGGAACAATTATGGGCACTTTCGGCGCCGTGGTATCACCGAAGCATTTCGTGACGTCAATCGGCGGCGCTACCGGATTGGATCGAACGCCTGCTAGGCTAGGTTTGCTTCGGCGCGTCACATAGCGTCTTGGTGTGCTAAGGGCGATGGGCCCGGACCCTGTGGGCTTAGGTTTAGACCGGCGGTGAACTCTGTTGTGCCTAGGTGGGCTGCGACGTGTTGATCTTCCGCGGGCGGGCATGTACCAGATAAGTGTGTCCGTCCATTTGGGATCAAGCGTGTTGGGTTTTGTGGTGCACCCCTGCAGGGAAGTTAATCTATTCGAATAGCCGTGATCTTTGGTAACAGGACGACTTGGAGTTGTACCTTGACCTTATGACAACTAGAACCGTATACTTAATAAAACACACCCTTCCAAGTGCCAGATATAACCCGGTGATCGCTCTCTATCAAGGCAATGAGGAGGGGATCGCCGGGTAGGATTATGCTATGCGATGCTATTTGGAGGACTTCAGACTACTCTCTGCTACATGCTGCAAGGCGGAGGCTGCCGAGCGTAGTCTTCGACAGGATTAGCTATCCCCTCTTATTACGGCATTCTGCAGTTCAGTCCACCGATATGGCCCTTTACACATATACCCATGCATATGTAGTGTAGCTCCTTGCTTGCAGTACTTTGGATGAGTACTCACGGTTGCCTTGTTCCCCTTTTTCCCTTTTCTTTACTCGATTGCTGCGACAGACGATGGAGCCTAGGAGCGACGCCACCGTCGACGCATTTACTCCTACTACGCTGGAGGTGCCTACTACTACGCAGCAGCCCACGATTTACCGAGGAGTAGTTAGGAGGATCCCAGGCAGAGGCTGCGCCTCTTCGATCTGTATCCTAGTTTGTGCTAGCCATCTTATGGCAACTTCTTTAACTTATGTACGTACTCAGATATTGTTGCTTCCACGACTTCGTCTATGATCGAGCACTTGTATTCGAGCCCTCGAGGCCCACGGCTTGTATTATGATGCTTGTATGACTTATTTATGTTTTAGAGTTATGTTGTGATATCTTCCGTGAGTCTCGATCTTGATCGTACACATTTGCGTGCATGATTAGTGTACGATTGAATCGGGGCCACAAGTTGGTATCGAGCCATTGCTGTAGGAATCCCCTTCCACACTCCTTGGCGAAGTCGAGTCTAGACATTACAAAACTTTTACTAACATGGCTGTGTGTGCCTTACGGGCCCACGTCGCCATTGGGTGGTATTAGGATCTTTTATTCCTCGACCTATACTCTGGGACTCTGATCTCTCTTCTATTCGGGTTAAATGAATTTGCTAAAACTCTAACATTTGGTTCTCGTAACAACTTTCTACCGGAGACCCCCTTTTGCAGATGATCGTCTTGCTGCACCAGAAGATTCCGAAGATACTCTCCGAGGTTTTCCCGAGACCCTTGTGCCCACCGACTTTACAATCCCCTACCACCGATATACCCTTATGGATAACTACCTACAATTGTCGTTCATACCTTCATCCTCAGTTGCTCTTGTCATTACAAGATGCCCTAAATTGCTCTTCGTTGTTCCTAAAATGTTTTAAACTTACTGCCTTGTCGTTCTTTACCACATGAATATCCCTATTGAAAATTCCTTGCACTTATTGAGTATCTGTTCATCCCCAGTTGTTCGTATGCTTCATAAGATACTATGAAATACTATCCGACCTTCTGAGCATCCTCTTCAAACTATTGCTCTGCAAATACTTGTATGCTTACATTATGGGTGCTCCCATATCACTAGCAATATTCACTAGTATCTTTTGACACCGTCATTTTGATCCTATTGATTCAACATGTGTGCGAATGCACACAATCATCAATCAACCCTTCTAAATTATCTTTCTGACTCAGACGTCATTTTGAACATGAGCTGGTTCTCGACCAAACTATTTGTCGACAATTGTGCCTCTGGGCTATCCAACTTATCCATCCTTGATCAGAGCGTCTGCTTTTGATCCTTTGTTTTGGAAATAATAATTCCTTTGTTATCTAAGCATCGAATTATTCAGATGTTCTATAATATGATGCCCGTGCATTCTTTCTTCATCTGATTGAGTACCGATACTCACATCAGCTCCGTTGTGGATCGCCCGATCCATTGTTGGATTTCATCCGACACCGTCCTTCATATTCAAATAACCTTGTGAGCCTTTCCACGGGTATATAATGCCTTTGGTAAATTGTATCCTCTGCTTTGTCAACCATGCTCTACTTTCGAGCTGGTGATAATTACTCCTAATGTTTGTAGTATATGTTCCTAAGATGCCTCTATGGGTTGAACCTATGCCTTCCCTAACCGTATGCACCCGAGAGTTTTCACGAGTCATACTCTTCTGGTGTTTTGCCAGATAATATTTCAACACTACAACTTCATCGAAAGCGAGAAGTGAATGAAAGGGTATGCATTGGAGAAGTGGGAGTCGACCTTGAACTCTGTGTTCATGCCCATGGACCCGATGTGGAACTTATCATGGAAGCTTCTTGCCAAATATTTACTCATTCGAGTAATCTTTCGGTGTCATTAAATTGGACCCCTTGTAGTTATGGTTTCGACCATATTGTTCTTCTTGTTCCCATTTCTCGGGCAAGTTTAAACATTTGTCTTCTGCGGATCAATACCCCAGTCCAACATCTACTTTGATTCGTCTTCGAGTATTAACCCCCTGGTATCTCGAGATTATCTTTGAACTGCATAACTTCTTATGAGTTCTTCATCAAGTACTACATTCTCACTGATTCCAGTTTTCATGGGCTCTGAGTTATTAAACACTCAAAGACACCGATAACTGAACCGAGTCTGCACTACGGTTCAACAACTCTTGATAATCTTCTTTAAGTACGAGTTTGTACCCGATCACGCCATTCCTAGCCTGATCGGCCATATCATTATCATGCTAAATTTTAACTGTGCTACCGGGTCCTTCTTCTCGGAGCACAAATTTCGACGGTGAGCTAATCTTACAATCGATCTTCCTCGTCATACCGTTTTTCCTTGAACAGCAAGCTTGATTTCAAGTTTGTGTCATACCCATGGTTCCAATTACTTTTGGCTTCATCATTTCCATTGACTTGATGTCATCGCCGATCAGTTACATCTTCTCGAAACCTCTCGACAAATGTGTCGTGATCATCATCAACATTCTGGGGTCTTCCAAGATATCTATCGAATTCTTGATGAGAAATAGCATCCTTTGCCCTCGATGGTTTGGGTTATCATCCACAACATTATTGCATTCCCTCCAACACAAAAATTGTTCATGTTTGTGTTGTTCCTTGAGTTCCTTTCTATCCTACTTATGTTATGACTCTACCGCGGAGTATTACCATCATTGATGTCAAGAATGTCGTGGGAATTTCACCACCTCTTAAGAATTCTTGGTATAGTGATACTTCTCACCATCACCATTCTTTCTTGGTCCTCGTGTTGATTCCAACCGGGGTACAAACAAGTGAACGGTGCTGTTTGGATTCCGCACTTCTAGCAACCCTATTGCTTTGAAGTTAATGGTCGGTCGTTCATTCTTAGACTATTGATTATTGAATCACCATTCTGACATTGCTCGTGCAACCCAACCCATATTTCGGGCGCACCTCTCAACCAATGTTTAATTGTGTATGTTTTCCTCGGGCATACTTCCTTATATCATTTGATCTGACAAATGTTATCTCCTTATCCACGTAATTGTGGAGATCCATCTTTTGGATACCTCGTTGAATTAATGCTGAGTCCATCAGCCACCTCCTCATCCTCTTCTTGATTTAATGTTGAACTCTTGTTTCGGTACTCGCTTCCATAGTTCATTTCCCGAGAATCTTCGACGTCATCTCGTCAATTTGTGTCACACCTTTTCTCCTCGAGCATCGTGAGTTTGAGGTATCCTCACACCAATCAGATCTGAATCTCGGTCAGATATGATGGCTGGGACATATTTCCAAGAGTTATAACATTTGTCGTTATATGACCCGGTAAGGTGATGTCATCCTAGCACACCTGGCTGGGGGCCCTATTGTTATAGATTCCTTTTCAGCAAGGTTATCCATTTTTCCATGAGGAAATTGTAAGACTTATCCTATAAGCTGTTTCCGATGAATCCTTTGTGTTTCCAAAGTCTGATCTTCACCTGATGACCATGTCAATGCTATCTCGAAGCATGTCTATGGTACTCCGATTTTCAACAGGAACATTTGAAGCCCAATGCTAAATGTTTCTTGCTCAATTATCCAAACATCGTTGTATGGGTAATGTCATGAAATTTCTCTCCCCTTTCCTAATGGGTTTTCTACATTATATCCTGTCATTGATATCATGCTCTGCTTGTCCTTGGGAAGGATATACCCCTGAAATATGTGTTTAAACACATTTTCCTTTCCATTGTTCTGTTTAATCTAATAATCACATTTTCCTTTTCCATTGTTTGGTTTAACCTTTCTTGTGATCTATATGATCTAAGCAGAAATATTCTCCTCGCTTATGTAAACACCTCGGTGTACAATTACATCGTGAGACCTGCTACTATTGTTGATGACATTCTAGTAGTCACCGATGGACGAGAACTTTGCCTATTGGTGCGCCTCGTTTCAACGAGCAGGAAAATGGTTCTCTTCGTCCCTCGCCCTTGGTACCGATGATGTTGCTGACATATAACTGACAGGCTACCCTCTAACATGCCTTGCTATCATGACCATGCAAGCTGTCAACGCCTTTCTACTTTTAACCCACATGGTGGGCCCATAACCCACAATTCCACAGGATCGAAACCTGACTCTCCTATACCCCTGTACCCAAGGTTGTTCCTCACGCGTGGCCTCATTGTAATTCACGAGCCACCTTCCGTGTGATCATCAATTCTGGTATTAAACACATTACCTATACTCGTTGCCTTGTTTCAGGCAACGACGTTTGTCTAGCCGCTTCAAACTTTTTATGGTACCGTCTTACTTTGCTCTCGATGTGTTTCATTTGTTCAACTCGAGAGATACTCTTATGATCATTCTTGGGATACCCCCCAGATGATTTTACCTTATAACATTAAATTGTTGTAAAACTGCCCCTTACCTATTCGTAAGTACGATGGAGCTCCCGAAGAAAGGACGGCAACTCATCATGATGCCCTGAAACAGCGAAATGAAGACATCCGTGTAATAGATCAACCTCTTCGAGAAGGGCAACCAAGACAGAGAAGATCCGTTAGAATACCGTAACCAGAACTTTCCCCCTTACTCCCCTCCTAAATCTCGGGACGGGATTTCTTGTAGTGGAGGAGAATTGTGACGCCCGGATAGTTACGCTACAGTAACCCTCCACTAATGATGCCACGTCACCACGTTTACTGTTGTTAAGCTTGCGATGATTCAAATCCCGTTAAAAATTTCAAATTTAAAATCAAGTCAAACAATTAAAGTTTTGAAACCTTAAAATAAAAAAGTTTGGTTTGTACTAAATATTACAAAGGTAATTAAGGTGCAACAAGCCTATTTTTATAAAATGCCTAAGTAATTTAAAATAATTTAAAACAGAAAAGAAAATAAATAAAAGAAAGAAAATACAAAAGAGAAAACTAAAACTAAAAGAAGAAAAGGAAAAGACCCCCCCCCGGGCCAGCCGACCAAACGTGCCGGCCCATTCGCCCACCAGGCCCAGCCGGCCGGCCCACTACCCCCTCCTTATCCACTCCCTCCCCCAAACCCTAACCGGCCACCACCCACCCCCCCCCCCGCCGCGCCCCTTCCCCCCGATCCAGATCGGATCGGGCTCGACGCCGCTTGAATCTCGCCGCCGAAAGTCGTCGCCCCCCTTCCCCGCCTGGACCTCGCCGGCACCCTTCCCCACCGGCCTGCACCCTCTCCGTCGTCGTCCCCGACATCCCCCTCGCCCCCCGCTGCCCCGTGCCCTACTCCCCGACGTGAGCTCCCTCCTTTCCCTTCTCTGTCGCCGGCGTCGTCCCCCCACCCCCGGCCTTTGTGGTGCGGAGCTCACGCCCGGCCGCCGCCACGCCGCACAACGCCTGCCGGTCCTATTCCCCTGCGCCCGTGCGCTTCACGCCGCGCTGCCTGCGTTCCGACGGCTGCCAGCGTCGGTTGCAGCACAAGACGCGCTTCGCGTCTTCGTGGCGCTGCCGTTGGTCACCGCCCCGCCCGTGGCGTCCCTACTCCCCGCCCTGCTCCGCGCCGTCTACTGACCCCGTCGTCGCTCGGTCCGGCCGCACCATCCACGACCCCGACGTCCTCCTTCGGCGACTGCCCGCTTCGCCACGGCCCCGCCTCGACGTGGCCTCGCCGGCATCGCGCCGACGCCTGCTCCCCTTCACGGTTCGTCGCGGCGCCCGGTGGCCTCGTCCCACTCAGGCGTGCCACGCCCTGTGCCCGTTTGCCCGTGGCCCCACTAACCCGCGCCCGTTAAGGCCCCTATGGCCCTATGACACATGGGCCCCGCCCAGAGAATGTTTTAATAATAAAAAAATAAAAAATATTAAAAATATCTATAAAATATGATAATAAATAATAAAAATAAATAATTAATTAATTAACTAATTAATTAACTTAATTAATTCTGATTAAATTAACTAATTAGGTTTAATTAACCTAATGATTAATTAACCTAATTAACTACTGTTAATTAGTTAATTAATTAGTATGACAGTGGGGCCCACCCCCCCAATTAATTTTGATTAATTTAATTAATCTGTTTAAATAAAATGTGTCAACGACCGGTGGGACCCACTATTCAGAGTTGACGGTCAACTACATTGATCGTCGATGTCAGCATGACATCATGCTGATGTCATTAATTCATTTTCGAATTAATTAAATAATTAATTAAATTCCAGAAATTAATAAAATCTTTAGAAAATCATATCTTTTAATCTGTATCTCGGATGAAAATACTTTCTACATGAAAGTTGCTCAGAACGACGAGATGAACCAGGATACGCAACCCGTTCGTCCACCACACATCCCTAACATATCGAACACGCAACGTTCCCCCTCCGGTACCTCTGCCCGAGAACGCAGAACCCCGGGGATACTTTCCCGGATGTTTCCCCCCATTCGTCGGTACCACCTACTACCGCGATTGGGCACACCTAGCACCGTTACTTGTCATGTCATGCATCGATATGCATCTGTTTGCATGGTATTCATTGTTTCATCCCCCTCTTCTCTCTGGTAGACTACGAGACCGACGCTGCTGCTGCCCAGTTCGACTACGGAGTTGACGACCCTCTCTCTTGCCAGAGCAACCAGGCAAGCCCCCTTGATCACCAGATAGGCGCCTATTCTACTCTATACTGCTTGCATTAGAGTAGTGTAGCATGTTCTTGCTTTCCGTTATTCCTATCCCGATGCATAGCTTTGTCCTTGCTACTCTTGTTGTTACCTTTACCTGCTATCCTACTGCTTAGTATAGGATGCTAGTGTTCCATCGGTGGCCCTACACTCTTGTCCGCTCGCCATGCTATACTCTTTGGGCTGTGATCACTTCAAGAGGTGATCACGGGCATATACTATATACTTTACATCGTTACATTACGTGATACTGTTAGGAGATGGGGGCTGAAATGACAGTGGCTCCATCCCTAGAGGTAAGCTTTGGGTTCCCGACGGCCCTCATTTGTTATTTGTGGCGGAGCGACAGGGCAGGTTGAGACCACCTAGGAGAGAGGTGGGCCTGGCCCTGGTCGGCGTTCGCGGATACTTAACACGCTTAACGAGATCTTGGTATTTGATCTGAGTTTGGCCATTTGGTCTATACGCACTAAACAAATACGCGGGAACAGTTATGGGCACTCAGCGTCGTGGTATCAGCCGAAGCATTTCGTGAATTCAACGACTGAGTGGCGCGCGCCAGATTGGACTGGACCGCCTGCTAGGCTAGGTTTGCTTCCGGCCGCGTACGCAACGTGCAGGTGTGCTAAGGGCGATGGGCCCAGATCCCTGTGCACTTAGGTTTAGACCGACGTGCTGACCTCTCTGTTGTGCTTAGGTGGGGCTGCGACGTGTTGATCTTCCGCGGCCGGGCATGACCCAGGAAAGTGTGTCCGGCCAAATGGGATCAAGCGTGTTGGGCTATGTGGTGCACCCTGCAGGGAAGTTAATCTATTGAATTGTCGTGATCTTGATGCAGACGACTTGGAGTTGTACCTTGACCTTATGACAACTAGAACCGGATACTTAATAAAACACACCCTTCCAAGTGCCAGATATAACCCGGTGATCGCTCTCTATCAGGGCAATGAGGAGGGGATCGTCGGGTAGAATTATGCTATGTGATGCTATTTGGAGGACTTCAGACTACTCTACGCTACATCTTTGCCAAGGCGGAGGCTGCGGAAGCGTAGTCTTGACGGTGATTAGCTATCCCCTCTTATTACGGCATTTCTGCAGTTCAGTCCACCGATATGGCCCTTTACACATATACCCATGCATATGTAGTGTAGCTCCTTGCTTGTAGTACTTGGATGAGTACTGCGGTTGCCGTGTTCCCCTTTTTCCCTTTTCTTTACTCGATTGCTGCGACTGCACGATGGAGCCCAGGAGCCGAGACGCCACCGTCGATTTACCCACTCCTACTACGCTGGAGGTGCCTACTACTACGTGCAGCCCGCTGAGGACGGCCAGGAGTAGTTAGGAGGATCCCAGGAAGGAGGCATGTGCCTCTTTCGATCTGTATCCCAGTTTGTGCTAGCCATCTTATGGCAACTTGTTTCTTCCCCCTCTTCTCTCCGGTAGACTACGAGACCGACGCTGCTGCTGCCCAGTTCGACTATGGAGTTGACGACCCCTCTCTCTTGCCAGAGCAACCAGGTAAGCCCCCCCCTTGATCACCAAATATCGCCTATTCTACTCTATACTGCTTGCATTAGAGTAGTGTAGCATGTTACTGCTTTCCGTTATTCCTATCCTGATGCATAGCATGTCCTTGCTACTACTGTTGTTACCTTTACCTGCTATCCTACTGCTTAGTATAGGATGCTAGTGTTCCATCAGTGGCCCTACACTCTTGTCCGTCTGCCATGCTATACTACTGGGCTGTGATCACTTCGGGAGGTGATCACGGACATATACTATATACTTTACACTGTTACATTACC
This sequence comes from Aegilops bicornis, assembly GCA_021605145.1. Taxonomy (NCBI): domain Eukaryota; kingdom Viridiplantae; phylum Streptophyta; class Magnoliopsida; order Poales; family Poaceae; genus Aegilops; species Aegilops bicornis. The sequence continues at coordinate 119,021,927 of CM038675.1, read as the reverse complement.
TGTGATACTCTTCGGAGACGGGGGCTGATATGACAGGTGGCTCCATCCCGGTAGAGGTGGGCCTGGGTTCCCGACGCCCCGATCGTTATTTGTGGCGGAGCGGCAGGCAGGTTGAGACCACCTAGGAGAGAGGTGGGCTGGCCTGGTCGGCGTCATGGATACTTAACACGCTTAACGAGATCTTGGTATTTGATCTGAGTCTGGCCATTTGGTCTATATGCACTAACCAACTACGCAGGAACAGTTATGGGCACTCGGCGTCGTGGTATCAGCCGAAGCATTTCGTGACGTCGGCGACTGAGCGGCGAGCGCCGGATTGGACTGGAACGCCTGCTAGGCTAGGTTTTCTTCCGCCCGCGTACGTAACGTGCAGGTGTGCTAAGGGCGATGGGCCCAGACCCCTGTGCGCTTAGGTTTAGACCGGCGTGCTGAACTCTCTGTTGTGCCTAGGTGGGGCTGCGACGTGTTGATCTTCCACGGCCGGGCATGACCCAGGAAAGTGTGTCCGGCCAAATGGGATCAAGCATGTTGGGTTATGTGGTGCACCGCAGTGAAGTTAATCTATTGAATAGCCGTGATCTTGGTAATGTGACGACTTGGAGTTGTACCTTGACCTTATGACAACTAGAACCGGATACTTAATAAAACACACCCTTCCAAGTGCCAGATATAACCCGGTGATTGCTCTCTATCAGGGCAATGAGGAGGGGATCGCCGGGTAGGATTATGCTATGCGATGCTATTTGGAGGACTTCAGACTACTCTCTGTTACATGCTGCAAGACAGAGGCTGCCAGAAGCGTAGTCTTCGACAGGATTAGCTATCCCCCTCTTATTTTGGCATTCTGCAGTTTAGTCCACCGATATGGCCCTTTACACATATACCCATGCATATGTAGTGTAGATCCTTGCTTCCGAGTACTTTGGATGAGTACTCACGGTTGCCTTGTTCCCCTTTTCCCCCTTTTCTTTACTCGATTGCTGCGACCAGACAATGGAGCCCAGGAGCCAGACACCACCGTCGACGATGACTCCTACTACGCTGGAGGTGCCTACTGCTACGTGCAGCCCGCTGACGACGGCCAGGAGTAGTTAGGAGGATCCCAGGCAGGAGGCATGCGCCTCTTTCGATCTGTATCCTAGTTTGTGCTAGCCATCTTATGGCAACTCAGATATTGTTGCTTCCGCTGACTCGTCTATGATCGAGCACTTGTATTCGAGCCCTCGAGGCCCCTGGCTTGTATTATGATGCTTTTATGACTTATTTATGTTTTAGAGTTGTGTTGTGATATCTTCCCGTGAGTCCCTGATCTTGATCGTACACATTTGCGTGCATGATTAGTGTATGATTGAATCGGGGGCGTCACAAAATCCAAGTGCTTGTAGTTTCTAACTTAGACGTGAGTACCACGCCCTAGGAGCTTGCTTTAATCCATATAATTAAAGCTTTATCAAGTTTGCACACGTGTAGTGGTGAGTTTTTGTTCACAAACCCAGGAGGTTGCTTCATGTAGACTTCCTCTTCCAGAATGCCATGAAGGAACGCATTCTGAACATCCAATTGCCTGAGACTCCATCCCCTGGAAACAACAATAGACAAAACAAGGTGAATAGTGGCAGCTTTAACAACGGGACTAAAGGTGTCCTCATAGTCTATGCTGTACCGTTGTTTGAAACCCTTTGCAACGAGTCTTGCTTTGTAACGATCTATGGATCCATCAGATTTTCTTTTGATGCGAAACACCCATTTGCAATCAATTAGATTTTTACCTCGTCGTGGAGGCACCAAGTGCCATGTTTTATTTTTCTTCAGTGCCGAGTATTCTTCTTCCATGGCCTTCCTCCAACGTGCATCATTCATTGCCTCTTCAACCGAACTAGGTTCACCTGTAGAGGAACAAGCCAGGCCAAATTTTGTTTTATAGTTAACATGTTGAATTACCCCTTTTGGAGGCGAGTGCGTGGCTGCACAGGCGAAGCTGCACCAGTCCGAGGCGTAGAAGATCCCGCCTCAGATCCCAAAGTAGATGCACCTGGCGCTGTCCCTGCGACGTTCGCTGGCAAGGATCGTCTATGGCTTTAGCGCCGGCAAAGCCCGTTGTGGGCGGCACAGAAGAACCCGTGTGTGCTGCGCCTGCATCATTATGCAATGATTGCAGAGAATCAGCGCCGGATCCCGAGCCCGCGGGCCCCGTCGAATTGGCCCAGGGTTGCGCGCCCGCTGACGGATGTCGACGCGCGTAGCAGCGGGGTCCATCCGCAGGCCAGCGCCTCTCAGGCAGACATGTGGTCGCCTCGGATTGGCGCGGCCCGGTGTCTTCGGGTGGGCGAGTTGCTGGAGCCCTCGTGTCGCCTGGAGAGACAGCGCCGCCCGGCGCCAGTGGGCGGCAGCGGTTTAGCGCCTTTGGCGCCATCAGCGTCTTGGGTCCCGAGGTGGATGGCACGGGCGGTCTTTGCGGCAGCGATCCCGAGGAGGATTTGTGTAGCGACCCGACCTCAAGCGGTCAAGTCTCTGTGCTTCAGTGTCATCCCTGGATCATTAATGCTGACACACACAGTACTCGAAGGATTTATAACAGAGTAGCAATCACACACTTATTACATCAAATGTCTCAAAAATAACAGCGGAAGGCTTGGAAGATAAAGTGAGTCCATCAACTCCAACGGCATAGCTGAGCTGCACGGCAACGACCTAACGAATCTTACTCCTCGTCTGAAAAGTCTGCAACATAATACGTTGCAGCCCGAAAACGGGTCAGCACATGGAATATGCTGGTAATATAACACTGAAGAGAGCAAGAACAGGATAATGCTATCACTACATGCATATTTGGCTGGCGGAAAGCTCTATGGTTATAGTTTTGCGAAAAGCCAATTTTTCCCTACAACAAAGGAATAGATTTTAATTTAACTATCATGGTGGTTGAAACATTGAGAAGGTATATCCCCAACTCAATCCCAATGAAAGTAATTAACAACCCAACAAATTTAATTAAGAGTGATGAGATACATGTGATAACCCAAGCATTAGATACTCAAGATTGTCCATAACCGGGGACACGGCTAACCATGATTAGATTGTACACTCTGCAGAGGTTTGCGCACTTTTACCCACAAGACTCGATCGCCTCCATTTGATTTCTCGCACTACATGGTGTTGGAGAAACGGATGACCGAGACATAGTCTTTCAGAAACATTAACTCTCTACTCCGGGTAGACCATACCAAACCTACAAAACCCACTACCTGCTAGTCTACCTCTTCAAGAGCTTCACGTAACTTACTCAGCTATGCTAGAGCCCATAATAGCTTGTGGCTGCACACGGAAGTTTCTAGCATGAATCATCTCAGTTCCCTTTAAGTCTGGGTGGCGGTCCATAGGAAGATCACACGGGTACCCCGGGATTTCCAAAAAAGTTACAAACAACACTGGGTTTCCCAGGTGCCTCAATCCAACCAGATGTTAATTTATGTTTCCACCTTAAGTTGAACCATTAATTAACAATCTCACATCTGTCATGGATTCACTCAAACCCAAACCATGTCTACGAGCATAGCATAGCAATATAAGCAACGCGTAGAAGTAACTCCCAAGGGTTTGATAGTAACAGGCAATAGGTTCTACCTCATCAACTACTTCCCAACCCACAAGTTAATGACATCCTAATCATGCAATGTTTGAGGATTGAACTAATGCATAAAAACTGGGTATGAAAAGAGTATGATCAATGTGTTACTGGCCTTGCTGATGATTCGCGAATCCTAGAGACTCTTAGTAACACGCTTCGCACTCCAGGAATTCTATCGCAAACAAACAATAACATACATAAGAAACAAGAAAAGATGCACAAGCAAAACTCAACTAAAAGAGGTTGACCAAAAATTTCAACTTAAGAACTCCTGTTCGCAAAAAGAATCAAATCAAACAGAGCAACGAAACTCAAACGACGAAAGAAATAAGATCCGTTTACTAATCTGAACTAAAGTCAAATTTTACAGTACCAAAATCTTGTTTAAGTTGATTAAACAGAAAGAGGGTCTCGAGACGAAACTCTAGGCGTTTGAATCACCTGATTCCGACTAACGAGCTAAAAGATAAACAGAAACTAAGATCGGATCAGAAATCGCGATCGAAAATAATCGCAGATAAATCCGATAAAAGAAAACTGACGAACAGACTAACGAACGAGCGTTCATTATCTGTAACTAATGGAAGAAAACCGTTCGTTTAAACGAACGTACGGACGAACATCCGCTAAATAGAAGAACCAAGAAAAACCGGCAAACCGATCTAAAAAAAAACCAAACTAGGGTTTCTAAAGAAAAACCGAATGGTTTTAAAAAATCGGCGGCTCGGATCCTGCGTGGTACCTCCGGCGAGGGGCTCCGGCGAGGCGGGGTTGGGCGGCGGGCGGCGGGCTCGGGCTGACGGCGGCAAGCGGCGGCGGCGGCTGCACTGGCGGCGGCAAGGCGGCGATGGCGGCAGGCGGAGGCGGCCGCGACAGTGGTGGCTCGGGCGGTGGTTGTGGTGGTGGGGGTCGGGGGCGCGTATATAAAGGGGGCGGGGCAGCGACTTGGGGGAGGGGGCAATGCGCAGCGGAGGTGGAGTCCGGCTCGGACTCCGGTCCAAGCGGCGGCGGCGGCGACACGCTGAATGGCGGGCGGTTGGGGCGGCGTGACATTGGTTTCGCTCGGTCGGAACCTCCTTTTTTAAAATAATTTCGCCGACAGAAATAAAATCCTAGAAAATAAAATAAAAACCTAAAAATGCCAAAACAAATTTTCACCGTCTAAATAAAATATTTAGAACGAGATGCACATTTTCTTTGCCCTAAAATACAATTTTGAAAACGTGCAATTTACCTAATGCAAATAAAAACCAAATAAAATCAATTAAATGATTTTAACATTTTTCCTCCAATACTTCAATTGTTTTGGAGAAGTCATATTATCTCCTCTCATATATTTTCAATATGAAATATTTTTTGGAGAGAAAAATAATTAAAATCAAAATCCTCGTTTCATTATTTGATAAAAATCAAACATGAAAACCAGGAAATCCCCAACTCTCTCTGAGGGTCCTTGAGTTGCTTATGATTTCGAGGATTGTTGAACGAGAATGGAATAAAATATGATGTGCAAGAATGACCTATGTATAACATTCCAAATTGAAAATTTGGGATGTTACAAACCTACCCCCCTTAAGATGAATCTCGCCCTCGAGATTCGGGTTGGCTAGAAAATAGGTGCTGGTGGTCTTTGCGAATATCATCTTCTCGTTCCCAGGTGGCTTCCTCCTCGGTATGGCGGCTCCACTGAACTTTGCAAAACTTAATAACCTTGCTGCGGGTGTCTCGGCTGGCAAACTCAAGAATCTTAACTGGCTTCTCCTCATAAGTCAAATCACTTTCCAACTGAATTGCCTCCAAGGGTACTGTATCTCTTAACGGTATATCGGCCATCTCAGCATGACACTTCTTCAACTGTGAAACGTGGAACACATCGTTCATTCCTGACAATCCCTCAGGTAACTCCAACTTGTAGGCAACTTCTCCCATCCGTTCCAAAATACGATACAGTCCTACAAATCTCGGAGCTAATTTTCCCTTAACTCCAAAATGTTTCACTCCTCGCAAGGGTGATACTCGCAGATATGCTATGTCTCCAATTTCATAAGTTACCTCCTTGCGTTTTGAATCTGCATAACTCTTCTGCCTGGATTGAGCAATTTTCAGTCTATCTCGAATCATCTTAACCTTCTCTTCAGACTCCTTGATCAGTTCTGGTCCAAACAACTGACGGTCTCCTACTTCATCCCACATCAACGGTGTTCTGCATCTGCATCCATACAGGGCTTCAAACGGTGCCATCTTCAAACTGGCTTGGTAGCTATTGTTGTATGAGAACTCTGCGTAAGGCAAATTCTCATCCCAGCTAGATCCATAATCTAGCGCACAGGCTCTCAACATGTCCTCCAAGATTCCGATTGACTCTCTCTGGTCTATACTGTGGGTGGAATGCTGTACTTAAATCCAATCTCGTACCCAAGGTTTGGTGTAACTGATGCCAAAACTTTGAAGTAAACTGTGTTCCTCTATCTGATACGATGGTCCTCGGAACTCCATGCAGACATACGATCCTGGACATATATATCTTGGCCAACTTCGCACTTGTATAGGTGGTTTTCACTGGGATAAAGTGAGCCACTTTGGTCAAGCGATCAACTACTACCCATATTGAATCATATCCTGCTTTGGTCCTAGGTAATCCGGTGATAAAGTCCATGCCAAGTTTATCCCACTTCCATTCGGGTATTGGCATAGGCTGTAACATGATCCTGGCAACCACGATGCTCTGCCTTCACTCTCGACATACATCACATACGGCTACATACTCGCAATATCCTTCTTCATACCAGTCCACCGTAAACGTTCCTTCAAATCCAAATACATCTTGGTGTTTCCGGGTGTATCGAGTCGGGTGAGTCATGAGCCTCTGAAGTATTAACTTCCCGATCTACGGGTTATTGGGCACATAAACTCGGTCCTCAAACCATAAGGTATCGTGCTCATCCTCACGAAAACCTTTGGCCTTTCCTTTGCTCATCTTCTCCTTTATCTCGGCAATCTCTTTGTCATCCTTCTGAGCTTCTCGTATCTTGCCCAACAATGTCGACTGAACCTCCATTTTTGCAACGAAGCCTCTTGGAACAATCTCCAACCGAAGTTCCATGATATCCTCTGCTAACTCCTTTGGCAATCCTGTGCTCTCTAGGATATTAGCATATCTTTTCCGGCTCAAAGGCGTCACTACGACATTGGCCTTTCCGGGATGATAGTGTAGCTTCATATCATAATCCTTTATAAGCTCCAACCATCTCCTCTGCCTAAGGTTCAGCTCCTTTTGCGTTTAAATGTACTTCAAACTCTTATGATCCGTGTACACATCACAACGGTTTCCAATAAGGTAATGTCTCCAAGTCTTCAATGCATGCACTACGGCTGCTAGCTCCAAATCATGTGTTGCATAGTTCAACTCATGGGGTTTTAGTTGTCGTGAGGCATACGAAACAACTCTTCCGTCCTGCATAAGCACACATCCAAGTCCTAAGCGAGAGGCGTCCGCAATACACTTGAAACTCCTTATGTATATCTGGCAGTGTTAGCACTAGGGCTGTAGTCAAACGCTTTCTTCAACTCCACGAAAACTTGCCTCGCAATCTTCTGTCCATTTAAACTTAGTATCCTTCTTCAATAATTCAGCCATTGGCTTTGCAATCTTGGAAAAATTCTCAATGAATCTCCGATAGTATCCTGCTAGTCCAAGGAAACTGCAGATCTCGCTAACTGAAGTGGGTGCCAACCATTCGTTGGACTGGCCCGAACCTTCTTTGGGGTCTCTTTGCTATACCTTCTCCTGATAAAACATGTCCAAGGAATCCAACTTCCTTCAACCAAAACTCGCACTTGATGAACTTGGCGTATAACTGGTGTTCCCTGAGTTTCTTGAGAACTAAACGCAAATGCTCCTTATGCTCCTCTTCATTCTTCGAGTACACCATAATATCATCGATAAACACCACAACAAACTTGTCCAAATACTCCATGAACACCTTGTTCATCATGCTCATGAAATAGGAAGGGGCGTTAGTCAGTCCAAACGACATGATCGTATACTCGTATAATCCATACCGCGTGGTGAACGCTGTCTTTGGTATATCCTTTTCTCGGATCTTCAACTGATGGTATCCTGATCGTAGATCGATCTTCGAAAATACCTTAGCTCCTTGCAGCTGATCAAACAGATCATTGATCATCGGTAGTGGGTACTTGTTCTTAATCGTTACTTCATTCAAGGCTCGATAATCAACAACCATCCTTAGGGATTTATCCTTCTTCTCAACCAAAAGCACTGGAGCTCCCCAAGGTGATGAACTCCTTGAATGTAACCTTTCTCCAATAACTCCTTGATCTGTTTCTTAATTTCCTCCAGATCATTTCCGGCATCCGATAGGGTCTCTTTGATATTGGCCTGCACTGCAATAGCTCTATCAAAACTTCGATGTCTCGATCCGGTGGCATGCCTGGTAACTCTTCTGGGAAAACATCCAGGAAATCCTTCACTACAGGTACTTCCTCCTGAACAACTCCCATGAGGATATTCACTTGGCTCCTCCTAGGCACATGCCTAGATACATACTTAATCCTTTTTCCCTTCGGGGTGGTGAGATAAATTGACTTACTAGCACAGTCAATACTTCCTCCATACTTTGACATCCAGTCCATACCTAATATCACATCCAATCCTTGTGACTCCAAGATAATTAGGTCGGACGGAAAAACATGTGTGACAATGGTTAGGGGTATCTGGTCGCACCATCGGCTAGCCATGTACTCTGCTCCAGGTGAACTCACTAGGAGAGGGGTCCTAAGGGTTTGGGTTCGTAGTTTAAACTTATCCACGAATCCCCTTAATATGTATGAATGTGATGCACCAGTATCGAAAAGAACAAGAGCGGTAAAAGACTTAACCAAAAACTTACCTATTACCGCGTCCGGCTGCTCTTCAACCTCCTCCACGTTAACGTGGTTCACTTGTCCTTTGTTAAATGGATTAGGATTCTTCCCAGCGCTCCCATTTCCATTTTCGTTCCTTCCTTCAGGGCAATCATTGGCATAGTGCCCTGTCTTCCCGCACTTAAAGCAAGTAACTTGACTTAGGTCTCTTTTGGCGGGTGTGGCTGGATTGGAGCGGTTCTGATTGTTATTAGCTGCTCCCATTTCCATTCTTAGCACCATTGTGGTTATGCGATCCTCCTCCAGTGTGGGTGTGACCTCCATGGTATGAACAAGTCCTCCTGAATTCGGGGTTAAGCGAGGCTTCTGCTGAGCTCCTGAGTTATACTTCCCTTGTCCATACTTCCTCTTACGGCTCTCAATCTATTGCTGCTTCCCTTCAATCATAAGAGCCTTATCTACCAACTCCTGGTAGTTGTTGAAGGTTGCTACCATCAACTGCATGCTCATCTCATCATTCAGCCCTTCCATAAACTTCTCCGCTTGGCGGCATACGTGGGCTACATCATCAAGGGCATAGCGTGATAGCTTGCTAAAATCATCCACGCATCGAGCCACAAGACGGTTCCCCTGGCGTAAGTTGCGGAACTCCGCTTCTTCATCTGCATAGCTCCAGTTGAGACATGGGCTGTGCGGAAAGCTTATGAAACTGGTCGTAAGTGACATTGGCTATAGGAAAAGTAGCCGTGTAATTCTCCCACCATGAGGCTCTTTGGTCCATCCAATTGGTGTCTTGACAAAGCGCACCTTCTCAAAGATCTGTGCAACCTGCGGTGGTCAACTCCTTCCAATACTGGCGTAGCCAATCATCGGCAACTATGGGCTCGGTGCTCTTGGAAAACACCGGCGGCTGTAACCTTAGAAAACGGGCTAGGTTGTCCACTGGCGGCGGGTTATCGTTGTTGTTGTTGTTGTTGTTGTTGTTGTTGTTGTTGTTGTTGTTGTTGTTGTTGTTGTTGTTGTTGTTGTTATTGTTGTGGTTGTTGTTGTTGTTGTTGTTGTTGTTGTTGTTGTTGTTGTTGTTGTTGTTGTTGCCCTGGTTACGAACTAGCAATTGCATCAAAGCATTCTCCGCTGGATCAACTGGGTGAGCTCGATTGGGAAAGCAAAACCGTGTCACGCCCCTGAGGCATCCGATGGGTTTAGATGGAAGAGATTAGGATAGAAAAAGGTCTAACGAGAAAGCACTACCCATATGCACATGAGACAAACACAATCATTTCACTCAATCAATCAAGCAAGGGCATACAAATGGTCTAGAACTATCACAAAAGTGCTCAACTACTACTAAGTACATGGGGGAATACTACTAATATATGGTGGTCTTCTAGAAATTTTGATCGGTGGAAGACTCCATGATGTCTGCTGCAGCTTCGTCTTCAAAGTCATCATCACTAGGATCGGAATCGGTGTCGTCGATGATGATGTAGTTGGCCGGGCAAGTGGGGTCGTTGTCTTCTTCTCCCAGTGCTGGTCCTCCCATGAATACTCCGATCTTCTTAACCAGGTCGTCATTCTTCTCCAGTAATGTCTTGATTTCCTCCTCATATCCATCACGTGTAAACTTGAGTTCTTCCTCCAGCTCGATGATCCTAGTCTTCGCCTTCTTCAAGTCCATCATGTTCACAAGACATCTGGTTCTCCTGACGTCGAATGTGCTGGTTTAACTCCTGGATCAAAGCTGCAATGAATCTATCCTTCCTGGTGCTGATTACTTCCCATTGCTCGTCTCGGTGCCCACATATTTGGTAGATCGTGTCCTTGAGTTCCCTGTTGTAGACTTCTCCAATGCGTCCCATGGTAATGTGGGCTGCCATGCTCTTGCCTAGACTCCAGGTGGGTGCTTGAAAGAAAATTCTATGGGTTTAGAAGTTGGCGAGAACGTCCTTCCTGAAACTTGTACTTGAATCATCCAGACTCCTCTTACGGTAAGGTGGCATTGTACGTCCCGGTGAAACTTGGTATTCCAATGTTCAAGTACCTAGTGACTTCCTTCAAGTGGCGTCCAAAAGGTGTGTCTTCATCCGGTTGTGCAAACTTGTTCTTGATCTCCGTCATCCTAAAGAGTAGAAAATGGAGAGGAGTCAGAAATGAGTAGAGAAGAGTGACCTATGGTTTATCTTAGTGGTCGTGTCCTACACTCAGCGTGTGCTCTGATACCATCTTGTAGCGACCCGACCTCAGGTGGTCAAGTCTACGTAGCTCGGTGTCATCCACTGGATCGATGTCTTGACACACATAGTACTCGAAGGATTTATAACAGAGTAGCAATCACACACTTATTACATCGAATGTCTCAAAAAGAGAACTTATTACAATAATATGGCTTAAGGCCATCTAATGCGATAACAACGGAAGGCTTGGAAGATAAAATGAGTCCATCAACTCCAACGGCATAGCTGAGCTGCACGGCAACAACCTAACGAACCTTGCTCCTCGTCTGAAAAGTCTGCAACATAATACGTTGCAGCCCGAAAATGGGTCAGCACATGGAATATGCTGGCAATATAACACAGTAGAGCAAGAACAGGATAATGCTATCACTACATGCATATTTGGCTGGTGGAAAGCTCTATGGTTATAGTTTTGCGAAAAGCCAATTTTTCCCTACAAAAAAGGAATAGATTTTAATTTAACTATCATGGTGGTTGAAATATTGAGAAGGTATATCCCCAACTCAATCCCAATTAAAGTAATTAACAACCCAACAAATTTAATTAAGAGCGATGAGATACATGTGATAACCCAAGCACTAGATACTCAAGATTGTCCATAACCGGGGACACGGCTAACCATGATTAGATTGTACACTCTGCAGAGGTTTGCGCACTTTTCCCCACAAGACTCGATCGCCTCCATTTGATTTCTCGCACTACATGGTGTTGGAGAAACGGATGACCGAGACATAGTATTTCAGAAACATTAACTCTCTACTCTGGGTAGACCATACCAAACCTACAAAACCCACTACCTGCTGGTCTACCTCTTCAAGAGCTTCACGTAACTTACTCAACTATGCTAGAGCCCATAATAGCTTGTGGCTGCACATGGAAGTTTCTAGCATGAATCATCTCAGTTCCCTTTAAGTCTGGGTGGCGGTCCATAGGAAGATCACACGGGTACCCCAGGATTTCCAAAAAAATTACAGACAACACTGGGTTCCCCACGTGCCTCAATCCACCCAGATGTTAATTTAAGTTGCCACCTTAAGTGTTGGGGAACGTAGCAGAAATTCAAAATTTTCTACGCATCACCAAGATCAATCTATGGAGTAATCTAGCAACGAGGGGAAGGAGAGTGCATCTACATACCCTTGTAGATCGCTAAGCGGAAGCGTTCAAGTGAACGGGGTTGATGGAGTCGTACTCGTCGTGATCCAAATCACCGATGATCCTAGCGCCGAACGGACGGCACCTCCGCGTTCAACACACATACGGTTGGGAGAGACATCTCCTCCTTCTTGATCCAGCAAGGGAAGGAGAGGTTGATGGAGATCCAGCAGCACGACGACGTGGTGGTGGAAGTAGCGGGATCCCGGCAGGGCTTCGCCAAGCGCAAGCGGGGAGGAAGAGGTGTCACGGGAGGGAAGGAGGCGACAGGGACTAAGGTGCGGCTGCCCTCCCTCCCCTCCACTATATGTAGGGGCCTAGGGGGCACCGGCCCCTTGTAGATCCCATCTAGGGAGGGGGGGCGGCTGCCCTAGGGGTGGCTTGGCCTCCAAGCCAAGTGGAGGCGCCCCCACCCCTTAGGGTTTCCAACCCTAGGCGCATGGGAGGCCCAAGGGGGGCGCACCAGCCCACCAGGGGCTGGTTCCCACGCCCCTTCAGCCCATGGGGCCCTCCGAGATAGGTGGCCCCACCCGGTGGACCCCCGGGACCTTCCGGTGGTGCCGGTACAATACCGATGACCCCCGAAACTTTCCCGGTGGCCGAAACTGGACTTCCTATATATAAATCTTTACCTCCGGACCATTCCAGAACTCCTCGTGACATCCGGGATCTCATCCGGGACTCCGAACAATATTCGGGTTACCGCATACTAATATCTCTACAACCCTAGCATCACCGGACCTTAAGTGTGTAGACCCTACGGGTTCGGGAACCATGCAGACATGACCGAGACAACTCTCCGGCCAATAACCAACAGCGGGATCTGGATACCCATGTTGGCTCCCACATGTTCCACGATGATCTCATCGAATGAACCGCGATGTCGAGGATTCAATCAATCGTATTCAATTCCCTTTGTCTACGGTATAGTACTTGCCCGAGATTCGATCGTCGGTATCCCGATACCTTGTTCAATCTCGTTACCGGCAAGTCTCTTTACTCGTTCCGTAACACATCATCCCATGATCAACTCCTTGGTCATATTGTGCACATTATGATGATGTCCTACCGAGTGGGCCCAGAGATACCTCTCCGTCACACGGAGTGACAAATCCCAGTCTTGATTCGTGCCAACCCAACAGACACTTTCGGAGATACCCGTAATGCACCTTTATAGCCACCCAGTTACGTTGTGCGTTTGGTACACCCAAAGCATTCCTACGGTATCCGGGAGTTGCACAATCTCATGGTCTAAGGAAATGATACTTGACATTAGAAAAGCTTTAGCATACGAACTACACGATCTTTGTGCTAGGCTTAGGATTGGGTCTTGTCCATCACATCATTCTCCTAATGATGTGATCCCGTTATCAACGACATCCGATGTCCATGGTCAGGAAACCGTAACCATCTATTGATCAACGAGCTAGTCAACTAGAGTCTTACTAGGGACATGGTATTGTCTATGTATCCACACATGTATCTGAGTTTCCTATCAATACAATTATAGCATGGATAATAAACGATTATCATGAACAAGGAAATATAATAATAATAACTAATATTATTGCCTCTAGGGCATATTTTCAAAAGTCTCCCACTTGCACTAGAGTCAATAATTTAGTTCACATCGCCATGTGATTAACACTCACAGGTCACATCGCTATGTGACCAACATCCAAAGAGTTTTCTAGAATCAATAATCTAGTTCACATCACTATGTGATTAACACTCAATGAGTTATGGGTTTGATCATGTTATGCTTGTGAGAGAGTTTGTAGTCAATGTGTCCGCAATATTCAGATCCCTATGTATTTCGCAAAAACTTTATGTCATAACGCAGATGCTGCTACCACGTTCCACTTGGAGCTATTCCAAATTGTTGCTCCATTATACGTATCCGGTATCTCTACTCAGAGCTATCCGGATAGGTGTTAAGCTTGCATCGATGCAACTCTTTACGTCGAACTCTTTATCACCTCCATAACCGAGAAACATATCCTTATTCCTCTAAGGATAATCTTGACTGCTATCTGGTGATCCACTCCTTGATCACCTGTGTACCATCTTGCCAGACATGTGGCAAGGCACACATCAGGTGCGATACTCAGCATGGCATACCGTATAGAGCCTATGACAAAAGCATAGGGGACGACCTTCATCCTTCCTCTTTCTTCTGCCGTGGTCAAGCTTCGAGTCTTACTCAACTTTACACCTTATAACTCAGGTAAGAACTCCTTCTTTGACTGATCTATTTTGAACTCCTTCAAAATCATGTCAAAGGTGTGTGTTCTTTTTGAAAGTATCATCAGGCGTCTTGATCTATCTCTATATATCTTGATGCCCAATATGTAAGCAGCTTTATCCAGGTCTTCCTTTGAAAAACTCCTTCCAAACAACCCTTTATGCTTTCCAGAAATTCTACATCATTTCAGATCAACAATATGTCATTCACATATACTTATCAGAAATGTTGTAGTGCTCCCACTAACTTTATTGTAAATACAAGTTTCTAGCAAACATTGTATAAACCTAAAAGCTTTTATCACTCCATCAAAGCATATATTCTGACTCCGAGATGCTTGCTCTAGTCCGTGGAAGGATCGCTGGAGCTAGCATACCTTTTAGCATCCTTAGGATCGACAAAACCTTTCTAATTGTATCACATACAACCTTTCCTTACGAAAACTAGTAAGAAAACTTGTTTTGACATCCATCTTCCAGATTTCATAAATGTAGCTAATGCTAACATGATTCCGACGGACTTAAGCATCGCTACGGATGAGAAAATCTCATCGTAGTCAACTCCTTGAACTTGTGAAAAACTCTTCGCCACAAGTCGAGCTTCATAGACGGTAACATTACCGTCCACGTCCGTCTTCTTCTTAAAAATCCATTTATCTCAATGGCTTGCCGATCATCGGGCAAGTCCACCAAAGTCCATGCTTTGTTCTCATACATGGATCCTATCTCGGATTTCAAGGCTTCTAACCATTTGTCGGAATACGGGCCCACCATCGCTTCTCCATAGCTCGTAGGTTCATTGTTGTCTAACAACATGATATCTAAGACAGGATTATCGTACCACTCCGAAGCAGTACGCGTCCTTGTCGACCTACGAGGTTTGGTAGTGACTTGATCCGAAGTTTCATGATCATCATCATCAGCTTCCACTTCAACTAGTGTAGGCGCCACAGGAACAACTTCCTGTGCCATGCTCTGATTGGTTGAAGTGATGGTTCAATAACCTCATCAAGTCTCCACCATCCTCCCACTCAATTCTTTCAAGAGAAACTTTTCCTCGAGAAAGGACCCGATTCTAGAAACAATCCCTTTTGCTTCCAGAACTGAGACAGGAGGTATACCCAACTGTTTTTGGGTGTCCTATGAAGATGCATTTATCCGCTTTGGGTTCGAGCTTATCAGGTATAAGCGACGCAGCCCCAAACTTTTAAGAAATGACAACTTAGGTTTCTCTAAACCATAGTTCATACGGTGTCGTCTTAACGGAATTGCGTGGTGCCCTATTTAAAGTGAATGTGGTTGTCTCTAATGCCTAACCCATAAACGATAGTAGTAATTCGATAAGAGACATCATGGTAATCACCATATCCAATAGGGTGCAGTTATGACGTTCGGACACACCATCACATTATGGTGTTCCAGGCGTTATTAGCTGTGAAACAATTTCCACAATGTCTTAATTGTGTGCCAAACTCGTAACTCAGATACTCATCTCTATGATCATATCATAGACATTTTATCCTCTTGTCACGACGATCTTCAACTTCACTCTGAAATTACTTGAACCATTCAATAATTCAGACTTGTGTTTCATCAAGTAAATATACTCAGTATCTACTCAAATCATTTGTGAAGTAAGAACATAATGATATCCACTGCGTGCCTCAGCATTCATTGGACTGCACATATCAAAATGTATTACTTCCAACAAGTTGCTTTCTTGTTCCATTTTACCGAGAACGAGGCTTTCAGTCATCTTGCCCATGTGGTATGATTTGCATGTCTCAAGTGATTCAAAATCAAGTGAGTCCAAACGGTCCATCTGCATGGAGTTTCTTCATGCGTATATACCAATAGACATGGTTCACATGTCTCAACCTTTCCAAAAACGAGTGAGTCCAAAGATCCATCTACATGGAGCTTCTTCATGCGTTTTATACCAATATGACTCAAATGGCAGTGCCACAAGTATGTGGTACTATCATCACTATCTTATATCTTTTGGCATGAACAAGTGTATCACTACGATCGAGATTCAATAAACCATTCATTTTAGGTGTAAGACCATTGAAGGTATTATTCAAATAAACAGAGTAACTATTATTCTCCTTAAATGAATGACTGTATTGCGATAGACATAATCCAATCATGTCTATGCTTAACGCAAACACCAAATAACAATTATTTAGGTCTAACACCAATCTCGATGGTAGAGGGAGTATGCGATGGTTGATCACATCAAGCTTGGAAACACTTCCAACACATATCGTCATCTCACCTTTAGCTAGTACCCGTTTATTTCGTAGCTTTTATTTCGAGTTACTAACACTTAGCAACCGAACCGGTATCTAATACCCTGGTGCTACTGGGAGTACTAGTAAAGTACACATGTATATCCAATATACTTCTATCGACCTTGCCAGCCTTCTCATCTACCAAGTATCTAGGGTAGTTCTGCTTCAACGACTGTTCCCCTCATTATAGAAGCACTTAGTCTCGGGTGGGTTCAAACTTTAGGTTTCTTCACTAGAGCAGCAGCTGATTGGCCGTTTCATGAAGTATCCCTTCTTGCCCTTGCCCTTCTTGAAACTAGTGGTTTCACTAACCATCAACAATTGATGCTCCTTCTTGATTTCTACTTTCGCGGTGTCAAACATCGCGAATATTTCAAGGATCATCATATTTATCCCTGATATGTTATAGTTCATCACGAAGCTCTAGTATCTTGGTGGCAATGACTTTGGAGAAACATCACTATCTCATCTGGAAAATTGACTCCCACTCGATTCAAGTGATTGTTGTACCCAGACAATCTTTGTACAAGCTCAACGATTGAGCTTTTCTCCCTTAGTTTGCAGGCTAAGAAACTCGTCGGAGGTCTTATACCTCTTGACGTGGGCACGAGCCTGAAATCCCAATTTCATCCCTCGAAACATCTCATATGTTCCGCGACGTTTCGAAATCGTCTTCGGTACCTCAACTCTAAACCGTTTAACATTACTGAACTATCACATAGTTATCAAAACGTGTATGTCGGATGTTCGCAACATCCATGAATCGACGCTCGAGGTTCAAAGACACCGAGCGGTGCATTAAGGACATAAGCCTTCTACAAAGTAACGAGGACAATCCTCGGTTCACGGACCCGATCCGCATAATTGCTACTATCAACTTTCAACTAAATTTTCTCTAGGAACATATCTAAACAAGAGAACTAAAGCGCGAGCCACGACATAATTTGTAAAGACCTTTTGACTATGTTCAGGATAATTAAGTTCATCTTATGAACTCCCACTCAGATAGACATCCCTCTAGTCATCTAAGTGATTACATGATCTGAGTCAACTAGGCCGTGTCCGATCATCACGTGAGACGGACTAGTCATCATCGGTGAACATCTTCATGTTGATCGTATCTACCATACGAATCATGCTCGACCTTTCGGTCTCTTGTGTTCCGAGGCCATGTCTGTACATGTTAGGCTCGTCAAGTCAACCTAAGTGTTTCGCGTGTGTAAATCTGGCTTACACCCCTTGTATGTGGATGTTAGAATCTATCACACCCGATCATCAGGTGGTGCTTCGAAACAACGAACTTTCCCAACCGTGCACAGTTAGGGGGAACACTTTTCTTGAAATTATTATGAGGGGTCATCTTATTTACTACCGTCGTTCTAAGCAAATAAGATGCAAAAACATGATAAACATCACATGCATATGACCTTTGGATCTCCATCTTCATGACATACTACCGTCGTGACATGATATGGCCAATATCATTTTGCTCCTTTTGATCTCCATCTTCGGGGCTCCATGATCATCATCGTCACCGGCATGACACCATGATCTCCATCATCATGATCTCCATCATTGTGTCTTCATGAAGTTGTCTCGCCAACTATTACTTCTACTACTATGGCTAACGGTTTAGCAATAAAGTAAAGTAATTACATGGCGTTGTTCATTGACACGCAGGTCATACAATAAATTAAGACAACTCCTATGGCTCTCGCCGTTGTCATACTCATTGACATGCAAGTCGTGATTCCTATTACAAGAACATGATCAATCTCATACATCACATATCATTCATCACATTCTTTTGGCCATATCACATCACATAGCATACCCTACAAAAACAAGTTAGACGTCCTCTAATTGTTGTTGCATGTTTTACATGGCTGTTATGGGTTTCTAGCAAGAACGTTTCTTACCTACGCAAAGCCACAACGGTGATATGCCAATTGCTATTTACCCTTCATAAGGACCCTTTTCATTGAATCCGATCTGACTAAAGTGGGATAGACTGGCACCAGCTAGCCACCTTATTCAACAAGTGCATGTCAGTCGGTGGAACCTGTCTCACGTAAGCGTATGTGTAAGGTCGGTCCGAGCCGCTTCATCCCACAATGCCGCCGAATCAAGATAGGACTAGTAATGGTAAGCAAATTGTACAAACCATCACCCACAACTACTTGTGTTCTACTCGTGCCAAGATTCTACGCAATAGACCTAGCTCATGATGCCACGGTTGGGGAACGTAGCAGAAATTCAAAATTTTCTACGCATCACCAAGATCAATCTGTGGAGTAATCTAGCAACGAGGGGAAGGAGAGTGCATCTACATACCCTTGTAGATCGCTAAGCGGAAGCGTTCAAGTGAACAGGGTTGATGGAGTCGTACTCGTCGTGATCCAAATCACCGATGATCCTAGCGCCGAACGGACGGCACCTCCGCGTTCAACACACATACGGTTGGGTGAGACATATCCTCCTTCTTGATCCAGCAAGGGAAGGTGAGGTTGATGGAGATCCAACAGCACGACGGCATGGTGGTGGAAGTAGCGGGATCCCGGCAGGGCTTCACCAAGCGCAAGCGGGGACGAAGAGGTGTCACGGGAGGGAAGGAGGCGCCAGGGACTCAGGTGCGGCTGCTCTCCCTCCCCTCCACTATATATAGGGGCATAGGGGGGCGCCGGACACGTGTAGATCCCATCTAGGAAGGGGGGCGGCTGCCCTAGGGGTGGCTTGGCCTCCAAGCCAAGTGGAGGCGCCCCCACCCTTAGGGTTTCCAACCCTAGGTGCATGGGAGGCCCAAGGGCGCACCAGCCCACCAGGGCTGGTTCCCACGCCCTTCAGCCCAAGGGGCCCTCCGGGATAGGTGGCCCCACCGGTGGACCCCGGGACCCTTCCGTGGTCTGGTACAATACCGATGACTCTAAACTTTCCGGTGGCGAAACTGGACTTCCTATATATAAATCTTTACCTCCGGACCATTCCGGAACTCCTCGTGACATCCGGGAGCTCATCCGGGACTCCGAAGAACTTTCGGGTTACCGCATACTAATATCTCTACAACCCTAGCGCCACCGAACCTTAAGTGTGTAGACCCTACGGGTTCGAGAACCATGCAAACATGACCGAGACAACTCTCCGGCCAATAACCAACAGCGTGATCTGGATACCCATGTTGGCTCCCACATGTTCCACGATGATCTCATCGGATGAACCACGATGTCAAGGATTCAATCAATCCCGTATTCAATTCCCTTTGTCTACCGGTATAGTACTTGCCCGAGATTCGATCGTCGGTATCCCGATACCTTGTTCAATCTCATTACTGGCAAGTCTCTTTACTCGTTCCGTAACACATCATCCAGTTATAGCCACCCAGTTATGTTGTGACATTTGGTACACCCAAAGCATTCCTACGGTATCCGGGAGTTGCACAATCTCATGGTCTAAGGAAATGATACTTGACATTAGAAAAGCTTTAGCATATGAACTACACGATCTTTGTGCTAGGCTTAGGATTGGGTCTTGTCCATCACATCATTCACCTAATGATGTGATCCCGTTATCAACGACATCCAATGTCCATGGTCAGGAAACTGTAACCATGTATTGATCAACGAGCTAGTCAACTAGAGGCTTACTAGGGACATGGTGTTGTCTATGTATCCACACATGTATCTGAGTTTCCTATCAATACAATTATAGCATGGATAATAAACAATTATCATGAACAAGGAAATACAATAATAATAACTAATTTATTATTGCCTCTAGGGCATATTTCCAACATTAAGTTGAACCATTAATTAACAATCTCACATCTGTCATGGATTCACTCAAGCCCAAACCATGTCTACGAGCATATCATAGCAATATAAGCAACGTGTAGAAGTAACTCCCAAGGGTTTGATAGTAACAGGGCAATAGGTTCTAACTCAACAACTAGTTCCCAACCCACAAGTTAATGAAATCTTAATCATGCAATGTTTGAGGATTGAACTAATGCATAAAAACTGGGTATGAAAAGAGTATGATCAATGTGTTACTTGCCTTGCTGACGATCCGCGAATCCTAGAGACTCGTAGTAACACGCTTCGCACTCCAGGAATTCTATCGCAAACAAACAATAACATACATAAGCAACAAGCAAATATGCACAAGCAAAAATCAAGTAAAATTGGTTGAGCAGAAAGTTCAATTTAAGAACTCCGGTTCACAAAAAGAATCAAATCAAACGGAGCAACAAAACTCAAACGGCGAAAGAAACAAGATCCGTTTACTAATCTGAACTAGAGTCAAATTTTACAGTACCAAAATCTTGTTTAAGTTGATTAAACAGAAAGAGTGTCTCGAGACAAAACTCTAGGCGTTTGAATCACCTGATTCCGACTAACGAGTGAAAAGATAAACAGAAACTAAGATCGGATCAGAAATCGCGATCGAAAATAATCGCAGATAAATCCGATAAAAGAAAACTGACGAACAGACTAACGAACGAGCGTTCGTTATCTGTAACTAACGGAAGAAGACCGTTCATTTAAACGAACGTACGGACGAACGTCCGCTAAATAGAAGAACCAAGAAAAACCGGCGAACTGATCTAAAAAAAACCGAACTAGGGTTTCTAAAGAAAAACCAAACGGTTTAAAAAAACCGGCGGCTTGGATCCCGCGCGGTACCTCCGGCGAGGGGCTCCGGTGAGGCGGGGTTGGCCGGCGGGCGGGCTCGGCTTGGCGGCAAGCGGCGGCGGCGGTGCTCGGCTATGGCGGCAGTAGCGATGGCGGCGTGATGGCGGCAAGCGGCTCCGGCGGTGGTGGCTCGGGCGGCGGTGGTTGTGGTGGTTGGGGTCGGGGCGCGTATATAAAGGGGGCGGGCGACTTGGGGAAGGGGGCAAGGCGGCGGTGCGGATTCCGACTCGGACTCGGTCGGCGGCGTGGCGGTGACGCTGGCGGTGGCGCCCGGTTTGGCTGCAGCCCGGCTGGGTTTCCCGCCCAGAACCTCCTTTTTTTAAAAAAATTCACCGACAGAAATAAAATCCTAGAAAATAAAATAAAAACCTAAAAATGCGAAAACAAATTTTCACCGTCTAAATAAAATATTTAGAACGAGATGAACATTGTCTTGGCCCTAAAATGCAATTTTGAAAACGTGCAATTTTTATAATGCAAATAAAAACCAAATAAAATCAAATAAATGATTTTAACATTTTCCCTCCAATATTTCAATTTTTTTGGAGAAGTCATATTATCTCCTCTCATATATTTTCTATATGAAATATTTTTCAGAGAGAAAAATAATTAAAATCAAAATCCTCGTTTCATTATTTGATAAAAATCAAACATGAAAACCGGGAAATCCCCAACTCTCTCCGAGGGTCCTTGAGTTGCTTAGGATTTCGAGGATTGTGGAACGAGAATGAAATAAAATATGATGTGCAAGAATGACCTATGTATAACATTTCAAATTGAAAATTTGGGATGTTACAATTTGCCTCCCAAATCTGGACACATCAAATATTGCCCATTGGGGCTGATTTCTTGATCATTTTGGGTGATTTCTTCACCAGTTTGGCTGTTTGCTTCCTTCTGCTGCATCAACACAGAGCTCATGCACATGGTTATGAGAATTAGTCAATGATGGATCAACACTATTATTATCCCCCCTTTGATCAAAACAAGTGAGATGAGAGGGCAAAAGTAAAATTTCTGGGCGAAGTAGGGCACCGGCATTTGGATGGAGGTCAGCAAAGGGGAACTTGGTTTCATCGAAGACCACATCACGTGAAATGTAGACACGGCCAGAAGAGACATCTAGGCATTACGCCTTTGTGCATGGCACTGTAGCCAATGGAAACACATTGCTTAGATCTAAACATAAGTTTGCGGTTGTTGTATGGTCTAAGATTGGGCCAACAAGCACAGCCAAACACACGAAGAGAAGTGTAGTCTAGTTTGGTATGGAGGAGTTTTTCTGTAGGTGTTTCATTGTTGATGACACGACTTGGAAGCATGTTAATGATGTGGACAGCGGTGAGGAAAGCCTCATCCCAAAACTTTGGTGTCATGGAGGCGCCAGCAAGGAGAGCTAAACCAACTTCTACAATGTGACGATGTTTGTGTTCTGCCGACCCATTTTGCTGATGGGCGTGTGGGCAAGACACATGATGAGAGATACCAAGTTCTTCAAAAAATGAGTTGAGCTTTTCATACTCACCTCCTCAATCAGATTGGAGGGCAAGTATTTTACTATCAAACTTACGTTCAACGAGTGCTTGAAAGTTACGAAAAACTTGGAATACTTCAGATCGTTTCTTAAGCAGATAGATCCATGAATATTTGCTATAATCATCTATGAAGCTCACATAGTACGTGTGTCTACCGACAGAGGACGGGGCAGGCCCCCACACATTAGAAAAAATAAGTTGCAGCGGTTTGGTAGAAACACTAGTTGAGATTGGATATGGCAACTGATGACTTTTTGCTCTTTGGCACGAATCACAAATAGTTTCAACATCACGCTCTCCAACATATGGGAGCTTATTTTTCCTAAGCACTCGTTCAACTAAAGAAAAAGCTGCATGTCCTAAATGATCATGCCACCATGTGGAAGATAGCTTGGTGGCACTAAAAACTTGTTTATTGAACCTTGTTCAAATCTCCGGAATCCAAGGATAGAGCCCGCGAATGCATCTACCTCGGTACAGTACCTTCCTCGTTACCTGATCCTTGATCAAAAAGAAGAAAGGGTGAAACTCGAGGAAGACATGATTATCAATAGCAATGCGGTGAACGAAGAGAAGGTTTTTAGATGCACTAGGGACATGCAAAATTTTCCGAAGATGAATTGGACGATGCGGGGTTTTAATAATTGAGTGACCAACATGACAATTTTCATACCTTCTCCACTTGCGGTGTGGATGTGGTCTTGGCCGCGGTCACCTTCTCGAGTTCGCCGGTGATGTGGTTCGTAGCGCCACTGTCCATGTACCAGTTTGTGTCCACGTTGCACGACCCATCAGCCGCAGCATCCACCTTCTCATCCTGAGAGTCATCATCATCGTCGAACCTGTACCAGCAATCCTTGGCCGAGTGGCCAGGTTTGCCACAGATCAGACATCTGACAGCATCAGGGTGCGACCGATTGGAGTTGTTGCGGCGGCCCTGGTTGTTGTTGGAGGAGGGCCGTCCGCCACCATCGTGGTTTCCACGGGGGTTGTTGCTGGTGTTGGGCCGCCATTGTGCCTGCCCCTGCCGCGCCTGCGATGATGTGAACCGCCACCCTGACCGCGCATGGCCGCGTCGGCGGAGGACTTGAAGCCGCCGCCGGAGTAACCCCCTTGGTAGAGGGCAACCCGCTGGTCGAAGTAGCTGATCATGGCGAACAGATCGTCGAGCGAGATGGGCGTGGTGCAGGCATCGAGCGCAGAGACGAGGGGCTGGTACTCCATGTCGAGGGCGGCGATGATGTAGGAGACGAGTTCACCATCTCCGAGCGGCTTTCTAGCGGCCGCGAGCTCATCTGAAAGTGAGCGCATGTGCCCGAAGAAGCTCGCCACGGGCAGCGTCCCTTTCTGCGCGTTGGCGAGGGCGACACGGATGTTATTGGCGTGAGATAGAGACTGGGACGAAAACATGTTCGCCAGTGCTGTCCAGAGATCTTACGCATGATCGATTGTGGTGACCTGCACAAGAACCTCCTTGGAGAGATTATTCATAAGGTATCTGTCGGTGTCAAAACTGGTGGATCTCGGGTAGGGGGTCCCGAACTGTGCGTCTAGGCGGATGGTTACAGGAGACAAGGGACACGATGTTTTTACCCAGGTTCGGGCCCTCTCGATGGAGGTAAAACCCTACTCCTGCTTGATTAATATTGATGATATGGGTAGTACAAGAGTAGATCTACCACGAGATCAGAGAGGCTAAACCCTAGAAGCTAGCCTATGGTATAATTGTTGTTCGTCCTACGGACTAAAACCCTCTGGTTTATATAGACACTGAAGAGGGCTAGGGTTACACAGGGTCGGTTATAATGGGAGGAGATCTACATATCCGTATCGCCAAGCTTGCCTTCCACGCCAAGGAAAGTCCCATCCGGACACGGGATGAAGTCTTCAATCTTGTATATTCATAGTCAAGGAGTCCGGCCAAAGGTTATAGTCCGGCCATCCGGACACCCCCTACTCCAGGACTCCTCAAGAGCCCCGAACCAGGCTTCAATGACGATGAGTCCGGCGCGCAGATTGCCTTCGGCATTGCAAGGCGGGTTCTTCTCCAAATTCTATGTACCTGTTGAATAGTGTCCGGCTTCTCGTGAATATTGTGCTCCTTGGCTTCCACGCCCAATAATGGCCGTCTTCCATGTGTCAAACGAATGCGAAAAGCCGTGGTGTTTTACATTTACCCCCCTAGCTGCGCAAATGAGCTGCCTATAAAAGAGACGAGGATTTAGATCCGAATCACACCATCTTCCCTTCGTGAGCATTCATCGGAGCGCATCCGACAGAGATCCATTCCATCATGGCCAGTCGACGCAGTTCCTCCTCTCGCCCTCCCAGCGCTCAGCCTGGAGGTTGGGAGAGATGTTCCATCCCGCACAGTGAGCTAGTGACGCTCCAAACCAAGGGATTCCTTCCCCCAGCCTTCATGGTCCCGGTTCGAACCGGACTTGCCACCTATAATGGCGGAGAGCAAGCGGAGAGCATCCGCAGTCCCTCCAAAGGAGAGCGGGTATGCCTTGTCCCTTATCTGATAAGAGGGCTCGGATTTCCAATTCATCTGTTTCTCCGGGGTCTCCTGGAGTTCTACGGCCTCCAGTTGCACAACCTTACGCCTGCCTCCATATTGCATATTGCGGGCTTCATAGCCCTTTGTGAGCTGTTTTTGGGCATCGAGGCTCATTTCAGCCGCGAAGAAGCTGTTCTGCCTTGTGCCCCGTTCTCAGGAGGGGTCGATATATCAAGTGGGCGGAGCCGAACTATGGCGCATCGCCGGGACCGGATATCTATCCAGAACCCCAAGGAAGGTGTCCGAAGACTGGCCTTCAAGATGGTTTTATATAGAAGATGTCCCCCTGCCGGACCCTGTTCGGATCGGCCTCCCCGAGTTCAATAATGCTCCTTTGAAGAAGCGCCTAAGCTGGCGTCCACGGAACCCCCAGAGGGAAAATGACAAGGACGTCCTTTACCTGATGAGCCGGATAAGGTTGTTAGCTCATTCCGGACTGACCATGATTAGGGTCATGGCCACATGCATTATGCGGGGGGTGCAGCCGCTTCAGTATAGAGGACACCCCATGTGGGATTTCAACGGGGAGGATGATGCCACCCGCTGCGGCCGTAAGGGGCCGGGATCGGTTGCCGCTCTGACGAAGATCTTGTCCGCATTGTATAAGGGAGAAGAGGAGGAGTTCCTCGCGTCAATCCACTGTATGGATTTTCTATGAACAATCCTCCAAGCTGGTTAAGCGGACATTTCTTTTTGCCCATCTGTTCCATATTCCCATAGTTAAGTACCTTATCTTGTGATTTCGACGTAGGAATTGCGCCGGGCCGTAAAGGATATAAACATGCCTCCACCACAACACGAGCATCCGGAACGTTCCCTTGATCCGGCCTTCCAAGAGGATCCGGACATATCCGTGGAGCTGATCGATGGGGTATTTAACCAACTGAGCATCGACAATGCCTTGGTGGCTATTACAGCCAATTATCCTAGACTGTTCCCCGCCTCACAAGTAATCGAGACCGAAGTCCTAATACTTCGAAGATGATCCATCTGTGCTTATTTTTTATCACCGTATACCAATGGTATTTCGCAGGGGAGGATCTCGAGGCGGAATGCCGAGCCTGCGGCGACTAGCCAACAGGGGACCGCGAGGGCGGGTAGGCTAAAGAGACACGCAGTCCGGGTCGAGGCACCGGCGCAGCAGTAAGGCGCGCTTCCTTATTCCAAGGTATTATTCTACGATGCATATTAATGCCCGTGCTCTCCTTTTTTTAGGAAAAAGAAGGCTCGCCGGACTATATCCGGAGAGATTGCCAATCGAGCCTCCACCAGCCAGGCTCCAAAGCAAGGTCCAGAAGCAGAGGCGAACACGAGGCATGCGTTGGACGCTCCTCCGACAGAGGATGTGGACAGACTGTCCGCCACCAATTCCAAGGTGGAGAGTGCAATGAATCACAGGCGTCGCCGGATAGTTCTTCATGACGCTTGTTTCTTCCAAGAGGCATTGGATGCCTTCAATTCGGGAGATGCGTACCTCCGTGCCGCTCAAAATGGTCTAGCCAGAGCCACGGAGCAGTATGTGAAAGACATACGGTTGAGAAAATTTGATGGTTATATATGTCAGTAGCCCCCGAGACTTGAAACAGTTAGGATAACTGATTTAAGGATCGTTTGTTATGCATGATCTTACAGAAAAGAATACCCAACTGTCCCAGGAGCTGGAAGAGTGCAAAGCCCAACTAGAGGCCGCACTAGCCGCGGGCAGGAGGCCAAGGAGACCCCTCCGGTAATATACGCTTGAAAGATAAGTATGTTGTGAAGTGCGGCGTGTGCAACCGACAATATCATTGCAGATGGCGCCGGAGTAGATCCGGATAAGCAACATCTCTTGCGCCGGTTAAAGGACGGCGAGAGCGTGCTTACGAGGGTGAGGCAGGAGAAGAATAATCTCCAAGATGCCAACACCCAGCTGGGCGAGGAACTAAAGGATGTTCGTGCTCAAATTGCCGGACTCCGTGAAGGAGAATCGGCGACTTCAACGCGACATTTTTAGTAAGTGCTTGAACGAACTTTGAAAAAGAGTTCGGCGAGGAAGTCGACTAACAGAGTTATGTCTCAGAGGTATGCTCACAGTCGCCCCGCAGAGGAAATGCCCGGTTCTACGGGTGACCTTCTTCCCGAAGCCAGATAACCGCATTTAACGAAGTTCGGCAGTGATGAAAGGCGCCGCCTGTGCCTTGTGGCTATCTGTCTCCATGCCCAAGGCCTTGGAGAGCTTGCAGAGAGGCTTAAGGGAGCGGCTGCGCTTCGATTATGGAAGATATCGGCCTGCCGTCAAGGCGCCAGGAGGCTCGGGCCATGGTGAAAACGCGGTACACGAAGGCTGACCCAAACCACATGGCCGAGGTTGGACCTGTGGGGGCCGATGGGAAGGAGATCCCTGTGAGCTTAGTGTACTACCAAGTAGAGTTGGCCGCCAAATATTCCCAACAGGACTGTAAACTAGATAGCATGTTGGATGGTATTGAAGAGGAATATGCTCAGTCAAATTGACTATGTAATTTAAGATGACATGTAAAATGCCTTCTAGCCGGATTGTAGATCGTTTTTCATGGCGGACCTTTTCGCTTCGACCTCGGGACCCGATAGTCCGGAGTGTGTCCGAATACCCTCTCGGTTATATAAGAACTAGGGAATGCATGGAGACCAGGCGAAGGGGTCATTATTGCTTGAACATACAAGTGCCCAGCTAGTTATGTTATATTACAAGGTTAGTAAGAAACATCTTCCAGGAGAATAGTTCCGTTAGGGGTTCCTTTCTCAGGAGGCATGCCCTAAAGTGCATGTCGGACCAAAAAAAAAAGCAAAAAGCATATGGGGGCAGGTAAATAAACAAGTGAGAAATCATCTTTAGTTCACCGAATCGAATATTCCCTTAAGAATTCTAGCCGGCTTCACCCGGTCGAGGTACACATCCGGTGACCCGGCAAGAATAATTGCAGAGGTGCTCCCTTTACCGCCTAGCCGAACAATCGGGAACGAGGGGTAAGCACAGGAGCCGTGCAACCCAGCTTGGCCAAAACTTAAGTCATATCGATGCATATAATGGTGAATAAAATGTACATGCGGAAGTGTGACACATGTGTTGGGCGTGAAGCTCAGATAAATAAGCTTCATTAAAGAAGCCCCGAGTATAATGAGCGGATAGCGCGTCGGTTAAAGTAACAAGGCGCGAACAAGCCCTTAAGACTGTAAGGGGAGGGAGGAGATGGAGAGAAATGTAAGATGCTTAATGTGTAAAAACAGACAGAGGAAGGAGACGAACACAGAGTCCGGGCGCTAGGCGTAGAATCTTCGGAGACGGGTGCGTTCCATGGATTCGGCTCGAGTCGGTTATCCGATGCATCCCGCAGACGGCAGACGCTTCCACCAACAGGACTTGGTCAATAATAAAGGGACCTTCCCATTTGGGCTTGAGTTTGTCCTTTTCTTGTCCGGCAGCGAGAACTAACTTCGCTAACATTGTAAGTTTTGGCCCGCATTTCTGCTTTGATATCTTCGAGCCTGCTGTTGATAGAATGCGGAACGAGCTTTTGCCACGCCACGCTCCTCCTCCAAGGTGTCCAAACTGTCCCGCCGATCGAGTTCGGCTTCTCTTTCTTCATACATGCGCACGCGAGGTGAGTCATGAATTATGTCGCAGGCAGAACTGCCTCTGCGCCAGATACCATAAAGAATGGTGTGAATCCGGTTGTGCGATTCGGCGTGGTCCGCAGCCCCAGAGTACGGAGTCGAGCTCCTCTACCCAAAGGCGTGTTAGATTCCTTGAGGGACCGCACTAATCTGGGTTTGATGCCGCTCATGATTAGACCATTTGCTCGCTCGACTTGACCGTTAGTTTGTGGGTGATAGATCAAGCATAGTCGAGCTTGATGCCCATGTTTTTGCACGAGTTTGACCTCGTCGGCCATAAAGTTCGTGCCGTTATCGGTGATGGTGTTGTGGGGACGCCAGAACGGTGTCGACCCACGATATGAAGTCTATCACCGGTCCGGATTCGCCGTCTTAACAGGCTTGGCCTCTATCCATTTGGTGAATTTATCCACCATGACCAAGAGGTATTTTTGCTTGTGGGTTCCCCCTTTAAGGGGTCCTACCATGTCAAGCCCCCAGACCGTGAAGGGCCAGGTGATGGGTATAGTTTGGAGGGCGGTGGGTGGCATATGGCTTTGGTTAGCAAAGAGCTGGCAACCGACGCATTGTTGGACTAAGTCCTGAGCATCTGCCCGGGCCGTCGGCCAAGATAAAATCTCAGACGGAAGGCCTTGCTTACAAGGGCCCGGGCTGCTGACGTGGTGCCCGCCGAGTCGGCATGAATTTCAGCCGTAAGATTCCGCCCTTGCTCTTTGGAGATACACCTTTGAAGGACTCGGTGGTGCTTTTCTTATAAAGCTATCCTCATGGACTTTATAGGCTTTAGATCGCCGCACTATGCAGCGTGCCTCGCTTTTGGTCCTCGTGAAGTTCCTGCCTGGTTAGGTAGGCTAGGAATGGTTCCATCCACGGGCAATGACTGCCATTATTACGTAAATTTGAAGATGTTACTTCATTTGTAGAGCCTCCGGTTGTGTCGAGAATGTTCGTGTCGGCGATGCGGTTGGGTCCGGGCTGTTATTTCCGGACTCCTTCCCATAATACGGATGGCTTGAACAGCCTCTCTAAGAAGACATTGGGGGGGGGGGGGGACGGCATCGCGCTTTGCGCCAATGCGTGCCAAGACGTCTGCTGCCTGATTGTTTTCCGAGCTATATGGTGAAATTTGAGCCCTTCGAACCGAGCTGGCATTTTTAGGACGGCGTTGCGATAAGCTGCCATTTTCGGATCCTTGGCGTCAAAGTCTCCATTTATTTGGGATATCACGAGGTTCGAATCCCCGTGCACCTCTAGGCGTTGAATGCCCATGGAGACTGCCATCCGGAGACCATGTAGAAGGGCCTCAGATTCGCTGCGTTGTTGGAGTCCATATACATTATCTCGAGTACGTATTGAATCAGATATCCTGTTGGGGACGCTGAACGACTCCAAATTTCTAGACCAGCCAACATTTTGGAGCCGTCGAAGTGCATGATCCAGTTGGAATATGTGCCGTACTCTTTAGGGAGTTCGGCTTCAGTCCATTCGGCGACGAAGTCGGCCAAAACTTGCGACTTAATAGCTCGCCGTGGCTTATAGGTTATGTCGAACGGGAGGAGCTCAATGGCCCATTTGGCAATCCGGCCCGTCACGTCGCGGTTGTCTATAATGTCGTTAAGAGGTACTGGAGGCTACTGTTATCGAACACTCTTGAAAGTAGTGTCGCAGCTTCCGGGATGCTATAAACACCGCGTACGCTATCTTTTGATAATGCGGATACCGTGACTTGCATGGAGTGAGGACAGTGGACATGTAGTAAACTGGTTTTTGAAGGGGGAACTTGTGTCAGTCCGCTTCTCGCTCGACAACGAGCAGCGCTTACAACTTGATGAGTTGCCGCAATGTATTATAGCATTGGTTCGCCGATGTTAGGCGCGGACAGACCGGGTTTGTTGCCAATATGGCTTTTATTTCTTCGAGTCCGGCCGTGGCGGCATCCGTCCACTCGAAGTGTTCGGTGCGCCGGAGGAGGCGATAAAGGGGTAATGCCTTTTCTCCCAAGCGAGAGATGAAGTCAATTTTTGTATTTGTTTGAGGTCCTTTGGGATATCAAATTGTGACAGAGCTCGGATCTTGGCTGGGTTTGCTTCAATTCCTCTACCGGATACAATGAAGCCCAAGAGCTTTCCGCCGGTACCAAAACGCATTTTTCCGGTTAAGCTTGATGTCATATGTTCAGAGGTTATCGAATGTGAGCCTCAAGTCATCTACTAGAGTTTCGACATGCTTGGTTTTGACGACCACATCATCTACGTATGCCTGCACTGTTTTGCCGATCTGGTTTGCCAGACATGTCTGAGTCATGCGCTGATATGTTGCGCCGGCGTTTTTTAGCCCGAAGCGCATTGTGTTGAAGCAGAATGGGCCGTATGGGGTGATGAATGCCGTTATGCTTGGTCAGGCTCTGCCATCTTAATTTTATGGTAGCCGGAGTATGCGACGAGGAAACACAATGAATCGTGTCCTGCGGTAGCGTCGATAATTTGATCAATGTGGGGGAGGGGGAAGGGATCCTTTGGGCAAGCCTTGTTGAGGTCCTTGAAATCGACGCATAGGCGCCAGGATTTGTCCTTCTTTGGTACCATCACCAGGTTTGCTAGCCAGTCCGGATGTTTTATATCTCTGATGAATCCGGCCTCCAATAGTTTGGCTAGCTCCTCTCCCATGGCTTGTCTCTTGGGTTCGAAGAAACGCCGAAGAGCCTCGCTTGATCGGCTTGAATCCTTTTTAGGATGTTTAGGCTGTGCTCGGCCCGGCGTGGGATTCTGGCATGTCCGAAGGGTGCTGCAAAAATGTCCCAATTTTCGCAGAGGAATTCTCGTAGTGTGGCTTCTACATCAGGGTTTAATTGCGCCCGATGGAGGCCGTTTTGTAGGGTCCGTTGGATGGACTTGGAATTTGACTATTTCGTTCACGGTTTAAAGGAGGTGGACTTGGATCTTTTATCGAGTATCACGTCGTCCCTGTTCACCGTGGAGCGCTTGGCCGATCAGTTCCTCGGCCGCTAGGGCTTCGGATAGTGCCTCAAGGGCGATGCGGCTGTCTTATTTTCGGTAGCGGAGTGCTATGTCCGGTCACTAGCAAGATTCATGATTCCGCTGGGCCCGCATTTTGAGCTTCATGTACCCGTAATGGGGTATAGCTTGAAAATTGTGAATGCCTCTCGCCTAATAGAGCGTGGTATCCGCTGCTGAACGGGGCCACTTGGAACGTGACCTCCTCGGACCTGTAATTATCCGGCATGCCGAACACCACATCGGTGTGATTTTTCCTCAGACAAAGACGCTTCCCGACTGGGGATTATTCCTCTAAAGGTTGTGTTGCTTCGCTCAATGCGGCTCCAATCTATTTCCATTTTTCGAAGGGTTTCCTCATAAATGAGGTTCAATCCGCTGCCACCGTCCATGAGTACCTTGGTAAGGCGAAAGTCGTCCACTATTGTACTGAGGACCAATGCGGCTGGTGCTCGGGCTATTTGAAATTTAGGTTCATCACTGGCATTAAAGGTAATAGCCGTGTCACTCCATGGGTTTATCGTTGCTACTTGGTAGACTTCGGCAAGGCTGCGGAGTGTTCGTTTCCGCATATTATTTGATGCGAAAGTCTCAAAGACTGTTAATACCGTACTGGTATCCCTGGGCTGGTGCTCTGTGGATTCTGGGGTTAGAACCTCTTCACCACTTTTGGCCACCTGCCGGAGTATCCAACATGCTCTAAGGCTATGAGTTGGTGTGGCGCCCTTTGTACTATGAATTTTACAGGGTCCATTGAGCCATCCCTCCAGTACGGTTCCATGCCCTGTAGGGGGTTTTTGTTTTTTGGTGTTTAACCCGGTGGTAGCGATAATGCACCCTTTTATTTCGGACTGGGTTTGTATTCAGGGTCGGATTGTCCCAAAATCTTACTTCGGTTTTCATGGCGCTTTCCATCACATAGTACTTTCGTACTATGGACGCCAAGTCAGCAAAGCTTGTAATTTCACGGCACCTATGGCGTTGAGGATTACCTTGTCCGTGCAATTATTGCAGAAGAATGAAATTGCGTCTTCCTCGCGGCAGTCCTTTATCCTGTTCATAACCAGGAGGAATCGCCCAAAGAATGATGTAATCGCTTTCCTCGGGATCTTGCCTAATTTTGGATAGATCGCATATGTTCAGGTGGGTGGGTGGAATTAAATCTGAAACCTCACCCAATCTGAGACTCATGGGCCAAGGAGTTTCCGAACTCGGAAGTTTGGATTCTTGGATGGTGTCCAATGAATCTAGCCCGTTGCCTGACTCTAAGTTCAGGTCTTGAGTGACGTCCTCCCCTCCGCAGGTATCCGGCTTGGAGGGATCGGGAATCCGGACATAGCTAGTCCTTAAGATAGATGAAGGGTCGCCGCATTGTTCCTCCACCACAACAGCAACGTGATGGGTGACCCGGGAGAGTTAATCTCTCTCGAGATCGGGTTTAGGCCCAATCTGATCAGAAGTCAGTAGCGACTCCTGTGGCAGCGATGCGATCCAGAGCTCGTTTAAGGAAGAGAGCTCCGTCGGACCTAATCGCTCGGCGAAGTTCGAGTTGACGTGAAGATTGCTTTTCGATAACCCAAGAAGTCATCGTCGGCGCGGCGGCCGAACAGGCGATCATAAGAAAACCGCCTAGCCGGAGAGTTTGGCCGATAGCCAAAGCTCCTTTAGCAACAGTGCCATCTTTAAAGACGGGATGAGGCATCCTTGCTGATGGCGACGGCACAGAGGAACTCTCAATGAAAGCACCAATGTCGGTGTCAAAACCGGCGGATCTCGGGTAGGGGGTCCCGAACTGTGCGTCTAGGCGGATGGTTACAGGAGACAAGGGACACGATGTTTTTACCTATGGTCGGGCCCTCTCGATGGAGGTAAAACCCTACTCCTGCTTGATTAATATTAATGATATGGGTAGTACAAGAGTAGATCTACCACGAGATCGAGAGGCTAAATCCTAAAAGCTAGCCTATGGTATGATTGTTGTTCGGCCCCACGGACTAAAACCCTCCGGTTTATATAGACACCGGAGAGGGCTAGGGTTACACAGAGTCGGTTACAATGGGAGGAGATCTACATATCCGTATCACCAAGCTTGCCTTCCACGCCAAGGAAAATCCCATCCGGACACGGGACGAAGTCTTCAATCTTGTATCTTCATAGTCCAGGAGTCCAGCCAAAGGTTATAGTCCGGCTATCCGGACACTCCCTAATCCAGGACTCCCTCAGTAGCCAAGTACCTGTTGCTCCTCATGGATCCAGACTGGATGAAGGAGGTTCGGTGTAGTGGCCTCCTTCCTGTCCTTGTCCTTGACAACGACGAGTTTGGACGGCTCAGGCATGGAGCCATCAACGTAGCCGAAGAAGTCCGCACCATGGAGCTGCGGCGTGACTTGAGTCCGCCAGAAGTATGTTTTTCAGGGGATATATAATGTGTATTTATGTTATGTATGTATCTATTGTTTAGCCAGTTCAGGCAAGTGTGTATCTCATAGTTAGTAGGAGCGGTTCATCAAGGTCATGTAATATCAGTGTCCAAGACCTCCAGTCTTGGCCCAACAGAGTGTATTTTGTGCTTTACTTATGAATAATGTTAGCTAATATCTCCAACCTGTGTTTCTTATTTGGTCTTTATATTTTTGTTGTGTTTAACATGTTGAATATCGTTCTCCTATAAGGAGAGGGTAAGTGTGTTGAGAGAAACTGCCAAATTATAAGTGCTCTTCGGATCTTTACCTAAAAAGGCTTTTGCCCTGCTTTATATATAAAGCAGTGACCAACGATACAAATCCGGGTACAACACGCCAGCAACTCACACAACACACACCCAAGGCAAGATACAAGGATGACGATGCACCGCAACACTACCCAATTGACCACCAAGCACACTACCGAAAGGACCACTTGGGGCCTTCCGAGACCTAGCCACAAAGAAGAAGTGAAGCGGGACAATGGCGAAGCATGGACTCCAAGGCAGTGCCTTCAAGAAGGGCACGAACCGATAGTCGCCACCGTTCGATCCCGAAGATCAAGTTTTCACCCGGAGCAACGTGAGCGAAGAGAACACCATGACGGAGCCTTCATGAAAGGAAACGATGCCCGCGGCCGCCGCCATCGTCGGCCGGAGGAGAAGACCGGGCAAGTTATGCACTCCGGTGTTAACCCTCCGCAAAACCACCATGCTACGCCAAACATCACCAACCATGGCACCCGCATGACCATGGCTGCTGATGTCGCTTGAACTACGTCGGTATTTCCCCAAAGAGGAAGGGATGATGCAGCACAGCTTCGGTAGGTATTTCCCTCAGTTATGAAACCAAGGTTATCGAACTAGTAGGAGAACCAAACAACACTATGTAAACGGTACCTGCACACAAAGAACAAATACTTGTAACCCGACGTTTTAAAGGGGTTGTCAATCCTTTTTGGGTAACGATGCCAGAAGTTCACGCATTGAAGGGATAAAACTGTGGTAGATTGATAGATAGAAATAACGGCAAATAAAACTCAGCGAGGTATTTTTGGGTTTTTGATAATATGTATATCTGAAAAATAAAATATGCAAATAAATAAAAAGGCAAATAGCAATATATATCTGAAAATATATGATGAGAAAATAGACCCGGGAGTCGTAGATTTCACTAGTGGCTTCTCTCGAGAAAATAGCATACGGTGGGTAAACAAATTACTGTTGGGCAATTGATAGAACATCAAATAATCATGACGATATCCAGGCAATGATCATTATATAGGCACCACGTACAATATTAGTAGACCAACTCCTGCCTACATCTACTACTATTACTCCACACATTGACCGCTATCCAGCATGCATCTAGTGTATTAAGTTCATGGAGAAACAGAATAGTGCAATAAGAACGATGACATGATGTAGACAAGATCTATTCATGTAGGAATAGTCCCCATCTTGTTATCCTTAATGGCAAAGATCAATACGTGTCTTGCTGCCCCTTCTGTCACTGGGAAAGAACACCGCTCGACCGAACCCATCACAAACACCTCTTCCCATGGCAAGAAAAATCGATCTAGTCGGCCTAACTAAACCAAAGATTCGAAGAAGAAATACGAGGCTATAAGTAATCATGCATATAAGAGACCAAAAGAAGACTCAAATAATTTTCATGGATAAAATAGATCTGATCATAAACTCAAAGTTCATCGGATCCCAACAAATACACGGCAAAAAGAGTTACATCAAATAGATCTCCAAGAGACCATTGTATTGAGAATCAAAAGAGAGAGAGGAAGCCATCTAGCTACTAACTACGGACCCGTAGGTCTACAATGAACTACTCACGCATCATCGGAGAGGCACCAATGAGGATGATGAACCCCTTCGTGATGGTGTCTAGATTGGATCTGGAACTTGCGGCGGCTGGAATTGTGTCTCGTCGACTCCTTTAGGGTTTTTGGATTTTCGGGGTATTTATAGAGCAAAGAGGCGGTGCAGGAGGCAGGTGAGTTGGGCACAACCCACCATGGCGTGCCTGGGCCCCCAGGCGCGCCCAGGTGGGTTGTGGCCCCCTCGGATCCCCCTCTGGTACTTCTTTGGCCCAACAGGTGTCTTCTGGTCCAGAAAAATCTCCAAAAAGTTTCATTGTGTTTGGACTCCGTATGGTATTGATTTTCTGTGAAGTAAAAAACAAGCAAAAAATAGCGACTGGCACTGGGCACTATGTCAGTAGTTAGTCCCAAAAAATGATATAAAGTTGCTATAAAATGATTGTAAAACATCCAAAATGATAATATAACAGCATGGAACAAGCAAAAATTATAGATACGTTGGAGACGTATCAACTGCCCGACTGCACCCAAGACACGTGCTCCGCCCACGAACACCGCGTCTCCCATCGTCAGGGCCACCGCCTTGCATCCAAGAACCTTCCTAAACACCATACCATACCGTCGGCTGGACGAGCTCAGGAGCGAACCTGTGGCATGAGATTCCCACTACGAGATCCCCCGGCTTTGTGATCTCTCTCGCGCGCGCGTGCGTCAATAGCATCAATGGAACGCCGGGGAGGTGCAGGTGAAGCTGGCGCCAGTGACAAGGGCCACTGTCTTGTTGGGGAACGCAGTAATTTCAAAAACATTCCTACGCACACGCAAGATCTATCATGGTGATGCATAGCAACGAGAGGGGAGAGTGTAGTCCACGTACCCTCATAGACCGTAAGCAGAAGCGTTATGACAATGCGGTTGATGTAGTTGTACGTCTTCATGATCCGACCAATCCTAGTACCGAAAGTACGGCACCTCCGCGATATGCACACGTTCAGCTCGGTGACGTCCCACGAACTCTTGATCCAGCCGAGTGTCGAGGGAGAGCTTCGTCAGCACGATGGCGTGATGACGGTGATGATGAAGCTACCGGCGAAGGGCTTCGCCTAAGCACTACAACGATATGACCGAGGTGGATTATGGTGGAAGGGGGTACCGCACACGGCTAACGCAATGATCGACTTGTGTGTCTATGGGGTGCCCCCCTCCCCCGTATATAAAGGAGGGGAGGAGGGGGCCGGCCGGCCCTCATGGTGCGCCCCAAGGGGGGATTACTACTCCTACTAGGAGTAGGTTTCCCACCTTTCCTAGTCCTAATAGGAGGGGAAGGAAGGGGAAGAGGAGAGGAAGAAAAGGGGGGCTGGCCCCCTTCCCAATTCGGATTGGGCTTGGGGGCGTGCCCCCACCTCTTGGCCGCCTCCTCTCTCTCCCGCTAAAGCCCATGTAGGCCCATATAGCTCCCGGGGGGTTCCGGTAACCCCCTGTTACTCCGGTATTTGCCCGAACTCATCCGAAACCTTTCCGGTGTCCAAACATAACCTTCCAATATATCAATCTTCATGTCTCGACCATTTCGAGACTCCTCGTCATGTCTGTGATCACATCCGGGACTCCAAACTACCTTTGGTACATCAAAACACATAAACTCATAATACCGATCGTCATCGAACGTTAAGCGTGCGGACCCTATGGGTTCGAGAACTATGTAGACATGACCGAGACTCATCTCCAGTCAATAACCAATAGCGGAACCTGGATGCTCATATTGGTTCCTACATATTCTACGAAGATCTTTATCGGTCAAACTGCATAACAACATACGTTATTCCCTTTGTCATCAGTATGTTACTTGCCCGAGATTCGATCGTCGGTATCTCAATACCTAGTTCAATCTCGTTACCGGCAAGTCTCTTTACTCGTTCCATAATGCATCATCCCGTAAATAACTCATTAGTCACATTGCTTGCAAGGCTTACAGTGATGTGCATTACCGAGAGGGCCCAGAGATACCTCTCCGATAATCGGAGTGAAAAATCCTAATATCGATCAATGCCAACTCAACAAACACCATCGGAGACACCTGTAGAGCATCTTTATAATCACCCAGTTACGTTGTGACGTTTGATAACACACTAAGTGTTCCTCCGATATTCGGAAGTTGCATAATCTCATAGTCATAGGAACATGTATAAGTCATGGATAAAGCAATAGCAATAAAACTATAACGATCATAATGTTAAGCTAAAGAATGGGTCTTGTCCATCACATCATTCTCTAATGATATGATCCCGTTCATGAAATGACAACACATGTCTATGGCTAGGAAACATAACCATCTTTGATTAACGAGCTAGTCAAGTAGAGGCATACTAGGGACACTCTATTTTGTTTATGTATTCACACATGTATCAAGTTTCTGGTTAATACAATTCAAGCATGAATAATAAACATTTATCATGAAATAAGGAAATAAATAATAACTTTATTATTGCCTCTAGCGCATACTTCCTTCAGTCTCCCACTTGCACTAGAGTCAATAATCTAGTTCACATCGCCATGTGATTTAACACCAATAATTCACATCATCGTGTGATTTAACACTCTATAGTTCACATCGCCATGTGATCAATACCCAATGGGTTTACTAGAGTCTATAATCTAGTTCACATCACCATGTGATTAACACCCAAAGAGTACTAAGGTGTGATCATGTTTTTCTTGTGAGAGATGTTTAGTTAATGGGTCTGCCACATTCAGATCCGTATGTATTTTGCAAATTTCTATGTCTACAATGCTCTGCACGGAGCTACTCTAGCTAATTGCTCCCACTTTCAATATGTATCCAGATTAAGACTTAGAGTCATCTGGATCAGTATCAAAACTTGCATCGACGTAACCCTTTACGACGAACCTTTTGTCACCTCCATAACCGAGAAACATATCCTTATACCACTAAGGATAATTTTGACCGATGTCCAGTGATCCACTCCTGGATGACTATTGTACCCTCTTGCCAAACTCATGGTGAGGTACACAATAGGTCTGGTACACAACATGGCATACTTTATAGAACCTATGACTGAGGCATAGGGAATGAATTTTCATTCTATTTCTATTTTCTGTGGTGGTCCGGTTTTGAGTCTTTACTCAACATCACACCTTGCAATACAGGCAAGAACTCTTTCTTTGATTGTTCCATTTTGAACTTACTTCAAAATCTTGTCAAGGTATGTACTCATTGAAAAAAACTTATCAAGCGTCTTGATCTATCTCTATAGATCTTGATGCTCAATATGTAAGCAGCTTCACCGAGGTCTTTCTTTGAAAAACTCCTTTCAAACACTCCTTTATGCTTCCAAAAAATTCTACATCATTTACGATCAACAATATGTCATTCACATATACTTATCAGAAAGGCTGTAGTGCTCCCACTCACTTTCTTGTAAATACAGGCTTCACCGCAAGTCTGTATAAAACTATATGCTTTGATCAACTTATCAAAGCGTAAAAATAAGATGCATAAAGGATAAACATCACATGCAATCAAAATATGCGACATGATATGGCCATCGTCATCTTATGCTTTTGATCTCCATCTCCAAAGCATCATCATGATCTCCATCGTCACCGGCTCGACACCTTGATCTCCATCGTTGCGTTGGGGTCGTCTCGCCAACTATTGCTTGTACAACTATTGTTAACGCATAGCGATAAAGTAAAGCAATTACATGGCGCTTGCATTTCATACAATAATTAAGAGACAACTCTAAGGCTCCTGCCGGTTGTCGATATTAAAAAAACATGATCATCTCATACATCAACATATATCACATCACAACATGCCCTGCAAAAATAAGTTAGATGTCCTCTACTTTGTTGTTGCAAGTTTTACGTGGCTGCTACGAGCATCTAGCAAGAACCATTCTTAACTATGCAAAAACCACAACGGTGATTTATCAAGTTTGTTGTTTTAACCTTCTTCAAGGACCGGCCATAGTCAAATTCGATTCAACTAAAGTAGGAGAAACAGACACCCGCCAGTCACCTTTATGCAAAACAAGTTGCATGTTAGTTGGTGGTACCGGTCTCATGTGCGTGGACATGTAAGGTTGGTCCGGGCTGCTTCATCACATAATACCGTCAAATCAAAATAAGACGTTGGTGGTAAGTAGTATGACTATCACCGCCCACAATTCTTTGTGTTCTACTCGTGCATATCATCTACGCATAGATCTGACTCGGATGCCACTGTTGGGGAACGTTGCCCGGAAGAAAAAAATCTACGCACACGCAAGATCTATCCATGGAGATGCATAGCTACGAGAGGGGAAGAGCATCTACGTACCCTTGTAGATCGCTAAGCAGAAGCGTTTATCACGCGGTTGATGTAGTTGTACTCTTTGCGATCCGATCACGATCCAGCCGATCTAGTGCCGAACTGATGGCACCTCCGAGTTTAGCACATGTGCGGCTCGATGAAGTCTCCTCCTTCCTGATCCAGCAAGCGGGAGAGGAGAAGTAGATGGGATCACAACCAACACGACAGTGTGGTGGTGATGGTGGTGGTGGAGTGATACGTCTCCAACGTATCTATAATTTTTTATTGTTCCATGTTGTTTTATTCTCAATCTTGGATGTTTTATAATCATTATAGTCATTTTATATCATGTTTTGGTACTAACCTATTTGCATAGTGCCAAGTGCCAGTTGCTGTTTTTTCCAAGTTTTTTATATTGCGGGAAATCAATATCAAATGGAGTCCAAATGCCACGAAACTCCATGATGATTTTTTATGGGCTAGAAGGAAGCAGATGGGCCCTGGTTGCACCTGGGGGAGTCCCGTGGAGGGGACAACCCACCAGGGCGCGCCAGGGCCTCCTGGCGCGCCCTGGTGGGTTGTGCCCACCTCGGGTGCCCCCGGACCGCCTCTTTGCTCTATAAATACCCAAAAAATACCATAACCCTAGAAGCGTTGATGAAATATTCATCCAGCCGCCGCAGAGTCCAGAACCACCAGATCCAATCTAGACACCATCACGGAGGGGTTCACCACTTCCATTGGTGCCTCTCCGATGATGCGTGAGTAGTTCTTTGTAGACCTTCGGGTCCGTAGTTAGTAGCTAGATGGCTTTCTCTCTCTTGCTGAATTCTCAATACAATGGTCTCTTGGAGATCCATATGATGTAACTCTTTTGCGGTGTGTTTGTTGGGATCTGATGAACTTCAAGTTTATGATCAGTCATATATTTTTATATCCATGAAAGTTATTTGAGTTTCTTTGATCTCTTATATGCATGATCTCTTATAGCCTCGTATTTCTTCTCCGATATTTGGGTTTTGTTTGGCCAACTTGATCTATTTATCTTGCCATGGGGAGAGGTGTGGTTCGATCTTATGTTGCTCGATCCCAGTGATAGAAAGGGAACCGACACGTATGTATCGTTGCTACTAAGGATAAAAAGACGAGATCTATATCTACAGCCATATAGATAAACGGATCTTGTCAACATCATGTCATCGTTCTTATTGCATTGCTCCGTTTTCCCATGAACTTAATACACTAGATGCATGTTGGATAGTGGTCGATGTGTGGAGTAATAGTAGTAGATGCAGGCAGGAGTCGGTCTACTAATCTTGGACGTGATGCCTATGTAATGATCATTGCCTGGATATCGTCATAATTATTTGAAGTTCTATCAATTGCCCTATAGTAATTTGTTTACCCTCCGTTTGCTATTTTTCTCGAGAGAAGCCACTAGTGAAACCTACGACCCTCGGGTCTTCTTTCTTATATATTTGCCTTGCGATCTACTTTTCCTTTGCATTTTTATTCAGATCTATTAAACCAAAAAATACAAAAATACCTTGCTGCGTTTTATCTTTATTTATTTTATTTGGCGTTCGATCTATCAATCTATTACAATTTACCTCACGTCCGCTTGCCTATCTTGAGGCGTCAGCACTGAAGGGATTGACAACCCCTTTAACTCGTCGGGTTGCGAGGTGTTGTTGTTTGTGTGCAGGTACTGTTTACGTTGTGTTGCTTGGTTCTCCTACTGGTTCGATACCTTGGTTTCATAACTGAGGGAAATACCTATCGTCGCTGTGCTACATCATCCCTCCCTCAGCTACCATCATGGAGCACCGACAGCGCTTCGCTAAGCGTCGCGGAGATGATGCGGTGGAACTACAGAGTAACGGGACAGAGAGGGGTGCGAAGGGCTTGGTGTATCCTCTTGGGGCGCCCCTCCCCTCTATATATAGGTGGAGGGTCATGGCAAACAGCCCCTCCAAGCCCTAGGGCGCAGCTAATGGGGAGAGGACTTGGACTCCAAATCCAATCCTATTTCTACTAGGACTCCTTCCTTTTTGTGCCTTCCCTAGCCACATGGGCTTTTGAGGACTTGGTGCGCCTAGCCCAATAAGACCAGGGCACCTCCCCGCAGCCCATGCTAGCCCTTGGGTCATGGTGAACCCACTTGTGGACTTCCAGACCCCTCCAGATGTTGGGGAACGCAGTAATTTCAAAAAATTCCTACGCACACGCAAGATCTATCATGGTGATGCATAGCAACGAGAGGGGAGAGTGTAGTCCACACACCCTCGTAGACCGTAAGCGGAAGGGTTATGACAACGCGGTTGATGTAGTCGTATGTCTTCACGATCCGACCGATCCTAGTACCGAAAATACGGCACCTCCGTGATCTACACACGTTCAGCTCGGTGACGTCCCACGAACTCTCGATCCAAATTGAGTGTCGAGGAGAGCTTCACAAGACGATGGCGTGATGACGGTGATGATGAAGCTACCATCGCAGGGCTTCGCCTAAGCACTACGACGATATGACCGAGGTGGATTATGGTGGAGGGGGGCACCGCACATGGCTAAGACAATGATCAACTTGTGTGTCTATGGGGTGCCCCCCTCCCCCGTATATAAAGGAGTGGAGGAGGGGGAGGGCCGAGTAGGATTCCCCCCCCCCCCTTCCAAGTAGGAGTAGGAGAGGAAGGAAGGAGGAGAGAGGGAGGAAGGAAAGGGGTGCCGGGCACCCTCCCAATTCGGATTTGGCTTGGTGGGGCGCGCCCCCTCCTATGTCGCCTCCTCCTCTCTCTCCCACTAAGGCCCAATATGGCCCATACACTCCCCGGGGGGTTCCGATAACCTCCCTTGCATCTCTAAGAATGCCCGAACTCACCCGGAACCATTCCGATGTCCAAACATAGCCATCCAATATATCGATCTTTATGTCTCGACCATTTCAAGACTCCTTGTCATGTCCGTGATCACATTCGGGACTCCGAACAACCTTCGGTACATCAAAACACATAAACTCATAATACCGATCGTCACAGAATGTTAAGCGTGTGGACCCTACGGGTTCGAGAACTATGTAGACATGACCGAGACTCATCTCTGGTCAATAACCAATAGCGGAACCTGGATGGTCATATTGGTTCCTACATATTCTACGAAGATCTTTATCGGTCAAACCGCATAACAACATACGTTGTTCCCTTTGTCATCGGTATGTTACTTGCCCGAGATTCGATCATCGGTATCTCAATACCTAGTTCAATCTCGCACGGCAAGTCTCTTTACTTGTTCCGTAATGCATCATCCCGCAACTAACACATTAGTCACATTGCTTGCAAGGCTTATAGTGATGTGCATTACCGAGAGGGCCCAGAGATACCTCTCCGACAATCGGAGTGATAAATCCTAATCTT
Organism: Aegilops bicornis; assembly: GCA_021605145.1. NCBI lineage: Eukaryota > Viridiplantae > Streptophyta > Magnoliopsida > Poales > Poaceae > Aegilops > Aegilops bicornis. The sequence goes on along the minus strand of CM038675.1, from coordinate 118,978,031 downwards.
GATCTATGCCAACTCAACAAACACCATTGGAGACACACAGAGAGCACCTTTATAATCACCCAGTTATCTTTGTGACGTTTGGTAGCACACAAAGTGTTCCTCCGTATTCAGGAGTTGCATAATCTCATAGTCATAGGAACATGTATAAGTCATGAAGAAAGCAATAGCAACATACTAAATGATCAAGTGCTAAGCTAACGGAATGGGTCAAGTCAATCACATCATTCTCTAGTGATGTGATCCTGTTAATCAAATGACAACTCATGTCTATGGCTAGGAAACTTAACCATCTTTGATTCAACGAGCTAGTCAAGTAGAGGCATACTAGTGACACTGCTTTGTCTATGTATTCACACATGTACTAAGTTTTCGGTTAATACAATTCTAGCATGAATAATAAACATTTATCATGATATATGGAAATATAAATAACAACTCTATTATTGCCTCTAGGGCATATTTCCTTTAGTCTCCCACTTGCACTAGAGTCAATAATCTAGATTACACGGTAATGATTCTAACACCAATGGAGTCTTGGTGCTGATCATGTTTTGCTCGTGAGAGAGGCTTAGTCAACGGGTCTGCAACATTCAGATCCGTATGTATCTTGCAAATCTCTATTCTCCCTCCTTGACTTGATCATTGATGGAATTGAAGCGTCTCTTGATGTGCTTGGTTCTGTTGTGAAATCTGGATTCCTTTGCCAAGGCAATTGCACGATATTGTCACAAAAGATTTTCATTGGACCCGATGCACTAGTTATGACACCTAGATCGGATATGAACTCCTTCATCCAGACTCCTTCATTTGTCGCTCAAGTAGCTATGTATTCCGCTTCACACGTAGATCCAGCCACGACGCTTTGCTTAGAACTGCACCAACTGACAGCTCCACCGTTCAATATAAATACGTATCCGGTTTGTGACTTAGAGTCATCCGGATCAGTGTCAAAGCTTGCATCGACGTAACCATTTACGACGAGCTCTTTCTCACCTCCATAAAGGAGAAACATATCCTTAGTCCTTTTCAGGTATTTCAGGATGTTCTTGACCGATGTCCAGTGATCCACTCCTAGATTACTTTGGTACCTCCCTGCTAAACTAATAGCAAGACACACATCAGGTCTGGTACACAGCATTGCATACATGATAGAGCCTATAGCTGAAGCATAGGGAACAACTTTCATTTTCTCTCTATCTTCTGCAGTGGTCGGGCATTGAGTCTGACTCAACTTCACACCTTGTAACAAAGGCAAGAACCCTTTCTTTGCTTGATCCATTTTGAACTTCTTCAAAATTTTATCAAGGTATGTGCTTTGTGAAAGTCCAATTAAGCGTCTCGATCTATCTCTATAGATCTTGATGCCCAATATATAAGCAGCTTCACTGAGGTCTTTCATTGAAAAACTCTTGTTCATGTATCCTTTTATGCTATCCAGAAATTCTATATAATTTCCAATCAACAATATGTCATCCACATATAATATTAGAAATGCTACAGAGCTCACACTCACTTTCTTGTAAATACAGGCTTCTTCGAAAGTCTGTATAAAACCATATGCTTTTATCACACTATCAAAATGTTTATTCCAACTCCGAGATGCTTGCACCGGTCCATAAATGGATCGCTGGAGTTTGCACACTTTGTTAGCATCCTTTGGATTGATAAAACCTTCAGGTTGCATCATATACAACTCTTCTTTAAGAAATCCATTAAGGAATGCAGTTTTGACATCCATTTGCCAAATTTCATAAAATGCGGCAACTGCTAACATGATTCGGATAGGCTTTAAGAATAGATACGGGTGAGAAACTCTCATCGTAGTCAACACCTTGAACTTGTCGAAAACCTTTTGCGACAATTCAAGCTTTCTAGATAGTAACACTACTACCAGTGTCCAATCTTCCTCTTGAAGATCCATTTAATCTCAATGGCTCGCCGATCATCGAGCAAGTCAATCAAAGTCCATACTTTGTTCTCATACATGGACCCCATCTCAGATTTCATGGCCTCAAGCCATTTTCCAGAAACTGGGCTCATCATCGCTTCCTCATAGTTCGTAGGTTCGTCATGGTCAAGTAACATGACCTCCAGAACAGGTTTACCGTACCACTCTCGTGCGGATCTTACTCTGGTTGACCTACGAGGTTCAGTAGTAACTTGATTTGAAGTTATATGATCATCATCATTAGCTTCCTCACTAACTGGCGTAGGAGTCACAGGAACTGATTTCTGTGATGAACTACTTTCCAATAAGGGAGCAGGTACAGTTACCTCATCAAGTCCTACTTTCCTCCCACTCACTTCTTTCGAGAGAAACTCCTTCTCTAGAAAGGATCCATTCTTAGCAACGAATGTCTTGCCTTCGGATCTGTGATAGAAGGTGTACCCAACAGTCTCCTTTTGGTATCCTATGAAGACACATTTCTCCGATTTGGGTTCGAGCTTATCAGGTTGAAGCTTTTTCACATAAGCATCGTAGCCTCAAACTTTAAGAAACGACAATTTGGTTTTCTTGCCAAACCACGGTTCATAAGGTGTCGTCTCAACGGATTTAGATGGTGCCCTATTTAACGTGAATGCAGCCGTCTCTAAATCATAACCCCAAAACGATAGCGGTAAATCAGTAAGAGACATCATAGATCGCACCGTATCTAGTAAAGTATGATTAAGACGTTCGGACACACCATTACGTTGTGGTGTTCCGGGTGGCATGAGTTGCGAAACTATTCCACATTGTTTCAAATGAAGACCAAACTCGTAACTCAAATATTCTCCTCCATGATCAGATCGTAGAAACTTTATTTTCTTGTTACGATGACTTTCTACTTCACTCTAAAATTCTTTGAACTTTTCAAATGTTTCAGACTTATGTTTCATCAAGTAGATATACCCATATCTGCTCAAATCATCTGTGAAGGTGGGAAAATAATGATACCCGCCACAAGCCTCAATATTCATCGGACCACATACATCAGTATGTATGATTTCCAAGAAATCTGTTGCTCGCTCCATTATTATGGAGAACGGAGTTTTAGTCATCTTGCCCATGAGGCATGGTTCGCAAGTACCAAGTGATTCCAAAAGCCCATCAGAATGGAGTTTCTTCATGCGCTTTACACCAATATGACCCAAACGGCAGTGCCACAAATAAGTTGCATTATCATTATCAACTCTACATCTTTTGGCTTCAATGTTATGAATATGTGTGTCACTACTATCGAGATTCAATAAAAATAGACCACTCTTCAAGGGTGCATGACCATAAAAGATATTACTCATATAAATAGAACAACCATTATTCTCAGATTTAAATGAATAACCGTCTCGCATCAAACAAGATCCAGATATAATGTTCATGCTCAACGCTGGCACCAAGTAACAATTATTCAGGTCTAAAACTAATCCTGAAGGTAGATGTAGAGGTAGCGTGCCGACGGTGATCACATCGACTTTGGAAGCATTTCCCACGCGCACTGTCACCTCGTCCTTAGCCAATCTTCGCTTAATCCGTAGTCCCTATTTTGAGTTGCAAATATTAGCAACAGAACCAGTATCAAATACCCAAGCACTACTACGAGCATTAGTAAGGTACACATCAATAACATGTATATCACATATACCTTTGTTCACCTTGCCATCCTTCTTATCTGCCAAATACTTGGGGCAGTTCCGCTTCCAGTGACCAGTCACTTTGTAGTAGAAGCACTTTCCCTCGTGCTTAGGTCCAGACTTGGGCTTCTTCACTTGAGCAGCAACTTTCTTGCCGTTCTTCTTGAAGTTCCCCTTCTTCCCTTTACCCTTTTTCTTGAAACTGGTGGTCTTGTTGACTAAGGGAGTCCTGGATTAGTGGGTCCTTGGGCGTCCGGCCTATGTGACGTGGGTCGGACTGATGGGCCGTGAAGATACAAGATAGAAGACTCTCTCCCGTGTCCGGATAGGACTCTCCTTTGTGTGGATGGCAAGCTTGGAGCTCGGATGTGAAGATTCCTTTCTCTGTAACCGACTTTGTACAACCCTAGTCCCCTCCGATGTCTATATAAACCTGAGGGTTTAGTCCGTAGAGGCAATCATAATCATACATTCTAGACTTCTAGTGTTTAGCCATTATGATCTCGTGGTAGATCAACTCTTGTAACCCTCATATTCATCAAGATCAGTCAAGCGGGAAGTAGGGTATTACCTCCATCGAGAGGGCACGAACCTGGATAAACATCGTGTCCCCTTTCTCCTGTTACCGTCGACCTTAGATGCACAGTTCGGGACCCCCTACACGAGATCCATCGGTTTTGACACCGACATTGGTGCTTTCATTGAGAGTTCCACTGTGACATCGAAAAAAGGATCGATGGCTCAACTTGTCATCAAGGATAGCATCACCTCTGGAGGAGCCCTGGCCTCAGGCCAAACCCTCCGGTTAGGCGACTTTACTATGATCGCCCGTTCGGCCGTTAAGCCGACGCTGACCTCTCAGGTCATCGAAAATTGCCTCCGTGTTGATTCTGAATACTCCAAACGGATGGATCCGGCGGATTTGTCGTCTTTAAATGAACTACTGGATCGCATCGCCGCTATGGGGGTCGCTACAGACTATGATCGGATTGGGTTTAAACCCGATCAGAGATAAATTAAATCTCTGTCGATCACCCATCAGACAGCGGTCGTAGAGGAGCAAAACAACGACTCTTCCCCTATGTTGAAGACGGACTATGTTCGGATATCCAAGCTCGAACAGCCGGATACCTGTCTACGGAACGACGCTCCTGGCCCTCCGAACCTAGAGTCGGACGTTGGGCCTAAAAAGTCAGTTGACATCCCGGAGCCCGAACTATTAAGCTCGGAAATTCTTCAAAATCCGGACTCCAAACTGGGTCAGGGTTCGGATTTAAAGCCACCCACCCACCACAGGCAACATTCACCAAGTAATTCCGGTCATCCGGATATATGCGACCTCATGTGCATACGACAGCAGTCTCAGAAAATAGTCCATCACTTTTGGGCCAGGTTCCTCCTTGTCAAAAACAAGATTAAAGATTGTCGCGGCGAGGACGCGGTTTCAGTATTCTGCAATAACTGCACGGATGAAGGAATCCTCAATGCCATCAACCGCCGTCGCATATTACACTTTGCTGACTTGGCAACCATAATGCAGAAATCTTGCGCAATGGAAAGCGCTCGAAAACTCGATACTCGGGAACCCCGGTTTCTGCTCACCCCCTCATGAAAGCAAAAGGATGCACCCTCGCGGGGCACCCAACCACATAGTGAAGAAAACTAAGCCCACTACGGCACGTGGAACCGTTCTGGAGAGATGGCTCGATAGGCCATGCAAAATACACACGACACCGGATACCGTACCAACCCACAGCCTTAGAGCATGGTCAAAGAAAACACAGCCTTAGAGCATGTTGGATACTCTGGCAAGTGGCCAAGAGTGGTGAGGATATCCTCACCAAAGAGCAACACCCCCCGGAGGGTGACGACCTCAGAGTATTGACGGTCTTCGAGACTTTCTCTTCAAACAATCGGCGCAAGAGAGCACTCCGCGACCTCACTGAAGTCTGCCAAGTCGCAGCAATAAACCCCTGGAACGACACGGCCATAACTTTTAATGCCAGTGATGAACCAAGACTCCGGACAATCCGGGCACCAGCCGCCTTGGTCCTCAATCCAATTGTGGATGGCTTTCGGCTCACCAAAGTGCTCATGGACGGCAGCAGTGGGCTAAACCTCATTTTCGAGGACACACTCATTAAAATGGAAATAGACAGGAGCCGCATCGAGCTGAGTAATACGACCTTCCGAGGAATAATTCCCAGCCGGGAGGCGTGGTGCGGGGGGAAAATCACACTTGACGTGGTATTCGGCACGCCAAAGAACTATCGGTCCGAAGATATAACCTTCCAAGTGGCCCCTTTCAACAGTGGATATCATGTCCTGTTGGGGCGAGATGCGTTCACACGCTTTCAGGCCATACCTCACTACGGGTATAAGAAGCTGAAGATGCCCGGGGCCAACTGTATTATCACTCTCGCCACTAATCCGGACATAGCCCTCCGCGCTGAAAACAAAACCGCATCCCTGGCCCTCGAGGCATTGTCCGAGGCCCTCGCGGCCGAAGAGTTAACTGCACTACACTCCATGGTGGACAGGGACGATGTAATCCTTGATAAACGCCCCAAATCCACCTCTTTCAAACCAGCAGACGAAATAGTCAAATTTCATGTCCACCCAATGGACCCCAAGAAGACAGCCTCCATCGGGGCACAGCTGGACCCAGCGGTCGACGCCACACTACGAGCGTTCCTACGCGAAAACTGGGACATATTCGCTTGGCACCCTTCTGATATGCCAGGGATCCCATGCAGGCTGGCCGAACATAGCCTCAATATATTGAAGGGATATAAGCCGGTCAGGCAAACACTGTCGCGCTTTTCTGAACCCAAACGACAAGCTATGGGGGAGGAGCTAGCCAAGTTAATTGAGGCCGGATTCATCAGAGAAATAAAACACCCGGACTGGCTAGCAAACCTAGTGATGGTACCAAAGAAGGATAAATCCTGGCGCATGTGCGTCTATTTCAAAGACCTTAACAAGGCCTGCCCTAAGGACCCCTTCCCCCTCCCCCGCATCAATCAGATCATCGATGCTATCGCAGGACACGACTCACCATGTTTCCTTGACGCATACTCCGGATACCATCAAATCAAGATGAAGGAGTCCGATCAAGCCGCAACGACATTCATTACCCCATACGGGCCTTTCTTCTTCAACACTATGCCCTTCGGGCTCAAAACGCCGGCGCCACCTACCAACGCATGATTCAAACATGCCTGGAGAAACAAATCGGCAAGATAGTTGAAGCATATGTGGATGACGTAGTCATCAAGACTAGGCACGTTGAGTCACTAATAGACGACCCGCATCTCACATTTGACAACCTTCGTACATATGACATCAAGCTCAATCCGGAAAAGTGTGTTTTCGGCGTTCCCGCTGGAAAACTGTTGGGCTTCATCGTTTTCAATAGAGGAATTGAGGCAAATCCAGCCAAAATCTGGGCTTTGTCGCAATTGGCTATACCAACAGACCTTAAGCAGGTCCAAAAACTAGCCGGATGTGCGGCAGCTTTAAGCCGCTTTATCTCCAGATTAGGAGAAAAAGCATTGCCACTTTATCGCCTTCTCCGAGGCACCGACCACTTCGAGTGGACGGATGCGGCAACGGCTGGACTGGAAGAAATAAAGGCTCTTTTAGCGAGCAACCCAATCCTAGCCGCGACGAGCGTCGGTGAACCAATGTTATTATACATCTCTGCAACACACCAGGTGGTGAGCGCGTTGCTCTTCGTTGAGCGAGAGGAGGACGGACATAAATTCCCACTCCAGAAACCGGTATACTACGTATCCACTGTCCTCACACCATGCAAATCTCGGTACCCTCATTACCAAAAGATAGCATATGCGGTCATCATGGCATCCCGGAAGCTAAAACACTACTTCCAAGAGTGCCCAATCACGGTGGCTTCTGAAGTACCACTCAATGACATAATAAACAACTGCGACACTATGGGCCGGATTGCTAAGTGGGCCATTGAGCTCCTGCCATTCGATATAACATACAGACCACGCCAGGCCATCAAATCCCAAGTATTGGTCGACTTCGTCGCCGAATGGACAGAGGCCGAACTCCCTAAAGAGTACGACACATATTCCAACTGGGTCATGCACTTCAATGGCTCTAAAATGCTGGCCGGTTTAGGAGCGGGCGTTGTTTAAACGTCCCCCACTGGATAAACAGTCCAGTATGTACACCAAATATTATGCACAGACTCCAACAATGCATCCGAATACGGGGCCTTATTGCACGGTCTTCGGATGGTTACCTCCATGGGCATACAACACTTGGAGGTGCGCGGGGATTCAAATCTCACAATATCCCAAATAAATGGAGACTTTGATGCCAAAGATCCGAAGATGGCAGCCTATCGCAACGTTGTACTCAAAATATCAGCTCGGTTCAAGGGACTCGAGTTTCATCATGTGGCTCGGGAAAGCAATCAAGCGGCTGATGTCCTTGCTCGCATGGGCGCCAAGCGTGACCCCGTCCCGCCTAACATCTTTTTGGAAAGGCTCTTCAAGCCATCCGTGGTGTGGCAGGATGAGAACGGCAACATTAGTCCAGATCTGATTATACCCGCAGATTCCGAACACAATACCGATATCATCGGAGGCTCAGCCACCGAGATAACATCATCGGCCCATCTAATAATGGCAGTAATTGCCCCATGGATCGAACCCTTCTTGGCCTACCTCAATAGCGAGAGCTCCCTGAGGAACAGAATGAGGCTCGCTGCATTGTTCAGCACTCCAAAGCCTACAAGGTCCATGAAGGAGAGCTCTACAAGAAAAGCGCGACCGAAATCCTTCAAAGATGTACCTCCGAAGAAGAGGGACGGCAGCTCTTGGCCGAAATCCATGCTGGTCTCGGTAGTCACCACGCGGCAGCTCGGTCCCTTGTAAGTAAGGCCTTCCGTACAGGTTTCTTTTGGCCGACGGCCCGAGCAGATGCACAGGACTTGGTCCAACGTTGCAGCGGATGCCAGCCCCTCGCCAATCAAAGCCATATGCCGCCTACCGCTCTACAAACAATCCCCATTACTTGGCCTTTTGCAGACTGGGGGCTCGACATGGTCGGACCCCTTAAAGGGGGAAGCCTTAAGAAAAAAATATCTGCTAGTCATGGTAGATAAATTCACAAAATGGATAGAGGCCAAACCAGTAAAAACGGCCGAATCCGGACCGGTGATAGACTTTATATCCGGTGTCGTAAACCGTTATGGTGTCCCACATAGCATCATCACCGATAACGGCTCCAATTTCACAGCCGATGAAGTGAAATCCTGGTGCGCTAAATTGGGCATTAAGCTCGATTACGCCTCGGTCTATCACCCACAAACAAACGGTCAAGTCGAACGAGCTAACGGTCTTATTATGAGTGGCATTAAGCCCAGACTAGTGCGGTCGTTGAAAGAATCAGACAAGCACTGGGTTGAGGAGCTCGACTTCGTACTCTGGGGGCTGCCGACCACGCCCAATCGCGCGACCGGATACACACCATTCACTACAAAAAAAGACACATCTGTTACATTTTTGGGCCGAACGAAAAAAAATCTGTCATACATATGACACTTCTATGACAATAATTGTGACAAAACCTGGTATCATCAAGATGTGGTGGGCTCCTACTTCTATGACAAAAAATCATGACAGAAAATGGGCTTTTCATCCTGGCGGACGCAGCTGCATGACATTCTTTGGGCCGTCCATGACGGAAAAAACCGTGGTAGAAGCGAGGGGGAGGAAAATTTCGGGGAGTTGCCGGTTACGGTGGGAGGTCGGGGGCGGAGCGATGCGCGTTTCTCTCGTACGTACGCGCGTGTGTGCAAGGCGTTGGCTCTAACTGAAGCCGAGCGAGGCGTTGGGCTCTAACTGAACCCGAGCGATTGCTGCGAACTCTGGCGTTCTGAGAACCCGGCGATCGATCGATGGCTGTTAACTAAACCCGATGGGCGATTCGCCGCTCTGCCGCTAACTGAAGCCGATCGATTGGATGAACAGTGGAGTGTTGCGGGGGGTTGGATGAGCGGTGGCGGTGGCGTTGCCTGCGGATGAATAGGACCCGTGGTGTGGAGGGCTGGATGAGCAGTGAGACAATGGAGGGTGGCCGTGGAGGGTGGTTGAACAGGACCCGTGGTGTGGAGGGCTGGATGAATAGTAGACGGTGGAGGGGTGGTTGAGCGATGGCCGTGAGTAGCGGCGGTGGAGGCTGGATGAACAGAGCCCGTGGAGGCCGGAGGAGGTCGACGGTGGAGATGAGCGGTATCCCGTGGAGTCCCGTTTTGCGATGCGCCACACCCCTCCCGATGAACAGGACCCCCATTTCGACCGTGGCGCTCCAACACAAGTCTGTTTAAATGCATTTTTTGCGGCACGCCACACCCTCCCAATCAACAGGACCCCGTTTACGACCGTAGGAGGTCCGTTTCCTCCGCTTTTATGATGCACGCCACACCCCTCCCGATCAACAGGACCCCCGTTTCGACCGTAGGAGGTCCATTTCCTCCATTTTGCGGACACACCCCTCCCGATCAACAGGACCCCCGTTTCGACCATAGGAGGTCCGTTTCCACCGTTTTGCGGTACGCCAGACCCCTCCCGATGAACAGGATCCCGTTTCAAACATGGCTGGTCGAACACAAGGCTGTTTCCTCTGTTGTGCGGTACGCCAGGCCTCGTTTCCATCGCCTGTTCCATCCAAGCCCTCCCGATGAACACGACCACGCATTTCGTTCCGACCCAGCCGGTTGGCTCCCACGCGTTCCATTGCCTCCCCATGAACACGACGCATTCCGTTGCCTCCCAATGAACACGGCGCATTCCGTTGCCTCCCCATGAACATGACGCATTCCGTTGCCTCCCCATGAACACGACAACGACTCTGTTTCTCCGTTCCTGACCCAGCCATGTACGTATGCGCGAGTAGGCGTTCGAGACCCTGCATGTATGTACGTACGTGGCCGTATTTTCTTTCTTGCACCCTCGCCGATGTACGTACATGCTACGTGCGCGTCTCTACTACGACAAGCGCGCGCCTCTACAACGACCAGTATGTACATACACGTTCGCGACCAGAATGACAACTCTACGTATGCTTCGACCAGGTGGGTCCCGACTGTCAGGCACTTCCTTGCCTGCGAAGATGTAGCTGGTGGGTCCCAGCAGTCAGGGGGCGAATTGTTTTTTTTTGCCCGGACGCACTTCCTTGCGTGCGAAGATGTAGCTGGTGGGTCCCGGTGATCGTGGGGTGAATCGTTTTTTTGCGGACGCACTTCCTTGCGTGCGAAGGTATCATTGGTGGGTCCTGCGGTCGAAGCGAATCGTTTTGGTTTTTTTTTGCCCGGACGCACTTCCTTGCGTGCGAAGATGTAGCTGGTGGGTCCCAACAGTCAGGGGGAAACGTTTTTTTCGTGAAATACAGTGGCCCGTCCGGTGGGTCCCAGCTGTCAGGTGGAGGAATCATTATTTTCCGCGTAATAAGGAGGCACTTCCTTGCTGCGGCCATGGACCCAGCTGTCAGCCTCTTCACGTACAGTCCACGTCCGATGGAAGTCGTTCCTTGACCATGTTGACCACACCGCGCCGAGAGCACCAGGGCGATGGACGATGGCGAGGCCTAGGAAGGGGACGACGGGGAGCCGGGAAAGACGCGGCAGTGGAAGCCCGCGCGGAGAGGAGTACGAGGGTTCACTGGTTCGACTGCGGTGTGAGGCTGCCGTCGCTTGAGGGCACTGGCAGCGGTGGGAATAGTAGGGGCGGTGAGGCCTCCAGCGGCTGACCTGGCCGCCATGGGAGGCAGGAGCATGTGGCACGACCGGCTCTGCTTTGGGCGGATTGAGCAAGAAGACCAGAGGTTGAAGAAGCACTAGGGCCGTTGGATGGACATCGAACGGTCATTGGAGCTAGAATCGTTCATATTGACTAAAGTTGACAAAGGCCCCGTCGACCAACTTAGTAGGCCCATTAAGTCAGCCTCCCACCATGGTGGGTCCCAGCTAACAAGGGAGTATTCATTTTTGTGCGTAATAAGGAGGCACTTCCGGTGGGTCCGAGCCGACAAAGACGGGAAGGTTTTTGCGAAATACGCTGGCCCGTCCGGTGAGTCCCAAAGTTAGGGGAAAGCGTTTTTTAGCGAAATAAGGTGGCCCGTCCGGTGGGTCCCTATTTGTCGGTGGAGGAATAATTATTTTATGGCGTAATAAGGAGGCACTTCCTTGCGCCTCCTGGACCCAATTTGTCGACCTCTCCATGTACTTACTCTTCCAATGGAAGTCGGTCGTTGACCATGTTGACCACGCTTGGCCGAGAGCACCAGGCGGTGGTCTGGACGACGGTGAGGCCTAGGAAGGGGACGACGCGGAGCCGGGGAAGACGCAGCAGTGGTAGCCCGCGCGGAGAGGAGTACGAGGGTTCACTGGTTCGGCTGCGGCGTGAGGCTGCCGTCGCCGCAGAATAACAGGGGGTGTGGGTGAGTAGAGGGATACCCTGGGCCAGCGGTGGGAGTAGTAGGGGCGGTGAGGCCTCCGCGGCATCCTGACCCGGCCACAAGAGGCGTGGAGCACGTGGCACGACCGCGCTGCTTTGGGCGGCCGGAGCAAGAAGACCAGAGGTTGAAGAAGCACTATGGCCGTTGGATGGACATCGTCTGCAGTCCTTTGGAGCTAGAATCGTTCATATTGACTAAGTTGACAAAGCCCTCCGTCCCCGTCAACTTAGTTGGCCCTAAGTCATACTCCCACTATGGTGGGTCCCATCTAGCGTGGTGGGTATTCATTTTTTTGTGCGTAATAAGGAGGCACTTCCTTGCGTGCAAAGATATAGCTAGTGGGTCCGACATGTCGATTGGGGGAACATTTTTTGTGAAATCTGAAGGCCCTTCCGGTGGGTCCCAATTTGTCGGTGGAGGAATCATTATTTCTTGGCGTCTGATCCACGGCAGATGATGTCATTCATTGACCACGTTGACCAGGTCGCGCCGAGAGCACCATGGCGGTGGACGACGGCGAGGCCTAGGAAGGGAACTACACGGATCCGGGGAAGACTCGGCAATGGTTGCCCACGCGATGGGGAGTACGAGGGTTTACTGGTCCGGCTGCCATCGCCGGAAAATAACAGGAGGTGTGGGTGAGTAGAGGAATGGCCTGGCCAGCAATGAAGTAGGGTGGGGCGGTGCGGCCTGTGCGGCTGACAGACCGATCCGCAGGAGGCGGAGCGAGCAGTCCCACCGGAGCTGGTTTGGTAATTTGGAGCAATAAGATCACATATTGAAGAAGAAGACGGCCGTTGGATTAACATCCAACGGTCATGCTGCTAGAATCGATTTATGGACTAAGTTGACAAAGCCAAAGTACACGCCAACCTAGTAGACCCACAAGTCAGCCTCCAAATCTGTCCCCAAACAAAGCATACGACCCAAAATTTCTAGCCAGATTCAAATTAATTTTAAATCTAAATATACCTTAATTTAAATTCAATGAGATTTTACCCGCACGAAAACAATGAAATATAAAATATCAAAATCCGGAATAAAACAGTATTTGGGAACTAATTGCACTGCTCATTTGTATTTTTTTCATTTTACAGCCCATTTATTATTACTTATAGCCCATTTCTTATTACTTATAGCCCATTTCATATTACTTATAGCCCATTTCTTATTACTTATAGCCCATTTTCTGGGCAAAATGCATCCCTCCTCGTCTTGAAAGATTTCTGGCCCAGCAGGGCGTAGAAAAGCAAGTAGGCCTATGTTGGTTATTCTGCAAAAAACAAAATAGCTGGCTAGCCATTTTCAGAAAGGAAAAAACAAACTGGGCCGGTCATGTGCTAAACATATGAAATAAAAGCCTGGGCTAGACGGGCCACGGGTCCCGCACAGCCCAGTTGATACCCTTCTCCGTCCCGAAAAAACAAAATTACTACAGCTTCTTTGGGTCCCTCTTGTCATCCTCACCATATACAGTCATCTCCTTATTCCTCTCGGTTGTTGACCATGTTGACAACACCGGAGGGTGGCGCCATGTGGCCAGCGAACCAAGGCGGAGGGCGATGGTGAGGCCTCGACGGGAAAGCGAACAGGAGCCGGGAAGATCACTGACCAGCCGTGGGAGGCGGGAGCAGCGGTCCCGCCAAGGCGCTGGTTTGGCTTTGGCGGCTCGAGGAAGAAGAGATCAAGAAACACGACAGACGTTGAATGTCAATCGAACGGTCAAGAGTTGGCACAATCGTTTTTGACTAAGCGGACACCAAGTAGCATACTTTTTATATATAGGAAGAAAAGCTGCGAGGAAAATGCGTTCGTACGCGTCCTCCTCACTGTGGATCGTTCACCACATAAGTGACTAGCACCCTTGGTTTTCAACCGAGAGGTCTTGGGTTCGAGTCCGAGGAACTCTCAATTATGTCCTCCTTCCTTCCTCGCAAAAAAGGAAAGAAAATCAAAGACTTGGGAAGGCGTCTGAGAACAAGCTAGTGTACCAATAAAGAGACGTTGCCGAAGTTTTAGAAAAAGAAAAGGCGTGCTCGTAGCTGGTTCAAATCCAAACCTAGACTATGACTATATATGGTGCTATGCTACTACGCAAGTAATGAAACCCGACATATCCAACGCTCGCTTCTCCTCTTCTCTACTTACTACGCCTAGCATCATAAGCTCGCCGCAGCAACCATGTCCGTGGCTGCTCATCCACCGCTCTTGACAAGCAACAACCAGATATGCACCAAGTCGCCACCCGTACCATCGCCTGTGGGTCTCATCACACCCCCGTCGGCATGCGCACCGCAGCCGATTGCTCATCGCAACCCGCTGCTGTTGGTGTGGTGCCACTGCTGCAAATCACGCAGAGTCATCCGTCGCGTCTCAACCACAATCCGCAACCCTGGCCGAGTCTTCTACAAATGCCCGAATCATGGGGTAATAATATGTTTAAGTGTTGTTATGTTGCTTTCAGTTGCTGATTTTTTAATAGTTTGGTTGATGATCTTCCAATTTGATTCGTGCGAAAAGGGAAGATTCGTGTGATTTGTATTTACGGGAAGTTCTTGATGTGGGGAATGCAACTACGCTGATTATTTGGTTAGCCGAGGAATCCCAATACCGGCAGGTTGGGGTGTTGGACAAATGGCTGAAGGAACGGCAGAAGAGGAAGATGCGAGCGAGAAGGTTAAAGATGCTGATTCCTCGATCATGGCCAAGCAACAAATGGCCGAACGGCCTTGACAAAGAATGAGGAGATGAAAGAGTTTGTGAAGATAATGGGCAAAATGGATGTGCTCAGTAGGATGATTGTCTCTTTATTTGCGGTGTATGTAGCACTCGTGATGTATTCAATTAGCTACGACATGAGCACTTCTTTGAAACTAGTAATTAATGAAACCTGTAGCAGGTTGGGCGTAGTGTTGTGAACATCTAATGATTTCTATTAACGGAAATTAGGGGTATCCCTTTTGCTCATATAAATAAATAAATAGCGAGAGGCCTGTCGGGTCAGCTTTGTTCTCATTCGAAGACGTCGAGAAAATTGCAGTCCAACAGCAAACTATGTCATCAAATTCAAGTTTCACAGCCAAATATGAGTACAACTAAACAACAATGTCAGCGTGTTTTAGTTGTCATACAATCACCAAACACAAATCAGCATACATACCAAGTGATGTTCTCACAGCAAAATACTAAACAACATGTTCATCAGGTTTCAGTTGTCATAGCAAACACAATTTCACATAGTAGATAAAAAAACGTCTTACGACCGTGCAAATACGACAAAAGCAATGTAATCATCATCCGCAGAGCAGCGTCAACATCTTCGCCATGTGTATCACCGAATCATAATTCCCCACGGTGTCATCTTCTTCTTCGTCCTCAACGTCCTCGAACGTTGGCTTCTTCTTGATCAACTCTTGTATGTCCACAAAGACGACAGGCAATCTTTTCGCGGCGTCATTGACGTGATGGTTCTCAAAGATATTAGGAACATCTGTGTTATCTTGTACATCGTGAGGGCGATGTAAGCATCATATTGTTGTGCAACTTCATTAAACGAAATCCTCTGCTCAAACCTTTGCAATACTCTCCAGTCATCGCTACGTGCAAATGTGTCTTCCAAGAAAAATATATGTGTTGCTTGATTTGCCAAAATAAAAGGCTCGTTGGTCTGGTACACCGCCTTGACATTGATGGATTTGAAATAATCATCAGCTCTGGGTTTTGCGATCCTGGAAAATAGGTTATAGCAATGACAACACAATAGAACCACACACCGATGATCCTCGAAACTGGAGATATACTGCAACTGAACAATGTCTGTTATGTTAGCACACATTTCAGTTGTCTCTTTGTCATATGTATCCGTGCTCATGATGGCACTGTTTTGTGTCTTCTGCCTTCGTCTGCGGTGCAAAGGGTGTTGTAGCGCACATCTCCAACAACGCAAGATTCATAATGTCTTACCCGAGTATCGGGACCCATTGCTAGTGAGTAAAGGGCATCATCAAGCCTGCCCATCCTCCAAAGATCTTCTTAACCTATGGTTAGAAAATAGACAAGCTGATCATCTTATGTACTCAATATATTAAAAACTGACAAAGTGCACTTCAAAAGCTTACATGGTTCTTGAACCATTTCGCAAATCCTTCCATAACCAGTTTGTCAATGTTTCTTGGATTTTGCGGCAGTAACTCCTCTTTGTAGATGCTGCACAACATAGTGATCGCATCAAACATCTAAATATATAAGAATGTGCTGCAAGTTTAGTAGATTATGATGTATAAGCTGCAATACTGCACTTACTTGATATAAGGTAGTATCTTAGGACAGTTATTCAACACATACCAAACCATTTTGTCCAAATCTTTAGGTTTGTCCTCTTGTCGACTCTTCCCTGTAACTTGAACAGAATGATCGAAAACATTGAGCCCGAGATTGTCTTCACCCACCTCTTTGCTAAGCTGATCAGATGTTTCAATGTATTTTGAGCAGAATGTCAACGCTTCTGTAGCAATGTAGGCCTCTGCAATGGAACCCTCGGGTCTAGCTCTGTTCCTAACATAGCCCTTGAAAGTGCCTAGCCGCCTTTCAATAGGGTACAACTGGACCTCTAAGTAGTGCCTCATCAGGTAGATGAACAGCCAAATGCACCATCACATCAAAGAAGGCTGGAGGATATATCTTCTCAAGGTCGCATAGGATAGTTGGTATCTTGTCTCTAAGACGGCTCCAAAGCATCTATCCCGATATTTCTACCGCAGAGTTCCTCAAGAATTGTCCCAACTCTGCAAGCTTTCTGTATAAGTCGTATGCCCAATCCTCTAAGGATACAGGTAAAACCCTTTGAAGTAGGACGTGGCAGTCATGAGTTTTCAACCCTTGTACCTTGTTTCCATCTGCACTGACTCTCCTTTCAGGGTTGGAACCAAATCCATGTGGGAATCTCACACGTGACAGGACCTCACAGAATTTTTTTCTTTTTACCTTGTCCAAGACGTACACAGCTGATGCCATATCCCATGGTTTACCTTCATCTTGCACCTGCAAATCCTTTCTAATACCCAGGTGTGTCAAATCAATCCTAGATTTTAAGGTATCTTTCGTCTTGCCTTCAATGTTAAGAAGTGTGCCGATAATGCTGTCACATATATTTTTCTCGATGTGCATCACATCAAGATTATGTCGCAGATCCAAATCTTTCCAATACTCCCAAGTCCCACAAAGTGGACCTGCGGGTAAACAATAATCTCTCTTCTACCGTACACGCTTCCTTTTCCCGCTACCATTACCGGGATGGTTTCACGGTGTAATATGCCTGACCTTATCTAATTCCACTTGCAACTCATCGGCGATGAGCCTCTTTGGCGCATCACGGTTTTCATGCTTTGCATTGAACACATGTCTTCAGTATTTTCTAGGATGCGGCTTGTCCTTGGCAAGGAAATGGCGGTGTCCAATATAACAGATCTTGCTAAGTATTGCGTATGACAATGATTCTGTCACGGCGAACACATGCATTGTAACCATGTGTCGCTCGCTACGACATAGTGCCCAAAGCCGGATAATCATGGATGCACCAAATTACAACAAAGACGCAGAAAGAAATCAGCTGGTGGGCTGCTATATAGGTCTCGAGTGAGAACACCCTTCCATAGCTGTTGAAATTCCTCCACAAGAGGCTCCATGAACAAATCAAAATCCTTTCCAGGACTTTTTGGACCTGGGATGAGCAAGGCCATCATGTAGTTTGATTATTTGGTGCGGACATTTGGAGGCATGTTGTAAGGGATAACAAGCACTGGCCACATGCTATATGTGGCGCTCTGGTGGCCAAATGGGTTAAATCCATCAGAAGCTAAGCCAACTCTAATGTTTCTCGGTCAGCAGCAAACTCTTTGTGTTTATCATTGAAGCTTTTCCACTCACTACCATGAGATGGATGGCTCATTAGATTCTGATCTCTGTACTCCTGGTTCCTAGAATGCCATAGTACATCTTCTCTTGTTTCAGCATCATGAAACAACCGCTGCAATCTTGGTGTAATTGGAAAATGTCTCAGAACATTATGAGGAACCCTCTTCACAGCATCGTCATCTTTCCATCTTGATGATTTGCATTTCGGGCATTCACTTAAGTTGGCATAATCCTTCCGGAACAGAACACAATTATTCTTACAAACATGGATCATATCATATCCAATTCCAAGCGCACGAAGGAAATTCTTCATTTCTTTGTAGGTGTGTGGCAGCTCAGACGATCCGGGAAAGATTTGCGAAGCAGCCAACATCGCATCGAATGATTTGTTGGTCATCCGCTCGATGTCTTCACACGAAGAAAGGTGACCATAGCTGAGAATACCGACAGCTTATTTCACGGGGTGACAACAACGTTGCATTGTTCCAACATGCGGGCCCACCGCTTTTTCTTGTGCAGTGAAAGTTCACGGAATGCACGAGCATTTCGTAGCATTGTTTCAATGTTGGTCAAACTCATCGGCTCCGCCACCACCACCTCCTCCTCCTCTTCCACCGAGCATCAGGCAGATCAAGATGGTGATCTGCGCTTCCACGTAGTCAATAACATTGACGTTCACAGCTTCACCATGATGAACCCACCTAGTATATGTGACCGACATCCCATACAAGTGTAGATGATTTTGCACAGTTGGTAGGGGTCTTGTAACTAAATTCATACAAGCGCTACACGGGCAGAGCACATCTGATTTTGGACCACCGTACTCAGCTACGATAAAGTTCATGAAGGTTTCAACCCCTCGACATATGCGAAGTGGAGAATCTTGACGAAGTTATCCAAGTCATGTCCATCATTAGACATACAAATTAGTTCTTCTACTAGATATTACAGGAAAAACATATATGCTTTTTCATGAAGTCCAGAAAAAAAATACCTAGGTCGATTTCTAAAGCTATGGCAAGATATTTGGACGAGCAGCTCTAAGTAACGAAATATATGTAAAGCTAATTCAGCAAACAGATTTGAGTGCTAAATTATGGCAGGTTGTTTCAGCAGTCGATGAGGCCGAGCACATAGCCATCAAACTATCGAAGGCCATCGCAGCAACAAAGATCGAGTATAAAACGGTGTAGAGCTATTTCACCTAACAGATTGGCTACTAGACCATGGCAATCTACATCACAATAAATATATGGCAGGATATTTTAGCAACTAATCGGCCTTGGCATGCCATCTCAACTAAGCAGATTGAGTGCGAGCAGGCAAGGAAGCTTCTTAAGCGAGCATATTGACGATAAACTACTTGACAAGCGGTGAGATTAACAGCGTCTATCAGCTAACATTCAGCGCTACACCGACATGAACGGGGCCTCAGTCTAGAATGCGCGTATTGTGGGAGAAGCTGACCGCCGTGCGTCTCCACACGAACATCGCCAGCGGTGGCGATGCTGATCGCCGTGCGCCTCCACAAGAACGTAGCCAGAGGTGGCGGCGCGGCTAGAGGACGGCAGTCTACGAGAGCGTACTGTGGGAGGGAGAGGATCGCCGTGCGTCCCCTCGACGAACCGCGGCACCGATGTATCGGCGTGGCGGGGAGGGCGGCTTTGGCGGAGCGAATGGAGTGGAGGGGACGGGGGAGGGTTTGGGGAATATTTGGCGAAGGCGGTTGAATCGAATTTGGGGGAATTTTGTGTGTGGGGGAGGATTTTCGCGGTGGGCGGGGAGTTTGGCGCATCGTCGGTTTCTCCAATTGCAGTCCCACGTGTCAGTGAAGAGGCAAGCCGAAGCGCGTTCCGTTTGCTTGAGCCGTGTGCAGGACCGAACGTGTGTGGGGTGCAATGCGCCCGCGACAGGAGTGATGTGAGTGTACCTCCTTTTTTCCTTTTAAACTAGGTGCTTCGCCCCCTCAAAAAAATGTTGCTTCACGCGATCCATCGATACTACTACTAGTAATCCGGTAATCCCGACTAAAATAGCGCGGCGGGTCTTTTCCCGCGATATGCCGGGAGGTTGGCTTAGTTGGGTTTTAGATTTGTCTCGGTTCAATAAAAGCAGAGTTGGTGATGATGGTGCTTTGTGATCCTGCAATATAGGTCGTCCGATCTATATCTAACGGATAGGAAGGAAACTATGACAATTTACCCGCACTCCTCTCCACATTTTGCAGATAAGGCTTTCCCTCGTTCATCCTTTTCTCCCACAAGATCTTGATCTTCCATGCAACGCACGGGCATCTTGCTAGTACTCCTACAATATGTATATTATTGTGAAAGTTCATATACACCGCCGAGATTAATGCAAACACGGCAGATTTTCATTACATTTGAACTTTTATAGGACAGAAAAATAAAAGAAACCCGACCCTAAACCTATTCTCTGGCGGTGACCGACGTCCTCCATCTCGCGATCTCTATGTACGGGCGGGGTTCAAGACCGTGAAGTGAAGGTGCGGTCTCCGGCGAGGAAGAAGTAGAACACGGGATCTGGACCGGCCGGTTGGCACACCATGCCCTGCCGCCTCCCATGCCCCACTCATCCTCGGAGGAGTCCCGACCTCGGCGGTGCGGACGTTGGACGGCGGCAAGTAGGACGTGGCTGAAGGTGCTCCGTCGTCGGCCGCCAAAGATGGCCACCGCTTGTCAGCGGTCGCGTCCGCGTCCGGCTAGGCCGCTATTGCATCGCGAGAGGCGGCAGGCGGCGACCTCGAGCTTCATCCCGAACAAGCTCTCCGCAGAGCGTTCGCACTTGCGGTCATGGCGGATGTGGTGCCAGGTAGGAGGACGATGCACTATGGTGTGGAGGTTAACTGGGTGTTGCTGCTTTAAGTAGCGCATTCCGGTAAGGCCAAGCGTCCGGGTGCGTCATTAAGTCACCGGAGTTGGTTCCTCGGGCACCGAGCCTCTTAACGATGACATACGAACGGACGGCATGAATGCGGGCAAATTGGCGCCGTCTGGAACGGACGCGCCTTGACGGCCTTGAGGGACGAGGGCTTTGGTGTGCCTGGGTAGTCAGCTGCGGTCATGGCAACGTTGGAGATGCCCTTTGCTCAAATGCGATCCCCGCATGTCATTGAAAAAGCAAGACGACCCGGCATGGTCTCAGGTCCAGAGGATGCAGTTGGCCGCGCTACACCACTCCGCGGACACGTCGCGGCGCCCCGTGCATCCTCGACGAGCCGGGTGTTGGGGTGTGTTTGGATTGTGGCCAAAGTGCACCTTACCAAAAT
The DNA here is from genome assembly GCA_021605145.1 of Aegilops bicornis. NCBI lineage: Eukaryota > Viridiplantae > Streptophyta > Magnoliopsida > Poales > Poaceae > Aegilops > Aegilops bicornis. The sequence goes on along the minus strand of CM038675.1, from coordinate 118,956,724 downwards.
TTTGGTCATGACCCAAAGATTGGTCTTTGTTTGGATGGTTGCCATTTCTTTGGCATGCCAATGAACTCTAGCCAACTCTAGTTCATTTTTCTTGCCAATGTCGGCCAAATCATGGGCAACCAATACCTCAACCAAAATTTTGGCTACCCAATGCTTTGATAGGGCAACCTTGGGCACAAACCAAACATACCGTTAGTCGTGCCACAGCACTAATGCCACCCTCGGCACACTGAAACCGACCATGTCTATCGACGATATGAGCGTGTCGCTCACCGCGGTCGCCGTGTCCAGAGGCGGTGCTGGAGCTGCGCCCCGTTGTTGGCCCCAACGACCCACATGAACGGTTGTCGGTGGCGAGGAGGTCGTGGGCCAGCTCCTCCATTGGACTAGTCTGCGCTATGTCGGTTTCCCTATTTTCCTGGCCATATTTTAGCATCAGTGCTCCGCGTTGCGCATTAGGCCTTTCACTATGTAGGCCAAGCGAGACAACTTATTGTTTATTTGAGCCATTCAAGTGTAATCATGTGGCGTTTGCTTATTTCTCATTCCTCTCCAACCCTCTTCTCCATCGATCATGTCGCCCTCCAGTCGAGTCCATCCTCCTGCATGCCTCATTTGAACATTCCGCCGAGTATCATTCGCATGTACCCACCCTAGTCCTCTTTCAATAGATCTCCGGACCCCGAGATGAAATCGAGAGGGAACGAGTGGGGGCATGTGATACCTAAGGCGGATTCAAAATTTGGAACCGGTGATCATAGCATCCGCAAATCATATATAAAGGGTATTCAATGTACGTTTCATTTTTGAACGTACAATATACTCCCTCCTATCCTTTCTACTTTACATACTCCCTCCGTCTAGGTGAGTAAGTCATCTTAGGCTGTGCACCGTGACCAAGGAGGAGAGAAAAACGAGAGACATTAATGTCTATTTGCTAATTAATAGTATGTGACACCCCTGATTCAATCATACACTAATCATGCACGCAAATGTGTACGATCAAGATCAGGGACTCACGGGAAGATATCACAACACAACTCTGAAACATAAATAAGTCATACAAGCATCATAATACAAGCCAGGGGCCTCGAGGGCTTGAATACAAGTGCTTTCGATCATAGACGAGTCAGTGAAGCAACAATATCTGATCTGAGTACATAAGTTAAAACAAGTTTGCCTTAAGAAGGCTAGCACAAACTGGGATCTGAGATCGAAGAGGCGCAGGCCTCCTGCCTGGGATCCTCCTAACTACTCTTGGTCGTCGCCAGCGGGCTGCACGTAGTAGTAGGCACCTCCGGGGTAGTAGTTGTCATCGACGGTGGCGTCTGGCTCCTGGGCCCCATCGTCTGGTCGCAGCAATCGAATACAGATAGGGGGAAAAAGGGGGAACAAGGCAACCGTGAGTACTCATCCAAAGTACTCGCAAGCAAGGAGCTACACTACATATGCATGGATATATGTGTAAAGGGCCATGTCAGTGGACTGAACTGCAGAATGCCAGAATAAGAGGGGGATAGCTAATCTCGCCGAAGACTACGCTTCCGGCAGCCTCCGCCTTTGCGCATGTAGCGAGAGAGTAGACTAAAGTCCTCCAAGTAGCATCACATAGCAATAATCCTACCCGCGATCCCTCCTCGTAACCACGAGAGAGAGGCGACCACCGGGTTATGTCGCACTTGGAAGGGTGTGTTTTATTAAGTATCCGGTTCTAGTTGTCATAAGGTCAAGGTACAACTCCAAGTCGCCCCATTCATCAAGAAGATCACGGCTATTCGAATAGATTAACTTCCCTATAGGGGTGCACCACATAACCCAACACGCTTGATCCCATTTGGCCGGACACACTTACCTGGGTCATGCCCGGCCGCGGAAGATCAACACGTCGCAGCACCACCTAGGCTCAATAGAGAGGTCAGCATGCCGGTCTAAACCTAAGCGCCGCGAAGTGCAGGCCCATCGCCCTTAGCACACCAAGACGTTGCGTGACGTGGCGAGGCAGACCCTAGCCTATGAGCGTTCAGCCCAATCCGTGGCGCCGCTACGGGCCAGCGACGTCACGAAGTGGCGTTGACCGATACCACGACGCCGAGTGCCCATAACTGTTCCCGTGGTTGGTTAGTGCGTATAGACCAAATGGCGGACTCGGATCAAATACCAAGATCTCGATTAAAGCGTGTTAAGTATCCGCGAACACCGACCAAGGCCAGCCCACCTCTCTCCTAGGTGGTTTCAACCTGCCCTGGCTCCGCCACAAAAGTAACGTGATCGGGGCGTCGGGGAACCGGTGCCCACCTCTACTGGGATGGAGCCACCTGTCCTTCGGCCCCATCTCGAACAATATCACAGGTAATGTAACAAAGTGTAAAGTATATAGTATATGCCCGTGATCACCTCCCAAGTGATCACAGCCCAAGAGTATAGCATGGCGGCATGACAAGAGTGTAGGGCCACCGATGGAACACTAGCATCCTATACTAAGCAATAGGATAGCGGGTAAAGGTAACAACAAAGAGTAGCAAGGACGAGCTATGCGGCAGATAGGATTAGCGAAAGCAGTAACATGCTACACTACTCTAATGCAAGCAGTATAGAGAAGAGTAGGCGATATCTGGTGATCAAAGGGGGGGCTTGCCTGGTTGCTCTGGCAAGAGAGAGGGGTCGTCAACTCCGTAGCCGAACTGGGCAGCAGCAGCGTCGGTCTCGTAGTCTACCGGAGAGAAGAGGGGGGAGAAACAGTAAATACATAGCAAGCAAGTGCATAACAGGACAACAAGCAGAGCTAGACGTGTTCTAACGCGGTATGAGGTGATACCGGTGAAGGGGGGAAAGTATCCCCAGTGTTTTGCGTCTCCGGACAGATGAACCGGAGGGGGAAAGTTGCGTGTTCGATATGTTAGGGGTGTGTGGCGGACGAACGGGTGGGGTATCCGGATTCGTCTCGTCGTTCCGAGCAACTTTCATGTACAAAGTTTTTCCATCCGAGCTACGATTTATTTTATATGATTTTCTAAAGTTTTAAATCATTTTTAGAATTTATTTAATTAATTTAATTCAACATTATCGCAGCGATTGCATGTTGACGTCATCATGACTTGAAGATGACGTCGGCGATCAATAGAGGTGTTGGTTGATGTGGCGATGTGGGTCCCACTGGTCATTGACTTAGTTAACTAAACAGGGTTAGTTAATTTAATTAAAGATTAACTAACTTAATTAAATTAGTTAATTAATTAATTAATTAATTAAATTTATTATTATTATTATTTTCTAATTCTTTTTAATTCTATTTTTTTATGAAAACGTTCTGGGCATGGGGCCCATCTGTCATAGGCCCCAGGGGCCTATCGGGCGTGGGTTCGAGCAGGCGTCTGCCTTCGAAGGCCTTGGCGCTAACGGGCGCTGGAGACGGGCGCGGCTAGGCTGGCCCCAGGCGCTGGCCGGGGCAGAGGTGAGCGTCGTGGGGGAGCAGGGGGGCGTGCGGCGTGGGGTTCCGGCGGCCTATGGCCGGTCGGAGCAGGGGGGCGCAGTGGAGGCGAGGTGGCGAGGCCGGACGAGGACGGCGCCGGGCGTGGGCGGCCAAGGAGTGCAGAGGCACGACGGCCGTGGGCGAACGCGAGCTCGGAGCAAGTTAAGCGGCGTGTACAGCTAGCACACGGCCGAGAGAGAGAGAGAGGAGGAAGCGGGGCTCACGTTGAGCCTGTAGAGGTGCAAAGCGGGCTCGGGGGAGGCTCGACGGCGACGAAATCGGCGACGGCGCGCGGGTGGCCGAAGGTTGAAGAATACGTCGACGAGCTCGATGCAGAGGCGCTCCTATGACGAGGGGCGGGGAGCGCCGGTGACGAAGAGGACCGCGCGACAGCGTCCGGCGATGGTTCGCAGGGGAGGTCCAGCGGCTCCGGGCTCGGGCGATCCGACGGGGAAGAAGACGAGGAGGTGCTCCGGCGACGGGGTGGCTCCGGTGAAGCAGTGGCGGGACAAGGCGGCGACGGTGGAGTCCCGGCGTGTGACGAGCGGCTGGGGCACGTCCTGGGTTCGTTCCCCCGATCCCGATCTGGATCGGGGAGGAGGCGAACATGTGGGGGGGGAGTGGGGCGACGGGGGTTAGGGTTTGACCGGGGTGTGGGTTATGGGGAGTGGGTGGGCTGGCCTGGGCCGGTTGGTTCGGCTTGACCATTTGGGCCGAACGGCCCGGTTGGCCAGGGAGTTTCCCTTTTGTTTGTCTTTATTTTTTTTATCTTTCACCTTTTATTTATTTTCTTTTCTGTTTTCATTTAAAGTTTCTTTTATTTTAGTTTTATAAAATACCCAGTCAGCACCTAAATTAGTATTACTAATCAGTCCACTACCACAACTATTTTGGCACACTACTAATTTAATTTTATTATTATAACTTTATAAAAGGCATCTAAATAATTGTTTTTGATGCCATTTCTATTACTTTAGTGCATTTAAATATTTTATTAAAAGATAATTTATCCACCAATATTTACTAAGGACTATTTGACACAGTAGGAACAATTTAGTTTTGACTTTTGAAAACTTTATTCGTTTAACTTAAATTCAAATTTTGAATATGAATCGTTTCAAACTAACGCGAGATTATCTACAATAATCCGAGGTGACGTGGCATCGTTAACGTGGGGTTACTGTAGCGTAATTATCCGGGCGTCACAAATCTCCTCCACTACAAGAAATCTCGTCCCGAGATTTAAGAGGTAGTGAAAGGGGGGAAGGTTTGGTAGCGAATCTAACGAGTCTTCTCATTTTGGTTTGCTCTTCTCGAAGAGGCCGGTCCAATATATTGATGTCTTCATTTCTCTGCTTTAGGTCATCTTGATGAAGTCGTCGTCCTTTCTTCAGGAACTCCATCGTACTTACGAAAGAAGAAAGAGTGGGCATTCCGGGAGAACAAACCTTTGCAAGGTCGACTATCTGGTCGATAACATCGGGAAGGGTGGCGGATAGCAACTCTCGAATTGAAACTTAAGAAAATATCGTGGGAAAAGTAAGAATGTGCAAAATAGAAGTTTGAAGCGCATAGGCAATCGTTCGTTGCCTGAAACAAAGTGTGAAAGGGGTTCAGAGCAATGGGAACAAGTATTGCGTCGATAGCGAATCGATGACCTCTCGGAAGGTGGCTCGTAAATTACTTACGAGGCCACGCGAAGGAATAACCTTGGGAATAGGGGTGTACAGGACAGTCAGGTTTCGATCTGTGGAACTATGGGTTATGGGCCCACCATGTGGTTTTTAATAGGAGCGATGACATCTTGCACGGTCATGATAGCAAGGCATGTCGAGAGAGTACCATGTCGATTATGTCGGCAACAACGTTGGTACCAAGAGGCGAGGGACGAAGAGAACCATTTTCCTGCTCGTTGCATCGAGGCGGACCAATAGGCAAAGTTCTTGTCCATCGGTGGTTACCTAATGTCATCAACAATAGTATGAGGCCTTCTTGTGAGAGCGGTACCACGAGGTGTTTACATAAGCGAGGAGAATATTCGCTTAGGTCATATAGATCACAAGAAAGGTTAAATCAAACAATGGAAAGGAAAATATGATTATCAGATTAAACAGAACAATGGAAAGGAAAATGTGTTAAGACACATATTTCGGGGTATTTCCTTCCCAAGGACAAACAGAGCAAGATATCCATGATAGGATATAAAGTAGAAAACACTTTAGGTAAGGGGAGAGAAATTTCAGGACATTACCCAGGCAACGGTGTTTGGATAATTGAGCAAGAAACATTTAGCATTGGGCTTCAAATGTTCTTGTTGAAAATCGGAGTACCATAGACATGCTTCGAGATAGCATTGACATGGTCATCAGGTGAAGGTCAGACTTTGGAAACACAAAGGATCCATCAGGAACAACTTATAGAATAAGTCTTACAATTTCTCCAGGAAGAATGGTTATCCTTGCAAAAGAAATTATAATGATAGGTCCTCCAGCCAGGGGTGCTAGGCAAGGCGTCATATTACCGGGTCATCAAAGGACCAACATCATAACTCTGGAAAGTTGTCCCACCATCATATCGTACCGAGATTGATTCGATTGATGTCATGATACCTCAGACTCAGGATGTCCGAGAAGAAAAGGTGCAACACAAATCGACGAAATGACATTGCAAGATTCTCGGAAAAATGAACTATGGGAGCGAGTTCCTGAAACAGTAGTTCATCAATAAACCAAGGAGGGGATGAGAAGGTGGCTGATGGGATCAGCGACAATTCATCGAGAATTCCAAACGGATGGATTTCCGCAATAATGTGAACAAGAAGATGACACTTGTCAATTCAAATGATATAATGTCGTATGCTCTAGGAAAACATACACCATCAATCATTAGTTGAAAGGTGTGCCTGAAATATGACCTTAGGCAGCAAGATCAATGTTAGAGTGACGATTCAGTAATCAACAGTCAAAGAACGAACTGTCGATCGTTAACTTCAAAGCAATAGGGTTGCTAGAAGTACAGAACTCAAACAACATCTATTGGTATGCTGGTTAAAAACAACACGGGGACCAAGGAAGAATGGTGATGGTGAGAAGTATCATCATATCGAGAATTTCTAAGAGGTGGAGCAATCCCCACAACATTCTCGACATAAAAGACAGTAATACTTCAAGGCAGAACACAACACTAGCTGGAGAGCAAGTTGTATTCAGAATGTGGACAAGTTCGCGATAAAAGGAAGTCAAGGGTGTTGTCGATGATAATAAAAATCATCGAGGGAAAGGAGGGTATTTCTCATCATGAACACAATTGACATCTAATCAAAGGAATGATGAAGTGAAATGTTATTGGAACCAAGGGTACGACGCCAACTCGAAATCAAGCTTGTTGTTCAAGGCAAAATGATATGACAAGGAAAGTTGATGTAAGCTTAGCTCAACGTCGAAAATTATGCTTCGAGAATAAGGACCAGGTAGCACAGTTAGAATCATCACGACAATGATATAGTCAAACAGGCTAGGAATGGCGTGATCGGGTACAAACTCGTACTTATAGAAGCTTACTGAAGAGTTGGTGAACCGTAGTTCGGACTCGGTTCAGTTATTGGTGTCTTTGAGTGTTTAAAAACCTCAGAGCCCGTGAAAAATTGGAATCAGTGGGAATGTAGCACTTGATGAAGAACTCATAAGAAGTTACAGCAGTTCCATGATAATCTCGAGATACCGGGGTAATACTCGATGACAGATCAAAGTAGAGGTTGGACTGGGCTATTGCTCTCTGAAGACCGGTGCTTAAACTTGCACGAGAAATGGTATTTAAAGCGAACATGGTCGGAACCACGATTGCAAAAGGCGGATCCGGATATAAGATGAACTTATACCAAAGGGATAATTAATTTAAGAGAAGCTTTAATGATAAGATCTACATCGTGTCCATGGGCATGAATACAAGTTCGAGGTCGACTCCCACTTCTCCAATGCATAACATTTCATTCACTTCTCACTTTCGAGGAGGTTGTAGTGTTGAAATTTTATCTGGCAAAATACCAGGAGTATATGACTCGTGAAAACTTTCTAGTTCACACATATTAAGGAAGTCATATGTTCAAGCCATCGGGGCTTCTTAGAACATATACAATGAACTTCAGGAGTAATTAACACAAGCTCAAAGTAGAGCATGGTTGACAACGCAAAGGATACAATTTACCAAAGGCGGTATATATCCTAGGAAAGGCTCAAGGTTATTGAATATGAAGGATATTGTCGGATAAAATCCAACAAAGGATTTGGGGTGAGTCTCGGCACACAACCAGAGGAAGAAGCACGGCAAAGACATTGGATTATAGAAACAACTGAATAACTTAGAGCTCAATTGCTAAGGAATTATGATTTACAAAGCGAAGGATCAGAAGCAGGCGCTCTGATCAAGGATGGATAAGTTCAATAGACTTAGGGGCACAATCGACGATAATTTAATTGGCGAGAACCGGCTCATGATTAAAACGACATCTGAGCCGGAAGGATGAATTCTAGGATCTGTTTGAGGATTGCGAGCATTCGAAACAAATCGAATCAAAGGACTCAAAATGACAATGACAATGGATGTCAACAAGATTACTAGACTTATGGGATTAACCATAATGCAAGCAATCAAGAATTTCAAGAGTAATAGGATGCTCAGGATTTTAGGAAGATCGAATGATATTTCGAGGATTGGTGACATACATGAATCAACTGGGGATGAGTGGATACTCTGTAAGTGCGAGAAATTATCCGTAGGGGTATTCAGGTGGTAAGGAACTGCAAGGCAGTAGGCATAAGTATTCTAAGAACAACAACGAATATTTCAGGGCATCTTGTAATAAAAAATGGCGGGAACTAAGTAAGAACGGTGTATGAATTTATTCATAGGGATATTTCGATTGGCGATGAATTGCAAAAGCAATGGGCAGTCCCGAAGAGTATCGGAAAGTAACTTTGAAATCTTCATGTGTAGTCGGCGATCATACGAATTTGAAGGGGCTCTCCGGAGAAAGCGTTTTGAGAACCTAAAGTTAGATTTTAGAAAATCATTTAACCCGAATAGAAGAGAGATCAGAATCCCAGAGTATAGACGAGGAATAAAAGATCCTACTACCACCCAATGGCGACGTGTGCCGGTAAGACACACAGCCATGTTAGTAAAAGTTTTTACAACGTCTAGACTCGACTTCCGCCAAGGAGTTGGGAAGGGGGATTCCTACAGGCAGTCGGCTATGATACCAACTTGTGACGCCCCTGATTCAATCGTACACTAATCATGCACGCAAATGTGTACGATCAAGATCAGGGACTCACGGGAAGATATCACAACACAACTCTAAAACATAAATAAGTCATACAAGCATCATAATACAAGCCAAGGGCCTCGAGGGCTCGAATACAAGTGCTCGATCATAGGCGAGTCGTGGAAGCAACAATATCTGAGTACGGACATAAGTTAAACAAGTTTGCCTTAAGAAGGCTAGCACAAAGCGGGATACTGAGATCGAGAAAGAGGCGCAGGCCTCTGCACAGGATCCTCCTAACTACTCTGAGTGCGTCGTCGGGCTGCACGTAGTAGTAGGCACCTCCGGGGTAGTAGTCGTCATCATTGTGGCGTCTGGCTCCTGGGCTCCATCGTGCAGTCACAATCGAGTAGAGATAGGGGAAAAAGGGGGAACAAGGCAACCGTGAGTACTCATCCAAAGTACTACTTAAGCAAGGAGCTACACTACATATGCATGGATATATGTGTAAAGGGCCATATCGGTGGTGAATCGCAAAATGCCGAGAATAAGAGGGGATAGCTAATCATGTCAAAGACTACGCTTACAGCAGCCTCGGCCTTGCAAAGACATGTAGCGTAGAGTGGCTGAAGTCCTCCAAGTAGCATCACATAGCAATAATCCTACTCGGTGATCCCCTCCTCGTAACCCTGAGAGAGAGCGACCACCGGGTTGTATCTGGCACTTGGAAGGGTGTGTTTTATTAAGTATCCGGTTCTAGTTGTCATAAGGTCAAGGTACAACTCCAAGTCGTCCTGTTATCAGAAGATCACGGCTATTCGAATAGATTAACTTCCTGCAGGGGTGCACCACATAACCCAACACGCTTGATCCCATTTGGCGGACACACTTTCTGGGTCATGCCCGACGCGGAAGATCAACACGTCGCAGCCCCACCTAGGCTCAACAGAGAGGTCGACGCCGGTCTAAACCTAAAGCGCACAGTGCAGGCCCATCGCCTTAGCACACACGCTATGTGACGTCTGGCCGAAAGCAGACCTAGCCTAACAGGCGTTCGGCCCGATCCGGCGCGCCCGCTTCGATCGACGTCACGAAGTGCCGGTGATACCACGGCGTCGAGTGCCCATAATCGTTCCTGCGTAGTTGGTTAGTGCGTATAGACCAAATGGCGAGACTCGGATCAAATACCAAGATCTCGTTAAGCGTGTTAAGTATCATGAACGCCGACCGAGGCCAGGCCCACCTCTCTCCTAGGTGGTCTCAACCTGTCGCTCCGCCGCAAAAAGTAACGATCGGGGGCCGTCGGGGAACCCAGCCCACCTCTACTGGGGATGGAGCCACATCCTTTCAGCCCCCATCTCGAACAATATCACGGGTAATGTAACGATGTAAAGTATATAGTATATGCCCGTGATCACCTCCCGAAGTGATCACAGCCCGAAGAGTATAGCATGGCGAGCGGACACGAGTGTAGGGCCTTGATGGAACACTAGCATCCTATACTAAGCGATGAGGATAGCGGTAAAAGGTAACAATGATAGTAGCAAGGAGACGGGGCTATGCGTGATATAGGATTAGCGAAAGCGATAACATGCTACACTACTCTAATGCAAGCGGTATAGAGAAGAGTAGGCGATATCTGGTGATCAAAGGGAGGGCTTGCCTGGTTGCTCACAGCAAGAGAGAGGGTCGTCCAACTCCGTAGCAGGCGGGCAGCAGCGTCGGTCTCGTAGTCTACGGAGAGAAGAGGGGAGAAACAGTAAATACATAGCAAGCAAGTGCATAACAGGACAACAAGCAGAGCTAGACGTGTTCTAACGCGGTATGAGGTGATACCGGTGAAGGCGGGAAAGTATCCCCAGTGTTTTGCGTCTCCGGACAGATGAACCGGAGGGGGAAAGTTGCGTGTTCGATATGTTAGGGGTGTGTGGTGGACGAACGGGTTGCGTATCCGGATTCTTCTCGTCGTTCCGAGCAACTTTCATGTACAAAGTTTTTCCATCCGAGCTACGGTTTATTTTATATGATTTTCTGAAGTTTTAAATCATTTTTAGAATTTATTTAATTAATTTAATTCAACATTATCGAGCGATTGCATGCCGACGTCATCATGACTTGACATGGCGTCGGCGATCAACAGAGGTGTTGGTGGTCATTGACGATGTGGGTCCCACTGGTCATTGACTTAGTTAACTAAACAGGGTTAGTTAATTTAATTAAAGATTAACTAACTTAATTAACTTAGTTAATTAATTAATTAATTAATTAAATTTATTATTAATATTATTTTCTAATTCTTTTTAATTCTATTTTTTTATGAAAACGTTCTGGGCATGGGGCCCATCTGTCATAGGCCCCAGGGGCCTATCGGCGTGTGAGCAGGCGTCTGCACTAGCGCCCGGCGCTAATGGCGCTGGAGGTCGGCCCAGTGGCGGGCGAAGCGAGGTGAGCGTCGTGGGGAAGCAGGGCGTGCGGCGTGGGGTTCAATGACCTATGGCGGTCGGGCAGTGATGGAGGCGAGGTGGCGCGGCCGGACGAGGGCGTGGCGTGGCGGTGGCGCGGCCGGAGTCTGAGAGGCACGATGGCCGTGTAACGCGAGCTCGGGCAAGTTAGAGGCGGCGTGTCTGACTAGCGCACGCCGAGAGAGAGAGAGAGAGAGAGAGGAGGAAGCGGGGGCTCACGTTGAGCCTGTAGAGGTGCAAAGCGGGCTCGGGGAGGCTCGGCAGCGACGAATCGGCGGCAGCCTTGGTGGCGAAGGTTGAAGAAGGCGTTGAGTAGCTTCGATGCGAGGCGCTCTGCTCAGGTGACTTCGTCGGGGAGGAAGAGGAGGTCAAGCGGCGTTAGGCGACAAAGGGAAGCGGTGGCGGCCCGGTGGGGGCGGGAGCGCCCGGTGACAAAGAGGACATGGCGGCAGCGTCCGGCGATGGTTCGCAGGGAGGTCCAGCTCGGGCTCGCCTTGATCGAGCGGGAAGAAGACGAGAGGTGCTCCGTGACGGGTGGCTCGGCGTAGTGGCGGGACAAAGCGGCGACGGTGGAGTCGGCGTGTGTGGCGAGCGGGCACGTCTGGGTTCGTTCCCGATCCCGATCTGGATCGTGGAGGAGGCGAACGTGTGGGGAAGTGGGGCGGCGGGGTATGGGTTTGAGCGGGGTGTGGGTTATGGGGAGTGGGTGGGCTGGCCTGGGCCGGTTGGTTCGACGGCCAGCTGGGCCGAACGGCCCGGTTGGCCAGGGGGTTTCCCTTTTGTTTGTCTTTATTTGTTTTATCTTTCACCTTTTATTTATTTTCTTTTCTGTTTTCATTTAAAGTTTCTTTTATTTTAGTTTTATAAAATACCCAGTCAGCACCTAAATTAGTATTACTAATCAGTCCACTACCACAACTATTTTGGCACACTACTAATTTAGTTTTATTATTATAACTTTATAAAAGGCATATAAATAATTGTTTTTTATGTCATTTCTATTACTTTAGTGCATTTAAATATTTTATTAAAAGATAATTTATCCACCAATATTTACTAAGGACTATTTGACACAATAGGAACAATTTAGTTTTGACTTTTGAAAACTTTATTCGTTTAACTTAAATTCAAATTTTGAATATGAATAATTTCAAACTAACGCGAGATTATCAACAGTAATCCGAGGTGACGTGACATCGTTAACATGGGGTTACTGTAGCGTAATTATCCGGGCGTCACATAGTATTGCATGCAATGAACTAACCACTGCATGTCATGTTTGATAGTCTCAAGTCATTAAAAGCATGGACACCCTCATCTCTTATTGGTTGATATGTCAAGAAACAAGAAACGAGGTAGAAGTTAATGCACCGCGCCTAAGTGTTTTGAGATTATTTGGTTTTCGTAAGATGACTTACACACCTAGACGGAGGGAGTATAAGTTTTATGTGTAGTCAAAGTATCTCTACTAAGATAAAAAAGGTATCAACATTCAACAACGCCCAATCAATATTGTTAGATTCATACGTACTCCTAGATTTGTACTCGAGATGGTTTCCAAGTTGACTATTGACAAGATTAATAGTACTCCTTTCACATAGGTGAGTAAGTCATCTTAGGTTGTGCACCGTGACCATGGAGGAGGGGAAAACGAGAGACATTAATGTTTATTTGCTAATTAATAGTATTGCATGCAATGAACTAACCCTTGCATGTCATGTTTGATAGTCTCGAGGTCATTAAAAGCATGCACACCCTCATCTCTTATTGGTTCATATGTCAAGAAACAAGAAGCGAGGTAGAAGTTAATGCACCACGCCTCGTGTTTTGGGATTATTTGGCTTTACGTAAGATGACTTACACACCTAGGCGGAGGGAGTACATGAGATGTATAATGTGAAATTTATATCATTGGAAACTCCTTTCACATCTGAAATTGACCATATGCTTTGTGTAAGTTGCATGTCATATATTATTACTCTAACATTTGGTCAAAGTTAGCCTCGAAAACGCATTAGACCATGTATGCTTTGTGTAAGTTGCATGTCATATATTATTACTCTAACATTTGTGTAAGTTGCATGTCATATATTATTACTCTAACATTTGGTCAAAGTAGTATAGTGGAAGTGGATCCTCGGCGTAGGTATCCTGCCTTACCCTCCCTTTTCAGATCACTTCTTGGCGGACCCCATGCTTGCTAGGCCCGCATGTCGGTTACTCAATGGGTTCGCCACGCGTCGAGGATCCTCATCCGTAGTATACTCCCTCTGTTTTTATTTACTCCGCATAAAAGCGGAGGGAGTGGTGGTATAATAAATAGCCTTGGCGGGGAGGGCGAGGCGTCGGTTTGCTCTCAAGCTGCGGTCCCACAAGCGGCAAAACGCAAGGCAAGCGCGTTCCATTCGGTGGCGGCGTGGAGGGTCCAGCGTGCGGGCTGCAACGCTAACGCGACAAGAGCGATGTGCTGATCAAAACCGATTGACCGGTCGTCACGGAACCACTATTCACACGGAACCATTTGCTCGGCCTCGCCAGCCACGCCCTAAAACCACACCAAATCTCAGCCCATTCCCCCACCTTTCAATCCCTAGCCCGCATCAAGCGTCCCCTAGTTCGCGGAAAACCATGGTGCGCCGCAAGATCACTTACTACAAGATCTTTGAAACCGAGCGCCGCAGCGAAATCACGGCGGCGGTCGGCGTCACAGACCTCCATTCCCAAGCTCGCTTTGTGGCGGGCCAATCCCCGAGTTCTCTGGAGCCAAGATACGAGGAGGAGGAAGCCGATTCAATGTTCACTGCGGAGGTCGCGGCGCAGAAGGCCCCCGATGGGTATGAGACGATGGGCGTCGACTTCGTGCGGCGTCAAGGTCCCCCATGGTGCAAGCGGACCAGCGGTTCAACATGGCGATACTAAAGGAGGACCGGAAGGCGGAGGCTCAACTCGGCGGAGCGCAGCGCATGCCGCTGCCATCAAGGCTCTCTGCAGCGGAAGCTGGATGTCGTGGATGTGAATCGGCGGCGGAGGCTCAACTTGAGGCGGAGCACGCGGATGCCGCTGCCATCGAGGCCCTCCTGCAGCGGAACCGACGTCTGGACATGAACCGGGCGGCAGAGGCTCGACTCGACGCAGAGCGCGCGGATGCCGCTCTCATCGATGCCCTCTGGCCGGCGGAACCGGAAGTCCTGGACTTGAACCGGGCGGCGGAGGCTCGACTCGACGCGGAGCGCGCGGATGCCGCTGCCATCGAGGCCCTCCTGCAGGTGGACCGGATGTCCTAGACTTGAACCGGGCTGTGCTCTCGTCCGTGCAGAGCGCCCGCACGCTCTGCTTGAACGAGTAGCTGGAGGCCGAGGACAACCACGGTGCAGAGACACACGTCGGCAGCGACGGCTGGTTCGCGCCGGCAGCCAAAGACGACGAGGCCATCTCTTTCCGCGAGCAGTGATAGTTTTTCTTTATGTTGTTGTTATTATGGATCTTTTGCTGTGTAAAAACATACTATTTGTTATGCAAGTCGCTTGACTTGGGTCAGTCTACCATTTCAGGCGGTTGGATGAATATCCTACGTCTCCTAACCCTTCTTTCCTTCTTCCTCACCTCTTCTTCTTCCCCAACAGACCACCGCACGGGCCGTACGGATACTCCCCAACATGCGATTGGATAAACATACTCTATGAACGAAAATTATGTGTCAGCAATAGGATGGCTGAGTTTGGTTTGTTCACATGCGACTGACGCGATGTCGATGAGGGTGCGTTCCCTTGGTTGGGTTTGCGGCGTGCAGGAGCGACTGTGTGAGGGTGCGGTGCGACCGCGGCATGCAGGAGCGACCGTGTGAGGGTGCGGTGCGACCGCGGCGTGCAGGAGCGACCGTGTGAGGGTGCGGTGCGACCGCGACAGCCTTGCGCAAGTGTACCTCCTTCTCATTTTGAAAACTTTAGGCAAGCTTGGCAAAAATGTGTGGCGAAGTTCGGCAATGCAAGGCCTAGACCCAAACAGGATAAGTACGTACGTACTAGGAGTACTTGTGTTAAAAAAGAAAGGCGGGGTTTTCCTTCGCGGGATTTAATCGACACAAATCTTCGTTTTACGTGTCAATTAATGCGAATTTTTTTCTCGAAAGACCAAAGAGCTAACCATCTCACTCCTCATCGCTTGATTAATGCAGTGCCATGCAAACGAACCTTCTCACTTCCGCATGCATGTAGGGGATATTAATGTCCTTGGTTGCTAACCCCATCAATTTTGCCTCGATTAGCGTTAGTGGCCCTTTGCAAATTGTAATTTTGATATCTTGGCCTTGTGTACAAAAAATGGAGGTAGTAACTATATTTGAATTCCTTGCCCATTGCGGTGGCGTCGGCGACTTTTTTGTGGTTTGGCGAAGTGCGTTCGACGGAGAACACCATTGAGGAGACCACGGTGAGTGGATTCGCAAGTGCCGCTTTACGCAAGCCGTGACAACCGCCTTATTTGCATCCGAAGTCCTTTAATAGTACTACTACTAGGAGTACTAGTGCGGTGAGATGGTTTCTCGAAGAAGGCGATGGAGAAGCGGAGTCGTGAAGAGTGAAATGATAGTTGCTTCATTCGTGCTTTGTGATTTGACGCCTCAACGCTTTGTGATTTGTGATAGAAGGGACAGGGAGTAGACTACATGCTCTATCTTTGTACTACATGCGTCCAAGCATTGGAGAAAGGGGAGAGACGTTGCATTTTTCTATTCCTTCAATCAATCAATTGGGGAGCTTCAGTTCCATCTTTTTGGCTTTGGCAACACCGTCCACAATGGTTCCCACGATGGCAAAAGCTATTTTCACATTTGGCTACACATTGTGGATGCCCTTAACCGTACCACTTGGTTTTGCTCCTGTGTGCTATCTATACAAATCTCAATTATATTGATCTGAAAATTATAGAATCAAAGATTAGTAAAAGGAGGTGATTTTGCAGCGGATGGCGGGGAGGTTTCTTATTTTGGAGGACGTTGTCGTGGCGGTTTTCTAACATGCGGTCCCACGTGTCAGTGCTTTACCAAGCTGATCTGCGTCCCACATGAGGCAGAACAACGGCAGAAACAACACGTGGTTAAGTTGAAGAAGATGAGGGAGAAGCGGATTCAGCAACGAGTGAAATGATGGTTGCTTCGTCCCTCCAACTTCTTTTTTTTAGCATTATTACCGTCCCTCCAACTTAAGCTGCGGGAAAGGTGCAGCTTTGTGATTTGGCGCCTCATTGCTCATTACTACGCCGGCGCCATGGTAGGGTGCTTCACCCGGCTGCTCTGCTTGTATTCGGTATGGCACGTGGACCCGGTAGCTTGATGTCCCACATGTCGGCGAAAGGGACTAGAAGATTTATGAAAGCGAGCACTCCACTCTTCTGACGGAGGAGTAGGCGACCTGACGGCCCGATGAACTGTCACTTGTACTGTATAGTACTTTAGTTTTGCTGTTTCGCATACGATCCATCGATACAAACCCGATTAAACAGGAAAGGGCGGGATTTTTCCCGCGGTAGATGATACTAGCCATACATTTCAAAGGCAATTTTAATGTATGCAAACTGAATAATTATAAGTAACAATATGATATCTAGTAAAACTAAAAACACATATGATTTATTGTGTTAGAGTGTAGTAGTAGTGCTGTATTGCATAGTTGTTAGATGTAACATGCAAGAACGTGTAGAGATGTAGTTTTGGAGGGCCTACAGAGAGAAAAGTGTGTCTGGTCACCGAACTTGAGAATAAGCTGATTACGGTCACTATATACATTTTGCGGTGATTATCCGATCACTTGCTCATAGTTGACATCAGATTACACTCTGTTGGTCGCCAAATAGTACGTGTGGCGCCATGTTGACTAGTTAAATTGACCACGTTCCTTATGGGTCCCACCTGTCGATTCGCATAGGGAAAAGGTCGAGATAAACACAAATTCTGCTTGGTAGCGACAAGGCTCCAACCCTTGTGAGGGAATCACCTGGTAGTGTATGAGTCTGTCAGGGCGTGATGTGTGCGCATGCACGTGTAGGTAGAGCACTAGAGCGTGAGAGTGTGTGCTGGACGGGTCGTGTCCTGGTGTGTGCATTCATGCGTGCGTGTGGGTGTGAGAGTGTTGCGTGCGTGCGTGGCTGCGTGTATGCGTGTGAGTGTTGCGTGCGTGCGTGGGTGCATGTGTTTGTGTGAGTGTTGCGTGGATGGAGTTCGTGTGCATGCGTGCGTGTGTGTATAATCACCACACCAGCTCATGTGTGTTAAAACAGACGGCTCAACATACCAATACAAGGTCACCTTGTCCGCTGTGTCCGCGGTCATGACTTCGAACCACCGTCAAAATATTTTTTTTATCGTTTGTTTTCATTCTTACAAGCAAGATGCCCGTGCATTGCACATAACATCAAGATGCATTTGTATGACTTGTTTATCTTGTGAGAGAAAAGGATGAACGAGGGAAGGCCTTATTTGCAAATGTGGAGAGGTGTGTGGGTACCTTTTTGCAAAATTGCCATAGTTTCTTTCCTATCCGTCAGATTTAAATCAGACGGACTATATTGCAGGATGGCAGGCACACCATCATCACCAACTCTGTTTTTTATAAGAGTGTGTATTTTATGTATTTTATAATAGTTAGATGTAGAGTAGATACAAGTCAACAGGTGGGCACGATGTTAGTGAGGTGATGCAACACTAGAGGTGCCATGTGGAGCGTTTAACTGGTCAACTAGTCATGTCATGAGCAAATACAAAGTTGTACGGTGAGCCCGTGACTGTATAATAACCACTAAACGTGGCGGTGACCGTAATGAGTGGATTATGAAGTCCAATGTATGTATCGTGCTTTCGCTTCAAATACAATGATCGTCATTGCATATATCGCGAGAGAAAGATGAAACACGCGTGAATTTTCTGGGGGCTTACTTTTAGAGGACATGGAGATAGTTTTGTGTACATACCTGAAAGGGGCGTCTGAGGGGGTATCACGATGGAGAGAGATGCTCTTCATTTCTCTTTATTATGACTAACTTTGTATATAGTATAAAAATATACAAATTCACAGTGCGGAATAAATATCATTGTGGGCACCATGCAATGCAAATTAGCGTTCGTACTCCTCCATATAACTTTGTAATGTTGTATATATGTAGAAACTCTAAAATAATTTTTGGGCCACACTTTATTCAAAAGGAATGTTGTATGTGAAATAAGCGTGAAGAGAGGGCTTTTTAGATCAATGGGGTGCGTGATGTAACATGTGTGAATGTGTAGTTGATGCATTTGGCGGGGCCTAGAGAGATATGTGTGTATTACGTATTCGAGAGAGGCATGGATAGAGGGGCCGACGGGGCGTGGGAGAGATAGCATGAGAAATGAGAGTGGTCTAGAGAGAGACGAATATGACATCACGATAAGGGATTCCATTCCCTTGAGTGTGTATATGCAAGGGAGGAGGGAATAGAGGCACCAGGAGAAATTTTCTGTGTGTGTGTGGTGTTTGTGTTGGTATGTGTGGGTGTGAGAAGATAATGAGACGTGGGGGCAGAGGGTGTGTCACCGCGTGAGGTCCGGTGGGTCGAGGTGAGGCCCTTCGTTCGATTCCGTCCTAGGCCACATTGGTCGTCCCATGACACATTTAGGAAGACCCATGGATGACTAGTCGTACAAGACAAAGATAGCAGAATTGTGAAGGACTCTGTGTGCACTGACAAAGCCGGCTAGGATTTGTAACCCTAGGTTCTTGGACTAAGGTAACCCCTTTTATCTCTGATATTACTATTCATCCAACCTAACTTTAAGGGGCATCCTACAAAATGCTATGCTAGAATCATACTAAATCGATTAGGAAGAGAGGTGTGAGATAATGCGTGAGAGATAGGCGTAAAGATAATGTGAGTACATGAGACACGTAGGCAGGTCCATGTATATAGAAAGGGTCGATGAGGATTGTGCGTGTGTATGTTTGCGAGAGGAAGAGTGCTTGTGATAAAGGTTAGTGAAAACAGTTGTAAATGGTTACGAGAGGGAGGGAGGGTTATATCTAGAGCATGTGTGCGAGAAAGACACCTCGGGAGAGAGTGTGTGAGCATGTGTGAGAGACCACCGATGGAGAGTGAAACTACACGTAAAAGACTGCTCTACACATTGATTAAAGATATAATTGTATCCAAATATTAGGATGGGATCATGATATTTGCAATTCGCGTACGTAAGGAGCGGTCATTGATTCATCAGAGATCTAGATTCTATCGAATTTGAGCATGTCTATGTTATTATTCGACACAATTGATCCACATAGTTAGTATTTTGAACTCCAGACAATGCATCGCTTTAGCAATCGAATATAAATGCGAGTATAGTTCATGTTGTGTGTGTAAAGCACATTATACATACAAAAGTTACACAATGGACATTTATAAATAGCTACCTATGAACTAGCATACATTTGAATTCAACCTAAGGTGGTTTAAAAAAATCGAATTCAACATGAAGTCCATTCAATTATTTGAATTTGATATCATGGCATTTGTAAA
The DNA here is from genome assembly GCA_021605145.1 of Aegilops bicornis. Lineage (NCBI taxonomy): Eukaryota > Viridiplantae > Streptophyta > Magnoliopsida > Poales > Poaceae > Aegilops > Aegilops bicornis. The sequence goes on along the minus strand of CM038675.1, from coordinate 118,936,992 downwards.
CCATACCTAAACTATGGAATCTTTGCTCTGATTTTGTACATAATAGCATATGTAGTCGTGCACAAAATAGATTCAAATTTAGCTCCTCCATTCCAAAATAATCGTAGTTATAGGATTTTCAAGTGTCAAAATTTCAAAAGGAAGCAGATAATTTAATGAGGTTTTCAAACATACAAGGTCAAATATAACGTTGTCTATTTAGGTCAATCCTCATAGTTCAAGAGTACTCTAAACGTGAATGCTTGTGTTTCAAATTTTCGAACGAAGCGCCAAAAGAGCCTCTACTCGCCTGAAACCGCGTGAGACCAATGTTTGGTAGTACAAGGAAATTACTTTTCTAATAACTCCGACCTGTGAAACCTACCGGCCCGACGTCCAAAGGTCTAAACCGGGGTAGGTTTGTAGCTTCATCTAGACGCCACGCAACCGCCTCCGAAAAACATTCATACACAATGGCCGCCTAAGCACACATGCGCGCGTCCGAAATCGCTCCCGCCCACTATTTGGGACACATGGGATTACCATCCTACCCCCAACCCGCAGTAGGTCCAAAATTTAAGAGGGGGGCAAAGCTTGTACTTTCCCCAAATTTCAAACAAGCGCGTCCCATCTTACATTCAAAAAGCCAAAAACAAGCGCGTCCCGAGACGAAACATGGTTCCCCCACCCGTCCGATTCCCCATTAGTACTCGTGGGCGCCAAAACTACCTCTCCACCAGTAGCGAAACCCGGCGTCCTCCGTCCGCCACCCCATCCCACCCATCAACTGCCGCCCTCCTCCATCACGCCGGAGCCGATACCCCGACGTCGTCGTCCACCGCAACCTCAACCGCAACGCCCTCCACAGCTAGTAGTTGAAGCCGAGGCCAATCCGGTCGTACCCGAGCCAGTCCAACCATGCCGTCCTGCGCCTCACCGCTGCCGCTCCAACTTCGCCACCCTCCACCGCACCGGAGCTGTTCCTGCTACGTCGTCCTTCGCCGCCTCGGATCTGCTTCCCCTCCGCCGACATACGGCCACGGCAACACAGTCAACAATTTGGCCATGGGTTCGTCCAAGCCTGCACCCTCCAGAACATCGGTTTCCCCGGTAAAAAGAAGAAGATCGCCGCGACATGTGGAGGTGACCACACCGGCAACCGAAGAAGGTACTCCTCTTCCCTTATTCGTGCAAATCTTACGTCTCTGCTTGCATGGTATTCATCGCACGAAGACACTAGTTGACCGCTTCTTCTTGATACTAGATGTTCCTAGTAACTTCGCGATGCACAAGGTTTCTCCTCATATACTATTTCACCTTACCTAGAGGTCCGTCGCCCCCACAATTTCAATTTCTGGCGGTTGATTCCCAATTAACGGAAGCATTCCCCAGTAATGTGCGCTAGTACGACTATTACACCGGGAAGCAGCGCCTTGGTGTTTATCTTAGGGCGTGTCTGACCTAGAGCTCTTGGCACCCGATCCGGAGGTCGGCCGGGATTAAAGGGATGGCTTGGGGCGTTGCCAAGCACGGCGGTGGTGTGAGGTCGATGGGAGGCGGGCGGCGGAGGCCTGGTGCAGGCGGTGGTCGTGGCGGTTCGAGAAAGATCGTCACTTGATGGTGGCGGGAGGTAGACGAAGGCCATCTGCCCGTTCCTTATAGATCAGACGGTTCATTAAAAAAATCGACTGACCTATTTAGTTTCAGTCGGCTGTTATCTTAGATATGATCACATGTGGTGGTGTGCTGGAGGAGTACCTGCATTTCCTGTGCTCATTTTTTTAGAAAAGGAGGATGACCCCCGGCCTCTGCATCTGGGAGATGCATACGGCCACTTTCCTGTGCTCGTATATTACAAAATCATACGGAGTAGAATCTAATTTTGTTTGCCATGCAATGTTGTAGAGCTATCATATGTCTCATGTCATTTATTTTTCAGCCACCGCTATACGCTACTTTTACGATTGCACTAGTTACGCACACACTTCATCCATACTCTCACTATTGTGTTTTTATGCAAGGGTATTTCAGAGTCTGCGAAGGGAAGCAAAAAAGAAAAGAGACAAGTCGTGCCAGCTTTCTCGCTGGCTAGGCGCAAAGACGTTCTGGCGCTTTAAAGGGTGCAGTGTCAGCAGATGGAGACGGTAAACGTTGCTCTGGAGTTGATGAACTCGCTCACAATGAATCACCATCCCAGGTGCTTGCTTTAACTTCGCGGTGTCATATGTGGTTGCATGTTCCATATGGTGTCTAGCTTGTATTCGAAAGGCCGAAGTCGATCTTTATTAAGATAAGGAAAGATATTTTTTACATGAACCACCATCCCGTGAGCACCAGAAGACAAATAGCTAGTCGAGAATCGGCCGAGAGCCGATGACAAACCCAAAGAAAGACAGGCATCACCGGAAGCCAACTAAAAAGCCGTGATGGTGGCGAAGCAGCCCGCCTCCCACCAGGCTCTCGGGTCCTAGATGATCATGTTCACCACTCCAAATTAATGTCTAGCTTGTATTGCTTCCAATTTGGTTAAATTGCATCTGCTTAGCTTACACATTATACCTTTGAATATGACATGCCTTTTAGTTTTTGGTACATCCTAGTACATCTGTGTATTAACCATGTTCTTACATCAAACTAATGTTCTTGTGTATCCCTCATCAATCACTTATGACGAGGCAGGCAGGCAAGGGGACTACTCCTCATTTAAAGAATGCGTCGGCCTCTCGATATGATTCTCAAGAAATGTAAATGCTAGATGAAGATAGTGAACGTAGCTCTGTAGTTGATTACAGACATTTCCCTACACTAGCATCGCAGTGCTTGCTCTAACTTGGCAGCATGATATGTGGTTGCATGTTGCATATGGTGTCTAGATTGTAATTCTTCCAACTGGCTAAACTGCATGTGCTAGTCTCGCTTAGCTTATACTCCGTAAATGTGACATTATACACAGTTAATGTGACATGCCTTCCTATATTTAGTACATAGTACATCTGTCTATTAAGCATGTCCTTACATAAAACTATTGTTTTTTTTGTATACCGTATCAATCAACATGACGAGACACCTTTAGTATATGCAGTGCGATATTAGTTGCATCTTTCATATGATTTCTAGCATGCGCTACTTCTAATTTGTTGAAATTCCATTTATGATGGGACGCTTTTAACTTGGCAGAGTCATATTGGTTGCATCTTTCATGTGGTGTCTAGCTTGCATTGCTTCTTATTTGCTGAAATGGTTTACGCTTAGTGTACACAAGCAGATTGTGAACATGCCATGCTGTCCTGTTTTTCGTACATATTCCATCCTGGTATCATGTGTTTGCCTTACATCAAAGTAGTGATTGTCGGTATCATGCATGAATGAGTTACGAAGAGAATTTTATTGCTTTTTCTTGTCGGTTTTAATTGACAATTCAAAATCAATAAAAGCGGAAGGAAGTTAGCAAGGCAGTGGATAAAGGTGCTCCTTCCAAACGGAGGGCCTCTACAGTTTCTACTCCTCCACACCCCTAAGATGATTTCCAAGACAACACATGCATAGACACTCAACAAAGCTGTGTTTATAATGAGCACGTCTCCCCTAGTGCAGCATCACTGGTGCTCCCTCTAACTTGGCAATCAAGTATATGTGGTTGCATGTTATGTGTGATGTCTAGCTTGTATTGCTTCTAATTTTGTTGAATTCCATCTGCTTACTTTACACATTATACTTGAATAAGACACGTGTTCCTATTTCTAGAACATACAATATCATCTATCACACCATGTTCTTACATCAAATTACTACTTGTTGTGTAACTTTTGCAACAATCACTTATCATAAGACATGTTTGACTTCGGAGTGTGATATAGGTTACATCTCACATTATTTTCTAGCTTGTACTACTAATTTGTTGAAATGTCACTTATGACGAGACAGTTTTAACTTGGTAGAGTGATATTCGTTGCATCTTTCATATGGTGTCTAGCTTTCATTGCTTCTAATTTGTTGAAATGCCTTCTCCTTAGTTTACACATCATAAGTCGTGAATATGCAATGCTGTGAATATGCAATGGCACTAATGACGAGAGACCTCTAACATGGTAGTGTGATGTTGTTTGCATCTTGCATATGATTTATTTCTTGTACCGCTTCACATTTGTTTAAACGCCATTTATGTTGAGACACCGTTAACTTGGCGGAAGCGATATTTGTAGCATCTTTCATATGGTGTCTACCTTCCATTGCATTGCTTCTAATTTGGTGAAATGTCTTCTTCTTAGTTTACACATCATAGTTCCGGTTATCTCTTCCGTCCTATTTTTCATACATATTACATCCTCCTATCATGTGGTTGTCTAACATCAAAGTTCAGTTCGTCTGCATCACGCATCAATTTGTTATAAAGAACTAAATCATTATTTGTTTTTCTTGTCGGCTTAACTTAACATGGCACATAGAAAGAGGAAGAAACACAGAATGGCAGGGAATGAGAAGCGGATGAATCCTGCAGATTCTGCTGGTACTGATGGTGCAATAGAAGGTGAAAGTCCAGCGGAAAATTCTACAAATACGGCATCCCATGCTACAGAGCTGCAAAAAAAGCCAAACAGAAACAAATAGCTGCCACCAAACAAGCAGAGACAGCCCTAGTTCTTGCAACACCTACCACAAGTACTACGGTACCACGACATACTCGTAAGGTCAATCGAAGCTAGCAAAGACGTTCCCAAGCTCCCTTGCCACCGACACTACTTCCCAAGCACTCTTGACACAAGACGAGTTGGCAATATCAGATGAACCTTGTGAGCTTCAACAGCAAGAAGGTAGTTCTTTGGAGTCAAGTTACAGTTGCATGCTTCTTTATATGTAGTCTCACAGTTTGATGTACACTAACACTTCCTATGTTCGTTGTTGGACTAGCACCTAACTGCAAGAGGAAACAAACATCAGGGATAATGCTCGATAGGTTAACTAAATCTAGAGGAGGAAGAATGGAGATCCGTTTTGAGGCAGTTTTAAAACTGCCACGTGATGCTACAGAGTCAGCCAAGTTAGTATCAGAGGCAGCGGTTGCCATTAGGTGTCATGTACGTACCCTCCCAACATGGATTCAGTACAGGAATGACAAAGACGAAACCCAGTTCAACACCTTCCTCGACCATTTATCTGTAAGTATGGTTATGTATGGAAAGTAGTAATATCGTCTTGCTCATCCCATACTTTCTAGGTTGTCGATAATGAGACTCCCATAATTTTCAACAGATGAGGTTCAAGTTGGATAGCCAAGATGATGCAACCGGACAAGCTTGCACCCATGTTCTCAAGTCCGCTCTACTGACAGATATCGATATAACTTGAGGAAAACTCATTTGAAGGCAAGGCTAACAAAGTGAACTTTCCCAAACATCTCCATGGAAAATATATCGGATGAAGACCGGAGGGCCTTGTTAAACACCGGTGCGATCCAAGTATCGGTACATTATATATATATATATATATATATATATGTGTGTGTGTGTGATCAGATCATATGTTGAAGTCCTATTGATGCATGTGCCACACAAATCTATCTTCTTGTAGGTGAACTATTCAAAGAACAAGGCCAACCGTACGAAAGTGAAATTCCAGCAGATGACAGGATCTCGTAGCTATATTGCACACTGCGAGGCTCTTGTAATTAGCTGCTGTTTCACTCTTTTCGTTGTACCATATTATCAGATCTATATTGACTTGTTCGAAATGCAGAGGAAAGCCCGCAAGGACCAAAAAGTACCTGAACCAAATGTTGTGGAAATCTTCAAGGACTGTCACACCGCAAGAAGAAGGGCATGACTACACCGATCAAAGCTTGTTGTAAGTCCTTAATCCTCATGCCTTTAACTACTACTTAATCGACTTGTGCCTTGAATCGCATGGTTTGCAGCCAATGTCTATTACTCTTTTCAATTTTATACACAATTGTCTTAGCGTATCATTGCACCTTACAAGGTTTAAAAGGGAGGAGTGATGTTCCTTTGATCTTGACCCGTAATCTAGTTCCGTCTTTGGACTTGCCCACACAACGTTACAATTGCACTGTTTATGCATTCTCGGTTGTTTTGTGATATGAATGATGTCATACTATGCTTACCGTATTATAAACTTCGTCTCTTTATCCTTAGCCCTCAATACAATGTGAAGAAATAGACAATACATTAGCGATGGTACATGGTCATATGTTTGGAACCTGGTTTTATTATGTACTTTGCAATAAAATAAAACTAATATTTTACATGGGTTCATCGAATAAGTTACGTATATAGACCAAAGCTATTTTGTTTGGTTTTGCTGCCTCCTTAATATCTTACGTTACGGTACTACTAATGTAAAACCTCAACTTTTCAAATGAAGCTATGGAAAAATGGTGGAACCACCACCTTAGAAGGTGGCGAGGCAACTATAACCGCAATGCCGGCTCTTGCTGCGGTGGGTCAAGACAATCCACTAACGTGCCAAAAGCACGTTCTCGCTGCGTATCTTGGGTTGGTTGTTAAGGCAATACGTCCAAAATGCCTCATGATCAAGATATGCAAGCTCAAAGCAATGTTGTATCTGCGCTCCAGACACAAGTCCATTCCCTAATACAGGCCCTTTGTGAAACAAGGAGAAACATTGCTCAATGTCGTCAAGATATGCATGGTTTTGAAACCAGACTATCAGACATTTACTATGTTGTTCAGGAGCCTAGGGGAAATGAAGGCGAGGGTTATGGTGCTCCATCGGACAATACAAAGATGAAAACATAATAGTCAGGTCAAATGAACCGAGCTTGAACTTACGGTGGTGCATTTATCCGCTGGTATTAAGTTTTATGCCAACCTTACTTTTGTTATATAGTTGTAGTTTGTTTTGGTGCGATACAAAATTTATTCTTAACGCAGCCACACCGGCTGAAGAAAACAACAAGCCAGTTTTGTATAGTGTAGGGTGTTCCCTATATTTGCACTAGTGTCGATCTATGATGCCGAGTGGATGTAATCTGTGCAATCGCCTTAATAGCCTAGCGTTAGTTTCGGCCTTATTTATTTCCTAGTATTCTTTTTCCCTGGTTTGCTAGTGGTCGCAACTACCCATGGGCCATATACGGGTCGTAGGATCCATGGGTCTCCTACGGGCCGTCGATAAATGGGCCTGTAATTGGTGGGCCTCGGGCTGTTGATAAATGGGCCTGTAATCGGTGGGCCTTGGGCCGTCAGATAAATGGGTCTACATGGGCCGTAATCGGGTGTAATTGGTATCGGCCCAGCACGGTAACGAGCCGTTAACAGGCCGTAGGACTGCAAAAGCTTAATTCTGTCACAGGCATAACGGGTCGTTAATGGGCCAGAATATAGGGAATTTGGCGAAACGGGCCGACTCTTGCCATGGGCCAAATTTGGCCCATTAGGGTAATAGGCCAGTAACGGGCCGACTCTTGCCATGGGCCGAATTTGGCCCATTTTGGGAACATGTCAGTAACGGGCCGACTCTTGCCATGGGCCGAATTTGGCCCATTAGGGGAACAGCCAATGAACGGGCGGAAATGTCGAGGGCGAAAAGGAGCCCAAGAACGTATGGGCCGTCAATAGGACGAAAGCTAACACGGGCTGGAAACGGCCCATGTAAATCATGGGCCGTTAACGGGTACAAAGAAAAATACTGTTCATTATGGGCTAGAGTCACCGTGGGCGTGTAAAGGGCCGAAAGATACGAAGGCCTCATATGGGCCGAAAGACGTCGTGGGCCATACATGGGCCGAAAGTGAAATGGGCTGGTGTTATATTCGACGGCCCACATGACGTTGTTGGGCCGATTTCCTTTAGTGCCTAACGGGTCGTGAGTTAACGGGCCATAAAATGGGCTATTTGCGAAGAGACCGTTAACAGGCTTTTCATGGGCGGCCCGTTAATTTTGACCAAGTCAAACGGGCGGCTTTGTAAGCTAAATGGGCGATGGTGGGCCGTGGCACGTGTCTACATATCATAGGCGCCTATCGACCCACCCATTTAGCCGACACGTGTTTCATCCGGCCAATAAGAATTTTACACGTGGAAATTTCCCATTGGTCGGGTTGTTAACGGGTTATCGGATCCAAAACCCGACCCGATAGCTTAACGGCGTTAAGATTACGGTGGATGCCATGTGTCGGTCACCCTTGACGAAAGCACTTACATCGCGCGATTTATCGTCATGGAAGTGGACACTTCCGTGATGATAATTTTGGTAATGTCATGGAACACTTCTATGACAGCACATGTATGACTATCTTGATTCTGTCATAAATTTTTCATGGATGTACAAGCATGACAAAAAACGCGACCTACTGTGACAAACACGTATCATCACGGAAGTGTATTTTTTTTAGTGATTCTTCATGGTGTACGGCGCAAAGGCCGTTTTGCCCTGCGACATCATTCATGACTCACCTCGAGTGCGCATGTACGAAGAGAGAGAGGCCGATCTCGATCGGCGGGATAGTTTAGATGCCCTGGAGGAGGAGCGTGATGTAGCAAAAGCCCGTTCTGCATTCTATCAACAACAGGCTCACAGATACCAAAGCAGAGAAGTGCGGGCCAAGAATTATAATGTTGGTGAACTCGTTCTACACCTGCCAGAAAAGAAAAAGGACAAACTCAAGCCCAAGTGGGAAGGTCCCTCCATCATAGATGAGGTTCTCACTGGAGGAGCGTACCGCCTATGTGATGCATCTGACAATCGCCTACAGCCGAACCCGTGGAATGTCGCAAGACTCCGAAGATTCTACGCCTAGAGTTGCACTCTTTGTTCGTTCTTCTTCTCCCTTTGTTTCAATTTTTACTCTATTCGCCTTTTTCTCTAGCTCTATAGCTCTCATGTGGCCAAGCCGCACACCTATGATGTGCACATCCTTAAATGTATACAATCATAATACCTGGGGGCTTCTTTCACAGAAGCTTATTATTATTTTCCGAGCATCAAGCTTAGCACATATGTGTCCTCTTCTGCATATGTACCTTTTCTTTGCCATTATATGCATCGTTATGACTTAAGTTTTTGCCAAGCTGGGTTGCCTGGCTCCTGTGCTTATGCCCTACGTTCTCGTTAGTTCGGCTAGGGCATAAAGGGAGCACCTCTGCATTGTTACAGCCGCGTCATCCGGACATGTACCTCAGACTGGGTGAAGCCGAAAGCTAGCGTTCTTAAGGGAATATCTGGTCTGCTAACTAAAGATGTTTTACACTTGTTACACTATGACCCCCCCAGACGTTATGTATACTGCGATTTTTTCAATCACAGTTCGGACATGCATACTAACGCATGTCCACCTAGGGAAAGGAACCCTTAACGGAACTATTCTCCCTGGAAGATGTTTCTTACAATCAACATATAATATAACACAGCTAGCCGGATACAACTTCTCTGTTCAAGCAATTATGACCCCTACGCCTGGTTTCCACGCGTACCCCGGTCTACATTACCGAGCGGCTATTCGGAAGCACTCCACACCTTCGGGTCCAGAGGTCGAAGTGAAACGGTCTGCCATGACAACCGTTTTACAATCCGGCTAGGGACAAATTTGTCAATTGAAGTACATAGTCACTTGCACTCAAGCACTTCTTCCTCTATGCCATCCAACAGGCTATCTAGCTTGCAATCTTGTCGGGAATACTTGGCGGCTATCTTTACCTGGTCATATACCAGACTAACTGGAATTTCTTTTCTATCTGACCCCAATGGTCCGACCCGGGCCATATGATTCGGATCAAGCTTGGTGTACCATGTTTTTACCATGGCCCAGGCCTCTCGCGCGCCTTCTCGGCAGGCCGATATCTTCCATAATCGGAAGCGCCGCCGAGCTCCTTGGAATGGCTTCACAAGCTCCTCCATACTTCCTGGAGGAGAGGCGGATGGCCACAAAGCTTTAGCAATGCTCCGCATTGCCTACTGAGCTCGCTTGTGCAGTTGGGACAGCTCTTGCAGCAAGTCGCCTTGAGAATTGGACATTTCCTCTTCAGGACAGCCGGTCAGCATACCTACAGACATAAATATGTTAGATCATTTCTTTGCTCAATTACACGAAGATAAGTTTAAAAGCATACTAAATATGCCGCCTCGTAGCCTCCTATTCTCCTTGACAGCGTCAGCTAGCTGGGCTCGCACATCTTTTAGCTCTTCGCCCAGCAGGGTATTGGAGTCCTGTAGCTTGTTCTTTTCATCCTCGACTGCGATAAAGACACGCTCACTTTGTGACCAGTTGCCTTTTGGCCTCTCGCTTCACCGTCAAGGCGACTTTGGTGCCCCTTCCAGCTTGATCTGGCGATCACATCGCCGGAAACACAAACAAAATTAACATTACTGGTATATGATTACATTTTTCTAGATGGAAGGGAATATTACCAGGCGTTGCCTTCTTGGATTTCTCCAGTTCGGTGATAACCATAGCCAGCCGGGTCTGATACTTTTCCAGCTCTTGGGACAACAGGCTATTCCTCTCCGTGAGTGCCTGATTATACGATGATCCTTAAATCAGTTGTACCAACTGCTTCAAGTCTCGGGGGCTACTGGTATATGATTACCAAATCTGTACTTACCCGCATATCTCTTAAATGTTGGTCCGTGACTCTGGCGATCCTATCCCAAGCAACTCGGATGTATGCATCGGCCGAGCTGAAGGCATTGAATGCCTCTTTTGAAAAGCCGGGCTCACGGAGAGTGGCCTTCCGGCGCCGATGATTCATGGCACTCTCCACTTCAGAATTCATGACGGACATATCATCTGAATCCTCTGCGGAAGGACAATCCGGCATCACTCCCGTGTTTGCCTCCGTCCTTAAGGCAGGATCTGGAACCTGACTGGTGGAGGCACGACCAGCAGGATCCCCGGACATAGTCCGGTGAACGTTCTTCCTGATAAGATGCAGTGGACAATGTCACAGTTTGATGTGATGGCCAAGGGGCGTATTTAAAAAGCTATACCTCTTTGATGAAGGCTCGGCCGTGTTTTCATTTGCCTTCCTCTTCGAAGGCTTGCCCGTCACGGGCGTTGCTCTCTTATGAGTCGCCTCCGGTGCAGCATGGCTCGCCGAACGCCTCCCCTTTGGGGCACGAGACAGTGCGGTGGGTGAGGCAGAATGAGGAAGCTCTTTCAGAGGAAATGTCTCCTGATTACTTACATGTGAGGCGGGAAGGAGGCCGGGATAGTCGGCTATGATGGCCACTTCTGTGTCGTCGTAGCTCGCCTGGTAAAATACTCCCTCCTCAAGCTCTACAAATATGTCTGGATCCTCTTCAAATCCGGGGTCAAGGTCCCGGTTATGGTTCCCCAGCTGTGGAGCGGGGATATAGATCCCCTCGACGACCTTTCGCCATTCCTGTTACGAAGGGACAGGTCAGTATCAATAAAAAGCAACTCAGAGAGCGGATTGAGTAAAGTGGTGGAATTAAAACTCACCCAACTAGGAGGATTATACATAGAAAATCCCTCTCGGCGCTTAAGCCGAGAGAACTCCTCTTTCTCCCCTTTATACAGATCGTCCAGTATTGCGGCCAGGGCGGTAAGGGAGTCCAGACCCTTTCATCCGCAGCGTGAGGTGTCATCTTCCCCATTGTACTGCCACATTGGGAGCCCCCTAAATTGGAGCGGTTGAACCCCTCGTGCTATGGAAGTGGCCATTACCTCGACTATTGTTAGTCCGGACTGGGCGAGTGTCTTTATCTTGCCCATTAATTGACGGACTTCCGTGCTATGTTCCTCCTCGAGGCTTCGAGGGCGCCAGCTGTGGCGTGTCTTCAATGGAGGACTGGAAAATTCGGGAAGACCCATGCGGATTTGGTCGGGGGGAGCGACGTCCTCAATATAGAATCACTCTGAGGGCCACTCTTCAGATGCCTTCTTCGGTGTGCCGGATAAGTATCCGATCCCGGCTATGCGCCATACTTCAGCGCCGCCCACCTCGAATACCGATCCCTCTTGGGTGTGAGGGACGAGGCAGAATAGCTTTCTCCATAAATCAAAATGGGCCTCACAACCCAGGAATAGCTCGCAAAGAGCAAAAAATTCCGCGATATGCAGGATTGAGGCCGGTGTGAGGTTGTGCAGCTGGAGGCCATAATACTCCAGGAGTCCTCGGAGGAAGGGGTGGATTGGAAATCCGACGCTCCTCAACAAGTAGGACACGAAGCACACCCGTTCCCCCCTTGTTGGATTGGGGAAATTTTCCGCCAGGGCTTCGCCAGAGAAGGAGGTCAATCCTGCCCGAACAGGGACTAGATCCGCGGGGGGGAGGAATCCCTGCGTTTGAAGTTAAACAGTTGATCGTGGGATAGTGAGCATCTCTCCCAGTCGCTTTTTTTGGAGCCGTGGGGCGGGAGGAAGAGCTGGGAACGCTAGCCATGTTGGAATGGTTTCTCCTGGCAAGTTCTAGGGATTTTCCGCTGGATGTGAAATAGGATCTAAGATCCAATCTCTTTAAATAGATGCCTTTCTTGCATGGCCGGGGTGTTATGTGCAAAAAAACCTGACCTCTCGTATTTGCTCGACGCGTGGAAGCAGAAGCAATGGAGGCACAGAAGCTGAAGGGCATGACATTAAATCACAAGCCGAATACAGCTCTCTAAGTCAGGTGCTTTGAAGTATTCAGAGGAGGAACCCGCCTTACAATGCCGAAGACAATCTGCGCGCCGGACACATCGTCATTGAAGCCTGGTTCGGGGGCTACTCAGGGAGTCCTGGATTAGGGGGTCCTCGGGCATCCGGCCTATGTGACGTGGGCCGGACTGATGGGCCGTGAAGATACAAGACAGAAGGCTCTCTCCTGTGTCCGGATAGGACTCTCCTTTGTGTGGATGGCAAGCTTGGCGCTCGGATGTGAAGATTCCTTTCTCTGTAACCGACTTTGTACAACCCTAGTCCCCTTCGGTGTCTATATAAACCAGAGGGTTTAGTCTGTAGAGGCAATCATAACCATACAGGCTAGACTTCTAGGGTTTAGCCATTACGATCTCGTGGTAGATCAACTCTTGTAACCCTCATATTCTTCAAGATCAATCAAGAAGGAAGTAGGGTATTACCTCCATCGAGAGGGTCCGAACCTGGGTAAACATCGTGTCCCCCGTCTCCTCTTACCATCGACCTTAGACGCACAGTTCGGGACCCCCTACCCGAGATCCGCCGGTTTTGACACCGACAATTGACCATCAACACTTGATGTTCTTTCTTGATTCCTACCTCCGCATCCTTTAGCATTGCGAAGAGCTCGGGAATTGTCTTATCCATCCCTTGCATATTATAGTTCATCACGAAGCTCTTGTAGCTTGGTGGCAGTGATTGAAGAATTCTCTCAATGACACTATCATCAGGAAGATTAACTCCCGGTTGAATCAAGTATTTATTATACCCGGACATTTTGAGTATATGCTCAGCAGCGGGACTATTCTCCTCCATTTTACAGATGTAGAACTTATTGGAGACTTCATATCTCTCAATCCGGGCATTTGCTTGAAATATTAACTTCAACTCCTGGAACATCTCATATGCTCCATGACGTTCAAAACGTCTTTGAATTCTTGATTCTAAGCCGTAAAGCATGGCATACTGAACTTTTGAGTAGTCATCAGCTTTGCTCTACCAGACGTTCATAACATCCGGCATTGCTCTTGCGTGGGTTTGGCACCTAGCGGTGCTTCGGGGCGTAATTCTTCTGTGCAGCAATGAGGATAATCCTCAAGTTACGGACTCAGTCCGTGTAGTTGCTATCATCATCTTTCAACTTAGCTTTCTCTAGGAACGCATTAAAATTCAACGGAACAACAACACGGGCCATCTATCTACAACAACATAGACATGAAAAATACTATCATGTACTAAGTTCATGATAAATTAAAGTTCAATTAATCATATTACTAAAGAACTTCCACTTAGATAGACATCTCTCTAATCATCTAAGTGATCATGTGATCCATATCAACTAAACCATGTCCGATCATCCCGTGAGATGGAGTAGTTTTCAATGGTGAACATCACTATGTTGATCATATCTACTATATGATTCACGCTCGACCTTTCGGTCTCAGTGTTCCAAGGCCATATCTGCATATGCTAGGCTCGTCAATTTTAACCCGAGTATTCTGCGTGTGCAAAACTGGCTTGCACCCGTTGTATGTGAACGTAGAGCTTATCACACCCGATCATCACGTGGTGTCTGACGATGAACTTTTTGCAACGGTGCATACTCAGGGAGAACACTTGTACCTTGAAATTTAGTGAGAGATCATCTTATAATGCTACCGCCGAACTAAGAAAAATAAGATGCATAAAGGATAAACATCACATGCAATCAATGTAAGTGATATGATATGGCCATCATCATCTTGTGCGTTTGATCTCCATCTCCAAAGCATCGTCATGATCACCATCGTCACCGGCGCGACACCTTGATCTCCATCGTATCATCGTTGTCGTCTTGCCAACTATTGCTTCTACGACTATCGCTACCGCTTAGTGATAAAGTAAAGCAATAACATGGCGATTGCATTTCATACAATAAAGCGACAACCATATGGCTCCTGCCAATTGCTGATAACTTTGTTACAAAACATGATCATCTCATACAATAAAATTTAGCATCATGTCTTGACCATATCGCATCACAACATGTCCCGCAAAAACAAGTTAGACGTCCTCTACCTTGTTGCTGCAAGTTTTACGTGGCTGCTACGGGCTGAGCAAGAACCGTTCTTACCTACGCATCAAAACCACAATGATTTTTCGTCAAGTGTGTTATTTTAACCTTCAACAAGGACCGGGCGTAGCCTCACTCGATTCAACTAAAGTTGGAGAAACTGACACCCGCCACCACGTAATGCGAAGCACGTCGGTAGAACCAGTCTCGCGTAAGCGTACACGTAATGTCGGTCCAAGCCACTTCATCCAACAATACCGCCGAATCAAAGTATCACATGCTGGTAAGCAGTATGACTATTATCGCCCACAACTCATTTGTGTTCAACTCGTGCATATAACATCTACGCATAGACCTGGCTCGGATGCCACTGTTGGGGAACGCAGTAATTTCAAAAAAATTCCTACGCACATGCAAGATCTTTCATGGTGATGCATAGCAACGAGAGGGGAGAGTGTATTCCACATACCCTCGTAGACCGTAAGCGGAAGCGTTATGACAACACGGTTGATGTGGTCGTACGTCTTCACGATCCGACCGATCCTAGTACCGAAAATACGGCACCTCCGTGATCTGCACACGTTCAGCTCGGTGACGTCCCACGAACTCTCGATCCAGCTGAGTGTCGAGGGAGAGCTTCATCTGCATGATGGTGTGATGACGGTGACGATGAAGCTACCGACGCAGGGCTTCGCCTAAGCACTACGACGATATGACCGAGGTGGATTATGGTGGAGGGGGGCACCGCACACGGCTAAGACAATGATCAACTTGTGTGTCTATGGGGTGCCCCTCCCCCGTATATAATGGAGTGGAGGAGGGGGAGGGCCGGCCCTCTATGGTGCGCCCTAGGGGAGTCCTACTCCCACCGGGAGTAGGATTCCCCCCTTCCAAGTAGGAGTAGGAGAGGAAGGAAGGAGGAGAGAGGGACGAAGGAAAGGGGGGCCAGGCCCCCTCCCAATTCGGATTGGGCTTGGGGGTGCGCGCCCCCTCCTAGGCCGCCTACTCCTCTCTCCCACTAAGGCCCAATATGGCTCATACACTCCCCGGGGGGTTCCAGTAACCTCCCGGTACTCTGGTAAATGCCCGAACTCACCCAGAACCATTCCGATGTCCAAACATAGCCATCAAATATATTGATCTTTATGTCTCGACCATTTCGAGACTCCTCGTCATGTCCGTGATCACATCTGGGACTCCGAACAACCTTCGGTACATCAAAACACATAAACTGATAATACCGATCGTCATAGAACGTTAAGCGTGCGGACCCTACGGGTTCGAGAACTATGTAGACATGACCGAGACTCATCTTCGGTAAATAACCAATAGCGGAACCTGGATGCTCATATTGGTTCCTACATATTCTATGAAGATCTTTATCGGTCAAACAGCATAACAACATACGTTGTTCCCTTTGTCATCGGTATGTTACTTGCCCGAGATTCGACCGTCGGTATCTCAATACCTAGTTCAATCTCGTTACCGACAATTCTATTTACTCGTTCTGTAATGCATCATCCCGCAACTAACACATTAGTCACATTGCTTGCAAGGCTTATAGTGATGTGCATTACCGAGAGGGCCCAGAGATACCTTTCCGACAATCGGAGTGACAAATCCTAATCTCAATCTATGCCAACTCAACAAACACAGTTGGAGACACCTATAGAGCACCTTTATAATCACCCAGTTACGTTGCAACGTTTGGTAGCACACAAAGTGTTCTCCGGTATTTGGGAGTTGCATAATCTCATAGTCATAGGAACATGTATAAGTCATGAAGAAAGCAATAACAACATACTAAACGATCAAGTGCTAAGCTAACGGAATGGGTCAAGTCAATCACATCATTCTCTAATGATGTGATCCCGTTAATCAAATGACAACTCATGTCTATGGCTAGGAAACTTAATCATCTTTGATTCAACGAGCTAGTCAAGTAGAGGCATACTAGTGACACTCTGTTTGTCTATGTATTCACACATGTACTAAGTTTCCGGTTAATACAATTCTAGCATGAATAATAAACATTTATCATGATATAAGGAAATATAAATAACAACTTTATTATTTCCTCTAGGGCATATTTCCTTCACCGAAATCCTCCAGAACCTTCTAGAAGCTTCCTGGCACAATACCGAAAAAACTGTACCTTTTTCCGAAACCCAAAATATGACTTCCCATATATAAATCTTTACCTCTCGACCATTCTGAGACTCTTCGTGCCATCCGGGATCTCATTCGGGACTCCGAACAACATTTGGTTACCACTCATCAAATATCCCAATACTACTCTAGCGTCAACGAACGTTAAACGTGCGACCCTACGGGTTCGGGAATTATGTAGTAATGACCAAGACACCTTCTCCGGTTAATAACCAATAGCGGGACCTGGATGCCCATATTGATTCCTACATATTCCATGAAGATCTTTTATCGGTTGAACCTTTATGACAACATACGTAATTCCCTTTATTTGTCGGTATGTTACTTGCCCGAGATTCGATCGTCAGTATCTCTATACCTAAATCAATCTCGTTACCGGCAAGTCTCTTTACTCGTTTCGTAATACATCATCTTGCAACCAACTCCTTAGTCACTTTGCTTGCAGCTTCTTGTGATGTGTATTACCGAGAGGGCCCAGAGATACCTCTCCGATACACGGAGTGACAAATTTCAATCTCGATTCACACCAACTCAATAGACACCTTTGGAGATACCTTTAGAGCATCTTTATGATCACCCAGTTACGATGTGACGTTTGATAGCACACAAGGTATTCCTTCGGTATCCGGGAGTTGCATGATCTCATGGTTGAAGGAACATGTATTTGACATTAAGAAAACAGTAGTAGTAAACTGAACGATCATATGCTATGCTAACGGTTGGGTCTTGTCCATCACATCATTCTCCTAATGATGTGATCTCGTTATCAAATGACAACTCATGTCTATAATTAGGAAACGTTAACCATCTTTGATCAACGAGCTAGTCTAGTAGAGGCTCAGTAGGGACACAGTATTTGTTTATGTATCCACCCATGTATTTAAGTTTCCGGTCAATACAATTCTAGCATGAATAATAAACCTTTATCATGATTAAGGAAATATAATAATAAATATTTTATTATTTTCTCCAGGTCATATTTCCATCATATGGAACAATAAAAAATTGTAGATAAGTTGGAGACGTATCAGTCTACTGAAAACATCATTAATCATATTAGTTTTTGTTCAAACTATGGAAGTTAGGGGACAAAAACATAGCAAAAGGGTTGAGAAAAGTAGTTACATTTAAGCCGTATCAATAGGTAGCCCATGTACACCATCTCAAGTAAATGTTGAAAGAATGCTTCTTGTCCTCCACCATTGTAGTTTTCTTGATGATCCAAGTAAAACATCATGTATTTGTGCCCTCTCTTTACCGTTCTCACAATGTCATCTGTTTCTTCATCCTTCAACTTAGCACGATCATCATTCAATTGAGAATTAGCTAGCAAACAATATAGGGAAATCCTATCATCTATCATATACTGAGTGTGCTATATCAAATATTGAAAAATCTTCATGCATAACCAACAAGTGTCATAGAAAATCACAACATGCCTTTGTCTCGTTTAAATATGCCATGTTGGTTCCAATGCCATGGAAAAATCCTCCATGAATGAATTCCACAGTAGAAAATCAATGTCTTCCGCTGAAAATAGAGCAAAATTAAACATTTCATAAATGCAGCTTTAGATAAACTCTCTAAATAGGTAAACGCTAGCCTAATGTGCGTTAAATTCAACCAAGCCGGAGTATAAGTCGTTGGGAAACACCGAACCAAGGCCTAATCAAGTCGAAACATACCGCGATCCTAACAAATGTTTATAGCCATGTAGGAAAGCTGGGGCTAATTGTACGTCGGTGCCACCCCTTGTCATGGCATTGTACGTCGGTTTGCGATCGTCCCCGATGCATGGAAGTATCAACTGTGCTGCCGATGAGCCGATTCTCACTGACGGGTCCATCTTTGTTGCTCTAAACTCAACGAAGAACAGGGGCGAGGGTGCATGACTTAATGTCTTCAAGTCCTAGGTGGACAAATGCAAAAACGACACCCATTCACACTGACTGCCCCCGAAATTACCTGTATGCTGATGTTGCACGCACGGTACGCTGTTGTATACACGAAATGTATGCGCGCGACCGTATGACCATATCCCAGGCCTTGTGCACCAGCACCACCCTCGAGAACCATATTGGCATTGTATTTTCAAACTGTTTGAGAACCGTTTTGGACACAACCACCAAAAATTAGGGGCAAATATGCAATTTGCTCTACTGGTAGCACAAGGTATACTAGCAGCAGTACATTCGAAATGCCAAAACGAAAACTCGTTCACCAGACCGTTCCCGGAACCGCTCGTTGAGCACACGGATCGCGATCCGCGTGACGCCACAAACACAAATCCCCGCCGTCCATTGGGCCTCGGTCCAACGGCGCCGATCCCACCCTCCTCCCGCCAGCCCGCGTGCGCGAAACCCAAACCCCCAAATTACCGCGCGCAAAGCATCCTGGATGGGATCCCCTTTAAAACCCACCTCCATTCCAGTCCGCAATTCACCACCGCGAAGAAAGATCTCATCTTCCAAACACCAGAGCGCCAGATCCCCAGCCCCTCCACCCCAATGGCCCGCACCAAGCAGACGGCCCGCAAGTCCACCGGCGGCAAGGCGCCCAGGAAGCAGCTGGCCACCAAGGCGGCGCGCAAGTCTGCCCCGGCCACCGGCGGCGTCAAGAAGCCCCACCGTTTCCGCCCCGGCACCGTTGCCCTCCGGGAGATCCGCAAGTACCAGAAGAGCACGGAGCTGCTCATCCGCAAGCTCCCCTTCCAGCGCCTCGTCCGGGAGATCGCCCAGGACTTCAAGACCGACCTCCGCTTCCAGTCCTCCGCCGTCTCCGCGCTGCAGGAGGCCGCCGAGGCCTACCTCGTCGGGCTGTTCGAGGACACCAACCTGTGCGCCATCCACGCCAAGCGCGTCACCATCATGCCCAAGGACATCCAGCTCGCCCGCCGCATCCGCGGGGAGCGCGCCTAGGTCTTGGTTCGTCGTGGTCGCCGGTAATACTGGCTAGTAGCTGTTCTTGTCTTGTGATCTGGATGTGTGTCTGCCTGTCGGGTGCTTCTGTTTGTTGGTGTTGATATGATGTGTCGTCTGATCCTAATGTATCGTGATGCTCGAATGAAATGGCAATGGAAAGTTCAGTGTTATCGATCTGATGCTAGAATGAATTTAATTTTGCTTGTAAATCGCTCCGTGATTCTGCGATGGTGTTCTTGTCACATGTACTCCTACCAAGTTGTCGCAGTGATGAAATTAGAAGATGTGCTGTGTACCATGGGCTTCTTGATTTTGTTGGGCTATCTGTTATCTTATTTTGGTCGCTGTGATTCGGTATCTTTGCACGTTTGTACAGGCATATGGTTAACTCGTTTCAGTTTTAGCCTCTGCGTGATGTGATTCTGAACTATGGTTGTGTTAGTTGATAGCTGAAGGTGAAGTCACGACACGTGATGTAATTCTGAATTATGAGTCGTCTGGTAGCTACTCCCTCCGTTCCGAATTACTTGTCGCATGTATGTACGTATCTAGATGTATTTTAGTTCTAGATACATCCATTTCTAAGACGAGTAATTTGGAACGGAGGGAGTAGTTCAAAACTTGCAATGGGTGTGATCCTACTTTTATCTCCATTTCTCAGATCTTGTTAATTAAGCTCTGTGCTTGGACGTTATATTTGGTTAATGATATCATCTTGGGAATGATTCTTGTGTTGCAGATTTTCTGGCTGTGATTGTTCATGTCTTCCTGATGGTTCTTGTGGATTTGAAACTTGCAGTTGACAATTACAGTAGATAGTACTTTTTTCTGTCTGATCCTTTCAGTACCACCCATTTAATCAAACAAGTTTAAATAATTGTATAACTATTCATGGGCCTCTTGATTTTGCTTGGGTGCTCTGTTATATTTCTTTGGTCGTTGTGTGGTTCAGTTTTCTCGCACCTTTTTTTGCACGTTTTTACAGGGATTTGGTCGACTCATTTGGGCTTCCGGCTCTGTTTATTGTGATTCTGAACCATGGTTGGGCTGGTTGATATGGATTAGCTGAAGGTGAAGTGGAGACATGTGATGTGATTCTGAACTATGCGTCGTCTGCTAGTTGGAATTTTGCAAATAGAAGTGATCTACTTCATCTCTATTTCTCAGCCATTGTTAATTAAGTTCTGTGATTGGATGCTATGTTTGGTTAATGATATCATCTGGGAATGATTCTTGTGCTGTATTTTTTTTTTGGTTGTGATTGTTCATATCTTCATGATGGTTCAGAAACTTGCAGTTGACAAGTACAGTAGATACTAGAATTTTTGTCTGATCCTTTCAGTACTGTCCATTTAATCTAACAAGTTTACAGCATGCAGTGGTACATTATAAGTGAAACGAGTATATAAATAAAAGGACAAACTTACTCTAAGGTTATTATTTTCTGCATTATTGTACACAGCTGTTAACTGAAAGAATGTATAATTTGGTGTCGGCAACACTATCTCTAACTAAACTTGTGCAGGTCGCTTCAAAAACCGCCTGCACCGTGCTGTGTACGTCGCCGAAAATCCTTCTAGTACTTGCAAGGTTGCCGGTCACAATCTTCAGGTGTGGAACTGTAATCTCCGTCACCTTATCCGGAGCAAGTCTTGGTCCCAATACGTCGGCCCTGAAATCATCACCCAACCAGTTTCAGTAGTACTCGACACTTGTATTTTCAGATATGGCTACGAACCGAAACGACTAATGTACTCACTGGATGGCAGAAATGATTCGAGAGAGAGATTACCATGAGCTTCTGGATGCCTGAACATCTCAAGCTTAACGGATTTTTGTCGACCAACATGATCGATGCATCCTGCAGCGTCCACCTATCACCGGCCCAAGTTGTCAGCAGTTTAATGTAGCAGACAGCCGCGCTATTTTAACTTGTCACACAACCATAATCAGTAGCGGAGCCAGAAAAACCGAATCAGGGGGGCCGAGGGCTGTTAAAACAGGCTAGGGAGGGTCAAACCATAGAAAAATAGGATTTTAGCAGCAAATAACCATGAATTCTGCACTGTTCACCAACAAATTAGCTACAAATCCGACTGTCGCCATGTGGAACACCAAGAAGCCATGAAGTTGCGAGCCCAATGCTGTACAAGTTCTGCAAATAGTTGAGCAGATGCCATACATCATGGAGTTCACCAAATTCGTCAATTATTTTGGTCATTTCAAGTTATAATAGTAACCATCATTTGTACTACCCCCAGTTACCTGTGATGTCCCCTACATGTGTCTGGCAACTGAAGGAAGAGTTTCCCTGACAGTCTATCTTGTACAGAAAACTGCTCAAGACATCATGTCAGCATCAGGTGAATTTTACAGTCTCGTGTACAGCAAACAATCCATCTTTGTCTGAACTGAAAAACTCACAAAGTTCAGACCATGTTCGTAGTGTCATGTTTCCAGACAATGTTTCTACAGGCATTTGGTGAATTAATTTGGGCTTTCGGCTCCGTTTGATGTGATTCTGAACTCGGCTGGGCTCGTTGATGTGGATGGCTCAAGGTGAAGTGGCTGACATGTGATGTGATTCTGAACTGTGCTCGTCTCCTAGTTGGAAATTTGCAATGGATGTTATCAACCTTATCTCCATTTCTCAGGTCTTCTTAATTAAGTTTTGTGCTTGGACGTTATGTTTGGTTAGTGGTATCATCTTGGAAATGATTCTTGTGCTGTAGTTTTTCTGGTTGTGAATGTTCATGCCTTCATGATGGTTCTTGTGCCTCAGAAATTTGCAGCTGACAATTACAGTAGAGACTACAATTTCTTTGTCAGATCCTATCAGTACTACCCATGTAATCTAGCAAGTTTACAACATGTGGTGGTACATTATAAGAGAAACAAGTACGTAGGAGCATATAACATGACACACTCTAAGGCTATTATTTTCTGCATCATTCTACACAGCTCTTAACTGAAAGAATGCGCGATTTAGTGTTAGTCAATAACAGTCTCTCTGATTAAACTTGTGCTGTGATCAGCCTATGAGAGAGACTGTGGGACAAAGTTTTGTTGAAAGTTTAAGGCGGATATGAGTACAAGCCACTCATCACTGCAGTTGCTATGACATTGTTTGCGGCTTCTGTGGCATGAACTCCACACCAGCTCATGTAGTTCTGCGGTTCGCTGCAGGCCGTTCCACCTGCAATGTCGCCGTTTACAAACTTGCTGGGACACATCTGGATCAAGAAAGTGATTGGTTTTCTTTCGGCGGTCCTGTGTGTGCTGTTGCGTTGGGGCACCTGCCCCTAGTCTCTTCTAGGTTGTTCGGTGGCTCCTGCCTGAGCACCTGGTTGCTAGCAGTATGAAATGAACACGTACGTAGAAATTCTTACAAAAGGAACAACAAAAAAAAGGCCATGGCCACCGTCGCTGGCTCGGCGCCAACTCACCGACCAATAGCGTCGTCAGTCGTGACGATCCATGCATGCATCGCTTCTGTACTACTAGAAAATTAAAAATGAGGCATGCAGGCGTATGTGCTGCGGCCAATGATAAGAGAAAACAAATGGTGTGAGATGTACGTATGTCGGGTGCCTCTTTCGCCACCTCCGTCAGCACCTGCCGCCACTCCGCCAGCGCCTGCTGCCACTCTGCGGGCGCCATCGCCGCCTGCTCTATTGCCATAGCCTCGGCCGCTTCGATTGCGGCAGCGACCTCGGCGGCCTCCCTCGCGGCAGCCGCCGCTGTCGCGTCCAACGCCCCTAGGGCCACGTGGTATCCCGGGGTGTCATCCGGATTGCCGTCCTCGCGAAGGATGACCTGTGCTGATGGCAACTCGAACTCCGGCGGCGAGGGAGGGGCGGCCGGCGCGGCGACGCCTCGGTGCGCCCGTGGCCGCCCGGACGTCTGCGGCGATCTGCGGGCGGAGGCGGGCGAAGGCGGCGTTGCTGCCCGTCAGGTCGGGGATCACGCCAGCCGCTGCAAGGCGGAAGGCGGCACTGACCTCCCAGTAGTCCTTCCCGCGCCAGAAATTGCGGCAGCCGAGGATGTTGTGCCTGAAGGAAATATGCCTTAGAGGCAATAATAAAGCTGTTATTTATATTTCTTTATATCATGATAAATGTTTTATTCATGCTAGAATTGTATTAACCGGAAACTTAGTACATGTGTGAATACATAGACAAACAGAGTGTCCCTAGTATGCGTCTACTAGACTATCTCGTTAATCAAAGATGGTTAAGTTTCCTAGCGATAGACATGTGTTGTCATTTGATGAACGGGATCACATCATTAGAAAATGATGTGATGGACAAGACCCATCCGTTAGCTTAGCACTATGGTCGTTTAGTTTATTGCTATTGCTTTCTTCATGACTTATACATGTTCCTATGACTATGAGATTATGCAACTCCCGAATACCGGAGGAACACTTAGTGTGCTATCAAACGTCACAACGTAACTGGGTGATTATAAAGATGCTCTACAAGTGTCTCCGATGGTGTTTGTTGAGTTGGCATAGATCAAGATTAGGATTTGTCACTCCGATTGTCGGGAGGTATCTTCGGGCCTCTCGAAAATGCACATCACTATAAGCCTTGCAAGCAATGTGACTAATGAGTTAGTTGTGGGATGATGCATTACTGAACGAGCAAAGAGACTTGCCGGTAACGAGATTGAACTAGGTATGGTGATACCGACGATCGAATCTCGGGCAAGTAACATACCGATGACAAAGGGAACAACGTATGTTGTTGTGCGGTTTGACCGATAAAGATCTTCGTAGAATATGTAGGAACCAATATGAGCATCCAGGTTCCACTATTGGTTATTGACCGGATATGAGTCTCGGTCATGTCTACATAGTTCTCGAACTCGTAGGGTCCGCACGCTTAATGTTCGATGACAATATGTATTACGAGTTTTGTGATTTGTACCGAAGGTTGTTCGGAGTCCCGGATGTGATCACGGACATGAAGAGGAGTCTCGAAATGGTCGAGACATGACGATTGATATATTGAAAGGTTATGTTTGGACAACGGAAAGGTTTTAGATGAGTGCGGGCATTTTCCGAGATGCAGGGGGTTCTTTGGAACCCCGGGGTTAATGGGCCTTCATGGGCCAAGTGGAAGAGAGGGGGAGGCGGCCAAGTGGAGGGGCGCGCCCCCCAAGCCCAATCCGAATTGGGGAGGGGGCCGGCCCCCCATTCCTTCTCTCCCTCTTCCCCTTCTGTCGGGGATATACCCCGCGGCGTAAACCGGCCGAAAGTATAACCCAGCCGGACTTGGCGGTTTACTTGAGACCCGACTGAGAATTGACGATTCACTGGCGACCCGTTTGGACCTGACGGTTTACGATTCATTGGTAATTCGGCAGGCGGGTCAGAGGAGCGACAAGACCCGGTGACCCAACGGGCGGTTCATGAAGGCCGATTCATACTATGGTGGGCCGGTTTACAAGGAAAGGCGTAAGGAATATTTGTATTACAAGGAGTTAAGACCCGGACTTGTATCCGGTTTGAATTAGAGATAGACTAGTCCTAATCCTAGTAGGACTGCACATGTAACCCGCCCCTTCAACATATATAAGGAGGGGCAGGGCTCCGCAAAGAGGGACAAGCAAGAAGAAACAATCTGTAGGGCTAGACAGAATTAGAGGAGAGCCGTATTACAACGACTCTCTCATGAGCATAATGAGACCTAGCCCCAAACAACATATAGGTTTATTACCGGATGATGTTTCCCGGGGCCCGAAGCTTTCTAAATCCTTGTCTTGTGTTGCGTCTCTCGATTCCGCTCAACCCCTTTCAAGCTACCACATAGATGCGTTGGCCTTACAACTAAGTCCTGACACTAAGGACATCTGCCGTGACAAAACCACGACAATTGACGCCCACCATGGGGCCAAGCGTACGGTGATGTTAAGTTCTTGGAGAGATTTCTTCAGTGATCGAGAAGCTCTCGATGTACCGGGGGAAAGAAGAACTGGCACGGAACAATTGCGCTGGATAACCCGGCATAAGACAACCCTGGGCACAGCTGACAAATTCAAAGGACGCTAGGGTTATGTTTATGTGTGCATCTGCCGTTCATACGATCCGTCTAAATTAAGATTCAGCCAAGTTCGACGGAAGTTTTTTCACGGAAATCATCGGAGATATCTGCTGCAGGTTCAGTGGCCGGGTTTGATTATTACTGATGCTGCTGTCCGACTCACGCGTCCGCGTGGTTGCTGCCCATGTACGTTTCAGTTTCCCGAGAAATTCCAAAGCGGCGGCTGGAGGCGAACCAAAGGCTATCTGCTGTGCTATTTGAATATACTAGCACATATGCCCGTGCGTTGTAACGGATATATAAATAAATATGTTCATGAAAATGCCCATATCATGCTTTAGTCTCCATTAACCACGGTGAATGGATGTCATGCCCACTGAATGAGTAGGAATGTTGCATGGTCATTCTTTTTAATCCTTGCATGCAAAATTTAATGCATCTTATAATCTAAACAGACGAGTAAAAGAACTAAAAATAGGACTTTCGAACAAAAATGATAATGAGATAGGGTCAGTAAACCGGAATGAGGAAGAGTATGTATGTATCATACCCCACACTTATGTTGTACTCCTTAAGAATGCATTCTGAATGGCTTGTGTTAAGAAGCACGACCCTGCTTGAAAGCTTATCCATTCATCTCCGCTCGACTGCTAGCGTTCCATCTATCATGTCCTCATTTGACCGTATTGAATTAGATTGACAAAACTACCTTTTGTTTCCTCCGCCCTCTGCTCTCTCCTAGCAGTCCCGACTCTCCAACGCCTGCTCTCTCTCTTCTACTCGGCCAGCTCATCCGACCGGAGTAGCCTGCAGACAGAGGTGAAACTGAATATATGTTGATTATTTCTGTGACCCGAAAGAAATATCTATCTTTGATTAAATCCCTTGTATTTCTTTTCTTCAAGTTTTCTTTTTTTACGCAAAAGTTTCTGTTTAATTGAGAAGGAAGAGAGGGAGCCCATCAGCCATCGCAGCCCAACACCGTCGGGCCTAACTTAACTTTTTTCATGTCCAGGTCGGACCACCTTACTCCCGTTAACCCTAGCAGCCAGGGAGACCGGTCCCCTCGTCTCCCTCCAGCGCCGCCCCATGCCAGCCTCGACCCTCCCTCATCTTCCTCCGCACACCGCTGGTGACCGCCGCCACCGGGGAAGCCAAGCAGATGAGCATGCCGCCATGGACGCCTCGCCTCTGCCTCGCGCTACGCACCGGATCTGGTTCTCCATGTTGAGATCCGCCCGTTCCGGGCCTCCACTCGCCCCGCTCACCAACCGCTGGAGCCCCAAATCCCGCCGGCGCCATGACCCGCCGCCAGGAGCTCGGGTTCAGGCCACGACAACTGTTTCCTCCCTCCGCACAGCACCCCGCGCGCCCAAATCCCTCCTCCTCCTCTGGTTTTATGAGACCTTGGGCATTGTTTTCGCCACCGTTCCCTTCTTTGATCGATTCGTGTGACTCATCCGCATGACCTGTGTTTGCTGATTAGTTGTTCGCTTGTTGAAATCATTATTTTTTACGTAATATGAACTGGTTAGATTGGGTATAAATTCGCGATGTGGGATTATTATTAGCCGAACAAGCACAGGAGGCCCAGCCAGGCGACGCATAATTCTTTGCGGAGAAACAATCGAATCGTTTTTACTCAATTACTTTTGTACTGCGGGTTTATTTCCATAAAAGTCAAGGGGTTTTTGAAAAACGGCGCGACGGTGAACCCGACAGATTCAATCCGTGCTTTATTATTAGGTAATAAAGACTCATCGTGGTGGAGAAACCGAAAAGTCCATTCTGCACCCGAGCTCATATGCTCCCGCATGAACAGTAAAACTGAAAAAAGAAATTCAAAAAATTCCAATTTTTTTGAGAGAAACATCGACAAAAGTTCTAAGTGCCTGCAAAAATTCATCATGAAATCACATTCCTGTAAGGCGTGGTAAAAAAAACAAATTCAGTGCTTCAAAATGCGTTTGAAAGTAGCTTTTTCAGAGTACTGTTTTTGTATTTTTGCCACGCCTTCTAGGAATGTAATTTCATAACGATTTTTTGCAGGCACTAGAACTTTTGTCAATGTTTCTCTTAAAATAAATTTAGAATTTTTTTAAAAAAATTCTATTTTTTTTCGATTTTACTGTTTATCCAAGCTCATTTGAGCTCGGGTGCAGATTAGCCGCGTCCGTGGAAAAACCGAAAGAAACCAACTAGTATTGGTATGCCACAAACGGACAATCCTAGTACTACTCGATCTGGGAGATCAAACAAATATTATTTAAATGCTAGTTGCTGCGTGTGGAGCCGAGGATTACTAAATGCTAGTGGTTTTGCCTGGTGGTATGTTGCCTCTGTCTCGCAGCCGGCTTTCTAAAATCACCGTTTCTACCACGGTCGACCAACTTCAATGTGCTTCGCTGTGGGCTCCTGCTGAACCGCCGAGGCCATGGCCCGCCGACTTCAACTCTGCTGGGCTGCCGCATCAATTCCTCGCCTTGCCACGACCCCGCGTCACCAAAACTGACTGTGTGTCGGACATGTTTGGATGCACGACTGCGTATTCTTTTTCTCGGGCGGATCAAGACCCGAGAGACTTTCGCTTCCTTGGTGTACGGACGCAGCGTCGCGCGCATACCTGACCGGCTGACTGATGCTGCTCCTCCACTCATGATCCACTCCCATCAACAAAAAATTGTGTGGGTCAAGTACTGAGGCAATCACTATCTCTTGGGTGAAGTAGCACATCCACAAATACTAGTGGAAACGTGGGGCACATCCTCAAGTACTAGTGCATATGTACTGATTGATTTTGGAGAAGTCTGTTAAACGTGAAGGTTACTGGTGGTTCAGATTTTGTTCTTTCTTACTACATCTGCCCAGGAGATACTCTCAGGTGTTACATCAACAAACAACGGCGAGTCAAAATGTGCAGGGGCTCGCCTCTTCCATAACCGCGCCCAAGCCGTCGTGTTTTTCACTTCTGCCAAGGGTGGATATTATATGCTACGATACATATGGGAAAAGGAAACGACGACCCGGAAGCGGACGTACTGCGGCCGGCCCGAGCCGCCCGTCTTTGACGATTTAAGCCGCCCGCGCGCCCGGGCAAGTCGCCGCTGCTGGCTGCATCGGTGTGACCCGGCCGGCCGTAGCCACTGCTGGCAAGTCGCTGTCGCGGTCTCCAGCGAGCCGCCGCTCCGCCACCACGAGTTGACACTGCCGTGGTCTCCACCGTGATCCCCGTTCAAGCCGGCTTGCCGCCTCTGCTACGGCCACCTGTGAGTTGCCTAGCGGCCCTGCAGTTGTCGTTGCCAGGCATCATTTTGTTTCAACTCGTTCAACCTCTCCGCAGATGACTCGCCCCTGGTTGAGTCGCCCCTGTGGCCTTGTGATATCTTTCATCAAAATACATCAGGTGATATATTTCCTCTATATTTTATCAATATTTTAATTTGTCTAAGAACAATTACTTGGCATGTAATATTGCTTCGTAGACAATTGTTCACTTTAGATGAGGCGTTATACTGCGGGTATGAAGCGCGCTGGCAATGTTCTTGTACCGGCGTTTCGTCCTTGCCATACTACCCGGTGAACGAACGTGTGCAAGTCGTCGTCCTTGTGACCCGGTTTACATCAACTAATCGGGACCGTGCCCGCGATTAACTCGCCGTCCGCACGGCTTACTACACTTGTGATTGATTTTTTTATCTGCACCGTTTGCAATGCTCCAGCTGACTGTACCTACCGGCTGATTTTTATGGTCGCTTGGTTATCACAACTGGATCGACCTCCGACAAAAACCAGGTGCTATTTACCTTATTTTTAAGCACATATTAATTCATCCGAGCAAAGCTACTTTGCCCTCTTGTATTTTATATGCAGGAAAATTATCCATCACAAACTGGTATTATAACGCGGAGATGGAGACACGCCAAACATTATTTGGCACAGGTGGTTGTCCTTACTTAACGGATTCCCCCAGCGGATTACAACGCCGTGGCCGTCTCTCGCGACCGTGCCGGTTTACAACGTCGTGGCCGTCTCTCGCGTCCGCGCCGGTTTACAACGAGGAGGACAACTTGCTTGTCCGTACCGGCTTACAACGCCGCGGCCGACTCATCTGTCTGCTCCCGCGGCCGACTCACCTGTGAGTGATTTCGGTTTCACCTAGTGATCATCAACTTCATGGCGGATTATTTCCGGCCGGAACACGTCAGGTGATATCCATCTAAAATATATGTTATTAGCATATATTCCCTCCATTCCTAAATATAGGGTGTATAGTTTTTGGCACGGAAATTAAAGAACGCACATGAAGGAAAAATTTCACAAGTTTTGGGCGATATTAGACCTGACTAATTGGCATGAGAAAATAGAGGAGATTGCCTAATATAAGTAAATGTAATCAAATCCCTAAAAAAATTATCGAAACAAGTGATGCAACGAAATACACCTTATATTTTGGGTTTTTTCTCAAAAATCTATACACCTTATATCAAGGAACGGAGTACTATTTTTGTCAAAGAGCAGTTTATTTTTTCCTTGGTCTGCAATATTGTTGATGCAGGACAATTATTCACTGCAAAAACTATGGCCGTGTCATGGATGTATAGCTCGCGCCACCATTATGCGGTAGCATCTGACCACGCCATCAAGCTCGATGAACATATCTGCGAGCCGCCATTTTGCAGACCAGTTTATATCTACATGACGAGGCCGAACCGCCTGATCGACTCGCCCGTCCGCACTGGCTTACAATGCCGCGGCCGACCCATCTATCCGAGTCGCCTCTGATGTTGCGGTCGTCTTTGTCGTCCGTCTCTCGCGGCCTGGTCTACATCAGCATACCGGGCCGCACCTGTCTGCATGAGTTGTTTATTGGGTATGAGCAAGTCACAGCTTGGGTAGCCCGGTTTTCTTTCAAATTGGAGGCAAATTATCATCAACAGCCGTTTGCACTGGATGGCTCAATAGGTAGGCGCACAAGTCGCCGCCACTGCAGTTTTGGTTAACTTCAAATCGCCAATTGGAAGGAACCATTGGCCGAGTTGCTGACACGGCTCGTACGGGATCATTAATAACCCGCCGCAGTCACCTCAACTTTCTGTGGATTCACATCGCGTTATCAACATCAATGATATACACCTTCTGCTATGGTCAAACACGGAGAATCTCAAGCCAACTCCTCGAGTCACCTTGAGACTCGGGGGCTACAATGATATGATTCAGCTATATGCCGGTTTTTTCCAGTGAAGTCAAGAACCCCAGGACGTTGGACGGAAAGATAACACGTTCCCGGAGGCTACTACCATATTGATGACAATTTGAAGGCCGTTCGAAAATTTCCGGTTCAAAATAAAGAATGCCGATTTAAAATCCGGTTCAAGGGAAATCTGTTCCCCCACAAAGCTCTGAAGCTCTCAAATCCGGTTTAAGAATTTCCGGTTCAAGAGGAATTAACTTCTCGCAAGTTCGAGTTTAAAGGCCGTCAGAAAATTTCCGGCTGAAAATGAAGATTCCGGTTTAAAATCCGGTTCAAGGGAAAGATGTCTCCCACAAAGCTTTGAAGCTCTCAATATCCGGTTCAAAATCCCGGTTCAAGAAGAATTTATCTCTTGCAAAAAGTTAAAGGTTGCCGAAGAGGACCTGCTGCCATGATGCGCGGTTCAAACATGGGTATCCTGCCTTATTGGCTTATCATATTATTGATCACGTGGGGGCTTCTGTTATAAAGCGGCGTCCGGTTTACCCCTTGATTCAGCTTATCAACGCTTTATATAGCATCACTTGGGGGCTTGGTCGTATCCGAACCATAGCTACACCTCTTGATCGGCGCAATGCCACAACATCACTTGGGGGCTTGGTCGTATCCGAACCATAGTCACACCTCTTGATCGGCTCAAAGCCAAAACAATCTGGGGCCAAAGAGGGTGTTGTATAACAACAAATCAAACATGGGCACCCACTGAGCACAACTCAAAATGTTACTTGGGGATTCTTTGCTATCGCAATGAACTTAGAATCTACACTTGTAATGGGCTATCAAGCCATGGCTTGGAAGCCTGGTGTATACACCTAAAACCCCGGGTTAACCTGCCTCTTTAAGTAAGTCACGCCGCCCAGGTAAACCTGATATGACCCTTCGAACTTTGACAAGTTACTCTAAAATACAGACCCTGAACTTGTCAAGTTAAAACGATGATTGGTTAAGGATTGCGGACCATCTTAAAAGGCTTTGCAAAAATGGTTTAACTCAGTGGCCTGGCAGCCCATGAAAAGCCTCGAATTTGGGGCCTGGCAGCCCGTGAAAATCCTCGACTACAATGATTTTCATTTGCCTTTTGCTAAGTTTTCTTTGTTTTTCATAAGATTTGTGATATTTTCAAACCGACGTTTATTGACCCGTCTTGGCTTTCAACTACAAGTTGTCAGTATATGATCAGTTATAATCCGGAGACTATCAGCCCGGTCTGGTTTCTATTATAAGTCGCCAGAATTGAACATGGATAAACCGGTGTTTATCACAACCCGGAACAATTTTATCATAAACTGGCACAATATGGGAGGAGTTATCAGTACTCAAAATTTGGGTTATCACCCTTACTACAAAAAGTTGGTAAACCAACGATGTAATTCAATGTCACAGGTATGATATATTTCATATTGGATTATTCTTAAGTGCAGCCTTGGTTATAAACCCGGGTTATATGTTGGGCATTATGGCCCGTCCGGCGGTAAACCGCCAGGACACTTTAAACTTGTTGTATGCAGAAACAGGATGAATAAAGCATGATTATAAATCATCGATGTTTATTAAACCGGCCTGACTTTGGACTATAAGTCGTCAGTATATATTTGGACTGTGCCATTGGAATCATGCGCTTAAAAATCATTGGGTTATATTATTCAAATAGCCAAACTTGGCTGAATTTTCATTATGATATTGAACGAGTAAGGTTTTCATACCGGATTATATTATCTTGAATAGCCAACATGGCTGGATTATGGTTATTAATAACTGGTATTATTGAGGTTTTCAAAGTCGCTTTAGCGCAATGGCTATTATTTTATAAAGGATATGATTTATTCTACAATGGAAGGAATAGTCCCGAGTCGCTGCAGGCTTACGACCCAGCACGTGGGGGCTACATTATTCAATTTGAGATTACATGCAAGTCTCATGTCGCTGCAAGCATGCACCATGACACTTGGGGGCTAATGTAAAGTCATTTTTATCGGCCTTATTGAAGACCCGACTCATCAGATCATAATGAGCCGGCCCTTGGGGGCTACCAATTGCTCCTGTCAACAATTCAAGGTACACAAGTCTTAATCCATTATATTGAAGGTTTATTGCTCAGTTGGTAAAGCACAAAGCTCTTAACCTTGTGGACGTGGGTTCAAGCCCCGTGATGGGGGTTCCATCATATGATGTTATTTTCAATGAAGTATATATAAAGTCCCAGCTCAATATTATCTTACTGAGCCGGCCTGAGGGAGTCCTGGATTAGGGGGTGTCCGGATAGCCGAACTATCACAGTTGGCCGGACTCCTGGACTATTAAGATACAAGATTGAAGACTTCGTCCCGTGTCCGAATGGGACTTTCCTTGGCGTGGAAGGCAAGCTTGGCGATACGGATATGTAGATCTCCTACCATTGTAACCGACTACTGTGTAACCCTAACCCTATCCGGTGTCTATATAAATCGGAGGGTTTTAGTCCGTAGACGAACAACAATCATACAATAAGCTAGCTTCTAGGGTTTAGCCTCTACGATCTCGTGGTAGATCCACTCTTGTACTACCCATATCATCAATATTAATCAAGCAGGAGTAGGGTATTACCTCCATCGAGAGGGCCCGAACCTGGGTAAAAACATCATGTCCCTTGTCTCCTGTTATCATCCGCCTAGACACACAGTTCGGGACCCCCTACCCGAGATCCGTCGGTTTTGACACCGACATTGGTGCTTTCATTGAGAGTTCGTCTGTGCCGTCATCCTTAGGCCCGATGGCTCCTTCGATCATCAACAACGACGCGGTCCAGGGCGAGACTTTTCTTCCTGGATAGATCTTCGTATTCGGCGGCTTTGCACTGCGGGCCAATTCACTTGGCCATCCGGAAGCAGATCGAAGCTACGCCCGCCATCGAGTCGGTTCGGGAGTTTGAACTACACGGCCGACATCGCGGAGACTTGATCTTGACGGATTCGAGCCACAGCCAAGCGCGCGGTGTCTCGATGGGCATGATCTAGCTCTGCCGCGAGCAGTGCCACGAGGCCACACCAGCGTCGCTCCGACCCTTAGCTTCGAGCCGACTCCGCCCGATCGAGGGCGAGTGGTTGGACACCGCCTCGGGGCTACGATCTCTACGGCAATTGAGCGAACTCCATCCCCTGTCCTTGCGAAGACCGTGACTCCAAGGTGCGGACTCCTCTCCGGACTCCGAACCCCGCGCCCCAATCGAATCCAATTGGGCGCGGTTATGGAGTTCATCGCGGATATCTTCGGCACTCGCCCTTTGGCGACATCCTGAATTCACTAAAGTCTCTCTCTTTATCCGGAGAGCCTGGCGGACTACGGCCGGGAAGGTTGGGATGCGGACGACAAAGAAATTCAACGCCCACCCACCACCTACTTTGTAGCCTTGTCGATGATTTAACCGACATGCTCGACTTCGACTCGAAGACATCGGCGGTATGGGCGGCGATCTTTGGAGACACCAAGAACCAGCGCCCTACAGGGGCCTTTGGAAGGCCACCTCGTCATACGACATATACATGGTGGACATCCCAAAAGATGGGAACGACGATGGAACAGCGGAGGATGACCCCTCCAAGAAACAGCCCAAGCGCCGGCGTTAGCGGCGCCGCTCTAAATCCCACCACAGCAAAAATGGTGATTCCGGCACGGGAGATAATACCACCCCGGACAGTGCTGAAGACAACCTCCTCGGCAGGATTCGGCCACGAGGAGGAGAAGCCAACCCTCATGATAGAGCGGCAGACGGGGAGGTGGAGGGCGATAATTATATGCCTCCCTCCAAAGATGAGGCAAGCCTCGGCGACAGCAATTTGTCGTGCTGAGGATCCCAACAGAGGCGTTTCAAACGCAGGCTTATGGCCACGACAAGCAGCCTCAAGAAAAAGCAGCAGCAACTTAGAGCTGACCAAGATCTGCTAGCTGACAGATGGACTGAACTTGAACGCCCCTCCAAAAGCTACCCAAAACGCAGGCTGCTACCCCAATTAGAGGAAGCAGCACCCAAACCTACATCACAGCGCATGATGCGGCCGACCCGGCCACCCGTGGCACGACGGAAGAGGCCTCTAGACCCTCCATTCAAGCCGCACCCGGCGCCGCTCGAAAAGTACCAAGGCACGGGAAAGCGCGCGGACACTGCGAGACATATTGGAGGACAAGGCAAGGCAAACAAGATTGATCTACGGATCGCGTGGGCGCCCACGACACGTGATGATAACCGTCACGCCGGATACAACTCCGGCGGGCGAACACGATGAACAAAGCTCATTTGAGCTGCGTCGTGATATAGCCCAATACAAGGGCGCCGCACACCCACTATGCTTCACAGACGAAGTGATGGATCATCAAATCCCTGAGGGTTTCAAACCCGTAAACATCAAATCATACGATGGCACAACAGATCCTGCGGTTTGGACCGAGGACTACCTCCTCCATATCCACATGGCCCGCGGTGATGATCTACACGCCATCAAATACCTCCCACTCAAGCTTAAAGGACCAGCTCGGCATTGGCTTAACAGCTTGCCAGCCGAATCAATTGGTTGTTGGGAGGACCTGGAAGCCGCATTCCTTGATAACTTCCAGGGCACATATGTGCGACCACCGAGGCCGATGACCTCAGCCACATAATTCAGCAGCCGGAAGAATCGGCCAGCCAATTACGGACACGGTTCCTAACCAAGAAAAATCAAATCGTTATTTGTCCGGGATGCGAGAGGCCCTTGCAGCCTTCAAACATAACATCATGACGAGTGGCTTGCCCGGCACCTAGGACAGGAAAAGCGA
Source organism: Aegilops bicornis (assembly GCA_021605145.1). Classification (NCBI taxonomy): domain Eukaryota; kingdom Viridiplantae; phylum Streptophyta; class Magnoliopsida; order Poales; family Poaceae; genus Aegilops; species Aegilops bicornis. The sequence continues at coordinate 118,901,171 of CM038675.1, read as the reverse complement.
AATCCATGGCAGCCCTCTGGCGCTCATGGCCCGCTTTTGCGCGGGAGAGGACAGCTGGCTAGCTCGTAGTAACAACTTGACCAAAAACCACGGTAGTTCGGATACCAAGGACAGCAATGGCGGTCGGCGTCGCAACAAGCACAAGCGCCGCATTAACGGCGATAATGCTTTGAGGATCGTCGGTCAATGCGGATTGAGGCTCTAAACCCGGTCAGCGGAAAAAGCCGTTCAAAAGAAATACTCAGGGCCCGTCCAATCTGGACCGAATACATGGGATTGTTGGGTCTTCAAACAGGCAGGCAAGTTAAATGCCGAACTCAATGACAAGGGGCTGCATAGCGATGACGAGGAGGAGCCCCGGCCGCCGAACAATAGAGGACAGAAGGGTTCCCCCCCACAAGTGCGGACGGTGAACATGATATACGCAACCCACATACCCAAAAGGGAGCGAAGCGTGCGCTAAAGGGGCGTATATGCGATGGAGCGATCGCCCCAAAGTTCAACCCATGGTCCTCCTGCCCGATCACCTTTGATAGAAGGGACCACCCCACTAGCATCCGCCACGGCGGATTCGCGCGATTGGTTCTTGACCCAATCATTGATGGATTTCAACTCACTAGAGTCACGATGGATGGCGGTAGCAACTGAACCTGCTCTATCAGGATACAGTGCGCAAAATGGGCATAGACCCCTCAAGGATTAAACCCACAAACACGACCTTTAAAGGCGTCATACCGGGTGTAGAGGCTTAAGTACCCCAAAAATATGGCGTGATAAGTCCGAACACTTCCACTTCCACAAGTGCGGCACCCCGAACTTATAGCATTATATGCATCGGCTCCGAATCATGTCTTGGGTCAATAGTTGGGTTTGCCCGGCTCCCATGTTTTGGTACCTTACGTTCCGTTATATCGGCTAAGGTAGCGCTGGGAGAACCACTGCGATTGTGCCCGATTGAGCTGGGTTGAGCACCTCGGTGGAGAAAGCTAAAACTGACCGTCATGATAGAGGCGAGAGCCGATCGCTGTTCGAGAGGTTTTCCGGGTCCCTAAAGACTTATGCCGCTTAGAGCGAGGAGTCGGCATTGTCCGGCCAAAGGCGTGGATAGTGCCCGAACTTCGGTCTTCGAATACTAGGGGCTTCGCCAAAATTTAAAATTATAGAATTCTATGGCTAAGTGAGAGTGTTCAAGCACTATAGTCCGGTTGCCTTGTTTGTTGCGTTGGCGCCTCCCTCGAAGGACCCAAGAATGGGAACAAGAGCGCTCAAGTTTATCGAACACCCCGATTACTCGTGGCATGGGTCTTTGAAGCCAACGACTTGCCATCTCTCAAATTTGATAAACGGCCGCACAGAAGGTAATATTTTATATTCACAAGCGTTGCTTAGCGCATATGAACAAGTTTTCAGCGTACAGGATAGAAAATGCGAGACTATTCAAAAATTACATCTTTGGAGCATTCACCTGCTGTAAGGCGGGCGCCCTTCATGATGCCCTCATAGTACATTTCGGGCTTGCGATGCTCCTTGCCCTTTGGTGGCCCGTCTGTCACAAGCTTCTCAGCATCCAGCTTGCCCCAGTGCACTTTAGCACGGGCAAGGGCCCGACGGGTTACCTTCAATGCAGACGGAGCGCTTGATGACTTCAATCCATGGACAGGCGTCCACCAGCCGCCGCACTAGACCGAAGTAGCTCCCAGGCATGGCTTCCAATGGCCACAGCCGAATTATGAGGCCCTTCATGGCCTGTTCGGCGACCTTGTGGAGCTCGACCAGCTGCTTCAGCTGGTCGCTTAAGGCGCACGGATGTCCGGCCTCGGCATCTTGAGACGAGAACACCTTTTACATCGAGCTCCCCTCCTTGGCACGGTAGAGAACGCGTGCATCGGACACGCTTCTGAGGCAGATCTGCGAATGCTCTGGAGAGCTCGGATTCGGGTAAGTAATAGGTAATTCACTTTCACATGCTTGCTTTGCATAAAGAATGCCTTACCGCCGCTATCTTATTTAATGATTCAATTTCTTGGAGGGCTTTTGGGCTTCGGCCTTAGCAGCTTTGGCACTCTCAAGAGCCGAGGCGAGCTCGGACTCTCGAGTCTTGAGTCACGCTCCAAACTCTCGTGTTTTCCACGAGAGCACTGGAGCTCTTGCCGCACCTCCGCCACTGCACCTCCTGCTTCTCTCGCTCGGTGCGCTCCAGCCGCTTTGCTTTCGACGTGGACACCGCTTCCTTCAGGGTCGCCACCTCGTTCATGGCCCCTACAATACCCATGTTAGTCCTGTCATTTTTGCAACCAAATCCTTTCTATAAGGTCTTTCTTTAATAAGGTATTACTTACCTTCATTGTCCTCGAGCTGCTTCTTGGCAAGGCCGAGCTCGTTCTCGGACCGCTCGAGGCTCTGCTTCAATGCATTGACCTCCACTTTGTCGGTCTTGGCAGAGGTCGGCCAGCACTGCATTCCCATATTGACATTCTTATGTTAGACTCCTGCGTATATCTTTTAGATCCTCAATCCGGCTTTTCTTTCCGAACACCGAACTAAGCATCGAGGGCTCTGTCTGTCTATGCGGTAATATTTTTACATATTCTAAACTTACCTCAAAGCCTGTTAGAAGGCTGAGTGCAGGCTTCGATCAGCCCGCTCTTGGCGGATCGAACTTTCTGGATCACCACACTCATAACAGTGCGGTGCTCCTCGTCGATGGGCGCCGTTAAGCGCCTCCAAAGCAAGCTATCCGATGCCTCCGGATGGGCCGGAGGTCACCGGCGTCGCAGTCTTGCCCTTCTTACAAAGGGCCGCTTGCGGACTTGGAACCTCTGAAGGTTCAGTGCAGTCTCAGCACAGGGCCGGACTTAGAGCCCTCTGGGGTCTCGCCCCCTTTGCGCCCGGAGCCCGGGAGGTCGCCTTGTGGCGCCTCAAGGACCACCTCCTCCTTGCTGGGCCCCTTTTGGGACTCCACCGCGGTGTCGTCTGCGTCACGAGGAGAGGAGGCGGTCAGAAGTGAAGTGCTATTCACATCCGACGAATCGAGGAGCCGCTCGGCAAGCGGCGAGCTTCGTCATGGGCGGGCTACATGGTTATATTCGGCGTTAGAAGACACTATCACGACAAATAAAAAGTCATGAGCTATTCCGGAGTCCGGACACTTACGATCTCGCCAAGGGCTTGGCCCTTGTTGGCCACTCCTCCTCGTCGTTGTCGGCGTTGGTGGAGAAGTCCGGAGGAAGGGTCCTTCCTTTTTTGGACCCTCCGGCCTCCCCAGTCGGGGCGGCCTTCCTTTTCTTCTCTCCCCCCGCTGGGGGAGAGGCTTCCTTTTCCTCCTCCTCGTCCTCCGGGGAGGATTCCGCCTCGGAGTCGTCGGACGATAAGTCCGACAGCACCTGGCGCCGGGAGCTCCTTCGAGTTCCCGTGGCCTTCTTCTCCGGCACCACGTGAGGTGCCGGAGCCAGCTCCCGTCAATCGGGCGTCGGCTGGGTCTTACGGCAAGGGGCGGACGGTTAATCTGTCCGGGGCGTCTTCAACCGATCTGTAAAAGGTTGGGGAGCTTTAGATCCCACATAAACTCAAACTGTGAAAAAAGAGTCCCTTAAAGGGTAAAATAACTTACCTCGCTGGCTTGACGCTGCGAGCTGAATCCGCGACCTTCGGTAGTGGATGTAGAACCTCGGCGCCCTTGAACAACACCTTCCGGGCATCTTAAATGCGTAGTGTCGAAGAGCCTTTTCAGAGTTTGGTGATGTGCCGGATCGAACTCCCACAATTTGAAGGCCCGTTGTTGGCATGGGAGAATCCGGCGGATGAGCATCACCTGGATTACGTTGACAAGCTTGAGATTCTTGTCCACCAGGTTTCGGACGCAGGTTTGGAATCCGGACAAGTCTTCGGAATCACCCCACGTCAGGCCCGTCTCTTTCCATGATGTGAGCCATGTGGGGAAGCCAGATCGGAATTCGGGGGCCGCCGCCCATTGAGAGTCGCGCGGCTCGGTGAAGTAGAACCACCCTGATTGCCACCCCTTTATGGTCTCCACAAAGTAGCCCTCGAGCCATAGGACTTTGGCCATCTTGCCAACCATGGCACCTCTGCACTCCATGGCGCCGCCCCACTACCTTCGGCTTGACATTGAAGGTCTTGAGCCATAAGCGAAGTGGGGCTGGATCTGAAGGAAGGCCTCACCTACGACGATGAACGCCGAGATGTTGAGGATGAAATTCGGGGCCAGATCGTGGAAGTCCGGGCCGTAGTAGAACATGAGCCCCGGACAAATGGGTGAAGTGGAAAATCTAGTCCGCGGAGGAAGTGGGTGAGGAACACCACCCTCTCATGGGGCCTGGGGGTGGGAATGAGCTGCCCCGCGTCGGGGAGCCGGTGCGCGATGTCGCTGGACAAGTATCCGGCCTTCATCGCTTTTTGATGTGCCCCTCCGTGACGGAGGAGGCCATCCACTTGCCTCCCACTCCGGACATAGTTGGAGAAGGTTGAGGAGGGATGTGCGGACTTGGTATTTGGAGCTCGGAGTCTTGGAAATGGATGAGCAAAGGAGGAAGAAGGCGTGGGTGAAAAGGTGGATCCTTATCCCTTATATGGACGGACGAAGCTATGCGTCCCCGCCATGACTGGTAAAACTCGCTTATCTCCCAAGCGCCGTAATCAATGGCGCGATTGGGCTACCCACGTCCGTATTGATGGGAATCCCGGAATAAGGGGCACGATCTCCGCTCGATAAAAGCGTGCCAAGGAAACCGCCTCGCTAAATCTTGTTGAGGTGGAGCAGTAAAACGATTCGTATAAAGGCCTGGCCGTGGTGTGATGTCACGCCCCGCGGAATACGTCGGCAGAATCTGTGCAAAGGTTATTCTCTTTACGGTAGTATGTGGAACTTGTTTTGCAGAGCCGGACACTATCCTTGTGTTCAAAATCTTCTATGAAGTATTCGGAGGAGGAACCCGCCTTGCAATGCCGAAGACAATATGCATGCCGGACTCATCGTCAATGAAGCCTGGTTCAGGGGCTACTGAGGGAGTCCTGGATTAGGGGGTGTCCGGATAGCCGAACTATCACAGTTGGCCGGACTCCTGGACTATTAAGATACAAGATTTAAGACTTCGTCCTGTGTCCGAATGGGACTTTCCTTGGCGTGGAAGGCAAGCTTGGCGATACAGATATGTAGATCTCCTACCATTGTAACCGACTCTGTGTAACCCTAACCCTATCCGGTGTCTATATAAACCGGAGGGTTTTAGTCCGTAGGATGAACAACAATCATACCGTAGGCTAGCTTCTAGTGTTTAGCCTCTACGATCTCGTGGTAGATCCACTCTTGTACTACCCATATCATCAATATTAATCAAGCAGGAGTAGGGTATTACCTCCATCGAGAGGGCCCGAACCTGGTTAAAAACACCGTGTCCCTTGTCTCCTGTTACCATCCGCCTAGACACACAGTTCGGGACCCCCTACCCGAGATCCGCCGGTTTTGACACTGACACGACCCTTGGGGGCTACACATCACTGCTCAAATCTACATGATTATATTTACAAAGTCCCTGCTCATTATTGCATAATGACCCGACCCTTGGGGGCTACACTGGTTGAAGTTTTTATGAGCGCAAGGCAATTTCAAGTCCCAGGTTGCTGCAAGCATGACAACCCGGCACTTGGGGGCTACATATACGGAGTATTCAGTTTTTACTAGTGATTCAGATGAACAACATGGATTTCTTCAAAGTGGCAGTAATTATATGGAAACAAGTCTCAAATCATCACTTTGTTCTGTTCAAGACTTGGGGACTATAGGTAATATGGATATAAGCAAGAAATATCTTCCGATTTTCAGTTTTGGGCAAACCAGATTGACCCGGCATCACCAATCATCATGAACCGGCGTTGGCAACAATCATGAACCGGCATTGGAAACAATCATGACCCGAAATTATCAGTTTTTACAACCCGGCAGTTTTGGCAATGATAAACCGGCAAGTTCTATATTTTTAAACCAGCTGATATCACTTGAATATTTGAAGACCAATATTTTTTCAAATCAGACCATTGGAGGCCGATTCAAATGGATTCTTTATTTACGTAATATCTTCTGCAAGCAAATTGATTATGAAGATAGTCTATTGACTCGGATTTTCTAGAAGGAGGAAATGACAAGGATTTAAGGATGATCAGATGCTGGTTTACAAGAATTCTTAATCCGGAGCATAATCTGTCAAATTTGTTCTTGTGTTTGTTTTACAGGATCAGTTTAACATGGATAAATCCAAATTAAACGGGGGGCTAATGTCGGGGATATACCTGATGACTCACAAGTATAGGGGATCTATCGCAGTCCTTTCGATAAGTAAGAGTGTCGAACCCAACGAGGAGCAGAAGGAAATGATAAGCGGTTTTCAGCAAGGTATTCTCTGCAAGTACTGAAATAAGTGGTAACAGATAGTTTTGTGATAGGATAATTTGTAACGAGCAACAAGTAACAAAAGTAAATAAAGTGCAGCAAGGTGGCCCAATCCTTTTTGTAGCAAAGGACAAGCCTGGACAAACTCTTATAATAGGAAAAGCGCTCCCGAGGACACATGGGAATATCGTCGAGCTAGTTTTCATCACGTTCATATGATTCGCGTTCGGTACTTTGATAATTTGATATGTGGGTGGACCAGTGCTTGGGTGCTGTTCTTACTTGAACAAGCATCCCACTTATGATTAACCTCTATTGCAAGCATCCGCAACTACAACAAAAGTATTAAGGTAAACCTAACCATAGCATGAAACATATGGATCCAAATCAGCCCCTTACGAAGCAACGCATAAACTAGGGTTTAAAGTTCTGTCACTCTAGCAACCCATCATCTACCTATTACTTCCCCATGCCTTCCTCTAGGCCCAAATAATGGTGAAGTGTTATGTAGTCGACATTCACATAACACCACTAGAGGCTAGACAACATACATCTCATCAAAATATCGAACGAATACCAAATTCACATGACTACTAATAGCAAGACTTCTCCCATGTCCTCAGGAACAAACGTAACTACTCACAAAGCATATTCATGTTCATAATCAGAGGGGTATTAATATGCATATATGATCTGAACATATGATCTTTCACCAAATAAACCAACTAGCATCAACTACAAGGAGTAATCAACACTACTAGCAACCTACTAGTACCAATCACGGACTTGGAGACAAGAATTGGATACAAGAGATGAACTAGGGTTTTGAGAGGAGATGGTGCTGGTGAAGATGTTGATGGAGATTGCCCTCTCCCGATGAGAGGAGCGTTGGTGATGACGATGGCGATGATTTCCCCCTCCCGGAGGGAAGTGTCCCCGGCAGAACAGCTCTGCCAGAGCCCTAGATTGGTTCCGCCAAGGTTCCGCCTCGTGGAGGCGGAGTTTCGTCCCGAAAGGTTGCTTATCAATTTTTCCTCGACGAAAGACCTCATATAGCAGAAGATGGGCATCGGAGGGCCACCAGGGGGCCCACGAGGTAGGGGGCGCGCCCAGGGGGGTAGGGCGCGCCTCCCACCCTCGTGGCCAGGTGGGGCCCCCTGTGGTGAACTTCTTTCGCTGGATATTTTTTATTATTTCCCAAAATGACTTTCGTGGAGTTTTAGGACTTTTGGAGCTGTGCTGAATAGGTCTCTAATATTTGCTCCTTTTCCAGCCCAGAATTCCAGCTGCCGGCATTCTCCCTCCTTATGTAAACCTTGTAAAATAAGAGAGAATAGGCATAAGTATTGTGACATAATGTGTAATAACAGCCCATAATGCAATAAATATCGATATAAAAGCATGATGCAAAATGGACGTATCAACTCCCCCAAGGTTAGATCTTGCTTGTCCTCAAGCGAAAGCCGATAACGATAAATATATCCCCATGTTTAGAGGTAGAGGCGTTGATAAAAATAAAATACGGACATGAAGGCATCATGATTATTCTCATAACAGCAACATATATAGGAAATGTCATATGATTACTTATGTTCAAGTAATAATCCATTCACAATGCAGTCTGAATCATAAACTTTATTGAGAACAAACAAACTATAGTCTCGATCATTGAAGCAATTGCAATTTAAGATAACATCAGAAAGAGTCTATGTCAGAGCTTAATAGCAAGTCCACATACTCAACTATCATTTAGTCTTTCATAATTGCTAACACTCACGCGATACTTGTGGTTACGGAGTTTTAATCGGACACAGAGAAAGATAGGGGCTTATAGTTTAGCCTCCCAACCTTTTACCTCAAGGGTAATGTCAACAATAATAACTCATGCCCCCTACATCCAATTAGATATATCAATCAGGATCTTTCCAACACCTTTGTGCTTGCCAAAGGATAAAATGTAAAAAGAAAAGGTGAAGATCACCATGACTCTTGCATAAGGTAGAGGATAATAATAAAAGATAGGCCCTTCGCAGAGGGAAGCAGAGGTTGCCATGCACTTTATGGTTGGATGCACAAAATCTTAATGCGAAAGAACGTCACTTTATATTGCCACTTGTGATATGAACCTTTATTATGCAGTCCGTCGCTTTTATTTCTTCCACATCACAAGATCGTATAAAGATTATTTCTCCCACACCAATCAATCATACATATTTAGAGAGCAATTTTTATTGCTTTGCACCGATGACAACTTACTTGAAGGATCTTACTCAATCCATAGGTAGATATGGTGGACTCTCATGGCAAAACTGGTTTAAGGGTTTTGGAAGCACAAGTAGTATCTCTACTTGGTGCTGAGAATTTGGCTAGCATGAGGGAGAAAGGCAAGCTCAACATGTTGGATGATCCATGAAAATATACTTTATCTCAGATATAAGAAAACATAACCATTACGTTGTCTTCCTTGTCCAACATCAACTCTTTAGCATGTCATATTTTAATGAGTGCTCACAATCATAAAAGATGTCAATAATAGTATATCTGTATGTGAAACCTCTCTTTCCTTATTACTTCCTATTAATTGCAACAACGACCAAAGCTATGTTTGCCAACTCCCAACAACTTTTAATCATCATACTCTTCTATGTGAAGTCATTACTCTCAATAAGATCAATATGAACTCTTTGTTTCTTTTTATTATTTTTCTTTCTTTTATTCACTCAAGATCATGGCAAAATAATCAAGCCCTTGAGTCAACACTAATCTTTATTATATAGCTCACGGACTCGATTACATAGAGAGATCATAAAGCAAAAACTCAAAACTAGATCATGCCATAAATTTTATTCTACTAGATCAAGATACTACTAATAGGATCGAACTAAGAAAAACGGTAAAGATAGGAGATGTGGTTGTGATACGATACCGGGGCATCTCCCCCAAGCTTGGCAGTTGCCAAGGGGAGTGCCCATACCCATGTGATTATGTATCCTTTGCTGGTGAAGAAGGTGGAGGTGTTGTTGATGATGCAGGCTTGTCGTCCATCTTCCATGGCATGGGCTCCCCATCATAGAAGGATGATCGAGTCTCCGGAATCCTCAAATCTGCAGCCAAACTCATCCTTTTGAATCTATATTCATACTCACAGTTTTGATTTTGCAGGTCATAGATTTGGGCTTGAAGGTGCTCGATCTTCTCATGAAGCTTGAAGATGGCCTCCCTGATATTGTCAGCATCCAACTTGAGGTTGCTAGTGAACTCTGCGGTCATCATGTGGTTGGAGTTGAGTCCACGTTCCACCATCCCCTGACCCTTGAAAACTTGTTGCTCCACTGCTTCGAGCCTTGTCTCCACGCTTCCGGTCCCCTTGGGTCCCTCTTCATCGCGGATGTGCAGCAACCCATGACGCATCTCAATGGTTTGAGGGTGTCGCAGCACCTCCGCGAGGTAAGGGTTGATGACCTTCTCGAAGAACTTGTCCTTGGAGGTACTTGGGGACGTCATGATAATCTAGATCTGTCAGAAAAACAGCTCGAAACAAAAAGAAAGGATAATTGCGTGATACGGGAGTCAAAACCTTCGGTAGAATATATAATGAATTTTCACCGACCAAAATACATATCGTGCAAGAAAACGGAGTCCGGAAGGCACACGAGGTGCCCACGAGGTAGGGGGGCGCGCCCTCCACCCTCGTGGGGCCCTCGTGTCCTTCCCGGACTGCTACTTATTTTTCTATTTTTCTAAATATTCCAAAACGGAGAAATATTGCCTTAAAAATTGTTTTGGAGTTGGTTTACTTACCGTACCACATACCTACTCCTTTTGAGTGCGAAATGTTAGGAAAGTTTCCCTTATGTATTCCTCCGGGGTTACGGTTTCAATAACATTGGTTTCAACATTTATAGGATTACCTGAGATATAGTGTTTGATTCTTTGACCGTTTACCACCTTCGGATTTGTACCTTCGAAGTTGTTGATTTTTATGGCACCAGAACGATAGACCTCCTCGATAATGTAGGGTCCTTCCCATTTGGAGAGAAGCTTTCCTGGAAAAAAATCTTAAATGAGAGTTGTATAGCAATACATAATCACCTACATTAAACTCACGCTTTTGTATCCTTTTGTCATGCCATCTTTTGACTTTTTCTTTAAACAACTTGGCATTTTCATAAGCTTGGGTTCTCCATTCATCAAGTGAGCTAATATCAAATAACCTCTTCTCACCGGCAAGTTTGAAATCATAATTGAGCTCTTTAATAGCCCAATAAGCCTTATGCTCTAGTTCGAGAGGTAAGTGACATGCTTTTCCATAAACCATTTTATACGGAGACATACCCATAGGATTTTTATATGCAGTTCTATAAGCCCATAATGCATCATAAAGTTTCTTGGACCAATTCTTTCTAGACCTATTGACAGTCTTTTGCAAAATTAATTTGAGCTCTCTGTTACTCAATTCTACTTGACCACTGGACAGTGGGTGATAAGGGGATGCAATTCTATGATTAACATCATATTTAGCAAGCATTTTACGGAAAGCACCATGAATAAAATGTGAACCACCATCAGTCATTAAATATCTAGGGACTCCAAACCTCGGAAAAATAACTTCTTTAAGCATTTTAATAGAGGTGTTATGATCAGCACTACTAGTTGGAATATCTTCTACCCACTTACTAATGTAATCAGCAGCAACTAAAATATGTGTATATCCATTAGAGGCAGGAAAAGGTCCCAAACAATCAAAGCCCCAAACATCAAATGGTTCAATAACAAGTGAATAATTCATAGGAATTTCTTGGCGTCTACTAATATTACCAATTCTTTGACATTCATCACAAGACAAGACAAACTTACGGTCATCCTTGAAAAGAGTAGGCCAATAAAAACCGGATTGCAGTACCTTATGTGTAGTTCTATCTCCAGTGTGGTGTCCTCCATAAGCTTCGGAGTGACACTTGTGTAGGATCTGTTCCTGTTCATGCTCAGGTACACAACGTCTAATAACACCATCTACTCCTTTATAAAGATGTGGGTCATCCCAAAAGTAATGTCTCCAATCATAGAAAAACTTTTTTCTTTTGCTGGTATGTGAAACTAGGTGGTATAAATTTAGAAACAATGTAATTAGCATAATCTGCAAACCAAGGAGTACTACAAGAAGTACTTATGACATTTAATTGCTCATCAGGAAAGCTATCATCAATAGGTAGTGGGTCATCAAGAACATTTTCTAACCTAGACAAGTTATGCGCAGCAGGGTTCTCAGTTCCCTTTCTATCAACAGTATGCAAATCAAATTCTTGTAGCAAGAGAACACATCTAATAAGTCTAGGTTTAGCATCTTTATTTTCCATCAGATATTTAATAGCAGCATGATCAATGTGAATAGTTACTTTAGAGTCAACAATATAAGGTCTGAACTTATCACAAGCAAATACAACTGCTAAGAATTCTTTTTCAGTAGTAGCATAATTTCTTTGAGCATTGTCTAGAGTCTTACTAGCATAATGGATAACATTTAATTTCTTATCAACTCTTTGCCCTAGAACAGCTCCTACAACATAATCACTAGCATCACACATAATTTCAAAGGGTAAATTCCAATCATGTGGCTGAACAATAGGTCCAGAGATCAATGCTTTCTTAAGTATTTCAAATGCTTCTACACAATCATCATCAAAGACAAATGGTATATCTTTTTGTAATAAATTAGTCGAGAGGCCGATAAATTTTTGAGAAGTCCTTAATGAACCTCCTATAAAATCCGGCGTGACCAAGGAAACTTCTTATACCTTTAATGTCCTTGGGACATGGCATATTTTCAATAGCATCAACCTTGGCTTTATCAACTTCAATACCTCTTTCAGAAACTTTATGCCCCAAGACGATACCTTCATTAACCATAAAGTGGCACTTTTCCCAATTCCAGACAAGATTAGTTTCTTCACATCTACGCAAAACTTCGATCAAGATTGCTCAAGCAATCATCAAAAGAGGATCCATAGGCGGAAAAACTCGTCCATGAAAACCTCACAAATCTTTTCACAAAAGTCAGAGAATATAGCCATCATGCATCTTTGACAGGTAGCAGGTGCATTACATAAACCAAAAGGCGAACGTCTATAAGCAAAAGTACCAAAAGGGCATGTAAAATTAGTCTTTGATTGATCCTTAGCCGACACAGGTATTTGAGAGAAACCAGAATAACCATCTTGAAAGCAATAATGTGTATGTTTGCATAATCTTTCTAGCATTTGAACAATAAAAGGTAAGGGGTAATGATATTTCTTAGTAGCTTTATTTAATTTGCGGAAATCAATTACCATCCTATAACCTGTAATAATTCTTTGCGGAATCAATTCATCTTTATCATTAGAAACAACAGTAACACCTCCCTTCTTAGGGACACAATGAACAGGACTTACCCACTGACTATCAGCCACGGGATAAATTATACCTGCCTCCAAAAGCTTTAGTATTTCTTTTCTTACCACTTCTTTCATCTTAGGATTCAACCTTCGTTGATGATCACGAACCGGTTTGGCATCTTCTTCCAAATTTATTTTGTGTTGACATAGAGTGGGACTAATGCCCTTAAGATCATCAAGAGTATATCCAATAGCAGCACGGTGCTTCTTCAGAGTTTTCAATAATCTCTCTTCTTCATGCTCACGAAAGGTTAGCACTAATAATAACAGGATATATTTTCTTTTCATCAAGATAAGCATATTTAAGATTATCGAGCAGCGGTTTAAGCTCAAACACGGGATCACCCTTGGGTGGAGGAGGATCCCTAGGATTTCAACAGGCAAATTATGTTTGAGAATAGGTTCTGTTTAAAGAATACTTCATCTATTTCCCTTCTTTCATTCATAAACATATCATTTTCATGGTCTAGCAAATAATGTTCTAGAGGATCACTAGGAGAATGCGGCAATAGAAGCAAGACCAATAATTTCATCCTTACTAGGCAATTCTTCTTCACGGTGTTGTTTACTAAATTTAGAGAAATTAAACTCATGAATCATATCATATAAGCCAACGGTAACAATATTCTTTTTGCAATCAATCTTAGCATTGACAGTATTCAAGAAGGGTCTACCAAATATAATCGGATAAAAGCTATCTTGTGGGGAACTAAGAACAAGAAAATCAGCAGGATATTTAGTTTTCCCACACAAGACTTCAACATCTCTAACAATTCCCACAACTGATATAGTACCTCTATTGGCAAGTTTAATTGTAACATCGATACCTTCTATCTTAGCAGGTGCAATTTCATGCTTAATTTCTTCATACAAAGTATAAGGTATAACACTAGCACTAGCACCCATATCACATAAGCCATGATAACAATGATCTCCTATTTTAACAGAAATAACAGGCACGCCTACCACAGGTCTATGTTTATCTTTAGCGCCAGGTTTAGTAATTCTAGCAGTCTCACCACAGAATTGAATAACATGCCCATCAATATTATCAGCCAAGAGATATTTAACAATAGCAATATTAGGTTCTACTTTAACTTGCTCAGGAGGTGTATAAGTTCTAATATTACTTTTACGAACAACAGTTGAAGCTTTAGCATGATCCTTTATTCAAACAGGGAAGGGTGGTTTCTCAACATAAGAAGTAGGAACAATAGGATCATTACAAGTGACAGTATTTTCTTCAACTTTAATAGGTGCAGCTACTTTTACTTCTATGGGAGGATGATATTTAAACCACTTCTCCTTAGGGAGATCAACATAAGTAGCAAAAGATTCACGAGAAAGAAGCTACTATTTGAGTCAAGTCCATATTTAGTGCTAAACTTACGAGAAAATATCGGTATCCATAAAAGATTTAACACAATCAAACTTAGGTGTCATACACGACTCCTTACCTTCGTCGAGATCCCAATCTTGAGTTGCGTTTAATTCTATCCAATAAATCCCATTTAAATTCAATAGTCTTCATCATAAAAGAGCCAAAGACAAGAAGTATCGAGCATGGTGCGATTGTTTTCGAAAGCCGAGCATAAAGATTTTGAATAATTGTTTCTCACAGGAGCTCATGATTGGGGCATGAATACAACATTGATTTAAGCCTCCCCAAGCTGGGCGATGCTTTCTCCTTCATGAGGCCAGAAATTATATATATAATTGCGATCACGATGAACAAGATGCATAGGATAATACTTTTGATGAAATTCCAATTTCAATCTTCTATAGTTCCATGATCTCGTATCATCACATAGCCTATACCATGTCAATGCATCTACCTTCAAAGATAAAGGGAAGACCTTCTTCTTAACAACATCATCGGGTACACCTGCAAGCTTAAATAGTCCACAAACTTCATCCACATATATTAGGTGCTCATCAGGATGCTTTGTTCCATCTCCTACAAATGGATTAGCTAGAAGTTTTTCCATCATACCCGAAGGAAATTCAAAGGGAACATTTTCATATTCATTTTCAGTAGGTTCATTAGGTTGAGGAGCAACTCTTTGCTCTCTTGGTCGGGTGAAGATACCCGAACAAGCCCCTTAGAGGATTACTTTCCATAGTAACAAGTGACGATGAAATTTCAGCACACTATATAAATTTTTCCTTACCAAATTCCACCTACCAAAGGCGCTTCACTCCCGGCAGCGGCGCCGGAAAAGAGTCTTGATGACCCACAAGTATAGGGGATCTATCGTAGTCCTTTCGATAAGTAAGAGTGTCGAACCCAACGAGGAGCAGAAGGAAATGATAAGCGGTTTTCAGCAAGGTATTCTCTGCAAGTACTGAAATAAGTGGTAACATATAGTTTTTTGATAGGATAATTTGTAACGAGCAACAGGTAACAGAAGTAAATAAAGTGCAGTAAGGTGGCCCAATCCTTTTTGTAGCAAAGGACAAACCTAGACAAACTCTTATAATAGGAAAAGTGCCCCCGAGGACACATGGGAATATCGTCGAGCTAGTTTTCATCATGTTCATATGATTCACGTTCGGTACTTTGATAATTTGATATGTGGGTGGACCGGTGCTTGGGTGCTGTTCTTACTTGAACAAGCATCCCACTTATGATTAACCACTATTGCAAGCATCCGCAACTACAACAAAAGTATTAAGGTAAACCTAACCATCACATGAAACATATGGATCCAAATCAGCCCCTTGAAACAACGCATAAACTAGGGTTTAAGCTCATCACTCTAGCAACCCATCATCTACCTATTACTTCCCAATGCCTTCCTCTAGGCCCAAATAATGGTGAAGTGTTATGTAGTGGACGTTCACATAACACCACTAGAGGCTAGACAACATACATCTCATCAAAATATCGAACGAATACCAAATTCACATGACTACTAATAGCAAGACTTCTCCCATGTCCTCGGGAACAAACGTAACTACTCACAAAGCATATTCATGTTCATAATCAGAGGGTATTAATATGCATATAGGATCTGAACATATGATCTTTCACCAAATAAACCAACTAGCATCAACTACAAGGAGTAATCAACACTACTAGCAACCTACTAGTACCAATCCGGACTTGGAGACAAGAATTGGATACAAGAGATGAACTAGGGTTTTGAGAGGAGATGGTGCTGGTGAAGATGTTGATGGAGATTGCCCTCTCCCGATGAGAGGAGGCGTTGGTGATGACGATGGCGATGATTTCCCCTCCGGAGGGAAGTGTCCCTACAGAACAGCTCTTAGGAGCCCTAGATTGGTTCCGCCAAGGTTCCGACTAAATGGCGGCTGAGTTTCGTCCCGAAAGGTTGCTTATCATCTTTTCCTTGACGAAAGACCTCATATAGCATAAGATGGGCATCGGAGGGCCACCAGGGGGCCCACGAGGTAGGGGGCGCGCCCCCACCCTCGTGGCCAGGTGGGGCCCCCTCTGGTGAAGTTCTTCCGTTGGATATTTTTTATTATTTCCCAAAATGACTTTCATGGAGTTTCTGGACTTTTGGAGTTGTGCAGAATAGGTCTCTAATATTTGCTCCTTTTCCAAATTTAGAATTCCGGCCAAGGCATTCTCCCTCCTTATGTAAACCTTGTAAAATAAGAGAGAATGGGCATAAGTATTGTGACATAACGTGTAATAACAGCCCATAATGCAATAAATATCGATATAAAAGCATGATGCAAAATGGACGTATCAATACCCCGCGGCGTAAACCGGCCGGAATTATAACACGGCCGGACTTGGCGGTTTACTTGAGACCCGGCTGAGAATTGATGATTCACTGGCGACCCGTTTGGACCTGGCGGTTTACGATTCATTGGTAATCCGGCAGGCGGGTCAGAGGAGCGACAAGACCCGGTGGCCCAATGGGCGGTTCATGAAGGCCGATTCATACTATGGTGGGCCGGTTTACAAGGAAAGGCGTGAGGAATATTTGTCTTACAAGGAGTTAAGACCTGGACTTTTATCCGGTTTGTATTAGATATAGACT
Source organism: Aegilops bicornis (assembly GCA_021605145.1). Lineage (NCBI taxonomy): Eukaryota > Viridiplantae > Streptophyta > Magnoliopsida > Poales > Poaceae > Aegilops > Aegilops bicornis. The sequence continues at coordinate 118,884,321 of CM038675.1, read as the reverse complement.
AGTCCTAATCCTAATAGGACTGCACATGTAACCCGCCCCTTTGACATATATAAGGAGGGGCAGGGCTCCCCAAAGAGGGACAAGCAAGAATAAACAATCTCTAGGGCTAGACACAACTAGAGGAGAGTCGGTTTACGGCGACTCTCTCATGAGCATAATGAGACCTAGCCCCAAACAACATGTAGGGTTATTACCGGATGATGTTTCCCGGGGCCGCTGTCTAAATCCTTGTCTTGTGTTGCGTCTCTTGATTCCGCTCAACCCCTCTCAAGCTTCCACATAGATGCGTTGGCCTCGCGACTAAGTCCTGACACTTAGGACATCTGTCGTGACAAAACCACGACACCTTCCTTCCCCCTCCTAGTTGGACTAGGAAAGGGGGGAATCTACTCCTAGTTGGAGTAGGATCCCCCCCCCTTGGGGCGCGCCCTAGGAAGCTGGCCCTCCCCCTCCTCCACTCCTTTATATACGGGGGAGGGGGTGTCGGTGTCAAAACCGACGGATCTCGAGTAGGGGTCCCGAACTATGCGTCTAGGATCGATGGTAACAGGAGACAGGGGACACAATGTTTACCCAGGTCCGGGCCCTCTCTATGGAGGTAATACCCTACTTCTTGCTTGATTGATCTTGATGAATATGAGTATTACAAGAGTTGATCTACCACGAGATTGTAATGGCTAAACCCTAGAAGTCTAGCCTGTATGACTATGGTAATGAATATATATCTACTATCCGGACTACGCCCTCCGGTTTATATAGACACCAGAGGGATCTAGGGTTACTGTAACGCCTGGTTAATCAAGCTACAGTAATCCCCTAGTAATGATGCCCAGTCATCACTTTTACTGTTGCTAATCTCACTTTGATTCAAAACCAATTCAAATTCAATTTTTAAAATAAAGTCAAATAAATTATTTCTTCATGCAGTAAAACTAAAATGTTCAAGTAAATCTATAAATTCCCCTGATCATCTTCTTGATGAAACCAACTTCATTTGACTAACCATTTAATCCCTAGGAAAATATAAAGTGGTCCAACATCATATTAAATGACCTTTTCAATTTCTAAAAATGCTTGAACAATTCCATTGACCGTGAAACTTTTTAGGCAACACCACAAGGTTGTGCCTGAATTATTGCTAAGTTTCACATTCAATAAAAATCATTTGATGCCGTGATTCCATCCAAAACAGTAAGCTATCCTTTTAATATAAAATAAAAGAAATTAAAATAGAGAAAAAGAACCCCCCCCCTTTCCCAACTGGGTCTCGGCCCAGTTGGATCGCAAGGCCAGCCCACCATCCCCGGTTCCTCCCATCTCTCCTGTTCGTGCGACCGAGTCGCTACAGGGGCAGGTCGCCTCGGACCCTCTCACCGGCGCCGACGTCGCGAGGGGATAAGGGCGCCGACGCCGCGACCCCTCGATCCCATCCACCCCACTGGCTCCCCCACTCCTTCCCTCTCTCCCTCCCCATAGATCTCCCCTGCCCCGAGCGCGTCCATGGCCACGCCACCGCCGTTCCCATGGCCGGAGCCATCCCCGACCTGCGAGGATATGCTCTAGAGCTTCGTCAGCCTCGTCTTCATCGCCTACGACCACCGGTTCGAGCTGAAGCCTTCCACAACCTCGCCATCTGGTCGTCTTCCCCGCCACGTCCACGGCGCCATCGCCATCGATCTCCACCACCGGTGCCTCCCCGCGGTTCCAAGCACGTCCACGACATCCCTCGCAGTGAGCCGCGTTCATCCCCCTCCTTGCCCCCTTGATTTGTTGCCATAGCTGCCGTCCCCGAGCACACCCGAGCTCCCATGTACGCGTATGCGTACGTGCGTGCCGTGCTGCTACGGTTACGTTGTTGTGCGTTGCTGCTGTTTAGAGCTGCGGCTGCTAGCTGTGCCGCTGCTCTTCGCTACGGCAACTGCTGCTAAACCGATGCTCCTTGCCGTTGAGCGCCGCTGCTACTTTGCCCTGATTTGCCTCAGCTCTTGCCTTGTTGGCGACCCTACCCGCGCCACCGCGGCTTACTGCTTGCTCGGCAGCCCTTGACGCCACGTCGGCCACTAGCCCCGGCCTACCCCGGCACTGCCTCGCCACCCGATCGCGAGCCCGCCAGGGCCTCTCCTGCCTGGGGCCGTGCCCTGTTTTCGTCCCCGGCGCGCGATGCGCTGGCCGCCGGCGCTCCCCTGCGAGTAGCCGCGCGTGCCGCCCAACCGTGGGGCCGGCATGCTTAATTAGGGGAGGGGCTAATCCCCCTTTAGTGATTAATTTCCCCTAACCCTCACTAACCGGTGGACCCCCCCTCTAAATAGCTAGTTGTTAAAACTGAAGCACTAACATGCGGGCCCTGCTAATAATTTAAAATGCTAAATTAAATCAAACTACCTAAGACAATGACACATGGGCCCCACAACACTATTCACGTTTGACCGGTCAATTGTTGACTGTTGAGTCAACAGTTGACCTGGCCCCACAGCAGCCTCACAGCCCTCTGTTGTGTACACTTTTCTGTGTACACCTAGCAGTTTATTTTCGAATTAAATTAATCCTGTTAATTCCAAAATTGTTTTAAAACTTTGAAAAATCATATTAAATAAACCGTAGCTCGGATCGAAAAACTTTATACATGAAAGTTGCTCGAGCAACGACGAGACGAACCCGAGTACGCTACCCACATACATGTCAGATGCCTCTAACTATCTGAACATGGAACATTCCCCCCTCCGGTCATCTGTCTGATACAGGTCCGGAACCGGGAGTACATTCCCGGTCGAATCCCCCCTTCACCTATATCGTGTAGCCATGCGTTAGTTCACACCCGGCGCAACATATTGCCATGTTACGCTTTGTGATGCTATGTTTGCTTTATATTTACTGCCCCAAGACCGATGCTGATGCCCCGGTGATCGACTACATCGACGATGACCCCTCCTTGCCAGAGCAACCAGGCAAGCCCCCCCTTTGATCATCCCGATATCGCCCATTCCATTCTCTCATGCTTGCATTAGATTTTGCTACTGTTATTGATTGCTCCTATTCTGATGCATAGCCTATTTTTGTATCTGTTGTTGTACCTTACCTGCTTATCCTAAACTGCTTAGTATAGGTTGGTTAGAGATCCATCAGTGACCCCCACTTTGTCCCGACTGCCCCGCTGGATTATCAGAAGACCCGATCAACGGGATCGAAGACCAGACCCCAACACCTCACGTCACATCACGCCCCTTCGTTGCTCGACTCTGTAGAGTTACCATCGAGTGCCGAGGGTGGAACCTCATACATCACTCCTGATGAGATCTCTGTAGAGTAGTTATTCGGTCGTGGTCATCGAGGGTGATTTCCTCCTTAACCACTTCCGATACGACTCTGTCGTGCAACCCCTCAAGTGTGAACCTCGAGGGTGATTCCTCTTACGTTCACCTTGATGATTACATCTAGTGGAATTCATCGGGGGTGATTCCTCGGGTTTTCCCCTTGATGTTTGGACACACGGATACTTGGACTTTACCACTGTTACTTGGAAAGACGGGTCGACCCTGAGGGGTACCCGCGCGAGCTTAATTGCAAGTGATGTGGAGACGGGTTGACCTGGAGGGTGCCCGTGAGATAATTACGAGGCGTGGCCGGGCATTCCTAGCCCTTGCCGCAAGTCCTCGAGACGGGGTAACAGGGTCACATATATCGTGAGTCTCTGCTTGTTACCGCGCGTTCCTAATCCACTACGATTTGGATATTTGATCCGAGGGGCCTCGGCACGATAGCACTAACCATCACGTGGGCATAGTATGGGTGTTCTGCTTCGTATACATCAGCCGAAGCTTGATAGACGTCAGCGACTGAGCGGCGCGCGCCGGGTTGGACTGCATAAGAACCTGCCTTTTTAAGGAGGTAGCTAGGTCTGCTCACCGGCCGCCCTCTGGCGTCTTGAGGAGTTCCGGGAGATGGCCCATGACCCTGAGGGGCATAGGTTTAGTCCGGCTTTGGCCTCTCTATTAAGCCTAGGTCGGGTTGCGGCGTATTGTTTGGCGAGGCCGGGCATGACCAGGAAAGTGTGTCGGCCGGAGTTAATCGGCGTGGTGGGTAAGTTGGTGCACCCTGCAGGAAGAAAACATCTATCGATAGCCTGTCCTCTGATAGCGGACACTTGGAGTTGTATCCCGATCGATACAACTAGAACTGGATACTTGAGATGAGAACTGGATGGTGATGAGTAATGGATTGTGATGATAACTGGATAGTATGGCTCTGGGATTGCTTTCTCGCAGGGAGTCGAGAAAGGATCTCCGGTCGAGGTTGATAACACTTCTACTATTTTACTTTATGCTACTCTACTCCCACCGGTTGCAGCAAGATGATGGTTTCCAGAAGATGCTAGTCTTCGATAGGACTAGGCCTTCTCTTTATTCTGGCATTTCTGCAGCCCAGTCCACATATACAACCTTCCTTTGATAATGTTGCATATGTAGTGTAGATCCTTGCTTGCAGTACTTTGGATGAGTACTCACGGTTGCTTTGCTCCCCTTTCCCCTATTCTTCTTCTTTCCGGTTGATGCAACCAGATGTCGAAGCCCAGGAGCCAGATGCCACCGCCGATGCCTACTACTACGTGGAGACCGACGATGACCAGGAGTAGTTAGGAGGCTCCCAGGCAGGAGGCCTTGCCTTTTCGATCGTAGATGCTTTTGTGCTAGCCTTCTTAAGGCAAACTTGTCTAACTTATGTCTGTACTCAGATATTGTTGCTTCCGCTGACTCGTTTGTATTCAAGCTGATGTATTCGAGCCCTCGAGGCCCCTGGCTTGTAATATAAAGCTTGTATTATTTTAATTTGTGTCTAGAGTTGTGTTGTGATATCTTCCCGTGAGTCCTTGATCTTGATCGTACACATTTGCGTGTATGATTAGTGTATGATTGAATCGAGGGCGTCACAGTTACATAGAGTCGGTTACATAAGAAGGAATCTTCATAGTTGGTCGCCAAGCTTTCCTTCCACGCCAAGGAGAGTCCAATCCGGACACGGGTACAGTCTTCGGCCTTCACGTCTTCACAGCCCATCGATGCGGCCCATGGATAACAGGCCGGACGCCCGAGGACCCCTTAGTCCAGGACTCCCTCAGTAGCCCCTGAACCTGGCTTCAATGACGAGGAGTCCGGCGCGCAGATTGTCTTCGGCATTGCAAGGCGGGTTCCCCTTCCCGAACTCCAAGATAGTCTTCAGATGTAATGATTGTATCCGGACTTGTACACACAACTGCAGAGGATATAATATTTCACGATTTCAATCTGCTGACAACTTTTTGGTAATATGACATCACGCCTGCTCGACCATTATTTTCGAACCGTTAGCTGGCCCGTCGTCCCACGTCTCAAGATATGGTTTTATTGGCATGTTTTATCCAAGCGGAGATTGTATCTCCCCTTTTTTAAGGGATTCTTGTCAACCCGGACGTGGGTAACCCAACCGTCGTTTGGGTACAACTCGTTAGGAATAGGCAAGTGTTGAGGCCTAGGAGAAGACGTTTGATATTCGCAGCCTTTATATAGGGGTACAGACCCGTCTTCTTCTTTCATGCTTGCTTCTTCCTCAACCCTTACTCCCCCGAGTTCCAACACCTGGGTTTCAGTTGCCACAGACCCCAATCATGTCCGGATCCAGCCGACAAGGCCGGTGGGTAGCTTCTTCTGTCACGGAGGGAGATATTGCAAAGCTTCGGGCGGCGAGGTATTTGACTGCGGAAATCCATCATCGGCTTCCTGCCGAGGGGTAGGTTATTCCCACCCCGAGATCCGGCGAGAGGGTCGTGTTCGTGTCCCACTTCCTTTGCGGGTTAGGGTTTGCACTTAACCCCTTAGTCTGAGGGCTCATGTTCTATTACGCGCTAGATTTTCACGATCTGGCCCCGGACTCTATTCTTCTTATCTTGGCGTTTATCGTCACGTGCGAAGCTTTCCTCCGGACTCCTCCGCACTTCAGCTTGTGGCTCAAGACCTTCGATGTGAAGCCGCAAGTGATAGAGGGGGAGCAAGCTGAAGTCTTGGCGGTGCTCTGATGAGCAAGCTTGCTAGCGCTGTTTGGCTGAAAGGATCCTTCGCCAAATCTTCCGATTTATGGCAGCAGGGGTGGTTCTATATCACCGAGCCCCGTGGCTCCAAGTGGGCAGCTGAGCCAGCATTCCGATCCAGCCCCCCAATTCAGCTTGCATCGTGGATTAATAAGGGGTTGGACCGGGGATCAACGAACGAGGTGCGAACTCTACAAAGTCGCATCCGAAGCCTCATTGAGAGGGACATCAATATAGCCAATGTCGTTCAAGTAATGCTAGTTCGTCGGACCCTGCCGTGCCAGCAACGGCCTCTCCGCCTGTGGGAGTTCAATCCAGAAGGGTCGTGGACTCTTCATCACTTCTTCGGCACTACACACAAAGGAATGTGGAGATTACTCTTCGGGAAACGAAGGCAATGGCCAGACACCACCGAAGATGTCGGCCTAGACTGTAACCATCCGGATACCCCGGTAAGTACCCGTTTGCCGAATACCTCATAATCAGATACCCAGTGACAAGATACTGATGGAATCATCCTTTTTCAGGGTTGAATAAAGAAGGTGGAACGGATTAGGTGTCCGGCTCCCCTTCCCGAAGACTCAGCTACTCCTGTGCTAACAAGGATGCTGGCCTCGGCACCATACTAGGCGCCGGTAAGGGAGGGTAAAGAGGAGAGTAAGAAGAGCCAAGATGACCTTGGTTCCAAAGGTAACTCGGACACTGAGGCCAGAGAAATCGAACTTTCCCCGCCTGAAGATAGAGGCGGAAAAGGACCCAGTATCCCTTCTCCAAGCAGGAGGAAAAGGGCCGCCTCCGAAGATTGGGAGGGGTGGTCTTCCAAGAAGGGCAAGATGCCACTGTCGAGCGGCTTGGGTTTGGAAAGCGACGCTGTTGAACAGCTCCTACAAGGAGACAATCCCTCGGCCAAACCTTAAGTGAATCCGGAGTACTTTGATAGCGTCCCGCTCCGTTGCTGTTTACCGAAGATATACGTAACGCGTTCATGCATTTTTACAAGTCAGCACCGAGTTTTTCTGGGCAATCCTCTTCTTCGGGAAGTCTCCTCCCAGAGATGATGGAGAGCAAAACGCCTCCTCCATCCTCCTCGCCCAATAAGGCGGATGAATGTGAAGTGTCATCGTGGAGGGTCCCTCTTAATCAACAAGTTACGCAGGGGACAAAAGAGGCAGTACCCGAAGGTGGATCTCCGACCATCCGGGATTCTGGGGCTGATGATAATAAAGGCCCCGGACCGTCTGGCTCACAGCTGACAGTGATTCTGGAGACGGGTGAACAGATTCCCTCAAAGGATAGTCGTGCTCCTAGAGCGGCTTTCGGAGACCCGGAGACTCCGGATATACTACGGGACATGCTGCGGAAAGCATCTCCCTCGAGGGAACAACGTACCTTAATGGGTACAATGATTGAGAAGATCTTGTCCGCGAAGAGCGGATTAAATGAAGCCTTCATGAGCCTACTGAAGGGCTTCGAGGTTTGTGACATAATGTTTTCAGCTATGTTTCATTTGCAAAGATGCGCCTGTGTATAGGTAGTATCCCCTGAGACTCGGGTTGTCTTCCACTGGGAAGCAAACGGAGGATCGAAAAGGATCATTTCAGGACTAAGCTGATGAACTTGAACACAAGCTGCTTCCTCCTTGGCCACTTCCCGGACTATGGAAATTGCCGAGCTGCAGCCGAAGCTTGATGTGGTAGGGGATGATCTTGCGTTAATCAATATGCGTTTTGACGAATCGCAAGGTATGTATTCGGGGCAATCCCCATACATTTTTGTGGTATAAGCATGATGCTGAGATTTAGATGCTGGAATATGCATGGCTGCAGATGGTGCTGCCGCCGTTGAAGTTCTTCGAGTGGAGTTGGCCCGGGCCAAGGAGCAGGCCCGGCGTAGCAATGCTGCTGCCGAAAAGGCATCGGCTGAGCTAAAAGCCGAACAAGCGGCACGGCGCCAAGACGAGGAGAAGATATCCACGATGGCGCTCGAACTGGAAAATGCCACTGGCCGTTGTGAATTTCTGGAGAAGGAGAATAAAGCCTTAACGGCTGAACTGGACAAGGCCTTACAAGAGGCGAGGGAGGCACGATCGAAATCTAGAGCAGCCCGTGAGGAGGTTCGGCAGGCCAGGGAGATTGTGGCTGGAAAGCCCTTTCTACTGCAAACTAAGTTCGGTGACCCGAACTATGCTCAGCTTAACCAAGTGTGGAGTTCTCCGGACGAGTTCTTGGACTTGCCGAAGAGTTCTTCCGATGTGGCGCAGTATTATCAAGCGCGAGATGGGTAAGCAATGGAAAAGCTTTTTTGGTCGCAGTTTGGCGCATCAAAGCACCCTCTGTTGCTCAATGAACAGAAGTCCCAATGGGCCGAACTTCATAGGATATCCGGCGCTGCCATGAAGGATGTCATAATCCGGTTGTGGCCAACTGAGCCTATTCCGGATAGTTACTCCGGTTTGGTACAACGACTTGTTGACGCGGTGCCACGAATCGATGTTGTGAAGCGGTCGGCGTGCGTTGAAGGTGCACGGATGGCCTTTGCCCGAGTCAAGACATTCTGGGGAAAGATGAAGGCCATCGATGTTGCGACGAAGAGTCCACCCAAAGGCAAGGACCGTCCGGAACTGGAGCACTGTTTTGAAGACGTCCTAGAGGCCGCACGCTTGATAGAGGGTCAGTGCTCAAAAGACATAATGTTCGAGTGAGGTGCATGAGGATTGTAAAAGACAATTTTATAGTTAATCTATATTTATGTTTTGCTCGAAAGCTTGAATTCCTCTTGTGCGGCCGTTTTAATATAATCTGAAAATTTTCCAGTCATCGGCTTCAGCCCCCTCGTAGGAAGTACAGGGGTGTTCGGAAGAGCATTTAATCACTCTTTATCCAATGTCTTCGTCCATGAAGGAGGTGATAATGCGGCGAACCAGACAATCGAACTATAGGGCGTTAACACTTTCACTTAGCCATAGGAGTTTTATGGTGGGACTACGACATAGCCCCTGGTCTGTATGCGGCGTGTGGTGCCTTACATATTCGATCTGAAAAAGATCCCTCGTGTGACACGGAGAATCGCTAAAGATTCCAATAAGTCGTCAAGTGGTTGACCAGCTCTCGCCGCATCATGACAGTCAGTTTTGGGCTTTCTCTACTGAGGTACTTGACCGGATGAACCGGAAGCACAATCACAGTAGTTCTCCCTTTACTACCCTAGCCGATAGAGCGGAACATAGGGTAGCAAGCACAGGAGCCGGGCAACCCAACTATTGACCCAAGACAATGAATCGGAGCTGATGCATATAAGGCCAAAACTTGCGACGCCGAAGTACGCTGTAGAGCTGTTCGGGCTTTTGCTGGCAACTCATTTGTTCCCATACCGAGCCCTTGGCAGGTTATGCCAAGGTATATCTGTGAAACAACCATGGGAGCCGTTTTTAATGGTGAAACAACACAGATGATTAATTCGGATATTGTTTACTGGGAGTTGAGCGATATGCCAATGATTACTTATTATATATAAAAGCCGCCCTCCCAGCTATTTGACATGCTCGGGGTCGGGGGCGGAGGAACAGGCATAGTACAGGCTCAAAATAGAGAGTGCGGTCTACAAAAAGTTATTTTGGACCTCCTGTCGCACGTCTGCGTCGCCAGTCCTCGGCGGGGGGAATCCTTGATGGAAACAGCCCCTTAGGTGAGTGTACGGATCCGAACTCCGATAGAGCCAGTTTCAGATGTTTGTCCTGTTCGTCACCTGTTTCTAAGGGATAGTGAAAGAAGAAATAAAAGGAAAATGGATAAAAGATGTTACGGGGATGTTTGCAGGCTTGTCCGTAGTGTGCTTCCGCCAATGCCCATGGTATTTTGAGTGCGTAGTGATGTATGCGCGGCACAAATTTTGCAAGTGTAAAAGGTGGGCTGCGGAAGCTGGACTGCTATTTTCGCTCCGGGAGTAGTTGATCCGTGGGTGGAAATTGCTTCTAACCCCCGATATTTTGTTGGTGAACCTCTCCGTCATCCCTGTTGCCTGGCGGCTTCCTCCCCTTGTGTTCGGCGTTGAGCTTGCCGGCCTGTTTAAAGACCCAGCAGTTTCTGTTAGTATGATTGGCAGGTCTATTGGGGTGGCCGTGAATCTGGCAGGGTCGGTCTAATATCCTGTCTAGGTTGGTTGGTTCGTCTCACTTCGCCTTGAATGGCTTCTTCCGTTGACCGGGCTTGGGATTGCTGAATCCGGCGTTGACTGGTGTGTCGTGTGATCTTTCGTTATCATTGCGACTGTTGTATTTGCTTTGTCGTGGCTTGCTGTTGCCGTCTCGGATTTCGGAAGTGCCCGGGTCACTGGCGTTGTTGCTTCTACGAGCGAGCGAGTTGTCTTCTCCCGCGCAAAAGCGGGTCATCAGAGCAGTGAGGGCTGTCATGGATTGAGGTCCTTCTTGGCCGAGGTGGCGTGCAAGCCATCCCGGACACTGTGTCTGAAATTCGCAAGGGCTTCCGCGTCCGGACATTCGACGATTTGATTATTTTTGACTAAGAACCGAGTCCAGAGCTTCCTGGCTGACTCTCCGGGCTGCTGGACAATGTGACTTAGGTCATCGGCATCCGGTGGCCGGACATATGTTCCTCGGAAGTTATCGAGGTAGGCCTCTTCCAAGTCCTCCCAGCTGCCTATGGAATTTTCAGGCAGGCTGTTTAACCAGTGCCGAGCTGGCCCTTTTAGCTTTAGTAGGAGGCATTTAATGGCGTGGAGGTCGTCCCCACGGGCCATATGGATGTGGAGGATAAAATCTTCTATCCATACCGCGGGATCGGTTGTTCCGTCGTATGATTCAATATTGATGGGTTTGAATCCTTCAGGGAATTCATGATCCATTAATTCATCGGTGAAGCAAAGCGGGTGTGTGGCACCTCTATGTTGGGCCACACTGCGACATAAATCCGAAGGAGTCCATTTGTGGTTTTCAGCTCAGGCGTGGCTAGGTTTGTCACGTCCGAATAGGTGGCCATCGTCCCGTGTCGAGGTATGCCTTTGCGATCCGTAGATCGGTCTTGCGTGTCCTGCTCTACTGTCCAAGTCCCGCGGCAGGTTGTCTGGACAATCGTGACACTACAAAAAAAATACACTTCAGTGATGATACGTATTTGTCACAGTAGGTCACGTTTTTTTCATGCATGTACATCCATGACAAATTTTTGACAGAATCAAGATAGTCATACCTGTGCTGTCGTAGAAGTGTTCCATGACATTACCAAAATTATCATCACGGAAGTGTCCACTTCCATGACGATAAATCGCGCGTCACAGAAGTGCTTTCGTCAAGGGTGACCGATACGTGGCATCCACCATAATGGAACGCCGTTAAGCTATCGGGTCGGATTTTGGATCCGATAACCCGTTAACAGCCCCGACCAATGGGAAATTTCCACGTGTAAAATTCTGATTGGCGTCGATTGGGCGGATATGTCGCCTGTCCATTGGAGGAGACATGCCTATGGTACGTCGACACGTGGTTAGGCCCAACAGAGGCCCATATAGGTTAAAAAGGCCGGCCCAGTCAAAGGCTCGTAGAACTTAATCAGGTACTAGTGGGCCAGCCCAATAACAGCCTGCTTAATAAAGGCCCATCTACAGCCCGAAACCAGATCTGGCCCGTTAATTGTTCACCCAGCCCATTTACGGCCCGAAGCCAGATCTGGCCCGTTAATTGTTCGCCGAATATTCGGGCCCAACTACAGCCCAGTGACTTTCGGCCTGTTAGAGGCCTGATGTAGACATGGGCCCATTTCAGCCCGGTGTGACTTTCGGCATGGGAATGGCCCGTGCTGCCCATGGGCCATATATGGTCCGACGGGACATCGGGCCCACTAACGGCCCGTGCTAAAGGTGGCAACAGTTAAGCCCAATGTGACTTTGGGCCTGTTAAAGGCCTGTCTCGTAATTCGGCCCGTTGATGCCTGTACTAAGCTTTCGGCCTCTTAAAGCACATGATATCAGTGGGCCAACTAAGGCCCGAGATATGTTTCGGCCTGGTAACGGCCCGTGAGCTAACTGGGCCCATAACGGCCCGGTCTACATTTCGGCCTGCTGAAGGCCCGTCGACGACTAGTGAAAATTGAGGCCCAACATGCATTTTGGCCTGCTAAAGGCACGTGGTTTCATCTCGGCCGTAACATGCCAGTACAATATTCAGCCTGTTAATGGCCCAACGCTACCTGGGCTAAACTAAGCGTTGGGGTGACAAAAGGCACAACTAAAATATAGGCCGGTGTAAGTTTGGGCCTGGCGCAATGTGTGAAGGCCCCAATCATTTGGGCCCAAGAAAGACGCAGGCCGGCCCAATTGTGGCCCGCTAAAAACCTGGCCCGTTATTGAATGTTTCGGCCCGGTCGACTACATATGATTTTTTTTAGATAGCGAATGATGGCAGTAACTAGTAGGAACTAAGAACAAACCTACTCTATACAATAAAGAAATTACGACATAGTAACTAAGAATAAACCTACACTATACAATAAAGGATTTAAGGTATATTACATCCACTGGGCATCGAAGTTCGCTACCAGTGATCATAAAGCGCAATGAAGAAGCAGATTACAAAATCGGGCACCATTGCGGCGTAACAAAATAATCTTGAACCGAGACCACTTCCAAGACAGTTCAAGAAAGGTTAGCCTTGCAGGGGAACATTGCGCAAGTTCTTCGAAAGCAAGGCTGTGAGACCGGCCTAGCATGTCGGTCATAGCTTCCAGGTGTAGCTGTTTAGCGATGAGGTTCTCATTGGTGTTCTGCGCAATCTTTCTTAGAGATAGGACTTCAAGTCAAAGTTGAGTTGCAGAATGCCTTTCTGCTAGAACTTGGGACTGAAGAAGTCAAACTGATTCAGACAACGAATTCTGTGAGCTTGTCTGACTGTTAGTCTCAAGTAACTTGAACACTACATCAAGACAAGACTTTGGGGTTGTCTCGCTATCTTCAAGATGTTTTGCCTTCTTTGTTACAATATATGTTGGGTTTGTCTCACAGCCTTCAGCAGACTTGTGCATGCCGTCAGGCATATCACCCTGAAACAAAGCAGAGAGATGACAGGTTTTTTGCGTGTATAAACAAAGATGATAACTGCTCATCAATTATATCCAATTTCAAATTAGAAAATAAAGAGTAAGTTCAAAATATCAATAGCATAATTTGGCATTGTTCATAATGCGGGAGCTTCACCACACTCTTTGGATTACCATGTCAACATAACAAGCATAGATGAAGGGAAAATAAAATCATTGTATCTATTTTGGATAATGTGCATGGTATGTTGTTCATATCATCAGCCACATCAGTAAGATAAAACAGGAGATGACAAGGTGCAACGTGGGCTGCTTCACCACACACTGGATTATAGATCCAGAAAACCAAGCATACATATAGGGAGTATTAAGTAATGTGCATGGTATGAATAAGAAATTTGGTTTTACAAGTAAAACTTAGAACTTACGGTTCTTACGAACATGCATTTTGGTAGAAACAGCAAACTAAACAGCAGAAACGATAGGGAGTATGAGCAAATTAAACAACAGTTGAGGATAAAGGCTTTAGAAGGACTGACTTACATTAACAGTTAACACCGGCTTTATAATGCCCTTCTCCATGTCAAGGGAAGGATAACTCAAGAATTTCAGCACAGAATCTTCTTCATAAGCATTGCCTGTACTCTACATTTTGTAGAGAGTAATTATAGATATGACAATACTGGAAGGGATAGAGGATAATGAAGATAAGATGCAGATTGATGCTACATAATCAACTACCAATCCCTGGAAGTACAAGTGTTACATGACAAAATGTACTGACAAGAGCAATGGGCTACACTTAGACCGGCATTGTCTATGTATTCTACTTGTTGGTAAGATTAAATATAGATCTGATCTTTTTTAGTAAATGGTGGGCGAGGGAGATAAGATGCAGAATGCTACAAAATGAACCAATCCCTCTTCCCATAATACAAGAGTGTTTTGAACACTGGTGTACTGTACAAAATGTTCTTATATTATGGGACGGAGGGAGTAGCTGTTAATGTAAGTACAGTGATAGACCACGTTCAGTCCTTACAAGAGGACTACAGAGCTAAACCTCTTCAAAAGCATTGGGTTGATTCTAAATTTGTGTAAGAGTCCATACAGATCTTATAATGTCCACCAAATGGACGATTACGAGGCTAACATGTGCAGCTACATAATCAAACAGCTATGAAAGTAAGTATGGTCATACAGGGCAAGAGGTACTCACAAGAGCAATGCAGTGTGCAGTATAGTTGCGAGATTCTGTGGTCCCTTGAGAACGGATGTTTTTCTGCTAACAATTTTCATACAAGTGAGACATTAAGGCAAATGCAGAAATGTAGTTCAAATTGTGATGTGATATCATAGACAGTACCTTACGCTGCAGCCGATACCAATGTGTAACAAGATTATTCCAGTCACCATCGGATAAATGTAGCACCGGAGACTTTACAGAAATTTCGTTCAGAGGCTTGCCATCAAAGTGCGCTTGCCTCAGGTAGGAACGATACTTCATCAATGAGTGCTTGAAAAGCGCAACCAACTCTTGCTCGTCATCACAATCCAATTTGCTCCTCGCCTATTTAAAAGAATGAAATCTTGTGTCTTATGTCAGCAGAAACATATGCAGTAATGACCATGAATAACATTAGTACATTACTTACGCGTAAGTTGTGGAGGAAGACTGTAAATTGTTACGTATGCGCGATATAATCTTTCCATGAAGGAAAGATGCGCATAAAGTTCTGACAACAACATAAGCTTCGTCTTCTAAACTGGGAAGAAATGGAACAGGGTCCTATTTGCTGCAATTGGGGCTCTCTCGGTTCGAAAAGGGATCTCGCAACTGGAATTGGTGTACTCTTTCTTTGGAATGGGGTTTGCGTCAGACATACCGGTGCTATGTCAATCGGGCATAATCATACTGCTTTGCAGTTGGGGTCTCTTGAGTTGGGGCATCGAAATGACCAATTGTAGTAGGGCTAGAGTCTGCTAGGGTTGGGGTACTTTGTGGGTCGTGATATTGCAACTACACCTAATGGGCTATTTGATTTATCGGTGCCACTACCTTTTCCAAATACTTTGCTTGTGCTCCTCCACGATCAGCAATCGCCCTCTTCCTTTTGAACGTCGATACACAAGAACAACATTTGAATGGATAAATATGGTATGATGACAGATGGAATATGTCCGAAAATGGATAGGCAGGCGTATTCACATACACGATGTGTAAACTAAGCTAATGGTAGTTCAACAAAGTAGAAGCAATGCAAAGCATCGGTTGCAAGATATGTGCGAGCAATGTAACCTTGGAAAGTTAGAGCAAGTACCTTGATGGGTGAATAAGATAGGGCATCTTCCTCGACTCCTCCACTAGGGAGCTACATTGACTTAGGTCTCCCTCTAGCTCGTAATCCCGTTAGGATCATATTACGAGCATGAATCAGAGGTGGAGAGTGTTTGCATTGCATTGCATCCAGACTTGATGTCAGTCCCTTAATGCCAAGTTTGACAACCATGGCATTGTTCTGCTTTATTCTTTTCATGGGCGCAAGCTCATAATCATTATGATGCTGTTCAGAATCTAAGATTCATGAAAACATAAAAAGTAGTCAGATTATCTATGGAATGCATTATGGATTCAACTCGGAGAGTGTCTCCTATAAACCCTGCATATGCAAAGTTCACCTCCCCAACCGTCTTGACGGACCACACACGTAAATACAAACCCTTATGTCTCTATAACAGTGAGGCACACATTTTAAAACTGAAGTAGGAACATTAGAATCATATGAAATTCGTATTTGAACAAATAAACTAAGCAATTATGAGTGGCGTAATGTTTAGCTTCAAGGGTGGAGTGTTGGTAGTGCCTAATACATCTGAACCATTATGTGTAGGTAGCACTGAGCACACAACAAACCCTAATGACAGTCATGCCTAATGAGTAATGAATCAATTAGAAAATGGGTGATGAGGAGTGGTTGCTGAGTGTCGAGGACGTATCTCAGGATAAATCGGGTTGGCTTGGTGGGTGCTGCACTTTGAGCCACTGAACGGAATTTGGGAAGGTAGGCACGGCGGCGCGCCCGGGCAGCGGTGACGCTGTTGGGCGAGCGGCTCCTGGCCTCCTGTTAGTCCAGCGTCTCCTCCTAGAGTCATGCCGTCCGGGGACGGCAAGTCACCGGCGAGGCAGGCGGCTGGGGGCGAGTAGAGATCGGAAGCGCGCAGCAGAACAGAGGGGAATCGGGGCCTAGGACGACCCAAAATCCCAGGGTGGGCCGGCCCACCATGGGCACCCTGTAGAGATACGCACCCGAGCGGTGAACATGCATTTTCGAAACTAATATAGGAACATTTAGCTGACCAATTAAACAACTCTGTTTTAATAATATCAGATTCGTATTTGAACATCTAAGCTTGTTTAGCTTGATGCGTGAGCGATGTTATTATGACACGAACCACGATTCGATCGTATAGTGATCATAAAAGGGGAAACTCTAAGCATATTTTTTAGCAAAAGAGGGTTTCCCCTCGATTTCTATTAAAGAAATCACCACGGAACCAACTTGATCAATTAAACCCTAAGCATGATCAATTAAACCGTATTATGACTGTGCCATGGCAGATTTGAAGCTGCAAACCGGAGTAATGATATTTAGCATCCATTATTTGCTTCGAACTAAGAAATAAATTCTAAGAGCTGAAAAGAAAGTAGAGTAACCAAGTTAAGATCTATTTTCTGGTTGAGATCAAAAATTGAGGAGATATGAAGTACCACCTCTCTTGCGGCGCCATGTAGGCATCGAAGTGCGATGGCTGTCGGTGGCGTTGAAGCAGATCTGCGATGGTAGACGGGTGCATCGGGGATAAGTCCCGTTGCGGTGGAAGAGAAGGTCGTGTGAGCGGCCCCGACAAAGAGGACGACGGCGCTGATGAAGCGAGAGGACGCGATGCAAGGCTATTGGTCCGTCACCGTGGATGAGAAACGTCCATCTCTAGCAGTGGACGACGCGGTCTTGGTAGGCGCTCCGGCAAGGTGGAGGATGGTGGCGATGGATGTGGTGGAGGACGGCGGCGATGGATGGGGTGGCGGACGGAGGCTGGTGTGGGGATGGGGTGTTCTAGCGCGGACGGTGTATGAATGGGAAAATGGAGGACGAGGTACGGGGAACCATGTTTTTGGGACACGCTTTGTCTGCGAAATATGGGAAAATTCTGAACTTAGCCGCTGTTTAAAATTTGGACGTCTCGTCGGTTGGGGATAGGGCGGTAATCTCGCATCTCGCCAATATTTGCCCAGAGCGATTTCGGGAGGAGAGGGTGTTTGGCGCCCATGGTTGGCGCCACGGTGTATGAATGGGGCTGACAGGTAGGGCGGTTGTGTCACGCCCGAGTGAAGTTACAAACCTGCCCCTATTGAAAATATTTGCCTACATCGATTTCGGCCGAGTCGAGTTTGTTTTGCCGCCAACCGTGTATGAATGGGGAATGGAGGGAGAAACAGAGGTCTTTCGGACGAGCTTGAATCAAATGTGTTTTGCCGCCCATGTTTGACGTCCACCGTGTCGGAATGGGCTCAGAGGCGGTCGTGTCACGTCTAATTGAAGTTACTAACCTACCCCTATTTAGAGCAGTGGAAATCGGGCCGATGGATTGTCCGTGTAATGGGTAGACAGTAATTTCCATCTCCCAAACACTTGGCTTCGGGCAACCGACGTGGGAGTGGACATTTTGCTACTTCTTTCGAATTTTGGGACAATAAGCATCCACGTTTACCACAGCAACTAAATTGAATCCATTTTATATTCCTATATGAATCTTTATAAATCATTCTATGTGTTTTTATATATCTTCAAAAGGACGACAAAGATGTATTCCACTGTCATATATGAATATGGGTTACAAATGCCGATACTCAAATTAAGAAACTAGTATCTAGTTTAAGGTGAATTCGAATATTTGGAACACTTCATGTCCAACTCAAATGTCATACGCAGCATAATGTGTACTCCCATTTAGATATGTACACAAGCGATGTATCAAGATTTCAAATACCGAGTCAATCAACCAAGAATGTACAGAACTAACAGACATATAAACACTTACAGAGTATATGGATCAATAATATCAACTAACATACATAAGCCAGGCCGCTGTACTTTTTTTGGCTACAACAACATCCTTTTCTTAGCCAGCATCTTGGCCCTTTCCGATGCGTGCCACTTATGGTCCATATATACTACTACTATTGCTGAATGCACATTCAGCCCGTTTGGCATATTTGTAGGTCTGGCACAGCAATCCAAATGAAATGTCTCCGAGTCTTATCAATTAATACAGACTTGTGCTCAAATAAAATTACAAACTAAAAAACAAAAAAAACAATTATTACATGAGCTCTAAAACAAATGGTTTGATTGATTACATGAACAGACAACACAAAGGTTATTCAACTATGGAAAGAACATTTCACCTATGATTTACCAAGTAGGAATTTAATTTCCTTTTTTCCTTCAGGACCTTAACAATCTGATCAGTCTCAGCTTGCTTCGTTTTGAAATCCACCAAATATTTAATGGTTGTCTTGAGTATTGCTTGTGATTGTGCTGTTTGCTTCCTTAACATGTCAACTTCATCTCTAAGTACAGAAGCAGAATCTCTTTCTATCACTAGTTTAGCCTCTAGAGTATCAGCAGTTGGCAACTCATAATGCACGATTGCGCCGGTGCCACTGCTGTGGGATGATGCAACGTCCATGGGGACCTCGCTCTTTGATCTTGGGCTAACCTGTTTTGCCATTAAAGTTGCGATTGGATTCAGAAAAGTTGAAGTTAGCAAAACATCTCAACTGGGAGTTATAACAGCAAACCAGTTAAACAAACAAGGAATTAAAGAGTTTCAATTGGATGCTGAAAAGTACTAGTTATTAACATCATTGTAACCCGCTGTTGCAGTAGCAAAGCAGTTAAACAAACAAGTAGATATTTAAGTTTAGACAAACAGGTAATTCTTAACAGTAAGTATCAAACACATAGATAGGCGCAATCTACAATATGATTAATAGGCTGTGCCATTATGTAATCAGTAGCAAACTAAATTAAGCCAAGCAACGTAATTGAATAGTTTTGCAATAAGTGGCTAACTAAAATTCCGAGAAGCAGGTAACTGAACTTACGCTAGTTCTTTGTACAGGCGCACTGCAACTTCTTTTTCGCTTACAAGGTTGTACAAAGGAGTCCATGGCATCAATTGCTTGGATACGCAGTCCCAATACTTCTTTCTTCCCACACTGCATGGGTAAGTCGAATGGTTAATCTTGTAAGATGGTGCGTCCTTGATATGTTATATGAGGACGTGTAGTCAGACTAGTTGTAGCCAAACACATCACACTGGCTTTTACTGTATATTTCATGCGATTACTTTTGGCATATCGAGATCTAAGCAATCTACAATAGGATGAAAAGACCGGCATCCTTCACATTATTGGCGAACTCAGTTCATAGAAACAAGCAATTCAACCATTTTGTGGGTAAATCAAAAGCACCCTGGAATATTTTTCACTATCCAATCATACACTTAAAGGGGCGACGCCACCATAGGGGCTGGTATGGGCGGCCGCCTCAGGTGGCTGGAAAGTGTGCACCTAGTTTGAGTCGTCCAGGTTGGCCCACGCTAGTTTTGTTCGTCCCAACGCACGAGCAGTCAATGTAAAAAATGAAGAAAAATGTTTCAATTTGGATGGCCAATAACATAAGTGCAAGGCAGGCCCTATAGCAGGCTCGCGACCCAAACGAGCGCCTCCCGTATCGATCGACAGCAGGAAAAATCCCAATTCATTCGCTCCAGCCTCCAGTCTGGTTCGCTCCTAACCTAGCCGCCGTTAGACAGACCGACACAGCACTTCCTCGCCCCTCATTGGAGGGCGTTCGCCGGGCTTCAAGCGAATGGAAGGACAAGAAGATGAAGATCCAACCCTGGGTGTAGCCTGCGTGGGAGGCAGCGGCAAAGACGGGCATGGCATCGAAGCTTATAAACGGACTGTCGCAGCTTGCAAGAGTAGCATGCAACGAGCAGGTGTACATCACATCCCTGATTATATCTAATTCAACTCTTCAATTTCTGGCCAATAGTTAAACTGACGGTGTTGTAAAACTGCTTGTATGTAGGGAATCTATGAGAAAATGAAACCAATTTCTACTTATTTTATAACTCCCCAATCAATACCGAATCGATGAATCTGATGTATCTAATCAAGTTTCGGTGCAGACATACAAGCTCATGTTGTTCTTGAGCACAAGTGTCTAATGAACAGACTGCTAATGAAGGATTTGATGCAAACATTTTACATGCTCCTGGTGATGAATATATAGTGTCTAATGAGGGATCTAATGCAAGCATTTTGCAAGCTCATTGAAGGATTTAGTGTCTAATGATGATCTACTATGTTGAGAGAGACAGAGATTTGCAAGCATTGATGACAAGAAAATTATAGTGCATTTTCATAGCTTGAGCAAACGTCGAGGCCATCTACCAGAAAGTCCCCATATCATGACAACATAGCATAAATACTTTTCTAATCTGTTGTTTGAAACTATTGGCATACTTGTGCAGTATAGATATATTGATATGCAGTTTGTGCCTTTGGTTATACGATGCAATTACACTTCGATATTTTTAGCCGAGAGCGAATAATTCAAGCAGGTATAGACCATGTTTGTAGTCCTTGTACACCATGTTGCATTTTGTGTTTTTGGTGCTTGCATCATTTAGTGTTTATAATCTGAACTACTTTGGATCATTAGCTGGTTTTCAAAGTGCATGTAGCTTCACATTTCTCAAGTTATGTTGATTTCGAGTGCAAGTGCCTTCGTATTTTTTAAGTTAAATGTTCGCCCTGGTAACTTGAATTCGTGGATCAGCCACTGCACACAAATCATACACGAATGCAGTACGAATTAAATGAAATGCAGGGACTTACGCTAGCTCGTTGTATAGGCTCATTTGCAGCTCTGCTTGCGCTTGGGATGTTCCATGTACAAGTCCATGTTACCACTTGCTTGGATGTGCAGGCCTTGTGCTCCTTGCATCACCCTCTGCATTTTTGACATGGCGAATGGTTGATCAAATAAGAGGAACCGACCTTGATGTTGTACCGGAGGACAGATACTTACAAGGTTATACGGGTGTGCAGGATGTGTACCAAATCCCGTAGCCCCGTCATGCTTCGCTAAAAAATGGATTTGCTTGTTTTATATGATACCTCCAGAGGAAATAAGAGTAAAAGTCAGAGTTGCATAGGCGTTTAAGCTAAGAGAGCAGTGAAAGGATATCCAAGCATCGTCAGAACAGTGCACAAGGGAGTGATGTGTGGATACCTAGTTCGGGCCGGCGTTTGGGCATGCTCGCCTAGCTAGAGTGCGGGTCACTTCAGAGCCGTTGAGGGTGATCTGTTGGCGTTGGCTGGCAGCGACGGATGCAGATCTTGAGTGGCAGCGGAGCGCTTCTGATCTGGTGGACGAGACCGTTGGTGAAGCCCCAACGGCCTCGGGGGGCGGAAGTGCGACGATGTGCTCGGTGAAGTAGCCCCAGTGAGCTGGGAGATGGCGTCGGTGAAGCGCACCTGATGCGGTGGAACTCGGTGTCTGTGACGCACGTCGGTTGAGGCGGCCGACGTTGTCGGTGGACCACCCGGTGCGATGGATGAGGGCGTAGATGAGGTAGCTCCGGTGCGGTGGTGAAGCGCGACTGTCGTCTTCGTCGTCGTCGTCCGGCACAGAGGTGGGGAACGGTGGGGAAAGAGAAGAGACGAGGGGTGATTTGAGGGATGGCAGCGAATTAGGGATTTGAGCAATCTGGGCGCGGAAGGGGATGGTGGAGAAGAGAGATTTTGCAGGGCTGAAATTAGGGCCGCTAGATATTTCAATCCGAAACGTGGAAGCGCGAACTTATATTGTCATCGTCCTTTTTTTGGGGGGAGGGGGGTGGGTGGCTGGGTGCTACGCGTCCGTCCGACACACGCGACCACCCCGACAGGACTATGCTTCGGTGCCTTAAGGCACCTGCCTTTGTGTCCATGACATGTGGGCCCAACAGGTGGCTGGCCCACATGTCAGTCACCCAAGGGAAGTTGCCTTTAAGGCACCGAAGCAGCATCCACCCCGACACGACCCTGGTTTGGCTGGTGCACCTACATTTGAGAATGCAAACGAATCTTCTTTCATTTGCAAACGAATCTGTATGTATTACCATGCCCGTGTTTTCCTTGCAATAATTAGTCATTCGAAACGAGATACTCCATCCATTCACTTTTGTAAGTCGTTTCGCATAACTTAAAATGAACTGTTTTGCACATTGTCTGAAATGTCTTCAAGGTCTTATAAAAGTGAACAGAGGGAGTACTATAAATTAATTAATGAGGATTTATTTGAAAAAAATCGAAACGGTACCCACGCAAACATGGATTAGAGTGTGTCACATAATTAGTTATTTGAATTAGAGTGTGTGTCACGTAGTTAGTTATTTGAATTAGAGTGTGTGTCACGTAGCGATCTCCAATTCTAACGTGGATTTCGCATTTCACTGTATCCACGCTACTTTTTTAATACAAAGTCATATGTATATGATGAACACCATGGTAGTGAGAAAACTTTTGGATGGATTCAAACATATGACCTACAAAATAGCACAACAAATTGAGCCAATGTCAACTTTTCAAAACTTAGCATGGCACGAATTTGAAATAATTACCCATATGCCTGGTCCTCGGTTCAAATCTTACAATGTACACCGAATTGAAACATCGATATTAAGTCTCGTACTATGTACATTCAAATGTTGTTTTTAGCCCCCCCCCCCCCCACGCACAAACACTACATACTTCATGTATCGGTCAGTCTTCCTCTCCTAACCACCTTAGCAAGCTATCGGTTTCCAACACACGTTCATTCTTTTTCTCCATGTTTCGATCTCTAAGTCTCTCAACTACACAACCCCTTTTTCCACTCCTGTTACCAAATGTATTTACCTCACACACGCCATTGCACCCCATGCCAAGCTCTCTCTCTCCCCCCTCTCCCTCTCACCCTCTCGCTTAAATACATGCATTGCCTATCTAGCCCCAACCTCTCGTGGCGCATTTAACGCACGTTGTATATCTAGGTCACTCCATCGAGACTGTCTCACTCTTTCTTCCGCGACGGCGAGCCACACTCGCTCAATCTAGCTCTCTTTATCTCGAGTCTCGTTTAACCTCGCTTTTCTTTCACACACAAATGATATATCTCCCTGTTCGGGCCTCGATCGACACACTCTATACTCTCTCACGCAGATTGTCTATCTAGGTCAGTCCATCCAAGCCACCGCCACTCTTTCGACCTCATGGTGGGCCACGCTCACTCAATCTCTCTCTCTCTCTCTCTCTATCTCTATCTCTATCTCTCTCTCTCTCTCCGTATGTCTCGATTTACCTTGCTTTTTCTCGAACAAAAACGATATATCACCATGTTTGAGCCCAATTCGACCTATTCACATTGTATACTCTCTCACGCACATCGTCTATCTAGGTCACTCTCTCCAGCCCGTCTCACTCTTTCGATCGCACGGCGACCCTATGTGATCGGTTGACCTTGCTTCCTCCCACGCACAAAATATATCTACACGTCTGTGACTGGATCATCTCTCAAGCTCTATCTTACAGCCCTCACCCTTACCAAAAGCTCAATCGGACAATATCTCTCCGGAGCATATATATTTGTTCAATGAATGTCGGACCACACTCATTTTGTCTCTCTATCTATATGTCTCTCGATTGACCTCGCTTTCTCATACCGTATCTTCCACGCGTTGAAGCTACTACCTCTCCATCGCAAAGCCGGGGCTATTTACATTGCGAGGGGCACTCCAACCTTGGATTAATTTGTGTAGGCATTTATTCCGGTCGGTTTAGATTATATTTTCGTAGCATTCGGCCCACAACTACTCCAAATGCAGTTGCAACCCACGCAACTCCCCTAGTTGATTTCCCTCCGGCTCGGTCATCGCTCTCTCGCACGTCCTTTCTCGCCTTCAACGTCGCACCATGGTATTATTGAAAAAACTATGTTGTTCTCTTTAATTATTATAAACTAGCAGGGTGACCCGCGCATTTGCGCGGCTAGAATTATTTCATGTTTTTATATTTGTCACATTATATTTCACATTTATTGAGTGTAAAATTAATATTTTTGCAGTTCATATATGCATGAGCTTTTAGTAGCTACATTAGTTGTGCTTGATTTTAGGGTCAATGTTTGTCCTTCTGTAAATAATCCTGTGATTTTTCTAAATTTGAAATCTGATTTATTTTATTTAATTCCCTCATATAGATGGTTGAAAAGTTACCGTATTACGTCTCAAAAAGTTTCACTATTTCTGAGTTTTGTTGTTGGAGTGACGACCGATATCTTCAACTACTAAAAGAGGGTAAACCAATATACAGATGACATTGTAGGTGCCTTTGGTCCCTAAAACGCAAATTGGTATGGGTTTCACAATTCAAAACTATAGTATTTTAACATAAGGTCTAGTTTTCCCTCTCTTTCATAACTTTTCATCCCGTTCTATCGACCCTTACCTTGCTTTTAAGTGTTTATCGATAAGATTTAAATCTAAATATAGATTAATTGTACACAAATATTGTCATTGCATTATAAAAATTGCTTATTGATTTTAGAAAGCTTAAAATAGGCCATGATAGTCGTTATTTCAAATGGAACACATTTCTTTCATGCGGCTTATTCTTACGAAATTTTATTGTTTATCAAATTTTGATTTCTCAGCACGTATGCCATGTGGTAGTTTTCTTGGGATCGTGTCTAACTTCTACACTTGAATATCAATGTGTAATTAAACAACACTGAATGAACATCTTGGTCTGCATGTAGGCTGCGTCTTTCTCTGGGATTATGAACAGATAATTTAAATTGCATTTTGTGAGAATTTTAAAATTTTCAATATAAATAGAGATACTCTCTTTATACAGTGGATAAAAAACAAAATTATATTTCCTACTAAGTCTTATGCAAAATTTCATGTATGCACAGATATTTGTTTTTGCTTTGTCTACCAAATGAGAATTCTCAATATACAGTTCAGTTAAACCATATATTTATTCATCCGCGCTGCATAGAGATTTTACAAAACAAAAAAAATTTAATCATAGACGACCATATAAGTTAGCTTGTCATGTACAATTAACTATTGCTAACTTTTTACTCCAAATTTTCTTTTATCTTTTTTTTGCAGGGTAACCCATTTTTTCTTATATAAATAAAGTAAATTTTGTATAAGGAGCGGTGCATTTTATCCATCCAGTAAAATTTGTATGTACAGGGGACATTTTTGCATATAACTTAACTATCTCATCGGATGCCTTTCATTGTCGTTCTTGTTTCAATGGGTGTTTTGCTTGACTTTTTCCGCGTGATTTATCTTTCACGTCCATAATCTCAGCCGTTGTAATCCAAACCTTAACCATGTGTTATCTCTGTACACGCCTGATCACGATGCATGCACGTGCGTATATATGTGTTCGAATATAATGCTTAAGATTTCATGTCAGGTCCTATAATATTCCTTCTCACATCCGTCACGAAACAGAAATTTTCATGAAGGATTATATATCAAAATTAATGGCGCATATGTTAACGTTATGTTCTAGAATCTATTTCACCACTTTACCATTAATCATATTGCAGTTGGACTTTTGTTTGGTCATATCATACTTCCGCTCAGCTGCAAAAAAAAAATCACACTTCCGTTGAGCAAAAGATTAAAGTTTAGGTTGTAAGCTGAAGTTCTACTGCCACGTGTGTGCAATGGTAATGCTAATCGATCATGCATTTATTTAGAATATAGTACGTGTATTAATTGCAGGAAAAAAAATCAGTACATGTATCAATAACCTGGTCGCAGTGCCGCCTTGGTCCTTGCAACCAAGCGGTGCAACCTTTTTTGTGTTTGGTGAGACCGTGTAATTGTTTTTCATAGAAGAGTCCGTGTCCTGTTTTGCTTTTGCAAGGAAAGAGTAAAGAGTCCTTGTGTGTTTCCTGATCACTTTCGTTAGCTGCGTGTGTCGTCCGTTCTCCTGTCCCATTATTGTACATATCCCGTTTTCCATCTTTTACATGCCTATGCGTTTCCCTCTCAATTGCTACCGAAATAAATCTGTTCTATTTTTTTTACATGTAGTACTTGCCTAATCTCGATCATCGATACATCTTAGTTTTTAAAGTGTCAAATCAGACCGTTCGTTTTCTTTAAAGTGTCAAATCAGACCGTTCGTTTTCTATCGTTTTAAGTATATAATAGATAGATAGATAGATATAATAGATAGAAGATAGATAGATAATAGATAATAGAAGATAGATAGATAGATAGATAGATAGATAGATAGATAGATAGATAGATAGATAGATAATAGAAGATAGATAGAAGATAGAAGATAGATAGATAGATAAGCTACAAAACTACACACCGATAGTTCATTTGGAATGGAACAAATTTCGACCCACAAATTAAAGTGCTACAAACTACACACCGAGGGGCCCACATATCATGAAACAAATTTGGATCCATATACAAATTAAAAAATAAAGGACGAGGATCGAACATGCGACCGGGCCTTCAAGCCGCACGTCAATAGTCAACATACGTAGAATAGCAATGTTTGTTGTACTCCCTTTGTTCACATAATGTTTTTATATTACCACAGCCTAATTAATGGATAACATGTAATATTATTTTTAGTACTATTCGCCTTCACTTACTGGTGGGTTCCATGTCTCTCTCTCCTCCCCTTCTGCATTTGGACGCACGGGCAAACAGGAAGAACTCGCGGGCGATGTTGCCGTTGACCATATCTGGACGCGTTCACAAGTCATGACACCAGTTTCACGTACTAGCAGCACTAGTCAATGTGTACGTGCAATGCACGTTAATTTGGAAGTATATTAAGTGCATGCGGATATTAACTACTAGGATATTATTTGCGTGTTGTCATGTGATTAGCACTATTTTTGGCATGAAATTAACTGCACGCTAAACGTGTTGAGCGCTCGACATTGAAGCAGTCTAGGTCGTTGGATGACAAGGAATACATGTGGCTTGATGACATTTTATATTTAATTTGATACGGCTCTAGCAAAACATTCAATCGATCAAACCATACATTTCATTTAGACTGACTCCGACTTTAAATTATACGACGATCGATATAAAATAAATGGAAATGATAAACGTTCGGATTTTAATCATGGCAATCCGAACGTTTTTCATGGCAAATTTAGATTACACGGTGGCGGGGCGTCTCATGGTGGGAAGCGGCTCCTTGCCGTGCTACGTGTCTCGTCAGACCCTTGACCGGCAGCGGCGACGGCGGCGTCTTGCGCCGTTGTTGGCGTACTCCTGAACATTGGCCAAGCTTCAAGTAAGGCCAAAATGTTCTGGACTTCGGAGCGAGTCAACTGGCGGGAGGAGGCGACTGGCGTTGGTGCAAGGAAGCGGTCGACGGTGGCCATCCATGCCGCTGAGGGCACCGCACCAGCGAGGACATGCGCTGTCAACGGCGCGGGCGGAGACATTCATGTGCACGGCACCGCGCTGGCGCGTCGCTGCTGCAGCACGCCAGGCGCATAAGCTGGCAGGTGCACGGCACCGCACGGGCGCAGCGTCTACTGACGCTGCAGCGCATGTTGGCAGGTGTGCACGGGCGCGTGAAAGTCGGCGGGGACCTCGTGGAACCCCGTGGCATCAAGCTCGGCGACAATGTGCGGCTCTCAGCCCATCAATGCCACGGGATGGGATGGCGCAGTCCGGGCGACGGAGCCGGAGCAGGAGCGAGGGGACGATTCGCGGCGTCTTCCCGCAAGGCCAGTTCAAGCTCGTCCCAAAGCGCCTTATGTTCTTGAGACTCCGGCTGGGTGTCTTCCTCATGAAACTGGAACACTAAGGGCAGACAATCGTGATGCGGCATGGCGTACGTTTAGGTCAGGCTAGTTGGAGGTAGACGACAGGAGAATCGGAGAGGAAGAGAGAGGATTGTAGCGATACCGGGTAGTGCGGGGTTGATTTTAAACTGCGGCGCGGCGACATTAAAAGTGGGAGCAGTTGGGACGACGGTGGCGGCGGAGCCTGGTCAAAGGGCTCGCCTCGGTGAGTCTGCACAATGATGCCTTTCGCCGCCTCCCTGACAACCGGCGCAACGGTCTGATCGCACGCCTCCCGTCGACTCACACGCTTGCTGGGACGACACCTGCCGATGAGAAGCGGGGACTCGTGGCGGCACGTAAACGCCCACGGTTTCAATAGTGAAAGAGTTCGCCTTAATGTGACAGGTCTTTGTTCCAAAATACCTTGGCTCTTCATTTGTGCAACTTGTCATAAGCAACTTGTCTCGAATTGAAGAAAAAACTTACGAAGTAATATTTGTGCCATATCACGTGACCATGCTCAGTTTCAAGAATTTATGCTCACTTTTGGATTTTCTGAAATTTAAGATCCAGGATTCGAAACAATATCATAACCTGCATCATGCAATAAATTTTCAAGCCGTACGTCTGTCCTGTTGTATTTCTTAAGAAAGGATTTGGTCAAACATTTTGCTTAGTTAAACCTCCTTTCTGGTTTATAGGGCTCAATTCAAAAATCTCACCAACCAAGGTAGATGGTGAGTGGTGCAACAATTGTTGTAGTTTACAAAACCACTCAATTAATGCGCTTGTTTTCCTCAAAAATTGTGTTTACGAGTGCATTAATTGCAATGCATGCATGCATAAAGTACATGCATTGGTCAATTTTCTCTTAATACTTGCATGTAATGATTTATTGCACCTTGAAATCTGAACATGTGATGGGGAACAACCAAATTGAGACTTATAAAATGGGAAAACTAAAATTTTGAGATAAGCCCTATATACCGGAAAGGAGGGAGTAAATGGATAATCCCTCCGTACCAGTGCATTGCCTGATATATTAACTCAAGTACTAGGCACGAACAAACGGGCTCAATTCTGTGCTCATCCTGGTGTAGTAGTAGTAGTACTAGGCAATGCAGTTGACGGGTGATCTTGACGAGCGCGCATCGAGGGAATTGAACCGTGCTCGGCACGGTAGGTAACTTGTCTAGTTACTAAAGCATCCCTCCGTTGTTCATCAGTAGTCATTATGGACCGGGGACATGAGGGGAATTTCCTAAGGCTGGAATTCTGGCCGCCAGATATTTCGACTTGAAACGCTGAGGCTCGACTGGTTGCGGTTGCCTAATGTGCGTACAACGCACACCACCGAAGGACACGAGCCTGTTTTTTTAGGATCAACACGAGCCAAGGTCTGGCTGGTACGCCGTTGGGTCCTACCATTTGAGAATACGAAAGGAACCTCTTAAATTGCCGAACGAATCTATGTGTATTACAATACCCGTATTTTCCTTGCAAATACTAATCTAAACGTGGTAATTGATTTATGACGAGTTGTTGAATTAGAGTGAATTTGTGATATAGTGATCTCAACGTGGATTTCACATTTCATGGTATCCCTAGTAAGTTTTCCAATGCAAATTAAAATTTAAAATATGAACAATATGGAGGTGAGAAAAATTTGTATGTATCAAGCATATGACCACACACACACACACACACAGAGAGACACACACGCACGAACACAACAACAATCCAATAAGTATAGTGCATCTATTTTTCCAACCCATGCATGTATGACACGAGTTCAAAAATGCTCCTTCTGTTCCTAAATATTAGTCTTTTAGAGAGTTCAACAAGTGACTACATACGGAGCAAAATGAGTGAATCTAGACTCTAAAATATGTCTATATACATCCGTATGTGACAGTCCATTTGATACCTCTTAAAAGAATAATTTTAAGAACGAAGGGATTTAAATGTAAGACATACATGGTCCTCAGTTAATTATTTATAATGAACATGAAACTGTAACTTGATTATTAAGTCTAGTACTACTGTACATGCAAATGTTGTGTTTAGGCGGAGCTATGATTGTCGGGGGTTGTGAACCTTAGATAAAATTGTGGAGCTCTGTTTAGGGTTGTTTAGATTATATTTGTCCCCACCCTCCCAACCACCGATTGGTTGTGCACCCCCCACCCCTCCTCCCCGGGAGAATATCATGTGCCCCAATACCTTAGATGCTATATGCCGATACAAGTTGCTTGGAGCTGGTAGATCTGAGATATAGCAGCTCACATGATGTGTCTTAATTTTTTTGCAGGAAACCTTGATGAATTTGAGAATTGCACACAATTTGTACAAAAACTACTTAGATGCCCTTTGATCCCATATCCAATGACCTCGAAGCTCATATCACCGTAGCATCTAAGATGAAGGAGGACATCATATTCTCCTGTATGTAAGAATATCATGTGCTACCACACCTTAGATGCTTTGGTGATACAAGCTCTTCGGAGGCGTTGGATTTGTGACCCAACACCTCCTCGGTGGTTCGAATGGTTTTTGCAGAAAAGCCCCAAAAGAGTTCGGTTACTGCTTACAAGCACAAAGACTGCTCGAGATGTCATTGGATCTCGATCAAACGACCTCCAAGCTCGTATCACCGTAGCATCCAAGCTGCGATAGCACCTTATGTTTTCTTGCACGAGAGAGTATGAGGTGCTCCCGCACCGTAGATTCTATGGTGATACGAGTTCACTGAGATCTAACGGCCCACAATAGGAGGTTTGAATGTTTTTGCAATATACGGCTGATAGAGTTTGGGAAATGCGCAAAAAGTACAAGTACTATGCATGTGCCATCTGATCACTGATCATACGACCTAGATGCTCATATCACCGTAGCGGGTAATTAAGCTATGAGGAGCATCTAATATGAGCACCGAGGAGCCGTTGGATCGAAGATGCAGCGACACACACGAGGCCTGAATGTTTTATTTGCAAAAAAACTTTGGAGAGTTTGGAAATTGCGCATAATTACAAAGACTACTCCCAAGCCATTGGATCTCACTTCCAACGGTGTAAAAACTCATGTCACCATAGTATCTAAGCTGCGGGGTGGATGTGATATTCTATGCCGCTGTCATTTTTGTTCGTAAACTTGCAAAATACGTGTAACTCGTGCCGTTACTTGTCTAACCGCGCAAAGTGTTTGTTTTAAAAAACCATCCTACACTGAAATATCAGAACAGCACACGGGGGTCCCACTTGTCATTAATCAAATTTGGACCTAAAACTAACAAATCTGAAAGACGAGATTCGAACTGGCAACCTGGACTACAAAGCGTAAGTCGATAGCCTGAAAAACGAACGGTTGTTGGCTTTGTCCCATAACTTGATTTTATACAGTACTTGCGTTGAGTAGAGTAGAGGGAGTGCCTCGTCAACACGTGCATGACCGTTGTCTCACTTACTGGTGGGTCCCAGGTCTGCGATCTCAATCTCTCTTCTCTCCATCGTCTAACCTTTGCACGGGCACATACGAAGAGCGGCGCTAGCTTGCCGTGGTGTTATTACAACTAAAAAAAGCTTGGAAAATAGAAGAATCGCCTAGAACAAGAGACGTTGTGGCTGGTCGAGACGGACCTAACCGTGCCGCGTTTGCATCTTGAAGCTGTGTGGCTAGTGGGGTGTTTTTGACCGACAGGCTGGGTCCCGAGGTCGAACCATAGGTACTACGTCTGATACAGTATATTTTTACACGCACATTTTTCCTCCGTGCCGAGACGTGGCACACCCTACCGCGCGGTTTCGGGGTCCTCCGGGGTGGTGCACGCATATATTCTTCCTGACGTGGGACGCCCTACCGCGCGTTTTCTGGGTCCTCATCGGTCGTAGCGCCAAAGCAAGTAAATGAGTCGTCAAATCACAAAAGACCACCTTTCCCGCCGAGTACATCAGTGAAGCATGGTAGCTAGCTAGTTGGGCTAGTTCGACCGATTAGCTAGGCCGCCGCCACATTTGTTTTTTCACCCCTTTTTTATCTACTTGCCGGCAGGTAAATTTCAATATCCACCGCGGCGTTGCTCTGGTGTTTGGGTGCGGCAGGATTTCTAATTTTTTTGATTGACGGGAGCAGGCGCGGCAGGATTTTTAATTTTTTTGATTGATGGGAGCAGGCGCGGTAGCAATTAGTAGTCACGATGACTCCGCCTGTAAAAACCCACTACTCCCTGATGTGAGAAGTTGTCGACTGGTGTTTTACCATGGTGAAAACCAAAAGATTCCCCGCTCCTCGGCTGGCTCCCTCCGCCTTCCCGTAGATTGCATTGCCTTTCAGCCGTTTCACCCCTTTGCTTCCTCTCCCCATTGCTTCTACCTGGTGCCATGGCGGCGCAGCAGATCACGGAGTCCGAGGTGAGGCGCCTGACACAGGAGCTCCATGCCAAGGATGCGGAGCTCAGGGCCAAGGACGTGGAGCTCCGTGAGCTCAAGGAGGAGAGGAGTGCCATGCTCCTCCGTTATGTGCGGGAGTTCACGGAGCTGCAAAAGCGGCAGGCGTCCACTACAAAGATGCTCGAGGCGTCAGCGGCATTGCTGCAGAAAGCGCGAGATACGATAGGCCGTCAGGGGAGCCGGCTGGAGCGCGAGCGGGCCGATCGTGACGAGGTCGGGATCGCCTCACCACTTGGTGAACGGTTGCCACACACGTGTTGCGGCTGCGCGATGCCTACCGTCGTGCCGGTAGCGACGATGTCGGCCGTCGGGCTAAACCCGTTCGACCACCGGTCGACTTCAACGAGCTGTGGTTTCTCGACCTGGTCTCCTTCTTCACCTATATCTCCGAGGAGCTGAGCCGTCTCCAGCGATGGTGGGGGCTGAGCTGGACAAGGAGGGGTTAGCGCTGTCGGCTGTTGCCGGGCGAATCCTTTCAGGGCTCCGTCACCGGAATCCATTCGTGCCATTGGACGCCGTCTTTGACGAGCTGGCTCCCATCGACCGGGAGCGGGCTCTGCACGCGGTTGCACACTGCATCACCAATGTCGTGCGCCTCGAGAAGCAGAGGGACTTCGGTGGTGTTTAGGTGCCCTCTGCATGGGCATGTCCATGTCTCGGCGCAACATGACCGTTGGATCAAACTCAGATGGTGCAAATCAGTCACTGTAGCACAAAGCGTGTGGGTGTGTTTGGTTGCATTCTCATCTCAATATAGTTGTTTCCTCTTCGTTTATTTTTGTCAACCTACTAGTGTGGACTCATGCACCCTTCATGCACTCTGCCAAACACCCAAAAGTGGGTCGAGAAGGGAACTTTTGCTCCCATCCCGTGCACCCTTCATACACCTGTCTAACACTATAGGATGTGCTTCATATGGTTCATGTTTCGTGGAGTACTGTAGCACCGTACTCTCCGTCTTGTTGTGGACCTAGTTCTGCTAACATTGATCTCACCGTTCATTCTCGACCGGACAGTCGAAAAAGCGGTACTATGTTACATATAGGAGTAGTTGACATGCGCACAACATCATTTGTTATCGTCATATCTGTAGGACCTTGAGAAGAGGTGTCTAGAGGGGGGGTGATTAGACACTAAGTACCAAAGTTGCAGTTTTTAAGTTTGTTTAAAGTTTGAGTGGAGTTTAGGCACAAGTTTAACATTCACAACATATAGCAAGCAAGCATGCAAAGATTATGTGAGCAGCGGAAAATAAAGCATGCAACTTGCAAGAATGTAAAGGGAAGGGATTGGAGGATTCAAACGCAATTTGGAGACACGGATGTTTTTGGCGTGGTTCCGATAGGTGGTGCTATCGTACATCCACGTTGATGGAGACTTCAACCCACGAAGGGTAGCAGTTGCTTGAGTGCACGGAGGGCTCCACCCACGAAGGGTCCACGAAGAAGCAACCGTGTCTATCCCACCATGGCCGTTGCCCACGAAGGACTTGCCTCACTAGCGGTAGATCTTCACGAAGTAGGCGATCTCCTTGCCCTTACAAACTCCTTGGTTCAACTCCACAATCTTGTCGGAGGCTCCCAAGTGACACCTAGCCAATCTAGGAGACACCACTCTCCAAGAAGTAACAAATGGTGCGTTGATAATGAACTCCTTGCTCTTGTGCTTCAAATGATAGTCTCCCCAACACTCAACTCTCTCTCATAGGATTTGGATCTGGTGGAAAGAGGGTTTGAGTGGAAAGCAACTTGGGGAAGGCTAGAGATCAAGATTCATATGGTAGGAATGGAATATCTTGGCCTCAACACATGAGTAGGTAGTTCTCTCTCGAGAAAATAGGATCTTTGGAAGTGTAGGTTCGGTCGATGGCTCTCTCCACGAATGAAGAGGAGGTGGAGGGTATATATAGCCTCCACACAAAATCTAACCATTACACACAATCTACCAAACTCGGTGGGACCGGATCGTTAAACTCGGTCAGACCGATTTAGCAAATAATGTGACCATTAGAGTTTTCGGTGGGACCGGAATGCAACTCGGTGGGACCGATTCGGTTAGGGTTAGGGCATAACGTAATCTCGGTAAGACCGATTACACAAACTCGGTGGGACCGATTTTGGTAATAAGCTTTCCAGAGAGTTGGTCAGGCAAACTCGCTTTGACCGATTATCAAACTCGGTGGGACCGATTTTGATAATAAGTTAACCAGAGAGTTTGCGTTGTAATCTCGGTAGTACCGATTGCTCAAACTCGGTGAGACCGATTTTGATAATGGACATACACAGAGAGATTACAATCCCATCTCGGTGAGATCGAGATCCCTATCGGTGAGACCGATTTGCCTAGGGATTGTGGCAGTGGCTAAGACATCCAAACTCGGTGGCACCGGATAGAAAGAATCAGTGGGGCCGAGTTTGACTTTAGGTTTAGGACAAATGTGTGGACGTGGGAAAGTAGTTGAGGGTATTTGGAGCATATCACAAAGCACTTTGAAGCAAGAGGCTCATTAAGCAACACCTCATTCCTCCTTGATAGTATTGGCTTTTCCTATAGACTCAATGTGATCTTGGATCACTAAAATGTAAAATGAAGAGTCTTGAGCTTGAAGCTTGAGCCAATCCTTTGTCCTTAGCATCTTGAAGGAGTTCCCACATCCTTTAGTCCATGCCACTCCATTGTTGAACTTATCTGAAACATACTAGATAAAAGTGTTAGTCCAACAAGAGATATGTTGTCATTAATTACCAAAACCACCTAGGGAGCACTTGAGCTTTCAATCTCCCCCTTTTTGGTAATTGATGGCAACATACATCAAAGCTTTAGATAAAGATATAAAGAGTAGCAAGTAAAGCTTTGGAAAGACATGTAACAAGCATAGGCTCCCCCTACATGTATGCAATCATGTGAATATGAAATATAGAAGCATGTGATAGCATAACCATGATAGAGCAGGCAATGTGTTACATTTATCTTGGCTATATGCATCAGAGCAAAAAGTATTAAAGAGAATACCTTCATGCCCATGAGTCCTTCTTGCAAACAATATGTACATCAGCAAGAATTCCTCATACACATGATTGTGATGCATATACTTACCTTGTGGTCTTGTGTTGGCTTAGGATGGAATGAACCTGTGAAAACAAGGTTAGATAACACAGATGCATCTACTAGCCAGAGCAAACAAAAGAAACCACAAGAATACCAAGACTGAGATGACATGTAGAGAGTGAGTACTGAGTACCACATTGGATTAGACATGTCCCCAAGAGTAAAGATATGCAATGAATTTAAATGATCTCTTTCCCTTAGATGTCTTGCTCCCCCTGAATCTAACATGGGATACTGGGAGAATATAGGGAACATAAAATCAGAGCTGAAGGAAAACAGAGCTGAAAGATATGAATGATGATCAGAGCTAAAGTTCAGAGCTAATGTATGCTAATGCAAAATTGAGCACAACAGATCATATGAACATGTCTCTCCCCTCAAGAAGACATGTGGACATCTCTCCTCTTGAACACCAAGCATCTGGGATCCTTGAGAAATACTTTCTACTTAAGTATCCTCTCCCCACGGAGATCTCTCTCGTCTTTTGAGGGTCTCTCCCCTAGAAGGTCTCTCTCTCCTTAAGAAGAAAGGTGATAAGTTTTGATGCTCTCTCTATATCTCCAAATGATAAGCTCGATGTTCTTTCTCTCCCCTTTGACATCAATTTCCAAGAAGGGTCTTACGGAGTCTGCCGAATGGGTTTGGTCCTTGAGACCGAACAAAGCAATGATGAAAATGTGATGCTTGTAGAGGACAAGATTCATTGAGTGGAGCTAGATCAGAAGAAACACAGAATATGTGGCAGAGAGTTTTTCTTGTTGTGAAATCGGTGGCACCGAGTGGTATGCTTCGGTCGTACCGAAAAGATTCGGTTGGACTGAAAATAACAAATTGGTGTAACCAAGTTCATCGCAGAGAGAACACTTGTCACCTCAGCTCACTAGACTAGTAAGATCTCACAAAGATTTGCAAGGAATTAACTGAAAGATATGCAAGGAATTAGATGCAGAAAATGCTGAGAAAAGCAGAAAGAAATCTAGATGAAGTTTTTTTGAAAGGGAAACACAAATGCATGAGACAAATGCAAAAACTCAGAAAAGAACACAGGAGAACTTCATCTGGAGATGGTCGGCGACAAAGTCACCTATGTTAGAGTATATTGACTTAGGAGTCAAGTGAGATCACTTGATCATAGGCCATACTCATCGTTTAAGCTCAAAATGGGGTTGCCATTTTTCGTTTAAACATCTTGATGTATTCACATCTTGTCGAGTTGCTTTAACTCATGACTCGGAGTAAAGCTTCTCTAAGATGGAATAACATACCTTGGTTGGTGGTGTTGTCCATGTAGTTGAACTTGCGTGGGTTGCTCAAGGTTGATGTAGCTCATCAAGAATTTGGAGCACCACTTGGAATTTGAGTCCATCTACCTACATGGGTTAGATAACATGCAAGATACAAATATATCCAAGACATAAGTTTTTCATCATAAGAGAAATATCAAGGATTAGTCATACGCTCATGTCTTGCATGTATCCAATGGAGTTTCTACTCCAAGTTTGAAGCATCAATGATGTTCAATTCTCCTCTTAACCTGCAAAACACTTTATCATCAAGAGGTTTAGTGAATATATATCCGCTAATTGCTTTTCGGTGCGAACATGCTTAAGATCAATGTCACCCTTAGCAACATGATCTCGAATGAAGTGATGACGAACTTCAATATGCTTAGTTCGAGAATGTTGCTGGATTATGACCAATTTTGATAGCACTTTCATTATCACAAAGCAATGGAACATGTCTCACACATATCCCATAATCTTTAAGAGTTTGGGTCATCCAAAGTAATTGAGCACAACATGAACCAGCGGCAATATATTCAGCTTCGGCGGTGGATAAGGATACCGAGTTTTGTTTCTTGGAGGACCAAGACACAAGAGATCTACCAAGAAATTGACAAGTACCCAAAGTGGACTTTCTATCAACCTTGTCTCCGGCATAGTCAAAGTCAGAATAGCCAACAAGATCGAAGAGGCCCTCTTAGGATACCAAATGCCAAAATTTGGTGTATGGATTAAGTATCTCACTATCCTTTTCACGGCCTTAAGATGACATTCTTTAGGGGCAGCTTGATATCGTGCACACATGCACACACTTAGCATAATATCGGGACGTGAAGCACATAGATATAACAATGAACCAATCATAGAGCGATAAACCTTTTGATCAGCCGGTTCACCATCTTTGGTTAAGTCAAGATGTCCACTAGTAGGCATGGGTGTAGTCATACCTTTGCATTCTTGCATATTGAACTTATTGAATAAGTCCTTGGTGTACTTTGTTTGCGAGACAAAAGTACCTTCCTTAGTTTGCTTGATTTTCAAACCAAGAAAGAATTTGAGTTCACTCATCATAGACATCTCAAACTTCTTCGACATTAGCTTCCCAAACTTTTCACTAAAATGAGGGTTAGTTGAACCAAATATAATATCATCAACATAAATTTGGCACACAGAGAGTTCACCATTAACCCTTTTAGTAAAAAGAGTAGAATCAGTTTTCCCTATTTCAAAGCCCTTTTCAATAAGGAACTTGGTCAAGCATTTATACCATGCTCTAGGAGCTTGTTTAAGTCCATAAAGAGCTTTGTGAAGTTTGTAAACATGATTGGGTTTCTTAGGATTGACAAAGCCGGGAGGTTGTTTAACATAAACTTCCTCCTCTATTTCACCATTTAGAAAAGCACTTTTAATGTCCATTTGGTACAAGGTGATATCATGGTGATTAGCATAGGCAAGTAAGATGCGAATGGACTCAAGTCTAGCAATGGGGTGTAAGTCTCACCATAGTCCATACCTTCGACTTGTGTGTAGCCTTGGGGCGACGAGACGTGCTTTGTTGCGAACTACTTGTCCATCTTCATCTTGCTTGTTGCGAAGCACCCATTTGGTACCGATGATGTTGTGGTTGTTGTCGGGCTTCTCAACCAATGTCCAAACTTGGTTCCTCTCAAAGTTGTGTATCTCTTCATGCATAGAATTTATCCAATCCGGATCTTCCAATGCTTCTTCGACCTTCATAGGTTCAATGCTAGAGATGAAAGAATAGTTTTCAGAAAAGTTAGCTAAACGAGTTTTAGAGCGAGTGATTCTCCCGGTTTGAATATCATTGTAGATTTGCTCGACGGGATGGTCTTTAGCAATTCTTGCTCGAACTCGTGAAAGCTTTTGCTTGGGTCTTCGTTGAACATCTTCTTCATCTTGTTCTTCTTCTTGGCCTTCTTCATTGTTGGCGTTGTCGTTCTCTTGTCATGGTGGAGAAGGAGGTTGTTGACATTCATCTTGATGCACTTCCTCGTTTTCTTCATCTTGGTGTGTCCCACTTGTGGATGCTTCCGTATCAACTCTTGGTTCACCTTGTCGTGAAGTAGAAGCTTCCACTTGGACGAACGAGGTACTCTCCTTCACCTCCGTTGGACGGACCTTGCCAATAGACAAGTCTTGGATTGCTTCCGAAGGATCTTTGTCTCCTACATCAATTGGCAATTGCTCTACTTGCGAGCCGTTAGATTCATCAAACTTCACATCTACCGTCTCTTCAACCTTTCGGGTGAAATTGTTGTAGACACGGTAAGTGTGAGCGTTTGAGCCATAACCTAGTAGGAAACCTTCATGAGACTTAGCAGCAAATTTAGAGCAGCGATGCTTATCAAGAATGTAGCACTTTGAGCCGAATACTCGAAAGTATCCAACTTGGGGTTTGTTATCGGTGAGTAGCTCGTATGCCGTCTTGCTGAGTAGCTTGTGAAGATACAAGCGATTTGTTGCATGACAAGTTGTCTCAACCGCTTACGCCCAAAAGTGCTTGGCGTCTTGTACTCATCAAGCATCGTTCTCGCCATTTCGATGAGCGTCCGGTTCTTCCTCTCAACAACTCCATTTTGTTGAGGTGTGTACGTAGTCGAGAACTCGTGTGAAATCCCTTCTTCGTCAAGAAAGGTGTCCACATTTGCGTTCTTGAACTCCGTTCCGTTGTCGCTGCGAACCTTCTTGATCTTCACTTCAAATTGGTTTTGGGCCTTCCTAGCGAAGTTTTTGAAGGTCTTTTGGACCTGCGATTTATCATCGAGAAAGAACACCCACGTAAATCTGGAAAAATCATCAACTATAAGTAGACCAAAAGAATTTCCACCGAGACTCTTGTAAGAGTTGGGACCAAAGAGATCCATGTGAAGTATCTCGAGTGGCCTCTTCGTGGTCATGATGTTCTTCATGGGATGCCTTCCTTCAACCTGTTTACCTTCTTGACAAGCACTGCAAAATCTATCCTTATGAAATATGACATCATTAACTCCAAGGATATGATTCCCCTTAATAAGCTTGTCAAGGTTTCGCATACCAACATGACCTAATCGTCTATGCCATAACCAGCCTTTTGAGGATTTAGCAATGAAGCAAGTTTTAGGTGGAGCCTTTTAGTGAAATCAACAATGTATAGATCACCTCTACGCGCACTCAAGAAGACCATTTTATGATTATCTCGATGAAACACTTGGCAATCTACTTCAGTAAATAGAACATTGAAACCGAAATCAGCAAGTCTAGATCTTTGAAAGTAAGTTGTAACCAAGAGATTCAACGAGCATAACATTTTGTATGGAGCTATCATGTGATATGGCCACCTTACCGAGGCCAACCACCTTACCCTTCGAGTTGTCACCGAAAGTGACATACTTTCGAGGACTATCATTATCGACAAGTCGACGAAACATGTCTTTATCTCCGGTCATGTGATCGGTACATCCACTATCAAGAACCCATTCCTTTCCTCGACATATATCCCGAAGATTTGCCATAAGACCAAAATGTCTCATTGCATCATCAAGATCGAAGTCACTATCATCATCCTCATCATAGTATCCATGTTCAACATCGTCATGTGGTGGATCAAATCCTAGAGAGGGTGATTCATTAGAATGAGTTTGACAATAATCTTGTCTATGAATTCTTATAGCTTCGGAAATAATGTCACTAATAATACAAACATTTCCTTTGGCACGCACAAGGTTTGTAAGCTCAAATAGACGATCACCAAACATAGGATCACTAGTATTCATTTTGCTTAAAGCAATAGACTTATGGAGAATTTCATCTAGATTTTTCAAGGAATAATCTGGAAATCGTTCCTCAAGAAATTTCCATATGGTGTAGGCACACTTAAAAGTAGGCAAACATCCAATCAAGTTTCTAGGCAATCCTCTAATGATAAGTTCGGCAGTTCTAAGATTCCTAACCATGTCAATTGAATCATCATGGGTTGGATGCATAGGATCAACATAAGGTGCCCAAGGGCTAGCAATGTACTTGTTAAGATGATATTGATTGAAAATAACAAGCATCTCATTTTTCCACTCATGAAAATACTCTCCATCAAGAATAGGCACTCTATGTCTAAGACTCCCCAAAGTAGACTCATCCATCTTCCTCCAATGGTGAATAAACCAAGTCAATGGAGACCAATGCTCGATACCACTTGTAGGACCTTGAGAAGAGGTGTCTAGAGGGGGTGATTAGACACTAAGTACCAAAGTTGCAGTTTTAAGTTTCTTTAAAGTTTGAGTGGAGTTTAGGCACAAGTTTAACATTCACAACATATAGCAAGCAAGCATGCAAAGAGTATATGAGCAGCGGAAAATAAAACATGCAACTTGCAAGAATGTAAAGGAAAGGGATTGGAGGATTCAAACGCAATTTGGAGACACAGATGTTTTTGGCGTGGTTCCGATAGGTGGTGCTATCGTACATCCACGTTGATGGGGACTTCAACCCACGAAGGGTAACGGTTGCGCGAGTCCACGGAGGGCTCCACCCACGAAGGGTCCACGAAGAAGCAACCTTGTCTATCCCACCATGGCCGTCGCCCACGAAGGACTTGCCTCACTAGCGGTAGATCTTCACGAAGTAGGCGATCTCCTTGCCCTTACAAAATCCTTGGTTCAACTCCACAATCTTGTCGGAGGCTCCCAAGTGACACCTAGCCAATCTAGGAGACACCACTCTCCAAGAAGTAACAAATGGTGCGTTGATGATGAACTCCTTGCTCTTGTGCTTCAAATGATAGTCTCCCCAACACTCAACTCTCTCTCATAGGATTTGGATCTGGTGGAAAGAGGGTTTGAGTGGAAAGCAACTTGGGGAAGGCTAGAGATCAAGATTCATATGGTAGGAATGGAATATCTTGGCCTCAACACATGAGTAGGTAGTTCTCTCTCAGAAATAGGATGCTGGAAGTGTAGGTTCAGTCTGATGGCTCTCTCCACGAATGAAGAGGAGGTGGAGGGGTATATATAGCCTCCACACAAAATCTAACCGTTACACACAATCTATCAAACTCGGTGGGACCGAATCGTTAAACTCGGTCAGACCGATTTAGCAAATAATGTGACTGTTAGAGTTTTCGATGGGACCGGAATGCAACTCGGTGGGACCGATTCGGTTAGGGTTAGGGCATAACGTAATCTCGGTAAGACCGATTACACAAACTCGGTGGGACCGATTTTGGTAATAAGCTTTCAGAGAGTTGGTCGTGCAAACTCGCTTTGACCGATTATCAAACTCGGTGGGACCGATTTTGATAATAAGTTAACTGAGAGTTTGCATTGTAATCTCGGTAGTACCGATTGCTCAAACTCGGTGAGACCGATTTTGATAATGGACATACACAGGGAGATTACAATCCCATCTCGGTGAGACCGAGATCCCTATCGGTGAGACCGATTTGCCTAGGGTTTGTGGCAGTAGCTAAGACATCCAAACTCGGTGGCGCCGGATAGAAAGAATCAGTGGGGCCGAGTTTGACTTTAGGTTTAGGACAAATGTGTGGAAGTGGGAAATTAGTTGAGGGTATTTGGAGCATATCACTAAGCACTTTGAAGCAAGAGGCTCATTAAGCAACACCTCATTCCTCCTTGATAGTATTGGCTTTTCCTATAGACTCAATGTGATCTTGGATCACTAAAATGTAAAATGAAGAGTCTTGAGCTTGAAGCTTGAGCCAATCCTTTGTCCTTAGCATCTTGAAGGAGTTCCCACATCCTTTAGTCCATGCCACACCATTGTTGAACTTATCTGAAACATACTAGATAAAAGTGTTAGTCCAACAAGAGATATGTTGTCATTAATTACCAAAACCACCTAGGGAGCACTTGTGCTTTCAATATCTTACTACACTAGCAACAAGATGGTGTAGTACTACTGACATATGAACCACTGCACATGCCTAGTAGTAGGAGCATTGTGTATGTTCAAGTGGCTGCCGTGTTTCGCACTCCTCCGTCGTAAGAGTGGAAACGCTTGCTGTAGTCATTTTTTTCTTCAGAATGAAAAACAGTGGACACGCTCTATCGTATGGATCCTCCTCCACCATGCACTAAATTACTCACTTTCCGACGCAGGGGACAGCCAAGACTGGGTCCACCAGCCATGCACTAAATTACTCCGTAGTAGAGTGATGGTAGACTCCCGATCGAACCGCCGCAGTAATGCCCAATGAGCCGTCAAATCACAAAACCCCTCCATTCCAAAGAAGAAGTTGACTGGACGAAGCAACCATCATTTCACTCTTCTCTCTGCTTCCTTTCTTGAAGAAAACCCCCACTCGCTTCGCTTCTCCCTCATCTCGTTCCTCCTTTCACTCTTCTCTCTCAGCTTCCTCTCTTGGATGGACGCCGGAGCACTGGCCGACGTGATGTCTATGGCTCTGGCCAAAACCGTCGAGGCTCATGGTTCGAAGAAGCGCAAGCACCCCGCCGAGACTACTGCAAACAAGCTCAAAGCCATCGCCATGTCCAAGCCCCCCTCTCCGGGATCCGTCATTAAGCAAGTCCAGGTAATGTCTCTTGTTGACGATCTTTTTCTCGATCTTGATTGTGTTTTTTCATCTAACACGCAGTACTAGTACTGGTAGTACAACTTTCTGGGTGATCTTGCATGTGATTTTTTCTGCCAAATGACGGTTCTAATTTCCTCTTTTGACAAAAACATGCGAGAGGTTGACACTGATTTCTTATATATTACTTTCAACTACTCCCTCTGTCCCAAATTTCTTGTCTTAGATTTGTCTAGATACAGATGTATCTAATACTAAAGTGTGACTTGATACATCCGTATCTAGACAAATCTAAGACAAGAATTTTGGGATGGAGGGATTACTTTATGAACATCAATGCTACCTTTTAAGAGGGTATATTTGCGTCAGTAACTTGTGTTATGGATATTGCATGTAATCCATCTGCTCTCATGCCTTTGAAGACATGTTCTAGTGTCTTTTTTCACTCATTTACGTATGCGTATATGTAGTCATATATGGAGTATAATATCGAAAATCATCTTATATTTCTGAGCGGAGGTAGTAAGGAAATATGGTTTTACATTTGAATTAGAACCAGGTCCGCGGTGGAGATGAAGTTCTCAAAGTCATGTCGTGTGAATTGGAAGACACGATGATGAGTTCTCTTCTGAACTATCCAAATTGTTATGTCCTTGTCGCCACGTGTCACGAACTAGTGTTTTCCTGTAGCATTGTTGTCGAGCGTGTTCTCGAGGCTGTACTTGACCACAACAATTTCTGTCTGTGCCTTCGATTATGAAGGGTGTGGTTCTTGTAAAGCTTCCCAACAAATCTGATGCGGCCTGTCTTCATCATCATGTTTATGAGTGGAAAGACCACTCTGTTAGGTTCTCCAAGGTTGACAAGATGGTGATGGTGCATGTAGACATCTCACCACGAAGTCCATGGCCTAATCGGTTATGCGGGGTTCATCCTGTAGGTCGGTGGCAAGAAATAGTCTGCAGAGTTTAGTTAGTGCAACTTTGCTTATGCGTAGTAAGTACTATTGTTCAAGATTTGATTTGTGTTTGTGAACCCTGTATTGTTTATTAGTACTGCCGCTTTTGGTGTGTGGTCAGTCCTGAGAACGGTCTATGTTAATGTCTCTCCACTCAATTCAGTCTGTACATTTTGAAGTATCCAGATCATATTTTTTGTGAGGACGGTTTATTAATTATGGTTACACTCCAATATCTGTATGCATTGCAGGGTTTATTGCACCCACTAGGATTTCCAGTCCCATGGATGTTCGGTCCATATGATTTGTCACGACCTTTGACTGTCTCTGCTAGGGAGTATGCAGGCCCTGCATGCCACGCGTAGTTGGACGATCAATCTTACATTTAGTACTTCAACATAGTGATTTCCTGGTAAGGATTCACTCGTGTCACATCAAGTAAATCTTATTGATTTACT
Organism: Aegilops bicornis; assembly: GCA_021605145.1. Taxonomy (NCBI): domain Eukaryota; kingdom Viridiplantae; phylum Streptophyta; class Magnoliopsida; order Poales; family Poaceae; genus Aegilops; species Aegilops bicornis. The sequence goes on along the minus strand of CM038675.1, from coordinate 118,839,461 downwards.
GTCTAAATCTTATTGATTTAATGTCATGTTTTCTTTCTTGTCCTGCAATTTTACGATGCAGGTTTTGCCATGTGACATTCATCACAGAATAAACCGTTTGGTTTGCTCTACGATGGCTATTTTTGCAGGTTTCATTTCTTATGTCGTGTCAGTAACGAAGGCACTGTCCATCACTTATATTACTGGAAAAAATTGGATCATTCTGTTGTGTGAGTACAAGCTGAATCCCTATGATGAACTGCAGTTTGGTTTAACAAAAACGCATACAATTAGTCCTTCTCGCTTAAAAGAAATGAAAAAATTGGATCACGGTCAAGGATCCTAGTCAAGTTAGAAAGCTGATCATAGCAGGACAGAGACACGATCGCTTGTCTCACACGGATCGAGCACCGGTAGTTGCTCTAGCAGCAATGCTGACTCGATCCCCGATCGGTGAGGATTGGGCACCGACCGCGTCGGTGAATCGGTCCCGATCTACTGGGAGGATTGGGCATCGACACCGGCACCAGCTCTACAAGGAGCACCATCTCCGGCAGCAGCGGCGGCTTCGGCACCTGCACCAACACTTGCACTTGCATTTGGTCCGGCCCGTGCAGTTACACCGGCAACAGACTAGGCTGCAGTTCGCACTTCATATACCAAAGTCCTTAGACCAACCGACATGTCCACCTTCTTGGTAAGCATTGGCCGCCCAAGTGCTTCATTCTTTTTTCTTTCATGTTGTTTCACATGATTCACTGTGTTGATCTAACTGTTTGGGTATGTCTTCTTGTTTGCAAACAGAGAATTCCTAGAGCAACGAGGGAGTCGTTCAACTATCCGGGCGACCGCGGCCAAGTTTCTCTTACCATGCGCAGCCTTGGTGTGAATGAAACTGCTCAATATACCATAAGTACAAAGGATGGTCGCATGATGATTGATGCTAAAGGATGGTCAAGGTTCAAATCTAAATCATATCTTGTGGTAGGGGATGATGTCAAAATCAAACTTTCTCGGCAAGGAGAGCTGGTCCAAATCAACTTTGAAATTCTTCAAGAAAGACGCAATTGCCGAACTGATCTATCCTCCGAGAGATTTTGATGTAATAATCTGGCATGGTGAAACAAGTGTCCTGTGTGTATAAGTAGTACGACAGTATTATTTATCACATGGTATATCGTTGATAGAATTGCAACTATAATTGCTGGTTAGGAAATGTCGTTCGATTTCATTCCAAGAGCTGCCGGGCTTTATTCAATTTTGTGTATTCGCCTTGCGACAGCATCTAAAACCAGCGCAGTACCGATCGCTTGCAATATGAAAAGCGCTAAGGTAGAACACATGGGCCCCCAAACATGCAGGGTCGGCCTGCAGCCCAAAGTCCAGAACCGTGAGCCTATCTGAGTATTATATTCTCAGCTGAACCCCCATAATGCCCATGTGTTGCAGAGGGAGTATATTTCTCGGCAAGGTGAGCCTGTGATATAAAAGATTTGTATATTTCTTTACAGAGGAAGTATCTCTCTGTCAAAAAATATATTTATGTGTAACTAGTTACTCCTGTCTTTCTACTTCCTTTCGCTGATATGTGGGGCAACCGGCAACGGGGTCCACGTGCCATATGCAAAAATTAGAGTGCACAACTTCACGGTAGACACACCCCGGTCGTAGCGCCGCAGTAATGCCCAATGAGCCGTCAAATCACAACCCCCCACGGACAAAGCGGCAATATTTCACTGGGCCTGAATCCCCTTCTCCCTCGTCTGCTTGTTCAGAGAAAACCCCCGCTCGGCGATTGCATAGGGTTTTCTCATGGAGAACCAGGTACGAATTCTTCATCCATCCCCAATAAATCCAAGTCCCTTGGTCGCAGGTAATCCTAGGATGGCAGCCACCGCTGTTGATGCATTTTTCTTCGTACTGAATCTATTGTGTTTCAGTTGCAGTGCCCAAAGTGCGAGTACCCTACAGATTTCTGCGCCCTCGGCGAGACGCCACAATTGTTCCTTCTCATCCTACCACAGCATTTTGAAACGCGCACAATATGTTCCCAGAATCCTCTTCTGTATCAGAAGGGTGGGGTTTTTTTTAACATGTTGTGTTGTCATATTATTTTTCCTGCAGTGTATTATTTGCTCTGCCAGAACACATGTACTCAAGATGCTAGGCCTTGCCATAACTGAATACACTAGTTTAATGGTCACAGTGAAGACAAGCCATGGATATTACTTCCGAGTTGGGTTCATGAACCAAGAAGATTGCTGCTTTTTTTATGGCCGAAGTTGGATAAACTTTCTCAAGTGTTACGGACTGAAAGTTGGCGCACGAATGTTGATGGAAATAGCAGAACCTGCTCTCATCTTCACTGCGATCTTCCACCCCAATGTCGTTCCAATTGTTCATCCATGTTAGTTTTGTATCTGGTTCTTGCTTGTTGCCTCGATTACTTCTTGATCCACCTATTATGTCTAACTAATCACAATTTAACTTTAGAAGTAGCAACGAATCTCTCACGAAGATGCTACTTCTAACTAATATTTTCTTATAATTGGTGGCACGTGTAGGTTTTTTCAGAGTTAAGCAGCTGCTCGTTTGTTACTCTGTAATAACTCGGCTGTTACTAATGGCACTGAACTAGACTGGATCGACATCCACAAGTTCCTACACTTTATTGATCGTCTTGAGGTCCTTGTGGGGCGTTTCAATGGTGGAAGGCCACGTGGGATATGTGTGCCACTGCTGCACTCGTTGAACAGGTCCAAATATGTCGAGAAACTTATGGTACGAGCTGTTTTCTGTTATATATGTTGCTCATAAACTATTGCTTATACATAGTTTTTTGTGATCTTCTTGAAACGAGAACTGTCGAAGTTCTATTGTTCCTATCTGAGATGCACGACCATGGTCGGGTCAAACTTGCGCTTGGTCACAACATGATGTTTATGTCGACCTAATCAATTCCCCTTGGAGGTGAAAAGATACTTATTCGTGGGTGGTCTCAGATAATGAAGGCCCGTCCATCTTGGAGAATAGGACAGAAGATTATGTTCATGCTTTTCCATGGCTCTAAAGCGAATATCCTGTTTATTTACCACGTTGCGAGATGAAGCCGCTTTCAAAAGGTTGTGGATGCGCGGGGTGGCGCCTGGGCCTTGGCGGCCTCACCCTTTGTTAACTGTAGGCAAAGTAGCACTGTTCGAGGCGTGCTTTGTACGGTTGAACCTGTATAAGTACTCATACGGCTTTCATCTTTGGTTGTTAAGTGCCCCTGCTGGTTTCAGTTAAGGTTGTTAAGTACTCCTGCTGCTTTTACAGTCTATCATGTTTCTTCAGTCCTGTCTTCCTCCAGCCGCCAAAACCAAACCAGCGCCAGCGGGGCCGCCTGCTTCCGCCTCCCACGGCTGGCTGCGCCTCAGCGCACGCATCGCCGCCCCACCGTCTCCTAAATCGTTAACGCCGACATCCTCCGCGCGCTTTGGTGCGCTCGCCGCGGCGCCGCCCTCTCGCGTTGTCAACATGGTCAACAAACAACAGGAATCGGCAGAAGTACGTGGAGAGGATGTCGAGGGGCCACCACGTCGGCGTATGGAAAAATAAAATGCTTCCTCCTAGTGTTTTCACGACATCCGGGACCCACGACATTGTGAGCGTATATAGTCAATAGACAAGAGAACAACACAAGATCGGCCGACACCTGGGACGTCGCTACTCGAGCAGTATTTTTTTTGTTTGGTATTGTTGAGACGGAGCAGGGTTTGAACTGAGTTGTGGCTCGTCTAGCCCAGGCTTATATTTTATGTTCACCATGTGACCAGCCCAGCTATTTTTTCTTTGTGAAAATGAGCCCAGTTTATTTTTTTGGAAGAATACCCAATCCAGGCCTACTTATTTTTCTACGCCCTGATGGGCTGCAACTCTTTCAAGATGCTTGCAAATCTTGAAAGTAATATGAAATGGGTTGTAAATATAAAAACAGATGACAAATTGGCAATTACTTTATAATTTCTGAATTTTCTCACATTTTCAGATTCCAATTTCACTTTGGGCATTAACCTAATTCAAATATATCTTGAAGTACTTTAAATCTGGCTCGACATTTCGGTATTAAAAATAGTTTGGAACCCACGAAATATGCGAAATTGGCCCCGCCAACTAAAACCGATCGCAATAAATTGCATAAGAAGTTGCCATGAGCTATATATAAATTATTAAAAAAGATGGAGTGGTGCGACTTGTCGGCCTGTTTAGTTGACGCGTATGCAAGATTTTTTAGTTATTATATACTACGTCAACAAGCGATTCTAGCAGACGTAACCGTTGGATGTCAATCCAACGGCCGTGTTTCTTCAATCTCTGTTCTTCTTGCTCCGGCCCGCCAAAGCAGCGCAAGTGGACCGCCTCCTCCCGCCTCCGTGGCGGCTGTCTTTGCCGCTTGAGCCTCGGCGCCCCTACTACTCCCACCGGCCAGGGCATCCCTCTACTCACCCACACCCCTGTTATTACGCAGCGACGGAAGTCTCACACCACACCAACCGGTGAAACCTCGTACTCCTCTCCGCTGGGCTTCCATCGCCGCGTCTTCCCAACTCCACGACGTCCCCTTCCTAGGCCTCGCCGTCCCATCGCCATGGTACTCCCGTGGCGTGGTCAATGTGGTCAACGACCGACTTCCATCGGAAGAGTACTATACGTGGAGAGGCTGACAGCTGGGTCCACGGCAGCCGCAAGGAAGTGCCTCCTTATTACGCGGAAAATAATTATTCCTCCACCTGACAGCTGGGACCCACTGGACGGGCCACCAGTATTTCACGAAAAAAACGTTTCCCCCTGGCTGATGGGACCCACAGGTTAGGCCACCGTATTTCACGAAAAAACGTTCCCCCCGCTGTCAGCTCGGACCCACCGGAAGTGCCTCCTTATTACGCACAAAAAAAATGAATACCCCCTGCTAGCTGGGACCAACCTTGGCGGGAGGCTGACTTGTGGGCCTACTAAGTTGACTGGGACGGAGGCCTTTGTCAACTTTAGTCAATATATGAACGATTCTAGCTCCAGTGACCGTACGATGTCCATCCAACGGCCGTAGTGCTTCTTCAACCTCTGGTCTTCTTGCTCCAGCCGCCCAAAGCAGCACCGGTCGTTCCGCCTGCTCCTGCCGCCCGTGGCCGGCTGTGATGCCGCGGAGGCCTCACCGCCCCCTACTGCTCCCACCGCTGGCCAGGCCATCCCTCTACGCACCCACACCCCATGTTATTCTGCGGCGATGGCAACCTCACACCGCAGTCGAACAAGTGAACCCTCATACTACTCTACGCGTGGGCATCCACTGCCGCGTCTTCCCCGACTCTGCGTCGTCCCCTTCCTAGGCCTCGCCGTCGTCCACCGCCCTGGTGCTCTCGGCGCGGCGAGGTCAAGGTGGTCAAGGATTGGCTTCCATCGGACGTGGATCAGACGTGGAGAGGCCGATACCTGGGTCCACGGCCACTGACAAGGAAGTGCCTCCTTATTATGCGCAAAATAATTATTCCTCCACCGACAATGAGGGACCCACCGGACGGGCCACCGTATTTCGTGAAAAAACGTTTCCCATGCATTTGGCACCCACCAGCTACATCTACGCACGCAAGGAAGTGCGTCCGAAAAAACGATTCACCTCCCTGACCGCTGGGACCCACCAGCTACATCTTCGCACGCAAGGAAGTGTGTCCGGGCAACAAAAAACAAAACGATTCCCCCCTGACTGCTGGGACCCAGCAGCTACACCTTCGCACGCAAGGAAGTGCACGGCGGTCGGGACCCACCTGGTCGAAGCGCACGTGGCGTCGTCATTCGGTCGCGAACGTGTATGTACATACCGGTCGTTGTAGAGGCGCCGCGACGTGTCGTAGTAGAGGCGCCGCACGCGTCGTAGTAGAGGCGCCGCACGCGTCGTAGTAGAGGCGCACGCGTCGTAGTAGAGGCGCCGCACATAGCATGTACACGCGTACAGCGGCCTAGGTGCAAGAAAGAAAATACGGCCACGTATGTGTACATACGGGCGGGGTCTCGAATGCCTACTCGCGCATACGTACGGCGAGGGCTCGTGTACATGGCTGGGTCGGAACAGAGAAACAGCATCGTCGTCGTGTTCATGGGGAGCCAAACCAGCTGGGTCGGAACGGAATGCGTGGTCGTGTTCATCGGGAGGGCTTGGACGGAACATGCGATGGAAACGAGGCCTGGCGTACCGCACAACGGAGGAAACGGACCTCCTACGTTCGGAACGGGTCCTGTTGATCGGGAGGGGTGTGGCGTACCGCAAAACAGAGGAAATGGATCTCCCTACGGTCAAACGGGGTCCTTTTGATCGGGAGGGGTGTGGCGTGCCGCAAACGGAGGAAGCGGACCTCCTACGGTCAAACAGGGGGTCTGTTGATCGGGGAGAGGGTGTAGCGTACCGCCAAAAGCATTTAAACGCACTCCCTACGGTCGAAACGGGGGTCCTGTTCATCGAGAGAGGTGTGGCGTGCAAAAGCAGGACTCCACGAGATCTTGTTCATCTCCACCGTCGACCTCCTCCAGCCTCCACGGGCTACCGTCGACCTCCTCCTCCAGCCTCCACGGGCTCCTGTTCATCCAGCCTCCACCGCTGGCGCTACTCCATCGGCCATCTTGTTCAACCACCCCTCCACGGGCACCCCTCCACCGTCCACTTGTTCATCCAGCCCTCCACACCATGGGGTCTGTTCAACCACCCTCCACGGCCACCCCTCCACCGTCTCTGCTCATCCAGCCCTCCACACCACGGGTCCTGTTCATCCAGAGGCAACGCCACCGCTCACTTTTCATCCACCCTCCCCATAGCGCCACTTTGTTCATCCAATCGATCGGCTTGATTAGCGGCGGCGGCGAAGAATCGCTCCATCGAGTTGATTAACAGCCATCGATCGACCGCTTCCGGATTCGATGAACGCGTAGCTGCGGTGCAATCACTCGGGTTGATTAGAGCCCAACGCCTCGCTTCGGGTTTAGTTAGAGCCAACGCCGCACACACGCTGCACGTCACGAGAAACGCGCATCGCTCGGCCCCCGACCTCCCGCCGTAACCGGCAACTCCACGAAATTTTCCTCCCCCTCGCTTCTACCACGGTTTTTTCCGTCATGGACGGCCCAAAGAATGTCATGTAGCTGCGTCTCTGGCTAGATTCTGCGGCGACGGCAGCCTCACACCCCAGCCGAACCAGTGAACCCTCGTACTCTCTCCGCGTGGGCATCCACTGCCGCGTCTTCCCCGGCTCCACGACGTCCCCATCCTAGGCCTCGCCGTCGTCCACCGACGTGGTGCTCTAGGGGCGGTGTGGTCAACATGGTCAAGGAACGACTTCCATCGGACGTGGATTGTATGTGGAGAGGCTGACAGCTGGGTCCACGGCCGTAGCAAGGAAGTGCCTCCTTATTACGCGGAAAATAATGATACCTCCACCTGACAGCAGGGACCCACCGGACGGGCCACTGTATTTTGTGAAAGAAACGTTTCCCCCCTGACTGCTGAGACCCACCAGCTACATCTTCGCACGCAAGGAAGTGCGTCCGGGCAAAAAAAAGATTCGCCCCCCTAACTGCTGGGACCCAACAGCTACATCTTCGCATGCAAGGAAGTGCCTGACAGTCATCAACCACCTGGTCGAAGCATACGTAGCGTTGTCATTCTGGTCGCGAACGTGTACGTACATACTGGTCGATGTAGAGGCGTGCATGTAGCATGTACACGTACGTACAACGGTCAGGGTGCAAGAAAGAAAATACGGCCACGTACGTACATACGGGCGGGGTCTCAAACGCCTACTCGCGCATACGTATGGCCAGGGCTCGTGTACATGGCTGGGTCGAAACGGAGAAACTGCGTCGTCTCGTGTTCATGGGGAGGCAACGGAATGCTCGTGTTCATCGGGAGGCAAAAAAACGCGTCGGAGCCAACCGGCTTGGATGGAACAGGCGATGGAAACGAGGCCTGGCGTACCGCAGAACGGAGGAAACAACCTTGTGTTCGACCGGCCACGTTCGAAACGGGATCCTGTTCATCGGGAGGGGTCTGGCGTACCGCAAAACGGAGGAAATGGACTTGTGTTAGACCTCCTACGGTCGAAACGGGGTCCTGTTGATCGGGAGGGGTGTGGTGTACCACAAAACGTACGAAACGGACTTGTGTTGGAGCGCTACGGTCGAAACGGGGGTCCAGTTCATCGGGAGGTGTCGTGGAATTGTCACGGCAGATGTCCTCCTGCAAGGACTTAATCGTGGAGCCATCGCAACTAGGAAGCTTAAAGGGGTTAATCGGGACAAAGGACACGAGAGGTTTTATACTAGTTCGGCCCCTTACGGTGAAGGTAAGGCCTACGTCTAGTTGAGTTGGTATTGCTTGAGGTTTCGATGACCAGGGAGCGAGATACGCTATGCCCGGTTCTCGATTGGTTGTTTCTTGCCCTAAGCCGCCAGCGGGTCGTCCCCTTATATACACGGGTCGAAGCCCTGCGGCTTACAGAGTCCCGGCCGACTTATAAACAATGTCCGGCTCGGTGACTAGTCAAATCTACCTTATGATACAAGTCTTGCCATTATGGCGGTTTACTACAACGAGCCTTAAGTCGCCTGTGGGCCTGAAGCCCTTTGTTGAGACGCCATCTTCATGCATGGACTTGGGCTTCTGTCTAGTAACCTCTTTACGTAATCTGCCCCTCCTGGGCGGCTTACACAAATAGTTATATCCCCAACATTAGGCCCCAGATTGATTTGAACCTGTTCATGTCAATCTTAAAATAACTTAAAACATAAATCTTCAGTCTTCTGACTGTGCAAAAATATTTTCTTTAACCCACCGTGACGTCATTCTTCGGATCCGTGTTAACCCGCCATGACGTAATCTTTTCCTTTTTATTCCGCCGTATCGGCCCAACGGATCTCTGTCTTTATTGCCCATTCCGGGAATCGAGGCGTCGGGGCCGCTAGATAGTAATTCTTATCTCCTTGTTTCCCGCACCGTCTCAGTTATGATCTCCTTATAAATAGGCGCGACCTGGGTTTCATTTTTCCCCCTTCCAGTCGTCTCCTTCCTCTCGAGCTCCGCCGCCGCCGCCGTCAAGCTTCTCGTCTTCTCCGACCCAGGCCGCCGCATCAACCTGAATCAGACCAGAAACACGCCGGTGAACCTCCGCAGCTCCTCCAGACCTGTAAGTTTCCTTTCTCAGATCTGTGTTAGGTCCTTGCTGAGTTCGTCGGTGTTCATCACTGCCCGACACCAAACCCTCGCTAGTTCCTTCCAACGCCCTGTTTAGATCGTAAAAACTATGTAGAACTGCTGTGGTGTCTGTTTATGTTGATCTTGCATAAAATAGATCTCATTTCTCTTGTTTAGAAACCCTCTTCGAGTGCATGAACTTCTCTGCACTTGTTTTAGGTCTAGAAATTTTTCTTTTCAGGACGACTATTTGATCCAAAATAATAGATGTAACTTATGAAACCTGTTTTTATCACCCGGAGCACTTCTTATGTTAAATGCCTTTAACATAACTATCCAAATATCCGGTTTAAACGCATCCCACTTGACCTGTGAACCTTGGCGCCTTCTCAGGTCTTTAAAACTTTTGAACTGTTGCTAACATTTGTAGCGGCTTAAATAATGTTGCGCAATTATCCTTATGTCATTAGGCCCCTTTAAGCCGCTACCTTCAGTAATTTTCAATATTTTCTTCCGGGTTAACATTTAAACCGGAACTTCTTATTTTGCAATAGGCCAATCTGTTGTCATGGCGCCTAAGTCAACCAAAGCTCCTGTAACCTACAACTGGGTCCCATCCACTGTCACTAAAAGCAAGCTGGCTGAATTTGTGAAGTCTGGCCATTTGCCAAAGAAAGAAGTTATGTCTTATCGCGTCCCTGACCCATCTGAAGAAAAGCCTCAACCCAAAGAAGGGGAGGTAATAGTGTTCACGGATCACATGAGCCGGGGATTTGCCCCTCCCGGCTCAAAGTTCTTCAGAGAAGCTTTAAATTTCTTTGACCTTAGACCTCAGGACATTGGACCCAATTCCGTGTCCAATCTTTGCAATTTTCAAGTCTTCTGTGAGGTATACCTGGGAGAGGAGCCAAGCCTGCTTTTATTCAGAGAATTGTTTTACTTGAACCGGCAGAATGAGCGCTAACGGGCCGAGTCTTGAACTTGGCGGCATCTCGATCCAAATGACGGAGAGATTGTCTGCATTTCCTTATCTTTGAGCTGCCGAGTCACCCCAAATATTGGAACCAGTCATGGTTCTACCGTCGAGATACTTCTCAAGGTGACGAGCCGCCTCTGCCCGACTTCGCGCCTGCGACTTGAATCCAACCACCATTTGGCGGATAACCGATCATTGTTGAACGTCACGCGCTCAACCCCACCATCAAGAAGATTAAAGCCCTTCTGGGAAATGGTTTAAACGGCATTGACTTAGTCCGGGTCTGGGTCACTTGGCGTATACTCCCATTAAGCCGTCGCTCCGGCTTAATGTGCACCTATACAGGTGAACAGAGCGACCCAATGCGCCTACGCAGTTCGACGACTTACCGGATGACGTGGCAGATGCTACAACCCGATCAACTGGCTGAAGGAGGGTACTGTTATCAACAACACCTTGAGTTACTTCCTTACGCGCAAAAGAACCCGGCTCCTGAAGTAAGTTACCAATCTTAATAAGTACTTTTTAATATGTTTTACCTCCTTGTACTTATAATTCCTTATCTTTCCCACAGGCCAGTGATGATTTCTGGAAAGTCAAATATGACCACGAGGCTGCCCAACAAGCCAAAGCCGCCAAGAAAAAAGAAAGAAAAAACACCAAGACGGGGACTTCAAAAAAGAAGAAAACCAACGCCTCTGAATTTTTTAAATTGGATGACTCTTCTTCAGATGAGGAAGAGGTAATTCCTTATTTTCCTTAACTCCTTTGTTACTATTTTATTGATATTTCCGCCTTTCAGGAAGACACTGGAAACAGCCAAGCTCATGACGAAGAGGTAACTATAATTTCCTCTGACTCGGAGCCTTTGCCAAAGCACAAAACCCGGCGGGTGACCCGGAAAGTAAGATTTTCACATCCCTTAGCTTATCAAGATCCTCAATTTCTTTTTAAGCAACAACAGCTTGAGAACCGGAGGCAAACCCGGACAAGTAAGGATGTAGAGCTCTCTTCCGGCTTACCGGACGTAAGCAGGAAGCGTCGAACTGAGGTCATCTCCGCTTATGCTCTGCTTATCCTTTGGCGAGTTTAATTCGTCAGCCTCTCAATTCATCTGACTCCAATTATCAGGATACCTCTCCTTCTTCCGGCGAGTCTATGCAATCCAACATGCCCGCCTTCAAGACTGCCCCTGGGTAATTTACCTTTGTTATCCTCCTGCTTTGCCTTACTCATACAGTGTGCAGGCGAAGCCCAGTAAGAGGGCAAAGAAGAATAAGCCGATTGAAGATCCTGTAGCGACGGAGCCGGAACCCGGAACCACTGCCCCTGATGCTTCTACTCATCAACCTCCTTCTGAGCCGGCCCATGAAATTCCGACACTATCTTCCGACCCGCTTCAAGAAAGCACTCTTGATAACTCCGATAAACCGGAAATTTCTAGCCCGGTCCGGACGACTGAACCGGAAGTTGAATACTTGAAAAGCCGGTATGTTGAGCCGGGTGGCCTCATCGTTCTTGCCAGGTGTACCGCTAACGAAGAACTTGTCAAAAGCCGGAAGACCAAACAGGACATCGCTGATTATGCCCACTTAAGCATTGGCGATATAGTCTCAGGCTATCTGAATCAAGTGCATAACAGCCGCGACATGGAAATTGACATGGTGAAACAGATACAGCATAAATCTGAGGTATAACTTAAAATATTTCTCCTGAATCTTACTTATATCAGACCAGCCCCCAAGTCATCGCTTATAAGTAAATATGCCGTAGACTTAGATACCTGTTCATTGTTAGTTCATCTGGTTTACAAGAAAGGATTTTTAATCCGGCCATAATATAACAACTAATAAACGTGCGATACACATTAGCCCCCAAGTGTCAAGTATCTTTACTTGTAAAGTGCTTGAGACTTTAATATGCATAACCTGGCTTTATAAAGTAAAATTTTCTTCAGCCTACATTAGCCCCCAAGTGTCAAGGGTCTTTACTTGTAAAATGCTTGAGACTTTAATAATACCTTACCATATCCTTACTTGTAACCCGGCGTTATTGCAGGTCTCCACCAGTCAATTTGAATTGGAGTCTTGGAGATTGCTGACCTGAAGACCCGGCTGGCGGCCCAAGACCTTGAGATTCAAAAGGCCGACTCCAAATTCACCTTCAGCATCTCTGAGCAAGAAAAGTTGAAGAAGGATTTTGATGCGGAAAAGAAGGCCTGGGCGGATGAAAAATCTTCACTTGTGACCCGGGCCGAGACAGCAGAAGCAGCTCTTGTCAAGCAATCGCCGAATTGTCCGGTTTAAAAAACCAGATATCCCAAATGGTCTCAGCAATTTTTGGTAAGTGACTATGTGAAACTTTTGAACATCACCATGATTTATTTGATAACTGTTTCAGATATGATCTCCGGCTTAATCTTATATGCATAAACACAGGTCCCAGGAGTACCAACCTGAAGCACAATATGCTGATAAAACTTAAGGCGGTGTACACCCTAGTGGAACAGCTATACACCGGGTCACAACGTGCTTTGGCCGTTGTAGCTTTATCAAATGATACTCCTTATCTCCTGCAGGATGTACTCAAACGGCTTGCCGTGTTACCTCAACGGATTCAAGAGTTAAGGCGAGCATCCGGTAGAGCCGGGGCCATAGCCTCCTTAAGCCGGGCCAAAGCGTTGGCTCCAGAGCTAGACTTAAGTGATGTTGCTCTTGGATACCCTACCTTAAAGGAGGACGGCTCTGCATTCAATGAATCAGACTTCACCACCTGTGTGAGAGTCGTACGTCCTATGGCCACCATCATCGGCAATGATATTGATCTTACAAAGTACCAGCCGGGTTATGACAACGACAACCGGAGGATTCCAACTCCTCATTATGATGATATCAGCCTGATCCCTCCAACTCGTAAGCATACCTTTGCTCCTGAAGTTGACCCGGCCAATTTAATAGATGATGAAGCTGAATTTGAAGCCTTAAGCGGCATTGACTAGACCTCGTCAACCTTCCAGGACAAAGCAGCATTTAAGAGGCGGAGAAGGATAACCCGGAGTCATCAAGTCCACCGAAGGAGTAACCCGCCCGGCACTAAATCTTTGAGAAAATAATGTCTCATTATTCAGGCTCGGGGAGTCTTGTAATAGGGTAGAAACACTTCTTAACTTTGTCATGCCTTCGCGCATGTTTGTGGTGTTTAACAATGTCTCAAGCCGCTATTGTTGTATACTGCCGGCTTGCTTGAATTGCTTCTTAACATCCAAAAGCTTTTAGCTTTACCCTGTGTATAAAAACAAAAAAAATTCCTTTGGCATGTCACCACATCCGGGGTCATGCAAAATAATATTAACCCGGAGTATGAACCAAAACATCATAAGTATCAGCCGGTTTAAAGCGTACATTACCGGCTTACCTGTTCCCAAAAAATGCATATTACACTTAACTTCTGAAAATTGGGACATATGATGTTTACCTAGCTCTTAATAGTATTCACTCTTATAGAATAAGGTAAACCTAATTTTCAAAGGCCTCTGATTCGAATACGATCAGTAGAACCGTTCCAAAGGGGTTAAGCTAAGATTCAGATATGATCATATAGCCCCCAATGGCGTTGGCGATTTCGATCAAGTGGGTATCGACAGCTATGTTCTCTTTGGTTCGAATACGACCTATGTTTGAACGGGAAGACCCCAAGTGACCATGAGAGTTGTTTAATGACGCTGATTCGAATACGATCCACGTCAGGCCCAAAGGGGTTAAGCTATGATTCAAATATGATCAAGAAGCCCCCAAGTGGGTTTGGCAGTGTGCCAATCAATTGGGTATCGACAGCTATGTTCTCTTTGGTTCGAATATGACCTATGTTTGAACAAGAAGCCCCCAAGTGACCATGGCTTGATTCAGATATGATCATAAGCCGGACCAAAGGGAAAACCGGATTCAGATATGATCCACTCCCTGTTAGTCGTTTCCACCACCTGGTAAAGAAGACACATAAACCTTGTAGGATGGAAAGGAAAGAGGTCCTGCTTTATTGCTTTATATAATATATAGATTGCTAAAAAGGAAAACAAATATACTCTAGAAGCCGGTAGCTTAAGTATAGTAGGGCCGGAGATGCGCTATGTTCCACGGCCGGCGGGTCTCCTCCTCCGACTTACGTGAGTCTTTGTGCTCTCGAACATCAATGAGGTAATATGACCCGTTGTTGAGATTCTTGCTGACCACGAAAGGTCCTTCCCAAGGAGGGGACAGCTTGTGCATATCAGATTGGTCCTGGATGAGCCGGAGCACTAAATCGCCTTCCTGGAAAGTTCTGCTTCTAACCTAGCGGCTGTGATAACGGTGCAGGTCTTGCTGGTAAATCGCCGAGCGGGCTATTTCCAAGTCACGCTCTTCATCCAACAAGTCAAGCGCATCCTGACGAGCTTTTTCATTATTAGCCTCAACATAAGCCGCCACCCGTGGTGAATCATGTCGGATGTCACTTGGCAGAACCGCCTCTGCTCCATACACCATGAAGAAAGGTGTATAACCAGTAGACCTGTTAGGCGTTGTGTTGATGCTCCATAGCACAGAGGGTAACTCCTCCAGCCAACAACCCGGAGTTTGCTATAAGGGAACTAAGAGCCGGGGTTTGATACCTTTCAAGATCTCTTGATTAGCTCTTTCTGCCTGACCATTAGACTGGGGGTGAGCAACAGCCGAAACATCAAGCCGGATGTGCTCTTGTTGACAGAACTCTTCCATGGCACCCTTGGAGAGATTAGTACCATTATCAGTTATAATACTGTGCGGAAAACCAAAACGAAAGATCACCTTTTTGATGAACTGAACCGCCGTGGCTGCATCACACTTACTGACCGGCTCTGCTTCAACCCAGTTGGTGAATTTATCCATTGCCACCAATAGGTGTGTCTTCTTATCTTTAGACCTTTTGAAAGGTCCAACCATATCAAGCCCCAGCATCGCGAACGGCCAAGTAATTGGAATCATCCTCAATTCTTGAGCAGCACATGAGCTCGTCGTGAGAATTTTTGACATCCGTCACATTTGCTGACCAAATCCTCCGCATCAGCATGAGCCGTCAGCCAATAAAAACCGTGACGAAACGCCTTGGCTACCAGAGACTTTGAGCCGGCATGATGACCGCAATCACCTTCATGAATCTCACGAAGTATCTCCTGACCCTCCATAGGTGATACACATTGAAACGCCCAAAGGACGCGGTGATGCAACTCGCCATGAACAATCATCATGGATTTGGACCGCCTGCCGATTTGTCTTGCCAAGGTCTCATCCTCAGGCAATTCTCCCCGGGTCATATAGGCTAAGTATGGGACCGTCCCACCCAGGATGACATGGAGAGCCGCCACCACCTGCGCCCGGGTGCAGCAATCGCAAGCTCTTCCTCTGTAGGCACTCTGACAGAAGGGTTATGCAAAATGTCAAGAAAAATATTAGGTGGCACCGGCTTACGCTGAGACCCCAGCCGGCTTAAAGCATCAGCCGCCTCATTCTTCCTTCGATCAATGTGCTCTACTTGATGACCTTTGAAGTGCCCAGCCATCGCATCAACTTCACGATGATAAGCCGCCATGAGGGGGTCCTTAGAATCCCACGTGTCTGACACCTGTTGAGCGACGAGGTCTGAATCGCCCAAGCATCTTACCCGGCTCAAATTCATCTCTTTGGCCATCCGGAGGCCATGGAGTAAAGCCTTGTATTCAGCTGCATTGTTAGTACAGGGAAACATAAGCCAGAGCACATAACAGAATTTGTCACCTCGGGGGGAAGTTAAAACGACTCCACTTCGAGCCTTCCAACCGCCTAGACCCATCAAAGTGAATAGTCCAATACGTGTTATCCGGCTTCTCCTCCGGTGCCCGCAACTCCGGCCCAATCATTGATAAAGTCCACCAGGGCTTGAGAGTTGATAGTTGTGCGCGGCATATACTTCAAACCGTGAGGCCCAAGCTCGATGGCCCACTTGGCAACTCGTCCTGTGGCTTCCCTGTTCTGGATGATATCTCCCAAGGGGGCTGAACTCACCATAGTTATAGGATGACCCAGAAGTATCGCTTAGCTTCCGGCTTGCCATGAACACCCCGTAAACAAGTTTCTGCCAATGCGGATACCTTTGCTTGGATTCAGTGAGCACCTCACTGATGTAATAAACCGGCCGCTGAACTGGATGCTCCTTGCCAGTCTCCTTACGCTCCACCACAATGGCCACACTAACAGCACGTGAGGTAGCAGCAACATACAATAGCAATGGCTCTTTGTCAATCGCAGCTGCGAGAACCGGCGGCTCAATCAATTGTCTCTTTAAATCTTCAAAGGCAGCATCAGCAGCCTCACTCCAGACAAAGGTGTCTGTTTTCTTCATCATCTGATACAGCGGTAGAGCCTTCTCCCCTAGCCGGCTTATGAATCGGCTTAAAGCAGCCACGCGACCCGCCAGTCGTTGAACATCATTGATGCACACCAGTTTAGCCAGAGAAGTAATTGCCTTGATCTTCTCCGGGTTAGCTTCAATGCCCCTGTTTGAGACCAGGAATCCCAAAAGTTTGCCTGCAGGTACACCAAATACACATTTGTCCGGGTTAAGCATCATCTTATAAACCCGGAGATTATCAAATGTTTCCTTTAAGTCGGAGATCAAGGTCTCCTTTTCTCTGGACTTCACCACAATATCATCCACATAAGCATGAACATTTCGCCCAATCTGATCGTGGAGACAATTCTGCACACACCGCTGATAAGTTGCCTGGGCACTCTTGAGCCCAAACGGCATAGACACATAGCAGAAGGATCCAAATGGAGTAATGAAAGCCGTCTTCTCCTGGTCCTTAACTGGCATCTTGATCTGATGATAACCAGAGTAAGCATCCAAAAAACTCAACTGTTCGCAACCTGCTGTAGCATCGATGATTTGATCAATGCGGGGCAGAGCAAAGGGATCAGCCGGACAAGCTTTATTTAGGTCCGTGTAATCCACACACATCCGCCAGGTGCCGTTATTCTTGAGCACAAGCACCGGGTTAGCCAACCACTCCGGGTGAAAAACTTCCACGATGAACCCGGCCGCTAAGAGCCGAGCAACCTCCTCCCCTATAGCCTTTCGCCTTTCCTCATTGAATCGCCGGAGAAACTGCCTGGCCGGCTTATACTTTAGATCAATATTAAGAGTGTGCTCAACGAGTTCTCTCGGGACACCCGGCATGTCAGAAGGTTTCCATGCAAAGATGTCCCGGTTCTCACGGATGAACTTGATGAGCGCGCTTTCCTATTTGGGATCCAAATTGGTACTGACGCTGAACTGCTTGGAAGAGTCGCCTGGAGTGAAGTCAACCAATTTTGTCTCGGCAGCCGACTTAAATTTCAACGCCAAGTCTTGCTCTGTGGTTGGCTTCTTCAAAGAGGTCATATCTGCCGGGTCAACATTAGTTTGATAAAACTTCAATTCCTCTTCAGCACAGACAGATTCAGCATAAGCCGCATTGCCTTCCTCGCACTCCAAGGCCACCTTTCAACTCCCATGCACAGTGATGGTGCCCTTGTAACCCGGCATCTTGAGCTGCAGATAAACATAACACGGCCGTGCCATAAACTTGGCATAAGCCGGCCGTCCAAACAGAGCGTGATATGGGCTCCTGATTTTGACTACCTCAAACGTCAGCTTCTCAGCCACGGAATCATATTCATCTCCAAAAGCCACTTCCAGTTTTGATTTTTTCAATCGGATATGCCGACTTACCGTGTACCACCCCATGAAAAACAGTGTTAGACGTCCTCAAGTCCTTATCCCAGACTCCATGCAGCGAAAGGTCTCATAGTAGAGAATATTAATGCTGCTTCCTCCGTCCATGAGCACTTTAGTGAATTTATATCCCCAACCCGAGGGCCACCACCAAGTTAATCGACCGGGTTATCAACCCGGGGATGATCTTCTCTACTCCAAATGATAGGCTGCTCGACCATCTCGAGATAACGGGAACCGCCATGACTCAACCGAATTCACAGCCCTTTTATGAACCTTCTGGTCACGTTTACACAAGTTAGTGGTAAACACATGGTATTGCCCACGATTCAACTGTTTCGGATGGCTCTGATAACCTGACTGCTGCTGCTGCTGTCCTCCTTGACCAGACTGATGCTGATTATAACCACCTTGACCACCTTGAAAACCGGAACTTGAGCCGCTGCCCGGGCCATGGAAACCACCTGCTCCTGAACCGCCGCCTGATCCGTTATTGCCATCAAACATGTTTGAATTCTTGAAAGCCTTCATGATCGCGCAGTCCTTCCATGAATGGGTGGCAGGATTTTCGCGAGTGCCGTGTCTTGGACAAGGCTCATTCAGAAGCTGCTCAAGAGATGGACCTGAGCCACCCGATCGAGGGGGTGCTCTCCCCTTATGCTTCTTGTTATTTCCTTGGGCATTAGCATTGGCCACAAACGCCGGGTTACCGTCCGGCTTACGCTTGTTGCCACCTTGACTTACCGATTGTTGCTGCTGACCCTTTCCATTACCGTTCTTCTTTCCTTTCCATGTCTTTTCCTCCTCAGACGCGGGATCATCGGTAGTATCAGAATCGGCATATTTAACCAAAGCCGGCATCAGCGTACCCATGTCATTGCAATCACACTTAAGGCGCCCGGCTTACGCCCGGTGGCACAAAATGACAATTCTGATGGAGCATAAGTACTGCAGAGCCGGCATCCATCTTATCAGATGAATGTATTACTTCCTTGACCCGGCGCACCCAATGAGTTGTGGACTCACCCTCCTCCTGCTTACAATTGTTCAAGTCCACAATGGACATAGATTGCTTGCAAGTATCCTTGAAGTTCTGGATAAACCGGGCCTTTAACTCGGCCCATGAACTGATGGAATTGGGAGGCAAGCTTTTCAACCAAGTTCGGGCCGTTCCATCTAACATCATGGTGAAATACTTAGCCATTGCCGCGTCGCTGACTTCCAATAATTCCATGGCCATCTCGTAACTTTCAATCCACGCCCCCGGCTGTAAGTCGGCCGTGTAATTCGGCACCTTTCGAGGACCCTTGAAATCCTTGGGCAGACGCACATCTCGCAGAGCCGGCACTGCACAAGGGACACCACCGGTTCTAGTGGCCACCCTGCTCCAAGCGAAGTCATTGGATACTACGGGAAACCATCATACGCCGTCTGTTGAGCCGCTTAATTGAGCCGCCTGTTCATCCTCCCCGACGCAATCGATCCTGCACCGTATTATAGCCGCCGGGTTGGTTGCGAATGGCATTGCTTGATAAAGCCTCTGACTCCATGTGTCTGCTGTAACTCGGACTCCGGTTTGGACGAGGTGCTACCCAAGGCTGAGGAGTGGAATGAATCATGTCCCTGCTGTAAGAATAGATCTCTTGCTGTGCCAATGCCGTCTGAAGAAGATCCCTAACCCTCCGGGTTTCCACCGCCGTCGGGTCGTCACCATCCACTGGAAGAGCCGCCAGACGCGCCGATGCCGCTATCAGGTTCTCCATGGGGTTGGAAAAGTGGCCCGAAGGTGTTGGTATGTATCCGGGCGGGGCCATGCTCCCATGAAGAGGTGCCATCTCTCGAGGCTGAACTGGCCCTCCAGCTCCGGGTGTCATAAATTGATTGGCTTCGGGCGGATTGCTAGGACCAGCTCCGGGTGTCGTGAAGAGATTCCAAGGATCGTAAACCGGAGGTAGACGGGACTGGGTCTTCTGATGTATTCTTCTCATTACCTCATTGGACGCATTCAGACTCATGTTAAGCTAGAAAGCCTCTGACTGGAGTCGCTGCGCCCGTGCATCCAAAGCCGCCCGCTCCGCAGCTAGCCTGGTGTCCTCAGCTGCCAAGGCCTCGTTGTTCGGGCTATCTCCTCACGCACCTTTGCCACCTCCGCGTTATGCTCATTTGGATTTGCAGGAATAACCGTGGAGGTTAACAAGGCCGTCAACTTGTCCATAAGATCTATCAAGACTGAGCCGGCAGCGACGGGGCCTCCCGCCTGCCGCTCGACCCGGACGTTATTCTTGTCGCAGCCGTCGAGTTTTGGCCGGGTTGGGTTCCAGCCATGAAGACTCCTGCCCAGCTTGGCGGCTCATAGCCATCTGGAACGCTAGAGTCGTCAGAACAGCCCCCTAGCATGCCTTCTTGGATCTGATACAGAGAATCGGTTGAGCCGGAGGACGAATCATCATCTGATGGGACGGCCGTCTCTTCGCCATCTCTAGATCCTTCAGAAAGTGCCTCTCCGTGAATACAACCCACAAAAGCACGCTTCATGGTAGGTTGAATCCGGGCGGGTCTCGCACGCTGAGCCGTCTCAATGAGGTCGGTGCAGCTGTCCGGCTCTGGGCCCGGCTCACCAATCCGGCCGATGAAGACATGGATTCCGCCAAAGGGGACCCAGTACCCGTACTCAATTGAGTCGGCCTCGGGGCCCCAGCCTTCATTCTCGATGTAGATCTTGTCGCGACGACTCTTGGTCATCCGGCCCACTGAGTATCCCTTGAGCCCTTCGAAGCTGCCCTTCAAGAACTCAAATCCACCGTGCGCTGGTCCCACAGTGGGCGCCAACTGTCGTGGAATTGTCACGGCAGATGTCCTCCTGCAAGGACTTAATCGTGGAGCCATCGCAACT
The DNA here is from genome assembly GCA_021605145.1 of Aegilops bicornis. NCBI lineage: Eukaryota > Viridiplantae > Streptophyta > Magnoliopsida > Poales > Poaceae > Aegilops > Aegilops bicornis. Next base: position 118,818,635 of record CM038675.1, on the reverse strand, counting down.
AGGAAGCTTAAAGGGGTTAATCGGGACAAAGGACACAAGAGGTTTTATACTAGTTCGGCCCCTTACGGTGAAGGTAAGGCCTACGTCTAGTTGGGTTGGTATTGCTTGAGGTTTCGATGACCAGGGAGCGAGATACTCTATGCCCGGTTCTCGATTGGTTGTTTCTTGCCCTAAGCCGCTAGCGGGTCGTCCCCTTATATACACGGGTCGACGCCCTGCGGCTTACAGAGTCCCGGTCGGCTTATAAACAATGTTCGGCTCGGTGACTAGTCAAATCTACCTTATGATACAAGTCCTGCCATTATGGCGGTTTACTACAACGGGCCTTAAGTCGCCTGTGGGCCTGAAGCCCTTTGTTGAGACACCATCTTCATGCATGGACTTGGGCTTCTGTCTGGTAACCTCTTTACGTAACCCGGCCCCTCTTGGGCGGCTTACACAAATAGTTATATCCCCAACAGGAGGGGTGTGGCGTACCGCAAAACGGGACTTCATGAGATACTGTTCATCTCCACCGTCGACCTCCTCCAGCCTCCACGGGCTACTGTTCATCCACCGTCGACCTCCTCCAGCCTCCACCTGCGACTGTTCATCCACGGGCTCATGTTCATCTAGCCTCCACCGCGCGCTACTCCACCGGCTACTGTTCAACCACCCCTCTCCACGGGCTCCTGTTCAACCACCCCTCCATGGGCTCCTGTTCATCCACCCCTCCATGGGGTCCTGTTCATCCACCCACACCGCTCACTGTTCAACCACCCCCCCCCCCCCCCGCGCAACACTCACTGTTCATCTAGAGGCAGCATCGATCGGTTTCAGTTAGCAGCAGTAGCGAAGGAATCGCTCGATCGCTTGGGTTCAGTAACGCGTAGCCTGCAGTGCAATCGCTTGGTTCGATTAGAGCCCAACGCCTCGCACCTGCCACAGCGTCACGTGTACGAGAGAAAGCAGCATCGCTTCGGCCCCGACCACCCACCGTAATAGGGAACTCCTGGAACTTTCCTCGCCCTTGCTTCTACCATGATTTTTTCCGTCATGGACGGCCCAAAGAATGTCATGCAGCTGCGTCTCCGGCCCGCCCAGGACGAAAAGCCCATTTTCTGTCATGATTTTTTGGCATAGAAGTAGGAGCCCACCATATCTATGATGATACCGGGTTTTGTCACAATTATCGTCATAGAAGTGTCATATGTATGACAGGAAAAAAATTCGTTTGGCCCAAAATGTCACGGATGTGTATTTTTTTTGTAGTGTGAGATGCGTTATTCCCGCTTTTACGGCGAGGTGGGGTGGTCTGGTGTTCGGCTTGAGTTGCCTCTTTATCCAGACAGAGTTGTCGGCGACTTGCCGCATTGTGTGATAATGGTACGGGCTCCAACACCTCATCGTCGAACTGATGTAGCAATTTGTGCTTCGGGTAGCTTTTGGCTAAGCCGCTAAGGCCATATTCTTCGGCGACCAGGACTTCGGTCCATCTATCATTGAGTAGGTCTTGGTCTGCTTGAAGCAGCAGCTGCTTCTTTTTCAGGCTCCTTGCAGTAGCTATTATCCTGCGCTTGAAGCGCTCCTGCTCGAGGGGCTCTTCGGGTACGATGAAGTCTTCGTCGCTGGGGCTTACATCATCTTCGGATAGCGGAAGGTAGTTGTCATCCTCCGAATTGTCGCTGGGCAGGGCCTGTTCATCGGGGCTGGCTTGCCCGTTTTCATGTTCCTCCTGTTCAGATCTTGCTCCAACAGGGTCTTCATTCTTTTCGGCATCGTCCGGAGTACTATTTTCTCCGGTGCCATCGTTGCTGCGGTGTGACTTGGAGCGGCGTTTAGGGCGTCGGTAATTAGACTGTGTCTTAGGAGGTTTATTCTCTACTGGATCTCCTCTGCCATTGTCGCGAGCTTTTTTAAGTGTATCAACCATGTACACGTCGTATCAACGGGTGGCCGTCCCATGCCTGGTGACTGGCGGGTCTTGGCCTTGCTCCTTGTCGACATCGTCATCTATACCGTCAATGTCTTTGGAGCCATAAGCAGGAATGTCGGTTAAGTCCTCGACAGTGGCTATGAAGTGGGTCGCGGGTGGGAAGCAAAATTCTCCATTATCAGCCTCTAGCTCGAACCCGACACAGTTCGGTCGCAAGTCCTCTACCAGGGACAGGTTTTTTTTAATGAATTTAGCACATCGCCGAAGGGCGAGTGTTGGAAGATATCTGCGGCACTAAACTCCAAGATTGATAACCGATCCAACTCGGTGTACGGGGGCGTGCGCGGTTCAGAACTTATAGCCGGAGACGAGTCCAGAATTCCGTTGACGCTGATATTGCCTGGTGTTGAGTCTGTATGCGGCTCCAATGCCACAGACTCTGTGGCTTCGGATGGTGCAATCTGCTCCGAATCTAAGGCCGTAGCAGTTACAGGAATCATCTCCTGAATCTGGTCCGATGACAAATTTAAGTCATGTTCATCGGGGCGAGGGGGAGCTATCGCCGCGGTCTCAAATCCATTGAAGATCAAGTCTCCACGGATACCCGCGACATAGTTCCAGCTTCCAAATCTGATCTGGTGGCTAGGGGCGTAGCTATCGATCTGCTCCAGATGGCCAAGCGAGTTGGCCCACGGTACGAAGCCGCCGAATACAAAAATCTGTCCGGGGAGGAAGGTTTCTCCTTGGACAGCGTCACTATAGACGATCGAAGGGGCCAGTGGACCTTTCGTCGACGGCACAGTGGAACTATCAATGAAAGCACCAATGTCGGTGTCAAAACCGGCGGATCTCGGGTAGGGGGTCCCGAACTATGCGTCTAGGATCGATGGTAACAGGAGACGGGGGACACGATGTTTACCCAGGTTCAGGCCCTCTCTATGGAGGTAATACCCTACTTCCTACTTGATTGATCTTGATGAATATGAGTATTACAAGAGTTGATCTACCACGAGATCGTAATGGCTAAACCCTAGAAGTCTAGCCTGTATGACTATGGTAATGAATATATATCTGCTATCCGGACTACGCCCTTCGGTTTATATAGACACCGGAGGGATCTAGGGTTACATAAAGTCGGCTACATACAAAGGAATCTTCATAGTTGGTCGCCAAGCTTGCCTTCCACGCCAAGGAGAGTGCAATCCGGACACGGGTACAGTCTTCGGCCTTCACGTCTTCACAGCCCATCAGTCCGGCCCATGGATAACAGGCCGGACGCCCGAGGACCCCTTAGTCCAGGACTCCCTCAGGGGGCACCCCATAGACACACAAGTTGATTGTTTAGCCATGTAAGATGCCCCCCTCCACAGATTTCCACCTCGGTCATATCGTTGCAGTGCTTAGGCGAAGCCCTGCGTCGGTAACTTCATCATCACCATCATCATGTCGTTGTGCTGACGAAACTCTCCCTCGACCTCAGCTGGATCTAGAATTCGTGGGACGTCACCGAGTTGAACGTGTGCAGATCGCGGAGGTGCCGTACTTTCGGTGCTAGGATCGGTCGGATTGTGAAGACGTACGACTACATCAACCGCATTGTCATAACGCTTCCACTTTCGGTCTACGAGGGTATGTGGACAACACTCTCCCCTCTCCTTGCTATGCATCACCTAGATAGATCATGCGTGTGTGTAGGAAATTTTTGAAATACTACGCTCCCCAACAGTGGCATCCGAGCCAGGTCTATGTGTAGATGTTATATGCATGAGTAGAACACAAAGAGTTGTGGGCTATAATAGTCATACTGCTTACCAGCATCTCATACTTTGATTCGGCGGTATTGTTGGATGAAGCGGCCCAGACCGACATTACATGACCGCGTTCATGAGACTGGTGCTACCGCCGTGCTTCGCATACAGGTGGCTAGTGGGTATCTATTTCTCCAACTTTAGTTGAATCGAGTGTCACTACTCCCGGTCCTTGTTGAAGGTTAAAACAGCACACTTGACGAAAAATCATTGTGGTTTTCGATGCGTAGGTAAGAGCGGTTCTTGCAAAACCCGTAGCAGCCATGTAAAATTTGCAACAACAAGTAGAGGACGTCTAACTTGTTTTTGCAGGGTATGTTGTGATGTGATATGGTCAAGACGTGATGATATATAAATTGTTGTATGAGGTGATCATGTTTTGTAGAAGTTATCGGGAACTGGCAGGAGCCTTATGGTTGTCACTTTATTGTATGAAATGCAATCGCCATGTAATTGCTTTACTTTATCACTAAGCGGTAGCGATAGACGTAGAAGAAATAGTTGGCGAGACGACAACGATGCTTCGATGGAGATCAAGGTGTCAAGCCGGTGACGATGGCGATCATGACGGTGCTTTGGAGATGGAGATCAAAGGCACAAGATGATGATGGCCATATCATATCACTTAAATTGATTGCATGTGATGTTTATCCTTTATGCATCTTATTTTTGCTTAGTTCGACAGTAGAATTATAAGATGAGCTCTCACTAAATTTCAAGGTATAAGTGTTCTCCCTGAGTATGCACCGTTGCTACAGTTCGTCGTGCCGAGACACCATGTGATGATCGGGAGTGATAAGCTCTACGTTCACATACAATGGATGCAAGTCAGTTTTGCACACGCATAATACTCGGGTTAAACTTGACGACCATAGCATATGCAGATATGGCCTCAGAACACTGAGACCGAAAAGTAGAGCTTGAATCAAATAGTAGATATGATCAACATAGTGATGTTCACCATTGAAAACTACTCCATCTCACGTGATGATTGGACATGGTTTAGTTAATATGGATCACGTGATCACTTAGATGATTAGAGGGATGTCTATGTAAGTGGGAGTTCTTAAGTAATATGATTAATTGAACTTTAATTTATCATGAACTTAGTCCTGGTAGTATTTGCATATCTATGTTTTAGATCAATAGCTCATGTTTAGCTCCCCTGTTTTATTTTTGATATGTTCCAAGAGAAAAACTATGTTGAAAAGATGATAGTAGCAATGATGCGGACTAGGTCCGTGATATGAGGATTATCCTCATTGCTGCACAGAAGAATTATGTCCTTGATGCACCGCTAGGTGACAGACCTATTGCAGGAGCAGATGCAGACGTTATGAACGTTTGGCAAGCTCGGTATGATAACTACTTGATAGTTTAGTGCGCCATGCTTTACGGCTTAGAACCGGGACTTCAAAAATGTTTTGAAATGTCATGGAGCATATGAGATGTTCCAAAGAGTTGAAATTGGTAATTCAGACTCATGCCCGAGTCGAGAGGTATGAGACCTCTTACAAGTACTTTGCCTATAAGATGGAGGAGAATAGCTCAACCAGTGAGCATGTGCTCAGAATGTCTGAGTACTACAATCGCTTGAATCAAGTGGGAGTTAATCTTCCAGATAAGATAGTGATTGACTGAGTTCTCTAGTCACTATCACCAAGTTACTGGAACTTCGTGATGAACTATAAAATGCAAGGGATGACGAAAACGATTCCCCGAGCTCTTCGCGATGCTGAAATCGGTGAAGGTAGAAATCAAGAAAAGCATCAAGTGTTGATGGTTGACAAGAACACTAGTTTCAAGTAAAAGGGCAACAAAGGGAACTTCAAGAAGAATTGCAAGCAAGTTGCCACTCCCATGAAGAAAGCCCAAAGCTAGACCCAAGCCTGAAACTGAGTGCTTCTACTGCAAAGGAAATGGTCGCTAGAAGTGGAACTGCCCTAGATACTTGGCGGATAAGAAGGATGGCAAAGTGAACAAAGGTATATTTGATATACATGTTATTGATGTGTACTTTACTAGTGTTTATAGCAACCCTCAAAGATTTGATAATCGGTTGGGTTGCTAAGAGTAGTAACTCGAAATGGGAGTTGCAAAATAAACAGAGACTAGTTAAGGGCGAGGTGATGATGTGATTTGGAAGTGATTTCAAGGTTGATAAGATCACCATCGCACACTCCCTTTACCTTCGGGATTAATGTTGAACCTAAAATAAATGTTATTTGGTGTTTGCGTTGAGCATAAATATGATTGGATCATGTTTATTGCAATACGGTTATTCATTTAAGTCAAAGAATAATTGTTGTTCTATTTACATCAATAAAACCTTCTATGGTCATACACCCAATATAAATGGTTTATTGAATCTCGATCATAGTGATACACATATTCATAATATTGAAGCCAAAAGATGCAAAGTTAATAATGATAGTGCAACTTATATGTAGCACTACCATTTAGGTCATATTGGTGTAAAGCGCATGAAGAAACTCCATGCTGATGGACTTTTGGAATCACTTGATTATGAATCACTTGATGCATGCGAACCATGCCTCATGGCAAAGATGACTAAGACTCTGTTCTCCATAACAATGGAGCGAGCAACTGACTTATTGAAAATAATACATACTGATGTATGCAATCCGATAAGTGTTGAGGCTCGCAACAGGTATCGTTATTTTTCTGACCTTCACAGATGATTTGAGCAGATATGGGTATATCTACTTGATGAAACATAAGTCTGAAACATTTGGAAAGTTCAAAGAATTTCAGAGCGAAGTGGAAAATCATCGTAACAAGAAACTAAAGTTTCTACAATCTGATCACGGAGAAGAATATTTGAGTTACGAGTTTGGTCTTCATTTGTAACGATGTGGAATAGTTTCGCAACTCACGCCACCTGGAACACCACAGCGTAATGGTGTGTCCGAATGTCATAACCATACTTTATTAGATATGGTGCGATCTATGATGTCTCTTAGTGATTTATCACTATCATTTTGGGGTTATGCATTAGAGATGGCTGCATTCACGTTAAATAGAGCACCATCTAAAATCCGTTTAGACGACACTGTATGAATTGTGGTTTGGCAAGATACCTAAGTTGTTGTTTCTTAAAGTTTGGAGTTGCGATGATTATGTGAAAAAGTTTCAGCCTGATAGGCTCATACCCAAATCAGAGAAGTGTGTCTTCATAGGATACCCAAAAGAAACAGTTGGGTACACCTTCTATCACAGATCCGAAGGCAAGATCTTTGTTGCTGAGAGTGGATCCTTTCTAGAGAAGAAGTTTCTCTCGAAAGAAGTGAGTGGGAGGAAAGTAGAACTTGATGAGGTAATTGTACCTTCTCTTGAATTTGAAAGTAACTCATCACTGAAATCAGTTCCAGTGATGCCTACACCAATTAGTGAGGAAGTTAATGATTATGATCATGAAACTTCATCAAGTTACTACCGAACCTCGTAAGTCAACCAGAGTACGATTCGCACCAGAGTGGTACGGTAATCCTATTCTGGAAGTCATGTTACTAGACCATGACAAACCTACGGCCTATGAGGAAGCGATGATGATCCCAGATTCCGCGAAATGGCTTAAGGCCATGAAATCTGAGATAGGATCCATCTATAAGAACAAAGTGTGGACTTTGGTGGACTAGCCCGATGATCGGCCAGCCATTGAGAATAAATGGATCTCCAAGAGGAAGATGGACGCTGATAGTAGTGTTACTATCTACAAAGCTCGACTTGTCGCAAAAAGGTTTTCGACAAGTTCAAGGTGTTGACTACGATGAGATTTTCTCACTCGTATCGATGCCTGAAGTCTGTCCGAATAATGTTAGCAATTGCCACATTTTATGAAATCTGGCAAATGGATATCAAAATTGCATTCCTTAATGGATTTATTAAAGAACAGTTGTATATGATGCAACCAGAAAGTTTTGTTGATCCTAAAGGTGCTAACAAAGTGTGCAAGCTCCAGCGATCCATCTATAGACTGGTGTAAGCATCTCGGAGTTGGAATATACGCTTGATGAGTTGATCAAAGCATATTGTTTTATACAGATTTGCGGTGAAGTCTGTATTTACAAGAAAGTGAGTGGGGGCACTACAGCCTTTCTGATAAGTATATACGAATGACATATTTTTGATCGCAAATGATGTAGTATTTTCTGGAAAGCATAAAGGAATGTTTGAAAGGAGTGTTTTCAAAGAAAGGCCTCGGTGAAGCTGCTTACATATTGGGCATCAAGATCTATAGAGATAGATCAAGACGCTTGATAAGATTTTTTCAATGAGTACATACCTTGACAAGATTTTTGAAGTAGTTCAAAATGGAACAGTCAAAGAAGGAGTTCTTGCGTGTATTGCAAGGTGTAAAATTGAGTATGACTCAAATCCCGACCACGGCAGAAAATAGAAAGAGAATGAAAGGCATTCCCTATGCCTCAGCCATTGGTTCTATAAAGTATGATATGCTGTGTACTAGACATATTATGTACCTTGCCATGACTTTGGCAAGGGAGTACAATAGTGATCCTGGATTAGATCACTGGACAGCGGTCAAAATTATCCTTAGAAAACTAAGGAAATATTTCTCGGTTATGGAGGTGACAAAGAGTTCGTCGCAAGGAGTTACGTCGATGCAAGCTTTTACACCGATCCAGATGACTCTGCGTCTCAATCTTGATACATATTGAAAGTGGGAGCAATTATCTAGAGTAGCTCCATGCAGAGCATTGTAGACATAGAAATTTGCAAAATACTTACGGATCTGAATGTGGCAGACCCGTAGACTAATACTTCTCTCACAGGAAAACGTGATCACACCTTATTGCTCTTGGGTGTTAATCACATAAGCGATGTGAACTAGAGTATTGACTCTAGTAAACCCTTTGAGTGTTGGTTATGGGTATTAATCACATAAAGATGTGAACTATTGGTGTTAAATCACATGGCGATGTGAACTAGATTATTGACTCTAGTGCAAGTGGGAGACTGAAGGAAATATGCCCTAGAGGCAATAATAAAGTTGTTATTTATATTTCTTTATATCATGATAAATGTTTATTATTCATGCTAGAATTGTACTAATCGAAAACTTAGTACATGTGTGAATACATAGACAAAACAGAGTGTCCCTAGTATGCCTCTACTAGACTAGCTCGTTAATCAAAGATGGTTAAGTTTCCTAGCCATAGACATGTGTTGTCATTTGATGAATGGGATCACATCATTAGAGAATGATGTGATGGACAAGAACCATCCGTTAGCTTAGCACTATGATTGTTTAGTTTATTGCTATTGCTTTCTTCATGACTTATACATGTTCCTATGACTATGAGATTATGCAACTCCCAAATACCGGAGGAACACTTAGTGTGCTATCAAACGTCACAATGTAACTGGGTGATTATAAAGATGCTCTACAGGTGTCTCTGATGGTGTTTGTTGAGTTGGCATAGATCAAGATTAGGATTTGTCACTCCGATTGTCGGAGAGGTATCTTCGGGCCCTCTCGGAAATGCACATCACTATAAGCCTTGCAAGCAATGTGACTAATGAGTTAGTTGCGGGATGATGCATTACGAAACGAGTAAAGAGACTTGTCGATAATGAGATTGAACTAGGTATGATGATACCGACGATCGAATCTCGGGCAAGTAACATACCGATGACAAAGGGAACAACATATGTTGTTGTGCGGTTTGACCGATAAAGATCTTCATAGAATATGTAGGAACCAATATGAGCATCCAGGTTCCGCTATTGGTTATTGACCGGATATGAGTCTCGGTCATGTCTACATAGTTCTCGAACCCGTAGGGTCCGCACGCTTAACGTTCGATGACGATATGTATTATGAGTTTTGTGATTTGATGTACCGAAGGTTGTTCAGGGTCACGGATGTGATCACAGACATGAAGAGGAGTCTCGAAATGGTCGAGGCGTGAAGATTGATATATTGGAAGGTTATGTTTGGACACTGGAAAGGTTTCGAATGAGTTCGGGTGTTTTCCGGAGTATCGGGGGGTTACCGGAACCCCTCGGGGGGTTAATGGGCCTTCATGGGCCTTAGTGGAAGAGATGAGGCGGCGGCCAAGTGGAGGGGCGCGCCCCCCAAGCCCAATCCAGATTGGGGAGGGGGCCGGTCCCCCTTTCCTTCTCTCCCTCTTCCCCTTCCTTCCCCCTCCTAGTTGGACTAGGAAAGGGGGGAATCCTACTCCTACTAGGAGTAGGATTCCCCCCTTGGGGCGCGCCCTAGGAGGCTGGCCCTCCTCCTCCTCCACTCCTTTATATACGGGGAGGGGGCACCCCATAGACACACAAGTTGATTGTTTAGCCGTGTGCGGTGCCCCCTCCACAGATTTCCACCTCGGTCATATCGTTGCAGTACTATGCTCCCCAAAGTGTAGGCCACCGCTGTGGCTCCGGAGCTCCTCCTTCGTCGCGCTGGGCCCCGACGTCGGGCAGCCGTCCTTGTCGATCTTCTAGTTGCGTGGAAGGCAACAGCCCGGCAGCACGGGGAGGCAGTACCGGTGGAGTTCCTCCGTCTCCGGCTCGCCGATGCTCGTCGGCCAGGAGCCGGGGACGTCGTCGTCGCCGGCGCTGCTGCTGCCGCGGTAGAACGCCATCGCAGGTGGGCGTCAGTGGGACGGGGGCTGCGAGGGGCGTCGGTGGGACGGGGGCTGCGAGGGGTGTCGGTGGGATGGGGCCTGCGAGGGGCGTCGATGTGACGGGGTCGTCGGTGGGGGTCGGTTTATATAGCGGCGGAGCTACGGGGGCGGGTGAGACGCCAGGGTCATTAACGCGACGGTGTTAATGACCGCGCGGCAGGCGGCGTGGGCATCCGCGCCGGTTTGACCCCTCGGGCGCCGAGGTCGACGGGTCTGGGGGGCAGGCCACACGGCGGGGCAGGCGAGGTGGCGTGCGGCACGCGAGGTGCCGGCAACGATGGCGCGACAGGAGAGGAAGCGACAGCGGCGGCAGGCGGCGCAGCGGTGGCGGCGGCGGCGAGGTGCCGGCAGCGGTGGCGCATCAGCGGCTGTGGCGCGACAGAGCAAGGAGGCGATAACGGCAAGCGGTGTGGCGTCCGGCGGCGACGAGGCGATCGCGGTCGCAGCGGTACCGAAGCGGCGGCACGTGCAACCGCCTATGTGTGCGCTCCTCGGGCAGCATGATTGGCGGGTGGGATGTGCGGGTGGGTGGGGCATCGACGGGTGTGGGTGGGCGGGCGGCGGGGGACGTGGGGATGGGTCCGCGACAGGTGCGAGCGGGATGCGTGGAAAAAACATATGTATTCGAATGCGTATAAGCTCCAGCGGGCGCGCGGGCGGGCGGCCTTTTTTACAAATTATGCCAATCGTTCCCCTCGTTATGAAGGGGTATCGAGCAATCCTGGTCGTTTGTGTTGGAGGGGTCTACTGAAGCAGAAGTGTGTAACAAATTGCTCTGGACTTGAGCTTTGTTTTTTTCTTTTCTAAATGTCGATTACTTCTTCAGAAATTGCTTGTTCCACGTCAGAGTTCCATTGAATTCCTCTGATTATGAAGAATGGATATCACCGATCTTCCATGTTGTATCTTCTTCACTTTCTTACACTTCTTATGCTGGTTGCTCTCGGGTCATAAGAGCAACTCCAATGGGATGACCCATTTCGTCCGCAGCCGTCCATTTGGGTCGGCGCGGACACAAAAATCGGCCCAACGCGTCGACCCGAACGGACGCGCATCCGCTTTTCGTCTGCGGGCGACCCATTTCCGGCCATCTCCTTCTTCGACGCCCGCAAGCTGTTCGACAGTTTGCCAAGGTACGAAATGGACTCCGCCGACGAGTTCTTCTTCCACAATTTCTTTTGCGACTCCGATGATTCATCGTCCGACGACGAGTAGGAGATATTGGCTGCCGTGTTGGTCCATCACCACCTAAACAGCCAGCGCTCATTGTTCCGTGGCTCCATTTCAGGCCACCTTCCGGTGTTGAATCACAACCGAGAGAGTGGGCATTTCTTTCTCTGGAAGGACTACTTTGATACAACAAACCCGTTGTTCAAACATCACAAATTCCGCCGCCGTTTCCGTATGAGTAGGCATGTTTTCAACCGTATTAGAGAGAGAGTGGTCGGCTATGATGACTATTTCATGTGCAAAGAGGATGCCGTCGGCAAGATTGGTTTCTCCTCTTATCAGAAATGCACTGCCGCCATCCGAATGCTTGCATACGGAGTGCCCGGTGATCTCATTGACGAGTACGTCCGTATGAGCGAGTCTACATGCCTAGAGTCCCTGTATAAGTTCTGCAAGGTTGTTATTGCTTGTTTGGCACTGAGTACTTGAGAGAGCCGACAGATGAAGATACAGCCCGTTTGTTGGTGATGAATGCTAGAAGGGGCTTCCCAGGGATGCTTAGCAGCATAGACTGCATGCACTGGGAGTGGAAGAACTGTCCTTCTGCTTGGCAAGGGCAGTACAAGGGACATGTCAGGGCTTGCACTGTCATCCTAGAGGCAGTGGCATCTCAAGATCTCTGGATCTGGCACTCTTTCTTTGGCATGGCTGGATCACACAATGATATCAACGTGCTTGGCCGCCAGTGTTTTCTAGGCTTGTCAAGGCAACAATACAGTGTGAACTTTCATCCGCCAACGGCCACAACTACGACAAAGGACTGGGTGACGGTATCTATCCTCACTGGATGATGTCTAGTACACAACCTTCTTCTTGTAGACGTTGTTGGTCCTCCAAGTGCAGAGGTTTGTAGGATAGTAGCAAATTTCCCTCAAGTGGATGACCTAAGGTTTATCAATCGATTGGGAGGCGAGGGTTGAAGATGGTCTCTCTCAAACAACCCTGCAACCAAGTAACAAAGAGTCTCTTGTGTCCCCAACACACCCAATACAATGGTAAATTGTATAGGTGCACTAGTTCGGCGAAGAGATGGTGATACAAGTGCAATATGGATAGTAGATATAGGTTTTTGTAATCTGAAAATATAAAAACAGCAAGGTAACAAGTAATAAAAGAGAGCGTAAACGGTATTGCAATGCTAGGAAACAAGGCCTAGGGTTCATACTTTCACTAGTGCAAGTTCTCTCAAGAATAATAACATAATTGGATCACATAACTATCCCTCAACATGCAACAAAGAGTCACTCCAAAGTCACTAATAGCGGAGAACCAACGAAGAGATTATGGCAGGATACGAAACCACCTCAAAGTTATTCTTTCTGATCGATATGTTCAAGAGTCCGTACTAGAATAACACCTTAAGACACAAATCAACCAAAACCCTAATGTCACCTAGATACTCCAATGTCACCTCAAGTATCCGTGGGTATGATTATACGATATGCATCACACAATCTCAGATTCATCTATTCAAACCAACACAAAGTACTTCAAAGAGTGCCCCAAAGTTTCTACCGGAGAGTCAAGACGAAAACGTGTGCCAACACCTATGCATAAGTTCACGAGGTCACGGAACCCGCAAGTTGATCACCAAAACATACATCAAGTAGATCACGTGATATCCCATTGTCACCACAGATAAGCACATGCAAGACATGCATCAAGTGTTCTCAAATCCTTAAAGACTCAATCCGATAAGATAACTTCAAAGGGAAAACTCAATCCATTACAAGAGAGTAGAGGGGGAGAAACATCATAAGATCCAACTATAATAGCAAAGCTCGCGATACATCAAGATCGTATCACCTCAAGAACACGAGAGAGAGAGAGAGAGAGAGAGAGAGAGAGATCAAACACATAGCTACTGGTACATACCCTCAGCCCCAAGGGTGAACTACTCCCTCTTCGTCATGGAGAGCGCCGGGATGATGAAGATGGCCACCGGAGAGGGATTCCCCCTCCGGCAGGGTGCCGGATCGGGTCTAGAATGGTTTTCGGTGGCTACAGAGGCTTGCGGCGGCGGAACTCTCGATCTAGGTTTCTTTCTGGAAGTCTGGGTATATATAAGAGGTGTTGGCATCGGGAACAAGTCAGGGGGGGTCCCCGAGGCGGCCACGAGGTAGGGGGCGCGCCCAGGTGGTAGGGCGCGCCTCCCGCCCTCATGGTGGCCTCGGGACTCTTCTGGCCCATCTCCGATGCTCCGTGGGCTTCTTTTGGTCCAAAAACAATCTCCGTTGAATTTCAGGTCAATTGGACTCCGTTTGGTTTTCCTTTTCTGCCATACTCAAAAACAAGGAAAAAATAGAAACTGGCACTGGGCTCTAGGTTAAAAGGTTAGTCCCAAAAATCATATAAAATAGCATATAAATGCATATAAAACATCCCAGATGGATAATATAATAGCATGGAACAATAAAAATTATAGATACGTTGGAGACGTATCAAGCATCCCCAAGCTTAATTCCTGCTCGTCCTCGAGTAGGTAAATGATAAAAACAGAATTTTTGAAGTGGAATGCTACCTAGCATATTTATCAATGTAATTTTTCTTTATTGTGGCATGAATGTTCAGATCCGAAAGATTCAAGACAAAAGTTTAATATTGACATAAAAATAATAATACTTCAAGCATACTAACCCAGGAATTATGTCTTATCAAAATAACATAGCCAAAGAAAGCTCATCCCTACAAAATCATATAGTTTGGTCATGCTTCATTTTCATCACACAAAAATGCTCTCATCATGCACAACCCGATGACAAGCCAAGCAATTGTTTCATACTTTAGTATTTCTCAAACTTTTTCAACTTTCACGCAATACATGAGTGTGAGCCATGGACATAGCACTATGGGTGGAATAGAGTATAATGATGGAGGTTGTGTGGAGAAGACAAAAAAGGAGAAAGTCTCACATTGACGCGGCTAATCAACGGGCTAGGGAGATGCCCATCAATTGATGTTAATGCAATGAGTAGGGATTGCCATGCAACGTTTGCACTAGATCTATAAATGTATGAAAGCTCAACAAAACAAACTAAGTGGGTGTGCATCCAACTTGCCTGCTCACGAAGACCTAGGGCATTTGAGGAAGCCCATTGTTTGGAATATACAAGCCAAGTTCTATAATGAAAAATTCCCACTAGTATATGAAAGTGACTAAACAAAAGACTCTCTATCATAAAGATCATGGTGCTACTTTGAAGCACAAGTGTGGAGAAAGGATAGTAGCATTGTCCCTTTTTATTTTCTTTTTTTGGGCCTTTTTTTATTTGGCCTTTCTTTTTTTGGCCTTTCTTTTTTTATTTTTTTTATTTTGGACAACGCTCTATTAATGATGATCATCACACTTCTATTTATTTACAACTCAATGATTACAACTCGATACTAGAACAAAATATGACTCTATATGAGTGCCTCCGGTGGTGTACCGGGATGAGCAATGAATCAAGCGGAGTGACATGTATGATAAATTATGCATGGTGGCTTTGCCAGAAATACGAAGTCAACTACATGATCATGCAAAGCAATATGACAATGATGAAGCGTGTCATAATAAATGAAACGGTGGAAAGTTGCATGGCAATATATCTCGGAATGGCTATGGAAATGCCATAATAGGTAGGTATGGTGGCTGTTTTGAGGAAGATATAAGGAAGTTTATGCGTGATAGAGTGTATCATATCACGGGGTTTGGATGCACCGGCGAAGTTTGCACCAACTCTCAAGGTGAGAAAGGGCAATGCACGGTACTGAAGAGGCTAGCAATGATGGAAGGGTGAGAGTGTGTATAATCCATGGACTCAACATTAGTCATAAATAACTCACATACTTACTGCAAAAATCTACAAGTCATCAAAAACCAAGCACTACGCGCATGCTCCTAGGGGGATAGATTGGTAGGAAAAGACCATCGTTCGTCCCCGACCGCCACTCATAAGGATGACAATCAAAGAACACCACATGTTTCAAATTTGTCACACAACGGTTACCATACGTGCATGCTATGGGACTTGCAAACTTCAACACAAGTATTTCTCAAATTCACAACTACTCAACTAGCACGACTCTAATATCACCATCTTTATATCTCAAAACAATTATCAAGTATCAAACTTCTCATAGTATTCAATGCACTCTATATGAAAGTTCTTATTATACCCATCTTGGATGACCATCATATTTGGACTAGTTTCATAACCAAAGCAAATTACCATGTTGTTCTAAAAGACTCTCAAAATAATATAAGTGAAGCATGAGAGCAAATGGCAAACTACTCCGAAAGATATAAGTGAAGATCAATGAGTAGTTGAATAATTATGTAACTATGTGAAGACTCTCTAACATTTAAGGATTTCATATCTTGGTACTTTATTCAAACAGCAAGCAAAACAAAAGAAAATGAAATGACGCTCCAAGCAAAACCATATCATGTGGTGAATAAAAATATAGCTCCAAGTAAAGTTACCGATGAACGAAGACGAAAGAGGGGATGCCCCGGAAGGCATCCCCAAGCATAGGCTCTTGGTTGTCCTTGAATATTACCTTGGGGTGCCTTGGGCATCCCCAAGCTTAGGCTCTTGCCACTCCTTATTCCATAGTCCATCGAATCTTTACCAAAACATGAAAACTTTACAACACAAAACTCAACAGAAATCTCGTAAGCTCTGTTAGTATAAGAAAATAAATCACCACTTTTGGTACTGTTGTGAATCCATTCTAAATTAATATTGGTATAATATCTACTGTATTCCAACTAATCTATGATTCATACCCTCCGATACTACTCATGGATTCATCAAAATAAGCACACAACACAATGAAAACAGAATCTGTCAAAAACAGAACAGTCTGTAGTAATCTGTATCAAACGTATACTTCTGGAACTCCAAAAATTCTTAAATAAATTGGTGAACCTGAGAAATTTTTCTATGAATCATCTTCAAAAAGAATCAACCTAAAATCACTCTCCAGTAAAACATGGCAGCTAATCTCGTGAGCGCTAAAGTTTCTGTTTTTTATAGCAAGATCATAACGACTTCACCCAAGTCTTCCCAAAGGTTCTACTTGGCACGAACACTAATTAAAACAATAAAACCACATCTAAACAGAGGCTAGATGAATTATTTATTACTAAACAGGAGCAAAAAGCAAAGAACAAAAATATAGTTGGGTTGCCTCCCAACAAGCGCTAACGTTTAACGCCCCTAGCTAGGCATGATGATTTCAATGATGCTCACATAAAGATAAGAATTGAAATATAAAGAGAGCATCATGAAGAATATTACCAGCACATTTAAGTCTAACCCACTTCCTATGCGTAGGGATTTTGTGAGCAAACAACTCATGGGAACAATCAACTAGCATAGGAAAGCAAAACAAGCATAGCTTCAAAATTTTAAGCACATAGAGAGAAAACTTGATATTATTGCAATTCCTACAAGCATATATTCCTCCCTCATAATAATTTTCAGTAGCATCATGAATGAATTCAACAATATAACCATCACATAAAGCATTTTTTTCATGATCTACAAGCATAGAAAATTTACTACTCTCCACATAAGCAAAATTCTTCTCGTGAATAATAGTGGGAGCAAACTCAACAAAATAATTATCATGTGAGGCATAATCCAATTGAAAACTAAAATCATGATGACAAGTTTCATGGTTATTATTATTCTTAATAGCATACAAGTCATCACAATAATCATCATAGATAGCAACTTTGTTCTCATAACCAATTGGAACCTCTTCCGAAATAGTGGAATCATCACTAAATAAATTCATGACCTCTCCAAATCCACTTTCATAATTATCACAATAAGATTCAACACCCTCCAAAACAGTGGGATCATTACTTCCTAGTTTACACTCTTCGAAACCCACTTTCATCAATATAACCATCATAAATAGGAGGCATGCTATCATCATAATAAATTTGCATATCAAAACTTGGGGGACTAAAAATATCATCTTCATCAAACATAACATCCCCAAGCTTGTGGCTTTGCATATCATTAGCATCATGGATATGCAAGAAATTCGTACTAACAACATTGCAATCAAGCTCATCATTCACATATTTTATGCCAAGCATTCTATGTAATTATTCTTCTAGTACTTGAGCACAATTTTCCTTCCCATCATTTTCACGGAAGACATTAAAAGATGAAGCATATGAGGCACCCTTAATTCCATTTTTTGTAGTTTTCTTTTATAGACTAAACTAGTGATAAAACAAGAAACAAAAAGATTTGATTGCAAGATCTAAAGATATACCTTCAAGCGCTAACCTCCCCAGCAACGGCGCCAGAAAAGAGCTAGATGTCTACAACACAACCTTCTTCTTGTAGACGTTGTTGGGCCTCCAAGTGCAGAGGTTTGTAGGACAGTAGCAAATTTCCCTCAACTGGATGACCTAAGGTTAATCAATCCGTGGGAGGCATAGGTTGAAGATGGTCTCTCTCACAAACAACCCTGCAACCGAATAACAAAGAGTCTCTTGTGTCCCCAACACACCCAATACAATGGTAAATTGTATAGGTGCACTAGTTCGGCGAAGAGATGGTGATACAAGTGCAATATGGATAGTAGATATAGGTTTTTGTAATCTGACAATATAAAAACAGCAAGGTAACAAGTAATAAAAGCGAGCGTAAACGGTATTGCAATGCTAGGAAACAAGGCCTAGGGTTCATACTTTCACTAGTGCAAGTTCTCTCAAGAATAATAACATAATTGGATCACATAACTATCCCTCAACATGCAACAAAGAGTCACTCCAAAGTCACTAATAGCGGAGAACCAACGAAGAGATTATGGCAGGATACGAAACCACCTCAATGTTATTCTTTCTGATCGATATGTTCAAGAGTCCGTACTAGAATAACACCTTAAGACACAAATCAACCAAAACCCTAATGTCACCTAGATACTCCAATGTCACCTCAAGTATCAGTGGGTATGATTATACGATATGCATCACACAATCTCAGATTCATCTATTCAAACCAACACAAAGTACTTCAAAGAGTGCCTCAAAGTTTCTACCGGAGAGTCAAGACGAAAATGTGTGCCAACCCCTATGCATAAGTTCACGAGGTCACGGAACCCGCAAGTTGATCACCAAAACATACATCAAGTAGATCACGTGATATCCCATTGTCACCACAAATAAGCACATGCAAGACATACATCAAGTGTTCTCAAATCATTAAAGACTCAATCCGATAAGATAACTTCAAAGGGAAAACTCAATCCATTACAAGAGAGTAGAGGGGGAGAAACATCGTAATATCCAACTATAATAGCAAAGCTCGTGATACATCAAGATCGTATCACCTAAAGAACACGAGAGAGAGAGAGAGAGAGAGAGATCAAACACATAGGTACTGGTACATACCCTCAGCCCCAAGGGTGAACTACTCCCTCCTCGTGGAGAGCGCCGGGATGATGAAGATGGCCACCGGAGGATTCCCCCTCGTGAGGTGCCGGAACGGGTCTAGATTGGTTTTCGGTGGCTACAGAGGATTGCGGCGGCGGAACTCTCGATCTAGGTTTCTTTCTGGAAGTTTGGGTACATATAATAGGTGTTGGCGTCGGGAACAAGTCAGGGGGGTCCCCGAGGCGGCCACGAGGTAGGGGGGCGTGCCCAGGGGGTAGGGCACGCCTCCCGCCCTCGTGGTGGCCTCGGGACTCTTCTGGCCCATCTCCGATACTCCGTGGGCTTCTTCTGGTCCAAAAACAATCTCCATTGAATTTCAGGTCAATTGGACTCCGTTTGTTTTTCCTTTTCTGCGATACTCAAAAACAAGGAAAAAACAGAAACTGGCACTGGGCTCTAGGTTAATAGGTGTGTCCCAAAAATCATATAAAATAGCATATAAATGCATATAAAACATCCTAGATGGATAATATAATAACATGGAATAATAAAAAATTATAAATACGTTGGAGATGTATCAGTGGACCACTATTGTCAAGACAATACCCAACCAGGAGCAAGAGAGTGCCAGGAAGGATGTCAAGCGTGCCTTTGGTGTTTTGCAATCTCGATGGGGCATCATTCGGTATCCTGCTAATACCTGGAGCACGCAGAAACTACGGGAGGTAATGAATGCTTGTGTGATCATGCACAATATGATCGTAGAAGACGGGCGCCCGGAACGTCTGTACGATCAAGGCTTTCAGTTTTAGGGTGAGAATGTTGTGCGTGAGCATGGAGTAGCGGCAACGTTTGAACAGTTCATTCAATTTCATAAAGACATGCGTGATTGGGAAACTCACGTGCAGTTGTAAAATGATTTGGTTGAGCATATGTGGGCTCTTATTGGCAACCAATAGATGTATCTTCCTTTATTCGTTTGCAAAACTATGTGAAACATTTTTATTTTTTTCCGGCTTGTAAAACTATACTATTATTCGATAAACTATGTTATTTGACAATATGTTTGAATGCAAATCAATGTAATATTGGGCGGCCAGCCGGCCACGCCGACACATATGGATCGGCGCGTTGAGCGCACTGCCGACCCAAATCTAAAAAAGAGCGGACGCCGGGCGGGCGGCCGACCCAACGGACGAAATCGCCGTCCGTTTGGGTCGCCCCGTTGGAGCTGCTCTAAAGTCGAGTCCAACTGGGCGGCCCAATTTAGCCCACCGACCCACTCTCAAGAGTCCAGATGGTTCTAGCTTTACCAGAGCTGTGTAATAAAGGCATCTTCAACGTTGAACCGCAAATTTCTTACTATATCTGTCTGCGGACGGAGGAATTAGTCCGCGTATACGGATGCAGTAGCCGACCATACAATGCTATTATGTATATGTCCTATCCTGTATATGCAATGGCGGATCCAGGACCCTGGCCGGAGGGCCTGGGCCTGGGGCGTGAGGAAAACTTGCTTCGTTGACGATAGGCATAAGGGCACTGTGGCGATACTGTTCACTCGAGCTCTGAGAAGGGCATTTTCGAGGAAAGACCTCCTTTACGAACACCCGGCCGGCGTCCGATAATCCCAGCGCTTCATAAAAAAAACTCTACTTATGCATCCCTTTTCTAGTAGGGCGTTTTTGGAGGATGAGCTCCATGAAACCTGTTATTTAAATATAATCAAATTAAACAAAATGGTTTCAGTTTTTTAGAAAAAATATACACATATACAAGCACAACAGAATAGTTTGAATTGACAGCTGTGCACAAAAGAAAATCGTGGACGTTGACAATGAAGATTACATGTGCTAAAAAGCCACATATCTGTTTTTTGCATAGCCCTCATTTCTATGTATTTCATCATGAAAATTTACATATGTACATTTATGTCTCTGGATATATGTATATTTTTTTTAGATTTGTTTGGAATTTTAAAATATGAATTTTAATTCGGCCTCCATAGAGCTCGAGCTCCATTTAAGTTGAATTTCACCAGTTTGCAGCAATAAAAAACTAGTCAAATTTCCTACTGAAAAAAAGAAGAATTTCAACCTGGTGCTGTTGCGTTGGGGCACCTGCCCCCTACGAAGCACCGATACTTCAGAAGCTGCCGTATCGCCGTCCAGGACAGCGCCGATACTCCGATACGGCAGATACGGCTTCGATACGGGTATCCCAGAAGTATCCTCTTTTTTTATTTAAAAAAAAGAAAAAGATGCTGATACGCCTGGGATACGCTGGCGACACGGCTCGGACACGGCGAGCGACGGAACGCAGCCCTAAACGAGCCCAATAGCCCATGAGGCCACGACCACTAAACCAATTATTTCTCTCTCGCATTCTCGTCTCCATTCGACCACACCAGGAGCTGGATCGAGGTTGATCCACTGGAGTGTCCCGGCGGTGCCTCCTCCGCCGCCTAGAGTGGCTCACCACCGGCGCCCCCACCACCTGGAATCGCCTCTCCACCTGAATCTTCTGCTCTTCTCCACCACCGTCGCAACTCACAAGGTAAACAGCAATTACCCCGAGCCCCCTGTGATGTATGTGTGCTTGATCTTGATGCATGCTTCGCTGCTTGTTGGCTTCCATAGACCGTAGTAGTAGACTCTCTCATTACATCATTAGGTAGTAGTAGTACTATACTAATTTCGATCTGATGTATGCTTAGCTGCTTGATCTTGATGTATGCTTGGCTTGGCTGCTTGCTGGCTTCCATGTGTGCTTGCTGTGTTGCTGCTTGTTGATGTTTGTGGGATAAAATTATTACTTGCTGATGTTGTTATTGCTGCTGTATATTGCTAGGGAAGGAAATAGAAGTACAACATGGCATTGCAGGGAGTTCCATGGCAACAATTTGATCTCATCTCACACATTTCATTATTTTGCTTTTATTACATGTCATTTTATTAATTATTTATATATATACTCGCCGTATCGCATATTGTTGTTTCTAAAAATTGCCGTATCCCATATCATCGTACTCGTATCGGTGTCGCCGTATCGGTGCAACGTAGCCTGCCCCTTGTCTCTTCTAGGTTGTTCGGTGGCTCCTGCCTGAGCACCTGGTTGCTAGCAGTATGAAATGAACACGTACGTAGAAATACAAAAGCAACAACAACAAAAAAAGCCATGGCCACCGTCACTGGCTCGGCGCCAACTCACCGACCAATAGCGTCGTCGGTCGTGATGATCCATGCATGCATTGCTTCTGTAGAAAATTAAAAATGAGGCATGCAGGCGTATGTGCTGCGGCCAATGATAAGAGAAAACAAATGGTGTGAGATGTACGTAGACAGGTTGTACGTGGCCACACCTTATCGATAGAGAGGGAGGGACCGAGGCCGAGAGATGCCGACTGCTTTCCCAACCACCACAAACCTAACCTGTTTCGGACCATTTTATGCTGTGCTGATAGTACTACTTCTTGTACAACAACGAGGGGAGCATATCATTGGTTATCCGTGGCTCCCGGCAACTAAGTCGTACCCCACGTACTCCTATATACGTCCAGATGCGTTGTACGAGGGCATCTTCGAGTCGGACCCTCGAACCGCCGGGTGTACGTCGTGCGATCCAGACTCGGTTTGTCATCCAAAGCAGATTTGTATCGATGCGCCGAGCAGTTTAGACATATTTAAAATAAAATCAAGTCAGCGTAGATGATTTGCAGAAGTTCGGACATCAGTCATGTAGGACTCTGACATCATTGGCCCACCGGATCCCGCGGCTTCATCATTTTCATTTTCTCTCCTTCCTTCTTTCTCTCCTGCCTTTGCCGCCGCTTAACCACCCCGTCCGCCATGTCACGCCCCTGCCCGAACTCTACATCTATGTCACCTCCAGCGTTTTCAACCGGGTTCCACCCCGCTTCTCCTTCGTCACCGTTCAACCACTCTCCTTCAACAGTCCCGCCATATACCATCCGCTATTGCTATACTCACCATGCCCGGCAACTGTTCGATGAATTGCCAAAGCCAAAAAAGTTGTCCCTTCTATTTTCAAACAATGGATTCTGATTTAAAGTACATATATGAGCACTATGTTGAGTCATCCAACGAAAAGGATTACACGAATGAAACGGTGATGAAGCAGGCGAACCTTGAAGACGCAGAGCGTGCGGAATAGCATGTTCTCAATTTCAAGGATGACATGGTCATTGAGTGGTCAACCCCAAGAGGACGTGCGGCCATTTGACACTGATGAACGACTACAACGTTATCAAAGTGATTGGATTCTCTGGTTAACAGAAGTGCATGATCGCATTCCGGATGTTTACGTATGGCACGATCACAGATTCGTGAGAGGAGAACTACGGACGTTTGAGAGCACGTGCAGATGTCAAGACCATTCCTGCTTTGTGTGGAAGCTCTGGAAGGAAAATTCGGGTAGCACACAATCAGCGCCGTGTTGAACACCATGAAGTTGCAAGCCCAAATGCTGTACACGTCCTGCAAATAGTGGAGCAGGTGCCATTCATCACGGGGCTCACCAAATTCGCCAATTATTTTGGTCACTTCAAGTTATACGTACTACCAACCATTTGGACTACCCCCAGTTGCCTGTATTGTCCCCGAGATCTGACTGATAACTGAAGGAAGAGCTTGCTTGACTCTCCATCGCGTCCAGAGAGCTGCTGAAAACATCTGGCGAGGGAAGTTGGCCAGAAACTCAAGCAATCTTTTTTTGAACTGTAAAATTCACAAAATTCAGACCATGTTTCTGGTGTCATTTTGTCAGGAGATTTTTGTTACCACTGGTGCCGTGCCACCCTAGCCGATAACTCCTTCGTCTCTCGGAGCTGGATGACGAGGGGGAAGGCGCTGACCCCGGCGACGAACGGCGACGTGCTGTGCTGGGCGTCAGCGCTGTCCATCGAGGCCAGTGTGCACCACGGCGAGCTCCGGCGTGCAGGATCCCGAGGACCCGGGTGCAATTTGTTTTTGTTTTTGGGGTCGTGTGTGTTGTTGTACTGGACACGTACCCCCTGCCCCTAGTTTCTTCTAGGTTGTACCTGAGACGCAGGAATTCCTGAAAAGAGAAATAAAATCATGGGCACTGTCGCTGGCTCTGCACTGCAGTGACCACCTCACCGATCGGGATCGATATCTTGTCTAGCGTCGTCAGTCGTGACGATCCACGCTTCAGTAGGAAAGTAGTACGTCGAATATTATATTACTAAAAAAAATTGCGGCATGCAGGCGTGTGTGGTAGTGGCAGAAATCACATATTCGACCGGCATGTAAATCAAATCACAACCGACCTTGGCCACGAAAAAATTTCACTTTGTCTGACTCTTTGGTGTGGCGCCGACACTGGCGTCAGACCCTCACTGCAGCCTTCCCTTAGGGCGTCAGACGCCTTGCCGCTGGGCAGCCTGGTCCATGCCCCACAGACAAGATCACAGTCACTAAGACTTAGGCGCCACATCAGAATGTGCAGCCACTTAGCTCTGGGCGCACGGCTCAGGTTCCACTTGGGCTGGCCCCACCCTCTCTCCCTCCCACCCCACCCCACACACCCCCACCCCACCCAAACCCTTAGACTTGCGGCCCTCTCTTCCCCTCTCCCTCTCAAATCCTTCTCAAATCTTGCAAATCCGAGTATTTGACCGTGGATTTCAAGCCAACCCTCCTTAAGGTAATCTCCTCCGATCCCTCGTTTTCATCCATAGGAATTGTCACATTTGCTCAAATCTTGCTAGTTTGGGGAAACCCTAGTTTATGCTTGGATTTGCAAATTTATGTTGAATGATGTTATGTTTCTTTGCTAATTTGGGTTGTTTAGGCTTCCATAGTATGCTAGGGTTAGGGTTATGTGTGTTTGATGTTGGTGTTAGGGTTGTGGTAATTGTTATGTGGGGGTTAGGGTTATTAATTCATATATATGTTAGGGTATATGTGCGCAAATATTTTTCTTAAGTATTTACTTGATATATGTGTGTTTTTGATTATTGTAGGGATGGGGAGAACATGTGTTTATGTTCATCATGTGGATAAAGAGGCCTTTTTGAAAGGCAATGTTGAGACGGACCCGGATGAGCTTGACATGGTGTTTGAGAGTAGTCCTAGCTATGCGGAGCTTTTGGAACAAGTGAGGAAAGATTTGAATTGGATGGACCCAAGTGACGTTGTTGAGTTCGAGGGAAGGCATAATGTTGGTTTTGGAATGCACATCCGTTGGAAGACAATGCGTGTGAACTCCGAGCAACGTTGGGTTGCATACAAGGAGACGGTTGCCGAATCTCTAGACAAGGCTCTTGAGTTATTTGCCTCCAAGAAGGTTGAGTCTACTTTGGATGTAGACTTGAACGGAACCCTCCCCGTTGGTTGCTAGCACTCCCCCACCCATGAACCAAGATCAAATGAGTGAACCTCAATTCACGCAACAAGATTGGTCAACATTGAGCCCGACTCCAAACAACCAAAATGAAGGTTTTGAAGAGGAGAATGATGAGTACAAGGAGGATGACAACGAAGTTGACCTCCATGACAACAATGTGGGCGATCTCGACCAATATCATGTGCAAGAGACAATGGACCAATCCATCCCTTTTTCCCGTGCATATGCATCGGACTCGGATGACGATGGTCCCGATGAAGAAGTTGATGAGGAGGGTTCACGCCAAGGAGGCGAAGCATTCAAGAAGGTATTGAGGCGGGATCACAAGACACCATTGTTCAAGGATCTTAGTCTCATGGATGAAGCCGTTGTGGATGGTGGCAAATGCATATCTCTTGGAGCTAGGCCAAGTTCTCACCGTGATTTGGAAGACGGCAAGAACGGGATATATCCGGTTGTGAGTTTCAATCCTTCTTGGAATTGAAGATGTGGCTCGACAACTACTCGGTTACACATTATCGTCCACATATAGTGGCCAACTCGGACGTGAATGTGCGTTACGGTCAAATGTGAAGTGCCAACATGTCCATGGATTGTGCGTGCAAGGCCATGGAAAGGAGGTCCCACTTGGCGCATAGTGAGTTGTCTACCAACTCACATGTGCACAAGACAAGAGGGCGGATGGCAAGCTTGTGTACCAACAACACAGACAACTCACATCCGAGTTCATCGCCATGTGCTTTCCAACCAAATATCCACACTTCCAACAATGAGCATCAAGAGTGTCATTGACCTTGTGAAAGCCATCTTTCATTACAAGGTGAAGTACGGCAAGGCATGGAAGGCGAAGCAAGCCGCATTCAAGATGTTGTATGGCAATTGGGAGGAAGCATACAACCGACTCCCTAGGTTGTTGTTAGCTATGGCCGCCACAACCCCCGGCCTGGTTCCCGTGGTTGAGCCTCATGGGCACCAAACATTGATTCATAACGGGAGGACCGTGCGAGTATTTGGCCGTGCATTTTGGGCCTTTGAGCAATGCATGAGGGCTTTTGAGCATTGTCGGCCCGTCATCGTCATTGATGGCACGTTCTTGACCGGACAATACAAGGGCACTTTATTGGTTGCAATAGCAAGTGATGCCAATAACCGGGTGTTGCCTTTGGCTTTCGCTTTGGTTGAGGTGGAGAACAATGATAATCGGAGTGGTTCTTGCGTCAACCGAGAACAAGGGTATTACCTGTTGAAAGGGAAATTTGTGTCATATCGGATCGCCATCCCGGAATTCTAAATGCGGTGGTGGTTGACATTCCTGGACATACAAAGTTGCATCATCGATGGTGCATGAGGCACTTTTGTGCAAACTTCTATAGGGCATGTGGTATCAAGGAGTTGGCCGATGATCTTCGTGGATTGTTGTCTCGCTTTCACCAACAAGCGGTTTGCCGCATTGTTCAATGCATTGCTCGACACAAGAAACTTGACCCGGCGGTCAGGAGTTTCTCAATAGGAACATTGCCGAAAGGAATATGTGGGCACGTGCTTCGATGAAGATGGCCGGAGGTACGGTCAAATGACAAGCAATATGGCGTAATGCTTCAATAAGGTGCTCAAGGGTGTACGTGCATTACCCGTGACGGCAATAGTTCAATACACATTTGACAAGATGAATGCATACTTTTTAAAGTACTCAATGGAGACCGATAAGCAGATTCTTTGGTGAGAACAAGGATAAGCACAAGTACAATTTCCCACCAAAGGTTGAAGAATGGTTGGAATTTCAATCACGAAAGGCAGACTCAAGAAGCTGTACTATATGGCGACAACGAGTGGAAGTATGAGGTGAAAGAGCCGGAGGAACCACAAACGATGGCCGCCAACACGGAGGTTGGGCTTTCAAGGTCTGCCTAACACGGTGTGATTGCAGCTGCATGAGGCCGTCTTTGCTTCATCTCCCATGCTCGCACTTGTTAAATGCATCCCGGGTTAGGAATGTGGACGTCAATCACCCTCTTACCGTGAGGGAGTCCGAGTTCTCAATCATGACGGTAAAGAATACATGGACTCCACGGTTCCAACCATACTTGGACCAATCACAATGGCCGGAGTATCATGGAGTTCAACTATGGCCGGACCCGGAATTGAAGATCGTTAGACGGGAAAGACGTAAGACAAAGCGTATTAGAGGTGACATGGACGGATGGGGCCATGGTGGCGGTGGAGAATACGGCACCGGCCAATTCCAAGAGCCTTGTGAGCAATCCCGTTGTGGGGGCTGCAGTAATGGGGGACACAACACAAGAACTTGTCCCAAACCAAGAAAGAGATCAAAGAAAAATGGTGCAAGCACAAGCCAAACAAATGATAGCCAACCAAGTGAATCAAGGGGTAGCCAACCAAGTCAAACAAGTGGTGGAGTGCCAAACCACTCAAATCAAACAAGCCAACGAGGAACTAGGCAACAAAGAGGGAGTCATCTTGGTCTTAGAAGAGGCCGTGGTGGTGGTCTTGGCCGTGGTGATGGTCTTGGCTGTGGTGGTGGTAGAGGCCGTGGTGATGGTCTTGGCCGTGGTGAAGGTCTTGGCCGTGCTGGTGGTAGAGGTCGTGGTGATGGTGTTGGTCGTGGTGAAGGTCTTGGCCGTGGTGGTGGTAGAGGTCGTGGTGGTGGTCTTGGCCGTGCTGCTGGTAGAGGCTGTGGTGGTGGTGGTGGTATAGGCCGTGGTGGTGGCGGTAGAGGCCGTGGTGGTGGTGTAGGCCGTGGTGATGGTGGAGGCAGTGGTGATCTTGGCCTTGGCGGCGGCAGTAGTGGAGGAATGTTCACTTGGCTCAATGGACCATTGCCGTATGTGACTTACTATGATCTTGTTATTTTGGCTCAATGCTTGTGTTGTCATTTTGTATTATGTGACTGCTTGATGTACGGTGTGTACCGCTCATCGTAAGGCATGGCAGGACCAGAGACCCCGTGATACCGGATCTTCAGAGGTTCAAGCTTCTGCAAAAAACAAGTAATGACAAATCTTAGGGCATGTAAATTTCAACTAAAGGCAAATTTGCAAAATATTTAGATTACTCATTATTACCTTATCATTCTCACAAGCATCATGTAGGCCCGGTGTTGCACGTCAGAGACATCGCCTAAGCCAAACCATCCTTACAATTTCAAACAATAAACATATAAGAGTTCATCTTCATCTCAAATATCGGTATACACTAAACATATAACATGTGTTCAACTACAAGAATCTCAACATCTCCTTCTCACACAATGAATATGTCATATGTGTTCAAATTAACTAAACATCTAATGTTTCAAATAAACTCAACATCTAATATTTGAAATAAACTCAACATCTAATATATATCTAAACAAACTTCTCATATATGTCTACAAAAATCAACATCTCATAGTTATCTATAGAAATAGGCATCTCATACATATCTAAAAACTAAACAATATATGCTTTCACCAACAAGAATCATATATTGTGAACTAATAAATAACACTACGGTACTACCAATATGAATACACATCCTAAATCGAGCAAACCAAACAAATCAAGGGTTCCATCAAATCTTGGACAAATCTCTAGAATGGCAACAATTTTACGGAGCAAAAGAAAGAGATGGGAAGAGTTTACCTAGTAGGATTGATTGGGGATCGAATCCACGGATCAAATCTTACGATCCGAGAGGGATGTGGTGTGGATTAGATGGGGCGCCCGCGCCGCTGCTCTCTGTCGAGAGGGAGAGATGAACAACTGCCTGGTCGGGCTGGGTCGGCCAGCTTAAGTCACAAGCAGCGCCCAAGGGCTAGGCGCTGACGTCAAAGTGGCGCCTAGCCCTTAGGCGCTGCAGTGCGTGTGGGGAACAAGCTGGACCAGTGGCCACTGTGGCGGTGACGGCGACGCCTAAGGGAGGCGCTGCCAGATAAGAGGTCTGGCGCCCAGCTGTCGGGCGCCACACCAAAGGATCAGCAAAGTGAAATTTTTTCGTGACCAGGTCAGTTTGTGATTTGATTTCTGCCTCAGGTCAAATATGTGATTTCTGCTTGTGGTAGTAGTACTCGTAGCAACAAGAGAAAACAAACGGGGGATGCCGACAAGTTGTACCACGAACTACGTGGACCGGGCAGATGCGGATTGCTTTCGCAACCACCACGGCCTGCTTCCGGGCATTTTGTGCTGAGCTAGTAGCAGTGCTATTTATGTATTTCTCTTTAACACTAAGCTCCTTAATTTTAAAGCGTTCATAATTAATTAAGGTCTTCAATTGGAATTGGCTCACCCGGTTTTGACCGTATCAACAATTTCTCAAGCTTTCTCATTCAATTTTTTTATACTACACAATATGCTCTCTAATTTTTAAAGCCTCAGAACTAATTGAAGTCTTCGATTCAAAGTTGAGTCGCTCAATTTCTTTGACCGGATCAACAATTTCTCAAAGAGCTCTTCCATTCAATTATTTTAATTCACTATTGTTCCTAATTTTGAAGCTCTTTAATTCGATTGAGGTATTCAATTATCGATTTGGTTTAAGATTTTGATCAGGCCAATCATTATTCAAATTAATCAGTAGCAACCGCTTATTGAAACATATCAATCTCATGCACCCTTCTACTACCTAGAAAAAAGAAACGCCACCATGTGATACTGTAGCACCAATATAGTACATGCAACTACCGGCATGGTAATTTTCCCACATAAATATGGGTTTCTTAGCAAATAACACAGAATCACATCGAGAAAGGCCCACCAAATCATTGAACTATAAAAAGAACACTCCATCATATCCCCGCCCCGCCAAACTAAATATTCCATCAATTCCAAAATATAAGGGTATTAGCTTTTTGTAAAGTCAAATTCCTTTAACTTTGACCAACTTTAGAGCCAAAAATGTCAACATCCACAATATTAAACAAAAAAAATATGGAAATTGATTTCATGATGTATCTAATTATATCGATTTGGTATTATGGATTTTGATATATTTCTCTACAAATTGATCAAACTTAAAAATGTTTGTCTTTTCGAAAATGTAATACACCTTATATTTGAAACAGAGTGAGTAATGTTTCTAAGAAACCCAATAACACCAACGGCGTAGCAAAACACGCCCAACCCTTCTAGTCATTGGTGAATGGTGATCCGCTCCCCACAACAAGTCGTGCCACGCGTACTCGTCCACACCCGTTGTATAAACTTGCACCAGTGGGTTTTAAGAACAGAGTGGTTATTCGCAGGATTTTAAAAATACGGGAAAAAAACATAGTATTGCAATGTCATGCTCATCTCTATCCTATAATATTTTGATTTGTTTAATTGCGTCGTAGAAAAACAAAGGATTCTTTCAAATAGGAGTGGATGCGAGAAATCCAATGATGAAATGGTACAAAGGATTCGAATCAAACAACCAACATAGGAAAAGATCCTAAAGATTCTAGTCCTCCAAAATTCCCGTGAAAAAATCTTCGAATCGAAAGGTGCCCTGGCTTTTCTTTTTCTTCCAAAAAAGGTTAAGACCATAAATCAAAATTGTCCAACTTCATAATACCATCTTTATAAAAACAAATAAAAAAGAGTTTTGCTTAGGTACACCTCCTTAAAAGTTTACAAGATCTTAAAGTTACTTGAAAATGCTATCATCATATTGGACTGCAGATCAAGCGTATTAGATTGATTTAGATACAAAAGATTATATTATACTTCTTGATTCACGGGGCACCTTCTAATTTCTGCCTTCAATCCATCTATAATCTGCATCAAAATTCATAAACTTTTCTAGGGGGGTTACTGAAGCAAAGTTCACGGAAAATAAAACACAAGTTCTTGGGTATATAGCGTCACCTTCCTCTTGCTCTCGTCGGCGACACACAAAGAGAAAAAGCTCGATGTTGCATTTGAAATCTCCGAAACATCATCAGAACCAGGTGATGTCCACGGCTGAAAAGGCAACTGTCCAAACCGAAATAAAACGACAACATCGAACCACTGCTACATGATAGACTACCAGTGACGAACACCTTTTCTACTTCACCGGCGAGCAAGACTACCATTACTGGCACTCGCCACTAGTTAGCGGACAACAATATTTCACAACTAAACTCATTTTTACATGTAATACCTGCTCCTCACTAGTAATAAGCATACCAATGACGCATGACCAGTAATACTTGTCACTTATATTTTTTGTACCAATGACGCATCATATATTCTGCTCGCCACTAGCATGTTTTTTTTCATCTAAAACAACATACCAATATGACATCTAACATTACACATCTTTAATCAAGCAGTACATAAACCCGAACTTAATCATACATTAGTTGGATTCTAACTTAATGCAACATACTCCCTCCGTTCCTAAATAATTGTCTTTCTAGAGATTTCAACAAGTGACTACATACGTAGCAAAATAAATGAATCTACACTTTAAAACATGTCTACATACATCTATATGTTGTAGTCCATTTGAGATGGCTAGAAAGACAATTATTTGGGAACGGAGGGAGTAGTACTCAATATAGTCATTTCTCGAGTAGATTGCACATACACACACATTTCAGCATACATGTATTATATCATATGAACAATTTACCACACAAATGTCATACACGCGGAAAGGCGACACATGTACCAAGTGAAGGTGTATATGAGATCTCACATTTGGTGAGATCATGAGATAAACCCAAAAATTCATATTTAGACATTTCGAAGAAAAACTGAAATCATTTGACAACATCCATGTGGGGTATGTCTACAACTCCAAAAAAACAGCTCAAAAATCGATGTACATTTGGAGATTCAAAAAAGAAAATTTTGAATGTGAATATTGACGGCTTTGGGTGAATAGTACTTTGACACTATTCACGTCTAATTTTATCTTTTTTGTTTCTATTTATGCAGGTCGAATTAGGAGCTGAAACTTTTTGAGGTTGAACATTAACCATTGATGTGTGTTTACAATTATTTTGAGGATGTTTGAACATGTAGATCTTTTTCAAAAAAAAATCGATCTCATTGATCTCACCTAATATGAGATCCCACACAAGTCTCCCCGTGCTAATATCGAGGCTGCCCACTAGATGATGCTCGCTCCCTTGGACTGTCCCGTGGCAGGGCGTGGGTCTATTAGGCTTAGGCATAACGTGCTCATAGCCCCGGACGCAGAAAGAAGGGGGCGGTGCAGTCGCAGGCGGTCCTTGTATGTAAAAATCAATTTGAATAAACTGAAAAATGGTGGGACGGAAAAATCCAATCACGGAGGACTTTAACGTCGGAACAAAGTGATAGATCGAAACAAAATACTATCTTTAAATCAAAATGCAAGACGTCTTTGCAGTTCAAATTGACGTGCAAAAATGTCTTATATTTTGTCATGAAGAGAGTAGTATATTTTTTAGGTAAACGAAGTCGGCTTTTCCATTGTACACACTTGCTTTATATGTGGTCTATTCTTAACAAAACGGAATACCAACCATTGTTCAAAACAATGTTTATGCAGTTCGAGCAGGTGGCCAGGTTGGTTTTTAGCTTTTACCCACCATGAATGGCAGAATCTTCGGATCGGATCGCCAACTCTTTCAACATAGGCATACTGTTGGTCCTATATGACTACTGTTGTCGATATGTCGTTTTTTTATTTTTTTTTATTTTGTCAAACTGCTAGTGTTTGACCGTGTGCATCTTAGTTATACAAAGTTTCGGGGGTGCTCGCTATATTTTGTATACACTCGGTTCTACGTTTTGAGTTAATAAAAGCGTCATTTATCCAAAAAGTACAATGACTATGATGTAGTGCTAAACTCGGGTACCAATCTTGTCAATCCAGCTCGGGGCAAGCATCAGATAATCATCTTAATTCATCTCGTGGCAAGCGTGAGATTCTGTGACCCGATGATCATGCATGCCGCCCCTTGATGGTAGCCCACATGGCGATAGATAGGGTAGCCCCCCACGGCCCGGGCAGCCTGACAGGGACAGCGCCAGCTCGCGCGGTCTCGTCGCGCGTCCGCACTCCCGGCGAGCGACAATAAAGTCATATCCTCCATTTCTGGCTGTCTCATCAGTCTCAGAGCAAGCCTTCCGCCCGCCGCACGTAGAGAGATTGAGAGCTAGAGACGACGTCGACGGCAGCCATGGCCGGAGCCGGCCGCCGCCGCGTGGTGTTCTTCCCGTTCCCGTTCCTCGGCCACTTCAACCCGGTGCTCCGCCTCGCGGGCGCCCTGCACGCCCGCGGCCTCGCGGTGACCGTGTTCCACACCGAGCAGCGGGTGCCGGACCCGGCCGACTACCCCGCGGACTACCGCTTCGTGTCCCTCCCCGTGGATGTGCCCCCGGAGCTGGCGGCGTCCGAGGACATCGCCAGGATGGGCATGGCCATGAACGACGCCGCCGAGGCCCCCTTCAGGGACCGGCTGGCCGCGCTGCTCGCCGAGGAGGAGGGGGAGGACGTCGGCGTCCTCTGCGTCATCACCGACGTCGTCTGGTACTCGGCGCAGGCCGTGGCCAGGGAGCTCGGCGTGCCGGCGCTGGGCATCATGACCGCCAGCGCCGCCATCTTCCGCGTCTACATGGCGTACCAGACCTTGATCGACAAGGCTTACTTGCCCGTGCAAGGTGATGCATTTGCTTGATTTCCCTTCATGTACTCGCCATTTTTGTAGACCAGCAAACAAATTCTTGGATTCATTACCGGTAAGCTGGGAATGCATCGCGAGCTGAGACCGTTTGCTGGATGTGGATCTGTGCAGATGCGCGCAAGGACGATCCGGTGGAGGAGCTGCCGCCGTACCTTGTGAAGGATCTGCTGCGGCACGACACGAGCAAGCTGGATGACTTCGCGGAGCTGCTCCGGCACACCGTCGCCGGGGCGCGGCAGTCCTCGGGCCTCATAATCAACACCCTGGGCGCCATCGAGGCCGCCAACCTGGAGCAGATCCGCGAGGACCTGTCGGTCCCGGTGTTCGCCGTCGCGCCTCTCCACAAGCTGGCGCCATCGGCCAAGGCCAGCAGCCTGGGCGAGACGCAGGCGGACCGCGGATGCCTCGGCTGGCTCGACGCCAAGGAGCCCGGCAGCGTGCTGTACGTGAGCTTCGGGAGCCTCGCCGCCATGGACCCGCACGAGTTCGTGGAGCTGGCGTGGGGGCTGGCGCTGAGCAAGCGGCCGTTCGTGTGGGTCGTCCGGCCCAAGCTCATCCGCGGGTTCGAGTCCGGCGAGCTGCCCGACGGGCTCGGGGAGGAGCTGCGCGGGCGCGGCATGATCGTGAGCTGGGCGCCGCAGGAGGAGGTGCTGTCGCACCCGGCGGTGGGCGCCTTCTTCACGCACAGCGGCTGGAACTCGACGGTGGAGGCGATCTCGGAGGGCGTGCCGATGATCTGTCACCCGCTGCACGGCGACCAGTACGGCAACGCCAGGTACGTGGCCGACGTCTGGAAGGTGGGCGTGGAGGTCGACGCCTCGCACCGGCTGGAGAGAGGGAGCATCAAGGCCGCCATTGAGAGGATGATGGAGAGCGGGGAGGGGCGGGAGATCAGGGAGAGGATGAAGGGGCTGAAGATGGCCGCGGAGGATGGCGTCAACGAGCGTGGGTCGTCCCACACGCATCTCAGCGATTTGGTCGCTCTCATCAACTCGTTCTGAATTGAATTCCATATCTATCTGATGACGTTGTTGTTGTCATCTTGTTGATTTGATTTCTCTCATGTGGAATAAAGGAAACCTGTTTTCCAGTGAGTTCACGTCGTTTTTTGATTCACATGAAGACTATACGAAAGCAGGTGTAAGAGCATCTCCAACAGCCGCCCAACATACGGCGCATTAAAAACTATACTTTGATGCACGCCCTTCGCCTGATTTTGCGCGGCCGGCAGCGCTAGCTCCAACAGCCACGTTAAAATGCAGCGCGCGCGACTCGCCGAGGCATTGCCATATATTGCATTTTGGACACAAAATGAATTTCAAACAATCAAAATGCAATGAACATGGCATATAAATTTCACACAAACAAGTTGATGAATAAAAGTTCATGCCCACAAGTTCAAAATCATGTCCACAAGTTCATCCAACCAAGTTCATGACACAAACGAAAGACGCATCAAGCCTCGTCCTCGTCTTCGTCCTCATCTTCGGAAGACGATTCTTCCTCCTCCGAAGATGATTCTTCCTCCTCCTCATCATCATTTTCGCACCGCATCACGTGAAGCTCGGACGGTGTTGGCAAGGTCTTCAATGGCATCTTCATGGGAAGGTGTGTGAGGCACACCGGAAGAGATTCCGCCCATGGCGGCCGGAGGTGCACCCATGCCTCCCATAAGAGAAGCAAAATTCATGCCTTCCATGGCGGCCATGGCAGGTGCTTCAAAGCCACCCATGCCTCATCATGGAGACTACAAATATATAGAACAATGCAAATAAGCTATCTATATGTGAATGCATTCAAAAAATAACAAGAAAAATTGGAAAAAAATCTACCTTTGGGGCATATCGTCGAACACGTTGTGCGCGTCTGCCGCCGGCTCAACGAGTGAGCTCGACGGCGCTTCGGTAGCCGCCGCGTCCGTCACACGCCCTGCAGGCTTCTTCTTCCTCGCCTTCGAGGTGCCGGAGCCGTCCGCCGCCTTGTTCTTCTTCGCGGATGTCTTGCCCTTCTTCGGCCGCGCCGCATTTGGGAGCTTCGAGGGGAGGGGGCACGGGGCGGCGCCGGCGCGACGCCACCCACCGCCGAGGTCATCCGCGGCGGCATGAAGAGGCCGCGCACGAGGCCGATGCTCGGAGGAGCTCCGGCGGAGGCGAGGCCAACGCTCCCCGCGCTAGGGTTTGCCGCGACGGTGGTGGAGTGGTCGCGGCTGTAGGATGGGGTGAGCGGCGGCCGCGGCGTCCATCGGGTCCAGCCACGGCGCCCGGCGCGAGCGAAGGTGGCAGGTAGGAGAGAGTGCGGCGCGAACGCTCGTGTGTGCCGCACGCGAAAGCGGGCGCCCCAAATACACAGTGCGAGTTGACGATTCGGACCACGCGCCCAACTCCATATACGCGCGCTAAAATGACCAAATTTGTGGCGCGGCGCTTGTTTAGCGCGGCCGTTGAAGATGCTCTAAAACAACTGATTGAAAAACGGAGTGAAAATAGAGGAATATGAAATAAATGAACGTTTGAAATGCATGAGCTTGAAACGAAGGAATGCATAATTTGTAGAGAAACTATGCACTACTCCAAATTGGGTCATGCACCGACCTCACACATGCTCTATACTGTACTTGCACGGGCCATTTTATTGGAACACGCTCACGGAAAGCATTGGTTGAGTCACGAGAGGTATCCGTTACAGCTCCGTCCCTCTTGCCTTGGTCTTGATTTAAAAAAGAGGTCTGACTCAGGGCTTCTTCGATTTAAAGAAATTTTATAGATTTTCAAATTCCTGCATTGATAGTTTGATTCATAGGATTGAATTCTATAAAAAAAGTTCTATGAAATCATGTGTATTAGATTTTATTGAAAATCGAGCATCCACTTCAATCTTTTTTCACTTTTTTTATTTTTTTCTGTGCCATCAAATACTCTGCTAATATTTAAGTGGGCATGTCACTCCAATCCTTTATTTTCTCTATTCCTGTGTTTTGAGAATCCTACGAATTAAAGAGGACCTCAATGTTTCTCTTTCTGCAAAATCATAGGAAATCAACAGTGTTTCTCTGGATCGCAACAGTATTCCTCCAGACCGGTTCTTGCAAATCAAACCACGCTACAGTAGCAAATCCTATGGAACGAGCAATCCTACATTTTTCCTATAAAAAAATCCTTCAAATCAAACTGTAGGTACGCGTCTCGATGATTGTCACGTGAACCAGGCCAGCGCTGGCCGGCCAGCGGGCTCAAACTTTCGGCTCAGTCGCATCCCACGCGTTCGATCCAAACATTTTAGCCATCACATCACGGCAAGAGCGCCATGGACGAGCGACATAACCGGCGTCGAAGCTCGCCCGATCTCCGCCGCTCTCGCTCCCGAGCAGTTGTGCTTCCAGTAAAAAAAACAGAGGACGTGGTTGCAGCTTGCCATCTTGCCATGGTGCCAGCACGTCATCTCCGCCTTTTGTAGCAAAAAAAGTGTTGCAGTTCGCCGCTGTCGCCCCTGCAACACCGTTGCAGCAAAATCGCTCTGCCGGTTCCGGCAAACAATTTGCCATGGTCGCTGGTTCCAACAAAATATTTGTCGTGGTCGCCAGTTCCAGCAATCACGCGGTATACCCTGAAGTGACAAGCAGCAGGGAGATGAATTCATGGGCTCGCCGATGAAGTCTAGATGGAAGAGTTTGCCCTAACCACATTGGGTTAGAGGAGAAAAAGACTGATTTTACAGCCGACTCCATTTATCTCTATATACTACTCCCTCTCTTCTTAAATATAAGTTTTTTTAGAGATTTTAATAAGGACTACATACGAATGTATATTGACATATTTTAAAGTGTAGATCTATTTATTTTACTCTGTATGTAGTCCGCATTGAAATTTATAAAAACTTATATTTAGGAACGGAGGGAATACTTAAAAAAGAATAACATCTTCATGTCAGGTTAAGTGCTTCGTCCAACCTTACATCTTCTTTATATATCATTCCTTAAAAACCGTCATTCTTCCACTTTACTTTTTAAATAAGCTTATGTTTTATTTGGTAATCCAATAAAAATTACAAAATGAAATCCAAAAAAACTTAGGGTGTGTTCAGTTCCTGTCATCAGGTGGAACGTCATGGGTCCGTCCGGTTCCTATAGCCCATTCCCATGTTTAATTAGTCGAACGGACCGAAACCCACCAATCTCAGAAAATGGAATATTCGCTCTATATATGGAACCGAGGGACCTCCGATTCGGCCGGACGACAGGGAACGAGCCCCTCGCACACACCCAGCCCTACCCTCTCGTGACTCCCTCTTTCAGTGCCGCCAACCCTCCCGTGTCGCCCCCCGATCTCGATCTACCCCCCCCCCCCCTTCTCCTTCTCCGGCGCCGCAATCCCTCTTGTCCTTGTCGTCTCTCCTCCGTCATGGCACGCATCAGGATCTTGGCGGCGACCTAGTAGAGGGTGGGGACTGGCAGCGGGGCGGTGGACTGCCAGGGGCGGCAACTGGCGGCGCGGCGGCGACCTAGCAGGGATAGCCACTTCCAGCAGCGAGGCGACTTGCAACGGGACGGCTGGAGAGCAAGGAACGACCGGTGCGGCTCTGCATCTGGTTCTGCTACTAGCAGTGAAGGGATGGTACGTTTGGTCCTGCTGCTAGCAGTGAACGAGCGGTGAAGGTGGCAACTGGCTGTGAATGAAATGTTGCCGAAATTTCAGATTTTATGGGGTTCCATTTTTCATTCCATCTCTCCAACCAAACACAAGAACGGAACCAACCTGTTTCGCCTTTTTGTTGATACCAAACACTGAAATGGAATGGACCCGTTTCTCTGGTATGGAACCATTCCATTCCGTTCCACTTGGTTCCTTAAGAAAACACACCCTTACGTTCTCTCATAGTCCATCGCATGCAACCACGCCATGTCTCCCGGCCTATGAGCATGCTGCGGACAATAAACGCACGCCCTGCCGCAGGAAGGCCCGAGGGAGTGAGCTTTGTTTGCGGCGGCGACCTCGGTGTTAGTGCAGTCACTTAGCGTGTGTGTCGCCCTACAGTGTATATGATATGTGTATGCAGAGTTGTTGATATAAATAGTGTATGATAAAATTGTTGTATGATGAATTGAAATTCGGTCACGAACATGACGACCACTGAAAACACAGGTCCGCCCTCCCCCTCCAACACTATCCCCTCTCGTGTCGTCCGCGTGAGGCAGCGAGGAGGGGTCTTCGATCTCCACGGTCAGAGCCAGCCTCCTCCCTCCTCCAAAAGGCGCGGCTAGGCGAAGCTCAGCCGCCGCCAGCGGCGACGGGGCATCCACATATATAGGGCCCCATTGCCACTCATACTTAATACTCTC
Source organism: Aegilops bicornis (assembly GCA_021605145.1). NCBI lineage: Eukaryota > Viridiplantae > Streptophyta > Magnoliopsida > Poales > Poaceae > Aegilops > Aegilops bicornis. The sequence goes on along the minus strand of CM038675.1, from coordinate 118,779,258 downwards.
TCTGTTTTTATTTACTCAGCATATTAGTTTGACTGAAACCAAACTACTCCCTCCATCCACATATATAGGGCCTAATGCATTTTTTCAGACCACCGTTGACTATTGATAAAATTAATAGTATATAAGATGTATAAAGTGAAAATTATATCATTGGAAGCCTCTTTCACGTACGAATTTGACGGTGTGCCTTGTGCAAGTTGCATGTCATATATTGGTTCTCTAACATGTGGTCAAACTTAGCATAAAAATGCATTAGACTCTATACATAGGGATAGAGGGAGTGTATAAAGTTTGACCAAGTTAATAGAAAATATTATGAACATTTACAATAATACATTTATCCGTTTTGACGAAAAGTAATAAATATATATATATGAGTGGCAATGTGGCCCTCATTGATGGGGCCATTGGTTTTCTCTTGTTGCTGCTGCACACGGCCCGCATCTGCATGCCTCTTTTCTGCAAAAGAAAATGAATTGCTTCCTCCAAAAGGGAAACAAATTACACTAGGTTGAAATTTGGCTTTGATTTTGATTGTTGCAATTTGATGAAACTCAACTTAACGGGAAAAAAAAGGAGGAAGAGGGACAAAAATGCTAAATGGCGCTCGAGCTCCATGGAGGCCGAAATAAAATTCATATTTAAATGTTTCAAAAATTCTAAGAAAAATACACATATATCCAGAGACAGGGTGTGCATGTGTGTAAATTTTTATGATGAAATGCATCAAAATGAGAGCTACTCTGCATACAAAAAATCTCTGGCTTTGTCACGAGCCCTGTCCATTTCTATAGTCCATGAATTTTTTTCTGTAGCTCGCAATTCAAGGTAATTCATCATGAAATTTTACACACGTATACTCCCTACATTCTAAAATATGTCTATATACATCCGTATGTGATTCTTATTGAAATCTCTAAAAGGTTTTGTTTAGAAACGGAAGGAGTACGTATATGTTTTAAAAAATGATGCTGAACATTTGAATTTAAATTTTAAAAAAATTGAAGCATCTAGACTGTCGAGAGTTGGCCTGTGGGCTGAATCGGGCCAACTTTCTTCAGCCTGGTGGGACCAAAGTTTTATAGCCCAAGAGCAACCAGCATGATCGGACCGTTACGACGCGGCAAAGAAATTCAAGACAAGGAAGCAGATACATCATGGAAGCTCATTCGCAAAAAAAAAAAAAAAGCAGATACATCATGGAAGCTCCTCAGTGATATCCATTCGTCATAATCAGACCGAGTCGATGGCACTCTGATGTAGAACTGGTAGAAATTTCTGAAGCTCATGCCCGGAGAAATTTGTACCAAGGATGATGAATGAAAATGTTAAATGATTGTGGCAAGGCAAGGTAAAATGAAGAACACTGGTTCCTTTGTGAGTGGTGACTGAACCCACACTTGATTTCATAATGTTTCACGCAATGCCCGTGAACTTTGCCACGCTGGCCTCGACGACGCTGACGCTCGACACGTCGCTGTTCGTCACCGGGATCAGTTCAGCAACGCAGTGGTCGGATCGGTTGGCACCTGTGGTGAAAAAAAATCTGCTGGCAAAATGACACTACGAACATGGTCGGAATTTCGTGAAGTTTACAGTTCAGGCCAGGATGGATTTGTTTGCTGTACACGAGACTGTAAAATTCACCTGAAGCTGACCTGATGTTTTAAGCAGAAAAGTGTTTCTGCACACGATAGACTGTCAGGGAAACTCTTCCTTGAGGTGCCAGACACATACACCCATACAGGGGACAGTACAGGTAACTGGGGCTAGTAGAGATGATGGTTACCGTAACTTGAAATGACCAAAATAATTAACGAATTTCGGTGAACTCCATGATGTATGGCGCCTCCTCGACTACTTGCTCTGGGGCTAGCAACTTCATACCGCTGTTGTCTACTCGTTGGACGCTGCAGGATGCATCGATCATGTACGCCGACGGAGGAGATTCCGTTATGCTTGAGATGTTAAGGCACCCAGAAGCTCATGATAATCTCTCTCTAGAATCATTTCTGCCATCCAATGAGTACATCAGCCGGCTTGGTTCATATCCATATCTGAAAATACAAGTGTCAAGTACTACTGAAACTGGTTGGCCTTCCTCCTTCCTCGTGTAGCTTCCGCGTTACACCAAATCTTGCTCTGGAGACAGTAACAGAGCTTACAATTTTGACCCAAATGTGTGCCAGCAAGTTTGCAAACGGCGATATTGCAAGTGAAACGGCCTGCGGAGAAGCGCAGAACTACGTGAGCTGGGATGGAATTAATGCCACATAAGCTGCAAACGACATCATAGCAACTGCAGTGATGAGCGGCTTGTACTCATATCCGCTTTCAATCTTTTGAGAAAACTTCGAGACAGTCTCAAAGGATGATCACAGTGCAAGTTTACTCGGAGAGAGTCCTGCTGACAAACAGCAAATCGCGGATTCTGTCAGTTAACAGAGGTGTAGGATCATACAGAAAATAATAGCCTTAAGTTGTGTCCTGTTATATATTATTCTTAGAGCAATGCTTCGGTACACCCCCCCTCACAAAACGTATAAAGGATAGTATAGACTTTTCACAAATTGTATTCACTTTTCTACATATATGTTGTAGGTTCGTATAATACCCGGCGAACAGTCCTCCCACATGGGCTCAGCCCATTTAGCTTTTTTAGTTTTAATCATCAAAAAATGGATGTCGTCGGCTGAAGTCGAACTACAGCACTCACGCACTACATGTAAACGCACAAACCATCTGGGCTAGCACATCTGATATGCTTGCTAACCTTGTTTTCTTCTTGTTGTTCGAGAGACACAACGCCAAGAAAAAAAACAGCACCTTCACTCTTTGGTTTATGTTATTTTGCACGGTTTTTATTACGGTTTCTAGTTTTCCTGTTTTGTTCATAAAAGACTAATATTTGTTTTTTAAAATTATGCATAAATTTCAAAAAATGTTCATGCCTTTCAAACTTGCTCAGAATGTCAAAACACAAACAGTTTTTTATAAAATAACAAAATTTTAAACATGTACATTTTTTAAAAACAGTAACAAATTTGGAATTCCAGAAGAATATGAAAAAAATTGAATTCGAAAAATTTTAATTTATGAGAAATAGAAACAATAAACAGAATAAATGAAAAGTCAAAGAAGACGAAAAATGAACAAGAGAGAATATAAAAGAGAAAAAGAAAAACACGGTTCACGACCTTCGAGAATGTCCCAAAGCCGGAAAAAAATTGCTGGGAAGCCAAGGTTCCCAAAACCGAGAAAACATTTTGGCAAATTTCCTTAGTGAACTTTTTTGAAAATTTTCAGATCCATGAATATTCTGTAAAAAATTGATGAACTTTTTCAAATCCGAGAAAACCTTAGGGCTGGTTTTTCTTCGGTTTTACATGGGTTTTTATATTATTTTGTTTTCTTTTCTTTTATTGATTTTGAAAAAGTTCATCAAAAATCAAAATAAGTTTATCGATTTTGAAGGAAAGTTCATTGATTTGGGAAAAATCACAAATTTGAAAAGAAAACATTGATTTAGAAACAAAATTCGTCAATTTTATAAAAAAGTTCAACAATTTTCAAAAACAAATTGCCAATTTGCGAAATAGTTCATGAATTTGAGAAGAGAACTGATCAATTTTAGGGAAAAAAATTCACTGATTTGGAAGAAAAAATTCAAGAATTTGAAATTTTGCCGTCATTTTCGAAAAAGAAATCACTAATTATAAAAACTTCACGCATTTAAGAAACAAAAAACAAAAAGAAAATACCAAACAGAAAATGTTCCGCTTTTCCAGCGTCCTATTTTAAGTACTAGAAAATGTAAACAACATGTGACCTCCTGTTGCCGAGTTGGTTAGTGCGGTTGTGCTAATTCCTGGAGGGCCTGGAGGGCCTATGTTCGAATCCTGCAGGACGCATGATTTTTTGCGGTTTCATAAAAAAAGAAGGCTGAATGGGCCAGCCCGCGGCAGGGTGTGCACGTCCGTTCATGTACAGTGTATACGTGTTTGTCAAAAAAAAAAAACATATACGTGAAGAGTTTATAAATTATGACTATCATGCCCTTACTTATGAAGAGGTATCGGTTAATCTGAGCCGTCCTTGTGTTTAGGGGGGGTGTACCGAAGCAGAAGTGTTATTCTTATAGGCTAATCACAGTACTTGTTTCTCTTATAATGTACAACTGCATGTTGTAAACTTGTTAGATTAAATGGATAGTACTGAAAGGATCAGACAAAAATTGAAGTATCTACTTCAGTTGTCAAACTACAAGTTTTTGATCCACAAGAATCATCATGAAGACATGAAAAATCACAACCAGGAAAAACTCAGCACAGTAATCATCCCCAGAAGGGTATCATTCAGCAAACATAACATCCAATCACAGAACTTAATTAACAAGATCTGAGAAATATTGTCAGATATGGATATGAACCAAGATCTGAGAAATTGAGATAAAGTAGATCACATCCATTGCAAATTTCCAACTAGCTGAAGGTGAAGTGGCGACATGTTGATGTGATGCAGGATTCAGCTTCAGCTAATCCACATCAACCAGCCCAACCAAGTTCAGAATCACATCAAGCAGAGCAGAAAGGCCAAACAAATTCACCAAACGCCTGCAGAAAAGTGCAAGAAACTGAATCACACAGGGACCAAAGATAAATAAACAGAGCGCCCCAGCAAAATCGCGAAGCCCAAGGGGAACGGCATATTGTCCAAACCTATCACTTGCATAATTAGCTTGCTTCATGTCACAAGAACATTGCAGAATCACGGAGCAATTTATAATCAAACAGTGACACTGGGGGACAGAATAAGCATGACAACTGAACTTTTCCATTGCAACTTCATTCAAGCATCACGATACATCATATCAACACAAACAAACAGAAGCACCGGACACACACCCGGATCAAAAGACAAGAACAGCCACTGGCCAGCATCCGCCGACGAACCAAGACCTAGGCCCTCTCCCCGCGGATGCGGCGGGCGAGCTGGATGTCCTTGGGCATGATGGTGACGCGCTTGGCGTGGATGGCGCAGAGGTTGGTGTCCTCGAACAGCCCGACGAGGTACGCCTCGGCGGCCTCCTGCAGGGCGGAGACGGCGGAGCTCTGGAACCGCAGGTCCGTCTTGAAGTCCTGGGCGATCTCACGGACGAGGCGCTGGAAGGGGAGCTTGCGGATGAGCAGCTCCGTGCTCTTCTGGTACTTGCGGATCTCACGGAGGGCGACGGTTCCCGGGCGGAACCTGTGCGGCTTCTTGACGCCGCCGGTGGCCGGGGCGGACTTGCGGGCCGCCTTGGTGGCCAGCTGCTTCCTCGGCGCCTTGCCGCCGGTGGACTTGCGCGCCGTCTGCTTGGTGCGGGCCATTGGGATGGAGGGGCTGGGGATCTGGCTGCTGCTGCGCTGTGGAGTTTGGAGATTGGGATTTCACTCCGCGGTGGACGATTTGGTGGAGGAATGGAGGTGGGTTTTAAAGGGGATCGGACGAGGATGGGTTTGGTGCTTCGCGCCGTCGCGCGCGGTAATTTGGGGATCCAGATTTCGGCCTGGCTGGCCGGGCGGAGGAGGGTGGGATGTGCGCCGTTGGATCGCGGCCGAATGGAGGGTGGCGATTTGGGTTTGTGGCGTCACGCGGATCGCGATCCGTGTGCTCTATGAGCTATGCCGTGGACTGATGGATGAGTTCCGTTTTGGCACACCGGTGAACGAGCTTCCCTTTTCTTTTCTGGCATTTCGAATGTACTGCTGCTAGTAGATCAAAATGCATATTTGCCCGTATTTTTTGATGATTTTTTTTCTGATAAAAAGTCGGCACTTTATTAATCAAGCAACATAGTTACATAGAGTATTCGGGATGCAAACCTGGAGTAGAATGAAAAACACAAAGACCATTATAGTCCATACAAGACTTGGCTAAATAATGAGCTAAAACATTAGATTGACGACGAATATGCTTCAACAACACAGAAGAGATGCTCGACGCGCCATATTTGATGTCCGACACTACTGAGCCCACCAGCGAACGGACACGGACAGAAGAATTGACCCTCTGCACCAGGGATAGACAGTCGGAGGCGAAGATCACCGAGTCGCATCCTTCCTCCCGTGCAAGATAAACAGTTCGCCGAAGAGCCAAGGCCTCAGCCAACTCAGGTACATGCCTTCCATTGGCTGCTTGTCGGTAGGCAACAACACATTGGCCATCAGAATTTAGAGCGGACACCCCTGCACCAACCTTCCCTAGCTCGGAGAAGATCGCAGCATCAGACATGAATAAAAGGGAACCTAGTGGCGGCGAAGACCAAGCAGTGCTTGAAGCAATGCTCTCACGCGTACGCGCAAGGTCCGGGTTGTATAGATGCCGAACAACCAGATCCACATAGGCTTTAATCTTGAAAGCGGTACGAACAGGGTGCAGCTCATCTTCATTGTTTCATGCAGAATTCCGCGCCTCCCGAATGTGCCAAACAGTCACAACCATGACTGTAGCCATCAGGTCTGAAGAATGTGAAAGGAAATTGAAGAGCCACTGTCTTGGCGAAGAAACATTAGACCGCCATAACTCAATGTCAAAGGATCACAAGCAAAAGGACAGAACAAGAGCGAGTGCTCGATACCTTCCGTTCTGCCACAGAAACAGCACAGGTCGGACGTTGGAACATGACGGCGTTGGAGTTGGACACCGGACGGGAGGCGGTCGTGAGCAAGTCTCCATATAACCACTTTCATCTTGTTTGGGGCTTTGATAGACCAAATGGATTTCCAGCTCTTCTCAGCTACCCCGCCATCAAATGACATTACTCGCCCAGAAGCACTATGCACCCTTTGGAACTGAGCAGTTCGAGCAAGTTATAAGCTGAGCGAACTGAATACTCGTCAAATCTGGTATGAGGCCATCTCACATGATCTTCCTTGCCATGTCGGCCAACTGGAAGCAACAAAATCTCATTGTCAATCTCGTCCTGGAAGAAAGCTTGGACCATTTCCTCGCTCCAGGAACCTTGATCCTCGGCCAGGAGACACTTGACCGTAGCAGTAGACGGTACCGGGAACACAGTTTGAAGCAAATCCGTCGGCGTGGACGGTATCCAGTGATCACCCATAATCCGAACAGCAGATCCATTGCCAATGCCCCATTGCGCCCCATGTTGTAGTAGCTCCCGAACGAACAAGATGATGCGCCAAGTGTAGGGGGCAGATCGCGGGGCTTCAGCATGCCAGACATCACCATGGGGAAAGTATCAGCCCTTCAGAACGTGAGTGGAGTGGGAGTCCGGCGAAGTGAGAATGCACGAGCCTTGCCATCCAAGCATGTCCTGGTTGAACAGGGCCCTGTCGCGGAATCCCATCCCGCCAAGAAATTTTGGAGTGGTAAGCCATTCCCAAGACCACCAGTGCAATTTTTCTTTCCATTCTCACATCTCCACCATTGGTCAGCGATGATCTGTTGGAACTTTTCACATGTGATGATGGGAAACTGGAAGCTGCTCATGACATGTGTCGGAATTGCCTGAATACCAGACTTGAAAAGTGCCTCCTTGCCCGTACGAGGCACGGGACGATCCGACCAAGCATGCGTCCGTTACCAAGCCTTGTCGGGCCAAATTTTGAAAATGGCCGTAGGCGTCTATCCTACCTCAGTAGGCATCCCCAAGTATGTTTGCTGAAGTGCTTCACTATCGATCCCCAACTGAAATTTGACCCGATTCTTCACCGCTTCAGCACAATGAATTCAAAAAAAGGATGAATTCTCTTTATTGATAAGCTAGTCGGAACCATTACAGTACCTGTCTAAGGTAGCCTCCGGAGCAGCCACACTCCGTGGATCACTTCTCCAAAGAAGATGATGTCATCAGCGAAGAGAAGATGTGAGATAGGTGGGCCATGAAGACCATTACGAATGCCTTGAAGAGGAGAGGAGATGTGGCACAGTAAAGATAAGTATTTCCTTCGGTGAGAACCAATTTATCAACCCAGTAGGAGAATCATGCAAAGCCTCGTGAACAACACATGTACCCACAAAAGCAAATACTTGCACCCAACGCGGGTAAAAGGGTTGTCAATCCCCTTGAAATCGTTACTTGCAAAGATTAAATCTCGTAGTGGTGATAGTAAAATAAATTACAAAATAAAATAAAACATAAAATTGCAGCAAGATATTTTTGGATTTTATATATGATTAAAGTAGACCCGGGGTCATAGTTTTCACTAAAGGGTTCTCTCTCGAGCACATAGCATACGGTGGGTGAACAAATTACTGTTAGCAATTGATACAAAAGCGCATAGTTATGATGATATTCAAGGCAATGGACATATATATAGGCATCATGTCCGAGACAAGTAGACCAACTCCTGCCTGCATCTACTACCATTACTCCATCAATCGACATCTGTCCATCATGCATCTATAGTATTAAGTTCATGAAAAAAAGAGTAACGCCTCTTAAGCAAGATGACATGACGTAGACAAAGTAAACCCAAGAAATATGAATAAACCCATTAATGGAAACAATACAAATACGTGTCTTGTCTCCTAGTATCACTGGGATATAGATAATGGCAAGATTGAACCCATCACAAAGCACCTCTGCCAGTGAAGATAAATCAATCTAGTTGGCCAAACCAAACGGACAGATCAGAGAGAAATACAAAACTGTAATAATCATGCATAGTAAAGTTTAGAAAAGACCCCATTACTTATCATAAATATTCAGATCATAAACCCATAATTCATCGGATCTCAACAAACACACCACAAAAGAAGATTACATCAGATATAAACTCCAAGAACGTCGAGGAGAACATTATATTGAAGATCATAGAGAGAGAAGTAGCCATCTAGCCACTAGCTATGGACCCGCAGGTTTGTGATGAACTACTCATGCATCATCGGAAGGCAGCAAGGATGATGTAGAAGCCCTCTGTGATCGATTCTTCTCTCGAAGAGTACCGGAAAAGGCCTCCAAATGGGATCACGGAAGAACAGAAACTCGTGGCGATGGAAAAAATGTTTTTGGTGGCTCTCTGTTGGTTTCTCAATATTTGAGAACTATAGAAGTGAATTAGGTCGGACGGAGCCTCGAGGGACCCACAAGGTAACAGGGCATGCCTTGTTGCCTTTCGTCTCCTCATATGTCCTCTAGTCTCCTCCCGAAGCTTCCAGGGTCTTTTTTGTCTAGAAAAATTGTCAAAACGTTTCATAGCGTTTGAGCTCCGTTTGGTACTGATTTTTTGGAAAACAAACAAACAAAAAACAGCAATTGACACTGGGCACTAGGTTAATAGGATAGTCCCAGAAAAATGATATAAAATAACATATAATTGCATATAAAACATCGAAGATTGATACTATAATAGCTTGAAACAATTAAAAAAATTATAGATAGGTCTTAAAGTCCGGGGCGATCTCCCGGACGAGGCGCTGGAAGGGGAGCTTGGGGATGAGCAGCTCCATGCTCTTCTGGTACTTACGGATCTTGCGGAGGGTGACGGTTCCCGTCCGGAACCTGTGCGGCTTCTTGACACCGCCGATCGCCGACGCCGACTTGCGAGCAGCCTTGGTGGCCAGCTACTTCCTGGGCACCTTGGCACCGCTGGACTTGCGGGTCGTCTGCTTGGTGTGGGCCATTGGGATGGAGGAGAGAAGGGGCGTTGCTGCTACGAAAAACTGGTGTTTGGAGATTGAGAATGAGAATTTCACTTCGCGGGGGTGGGTTGGGGAGGAATGGAGGTGGATTTTCAAGAAGATCGAGGATGGGTTTCATTGGTGCTTTTGCACGCGATGATTTGGAGATTTGGGTTTCGGCCACGCGGGACGGGCCACTAAGGGTGGAACATGCGTCGTTGGATCACGGTTGAATAGAGGTTGGTGATTTGGGCTTGCGGCCATCACGTGGACCAAGAGTCGTCGACTCCATGAGCTGTGCTGCACAGCATGGTGAACGTGTTTTTGTTGGGTAACGTAGTAATTTCAAAAAATTTCCTACGCACACATAGAATCATGGTGATGCATAGCAACGAGAGGGGAGAGTATGTCCACGTACCCTCATAGACCGAAAGCGGAAGCGTTAGCACAACGCGGTTGATGTAGTCGTACGTCTTCACGATCCGACCGATCCAAGTACCGAACGCACGGCACCTCCGAGTTCAACACAAGTTCAGCTCGATGGCGTCCATGAGCTCCGATCCAAAGAATGCTTATTTGGAGAGTTTCTTCAGCACGACGGTGTGATGATGGTGATGATGATGCTACTGACGCAGGGCTTTGCCTAAGCACAACTACGATATGATCGAGGTGGATTATGGTGGAGGAGGGCACCGCACATGGCTGGGAGAGATCAACAGATCAACTTCTGTGTCTAGAGGTGGGCCCCTCCCCTCATATATAAAGGAGCAAGGGGGAGGCCGGCCGGCCCCTGTAGGCGCGCCAAGAGGAGTAGTCCTCCTCCTATTAGGAGTAGGACTCCCCTCTTTCCTACTCCTACTAGGAGGGGGAAAGGAAGGGAGAGAGGGAGAAGGAAAGGGGGGCGCCGACCCCCCCTCTCCTAGTCCAATTCGGACCAGACGGGGAGGGGCGCGCGGCCTGCCCTAGGCCAGCCCCCTCTCTCTCCATTAAGGGCCATAAGGCCCACTATTTCTCCCGGGGGGGTGTTCCGGTAACCCTCCAGCACTCCGATTTTCTCTGAAACCACTCGGAACACTTCCGATTTCCGAATATAGTCGTCCAATATCAATCTTTATGTCTCGACCATTTCGAGACTCCTCGTCATGTCCGTGATCATATCCGGGACTCCGAACTACCTTCGGTACATCAAAACACAAAAACTCATAATACCGATCGTCACCAAACTTTAAGCGTGCGGACCCTACGGGTTCGAGAACTATGTAGACATGACCGAGACACGTCTCCGGTCAATAACCAATAGCGGAACCTGGATGCTCATATTGGCTCCCACATATTCTACGAAGATCTTTATCGGTCAAACCGCATAACAACATACGTTGTTCCCTTTGTCATCGGTATGTTACTTGCCCGAGATTCGATCGTCGGTATCTCAATACCTAGCTCAATCTCGTTACCGGAAAGTCTCTTTACTCCTTACGTAATGCATCATCCTGCAACTAACTCATTAGTCACATTGCTTGCAAGGCTTATTGTGATGTGCATTACCGAGAGGGCCCAGAGATACCTCTCCGACAATCGGAGTGATAAATCCTAGTCTCGATCTATGCCAACTCAACAAATACCATCGGAGACACCTGTAGAGAGCACCTTTATAATCACCCGATTACGTTGTGACGTTTGGTAGCACACAAAGTGTTCCTCCGTAATCGGGAGTTGCATAATCTCATAGTCATAGGAACATGTATAAGTCATGAAGAAAGCAATAGCAGTAAACTAAACGATCAAGTGCTAAGCTAACGGAATGGGTCAAGTCAATCACATCATTCTCCTAATGATGTGATCCCGTTAATCAAATAACAACTCATGTATATGGTTAGGAAACTTAACCATCTTTGATCAACGAGCTAGTCAAGTAGAGGCATACTAGTGACACTATGTTTGTCTATGTATTCACACATGTATTATGTTTCCGGTTAATACAATTCTAGCATGAATAATAAACATTTATCATGATATGAGGAAATAAATAATAACTTTATTATTGCCTCTAGGGCATATTTCCTTCAGTCTCCCACTTGCACTAGACTCAATAATCTAGTTCACATCGTCATGTGATTTAACAGCAATAGTTCACATCACCATGTGATTAACACCCATAGTTCACATCGTCATGTGACCAACACCCAAAGGGTTTACTAGAGTCAATAATCTAGTTCACATCGCTATGTGATTAACACCCAAAGAGTACTAAGGTGTGATCATGTTTTGCTTGTGAGAGAAGTTTAGTCAACGGGTCCGCCACATTCAGATCCGTATGTATTTTGCAAATTTCTATGTCAACAATGCTCTGCACGGAGCTACTCTAGCTAATTGCTCCCACTTTCAATCTGTATCCAGATTGAGACTTAGAGTCATCTGGATCAGTGTCAAAACTTGCATCTTTATTCCTATGCCTCCATAATCAAGAAACATATCCTTATTCCACTAAGGATAATTTTGACCGCTGTCCAGTGATCTACTCCTAGATCACTATTGTACTCCCTTGCTAAACTCAGTGTAGGGTATACAATAGATCTTGTACACAACATGGCATACTTTATAGAACCTATGGCTGAGGCATAGGGAATGACTTTCATTCTCTTTCTATCTTCCGTCAGGTCGGGTTTTGAGTCTTACTCAATTTCACACCTTGTAACACAGGTAAGAACTCTTTCTTTATTGTTCCATTTTGAACTACTTCAAAATCTTGTCAAGGTATATACTCATTGAAAAAACTTATCAAGCGTCTTGATCTATCTCTATAGATCTTGATGCTCAATACGTAAGTAGCTTCACCGAGGTCTTTCTTTGAAAAAAAACTCCTTTCAAAAACTCCTTTATGCTTTCCAGAAAATTCTACATTATTTCTGATCAATATTATGTCATTCACATATACTTATCAGAAATGCTGTAGTGCTCCCACTCACTTTCTTGTAAATCTGAGCTTCACCACAAGTGCAGATAAAATTATATGCTTTGATCAACTCATCAAAGCGTATATTCCAACTTTGAGATGCTTGCACCAGTCCATAGATGGATCGCTGGAGCTTGCACATTTTGTTAGCACCTTTAGGATCGATAAAATCTTCAGGTTGCATCATATACAACACTTCTTCCAGAAATCCATTTAGGAATGCATTTTTGACATCCATTTGCCAGTTTTCATAAAATGTGGCATTTTTCTAACATGATTCGGACAGACTTAAGCATCGCTACGAGTGAGAAAATCTCATCGTAGTCAACACCTTGAACTTTGTCAAAACCTTTTTTTGACAAGTCTACCTTTGTAGATAGTAACACTACTATCAGCGTCCGTCTTCCTATTGAAGATCCATTTATTTTCTATGGCTTGCCGATCATCGGGCAAGTCAATCAAAGTCCACACTTTGTTCTCATACATGGATCCCATCTCAGATTTCATGGTCTCAAGCCATTTCGCGGAATCTGGGCTCATCATCGCTCCTCATAGTTCGTAGGTTCGTCATGGTCAAGTAACATGACCTCCAGAACAGGATTACCGTACCACTCTGGTGTGGATCTTATTCTGGTTAACCTACGAGGTTCGGTAGTAACTTGATCCAAGTTTCATGATCATCATCATTAACTTCCTCACTAATAGGTGTAGGCATCACTGGAACTGATTTCTGTGATGAACTACTTTCCAATTCGGGAGAAGGTACAATTACCTTATCAAGTTCTACTTTCCCCCCACTCACTTCTTTCGAGAGAAACTCCTTCTCTAGAAAGGATCCATTCTCAGCAACGAATATCTTGCCTTCGGATCTGTGATAGAAGGTGTACCCAACAGTTACTTTTGGGTATCCTATGAAGATGAACTTCTCCGATTTGGGTTTGAGCTTATCAGGATGAAACTTTCTCACATAAGCATCTCAACCCCAAACTTTACGAAACGACGGCTTAGGTTTCTTACTAAACCACAGTTCATACGGTGTCGTCTCAACGGATTTAGATGTTGCCCCTTTTAACGTGAATGCAGCTGTCTCTAATGCATAACCCCAAAACGATAGTGGTAAATCGATAAGAGACATCATAGATCGCACCATATCTAATAAAGTACGGTTATGATGTTCGGACACACCATTACACTGTGGTGTTTCGGGTGGCATGAGTTTGTGAAACTATTCCACATTGTTTTAATTGAAGGCCAAACTCGTAACTCAAATATTCGTCTCCGCAATCAAATCGCAGAAAACTTTATTTTCTTGTTACGATGATTTTCCACTTCACTCTGAAATTCTTTGAACTTTTCAAATGTTTCAGACTTATGTTTCATCAAGTAGATATACCCATATCTACTCAAATCATCTGTGAAGTTGAGAAAATAACGATACCCACCGCGAGCCTCAACATTCATTGGACCACATACATCAGTATGTATGATTTCCAACAAATCTGTTGCTCGTTCCATTGTTTCGGAGAACAGAGTTTTAGTCATCTTGCCCATGAGGCATGGTTCGCAAGCATCAAGTGATTCCAAAAGCCCATCAGCATGGAGTTTCTTCATGCGCTTTACACCAATATGACCTAAACGGCAGTGCCATAAATAAGTTACATTATCATTATTAACTTTGCATCTTTTGGCTTCAATATTATGAATATGTGTGTCACTACGATCGAGATCCAACAAACTATTTTCATTGGGTGTATGACCATCGAAGGTTTTATTCATGTAAACAGAACAACAATTATTCTCTGAAATTAAATGAATAACCATATTGCAATAGATATGATCAAATCATATTCTTGCTCAACGCAAACACCAAATAACATTTATTTAGGTTCAACACTAATCCCGAAAGTATAGGGAGTGTGCGATGATGATCATATCATTCTTGGAACTACTTCCAACACACATCGTCACCTCGCCCTTAACCAGTTTCTGTTCATTCTGCAACTCCCGTTTTCAAGTTACTACTCTTAGCAACTGAACCAGTATCAAATACCGAGGGGTTGCTATAAACACTAGTAAAGTACACATCAATAACATGTATATCAAATATACTTTTGTTCACTTTGCCATCCTTCTTATCCGCCAAATACTTGGGGCGGTTCCGCTTCCAGTGACCAGTCCCTTTGCAGTAGAAGCACTCAGTTTTAGGCTTAGGTCCACACTTGGGCTTCTTCACTTGAGCAACAACTTGCTTGCCGTTCTTCTTGAAGTTCCCCTTCTATCCCTTTGCCCTTTTCTTGAAACTAGTGGTCTTGTTAACCATCAACACTTGATGCTCTTTCTTGATTTCTACCTTCGTCGAAGCATCACGAAGAGCTTGGGAATCGTTTCCGTTATCCCTTGCATATTATAGTTCATCACGAAGTTCTAGTAACTTGGTGATAGTAACTAGAGAACTTTGTCAATCGCTATCTTATCTGGAATATTAACTCCCACTTGATTCAAGCGATTATAGTAATCAGACATTCTGAACACATGCTCACTAGTTGAGCTATTCTCCTCCATCTTGTAGGCAAAGTACTTGTTAGAGGTGTCATACCTCTCGACACGGGCATGAGTTTGAAATATTAACTTCAACTCTTGGAACATCTCATATGCTCCATGACGTTCAAAACGTCTTTGAAATCCCGGTTCTAAGCCGTAAAGCATGGTGCACTAAACTATCAAGTAGTCATCATAATGAGCTAGCCAAACGTTCATAACGTCTGCATCTACTCCTGCAATAGGTCTGTCACCTAGCGGTGCACCAAGGACATAATTCTTCTGTGCAGCAATGAGGATAAACCTCAGATCATGGACCAAGTCCGCATCATTGCTACTATCATCTTTCAACATATTTTTCTCTAGCAACATATCAAAAATAATAATAAACATGGAGCAACATCGTGAGCTATTGATCTACAACATAGTTATGCAAATAATATTAGGACTAAGTTCATGATAAATTAAAGTTCAATTAATCATATTACTTAAGAACTCACTTAGATAGACATCCCTCTAGTCATCTAAATGATCACGTGATCCAAATCAACTAAACCATGTCCGATCATCACGTGAGATGGAGTAGTTTTCAATGGTGAACATCACTATGTTGATCATATCTACTATATGATTCACGTTCGACCTTTCAGTCTCTAGTGTTCCGAGGCCATATCTACATATGTTAGGCTCGTCAAGTTTAACCCGAGTATTCTGCATGTGCAAAACTGTCTTACACCCATTGTAGATAAACGTTGAGCTTATCACACCCGATCATCACGTGGTGTATCGGCACGATGAACTTTGGCAACGGTGCATACTCGGGGAGAACACTTATACCTTGAAATTTTAGTAAGGGATCATCTTATAAAGCTACCGTCAAACTAAGCAAAATAAGATGTATAAAAGATAAACATCATATGCAATCAAAATATGTAACATGATATGGTCATCATAATCTTGTGCTTTTGATCTCCATCTCCAAAGTACCGCATGATCTCTATCTTCACCGGCATGACACCATGATCTCCATCATCTTGATCTCTATCAACATGTCGTCACATGGTCGTCTCGCCAACTATTGCTCTTGCAACTATTGCTATCGCATAGCGATAAAGTAAAGCAATTATTTGGCGCTTGCATCTTATGCAATAAAGAGACAACCATAAGGCTTCTGCTAGTTGCCGATAACTTTGTTACAAAACATGATCATCTCATACAATAAATATAGCATCATGCCTTGACCATATCACATCACAACATGCCCTGCAAAACAAGTTAGACGTCCTCTACTTTGTTGTTGCAAGTTTTACGTGGCTGCTACGGGCTGAGCAAGAACCTTTCTTACCTACGCATCAAAACCACAACGATAGTTCGTCAAGTTAGTACTGTTTTAACCTTCTCAAGGACCGGGCGTAGTCACACTCGGTTCAACTAAAGTTACCCGCCAGCCACCTGTGTGCAAAGCACGTCGGTAGAACCAGTCTCGCGTAAGCGTACGCGTAATGTCGGTCCAGGCCGCTTCATCCAACAATACCGCTGAACCAAAGTATGACATGCTGGTAAGCAGCATGACTTGTATCGCCCACAACTCACTTGTGTTCTACTCGTGCATATTACATCTACGCATAAACCTGGCTCGGATGCCACTGTTGGGTAACGTAGTAATTTTAAAAAAATTCCTATGCACGCATAGAATCATGGTGATGCATAGCAACAAGAGGGGAGAGTATGTCCACGTACCCTCGTAGACCGAAAGCGGAAGCGTTAGCACAACGCGGTTGATGTAGTCGTACGTCTTCATGATCCGACCGATCCAAGTACCGAACGCACGACACCTTCGAGTTCAGCACACGTTCAGCTTGTTGACGTCCCGCGAGCTCCGATCCATCAAAGCTTCGCCGGAGAGTTTCGTCAGCACAACGGCGTGATGACGGTGATGATGATGCTACCGACGCAGGGCTTCGCCTAAGCACCGCTACGATATGATCGAGGTGGATTATGGTGGAGGGGGGCACCGCACACGGCTGGGAGAGATCAACAGATCAACTTGTGTGTCTAGAGGTGCCCCTGCCCCCGTATATAAAGGAGCAAGGGGGAGGCCGGCCGGCCCTGTAGGCGCGCCAGGAGGAGTCGTCCTCCTCCTAGTAGGAGTAGGACTCCCCTCTTTCCTACTCCTACTAGGAGGGGAAAGGAAGGGGGAGAGGGAAAAGGAAAGGGGGGGCGCCGCCCCCCTCTCCTAGTCCAATTCGGACCAGAGGGGGAGGGGCGCGTGGCCTGCCCACCCTCCGACACTCCGGTTTTCTCCGAAACCACCCGGAACACTTCCGGTGTCCGAATATTGTTGTCCAATATATCGATCTTTACGTCTCGACCATTTCGAGACTCCTCGTCATGTCCGTGATCATATCCGGGACTCCGAACTACCTTCGGTACATCAAAACACAAAAACTCATAATACCGATCATCACTGAACTTTAAGCGTGCGGACCCTACGGGTTCGAGAACTATGTAGACATGACCGAGACACGTCTCCGGTCAATAACCAATAGCGAAACCTGGATGCTCATATTGGCTCCCACATATTCTACGAAGATCTTTATCGGTCAAACCGCATAACAACATACATTGTTCTCTTTGTCATCGGTATGTTACTTGCCCGATATTCGATCGTCGGTATCTCAATACCTAGCTCAACCTCATCACCGGCAAGTCTCTTTACTCCTTACGTAATGCATCATCCCACAACTAACTCATTAATCACATTGCTTGCAAGGCTTATTGTGCATTACCGAGAGGGCCCAGAGATACCTCTCCGACAATCGGAGTGACAAATCCTAGTTTCGATCTATGCCAACTCAAGAAGTACCATCGGAGACACCTGTAGAGCACCTTTATAATCACCCAGTTACGTTGTGACGTTTGGTAGCACATCTGGTAATCGGGAGTTGCATAATCTCATAGTCATAGGAACATGTATAAGTCATGAAGAAAGCAATAGCAGTAAACTAAACGATCAAGTGCTAAGCTAACGGAATGGGTCAAGTCAATCACATCGTTCTCCTAATGATGTGATCCCGTTAATCAAATGACAACTCATGTCTATGGTTAGGAAACTCAACCATCTTTGATCAACGAGCTAGTCAAGTAGAGGCATACTAGTGACAGTATGTTTGTCTATGTATTCACAGATGTATTATGTCTCCGGTTAATACAATTCTAGCATGAATAATAAACATTTATCATGATATGAGGAAATAAATAATAACTTTATTATTGCCTCTAGGGCATATTTCCTTCAGTTTTCTCTTTTTTTAGAACAGAGTACAAACGCAAGCACTCATATATAAGCGCATACACTCACCTCTATGAAAGCACACACGCACACCCTACCCCTATGAGCACCTCCGAGAGACTGAGCCGACATGTCATCTTGAGATTTTACAAAGTCACTGTAGGCGCCTCGCAGTCGACGGGAACGTCTCCTCCCACTGATAGTGTATCGTCGGAAATCCTGAAATAAATTCATTAAATGCACATGCTTTGGCCCCTGGTGAGGTGGGGATACCACTATCCTCCTAACCATCCAACCACAGGTTGGTTCGCAGTTTTCTCTTTTCATCTTTTGGCATTTCGGATGTACAGTAATACTACACTCCTACCAGCTAGATACGCAGTGATCTAAGAACTCTTATATTTTTTTATAAAGGGAGTACTTGTTTCTTTTTTCGGGGAAACTAGCAAGAGATTTCACAGAAAATCAATTTGGCTCCTGGGCCAAAAATATTGTTTGAAATGTCAAAAAAAATTGAGACAAATTTTTTATGTTTTGTTAGTCATATCCAAATGCTACCCCCAAATGTTGAGCCAAAATGCCCTTCCCGAGATTTCGATGGTATTGCTACAAGGACAATCAAGATGAGTGAGTTTATGTGACATTACATGTGCACCTATACTATACTCGATGTTTGTTATGAAATATTCCCTCGGTTCCTTTATGTGAGGTGTGTAATTTTTGGCAGGGTGACCAATGCACAAAATTATAAACAATTTAGGATGAAATTCCCCTTGGCAAATCGTTGGTTAGTGAAAAGTAAATCAGTTAGTTTAGGAAAGAAAGAGATACACGCAATCGAGAGAGAGATAATTTTCTTCTTTTACTACAAGGAGAGATACATGCAATCAGGAGAGAGGATACTTTCCTTTTTTCTGGAGGGCTAAGAACGGTATTAGGAGGAATTATAAGAAATGCACCTTACATTGTGAAATTTTATCAAAAAAATAAATACACATTATATATTTATTGTAGAAAGGTAATTATTGTTACCACAACAACTGCCGCCAATAAATAGAAGCGTACATAAAAGATATCCAACCTAAAGATACACGAATATAAACAATTGAAGACCAGATCCGAATGGATCTACCATCTTGTCTGGTCATGTTTTTTTTCTGGCCGGGTTTTTATTCTTGTTTTCTTTATCTCCATTTTGGGTTGGTTTTGTCGTATTTTCTTTTCTTTTTTTATATTTTCCTTTTCCATTTTAATTTTCATGGTTTTTTTCAATTCGTGAAATTTTCAAAATTCATGAACTTTTTCAAACAAAAACTAAATCAAATTCATTATTTTTTGGTCTCAAATTCGTGATTTTCCCCTCAAGTATGAGTTTTTTTAAATCAATGAACTTTTTTTAAAATTATGTTTTTTGAAAAAATACACGTTTTTTTTTCAAATTTATGAACTTTTTCCTGCAAAATTGATGAAGTTTTCAAATCCGTGAACTTTTTCAGATTCTATTTTTCCAGAAGTTAACCGGTCAATAAGTTGACGTGTCACTGGAGATCATTTAGTGTAAGAGAAAATTGAGCGTTGCACAAACTTGTGATGGTGAAGAATAAAAGCGATAGATTGCATAATAAAGTTCGTTGTCACAAGGGGCAATGCAACGTGACGTTCTTTTGCACTAAGGGGTTGAGCATACAAACAAATAAGCGCATGGCTACCTCTGCTTCCCTCTGCGAAGGGCCTATTTTTTACTTTTATGTATTTACTTTTATGCAAAGAGTCAAAGTTTCTTCTCTCTATTCATTTTTATTTTTCTCCTTTGGCAAGCATCATGTGGTGAGGAAAGATCTAGGCACATATGTCCAATTGAATATGGGTGGCATGAGTTATTATTGTTGACATCACCCCTGAGGTGAATAAGTTGGGAGGCGAAACTATACGCCCTCATCTTTCTATGTGTCCGGCTGAAACGTTTTGCTCATGTGTATGCGATAGTGTTAGCAATCATAGAAGACTATATGATGGTTGAGTATGTGGACTTGCCTAAAGGCTCCGATACGTGACCCTTTCTGAAAACATGATGAATTGTATTTGCAAAGTTGACTGAGAACATAGTTTGTTGGTTTCTAATAGAGTTTATGCTTTATACTTTGATTGTGTGATAAACTGTTACTTATCATGAGAAGTTTATGATAAAAGCTCTATGATAAAAGTCTTAAGTTTAAATTTATTGTTGTTATAATAATCTACATGATGCTTCTATGTCCGTATTTTTTTTATCGCCACCTCTCTCTCTCTAAGCATGTGGACATGTTTTTCGATTTTGGTTTTTCGCTTGAGGACAAGCAAGGTCTAAGCTTGGGGGAGTTGATACGTCCATTTTGCATCATGTTTTCTACTGTTATTTATGATGTTTTTATGCATAATAATGCTTTTGGAGTAATTCTAATGCCTTTTCTCTCATAATATGCAAGGTACACACAAAGAGGGAGAATTTCGGCGGCTGGAAATCTGGACCTGGAAAAGCTACATCAGGCTACCTATTCTGCACAACTCCAAACAAGCTGAAACTTCAGGGATAATTTTTATGGAATATATGATGAATATTAGAGCAAATAAGTACCAGATAGGGCCCACCAGGTGGGCACAACCCACTGTTGGATTCTACGGTAGGGTGCGTCGACTGCAAATTAAAATTTTCCTACACGCAGAACATCCATGAACATGCTACGGGAGATGGATCACAGTTTGTTACCACTAGACGCGCAGTGCCGTGCAACGGAAGAAGAGTTGGGGCAGCGCGTCCGCGTGGATCGTCTCCTCCTCGTCCGATCTCCCTCGAACAACTGGTCGTCTGATCCCACGTACAAGTTCGCCGGAGTGGCGCAAGCGCACCGCCTCTAATGGTATCCGCGCGTGCAGGAGGAACAACGTGCGGTGGACTGCAAGGTCCGATCACACAGTCGGAGGCAAGTGGAGGTGGCTATTCGCAACACATGCAAACCCTAGTCGCAGCGCCGAAGCGATCACCCGTATGAGTGTGCCGCACCTCCACTTTATATAGGAATCCGTCGCGGGCTCAACACTTGGGCCTCGCATGGACCCTAAAGCCCAAAGTCTACTCGGTCACGTTCCTAGTCTAGTTCGGATCACATCCGACCAGTGTCCTACGAACCGACCTCGTAGGTTCCTTCCCTTAAGCGCGCGACTCCTTAGGTTCAAGTCGGCTTGGTCACGATTCGGATCACCTCCGACCTGCACGGTTGGTAGCGGCCTCTAGCAAGGTGTGCCGACCACCAAGCAGACTATGAAGCTGGTTAGGCGAACCTGTACAACGTGTCACACTTCTGTTCCCTTTGCCGCACGATATATGTTGTCGGGCTCAAGGCGAGACTGTCATCCTTGTGCTAGCCCGACCCCTTTTCTCGTTCCAGTGATGCCGACCACAATCCGAATTATCTCATAATCCTTGTCGCATGGCCATGCTTCTCTTGGTCGGATCACACGAGGGGCCCAGAGTATATCTCTCCTGATCGGAGGGGCAAATCCCATCTTGCTCGACCATGTCTCGCAAAGCATGGGATCGGACAAACCGAAACCTACCTTTGTAACTACCCGATCCACAGAGTAGCGTTTGGTCGGCCCAAAGCAAGTCTGTCACCATCCCGAGTACATGCGGCTCAGGTCTTAGGACATAGAACGTATGTTGTACTAGAGACTCACAGATGACATATCGCTGCGTCTCATAGTTGGGTCTGTCCGACTCAGACCTTATCTCGACTCGGATCCGACTACGTCGAATCCAACCAGACCTTTCCAAGTCCATATTATTCGGTTAGCATCCAATGCTCCATGGCTAGTGAGTCCAAGCCATCGACCGTGTCATATGCCAGTCTAGTCATTTGGCGTCCACACAGCCCTTTCGACTAGGGACCTTTTAGGACAGTCATCATACAATGCATAGTCCCACAAACAAGTCACGTACTTGCTGATACACATCATTGATAATGTCCAAGGACTATCTTTATTCACAAACACATAGGAAATATCATCATACATGATTGCCTCTAGGGCATATCTCCAACAGTATCCCACTTGCACTAGAGTCAATCAAATAGACATCAAATGCCCATAGCTCTAACGTGCCCCTCATGCTTGGGTTGTGGAAGCGACTTAGTCAACAGATCTGCAACATTTGCATCCGTGTGAATCTTGCATAACTCTACATCACCATTCTTTACGATCTTTCGTATCAGGTGATATTTCCGGTCTATGTGTCTGACCTTGTGGTGATTCCTCGGCTCCTTGGCTTGTGCGATGGCACCAGAATTATCACAATAATGTTCCAACGGTTTCACAGAGGCTGGGAAAATACTAAGATCATCTAGAAAATGCCGTATCCAAACACCTTCCTTTGCAGCTTCACAAGCCGCAATGTATTCGGCTTCTGTGGTATAATCGGCCACCGTATCCTGCTTGGAACTCATCCGATTACTGCTCTCCTCCGCTCGTGACGCATACGAATCCGGTTGTGATCGACAATCATCTCTGTTGGTTTGGAAACTAGCATCAACGTAACCCCTTACGACGAGCTCTTCCTCACCTCCATAAACTAGGAACATCTCTTTATTCCTTTTCAGGTACTTCAAAATAGTCTTTACCGCTGCCTGATGACTCTCACAGGTTGGCCTGGTATCTGCTTGTTAGGCTTATTGCAAAATCAACATCGGGCCTTGTACATATCATGGCATACATGATGGATCCGATTGCCGAGGCATACGTAATCCTACTCATCCCGCTTCGCTCATCGGATGTCGAAGGACTACGAGTCTCGCTTAGCCTTATACCATGTGAGAGTGGCAAGAACCCTTTCTTCGCCTCACTCATGTTGAACCGCTTCAACACTTTATCTATGCACGTGCTCTGGCTTAAGCCGAGCAGCCTCCTCGATCTATCTCTATAGATCTTAATGCCTAAAATATAGACTGCGTCACCAAGGTCCTTCATCGAAAACTTGCCATTCAATGATCCCTTGACCGAGTTTAGCATCGAAACATCATTTTCGATCAGTAGTATGTCGTCCACATACAAGATCAAAAACACTATCGAGCTCCCACTTAACTTCTTGTATAAACAAGAGTCCTCTTTGCTTTTGATGAAACCGAGACCAGTGACGACCTCATCAAAATGAATGTTCCAACTCCGAGATGCTTGCTTCAACCCATAAATGGATCTCTTGAGCTTGCATACCTTACTAGTGCTAGTCGGATCGAAAAAACCCTCGGGCTGTATCATATACATGTCCTCGGTTAAATTTCCGTGAAGGAAAGCCATTTTGACATCCATCTGCCATATCTCGTAATCGAAATATGCAGCTATAGCTAGTATGATCCTCACCGACTTCAGCGTCGCCACAAAGTAGTAAGTCTCGTCGTAGTCAATTCCTTGAACTTGTCCATAACCTTTAGCGACAAGCCGAGCTTTGTGGATCTAAACATTTCCATCCACATCGGTTTTCTTCTTAAAGACCCATTTGCAACCAATGGCGATTCGCCAGTAGCGGATCAACCAAGTCCCAGACTTGATTCTCATCCATGGACATTAACTCGGATCTCATGGCCTCCAGCCATGCCTCGGAATCTGGGCTCACCATCGCTTCCGCATATGTGGCCGGCTCGTCGCTTTCGAGCAACAATACATCGCGCACTCTGTGCAATCTCTCCGACCTCCGTGGTTCCGATGCCGCTTCCACTACGGGTTCCCTGACTAACTCCGGTACGATCTCATCACCAGCCGAGCCATCCCCGAGTGGTCCTCGAATTTCTTCGAGTCGGAACGTCCTCCCACTGGCCTCCCGACTGAGAAACTCTTTCTCAAGGAAAACCCCGTTCCGAGCAACAAACACTTTGTTCTCTTCCCGGTTGTAGAAGCTATATCCCAAGGTTTCCCTCGGATATCCCACGAATATGCATTTATCCGACTTAGGTGTAAGCTTGTCTGACATAAGTCGCTTGACAAATGCTTCACAACCGCAAATCTTTAGAAAAGACAAACTGGGACTCTTCGGTCCACATCTCATGTGGTGTCTTGTCTACGGATTTTGATGGTACCCTATTAAGTGTGAAAGCTGCAGTTTCTAGAGCGTATCCCCAAAATGACAAGGGTAAATCCGATTTGCTCATCATAGACCGGACCATGCCCAACAAGGTCCTATTCCTCCGTTCCGACACGCCGTTTCTCTATGGCGTACCCGCAGGTGTGAGCTGAGGTACTATACCTTGACTTCTCAGATGTTCATCAAACTCCTGGCTCATGTACTCACCTCCACGATCAGATCACAGAAGCTTTATAGTCTTGCGGAGCTGATTCTCAACCTCGTTCTGAAACTCTTTGAACTTTTCAAAAGTCTCCGACTTGTGCCTCATCAAATAGATATATCCATATCTACTCAAGTCGTCGATAAAAGTCACGAAGTACTGATAGCCACCTCTGGCGGTTGTGCTCATTGGACCACACACATCACTATGTATAAGTTCCAATAGCTCGGACGCCCTCTCGCAACTCTTTGCGAAAGGAGACTTAGTCATCTTGCCGAGCAAGCATGATTCACATGTCTCGAACGACCAAGTCGGACGGGTTAGGAGCCCATCATCATGGAGCTTCTTCATGCGTTTCAGACTAATGTGTCCAAGCCGGCAATGCTAGAAGTATGTCGGATTTATCTCATTAGGCTTATGCCTCTTGACATTCATGTTATAAACCGGTTCCTGTTCTAGATTCAATATAAATAGCCCATCAACAATGGGTGCATAGCCGTGGAACATACCATTCAAAAATATCGAACAACCATTGTCCTTTAAATTGAATTCATAACCTTGACTCACCAACATGAGGCAAAAATAATGTTCTGACTAAGTGCAGGAATGTAATAACAATTATTCAATTTCATTATGAATCCGGAAGGAAACTGGAGCTGCATCGTGCCGACCTCCAACGCAACAACTCTTGCTTTGTTGCCGACCCTGATGTCAATCTCCCCTTGTGCCACACACCTAGTTCTTACCAGCCCCTGCATCGAGTTGCAAATATGAACAACCGATCCGGTATCAAATACCCAAGAGCTACTAGGTATGTCAGCAAGGTAAATGTCTATAACATATGCAACAAGTGTACCTTTGCCTGAAGAAGCATTCCCGGCCTTCTTGCCATGCTCTGCAAGCCACTTACTACAGTTCCTCTTCCAGTGACCGGTCTCCTTGCAATGATAGCAAACGGTCTTCGAGTCCGGTCCAGACTTTGGTGCAACGGCGGAGGTTACCGTCTCCGTGCCCTTTGCCTTAGCCTTTTTCTTGGACCAACTCTTCTTGAACTTAGCCGATTTCTGCACCATCAACACTTGATGCGTGCCTTTCTTAATATCTTGCTCTGCCACCTTGAGCATCCCATGCAATTCAGTGAGCTTCTTGTCCATGCCATGCATATGATAGTTCGAGATGAACGTCCCATAGCTGGGCGGAAGAGAACCCATAACAACATCGATGCTTGAGCTCATCCAAGAGCAGGAAGCCCAAACGATCCAAAGCTTGCACATATCCGATCATCTTGATCACATGTGGGCTCAGTGGATCACCTTCCTTCAGCTTGCAATCCATCAAGGATCGCCAGACGTTGAACCTTTCGGTCCTAGCCTATGTCTGAAACATGCTCTTGAGACTCTCGATCATATCGCAAGCCTCAACATTTTCGTAATGGTGTTGCAAATCGGGCTCCATACAAGCCAGCATCAGACAGCCGATCTCCGTTGATTCATCAACGAGTTTCTGGTAGGCATTCTTAGTTGTGGCATTAGCATTATCGGCAGGTTCCTCTGGAAGTGGATCCTCTAGAACATGTTCCTTTTATCATGCTTGAGAACAATTCTCAGATTTCTATACCAGGTGGTAAAGTTTGTTCCATTCAGTTTATCCTTTTCCAGAATTGATTTCAATGCAAAGTTGGGTTGAGCAGGTGGTGCCATTGATCTACAACAGAAAATATGCAATCACTAAGCAATGTGTTTATGTAGAGTAATTCTAGCCTAAACAGAAATACTCCCACTGAAGTCAGCATCCCTCCGCAAACTCTCAGTGATTCAGGATCCGACTAGCGCATGCGACTAGTGAGCTTTAGCATCCTGCTAGCCAATATACCTATCCGGTAAGCAACTCCTTGCTAATCGTATCTCTATACGACTCACAGCCGGTCGGAAGGTATCTCATACCCCGGCTCCCAACCTTCTTTGCCACAAGGCCCAAAACCGTTTTGATAGCCTTGTCAAGTTAACATGATGCAGTGCATGTCTGTGTCTGACACGAACCCTTCAGTTCAAGAACACACAGCAGCACCCCAATTTTATGAGCCCACTACTAGACGTACTTGACGTGCGAAGGTGAAACATCGGGGATGGCAATTCGCTTGATATTCGTGAGGGATCATTCTATCATTCTAACATGCATATAAACAAAGAAGCATAACAATCACAAATATAACACATATTGTGAAATAGTATGACTCCTTCATGGACGTTCTTCCAGGTCGGCTCCGACTCTGATGACCATCTACGAACTCCATCTTGTTTGTCACGCTGGGACGCCAAGCAGCCAACCTGATCTCTATTATCCAACTACTACAACTAGTAATGAATTTACATAGAGTCACAAGTCGACACGCATGTCGTTATACAATATAATGACATCACTTTGGCTCCTGCCGGCTGACAAACATGACACGCAGGCCACGTATAAATTACACACATGCATCACATACACATGAGCCATACTATTCACATCAAACCTGCAAAACAAAGTTATGCATAGAATCGCATTCTACCGGTTTGTGTGTCAAATACAAAATACACGGCGCTACTCGCGAATCCGATCTGGATTTATGTTTCACTGTTAACCTCGATGGCGGATAACCGACCGGTAGGGGTAGATCGTGTCACGACCTCATCGACCCCGATTTACAAAAAACATAGCCTCAACGATCCCCATGTGCAGTTGATCACATCAACCGTGTACACAACCGATCTTATCAACGACAACATATCTCATCTGCCGCCTCCACATATCTAATATGCATACGATCTGAATCCAAATCCTATAGCAGAGGCTCTGATACCACTGTTGGGTTCTACGGTAGGGTGCGTCGACTGCAAATTAAAATTTTCCTACGCGCAGAACATCCAGGAACATGCTACGGGAGATGGATCACAGTTCGTTACCACTAGACGCGCAGTGCCGTGCAGCGGAAGAAGAGTTGGGGCAGCGCGTCCGCATGGATCTTCTCCTCCTTGTCCAATCTCCCTCGAATAGCCGGTCGTCTAATCCCACGTACAAGTTCGCCGGAGTGGCGCAAGCGCACCGCCTCTAACGGTATCCGCGCGTGCAGGAGGAACACCGTGCGGTGGACTGCTAGGTCCGATCACACAGTCGGCGGCGAGTGGAGGTGGCTATTCGCAACACATGCAAACCCTAGTCGCAGCGCCGAAGCGATCACCCGCATGAGTGTGCCGCACCTCCACTTTATATAGGCATCCATCGCGGGCTCAACACTTGGGCCTCGCACGGACCATAAAGCCCAAAGTCTACTCGGTCACGCTCCTAGTCCAGTTCGGATCACATCCGACTAGTGTCCTACGAACCGACCTCGTAGGTTCCTTCCCTTGCTGCGACCCCTTAGGTTCAAGTCGGCTTGGTCACAGTTCGGATCACCTCCGACTTGCACGGTTGGTAGCGGCCTCTAGCAAGGCGTGCCAACCACCAAGCAGACTATGAAGCTGGTTAGGCAAACCTGTACAACGTATCACACTTACATTCCCTCCGCCAAGACGATATATGTTGTCGGGCTCAAGGCGAGACTGTCATCCTTGTGCTAGCCCGACCCCTTTTCTCGTTCTAGTGATGCCGACCACAATCCGGATTATCTCATAATCCTTGTCGCAGTATATCTCTCCTGATCGGAGGGGCAAATCCCATCTTGCTCGACCATGTCTCGCAGCATGGGACTGGACAAACCCGAAACCTACCTTTGTAACTACCGATCACGGAGTAGCGCTTTGGTCGGCCCAAAGCAAGTCTGTCACCATCCCGAGTACATGCATTTCAGGTCTTAGGACATAGAACGTATGTTGTACTAGAGACTCACAGATGACATATCGCTGCGTCTCATAGTTGGGTCTGTCCGACTCGGACCTTATCTCGACTCGGATCCGACTACGTCAAATCCGACCAGACCTCTCCAAGTCCATATTATCCGGTTAGCATCCAATGCTCATGGCTAGTGAGACCAAGCCATCGACTGTCATATACCAGTCTAGTCGGCTGCGCATCCACACAGCCCTTTCGACTAGGGACCTTTTAGGACAGTCATCATACAATGCATAGTCCCACAAACAAGTCACGTACTTGCTGATACACATCATTGATAATGTCCAAGGACTATCTTTATTCATAAACACATAGGAAATATCATCATACATGATTTCCTCGAGGGCATATCTCCAACACCCACCTGGGTGGCTAGGGAGCCCAGGCGTGCCCTGGTGGGTTGTGCTCACCCAGGCCCACCTCCAGTGCCCATCTTATGGTATATAGGTCATTTTGACCTAGAAAAAAAATAAGGAGAGGACTTTCGGGATGGAGCGCAGCCGTCTCGAGGCGGAAGTTGGGCAGGAGCGATTCCGCCGGGGGAACTTCCCTCCCGGAGGGGGAAATCATCGTCATCGTCATCACCATGAACTCTCCCATCTTGGGGAGGGCAATCTCCATCAACATCTTCGACAACACCATCTCATCTCAAACCCTAGTTCATCTCTTGTATTCAATCTTGTTACCAGAACTATAGATTGGTGCTTGTGGGTGACTAGTAGTGTTGATTACATCTTGTAGTTGATTACTATATGGTTTATTTTGTGGAAGATTATATATTCAGCTCCATTATGCTATTTAATACCCCTTGATATTGAGCATGATTATAGTTTGTGAGTAGTTACTTTTGTTCTTGAGTTAACGGTAGAAATCATGTTGCAAGTAATCATGTGAAATTGATATGTATTCGATATTTTGATAGTATGTATGTTGTGATTCCCTTAGTGGTGTCATGTGAACGTCGACTACATGACACTTCACCATATTTGGGCCTAAAGGAATGCATTGTGGAGTAGCAAGTAGATGATGGGGTGTGAGAGTGACAGAAGCTTAAACCCCAGTTTATGCGCTTTTCCGTAAGGGACCGACTGGATCCAAAAGTTTAATGCTATGGTTAGAATTTATTCTTAATACTTTTCTCATGATTCTATGGATGCTTGCGGGAGGGTTAATCATAAGTAGGAGGCTTGTTCAAGTAAGAACAACACCTAAGCACCGGTCCACCCACTTATCAAATTATCAAAGTAGCGAACACAAATCGAACCAACATGATGAAAGTGACTAGATGAAATTCCCGTGTACCCTCAAGAACGCTTTGCTTGTCATAAGAGAACGTTTTGGCCTGTCCTTTGCCTCAAAAGGATTGGGCTACCTTACTGCACTTTTGTTACTACTATCGTTACTTGCTCGTTACAAATTATCTTACTATCAAACTACTCTGCTACTTACAATTGTAGCACTTGCAGACATTACCTTGCTGAAAACCACTTGTCATTTCCTTCTGCTCCTAGTTGGGTTCGACACTCTTACTTATCGAAAAGAGCTACAATTGATCCCCTATACTTGTGGGTCATCAGTGATCGATCATGAAGAGAAACGACCTAGATAGCTTTCTCAAACCGGTCTTAAACGTCGGGCTGATTAGCACCCCTCATATTTAGCCCAAATCTAGGACGCATATGGGGCACCCGGGCGCATCCTTCACATCGGACCTGACAAACCTACCCCATCACAAATTGCACTAAATCCGCCACCTCGACTTACCGAATCCATTTGCTCTCTCCTCTCTTCTTCCTCGGTTCCTCCTCTGCGTCAGACGTCTCGCAGTTACGCAGCCATTCCGAGCCTCTGCGCCGCCAGCACTGGCACGACAGTCCTCTCTCTGATCCTCGCTGTCGGGGACGCCGTCAGCAGCCCGGACACCACCACGATACGTCTGGTAACTCTTGGGCTGCCTCTAGCGCTCTACGTGTTCGGCACATTGTCCGACCTGGTCTTTTGTGATTTATTTATAAGGAAAATGATGAATTTCGATGCTTCTTCGGACATGGTGTATGGATCGACGAAGCTTGATCAAATGATTCAAGATGAGTTTTTGGATTCGTCGTACATCGAACGAAGAAGAGCACGCGATCATGCTCATGAGCATGCAAGAGAAAATGGACCGATAGGTGGAGCATATTCTCAACTTCAAGGGTTCAATCGAAGGGAGAAGAGTGCTTCGGGATAGGGTGTCCGGAGCACGGCTATTGGACTACTTTGCTCCGAACCCAACTTTCCCGGATGATCCATAATTTTGCCGCCGTTTTCGCATGTGAAATCAATTGTTATTGTGCATTGTGGAAGGAGTGGAGGCACACGATGACTACTTCAAGCTCATAGGGATTGCTACGGCCAACTTTCTTTCCGTGCTAAGCAGAAATGCATGGCTACTCTGACGAAGCTTGCATTTGGTATTGCCGCAAATGTCGTTGGTGAGATGGTGCGGATGGGGGAGAGCACTGATACGTCTCCAACGTATCTATAATTTATGAAGTATTCATGCTGTTATTTTATCATCCTTGGATGTTTTACAATCATTTTATAGCAACTTTATATCATTTTTTGGGACTAACCTATTAACACAATGCCTAGTGCCAGTTGCTGTTTTTTTGCTTGTTTTTTACATCGCAGGAAATCAATACCAAACGGAGTCCAAACGCAACGAAACTCCACGGAGATTTTTTATGGACCAGAAGGAACCCAATGGGCCAGAGCTGCACCTGGGGGGTGCCCCGAGGGGGGCACAACCCACCAGGGCGCGCCAGGGTCCCCTGGCGGACCCAGGTGGGTTGTGCCCACCTTGTGGCCTCCCGCACCACCTCTTTGTGAAGGAAATATGCCCTAGAGGCAATAATAAAGTTGTTATTTATATTTCCTTATATCATGATAAATTTTTATTATTCAAGCTAGAATTGTATTAAGCGGAAACTCAGTACATGTGTGAATACATTGACAAACAGAGTATCCCTAGTATGCCTCTACTAGACTAGCTCGTTAATCAAAGATGGTTAAGTTTCCTAGCCATAGACATGTGTCGTCATTTGATGAATGAGATCACATCATTAGAGAATGATGTTATGGACAAGACCCATCCGTTAGCTTAGCACTATGATCGTTTAGTTTATTGCTATTGCTTTCTTTGATTTATACATGTTCCTATGACTATGAGATTATGCAACTCCCGAATATCGAAGGAACACTTAGTATGCTATCAAACGTCACAACGTAACTGGGTGATTATAAAGATGCTCTAAAGGTGTCTCCGATGGTGTTTGTTGAGTTGGCATAGATCGAGATTAGGATTTGTCACTCCGATTATTGGAGAGGTATCTCTGGGCCCTCTCGGTAATGTGCATCACTATAAGCCTTGCAAGCAATGTGACTAATGATTTAGTTGCGGGATGATGCATTACGGAATGAGTAAAGAGACTTGCCGGTAATGAGATTGAACTAGGTATGGTGATACCGATGATCGAATCTCGGGCAAGTAACATACCGATGACAAAAGGAACAACATATGTAGTTATGCGGTTTGACTGATAAAGATCTTCGTAGAATATGTAGGAGCCAATATGAGCATCCAGGTTCCGCTATTGGTTATTGACCGGAGATGTGTCTCGGTCATGTCTACATAGTTCTCGAACCCGTAGGGTCCGCACGCTTAATGTTTGATGACGATTTATATTATGAGTTTATGTGATTTGATGTACCAAAGGTTGTTTGGAGTCCCGGATGAGATCACGGACATACGAGGAGTCTCGAAATGGTCGAGACATAAATATTGATATATTGGACCATGTCATTCGGACACCGAAAGTGTTCCTGGTAGTTTCGGGTAAAACCAGAGTGCCGGAGGGGTTACCGGAACCCCCCGGGGGAACTAATGGGCCACCATGGGCCTTAGTGGAGAGATAGGAGGGAGGCCAGGGCAGGCCTCGCCCCCCTTGGAGTCTGAATAGGACAAGGGAAGGGGGGGGGGGTGGTGCCCCCCTTTCCTACTCCCTCTCCCTCTCCTTCCTTCCCCCTCTCTCCCTCTTGGTAGAATCCTACTAGGACTTGGAGTCCTAGTAGGACTCCCCTCCTTGGGCGCGCCCCCTAGGGCCGGCCGGCCTCCTCCCTCCATCCTTTATATACGGGGGAGGGGGCACCCCATAGACACACAAGTTGATCTTTTAGCCATGTGCGGTGCCCCCCTCCGCAGTTACACACCTCGATCATATCGCCGTAGTGCTTAGGCGAAGCCCTGCACCGGTAACGTCATCATCACCGTCGACACGTTGTCGTGCTGACGGAACTCTCCCTCGGCCTCAACTGGCTCAAGAGTACGAGGGACGTCATCAAGCTGAATGTGTGCTGAACGCCTAGGTGCCGTATGTTCAGTGCTAAGATCGGTCGGATCGTGAAGACGTACGACTACATCAACCGTGTTGATAAAACGCTTCCACTTTCGGTCTACGAGGGTACGTGGACACACTCTCCCCACTCGTTGCTATGCTTCTCCTAGATAGATCTTGCATGATCGTAGGATTTTTTTTTGAAATACTACGTTCCCCAACAGTGGCATCTGAGCCAGGTCTATGCGTAGATGTTATATGCACGAGTAGAACACAAAGAGTTGTGGGCGATAATAGTCATACTGCTTACCAGCATGTCATACTTTGATTCGGCGGTATTGTTGGATGAAGTGGCCCAAACTGACATTACATGACCGCGTTCATGAGACTGGTTCTACCACCGTGCTTTGCACATAGGTGGCTAGTGGGTGTCTGTTTCTCCAACTTTAGTTGAATCGAGTGTGACTACGCCCGGTCCTTGTTGAAGGTTAAAACAACACACTTGACAAAAAATCGTTGTGGTTTCGATGCGTAGGTAAGAACGGTTCTTGCTAGAAGCCTGTAGCAGCCATGTAAAACTTGCAACAAGAAAGTAGAGGACGTCTAACTTGGTTTTGCAGGGCTTGCTGTGATGTAATATGGTCAAGACGTGATGGTATATAAATTGTTGTATGAGATGATCATGTTTTGTAACAGTTATCGGCAACTGTCAGGACCCATATGGTTGTCGCTTTATTGTATGAAATGCAATCGCCATGTAATTGCTTTACTTTATCACTAAGCGGTAGCGATAGTCGTAGAACCAATAGTTGGCGAGATGACAGGGATGCTTCGATGGAGATCAAGGTGTCAAGCCGGTGACGATGGTGATCATGACGGTGCTTTGGAGATGGAGATCAAAGGCACAAGATGATGATGGCCATACCATATCACTTATATTGATTGCATGTGATGTTTATCCTTTATGCATTTTATTTTGCTTAGTACGACGGTAGCATTATAAGATGATCTCTCACTAAATTTCAAGGTACAAGTGTTCTCCCTGAGTATGCACCGTTGCTACAGTTCGTCGTGCTGAGACACCACGTGATGATCGGGTGTGATAAGCTCTACGTTCACATACAACGGGTGCAAGCCAGTTTTGCACACGCAAAATACTCGGGTTAAACTTGATGAGCCTAGCATATGCAGATATGGCCTCAGAACACTGAGACCGAAAGGTCGAGCGTGAATCATATAGTAGATATGATCAACATAGTGATGTTCACCATTGAAAACTACTCCATCTCACGTGATGACCAGACATGGTTTAGTTGATATGGATCACGTGATCACTTAGATGATTAGAGGGATGTCTATCTAAGTGGGAGTTCTTAAGTAATACTCGCTCTATTACATAATGTAGTGCCTATAGTTTTTCTAAAAAGTCAAATATCACAAACTTTGACCAAGTTTGTGGAGAACAATATTTGCATCTATAGTGCGAAACATATATCACTAGATTCATCATAAGATGTAGTTTCACATTATATATTTTTGCTATTGTAGATATAAATATTTTTCTCTATAAACTTGGTCAAAGTTTGTAAAGTTTGAATTCTCAAAAAATCTATAGGCACTATGTCGGTGTCAAAACCGGCGGATCTCGGGTAGGGGGTCCCGAACTGTGCGTCTAGGTAGATGGTAACAGGAGACAAGGGACACGATGTTTTTACCCAGGTTCGGGCCCTCTCGATGGAGGTAAAACCCTACTCCTGCTTGATTAATATTGATGATATGGGTAGTACAAGAGTAGATCTACCACGAGATCGTAGAGGCTAAACCCTAGAAGCTAGCCTATGGTATGATTGTTGTTCGTCTCTACGGACTAAAACCCTCTGGTTTATATAGGCAATCAAGAGGGTTAGGCTTACATGAGTCGGTTACAATGGTAGGAGATCTACATATCCATATCGCCAAGCTTGCCTTCCACGGCAAGGAAAGTCCCATCCGGACACGGACGAAGTCTTCAATCTTGTATCTTCATAGTCCAGAGTCCGCCAAAGGCTATAGTCCGCTATCCGGACACCCCTAATCCAGACTCCTCAAGAGCTAATGAACCAGGCTT
Organism: Aegilops bicornis; assembly: GCA_021605145.1. Taxonomy (NCBI): domain Eukaryota; kingdom Viridiplantae; phylum Streptophyta; class Magnoliopsida; order Poales; family Poaceae; genus Aegilops; species Aegilops bicornis. Next base: position 118,744,187 of record CM038675.1, on the reverse strand, counting down.
CAATGACGCATTTAGTCCGCGCAAGATATTGTCTTCGGTGTTGCAAGGCGGGTTCCTCCTCCGAATACTTCATAGAAGATTTTGAACACAAGGATCGTGTCCAGCTCTGCACAATAAGTTCCACATACCACCGTAGAGAGAATAATATTTACACAAGTTCAATCCATCGACGTATTCCGCAGCGTGACATCACACCACGGCCAAGCCTTTATTGAATCGTTTTTACTGTCCCACCTCGGTAGCGTTTAGCGAGGCGGTTTCCTTGGCACGTCTTGTCAAAGCAGAGATCGTGTCCCATTATTCCGAGATTCTCATTAATACGGGCGTGAGTAACCCAGTCGTGCCCGTTGGCACGCCTCCTCTATCGAAGGCGAGTCCCGAACGGTCACGGGGAGGGCTCCTGGTATTCAACCTCTTTATAAAGAGACAAAGGCCCCGCTATTTTTTCTCAACCTCAATCGAATCCGCCTCTCGCTTCGAGTCCCAACACCCAAAGCTCCAGATTCAGGTGCTTCGGACCTTCGATGATGTCCGGCTCCGACCTTCAAGGCTGGTGGATGCCTTCCTCCGTCATGGAAGAAGACATCCTAAAGCTAAGAGATGCCAGGTATCTAACCGGCGAAATCTCACATAGGCTACCTGCCCAAGGGTAGGTTATTCCCTCTCCCAAGCCTGGTGAAAGCGTGGTGTTCGTGTCTCACTTCCTTCGAGGGCTAGGTTTCCCGACGGACCCCTTCGTGAGGGGGCTCATGTTTTATTATGGGCTGGAATTTCACTATTTGGATCCAGAGTCCATCCTCCACATCTCATCGTTCATCGTCGTATGCGAAGCCTTCCTCCGCATTACCCCTCACTTCGGATTGTGGCTCAAGACCTTCAAGGTGGAGCCGAAGATGATCAAGGGGCAACAGGCAGAGTCTTGGAGGGGCTGTTATAAGCAAGAATGCTGATGCTCCATGGCCCGAGGGCTCTTTTCAAGAGGAGCTCAGTCTATGGCAACAAGAGTGGTTTTATATCACAGCTCCCAGGGGCACCAAATGGGTGGCGCCACCTGCCTTTCGCTCGGGTCCTCCACAGCGGCTGGCGTCATGGGTCAATAAAGGGCTTGACTGGGGGCCGTCCAAGGACGTGCCCTTGTTGCAGGGCCGTATTCGAGACCTCCTAGAGAGAGAGATCAATCTGGTCGTAGTAGCGCAGGTCATGCTGATCCGTCGCATCCTGCCCTACAAACGTCGCCCCTCCGCCTGTCGGAGTTCAATCCGGAGGGACCACGAGCTCTCCAACATTTTGTGGGCGCAACACCCGTGGAGATGTACAAACTGTTCTTCGGATCACAAGCAATGTGTCCGGACTTGACCGAGGACGCAGGTCTGAGCTGCAATCGCCCGGATGCTCAAGTAAGTAGTCCCGTACCTGGACACGCTATCTGCATATTTATTATAAACTTGCCCTTAAAAGAGCTGTCCCTTGAACATGAGTGGATAGCGAAAGCAAAACTGATCAGGTGTCCGGCCCCCCTCCCTGAGACCATGCCGGATCCCGTGTTAACCAGGATGCTGGAGGCCGCGCCTATAGAGGAAGGCGAAGGGGGGAACAAGGAAGCTACTACCTCCGCGAAGGAGGTTATCAAGAGAGGAGGATCGAGAATCCCTCTATCCAAGGGATAAGAGGACCGCCTCAAGATCCGGAGACCAAGGCCTCAAAGCGGGAAGAAATCTTCGCCAGAGGGTCCTGCGCCGGAAGATGCCCGGCCGCATTATTTCCCCAAGGAGATCAGCCCTCCAAATGAGCCGTAAGTAGAGAGGGGAGTTTTTTTAAATAAGAGACATCCCTGTTTTATTTCTGAAGATGACCAAAATTTTACCTTGTAGTTCGGATCTCAGCCCTTCTCAGCAGAGCTCGTCTTCAGGGGATCTTTGTCCGGAGATGATGGAGAGCGGAACGCCTCCCCCTGCCATACCGCCTAGCGAGGCGGACGATCCTGAGGTGTCGTCACGGAGGGTTTCTCCGAATTCGGCAGGGGTGGAGGGCGGTCGTAGGGCCCCTCAGAGCCCTCCGTGTCCGGACTTCGAAAAAGGCCATCAGACGAGTCCGGCACCTCCTGGTGCACGGTCGGAGGAGTTGAAGGGTCTGCTCGGGCGAGTGTCTATCACAGAGGATCACCGTGCATTGATGGGTGCGGTGATTGAAAAAATTTCGTCCGCGGAAAGCGAGTTGTACGAGGCTGCCAGAAGTTTACTGACAGGTTTTGAGGTACGTGCAATGATGTACCTTTTGACAGTTCCGCATATATAAGATGCGCCATGTGTAGATAGTAGCCCCTGAGACTCGGTGCATTTGTCAAGAATGACAGTGTGCCGAGGATCATAATCCCAGGTTATAATATGTCACCCTTCCTATGTAGGTGGCGGAGCGTCCGGTGGCTAGCCGGACTGATGAATTTGCCGAACTAAAGCGGCAACTTGACGTGGCGAATGCCGACATCGTGCTTGTCAATAAGTGGCTTGACGAGTCACAAGCTATGCGGTTTCTCCGCGGACACCTGGTAAGGGAGCTTGATGCCCGTGCCTTACAACATGTATGCTTGATGCAGATGGTGCCGCTGCCATGGAGAACCTTCGGGTGGAGCTTACCCGAGCCAAGGAGCAGGCCAGAAAAAGTGATGCTGCAGCCTTAAAGGCGGCCGAAGAGCTAAAAGCCGAACAGGCTACTCACTGCTGAAGCAAGAAGGAAATGGCCGAGATGGCCGTGAAGTTGAAGAATGCTACCGACCGCTGCGAGCTTCTTGAAAAAGAAGGTCGAGCGGAGCAAGAGGACCTGAAGAAGGCCACCACCGAGGCTAAGGATGCTCGCTCTGTGATGAGAGCTATGAAGGAGGAGCCGTGTCAGGCCAGAGATATCGCGGCTGGAAAGCCCTTTCTGCTGCGGAGGAAGTTCACGGATCCTAAATATGCTCAGTTGGACTGGCTGTGGGGTAGTGAGGATGCTTATCTGGACTTGGCGGCGAGTGCATGACGCGGCCGAACACTTCGGAGATCAAAAGGATCACGAGATGGAAGAGCTTTTTTGGTTGCAGTTCCGTAATCCAGAGCGTCCTCTTCCATTAACCGATCGTTTGGCCGAATGGGCGGAGCTGAATAGATTGTCCGGACTTGCCATGAAGAATGTCGTGACTCATTTGTGGCCAAAAAGGCCCAAGCCGAAGAGTTATTTTGGCTTGGTGCAACAGTTCCTTGGTGCGGTGCCGCATATCAAAGCAATGAGGCGGTCAGCATGCATAGAGGGTGCACGGATGGCTCTTGCCCGTGTCAAGACATACTGGGCGGAGATGAAGGCCACCAATGTTGCATCCCAAGATTGAGACGGAAGCCGAGTACTGCCGAGCACTATTTTCAGGAAGTTACGTAGAGGCGCTCGTTTAATAGAGACGCAGTGCTTTCGAAGGATATTATGTTCGAATAACATGTATTATTGTGAAACAATGTTTCGATGGAATATAAAAGCTTTTTATACTTGTGCCTTCAAGAATTAAAATACTTCTGTGCGGCCCGTTAATGTATATGTGTATATAACACGAAAGATGGCAGTCTTTGGCTTCAGCCCCCATGCATATAATGCGGGGTGTTTGCGTAAAGCGCCTTTTCACACTTGATCCAACGTCTTGGTCCTACAAAGGAGGTGATAAGCGCAGCAAACTAGGCAACCGGACTATAATGCTTTATCACTTTCACTTAGCCATAGGAGTTCGACGGTGGGGCTACTATATAGCCCCTAGGGGCACCGCGCTCCCGAATTCGGGCGCGTATGTGCCTGGCCGAAAGCGGCCCTTCGTCAATGCGGAGGAATTCTAAAGATTCCAACGGATCATCAGTGGTTGACCAGTCTCACGCTATATCATGACGGTCGGTTTTCGGCTTTCTCTCTTGAGGTGCTCACTGGCGAACCAGGCACAATCGCAGAGTTCTCCACAGTGCCGCGTTAGCCGATAGAGCGGAATGTAAGGCAGCAAAACACAGGAGCCGGGCAAACCCAACATTTGAAAAAAGACATGATTCAGAGCTGATGCAAAAAAGGCCTAACTCGAGACGCCGAACACTCCCGAAGGTATTCGGTCTTTATGAAAACGGGTCGAACAATCGCCCTTGGTAATAAGCCCTCGTGTCCAGTGCACGCGAAATTCTGACGTGGCCTATGCCAAAATGCCAGCCTCCTCCTCGGTTATAGCAAGAAACCGGGGGATGTGTATCAACAAGAGACAGTGAAAAAGGTTTACGCAGGGTCTTAATCTGAAAAGAATCCTTGCGACGGGTCCCTACTGCACGCCTGCGCTTTGTGTCTCCGTTGTGCCGTGATTCGGGCCGGGTGTAGCACGATGTTCATCTGTAAAAGAGAGGAACTTAGTTGAAAAAGGTCGTGCGAAAATGTACGTTATATTAAATAAACGAAGTACAATTCAAAAAATGAATAAAATTGAGATTTTTTATGGTCTCTTGCTGCGGAGCCCCTTGTACGGGGGCATGTGTCTAGTAAGCCCTTGTATGTTTACGCCGGACTCGTCCAGCCGTGTCCGGGGTCTGGACGACCTGTCTAAGTGCTTTTATTGGTGAAGCCGGTTTATTGTGTGGCTGTCAGGGCAACCGCACGATTTTCCGGACTCGAGGAACCCTCAATGTTTCCTTTTAACGAGATGATGCCGCGTGGACCGGGCATTTTAAGTGTAAGAGATGCATAATGCGGTATTGCGTTAAAGCGGGCGAAAGCTTCGCGTCCCAATAGTTCTTGATAGCTACTTGTAAATGGGGCAAGGTGGAAGGTTAACTTTTCGCAGCAGAAGTTGTCGGGTGAGCCGAACACAACTTCTAGCGATGAGAGAGCCCATTACAATGGGCATATGGGCCTGGCATTACCCCTTGAAAGGAAGTGTTGCTATGGCGAAATTTAGTTGGGTATATCCCCATTTTGCGGATTGTGTCCTGATATAGCAGGTTTAGATCAGTGCTGCCGTCCATTAGGACTTGTGAAAATTGGAGTCCGCCAATTATCGGATCTAATATCAAGGCAGTCCAACCTGCATTCCGTATACTTCTAGAGTAATCCCGATGGTCGAAGGTGATTGGTTTTAACAACCAGTGGCGGGACTCCTCCGGGATAGGCCGTATGGCGCGTACCTCTATGGGCGCCGCTCTATTTTTCCCTTTTGTCACGCGAAGTGAGTTTACTGTTTTGATTTCTTGTGGGAAATTCTTTTTGTTTTCCCGTGCTCTGCTTTTGAGGTTCGTCATCGTCCTCGCTTGGTGTGTCGAGCCCCTTGTGTTCGGTGTTGAGTTTGCCGGACTGCTTGAAGACCCAACAATCTCTGTGGGTATGGTTTGCAGGCTTGCCGGGAGTACTGTGGATTTGGCATATCTTGTCCAAGATTTTGTTTAAGTTAGATAGCTCGTCCCTATTATCCTTAAAGGGTAGCTTTTTATGATTCTGCCGAGAGCTTTTGAATCCGGCGTTGACCGCCGTGCTCTTCGGGCTGTTTCCCTTGGTCCAACGCTGGTCCTTGCTGTGTCGTGGTTTCCCGTTTCCATCCCTGACTTTGGATGTACTTGGGTCACTGGTGCTGCATCTTGCCAGCCAGCTATCCTCTCCCACGCAAAAGCGGGTCATGAGGCTTGTTAATGCGGCCATTATTCTTGGCTTTTCTTGGCCGAGGTGTCTGGCGAGCCATTCGTCTCGGACGTTGTGTTTGAAAGCTGCTAAGGCTTCGGCGTCCGGACAGTCGACTATTTGGTTCTTTTAGTAAGGAACCTGTTCCAAAATTTCGGGCTGACTCTCCGGATTGTTGAGTTATGTGACTTAAATCGTCGGCATCCGGAGGTCGGACATAGGTCCCTTGAAAATTTGAGAAAAGCATCCTCGAGCTCCTCCCAACTTCCAATGGTGTTTTCGGGAAGGCTTTTAAGCCAATGCCGGGCTGGCCCATTGAGCTTGAGGGGTAAGTATTTTATGGCGTGGAGATCATCTCCTCTAGCCATGTGTATGCGGAGGATGTAATCCTCAATCCGAGACTCGTGGTCTGTTGTTGTTCCGTCGTATGCCTCTACGTTTACGGGCTTGAATCTCACCGAAATTCATAATCCAGCACCTCATCGATGAAACATAGGGGTGTGCGGCACCCTATATTTAGGTGTACCGTGATGTTCGATACTTGATGTGTTGCATTGCTTACTAGAGCTTGCTTTCTTGGCCCGTAGATAGATCTTACTGGGCCATCTTTTTGATGCGAATCCCTGTGCGGATCGCGTGCCGGCTTGTGTGCGGCGCCGTTTGCCGCTCTCTGTTTGCCATAGGGTCGTCCCTCCGACCGGGTGGCCTCTTTGTTTTTTGATTGCGGGGGCTCTACGGCCTCCTCATCAAATTCAGGCAGTAGTTTTCGCTTTGGGTAGCTCTTCATTCGGCGACTGTCGCCGTATTTGTCTGCGGTGTTGAGTACTTTGCTCCATCTGATTCTGAGTGCATCTTCCGCTGTTTTGAGCTTCCGCTTCTGCTTTTTCAGGCTACGTCTTTGTGGCGACGAGCCTTTTGTGGAGGTTCTTCTGCTCCAGCAACTTGTCCGGCGTGAGATCGTCCGGACTGTTATTTTCGCCGGGGACGGGTTGTTTATCCAGATTGTCCTGTTCGGACGGTTGCTCGATAGCATGTTCGTCGTCCACCGGTTCGCCCTGCTCTATGGCTGGGTCTGTATGGCTGTTGTCTTTGTCGAGGCGGGACTTCGAGCGGCGCTTACGTCACCGTTTTGACTGCTTTTCGAGGGAATGATCCTACATAGCGTCCCGTTGTTCCTCATCGTCGCTTCCTTTAGGTGTGTCCACCATGTATACATCGTGAGATGAGGTGGTTCTCCCGTGCCCTATAGGTGCTGGTTCATGTTCCTCCCCTACATCATCGTCCATACCGTCGATGTCTTGAGTCAGTCGAGCATGTCGGTTAAATCATCGTGGTGGCTCTGAAGTGGGTGGTGGGTGGGCTTTGAATTTCTTTGTCGTCCAGATCCCAACCTTCGACCACAATCCGGCGAGGCTCTCTGGTAAAGAGAGAGACTTTAGTGAATTCAAGATGTCGCCAAAGGGCGAGTCTTTGAAAGATGTCATGACAGCGAATTCCATGATCGGCGCCCAATCGGATTCGATTGGCGGGGGCACGGAAGGCTCGGAGTCCGGAGAGGAGTCCGGCACCTTGGAGTTACGAGCTTCACAAAGGACGGGTAGGTATACGACTCAATCGCCGTAGAGATCGCAGCCCCCGAGGCGGTGTCCAGCCACCCGTCCTCGATCGGCGCAGTCGGCTCCGAGCTAAAGGTCGGAGCGGACTCGTGCGACCTCGGGACACTGTTCGGCGGCAGAGCTAGATCATGCCCCTCGTGACAGTGCAGCGCGCTTGGTTGTGGCTCGAACCCGGAGAAGATCAAGTCTCCGCGGACATCAGCCATGTAGTTCAAACTTCCAAATCTGACCTGGTGGCCAGGGGCGTAGCTTTCAATCTGCTCTAGATGGCCAAGAGAAATGGCCTGTAGTGCAAAGCCGCCGAATACGAAGATCTGTCCGGGGAGAAAAGTCTCACCCTGGAGCGCATCGTTGTTGATGATCGGAGGAGCCATCGGGCCTAAAGATGACGACACAGAGGAGCTCTCAATGAATTTTAAGCACCAATGTCGGTGTCAAAACCGGCGGATCTCGGGTAGGGGGTCCCGAACTGTGCGTCTAGGCGGATGGTAACAGGAGACAAGGGACACGATGTTTTTACCCAGGTTCGGGCCCTCTCGACGGAGGTAAACCCTACTCTGCTTGATTAATATTGATGATATGGGTAGTACAAGAGTAGATCTACCACGAGATCGAGAGAGGCTAAACCCTAGAAGCTAGCCTATGGTATGATTGTTGTTCGCCCCACGGACTAAAACCCTCCGGTTTATATAGGCACCGAAGAGGGTTAGGGTTACACAGAGTCGGTTACAATGGTAGGAGATCTACATATCCATATCGCCAAGCTTGCCTTCCACGGCAAGGAAAGTCCCATCCGGACACGGGACGAAGTCTTCAATCTTGTATCTTCATAGTCCAGGAGTCCGGCCAAAGGCTATAGTCCGGCTATCTGGACACCCCCTAATCCAGGACTCCCTCACACTACATTATGGAACGGAGGGAGTATGATTAATTGAACTTTAATTTATCATGAACTTAGTACCTGATAGTATTTTTCATGTCTATGTTGTTGTAGATCAATGGCTCGTGCTACTTTTCCTTTGAATTTTAATGCGTTCCTAGAGAAAGCTAAGTTGAAAGATGATGGTAGCAACTACACGGTCTCGGTCCGTAATTTGAGGATTATCCTCATTGTTGCACAGAAGAATTACGTCCTAGAAGCACGACTAGGTGCAAGACCCGCCGCAGGAGCAACAACAGACGTTGTGAATGCCTGGTAGAGCAAAGCTGATGACTACTCGATAGTTCAGTGTGCCATGCTTTACGGCTTAGAACAAGGACTTTAATGACATTTTGAACATCATGGAGCATATGAGATGTTCCAGGAGTTGAAGTTAATATTTCAAGCAAATGTCCGGATTGAGAGATATGAAGTCTCCAATAAGTTATATAGCTGCAAAATGGAGGAGAATAGTTCTGTCAGTGAACATATACTCAGAATGTCTGGGTACCACAATCACTTGACTCAACTGGGAGTTAATCTTCCGGTTGATAGTGTCATTGACAGAGTGCTTCAATCACTGCCACCAAGCTATAAAAGCTTCATGATGAACTATAACATGCAAGGGATGGATAAGACGATTCCCGAGCTCTTCCCGATGCTAAAGGCTGCGGAGGTAGAAATCAAGAAGGAGCATCAAGTGTTGATGGTCAACAAGACCACTAGTTTCAAGAAAAAGGGCAAAGGGAAGAAGGGGAACTTCATGAAGAACGACAAGCAAGTTGTTGCTCAAGTGAAGAAGCCCAAGTCTGGACCTAAGCACGAGGCCGAGTGCTTCTACTGCAAAGGGACTAGTCACTGGAAGCGGAACTGCCCCAAGTATTTAGCGGATAAGAAGGATGGCAAAGTGAAAGGTATATTTGATATACATGTTATTGATGTGTACCTTACTAATGCTCGTAGTAGCGCCTGGGTATTTGATACTGGTTCTATTGCTCATATTTGCAACTCGAAACAGGGGCTACAGATTAAGCAAAGATTGGCTAAGGACGAGGTGATGATGCGTGTGTGAAATGGTTCCAAAGTCGATGTGATCGTGTCGGCACGCTACCTCTACATCTACCTTCGGGATTAATTTTAGACCTGAATAATTGTTATTTGGTGCCAGCGTTAAGCATGAACATTATATCTGGATCTTGTTTGATGCGAGACGGTTATTCATTTAAATCAGAGAATAATGGTTGTTCTATGTATATGAGTAATATCTTTTATGGTCATGCACCCTTGATAGTGGTCTATTTTTGTTGAATCTCGATAGTAGTGATACACATATTGATAGTATTGAAGCCAAAAGATATAAGTTTAATAATGATAGTGCAACTTATTTGTGGCACTGCCGTTTAGGTCATATTGGTGTAAAGGGCATGAAGAAACTCCACGCTGATGGGCTTTTGGAATCACTTGATGCTTGCAAACCATGCCTCATGGGCAAGATGACTAAGACTCCGTTCTCCGGAACAATGGAGCGATCAACAGACTTGTTGGAAATAATACATACTGATGTATGCGGTCCGATGAGTGTTGAGGCTCGCGGCGGGTCTCGTTATTTTCTGACCTTCATAGATGATTTGAGCAGATATGGGTATATCTACTTAATGAAACATAAGTCTGAAACATTTGAAAAGTTCAAAGAATTTCAGAGTGAAGTGGAAAATCATCGCAACAAGAAAATAAAGTTTCTACAATCTGATCGTGGAGGTGAATATTTTATTTACGAGTTTGGTCTTCATTTGAAGCAATGCAGAATAGTTTCACAACTCACGCCACCTGGAACAGCACAGCGTAATGGTGTGTCCGAACGTCGTAACCGCACTTTATTAGATATGGTGCGATCTATGATGTCTCTTACTGATGTACCGCTATCGTTTTGGGGTTATGCTTTAGAGACAACTGCATTCACGTTAAATAGGGCACCATCTAAATCCGTTGAGACGACACCATATGAACTGTGGTTTGGCAAGAAACCGAAGTTGTCGTTTCTTAAAGTTTGGGGCTGCGATGCTTATGTGAAAAAGCTTCAACCTGATAAGCTCGAACCCAAATCGAGAAATGTGTCTTCATAGGATACCCAAAGGACACGATTGGGTACACCTTCTATCACAGATCCGACGGCAAGATATTCGTTGCTAAGAATGGATCCTTTCTAGAGAAGGAGTTTCTCTCAAAAGAAGTGAGTGGGAGGAAAGTAGAACTTGATGAGGTAATTGTACCTGCTCCCGAATTGGAAAGTAGTTCATCACATAAATCAGTTCCAATGATTCCTACACCAATTAGTGAGGAAGCTAATGATGATGATCATGAAACTTCTGATCAAGTTACTACGGAACCTCGTAGGTCAACCAGAGTAAGATCCGCACCAGAGTGGTATGGTAATACTGTTCTGGACGTCATGTTACTTGACCATGACGAACCTACGAACTATGAGGATGCGATGATGAGCCCAGATTCCGCGAAATGGCTTGAGGCCATGAAATCTGAGATGGGATCCATGTATGAGAACAAAGTATGGACTTTGGTTGACTTGCCCGATAATCGGCAAGCCATAGAAAATAAATGGATGTTCAAGAATAAGACCGACGCTGACGGAAATGTTATTGTCTACAAAGCTCGACTTGTTGCAAAAGGTTTTCGAAAAGTTCAAGGAGTTGGCTATGGCGAGACTTTCTCACCCATAGCGATGCTTAAGTCTGTCCGAATCATGTTAGCAATTGCCGCATTTTATGATTATGTAATTTGGAAAATGGACGTCAAAACTGCATTCCTGAATGGATTTCTAGAAGAAGAATTGTATATGATGCAACAAGAAGGTTTTGTCGATCCAAAGGGTGCTAAAAAAGTGTGCAAGCTCCAACGATCCATTTATGGACTGGTGCAAGCCTCTCGGAGTTGGAATAAACGTTTTGATAGTGTGATCAAAGCATATGGTTTTATCTGAGACTTTTGGAGAAGCCTGTATTTACAAGAAAGTGAGTGGGAGCTCTGTAGCATTTCTAATATTATATGTGGATGACATAGTGTTGATTGGAAATGATATAGAATTTCTGGATAGCATAATGGGATACTTGAATAAGAGTTTTTCTATGAAAGACCTCGGTGAAGCTGCTTACATATTGGGCATCAAGATCTATAGAGATAGATCAAGACGCTTAATTGGATTTTCACAAAGCACATACTTTGATAAGATTTTGAAGATGTTCAAAATGGATCAGTCAAATAAAGGGTTCTTGCCTGTGTTACAAGGTGTGAAGTTGAGTGAGACTCAATGCCCGACCACTGCAGAAGATAGAGAGAAAATGAAAGTCATTCCCTATGCCTCAGCCATAGGTTCTATCATGTATGCAATGCTGTGTACCAGACCTGATGTGTGCCTTGCTATAAGTATAGTAGGGAGGTACCAAAGTAATCCAGGAGTGGATCACTGGACATCGGTCAGAACATCCTGAAATACCTGAAAAGGACTAAGGATATGTTTCTCATTTATGGAGGTGACAAAGAGCTCATCGTAAATGGTTACGTCGATGCAAGCTTTGACACTGATCCGGATGACTCTAAGTCACAAACCGGATACGTATTTATATTGAATAGTGGAGCTGTCAGTTGGTGCAGTTCTAAGCAAAGCGTCGTGGTGGGATCTACGTGTGAATCGGAGTACATAGCTACTTCGGAAGCAGCGACTGAAGGAGTCTGGATGAAGGAGTTCATATCCGATCTAGGTGTCATACCTAGTGCATCAGGTCCAATGAAAATCTTTTGTGACAATACTAGTGCAATTGCCTTGGCAAAGGAATCCAGATTTCACAAGAGAACCAAGCACATCAAGAGACGCTTCAATTCCATCCGCGATCAAGTCAAGGAGGGAGATATAGAGATTTGCAAGATACATATGGATCTGAATGTTGCAGACCCGTTGACTAAGCCTCTCTCACGAGCAAAACATGATCAACACCAAGTGAAGGAAATATGCCCTAGAGGCAATAATAAAGTTGTTATTTATATTTCCTTATATCATGATAAATGTTTATTATTCATGCTAGAATTATATTAACCGGAAACTTAGTACATGTGTGAATACATAGACAAACAGAGTGTCCCTAGTATGCCTCTACTTGACTAGCTCGTTAATCAAAGATGGCTAAGTTTACTAGCCATAGACATGTGTTGTCATTTGATGAACGAGATCACATCATTAGAGAACTGTGTGATGGACAAGACCCATCCGTTAGCTTAGCATAATGATCGTTAAGTTTTATTGCTATTGCTTTCTTCACGACTTATACATGTTCCTCGGACTATGAGATTATGCAACTCCCGAATACCAGAGGAACACTTAGTGTGCTATCAAACGTCACAACGTAACTGGGTGATTATAAAGATGCTCTATAGGTGTCTCCGATGGTGTTTGTTGAGTTGACATAGATCGAGATTAGGATTTGTAAGTCCGTGTATCGGAGAGGTATCTCTGGGCCCTCTCGGTAATGATCATCACTATAAGCCTTGCAAGCAATGTGACTAATGAGTTAGTTGCGGGATGATGCATTAAGGAACGAGTAAAGAGACTTGCCGGTAACACGATTGAACTAGGTATGATGATACCAACGATCGAATCTCGGGCAAGTAAAAAAGCGATGACAAAGGGAACAACGCATGTTGTTATGCGGTTTGACCGATAAAGATCTTCGTAAAATATGTAGGAGCCAATATGAGCATCCATGTTCCGCTATAGGTTAGTGACCAGAGATGTGTCTCGGTCATGTCTACATAGTTCTCGAACCCGTAGGGTCCGGACGCTTAACGTTCGATGATGATTTGTATTATGAGTTATGTGATTTGATGACCGAAGTTTATCCGGAGTCTCATATGAGATCACGGACATGACGAGGAGTCTCGAAATGGTCGAGAGGTAAAGATTCATATATTGGAAGGCTACATTCGGACATCGGAAAGTGATTCAGGCATTTTTCCGGAGTACCGGGAGGTTACTGGAACCCCCCGGGGAAAGATATGGGCCTTATGGGCCATAGGAGGGAGGCTAACCAGCCCACAAGGGGCTAGTGCGCCCTCCACAAGGGAGGAGTCTGAATTGGACTTGGGAAGGGGGCGCCACCCCCCTTTCCTTCTCCTACTCCCTCTCCTTCCCTTTTCTCTCCTCTGGTAGAAGGAAAAAAAGGGCGGGGCCGAATCCTACTAGGACTAGAGTCCTGGTAGGACTCCCCTCTCCCTGGAGCGTCCCTTGTTGGCCGGCCTCCTCCTCCTCTCCTTTATATACGGGGGCAGGGGGAACCCCAAAGGGACAACAAAACAATCTCTTAGCCGTGTGCGGTGCCCCCTCCATAGTTTTACACCCCGGTCATATTGTCATAGTGCTTAGGCGAAGCTCTGCGCCGGTAACTTCATCATCACCGTCACCACGCCGTCGTGCTAACGAAACTCTCCCTCGGCCTCAACTGGATCAAGAGTTCGAGGGACGTCACCGAGCTGAACCTGTGCAGATCGTGGAGGTGCTGTGCATTCGGTACTTGATCGGTTGGATCACGAAGACGTTCTGTAGCGACCCGACCTCAGATGGTCAAGTCTCTGTGCTTCTGTGTCATCCCTGGATCGGTAATGCTGACACACACAGTACTCGAAGGATTTATAAGCAGAGTAGCAATCACACACTTATTACATCGAATGTCTCAAAAGAGAACTTATTACAATAATATGGCTGAAGGCCATCTAATGCGATAACAGCGGAAGGCTTGGAAGATAAAGTGAGTCCATCAACTCCAACGGCATAACTGAGCTGCACGGCAACGACCTACAATCCTTACTCCTCGTTCAAAAAGTCTGCAACATAATACGTTGCAGCCCGAGAACGGTCAAGACATGGAATATGCTGGCAATGTAACACATAGAGAGTAATGAAGAATAATCTATACTACATGCATATATGGCTGGTGGAAAGCTCTATGGTTACAGTTTTTGCAAAAAGCCAATTTTTCCCTACATCAAAGGAATAAATTTTTATTTTAACTATCATGGTGGTTGAAACATCATTGAGAAGGTACCCCCAACTCAGATGATCCCAATTAAGGTAATTAACATCCCAGCAATATTGATTTAGAGTGATGAGATACATGTGAATACTCAAGTACTAGATACTCAGAATTGTCCATAACCGGGGACACGGCTAACCATGATTAGATTGTACACTCTGCAGAGGTTTGCGCACTTTTCCCCACAAGACTCGATCGCCTCCGTTGGTTTCTCGTGACCGCATGGTGTTTGAGAGCGGATGACCAAGACACGCCTTTTCGAAACATTAACTCTCTACTCCGGATAGATCATACCAAACCTATAAAACCCACTACCTGCTGATCTACCTCTTCGAGAGCTTCACGTAACTTACTCAACTATGCTAGAGCCCATAATAGCTTGTGGCTGCAGACGGAAGTTTCTAGCATGAATAATCTCAGTTCCCTTTGAGCAGGTGGCGGTCCATAGGAAGATCACACGGGTACCCGGGATTTCCAAAAATAAAAGCAGACAACACTTTGGGTTCCCCAGGTGCCTCAGTCCACCCAGATGTGTATTTAAGTTGCCACCTTAAAGTAAACCATTATTTAACAATCTCACATCTGTCGTGAATATCTCTCAAACCCAATCCACGTCTACGAGCATAGCATGGCAATATAAGCATAACGTAGAAGTAACTCCCAAGGGTTTGAAAGTAACAAGGCAATAGGTTCCTACCTCATCATCTACTTCCCAACCCACAAATTAATGACTTCCTAATCATGCAATGTTTGAGGGTTGAAACTAATGCATAAAAACTGGGTATGAAAAGGTATGATCAAGTGTTACTTGCCTTGCTGACGATCCGTGAATCCTAGAGACTTGTAGTAACACGCTTCGCACTCCGGGAATTCTATCACAAGCAAACAATGCATACATAAGCATACAACAAAGATGCACAAATGAAACTTCAACTGAAAAAGGTTGACCGGAGAGTTCAACTTAAGAACTCCGGTTTGCAAAAAGAATCAAACCAAACGGAACAACGAAACTCAAACGGCGAGAGAAACAAAGTCCGTTTACTAATCTGAACTAGAGTCAAATTTTACAGAGTCAAAAACTGGTTTAAGTTGGCTATTCGGAAAGAGGGTTTCGACATTTAAACTCCAGGCGCTTGAATCGCCTGATTCCGATAAACGAGCGAAAAGATAAACAGGTTTGAAAATTGGATCTCAAATCGCGATCGTAATAACCGCGGAATAAATCTGATAAAAGAAAACGACGAATCGCTAAGCGAGCGAACGTTCGTTAACAGAACTTAAATAGTGAACGCGTTCGTTAAAACGAACGGACGAACGGACGTTCGTTAAATAAATAAACCGACGAAATAAACCGATCTATATAAAAAAACGATCTAGGGTTTTATAAAAAAGAAAAAAAACCGAAGGGTTTTCTGAAAAAATAATAATAATAAACCGGCGGCGGGGTCGGGTACCTCCGGCGAGGCGCGTCCGGCGAGCGGGCGGCTCCGGCGGGTCAGGGATGGGGTGGGGTCGGCGAGGGGGCGGCGGCGACGGTGAAAGGCGGCGGCGACGGCGCTGAGGGGCAGCGGCGAGGCCTGGGCGGCTCGGGGCTCCGGCTCCGTGGTTCCGCGGGCGGGTCGGGTGGTGGCGGGGTGGTGGTGGCGGCATATATAGGGGGCGGGGGTGGGCGGTGGCTTGGGGAAGGGGTCGCCCGGGGGTGGAGTCCGGCTCGGACTTCGCCCTCGGCGTCTGCCTCACTGCACGGCCTTGTGAGGAGAGGAGGCGGCGCTCGTGGGCCGGCTTTGGCTCGGTGGGCCTTTGGCCCGATCGAAGCAGTCGTTCGTTTTTTGTAAAAAAAATCATTCCGCCGAAGGAAAAATTCCTAGAAAAATAAATAAAAATCTAAAAATTCCAAAATAAGTTTTCTCCGTCTAAATAAAATATTTAGAACTAGATGAACTTTTCTTGGCCCCTAAAATGCAACTTTTTAAAGCGTGCAAATTTTTCTAGGGCAATTAAAATTCCAAATAAAATCAAATAAAAACCAAATAATGATTTTAACATTTTTCCTCCGTTATTTCAATTATTTTGGAGAAGTCATATTATCTCCCCTCATTTATTTATTTAAATTGAGATATTTTTCCGGAGAGAAAAGTAATTAAAATCCAATATCCTCGTCTTCACTATTTGATAAAATCAAATATGAAAATTGAAAAATCCCCAACTCTCTCTGAGGGTCCTTGAGTTGCTCAGGATTTTCGAGGATAGCAAATGAGAACGCATAATAAAATATGATATGCATGGATGACTGTGTATAACATGCCAAATTGAAAATTTGGGATGTTACAAACCTACCCCTTTAAGATGAATCTCGCCCTCGAGATTCGGGTTGGCTAGAAAATAGGTGCGGATGGTCCTTGCGAATATCCTCTTCTCGCCCTGTGTGGCTTCTTCCTCGGTATGGTGACTCCAATCGAACTTTGCAAAACTTGATCACCTTGTTGCGAGTGACTCGGCTATCAAACTCCAAAATCTTTACCGGCTTCTCCTCATAAGTTAGATTATCATTCAAATGAATCGCCTCCAATGGTACTATATCGCTCAACGGTATGTCGGCCATCTCAGCGTGGCACTTCTTCGATTGTGATACGTGAAACACATCATGAACTCCGCAGTCCTTCGTAACTCCAGCTTGTAGGCAACTTCTCCCATTCGTTCCAAAACACGACACGGTCCTACAAATCTTGGGGCTAACTTTCCTTTACTCCAAAACATTTCACTCCCCTCGGGGTGATACTGCAGAATATACTCATCCCCAATTTCATAGGTTACTTCCTTGCGTTTTGAATCTGCGTAACTCTTACATCTAGATCGAGCAATTTTCAGTCATCTCGATCAGTTTAACCTTCTCCTCGAGTCTTTGATCAAGTCTGGTCCAAACAACCGACGGTCTCCAATCTCGTCCCACATCAATGGTGTTCTACATCTGCGTCCATCTGAGCTTCGAACGGTGCCATCTTCAAACTGGCCTGGTAGCTGTTGTTGTATGAGAATTCTGCGTATGGCAAATTGTCATCCCAACTAGATCCATAATCTAGCGCACAGGCTCTCAACATGTCCTCCAAAATCTGATTGACTCTCTCTGCATCCATCCGTCTGGGTGGAATGTCATCTTGAATTCCAATCGGGTACCCAAAGTCTGGTGTAGCTGATGCCAAAACTTTGAAGTAAACTGTGTTCTTCTATCTGATACGATACTCCTCGGAACTCCATACAAACATACAATCCTTGTCATATATATCTTGGCCAACTTTGCACTTGTATAAGTTGTTTTCACTGGGATGAAGTGAGCTACTTTGGTCAAACGTTCCACAACTACCCATATTGAATCATATCCTGCTTTGGTTCTGGGTAATCCAGTGATAAAATCCATGCCAAGCTTGTCCCACTTCCATTCGGGTATTGGCATAGGCTGCAACAGTCCTGCTGGCTTTTGATGCTCTGCCTTCACTCTCTGACATACATCACAAATGGCTACATACTCGGCAATATCCTTCTTCATACCAGTCCACGTAAACGTTCCTTCAAGTCCAAATACATCTTGGTGTTTCGGGTGAATCGAGTATGGTGAGTCATGAGCCTCTTCAAGTATTAACTTCTTGATCTCCAAATTGTTGGGCACATAAATCCGATCCTCAAACCACAAGGTATCGTGCTCATCCTCGCGAAAACCTTTGGCTTTTCCCTTTCCCATCTTTTCCTTTATCTCAGCAATCTCTTTATCCTCCTTCTGAGCTTCTCGAATCTTGTTTAACAAGGTCGACTGAACCTCCATTGTTGCAAGAAAACCTCTTGGAACAATCTCCAATCAGTAGTTCCATAATATCCTCGGCTAACTCCTTTGGTAGTCCTCCGCCTTAAGGATATTGGCATAACTTTTCCGACTTAAAGCGTCTGCTACAACGTTGGCTTTTCCTGGATGATAGTGTATCTTAATATCTTAATCCTTTATAAGCTCCAAAAATCTACTTTATCTGAGGTTTAACTCCTTCAGTGTTAAAATGTACTTTAAAATCTTATGATCTTTGTAAACATCACAATGGTTTCCCATGAGATAATGTCTCTGTGTCTTCAACGCATGTACTACAATTGCTAACTCCAAATCATGCGTGGCATAGTTTAACTCATGAGGCTTCGGTTGTCGTGAGGCATACGAAACAACTTTTCCGTCCTGCATAAGAACACATCCAAGTCCCAAGCGAGAGGCATCACAATACACTTGAAACTCCTTATGTATATCTGGCAATGTCAGCACTGGGGCTGTAGTCAACCATTTCTTCAACTCTTGGAAGCTTGTCTCACAGTCCTCTGTCCATTTGAACTTGGTATCCTTCTTTAACAACTCTGTCATAGGTTTAACAATCTTGGAAAAATTCTCAATAAATCTCCGATAATATCCTGCCAGTCCAAGGAAACTGCGAATCTCGCTGACTGAAGTGGGTACCAACCATTCAGGATCGTTGTATTTTCTTGGGATCTCTTGCTATACCCTCTCCGATATAACATGCCCAAGAAATCCAACTTCCTTCAACCAAAACTCACACTTGCTGAATTTGGCATATAACTGGTGTTCCACAGGTTTCTCAAGAACCAAACGTAGGTGTTCTGCGTGCTCCTCTTCATTCTTTGAGTAAACCATAATATCATCGATAAACACCACAACAAACTTGTCCAAATATTCCATGAACACTTTGTTCATCATACTCATAAAATAGGCAGGGGCGTTAGTCAGTCCAAACGACATGACCGTATACTCATATAATCCATATCGAGTGGTGAACGCTGTCTTTGGTATATCCTTTTCTCGGATCTTCAACTGATGGTATCCTGATCGTAGATCGATCTTAGAAAACACCTTAGCTCCTTGCAACTGATCAAACAGATCATTAATCATCGGTAAGGGATACTTGTTCTTTATCGTTACTTCATTTAGTGCTCGGTAATCAACAACCATCCTCAGGGATTTATCCTTCTTCTCCACCAAAAGTACTGGAGCTCCCCAAGGTGATGAACTTCTACGAATGTAACCTTTCTCCAATAGCTCCTTGATCTGCTTCTTAATTTCCTCCAGATCATTTGCGGGCATCCGATAGGGTCTCTTTGATATTGGCCCTGCACGGTATTAGTTCTATCAGAACTCGATGTCTCGATCCGGTGGCATGCCTGGTAACTCTTCCAGAAAAACATCTGGGTAATCCTTCACTACAGGTACTTCTTCTTGTACAACTCCCGTGAGGGTATTCACTTGGCTCCTCCTAGGCACATGCCTAGATACATACTTAATTCTTTTTCCCTCTGGGGTGGTAAGATAAATTGACTTGCTAGCACAGTCAATACTTCCTCCAAACTTCGACATCCAATCCATACCTAATATCACATCCAATCCTTGCGACTCCAAGATAATTAGGTCGACGGAAAAACATGCGTGCCAATGATTAGGGTAACTGGGTGCACCATCTGCTAGCCATATACTCGCCTCCAAAGTAGCTCACTAAAGAGGGGTCCTAAGGGTCCGGGTTGGTAACTTAAACTTATCCACAAATCCCCTTGATATGTATGAATGCGATGCACCAAAGATCGAAAAGGACAATAGCGGTAAATGGTGAACCAAAAACTTACCTATTACCGCGTCCCGCTGCTCTTCAACTTCCTCCACGTTAACGTGGTTCACTTGTCCTTTGTTGAATGGATTGGGCTTCTTCCCAGCGCTCCCATTTCCGTTTCCATTCTTTCCTTAAGGGCAGTCGTTGGCATAGTGCCCTGTTTTCCTGCACTTAAAGCAAATAACTTGGCTTAAGTCTCTCTTGGCGGGTGTAGCTGGGTTAGAGCGATTTTTATTATTGTTGGTTCCATTCCCATTCCCATTCTTTGCACCATTATGCAATCCTCCTCCAGTATGGTTATGTCCTCCATGGTTATGAACTAGTCCTCCCGAGTTCGGGGTTAAGCGAGGTTTCTGGTGAGCTCCTGAGTTATACTTCCCTTGTCCATACTTCCTCTTACGATTCTCAATTTGCTGCTGCTTTCCTTCAATCATTAGGGCCTTATCTACTAACTCCTGGTAGTTGTTGAAAGTTGCCACCATCAGCTGCATACTCATCTCATCATTCAGCCCTTCCATGAACTTCTCTTGCTTCGCGGCATCCGTGGCCACATCATCAGGGGCATAACGTGATAACTTGCTAAACTCATCCATGTACTGAGCCACAATACGATTCCCCTGGCGTAAGTTGCGGAACTCACGCTTCTTAATCTGCATGGCTCCAGTTGAAACATGGGCCGCGGCGTAAAAGCTTGTTGGAACTGGTCCCAAGTGACATTGGCTATAGGAAAAGTAGCCGTGTAATTCTCCCACCATGCGGCTGCTGGTCCGTCAATTGATGTCTTGACAAAACGCACTCTTTCGGCATCCGTGCATCCTGCGGTGGTTAACTCCTTCCAATACGGCGTAACCGGTCATCTGCAATTATTGGCTCGGTGCTCTTTGGAAAACACCGCGGTTGTAACCTTAGAAAACAGGCTAAATTGTCCCTTTGGCGGTGGGTTGTTGTTGTTGTTGTTGTTGGCATTGCCCTGGTTACGAACTAGCAATTGCATCAAGGCATTCTCGCTGTTGGATCAACCGAGTGAGCTCCGGTGGGAAAGCAAAACCGGGTCACGCGTCTCGGAGGCATCTGGGGTTTAGAGGGGAGAGATTAGAAATAGAAAGAGGTCGAGTGATAAAACACTACCCATATGCACATGAGGCAAAACACACATTCATTCAATCAAGCAAGCAAGGGCATACAAAACGATCTAGGAATATCGCATACGTGCTCAACTACTACTAGTTACATGGGGAAGAATACTACTAATATTTGGTGGTCATCTAGAAATTTTGATCGGTGGAAGACTCCATGATGTCTGCTCCAGCTTCGTCTTCATAGTCATCATCATTTGGATTTGAGTCGGTGTAAATGCGATGATGATGTAGTTGTCTGGACAAGCGGGGTCTTCTTCCTCTTCTTGCTCCTCTTCCTTGGGTGCTGGTCCTCCCATGAAAACTCCAATCTTCTTGACTAGGTCGTCGTTCTTCTCCAGTAGTATCTTGATTTCTTCTTCATATCCATCGCGTGTAGACTTGAGTTCTTCCTCCAATTCGATGATCTTAGTTTTCGCCTTCTTCAAATCCAGCATGTCTGCGCATATCTGGTTCTCATGACGTCGAATGTGCTGGTTTAGCTCCTGGATGTAAGCTGCAATGGATCTATCCTTCTTGGTGCTAATTACTTCCCATTGCTCGTCTCGGCGCCCACATATTTGGTATATGGTGTCTTTAAGCTCCTTATTGTAGACTTCTCCAATGCGTCCCATGGTAATGTGAGCTGCCATACTCTTTCCTAAGCTCCATGTTGGTGCATTGAAAACACATACTATGGGCTCCGTGCTTGGTGCAAACGTCCTTCCGGGAACTAGGGCTTGAATCTTCCAGCATTCTTCTTCTGGTAAGGTGGCGTTGTACGTCCCGGTGAAGCTTGGTATTCCAATATTCAAGTACCTAGTGTCTTCCTTCAAGTGGCGTCCAAAAGGTGTGTCTTCATCCGGTTGAGCAAACTTGTACTTCATCTCTGTCATCCTAAAGAGTGGAAAATGGAGAGAGGTCAGAAATGAGTAGAGATGAGTGACCTATGGTTTTATCTTAGTGGTCGTGTCCTACACTCAGCGTGTGCTCTGATACCATCTTGTAGCGACCCGATCTCAGATGGTCAAGTCTTCGTATACATGTCATCCTGGATCGGTAATCTTTGACACACACACGATACTCGAAGGATTTATAAGCAGAGTAGCAATCACACACTTATTACATCGAATGTCTCAAAAGAGAACTTATTACAATAATATGGCTGAAGGCCATCTAATGCGATAACAGCGGAAGGTTGGAAGATAAAGTGAGTCCATCAACTCCAACGACATAACTGAGCTGCACGCCAACGACCTACAATCCTTACTCCTCGTCTGAAAAGTCTGCAACATAATACGTTCCAGCCCGAGAACGGGCCAGCACATGGAATATGCTGGCAATGTAACACATAGAGAGTAATGAAGAATAATCTATACTACATGCATATATGGCCGGTGGAAAGCTCTATGGTTACAGTTTTTGCAAAAAGACAATTTTTTCCTACATCAAAGGAATAAATTTTTATTTTAACTATCATGGTGGTTGAAACATCATTGAGAAGGTACCCCCAACTCAGATGATCCCAATTAAGGTAATTAACATCCCAACGCTATTGATTTAGAGTGATGAGATACATGTGAATACTCAACTACTAGATACTCAGAATTGTCCATAACCGGGGACACGGCTAACCATGATTAGATTGTACACTCTGCAGAGGTTTGCGCACTTTTCCCCACAAGACTCGATCGCCTCCGTTGGTTTCTCGTGACTGCATGGTGTTTGAGAGGCGGATGACCGAGACACGATCTTTCGAAACATTAACTCTCTACTCCGGATAGATCATACCAAACCTATAAAACCCACTACCTGCCGATCTACCTCTTGAGAGCTTCACGTAACTTACTCAACTATGCTAGAGCCCATAATAGCTTGTGGCTGCACACGGAAGTTTCTAGCATGAATAATCTCAGTTCCCTTTGAGCCTGGGTGGCGGTCCATAGGAAGATCACACGGGTACCCGGGATTTCCAAAATAAAGCAGACAACACCTGGGTTCCCCGGTGCCTCAATCCACCCAGATGTGTATTTAAGTTGCCACCTTAAAGTAAACCATTATTTAACAATCTCACATCTGTCGTGAATATCTCTCAAACCCAATCCACGTCTACGAGCATAGCATGGCAATATAAGCATAACGTAGAAGTAACTCCCAAGGGTTTGAAAGTAACAGGGCAATAGGTTCCTACCTCATCATCTACTTCCCAACCCACAAATTAATGACTCCCTAATCATGCAATGTTTGAGGGTTGAAACTAATGCATAAAAACTGGGTATGAAAAGGTATGATCAAGTGTTACTTGCCTTGCTGACAACCCGTGAATCCTAGAGACTCGTAGTAACACGCTTCGCACTCCGGGAATTCTATCACAAGCAAACAATGCATACATAAGCATATAACAAAGATGCACAAACGAAACTTCAACTGAAAAAGGTTGACCGGAGAGTTCAACTTAAGAACTCCGGTTTGCAAAAAGAATCAAACCAAACGGAACAACGAAACTCAAACGGCGAGAGAAACAAAGTCCGTTTACTAATCTGAACTAGAGTGAAATTTTACAGAGTCAAAAACTGGTTTAAGTTGGCTATTCGGAAAGAGGGTTTCGATACGAAACTCCAGGCGCTTGAATCGCTTGATTCCGATAAACGAGCGAAAAGATAAACAGGTTTGAAAATTGGATCTGGAATCGCGATTAGAATAACCACGGAATAAATCTGATAAAAGAAAAACGACGAACTGCTAAACGAACGAACGTTCGTTAACAGAACTTAAACAGTGAACGCGTTCGTTAAAATGAATGGAGGAACGGACGTTCGTTAAATAAATAAACCGACGAAATAAACCGATCTATATAAAAACGATCTAGGGTTTTACAAAAAAGAAAAAAAACCGAAGGGTTTTCTTAAAAAAATAATAATAAACCGGCGGCGGGGTCGGGTACCTCCGGTGAGGCGCGTCATGAGCGGGGTTCGTGGTCCGGGATGGGGCGGGGTCGGCGAGGGGCGGCGGTGGCGAAGGCGGCGGCGACGGCTGGGAGGGCGGCGGCGACGCTGGGCTCGGGGGCTCCGGCGGGTTCGGGGCGGGTGGGTGGTGGAGGGTGGTGGTGGCGGCATATATAGGGGGCGGGGGCGGGCGGTGGCTTGGGGAAGGGGTCGCCCGGGGTGGAGTCCGGCTCGGACTTCGCCCTCGGCGTCCGTGCCGGCGGCCTTGGAGAGGAGGCGGCGGCTCGTGGGCTGGCTCATTTGGGCCTTTGGCCCAGTCGGGCGCGGGTCCGTTTCGTTTAAAAAAAAAATCATTCCGCCGAAGGAAAAATTCCTAGAAAAATAAATAAAAATCTAAAAATTCCAAAAATAGGTTTTCTCCGTCTAAATAAAATATTTAGAACTAGATGAACTTTTCTTGGCCCCTAAAATGCAACTTTTTAAAGCGTGCAAATTTTTCTAGGGCAATTAAAATTCCAAATAAAATCAAATAAAAACCAAATAATGATTTTAACATTTTTCCTCCGTTATTTCAATTATTTTGGAGAAGTCATATTATCTCCCCTCATTTATTTATTTAAATTCAAATATTTTTCCGGAGAGAAAAATAATTAAAATCCAATATCCTCGTCTTCACTATTTGATAAAATCAAGTATGAAAATTGAAAAATCCCCAACTCTCTCCGAGGGTCCTTGAGTTGCTCAGGATTTTCGAGGATAGCAAATCAGAACGCAATAAAATATGATATGCATGGATGACCTGTGTATAACATGCCAAATTGAAAATTTGGGATGTTACACGTTCGACTACATCAACCGCGTTACTAAAATGTTTCCTCTTTCGGTCTACGAGGGTACGTGGACACACTCTCCCCGCTCGTTGCTATGCTTCTCTGATAACCTACAAGTATAGGGGTTTGCAATAGTTTTCGAGGGTAGAGTATTCAACCCAAATTTATTGATTCGACACAAGGGGAGCCAACTAATATTCTCAAGTATTCGCAGTTGATTTGTCAATTCAACCACACCTGGATAACTTAGTATTTGCAGCAAAGTATTTATTAGCAAAGTAATATGATAGTAACGGTAACGGTAGCAAAGTAATATTTTTGGGTTTTGTAGTGATTGTAACAGTAGCAACGGAAAAGTAAATAAGCGGAAAACAATATGTGAAAAGCTCGTAGGCATTGGATCAGTGATGGAGAATTATGCCGGATGCGGTTCATCATGTAACGATCATAACATAGGGTGACATGTAACTAGCTCCAATTCATCAATATAATGTAGGCATGTATTCGAATATAGTCATACGTGCTTATGGAAAAGAAGTTGCATGACATCTTTTGTCCTACCCTCCCGTGGCAGCGGGGTCCTAACGGAAACTAAGGGATATTAAGGCCTCCTTTTAATAGAGTACCGGACCAAAGCATTAACACATAGTGAATACATGAACTCCTCAAACTACGGTCATCACCGGGAGTGGTCCCGATTATTGTCACCTCGGGGTTGCGGATCATAACACATAGTAGGTGACTATAGGCTTGCAAGATAGGATCAAGAACTCACATATATTCATAAAAACATAATAGGTTCAGATCTGAAATCATGGCACTCGGGCCCTAGTGACAATCATTAAGCATAGCAAAGTCATAGCAACATCAATCTCGGAACATAGTGGATACTAGGGATCAAACCCTAACAAAACTAACTCGATTACATGATAAATCTCATCCAATCCATCACCGTCCAGCAAGCCTACGATGGAATTACTCACGCATGGCAGTGAGCATCATGAAATTGGTGATGGAGGATGGTTGATGATGATGATGGCGACAGATTCCCCTCTCTGGAGCCCCGAACGGACTCCAGATCAGCCCTCCTGAGAGAGTTTAGGGGTTGGCGGCGGCTCCGTATCTTAAAATGCGATGAATCCTTCTCTCTAATTTTTTCTCCCCGAACATGAATAAATGGAGTTGGAGTTGAGGTCGGTGGAGCTCCAGGGGGCCCACGAGGCAAGGGGCGCGCCCAGGGGGGCAGGCGCGGCCCCACCCTCGTGGACAGGTGGTGGTCCCCTGGCCTTGATTCTTTCACCAATATTTTTAATATTTTCCAAAAATAAGTTCCGTGGAGTTTCAGCTCATTCCAAGAACTTTTGATTCTGCACATAAATAACACCATGGCAATTCTGCTGAAAACATCGTCAATCCAGGTTAGTTCCATTCAAATCATGCAAGTTAGAGTCCAAAACAAGGGCAAAAGTGATTGGAAAAGTAGATACGTTGGAGACGTATCAAATCCCCCAAGCTTAAACCTTTGCTTATCCTCAAGCAATTCAGTTGATAAACTGAAAGTGATAAAGAAAAACTTTTACAAACTCTGTTTGCTCTTGTTGTTGTAAATATGTAAAGCCAGCATTCAAGTTTTCAGCAAAGATTATGAACTAACCATATTCACAATAACTCTTAGGTCTCACGTTTACTCATATCAATGGCATAATCAACTAGCGAGCAATAATAATAAATCTCGGATGACAACACTTTCTCAAAACAATCATAATATGATATAACAAGATGGTATCTCGCCACCTGCTCGAGACCGCATAAAACATAAATGCAGAGCACCTTTAAAGATCAAGGACTGACTAGACATTGTAATTCATGGTAAAAGAGATCCAACCATAGTCATACCCAATATAATTTAATAGTAATGGATGCAAATGACAACAATGCTCTCCAACTGGTGCTTTTTAATAAGAGGGTGATGACTTAACATAAAAGTAAATAGATAGGCCCTTCGCAGAGGGAAGCAGGGATTTGTAGAGGTGCCAGAGCTCGATTTTGAAATAGAGATAAATAATATTTTGAGCGGCATACTTTCATTGTCAACATAACAACCAAGAGATGACGATATCTTCCATGCTACACACATTCTAGGCGGTTCCCAAACAGAATGGTAAAGTTTATACTCCCCCTCCACCAACAAGCATCAATCCATGGCTTGCTCGAAACAACGAGTGCCTCCAACTAACAACAGTCCCATGGGGAGTTTTGTTTGCAATTATTTTGATTTGATTTGCATTAAGCACGGGACTAGGCATCCCGGTGACCAGCAATTTTCTTGTGAGTGAGGAGCGGAGTCCACTCCTCTTGAGAATAACCCGCCTAACATGGAATATACGGACAACCCTAGTTGGTACATGAGCTATTCGAGCATACAAAACAGAATTTCATTTGAAGGTTTGGAGTTTGGCACATACAAATTTACTTGGAACGGCAGGTAAATACCGCATATAGGAAGGTATGGTGGACTCATATGGAATAACTTTGGGGTTTAAGGGATTGGATGCACAAGCAGTATTCCCGCTTAGTACAAGTGAAGGCTAGCAAAAGACTGGGAAGAGACCAACTAGAGAGCGACAACAATCATGAACATGCATTAAAATTGATAAACATTGAATGCAAGCATGAGTAGGATATAATCCACCATGAACATAAATATCATGAAGGCTACGTTGATTTGTTTCAACTACATGCGTGAACATGTGCCAAGTCAAGTCACTCGAATCATTCAAAGGAGGATACCACCCCATCATACCACATCACAACCATTTTAATAGCATGTTGGACGCAAGGTAAACCATTATAAACTCCTAGCTAATTAAGCATGGCATAAGCAACTATAATCTCTAATTGTCATTGCAAACATGTTTATTCATAATAGGCTGAATCAGGAACGATGAACTATCATATTTACAAAAACAAAAGAGGTCGAGTTCATATCAGCTTCTCTCATCTCAATCAGTCCATCACATATCGTCATAATTGCCTTTCACTTGCACGATCGAACGATGTGAATAATAATAATAGTTCACGTGCATTGGACTAAGCTGGAATCTGCAAGCATTCAATAAACAGGAGAAGACAAGGCAATATGGGCTCTCGGTTAAATCAACAATAATGCATATAAGAGCCACTTCAATAATTTCATTATGGTCTTCTCCTATCGATCCCCAGAGAAAAGAAAAGAAATACAACTATTTACACGGGAAAGCTACCAACAAGCAAAAGAAGAACATGAAATATTTTTGGGTTTTCTTTTTAATCATTACTACAACAACAAGGAAAGTAAACTAGCTAAAAGCTACTACTAATTTTTTTTGGTTTTTCTTAAGGTTTATTAAACACACAAGAAGAAAGCATAAAAAGAAAATAAACTAGCATGGATATTACAATGAAAAAGTATGAGCACCAACATCTAGCAATGAGTGTGTAAACATAAATGTAATGTCGGTGGGAAATACGTACTCCCCCAAGCTTAGGCTGTTGGCCTAAGTTGGGTTATTGCCACGGATGGCCTGGCGGATATCCAAAGTTATAGTTGGGGTCGTACTGAGATGCAGCGGCTATTGCCTCCTGAGCTGCAGCGTGGAAGCGAGCTACCTCCGCCCTCCTCTCGTACTCATCTGCCCCCTCTCTGGTAATAACATATCTTCCTTTTGCCTCCTCACAAAGGAACTAGTGACATAGTGGTACTGACGACATTTTTCTGCCTCGAAGCTCACAAGATCGGCATTACGCAAATATGCGTTAAATTCTTCCTTAATTCCTGCTCGATCTATGAAGTCTTCTGAAGGCCATTCACAAGGCCGCACTGGAGCGTCCCATGGTGGTTCATCGTCAGCATCACGTATTGCAAGCCTGGGTCCTTGCTTTCTTGAAGAACCACCTTGGTACATTTTCCTAAACATATTTCTTCCACTGAAAAATTTCTCAAAATTTTAGTAACTTCAAATAAAAGTGAACCAAACTCAACAAAATTGATAGCAACTACTCCTACAAGTGCCTAGAGCCTATATCATGCATTAGAATTACTTGGAACCATATAAATTTGAGATGCAAGCTCAAGAAAATGGTCACCTAGGCAACATAAATTTGCAATGAATAAAGCACTAGAACAAAAACTAATTGGACCAATGGAGGAGTCACATAGCAAAGAACAATCCCCCAAAGCAGTTTTGTGAGAGGTGCTTTTAGAAAGGAGATCGAAAATCGCAGCAAAATGAGCTAGAACTCGTGCTTGAGCTGGATGGTGATTTTTTTGGGAGGAAGAAGAAGTGTGTGGGTGCAGGAATAAGTGGAGGGGAGCCACCATGGGCCCACGAGGCAGGGGGGCACGCCCTGTAGGGGTGGGCGTGCCCTGGACCCTCGTGGCCAGGTGCTTGCTCCCCCTGCTGTGTTCTCAGTGCCTGATATTCTCAAATATTCCAGAAAAAATCATATTAAATTGGCAGGGCATTTGGAGAACTTTTATTTTCGGGTTATTTTTATATTGCACGGATAATTCAGGAAACAGACAGAAAAATACTATTTTTACTTTATTTCAACTTAATAATAAAAAGTAGAGAGAGGGTACAGAAGGTTGTGCTTTCTAACTTCATCCATCTCATGCTCATCAAAAGGAATCCACTAACAAGGTTGATCAAGTCTTGTTAACAAACTCATTTCGAGTAACCTAAAACCAGGGAAATTTCGAATAATACTATGTTACCTCAACGGGGATATGAACATCCCCAATAATAAGAATATCATATTTCTTCTTGACAGTAGGTAGAGGAAATTCAAAACCTCCAAAAATAATCGATGGAATTTTTCCAATAGAGTTGATCTTTGTGGACTTGAGGTTTTTCCTCGGAAAGTGTACCGTATGCTCATTACCATTAACATGAAAAGTGACATTGCCTTTGTTGCAATCAATAACAGCCCCTGCAGTATTCAAAAGGGTCTTCCAAGAATAATAGACATACTATCGTCCTCGGGAATATCAAGAATAACAAAGTCCGTTAAAATAGTAACGTTTGCAACCACAACAGGCACATCCTCACAAATACCGTCAGGTATAGAAGTTGATTTATCAGCCATTTGCAAAGATATTTCAGTAGGTGTAAACTTATTCAAATCAAGTCTGCGATATAAAGAGAGAGGCATAACATTAACACCGGTTCCAAGATCACATAAAGCAGTTTTAACATAGTTTCGTTTAATGGAGCATGGTATGGTTGGTACTCCTGGATCTCCTAGTTTCTTAGGTATTCCACCCTTAAAAGTATAATTAGCAAGCATGGTGGAAATTTTAGCTTCTGGTATCTTTCTTTTATTAGTGACAATTTCTTTCATATACTTAGCATAAGGATTCATTTTGAGCATATCAGTTAATCGCATACAAGAAGATAGGTCTAATCATTTCAAAGAAAGCGCTCAAAATCCTCATCATCCTTTTCCTTGGATGGTTTGGGAGGAAAAGGCATGGGTTTCTGAACCCATGGCTCCCTTTGTTTACCGTGCTTCCTAGCAACAAAGTCTCTCTTATCATAACATTGATTCTTTGATTGTGGGTTATCAAGATCAACAACAGGTTCAATTTCTACATCATGATCATTACTAGGTTGAGCCTCAACATGAACATCTTCATTAATATTATCACTAGGTTCATGTTCATTACCAGATTGTGTTTCAGCATCAGAAATAGAAAAATCATTGGGATTCTCAGGTGGTTCAGGAATAGGTTCATTAGAAGTATGCAAAGTCCTATCATTTTTCTTTTTCTTCTTTTTAGAAGGACTAGGTGCATCTACATTATTTCTCTGAGAATCTTGTTCAATTCTCTTAGGGTGGCCTTCAGGATACAAAGGTTCCTGAGTCATTTTATCAGTTCTAGTAGCCACTCTAAAAGCATAGTCCTTATTCTTACTGTTCAATTCATTGAGCAAATCATTCTGAGCTTTAAGTACTTGTTCTACTTGAGTGGTGACCATAGAAGCATGTTTAATAATGAGTTTAAGTTCACCTTTAACTCTAGACATATAATCACCCAAGTGTTCAATCATATAAGCATTTTGTTTTAATTGTCTACCAAAATAAGCATTAAAATCTTCTTGCTTAATCATAATGTTATCAAACTCATCCAGACAATGGCTAGCAAACTTAGTAGGAGGGATTTCAGCTTTATCATATCTATAGAGAGAATTTACCTTCACTACCTGTGTAGGGTTATCCAGACCATGTGTTTCTTCAATAGGTGATGGATTAAGATCATATATTTCTTCAATAGGTGGTAAATTAAGACCATGTATTTCTTCAATAGGTGGTAAATTCTTAACATCTTCAGCTTTAATACCCTTTTATTTCATAGATTTCTTTGCCTCTTGCATATCTTCAGGACCGAGAAATAGAACACTCCTTTTCTTCAGAGTTGGTTTAGGAATAGGCTCAAGAAGTGTCCAATTATTTTCAGTTGTCAACATATTATTGAATAGAATTTCAGCTTCATCCAGTGTTCTTTCCCTGAAAATAGAACCAGCACAACTATCCAGGTGGTCTCTGGAAGCATCGGTTAGTCCCTTATAAAAGATATCAAGTATTCGATTTTTCTTAACAGGATGATCAGGCAAAGCATTAAGTAATTGGAGAAGCCTCCCCCTAGCTTGTGGGAGACTCTCTTCTTCAATTTGCACAAAATTATATATTTCCCTTAAAGCAGCTTGTTTCTTATGAGCAGGGAAATATTTAGCAGAGAAGTAATAAATCATATCCTGGGGACTACGCACACAACCAGGATCAAGAGAATTAAACCATATCTTAGCATCACCCTTTAATGAGAACGGAAATATTTTAAGGATATAAAAGTAGCGACTTCTCTCATCATTAGTGAATAGGGTGGCTATATCATTTAATTTAGTAAGATGTGCCACAACAGTTTCAGATTCATATCCATAAAAAGGATCAGATTCAACCAAAGTAATTATATCAGGATCAACAGATAATTCATAATCCTTATCAGTAACAAAGATAGGTGAAGTAGCATAAGCAGGATCATATTTCATTCTAGCATTCAGAGTTTTTTGTTTAAGCTTAGCTAATAATTTCTTAAGATCACTTCTATCATTGCAAGCAAGAAAGTCTCTAGCAGTTTCTTCATCCATAACATAGCCCTCAGGCACAACAGGTAATTCATATTTATTGGGAGAGCCTTCATCATCACTATCATCAATATTATCAGTTTCAATAATTTCATTCTCTCTAGCCCTAGCAAGTTGTTCATCAAGAAATTCACCAAGTGGCACAGTAGTATCAAGCATAGAAGTAGTTTCATCATAAGTATCATGCATAGCAGAAGTGGCATCATCAATAACATGCTACATATCAGAATTAATAGCAGAAGCAGGTTTAGGTGTCGCAATCTTACTCAAAACAGAAGGGGAATCAAGTGCAGAGCTAGATGGTAGTTCCTTACCTCCCCTCGTAGTTGGGGGATAAATTTTTGTTTTAGCGTCTTTCAAGTTCTTCATAGTGACCAGCAGATATAAATCCCAAGTGACTCAAAGAATAGAGCTATGCTCCCGCAACAAATACCAGAAAATAGTCTTGGTAACCCACAAGTATAGGGGATCGCAACAGTTTTCGAGGGTAGAGTATTCAACCCAAATTTATTGATTCGACACAAGGGAGCCAAAGAATATTCTCAAGTATTAGCAGTTGAGTTGTCAATTCAACCACACCTGGATAACTTAGTATCTGCAGCAAAGTTTTTAGTAGCAAAGTAATATGATAGTAACGATAACGGTAGCAAAGTAATATTTTTGGGTTTTGTAGTGATTTTAACAGTAGCAACGGAAAAGTAAATAAGCAGAAAATAATATGTGAAAAGCTCGTAGGCATTGGATCAGTGATGGAGAATTATGCCGGATGCGGTTCATCATGTAACAGTCATAACATAGGGTGACACAGAACTAGCTCCAATTCATCAATATAATGTAGGCATGTATTCCGAATATAGTCATACGTGCGTATGGAAAAGAAGTTGCATGACATCTTTTGTCCTACCCTCCCGTGGCAGCGGGGTCCTAACGGAAACTAAGGGATATTAAGGCCTCCTTTTAATAGAGTACCGGACTAAAGCATTAACACATAGTGAATACATGAACTCCTCAAACTACTGATCATCGGCGGAGTGGTCCCGATTATTGTCACTTGAGGTTGCCGGATCATAACACATAGTAGGTGACTATAGACTTGCAAGATAGGATCAAGAACTCACATATATTCATGAAAACATAATAGGTTCAGATCTGAAATCATGGCACTTTCGGGCCCTAGTGACAAGCATTAAGCATAGCAAAGTCATAGCAACATCAATCTTAGAACATAGTGGATACTAGGGATCAAACCCTAACAAGACTAACTCGATTACATGATAAATCTCATCCAACCCATCACCGTCCAGCAAGCCTACGATGGAATTACTCACGCACAGTGGTGAGCATTATGTAATTGGTTATGGAGGATGGTTGATGATGACGATGGCGATGGATTCCCCTCTCCGGAGCCCCGAACGGACTCCAGATCAGCCCTCCCGAGAGAGTTTAGGGCTTGGCAGCGGCTCCGTATCGTAAAACGTGATGCATCCTTCTCTCTGTTTTTTCTCCCCGAACACGAATATATGGAGTTGGAGTTGAGGTCGGTGGAGCTCCAGGGGGCCCACGAGGCAGGGGCGCGCCCCCACCCTCATGGACAGGTGGTGGACCCCTGGCCTTGATTCTTTCACCAATATTTTTAATATTTTCCAAAAATAAGTTCCGTGGTCATTCGGAGAACTTTTGTTTCTGCACATAAATAACACCATGGCAATTCTACTGAAAACAGCGTCAGTCCGGGTTAGTTCCATTCAAATCATGCAAGTTAGAGTCCAAAACAAGGGCACAATTGTTTGGAAAAGTAGATACGTTGGAGACGTATCATTCTCCTAGATATATCTTGTGTGATCGTAGATTTTTTTTTGAAATTACCGTGTTCCCCAACAGTGGCATCCAAGCCAGGTCTATGCGTAGATGTTATATGCACGAATAGAACACAAAGAGTTGTGGGCGATAATAGTCATACTGCTTACCAACGTTTCATACTTTGATTCGGCGGTATTTTTGGATGAAGCGGCGCAGACCGACATTACATGACCGCGTTCATGAGACTGGTTCTACCGCCGTGCTTCGCACACAGGTGGCTAGTGGGTGTCTGTTTCTCCAACTTGTGTTGAATCGAGTGTGACTACGACCGGTCCTTGTTGAAGGTTAAAATAGCACACTTGATGAAAAATTGTTGTGGTTTTGATGCGTAGGTAAGAACGGTTCTTGCTAGAAGCCCAGAGCATCCACGTAAAATTTGCAACAACAAAGTAGAGGACGTCTAACTTGTTTTTGCAGGGCATGCTGTGATGTGATATGGTCAAGATGTGATGATATATAAATTGTTGTATGAAATGATCATGTTTTGTAACAGTTATCGGCAACTGGCAGGAGCCATATGGTTGTCGCTTTATTGTATGAAATGCAATCGCCATGTAATTGGTTTACTTTATCACTAAGCGGTAGCGATAGTCGTAGAAGCAATAGTTGGCGAGACGTCAATGATGCTTCGATGGAGATCAAGGTGTCAAGCCGGTGACGATGGTGATCATGACGGTGCTTCGGAGATGGAGATCAAAGGCACAAGATGATGATGGCCATATCATATCACTTATATCGATTGCATATGATGTTTATCCTTTATGCATCTTATTTGGTTAGTACGACGGTAGCATTATAAGATGAGCTGTCACTAAATTTCAAGGTATAAGTGTTCTCCCTGAGTATGCACCGTTGCGACAGTTCTTCGTGCTGAGACATGACGTGATGACCGGGTGTGATAAGCTCTACGTTCACATACAACGGGTGCAAGCCAGTTTTGCACACACGGAATACTCGGGTTAAACTTGACGAGCCTAGCATATGCAGATATGGCCTCGGAACACTGAGATCGAAAGGTCAAGCATGAATAATATAGTAGATATGATCAACTGTAGCGACCCGACCTCAGATGGTCAAGTCTCTGTGCTTCTGTGTCATCCCTGGATCGGTAATGCTGACACACACAGTACTCGAAGGATTTATAACAGAGTAGCAATCACACACTTATTACATCGAATGTCTCAAAAGAGAACTTATTACAATAATATGGTCAAGGCCATCTAATGCGATAACAGCGGAAGGCTTGGAAGATAAAGTGAGTCCATCAACTCCAACGGCATAACTGAGCTGCACGGCAACAACCTACAATCCTTACTCCTCGTCTGAAAAGTCTGCAACATAATACATTGCAACCCGAGAACGGGTCAGCACATGGAATATGCTGGCAATGTAACACATAGAGTAGTGAAAGAATAAGCTATACTACATGCATATATGGCTGGTGGAAAGCTCTATGGTTACAGTTTGCATAAAGCCAATTTTTCCCTACCTCAAAGGAATAAATTTTAATTTAACTATCATGGTGGTTGAAACATCATTGAGAAGGTATAACCCCAACTCAATCCCAATTAAAGTGATTAACAACCCAGCAATATTAATTTAGAGTGATGAGATACATGTGAATACTCAGTACTAGATACTCGTAATTGTCCATAACCGGGGACACGGCTAACCATGATTAGTTTGTACACTCTGCAGAGGTTTGCGCACTTTTCCCCACAAGACTCGATCGCCTCCGTTGGTTTCTCGTGACCGCATGGTGTTTGAGAGACGGATGACCGAGACACGATCTTTCGTAAACATTAAGTCTCTACTCGGATAGATCATACCAAACCTATAAAACCCACTACTGCTGACCTACCTCTTCGAGAGCTTCACGTAACTTACTCAACTATGCTAGAGCCCATAATAGCTTGTGGCTGCAGACGGAAGTTTCTAGCATGAATAATCTCAGTTCCCTTTGAGCCTGGGTGGCGGTCCATAGGAAGATCACACGGGTACCCCGGGATTTCCAAAAAAACCAGACAACACTGGGTTCCCCAGGCGCCTCAATCCACCTAGATGTGTATTTAAGTTGCCACCTTAAAGTAAACCATTAATTAACAATCTCACATCTGTCGTGAATATCTCTCAAACCCAAACCACGTCTACGAGCATAGCATGGCAATATAAGCATAACGTAGAAGTAACTCCCAAGGGTTTGAAAGTAACAGGGCAATAGGTTCCTACCTCATCATCTACTTCCCAACCCACAAATTAATGCCATCCTAATCATCCAATGTTGGAGGGTTTAGCTAATGCATAAAAACTGGGTATGAAAAGATATGATCAAGTGTTACTTGCCTTGCTGACAATCCGTGAATCCTATAGACTCGTAGTAACACGCTTCGCACTCCGGAAATTCTATCGCAAGCAAACAATACATACATAAGTAACAAGCAAAGATGCACAAACGAAACTTCAACTGAAAGAGGTTGACCAGAGAGTTCAACTTAAGAACTCCGGTTTGCAAAACGAATCAAACCAAACGGAACAACGAAACTCAAACGGCGAAAGAAATAGGGTCCATTTATTAATCTGAACTAGGGTCAAATTTTACACGGATAAAACTGGTTTAAGTTGATTATTCGGAAAGAGGGTTTCGAGATGAAACTCCAGGCGCTTGAATCGCCTGATTCCGAAAAACGAGCGAAAAGATAAACATGTTTGAAAATTGGATCAGAAATCGCGATCGTAATAACCGCGGAATAAATCGATAAAAGAAAAGCGACGAATCGCTAAACGAACAAACGTTCGTTAACAGAAACTAAACGGTGAACGCGTTCGTTAGAACGAACGGACGAACGGACGTTCGTTAAGTAAATAAACCGACGAAATAAACCGATCTATATATATATAAAAACAATCTAGGGTTATATATATAAAAAAAACCGAAGGGTTTTCTTTAAAAAAAACCGGCGGCGGGGTCGGGTACCTACGGCGAGGCGTCCGTGGGCGGCGTTCGTGGTTCCGGTGGGGCGGCGAGGGCAGGCGGCGGCGGCTCGGCGAGAGGGCGGGCGACGGCGCTGAGGCGGCGGCGACGGCGGATCGGGCTCGGCGGCTCGACTCGGCGGCTTGGGTGGTGGTGGGGTGGTGGTGTGGCGGGCGGCGGCATTTATAGGAGGGCGGGCGGGCGGCTTGGGGAAGAGGCGGCTCGGCTTGGGGAAGGGCGCCGGGGGTGGAGTCCGGCTCGGACTGGCGTCCGTGCCAAGCACGGGCCAAGACGGGAAGGCGGGCGGGCCGGCGGGCCATCTCGGCTCGGCTGGGCCTTTGGCCCATGCTGGGTCCATTTTTTGAACATTCCATGAAAAGAAAAATTCCTAGAAAAATAAATAAAATCTAAAATTCCAAAACAAGTTTTCTCCGTCTAAATAAAATATTTAGAACTAGATGAACTTTTCTTGGCCCCTAAAATGCAACTTTTTAAAGCGTGCAAAATTTTCTAGGGCAAATAAAATTCCAAATAAAATCAAATAAAATCCCAAAAAAGATTTTAGCATTTTTCCTCCGATATTTCAATTATTTTGGAGAAGTCATATTATCTCCTCTCGTTTATTTATTTAAAATGAAATAGTTTTCCGGAGAGAAAATAATTAAAATCCAATATCCCCGTCTTTCATTATTTGACAAAATTCAAATATGAAAATAAAAAAAAATCCCCAACTCTCTCCGAGGGTCCTTGAGTTGCTTAGGATTTTCGAGGATGGCAAACGAGAATGCAATAAAATATGATATGCAGGGATGACCTATGTATAACATGCCAAATTGAAAATTTGGGATGTTACAAACCTACCCCCCTTAGGATGAATCTCGTCCTCGAGATTCGGGTTGGCTAGAAAATAGGTGCGGATGGTCCTTGCGGATATCATCTTCTCGCTCCCAGGTGGCTTCCTCCTCGGTATGGTGACTCCACTGAACTTTGCAAAACTTGATCACCTTGTTGCGAGTGACTCGGCTATCAAACTCGAGAATCTTTACTGGCTTCTCCTCATAAGTCAAGTTATTATCCAATTGTATCGCCTCCAGGGGCACTGTATCCTTTAACGGTATGTCGGCCATCTCAGCGTGGCACTTCTTCAGTTGTGATACGTCAAACACATCGTGAACTCCTGACAGTCCTTCGGGTAACTCCAGTTTGTAGGCAACTTCTCCCATTCGTTCCAAAACACGATATGGTCCTACAAATCTTGGGGCTAACTTTCCTTTTACTCCAAAACGTTTCACTCCCCTCAGGGGTGATACTCGCAGATATGCTCTGTCTCCGATTTCATAGGTTACTTCCTTGCATTTTGAATCTGCGTAACTCTTTCCGTCTAGACTGAGCAATCTTTTAGCCTGCTCTCGA
This sequence comes from Aegilops bicornis, assembly GCA_021605145.1. Taxonomy (NCBI): domain Eukaryota; kingdom Viridiplantae; phylum Streptophyta; class Magnoliopsida; order Poales; family Poaceae; genus Aegilops; species Aegilops bicornis. Next base: position 118,705,939 of record CM038675.1, on the reverse strand, counting down.
TCAGTTTAACCTTCTCCTCTCGAAGTCTTTGATCAAATCTGGTCCAAACAACCGACGGTCTCCAACCTCATCCCACATCAAGGGTGTTCTACATCTGCGCCCATACTGAGCTTGAACGGTGCCATCTTCAAACTGGCTCGGTAGCTGTTGTTGTATGAGAATTATGCGACGGCAAATTGTCATCCCAACTAGATCCATAATCTAGCATACAGGCTCTCAACATGTCCTCCAAAATCTGATTGACCCTCTCCGTCTGGCCCATCCGTCTGCATGGGTGGAACGCGGTACTAAACTCCAACTGGTACCCAAAGTCCGGTGTAGTTGATGCCAAAATTTTGAAGTAAACTGTGTTCCTCTATCCGACACGATACTCCTAAAACTCCATGCAAACATACGATCCTGGTCATATATATCTTGGCCAACTTGGCACTTGTATAAGTTGTTTTCACCGGGATAAAGTGAGCTACTTTGGTCAACCGATCCACTACTACCCATATTGAATCATATCCTGCTTTGGTTCCGGGTAATCCGGTGATAAAATCCATGCCAAGTTTGTCCCACTTCCATTCGGTATTGGCATAGGCTGCAACATTCCCCGCTGGCTTTTGATGCTCTGCCTTCACTCTCTGACATACATCACAAACGGCTACATACTCGGCAATGTCCTTCTTCATACCAGTCCACCAGAAACGTTCCTTCAAGTCCAAATACATCTTGGTGTTTCTGGGGTGAATCGAGTATGGTGAGTCATGGGCCTCTTGAAGTATTAACTTCCTGATTTCCGAATTGTTGGGCACATAAATCCGATCCTCAAACCACAAGGTATCGTGCTCATCCTCGCGAAAACCTTTGGCTTTTCCTTTTCCCAGCTTTTCCTTTATCTCCGCAATCTCTTTATCCTCCTTTTGAGCGTCTCGAATCTTGTCTAACAAGGTCGACTGAACCTCCATTGTTGCAAGAAAACCTCTTGGAACAATCTCCAACTGAAGTTCCATAACATCCTCTCGCTAACTCCTTTGGCAGTCCTCTACCTTTAAGGATATTGGCATAACTTTTCCGACTCAAAGCGCCCTGCTACGACGCTATTTTTCCTGGATGATAGTGTAGCTTCATGTCGTAATCCTTTATAAGTTCCAGCCATCTCCTCTGTCTGAGGTTTAACTCCTTCTGTGTGAAAATGTACTTCAAACTCTTATGATCAGTGTACACATCACAACGGTTTCCCATGAGATAATGTCTCCATGTCTTTAACGCATGTAATACAGCTGCTAGCTCCAAATCATGCGTGGCATAGTTCAACTCATGAGGCTTCAGTTGTCGTGAGGCATACGAAACAACTTTTCCTTCCTGCATAAGAACACATCCAAGTTCCAAGCGAGAGGCATCACAATACACTTGAAACTCCTTATGTATATCTGGCAATGTCAGCACTGGGGCTGTAGTCAACCGTTTCTTCAACTCTTGGAAGCTTGTCTCACAATCCTCTGTCCATTTGAATTTGGTATCCTTCTTTAGCAATTCTATCATGGGTTTAGCAATCTTGGAAAAATTCTCAATGAATCTTCGATAATATCCTGCCACCCAAGGAAATCGCGAATCTCGCTAATCAAGTGGGTGCCAACCACTTCGGTGGATGGCCCAATTTTATTTGGGATCTCTTGCTATACCTCTCCTGATATAACATGCCCAAGAAATCCAACTTCCTTTAACCAAAACTCGTACTTGCTGAATTTGGCATATAACTGGTGTTCCCTGAGTTTATCAAGAACCAAACGTAGGTGTTCTGCGTGCTCCTCTTCGTTCTTCGACTAAACCATAATATCATCGATAAACACCACAACAAACTTGTCCAAATACTCCATGAACACTTTGTTCATCATACTCATGAAATAGGCAGGGGCGTTAGTCAGTCCAAACGACATGACCGTATACTCATATAATCCATATCGTGTGGTGAATGCTGTCTTTGGTATATCCTTCTCTCGGTCTTCAATCGATGGTATCCTCGATCAGAGATCAATTTTAGAAAACACCTTAGCTCCTTGTAACTGATCAAACATATCATTAATCATTGGTAAGGGATACTTGTTCTTTATCGTTACTTCATTCAGAGCTCGGTAATCAACAACCATCCTTAGGGATTTATCCTTCTTCTCCACCAAAAGTACTGGAGCTCCCCAAGGTGATGAACTTCTACGAATGTAACCTTTCTCCAATAGCTCCTTGATCTGCTTCTTAATTTCCTCCAGATCATTTGCGGGCATCCGATAAGGTCTCTTTGAGATTGTCCCTGTACCTGGTATTAGTTCTATCAGGAACTCGATGTCTCGATCTGGTGGCATGCCTGGTAACTCTTCCGGAAAAACATCTGGATAATCCTTCACTACATGTACTTCCTCTTGTACAACTCCCGTGAGAGTATTCACTTGGCTCCTCCTAGGCACATGCCTAGATACATACTTAATCCTTTTTCTCCGGGTGGTAAGATAAATTGACTTGCTAGCACAATCGATACTTCCTCCAAACTTCGACATCCAATCCATACCTAATATCACATCCAATCCTTGCGACTCCAAGATAATTAGGTCCGACGGAAAACATGTGTGCCAATGATTAGGGGTATCTGGGTGCACCATCTGCTAGCCATATAATCTGCCCAAAGTAGCTCACTAAAAGAGGGGTTCTAAGGGTGCAGGTTGGTAACTTAAACTTATCCACAAATCCCTTGATATAAATGAATGCGATGCACCAAGATCGAAAAGAACAATAGCGGTAAATGATCGAACCAAAAATTACCTATTACCGCATCCGGCTGCTCTTCAACTTCCTCCACGTTAACGTGGTTCACTTGTCCTTTGTTGAATGGATTGGGCTTCTTCCCAGCGCTCCCATTTCCGCTTTCCATTCTTTCCTTGAGCGATCGTTGGCATAGTGCCCTGTCTTCCCGCACTTAAAGCAAATAACTTGGCTCAAGTCTCTCTTAGCGGGTGTAGCTGGGTTAGAGCGATTCTGGTTATTATTGGCTGCATTTCCATTCCCATTCTTCGCACCATTATGCGATCCTCCTCCAGTATGGTTATGTCCTCCATGGTTATGAACTAGTCCTCCCGAGTTCGGGGTTAAGCGAGGTTTCTGGTGAGCTCTTGAGTTATACTTCCCTTGTCCATACTTCCTCTTACGACTCTCAATTTGCTGCTGCTTTCCCTCAATCATTAGGGCCTTATCTACCAACTCCTGGTAGTTGTTGAAAGTTGCCACCATCAACTGCATACTCATCTCATCATTCAACCCTTCCATGAACTTCTCTTGCTTCGCGGCATCCGTGGCCACATCATCAGGAGCATAGCGTGATAACTTGCTAAACTCATCCACGTACTAAGCCACAGTACGATTCCCCTGGCGTAAGTTGCGGAACTCACGCTTCTTTATCTGCATGGCTCCAGTTGAAACATGGGCCGCGAAAAGCTTGTTGAACCGGTCCCAAGTGACATTGGCTATAGGAAAAGTAGCCGTAATTCTCCCACCATGCGCGGCTGCTGGTCCATCCAATTGATGTGCGGCAAAGCGCACTCTTTTCAAAGATCCGTGCATCCCGCGGTGGTTAACTCCTTCCAATACGGGCGTAACCAAATATCTGCAACTATTGGCTCGGTGCTACTGGAAAACACCGGCGGTTGTAACCTCAGAAAACGGGCTAAATTGTCCACTGGTGGCGGGTTGTTGTTGTTGTTGTTGTTGGCATTGCCCTGGTTCTGAACTAGCAATTGCATCAAGGCATTCTGCTGTTGGATCAACTGAGTGAGCTCCGGTGGGAAAGCAAAACCGGGGTCACGTCTCGGAGGCATCTGGGGTTTAGAGGGGAGAGATTAGAAATAGAAAGAGGTCTAGTGAGAAAACACTACCCATATGCACATGAGGCAACACACACCTTCATTCTATCAAGCAAGCAAGGGCATACAAAACGATCTAGGACTATCGCATACGTGCTCAACTACTACTAGTTACATGGGGGAAAATACTACTAATATTTGGTGGTCATCTAGAAATTTGATCGGTGGAAGACTCCATGATGTCTGCTCCAGCTTCGTCTTCATAGTCATCATCACTTGGATCTGAGTCGGTGTCGTCGATGATGATGTAGTTGTTCCGGACAAGCGGGTCTTCTTCCTCTTCTTGCTCCTCTTCCTTGGGTGCTGGTCCTCCCATGAAAACTCCAATCTTCTTGACTAGGTCGCCGTTCTTCTCCAAGAGTATCTTGATTTCTTCCTCATATCCATCGCGTGTAGACTTGAGTTCTTCCTTCAATTCGATGATCTTAGTTTTCGCCTTCTTCAAATCCAGCATGTCAACAAGACATCTGGTTCTCATGACGTCGAATGTGCTGGTTTAGCTCTTGGATGTAAGCTGTAATGGATCTATCCTTCTTGGTGCTAATTACTTCCCATTGCTCGTCTCGGCGCCCACATATTTGGTGTATGGTGTCTTTAAGCTCCTTGTTGTAGACTTCTCCAATGCGTCCCATGGTAATGTGAGCTGCCATACTCTTTCCCAAACTCCATGTTGGTGCATTGAAAACACATACTATGGGCTCTGTGCTTGGTGCAAACGTCCTTCCGGGAACTAAGGCTTGAATCTTCCAAAGATTCTTCTTCTGGTAAGGTGGCGTTGTACGTCCGGTGAAGCTTGGTATTCCAATATTCAGTACCTAGTGACTTCCTTCAAGTGGCGTCCAAATGTGTGTCTTCATCTGGTTGGGCAAACTTGTACTTCATCTCCGTCATCCTAAAGAGTGGAAAAATGGAGAGAGGTCGAAATGAGTAGAGAGGAGTGACCTATGGTTTTATCTTAGTGGTCTTGTCCTACACTCGGCATGGTGCTCGATACCATCTTGTAGCGACCGACCTTAGATGGTCAAGTCTCGTGCTTCGTGTCATCCCCGGATCGGTAATGCCGATAATACACACAAGACTCAAGGATTTATAACAGAGTAGCAATCACACACTTATTACATCAAATGTCTCAAAAGAGAACTTATTACAATAATATGGTCAAGGCCATCTAATGCGATAACAATGAAGGCTTGGAAGATAAAGTGAGTCCATCAACTCCAACGGCATAATCGAAATGCACGGCAACGACCTACAATCCTTACTCCTCGTTCAAAAGTCTGCAACATAATACGTTGCAACCCGAGAACGGGTCAAGACATGGAATATGCCGCAATGTAACACATAGAGTAGTGAAAGAATAAGCTATACTACATGCATATATGGCTGGTGGAAAGCTCTATGGTTACTGATTTGCATAAAGCCAATTTTCCCTACCTCAAAGGAATAAATTTTAATTTAACTATCATGGTGGTTGAAACATCATTGAGAAGGTATAACCCCAACTCAATCCCAATTAAAGTGATTAACAACCCAGAAATATTAATTTAGAGTGATGAGATACATGTGAATACTCAGGTACTAGATACTCGAATTGTCCATAACCGGGGACACGGCTAACCATGATTAGTTTGTACACTCTGCAGAGGTTTATGCACTTTTCCCCACAAGACTCGATCGCCTCCGCTGGTTTCTCCACTGCATGGTGTTTGAGAGACGGATGACCGAGACACGCCTTCAAAAACATTAACTCTCTACTCCGGATAGATCATACCAAACCTATAAAACCCACTACCTGTGACCTACCTCTTGAGAGCTTCACGTAACTTACTCAACTATGCTAGAGCCCATAATAGCTTGTGGCTGCAGACGGAAGTTTCTAGCATGAATAATCTCAGTTCCCTTTGAGCCTGGGTGGCGGTCCATAGGAAGATCACACGGTACCCGGATTTCCAAAAAATGACAAAACTGGGTTCCCCATGTGCCTCAATCCACCCAGATGTGTATTTAAGTTGCCACCTTAAAGTAAACCATTAATTAACAATCTCACATCTGTCGTGAATATCTCTCAAACCCAAACCACGTCTACGAGCATAGCATGGCAATATAAGCATAACGTAGAAGTAACTCCCAAGGGTTTGAAAGTAACAGGCAATAGGTTCCTACCTCATCATCTACTTCCCAACCCACAAATTAATGCCATCCTAATCATGCAATGTTGGAGGGTTGAGCTAATGCATAAAAACTGGGTATGAAAAGATATGATCAAGTGTTACTTGCCTTGCTGACGATCCGTGAATCCTATAGACTCGTAGTAACATGCTTCGCACTCCGGAAATTCTATCGCAAGCAAACAATACATACATAAGTAACAAGCAAAGATGCACAAACTAAACTTCAATTGAAAGAGGTTGACCAGAGAGTTCAACTTAAGAACTCCGGTTTGCAAAAAGAATCAAACCAAACGGAACAACGAAACTCAAACGGCGAAAGAAATAGGGTCCGTTTATTAATCTGAACTAGGGTCAAATTTTACAAGGATAAAACTGGTTTAAGTTGATTATTCGGAAAGAGGCTTTCGAGATGAAACTCCAGGCGCTTGAATCGCCTGATTCCGATAAACGAGCGAAAAGATAAACAGGTTTGAAAATTGGATCAGAAATCGCAATCAGAATAACCGCGGAATAAATCTGATAAAGAAAAGCGACGAACTGCTAAACGAACGAACGTTCGTTAACAGAAACTAAACGGTGAACGCGTTCGTTAGAACGAACGGACGAACGGACGTTCGTTAAGTAAATAAACCGACGAAATAAACCGATCTATATATATAAAAAAACAATCTAGGGTTTTATATATAAAAAAACCGAAGGGTTTTCTTTAAAAAAACTGGCGGCGGGATCGGGTACCTCCGGCGAGGCGCGTCCGGGCGGCGGCTCGGGTTCCGGGTGGGCGGCAAGGGCAGGCGGCGGCGGCTCGGCAAGAGGCGGCAACGGCGGGAGGCGGCGGCGACGGCGGATCGGGCTCGGCGGCTCTGCCCAGCTTTGGGTGGTGGCGGGTGGTGGTGTGGCGGCGGTGGCGAGATTTATAGGAGGGCGGTGGCGGGCGGCTTGGGAAGGGGCGGGCGGCTCGGCTTGGGAAGGGCGCCTGGGGTGGAGTCCGGCTCGGACTCGCCAAGGGCGTCCGTGCCAAGCACGGGCGCAAGACGGAAGGCGGCGGGGCTGGGCGCTGCCTGGCTGGGCCTTTGGCCCCAAGGGTCCATTTTTTAAACATTCACCAAAAAGAAAAATTCCTAGAAAAATAAATAAAAATCTAAAAATTCCAAAACAAGTTTTCTCCGTCTAAATAAAATATTTAGAACTAGATGAACTTTTCTTGGCCCCTAAAATGCAACTTTTAAAGCGTGCAAATTTTTCTAGGGCAAATAAAATTCCAAATAAAATCAAATAAAATCCCAAAAATGATTTTAACATTTTTCCTCCGATATTTCAATTTTTTGGAGAAGTCATATTATCTCCTCTCGTTTATTTATTTAAAATGAAATAGTTTTCCGGAGAGAAAATAATTAAAATCCAATATCCTCGTCTTTCATTATTTGACAAAATTCAAATATGAAAATAAAAAAAATCCCCAACTCTCTCCGAGGGTCCTTGAGTTGCTTAGGATTTTCGAGGATGGCAAACGAGAATGCAATAAAAATATGATATGCAGGGATGACCTATGTATAGCATGCCAAATTGAAAATTTGGGATGTTACATCAACATAGTGATGTTCACCATTGAAAACTACCCCATCTCACGTGATGATCTGACATGGTTTAGTTGATATGGATCACGTGATCATTTAGATGACTAGAGGTATGTCTAACTAAGTGGGAGTTCTTAAGTAATATGATTAACTGAACTTTAATTTATCATGAACTTAGTCCTGATAGTATTTGCATAACTATGTTGTAGATCAATAGCTCGCGATGTAGCTCCCCGTTTATTTTTGGTATGTTCCTAGAGAAAAAAAAAGTTGAAAGATGATAGTAGCAATAATGCGGACTTGGTCCGTGATATGAGGATTATCCTCATTGCTGCATAGAAGAATTATGTTCTTGATGCACCGCTAGGTGACAGACCTATTGCAGGAGCAGATGCAGATGTTATGATCATTTGACAAGCTCGGTATGATGACTACTTGATAGTTTAGTGCACCATGCTTTACGGCTTAGAAACGGGACTTAAAAAATGTTTTGAACGACATGGAGGATATGAGATGTTCCAAGAGTTGAAATTTGTATTTCAGACTCATGCCCGTGTTAAGAGGTATGAGACCTCTGACAAGTACTTTGCCTACAAGATGGAGGAGAATAGCTCAACCAGTGAGCCTGTGCTCAAAATGTCTGAGTACTACAATCACTTGAATCAAGTGGGAGTTAATCTTCCAGATAAGATAGTGATTGACAGAGCTCTCTAGTCACTATCACCAAGTTACTAGAACTTCGTGATGAACTACAATATGCAAGGGATAACAGAAACAATTCCCAAGCTCTTCGCGGTGCTGAAATCAGCGACGGTAGAAATCAAGAAAAAGCATCAAGGGTTGATGGTTGACAAGACCACTAGTTTCATGTAAAATGGAAAGGGAAAGAAAGGGAACTTCAAGAAGAATGGCAAGCAAGTTGCCACTCCCATAAAGAAACCCAAAGCCAGACCCAAGCCTGAAACTAAGTGCTTCTACTACAAAGGAAATGGTCATTAGAAGTGGAACTTCCCTAGATACTTGGTGGATAAGAAGGATGGCAAAGTGAAAAAAGGTATATTTGATATACATGTTATTGATGTGTACTTTACTAGTGTTTATACCAACCCCTCGGTATTTGATACTGCTTCAGTTGCTAAGAGTAGTAACTCGAAATGGGAATTGCAAAATAAACAGAGACTAGTAAAGGGCGAGGTGATGATGTGTGTTGGAAGTGATTCCAAGGTTGATAAGATTACCATCGCACACTCCCTTTACCTTCGGGATTAGTGTTGAACCTAAAATAAATGTTATTTGGTGTTTGCGTTGAGCATGAATATGATTGGATCATGTTTATTGCAATACGGTTATTCATTTAAGTTAAAGAATAATTGTTGTTCTATTTACATGAATAAAACCTTTTATGGTCATACACTCAATATTAATGGTTTATTGAATCTCGATCGTAATGATACACATATTCATAATAATGATGCCAGAAGATGCAATGTTAATAATGATAGTGCAGCTTATTTGTGGCACTGCCATTTAGGTCGTATTGGTGTAAAGCGCATGAAGAAACTCCATGCTGATGGACTTTTGGAATCACTTGATTATGAATCATTTGATGCTTGCGAACCATGCCTCATGGGCAAGATGACTAATACTCCGTTCTCCGGAACAATGGAGCGAGTCACTGACTTATTGGAAATAATACAATCTGATGTATGCGGTCCAATGAGTGTTGAGGCTTGCGGCGGGTATCGTTATTTTCTGACAATTCACAGATGATTTGAGCAGATATGGGTATATCTACTTGATGAAACACAAGTCAGAAACATTTGAAAAGTTCAAAGAATTTCAGAGTGAAGTGGAGAATTATCATAACAAGAAAATAATTTTCTACGATCTAATCGCAGAGGCGAATATTTGAGTAACGAGTTTGGCCTTCAATTAAAACAATGTGGAATAGTTTCACAAACTCATGCCACCTGGAACACCACAGCATAATGGTGTGTCCGAACATCATAACCGTACTTTATTGGATATAGTGCAATCTATGATGTCTCTTACCGATTTACCACTATCATTTTGGGGTTATGCATAAGAGACAGTTGCAATCACATTAAATAGGGCACCATCTAAATCCGTTGAGATGACACCATATGAGCTGTGGTTTGGCAAGAAACCTAAGCTGTCGTTTCTTAAAGTTTGGGGCTGCGATGCTTATGTGAAAAAGCTTCAACCTGATAAGCTCGAACCCAAATCGGAGAAATGTGTCTTCATAGGATACCCAAAGGAAACTGTTGGGTACACCTTCTGTCACAGATCCGAAGGCAAGATATTCGTTGCTAAGAACGGATCCTTTCTAGAGAAGGAGTTTCTTTCAAAAGAAGTGAGCGGGAGGAAAGTAGAACTTGATGAGGTAATTGCACCTGCTCCCGAATTGGAAAGTAGTTAATCACAGAAATCAGTTCCAGTGATTCCTACACCAATTATTGAGGAAGCTAATGATGATGATCATGAAACTTCAGATCAAGTTACTACTGAACATCGTAGGTCAACCAGAGTAAGATCCGCACCAGAGTGGTACGGTAATCCTGTTCTTGAAGTCATCTTACTAGACCATGACAAACCTATGAACTATGAGGAAGCGATGATGAGCCAAGATTCCGCGAAATGGCTTGAGGACATGAAATTTGAGATAGGATCCATGTATGAGAACAAAGTGTGGACTTTGGTGGACTTGCCCGATGATCGGCAAGCCATTAAAAATAAATGGATCTTCAAGACGAAGATAGACGCTGATAGTAGTGATACTATCTACAAAGCTCGAATGGTCAAAAAAGGTTTTCGAAAAGTTCAAGGTCTTGACTACGATGAGATTTTCTCACTCGTATTGATGCTTAAGTCTGTCCGAATCATGTTAGCAATTGCCGCATTTTCTGAAATCTGGCAAAATGCATTCCTTAATGGATTTATTAAAGAAGAGTTGTATATGATGCAACCAGAATGTTTTGTCAATTCTAAAGGTACTAACAAAATGTGCAAGCTCCAGCGATCCAATTATGGACTGGTGCAAGCATCTCGGAGTTGGAATATACACTTTGATGAGTTGATCAAAGCATATAGTTTTATAAAGACTTGCGGTGAAGCTTGTATTTATAAAATTGTGAGTGGGAGCACTACAGCTTTTCTGATAAGTATATGTGAATGACATATTGTTGATCAAAAATAATGTAGAATTTTCTAGAAAGCATAACGGAGTGTTTGAAATAAGTTTTTCAAAGAAAGACCTCGTTGAAGCTGCTTACATATTGAGCATCAAGGTCTATAGAGATAGATCAAGACGCTTGATAAGATTTTTCAATGAGTACATACCTTGATAAGATTTGTAAGGAGTTCAAAATGGATCAGTCAAAGAAGGAGTTCTTGCCTGACTTGTAAGGTATGAAATGGAGTAAGACTCAAAACACGACCACGACAGAAGATAGAGAGAAAATGAAAGTCATTCCCTATGCCTCAGCCATAGGTTCTATAAAGTATGCTATGTTGTATACCAGACCTATTGTGTACCTCACCATGAGTTTGGCAAGAGGGTACAACAGTGATCCAGGAATGGATCACTGGACAGCGGTCAAAATTATCCTTAGTAGAATAAGGATATGTTTCTAGATTATGGAGGTGATAAAGAGTTCGTCGTAAAGAGTTACATCGATGCAAGCTTTGACACCGATCTGGATGACTCTAAGTCTCGATCTAGATACATATTGAAAGTGGGAGCAAATATCTAGAGTAGCTCCGTATAGAGCATTGTAGACATAGAAATTTGCAAAATACATACGGATCTGAATGTGGCAGACCCGTAGACTAAAACTTATCTCACAAGCAAAACATGATCACACCTTAATGTTCTTGGGTGTTAATCACATAGCGATGTGAACTATATTATTGACTCTAGTAAACCCTTTGAGTGTTGGTCACATGGCGATGTGAACTATGGGTGTTAATCACATGGTGATGTTTACTAGTGGTGTTAAATCACATGGCGATGTGAACTAGTTTATTGACTCTAGTGCAAGTTGCAGACTGAAGGAAATATGCCCTAGAGGCAATAATAAAGTTGTTATTTATATTTCCTTATATTATGATAAATGTCTATTATTCATGCTAGAATTGTATTAACTAGAAACTTAGTACATGTGTGAATACATAGACAAAAAGAGTGTCCCTAGTATGCCTCTACTTGACTAGCTCGTTAATCAAAGATGGCTAAGTTTCCTAGCCATAGACATGTGTTGTCATTTGATGAATAGGATCACATCACTAGAGAATGATGTTATGGACAAGACCCATCCGTTAGCTTAGCATAATGATCATTAAGTCTTATTGCTATTGCTTTCTTCATGACTTATAGATGTTCTCTGACTATGAGATTATGCAACTCCCAAATACCGGAGGAACACTTAGTGTGCTATCAAACGTCACAACATAACTTGGTGATTATAAAGATGCTCTATAGGTGTCTCCGATGGTGTTTGTTGAGTTGATATAGATCGAGATTAGGATTTGTAAGTCCGTGTATTGGAGTGGTATGTCTGGGCCCTCTCGGTAATGATCATCACTATAAGCCTTGCAAGCAATGTGACTAATGAGTTAGTTGCGGGATGATGCATTAAGTAACGAGTAAAGAGACTTGCCGGTAACGAGATTGAACTAGGTTGATGATACCGACGATCGAATCTCGGGCAAGTAACATACCGATGACAAAGGGAACAACGTATGTTGTTATGTGGTTTGACCGATAAAGATCTTCGTAAAATATGTAGGAGCCAATATGAGCATCCAGGTTCCGCTATTGGTTATTGACCAGAGATGTGTCTCGGTCATGTCTATATAGTTCTCGAACCCGTAGGGTCCGCACACTTAACGTTCGATGACGATTTGTATTATGAGTTATGTGATTTGATGACCGAAGTTTGGTCGGAGTCCCGGATGAGACCACGGACATGACGAGGAGTCTCGAAATGGTCGAGAGGTAAAGATTCATATATTGGAAGGTTGCATTCGGACATCGGAATGGTTCCGAGTGACTCAGATATTTTTCCAGAGTACCGGGAGGTTACTGGAACCCCCCGAGTGTCAGTGGGAACGACACCTATGGGATCACTGGAATCCCTTCTACGGTCACGGGGCGCGGGGATCGTGAGAAGAGCAGGACTAGTAGACAACACAAAGGATTTTACCCAGGTTCGGCCGCGAGGATGTGTAAAACCCTAGTCCTGCTTTGGTGGATGTATTTAGTGTTCTTGAGCTCTCGAACTAGCTCTAGGTGCTGAGGGGTTCGAAAGAGCCGAATCCCTCTCCTGGTCGCCTCGGTCTCCTTTTATAGGAAAAGGGGTTGCCACAGTGGCAAGCAGGAGGTGGAAAGTGTACAGTGCCGCGAGGTTATCCCTCGTATTACAGAACAAGATGCATTTAATGCATCACTTAGGTGTCCTCTCGCTTTATTGGGAACGGGAGCGAGGCCCGTCCCATCCGTCACTGCTCCTCTTCGCTTCGACACGCGCCCTGGTCAGCGATGCATGCGGTGCCATGTAGGCAGGCAGGTAGCTGAGGTGGCGCGGTGGTGGAACCTCCACGAAGGATTGCATGCTGCCACGCAGGTGCCTGCCCAGCTGGTTGGGTCGGCAGCTGCATGCGAACGGCGGTGAAGACTTAGCTAGCGCGGGCCTGGCAGTGGCCCTGCCGGTGCGCTTGGCAAGGGTCTCGCCGGGTGGCCCGACAAAGGTCTTGCCGGGTAGCACGGCAAGGGTCTTGCTGTGGCGCGCTGGCCTCCCCGGCAAGGATCTTGTCGAGGGTCTTGTGGGTTTCTTCGGTGAGGATAGTTGCCCTCTTATCCTCATTTGATCTTGAGCATTCTATGTCTTCACAAAGATCTGCATGCCACCACGGAGGTGCCTCCCGAGCCCTGCCCAACGCATTTGTCGAGCGTTGGTGGGCTCAAGGGCGGCTCACTTCGGCTTTGCGTGGGCGAGCTGCCCCAGCAAGGGTCTTGCCGGGGCCGTCGAGGCTCCCCCAGCAAGGGTCCTTGCCGGGGAGACCTGCTTCATCCATCTGATCTTTGTGGCCTTTGTCCTCGTCGTTGCTTTGTTTGTCTTGTGCCTTCGGCTTCTCTCCGGCTTCCCTTTCCTTGCCCTGTTATGCGTGGCCGTGGCGGGAGGCTCTGACTGCCCGTGCACAAGTAAAGGGGTCAAAAGGAGAGCCCCTACTTTTGTACACCGACAGGAGCCCCCGGGCCTGGGCCACACATAAGCGTAGCACGTTGTTGGGCCAGGCCCAGAATGGTGCGCGGGCAGTTGGGGCGGGTTTTTACCGCGGTAACTGCTCCGTCCGCCGCGCTTCTCCACGACCCGTGTTGAACACGCGATGTGGGGGTCGTGCGCGTGCATGACATGGGAGGCATGCATGGGACAGCGTTCGCACACATGCGTTGCATCGCAGTTAATGGGAAAGGAGGCGGCCTGCGCCTTCCCCATAAAAAGGAATAACCGCGGGCGCGCTGCTCACTTTACCCCTCCCTTGCGCCTTCCTGCAATCTCAGAGCCGCCGCCCCCTTCTTCTCGAGCCTCCCTGCTTTTGTCCATCGTCGCCGTGCTTTCGCCATCCTCTGCTTTTTATCTCCCCGCAGCCGCCATGGCGCCCAAGTCCGCCAAGAGCAAGGGAGCGGCGAGGGATGCCGGTGTGTCGGAGCAGCCGGAGAGCGAGCTGGTGGCGCGGCGGGCGTAGTCCACCTACTTCCCCTCGACGGTTGGCGTGTCCGAGCTTTGAGAGATGTTCAAGGATCTGTGGGGGGTGAAGACCGGGGGAGAGATAACGGGGCATCCAGCCACGCACGTCGTCCCTGCCAGTGCCGGGCCCTCCCCGCATCGATACCCCTTCTTCATCGATTATTTCTCTTGCGGGCTCTGTCCCCCCTTCTCTGATTTCTTCAAGGACATCATGCACACCTACGGCTTCCGCCTCTTGGATTTCACCCCGAATGCCGTGGCGTGCATGGCTCTCTTTGCAAACCTCTGCGAGGGCTTCATCGGGGTGCACCCCAGCACGACGCTCTTTCGCCATTACTTCTCCCCTCGGATCCAAAAAGGGGGCGCCATTGCTGGCTGTGTTGCCTGGATCCCGAGGGCCAAGGGGGCGTACCCGGACGGCGCCATGAAGGAGAGGTGGGAAGAATGGCGGGGCCGGTGGTGCTGGATTGAGGAGGAGGACCCGCCAGCATTTTCCGCGGTTCGCGAGAAACCGCCGGTCCGTCGGGGTGCCTGGGGCGACGTCAGCGCCGACGACGCGAAGCTTACGGTCGCCACCACCAGGATTCTTCGGCTCACCCAGGCCGGGCTCACCCTCGAGATGATCGGGGCGGACTTCATCCGCCGATGAATCGCCCCTTTGGACGACAAGGGGAGGTCGGCCTGGCTCTTCGTGAACGCCACCGACATCATGAGGCTCCGCCCCGGCCTCGACAACAACCTGGCGGTGTTGAGCCACGCCCATTTGTGCCAACGGATCTTCCAGCTCGAGGTCGACGACGTGGGCGAGGTTGAGCGGTCCGGCAAGCTTGCCAGGGCCGCCGCGAAGGGCGGCAAAGTCGACAAGGAGCCTGTCTTCAAGCTGCCGGCGGGGGTGGTCCCGCTGAGCAACAACTCTAATCGGAACGAGATCATTGCCATGATGCCGCTCTTCAACGCGCATGGCCTTGACCCGAACTGGGTTGAGCCGGACGAGCTCGCGGTGCAGGAGTTCTTTGACCCCTGCACGAGGTATATGTCACCGCCGAGACGCGGCTTATCCAGGACACCTCTCCGGCGGAGCTGGACTACATTGCCGCCAGGATGGACGAGGTGAGTCGTGCCGAGGAGGAGGCAAAGCTCGTCAAGGAGGCCGGTAGCGCCGGCGGTGTGGTGGACAAGGCCGCGGCGGAGGCGGAGGAGGGGGAGCTCGCCCGGTGGGCAGCTGCCGTTGGGGAGGCCAGCGGTGTTGACACCGGGGCTCCCCTTGTTGAAGACGCCGACGACGGGTCATTGGAGGAGGAGGGCGAGGAGGAGAGGACCGCGACTGTCGATCCTCCGGCCACCGGAAAGAGGCGGGTCCTGCGGCGGGCACCTCCGGCGAGCCGGTCCGCCTTGACCGGGCCGTGCAGCTGCGGCAAACCCAGGAGGCGCCCGTGCGCCAGACGAGGGCGGTGGCGATGAAGAAGACGGCGAAAGCCATGGCATCAAAGAAGAAGACATCTGCTTCTTCGTCTTCCACACGCGCTCGGACGCCATCGCCTCCCCCTTCGCCGGCAAACATCGGCGCGGGGATTGCGTTTAACTTCGGGCCCCTAAGCCCGGAGAAAGACCCCGGGCCTCTCAGCCCGGAGAGAAAGAGGAAAGCAATAGAGGAGGAGGAGGAAGAGAACAAAGAGTAAGCTTTCGCTTTCCTCCCTTATTCCTCGCCCTCCCCTAACGGCATTGCTTACTTGTCTTCATCTTGAAGGGATGTGGAGACGCTGGCCCAGAGGATAAAGAGGGCCAGGACTTCGGCGAGTGGCCAGCCCCCGGCAGGCACCCCTAGTACTCCACTGGTGGTGTCGAGCAGCCCGGACAGCAGCCCCCAGCCTAGCCCCCAGCATAAGTCCATCACGCATCCCTTGTCAACGCGCACAATGCGCTACGCTTTGGCACTGACCCTGTCGTGGATGTAGGAGGGGAGACACACCAAGGGGAGCCGCAGAGGGCTTCTCCTATCGTGCCACCCCCATCGACCACGCCGCCCCGAGGGGCGTCCACGGCAAGGGCACCAAGCGCCGAGGCCATGCACACAGAGGAGGAGGGGGAGAACACATGCACCGGTGGCTTCGCCTCGACGCCAGACCTTGGCAGAGAAGGGACTCCTGCCTCACGGCCCGGCATGGGTAAGCCACTCACTCTCCACTCCTGCTTGCATTCCCCCTTTTTTTGACTTTCGATCTTGGCGTCCAGACCCCTCCTCAGAGGATGTCGACACCACCTCAAAGAGGTCGCCGCGGATCCCGCGGCGGAGGCGGAGAGGATTGCTGCCGAGGAGAGCGCCAGGGGCGCCGCCGAGGATGCCGCCAAGGGGCCTGCCGGGGAGGCCGGCAAGGCCACTGCCGAGGAGGTGGCGTTTGATGATCTGCCCTCCTCCTCTGCGCCTCCTGCTCCCAAGTAGTACCTAACGATGGCAGCGACCTCTTCGTCCATCTCCTTGGCGCGTCGAGCACCAGTGCTCCTTTTGAGGGAGAGGTGTTCGAGGAGGAGGCGCTTGGCTCGAGGTCATCGATGAGCCGGGCGTTGGTGGCGCCCGCTCCCAGGAGGAGCGGCTGCTCCAGGACATGGGCACCAGCTTCCGGAAGCTTCAGGCGCTCCACCGCGCCCGTCTGGACAAGGCCAAGTACAAGGCGACGCTGGTGGAGAAGGCAGAGGCGGACTTCGGATGGCGCGTCGCCGAGGCGCAAGACTGGTTCCGCCAGGCCCAGGACGAACTGAAGGCCGCCCACGACGAGCTGGCCAACCGTAAGGTGGAGCTTTCCATGAAGCTGGCCGACATCGAGAAGGCCCGGAGACATCGAAGAAGTTGGCCGATGAAGCCGAAGCCGCCCGGATCCAGCACGAGGCCGCACTGAAGACCTAGCAAGAGGACCTTGCTGAGCGCGAGGAGCACTACAAAAAAAATACACTTCCGTGATGATACGTGTTTGTCACAGTAGGTCGCATATTTTGTCATGCATGTACGTCCATGACGATTTTATGACAGAATCAAGATAGTCATACCTGTGCTGTCGTAGAAGTGTTCCATGACATTACCAAAATTATCATCACGGAAGTGTCCACTTTCATGACGATAAATCGCGCGTCACAGAAGTGCTTTCGTCAAGGGTGACCGACACATGGCATCCACCGTAATGGAACGCCGTTAAGCTATCGGGTCGGGTTTTGGATCCGATAACCCGTTAACAGCCCCGACCAATGGGGATTTTCCACGTGTAAAATCATCATTGGCTGGAGGGAACACGTGTCGGCTTATCGTTGGGACAGATGTCATCCACTCATTGGACAGAAGGCGCCTATGATACGTCGACACGTGGCACGACCCAACAGAGGCCCATTCCTGTGAAAAGTCCGGCCCGTTTGACTTGGTCAAAAGGTGGCGGGCCGGCCCATGGAATGCCTGTTAACGGCCTGTTCGCATATAGCCTATTTACAACCCGCTAACCGAAGGTCTGTTACGCCCTATCCGAATTAGGCCCAGTAGCTCCATCTGGGCCATCCAATATGACTCCAGCCCGTTTTCACTTCTGGCCCATGTATGGCCCATGACGTCTTTCGGTCCATATGAGGCCCTATGTAACTCTTGGCCTATTAACATCCCGTGGTGAAACTGGCCCGCAATGAACAGTGTATCACTTTACACCCATTAACGGCCCGTGGTGAAACTTGCCCGTAATGAACAGTGTATCACTTTATACCCATTAAGGGCCCGTTATTCAGTTGGGCCGTTTCCAGTCCATGTTATCTTTCGACCTTCTGTAGGACCTTAAAGTATGTCTAGAGGGGGGTGATTAGACTACTTGACAAATTAAAAGCTATGCCTTTTCCCAATTTTAGACTTTGGCAGATTTTAGCTATCTTTGAACAATTCAAGCAATCATCACACATTTCAAGCAAGCATGCAAAGAGTATATAGGCAGCGGAAAATAAAGCATGCAACTTGCAAGAATGTAAAGGGAAGGGTTTGGATAATTCAAACGCAATTGGAGACACAGATGTTTTTGTCATGGTTCCGATAGGTGGTGCTATCGTACATCCACGTTGATGGAGACTTCAACCCACGTAGGGTAACGGTTGCGCGAGTCCACGGAGGGCTCCACTCACGAAGGGTCCACGAATAAGCAACCTTGTCTATCCCACCATGGCCGTCACCCACGGAGGACTTGCCTCACTAGCGGTAGATCTTCACGAAGTAGGCGATCTCCTTTTCCTTACAAACTCCTTGGTTCAACTCCACAATCTTGTCGGAGGCTCCCAAGTGACACCTAGCCAATCTAGGAGACACCACTCTCTAAGAAGTAACAAATGGTGTGTTGATGATGAACTCCTTGCTCTTGTGCTTCAAATGATAGTCTCCCCAACACTCAACTCTCTCTCACAGGATTTGGATCTGGTGGAAAGAAGATTTGAGTGGAAAGCAAGTTGGGAAAGGCTAGAGATCAAGATTCATATGGTTGGAATGGAATATCTTGGCCTCAACACGTAAGTAGGTGGTTCTCTCTCAGAACTGGTAAGGTGGAAGTGTAGGTTTGTTCTGATGGCTCTCTCCATGAATGAAGAGGAGGTGGAGGGGTATATATAGCCTCCACACAAAATCGAACCATTACACACAATTTACCAAACTCGGTGGGACCGAATCATAAAACTCGGTCGGGCCGATTTAGTAAACCTAGTGACCGTTAGGGTTTTAGGTGGGACTGACATGCAACTCGGTAGGACCGATATGGTTAGGGTTAGGGCATAACATCTCGGTGAGACCGACATACAAACTTCGGTGAGACCGAATTTGGTAATTAGCTAACCAGAGAGTTGGTCAGTAAACTCGGTGGGACCGATTTGCTCTTCGGTCGTAACCTAAAAGTTACAAAAGGGAAACAGAGAGTTTACATTGTAATCTCGGTGGGACCGATCGCTCACTTCGATTAGACCGAAACGTTACGATGGGAAACAGAGAGATTACAATCCCATCACGGTGAGACCGAGATCCCTATCGGTGAAACCGATTTGCCTAGGGTTTGTGGCAGTGGCTATGACATTTGAACTCGGTGGCGCCGGATAGAAAGAATCAAGAGGGGCCGAGTTTGACTTTAGGTTTAGGTCATATGTGGATGTGAGAAAGTAGTGGAGGATTTTGGAGCATATCATTAAGCACATGAAGCAAAAGGCTCATTAAGCAACACCTCATCCCTCCTTGATAGTATTGGCTTTTCCTAAAGACTCAATGTGATCTTGGATCACTAAAATGTAAAATGTAGAGTCTTGAGCTTTTGAGCTTGAGCCAATCCTTTGTCCTTGATATTTTGAGGGATCCACTTTCATCATCCATGCCATGCCATTCATTGAGCTTTTCCTGAAATATTTGTCTTGGAATAGCATTAGATCAATGAGCTATATGTTGTTATGAATTACCAAAACCACCTAGGGATAGTTGCACTTTCAATGTCCCCCTTTTTGGTAATTGATGACAACATATAGATCAAAGCTTCGACAAATGATAATAAAATTTGAAAAACATCGTCGCTTTGAGAAGTATGTGATAAGCAAGAGCTCCCCCTTAATTTGTGCATATTAAGATTTGCTTTGGACTGCAAATGCACAAGGAATTAGGCTCATGTGTTACTCTTCCATGTCACACATCTTGGTGGAGCGCTCAAAATAACAAAGGTTGAATACATGCACTCATCACCAAGCAAAGTGAATGATCATATAAGGATAAGTAAGATAATATCATAACGAGCATAAGTGTAGCTTATGATCAAACACAAGATCATCAATGTCTCAAAGGTAATTGCATAGTATCTCAAACAATAAAAAGCAAATAAAGTTCAACCAAAAAGACAATAGAGAACAAAAGCAAATCTCTCTCTCTTTCGAAGCCTATGATCTATACATTTTTCTCCCCCTTTGGCAACAAGTTACCAAAAAGTTCCTAGAAAATGCATAGGACTATATCGTCTCTCAGGCTTGGTCTTCTGGTGGAGGTGGTGTCCGGAGAACTCCAAGAACGAAGGCATCAGTCGATGTAGAAGGAGCTGAAGGAGTTGGTGCTGGACCTGGTGTTGCTGGAGCTATAGCTGGAGCTGATGAAGTGACTCTGGTGTCTTGAACTGGCTCATCAGCTGATCTCTGAGCTCGTGGCACTCTGGCAAATGCATCAGTCGTTGTCCTGCCCTTCCTCTCCTGCATGTCATCCTGTAGCTGCTCCACGGTGATGAATCTCGGTTACCTTGACATCAAGATCATAGAATTTTTGTTCCATGATTCTTTCTAGGCTCTCCTGGTTTTGAGTTAGGGTGGCCAACCCCTTCTCAATCCGCAGAGTTGATGCTATCAAGTAACCAAGCTGCTCCTGCTTGTTCTTCAGAAAGTATTAGGATGCCTCTGCTTGAGTTGGCATCTTGGCAACCTTCTCTTTTCTCGCTTTCTCCTTCTTCTCTTGCGCTTGCACTGATGTTGGTTCATTCTCAGTCATGACAACTTGATTGTCCTCAAAGTTAGGATAGAGAACCATGTGTGCCTTATCCAATAGATACTTCCCTATGCCCATCTTTGAGTTAATCAACTCCTGAATCTGTGGGGCATATCCACAGCTCCTCTTCTGGTCTGCTGCTGTCCTCTTGATGGTTTCAACTATGAGGATCATGACTTTGAATTTCTGAGGCACATCAAAAATGTGAAGCAAATTGATTGCATGCCCTCTGATCATGTTATGGTCACCTGATTTGGGCAAAAGAGTGTGCCTTAGGATCCAGTTAATTGTAGGAAGCCCTGACAGAAGAAAATGAACTGATCCAAACTTGAAGGACTCAAGTGCATCATCAGGTATCTCCTTGTACATGTGTGACATTGAGTTGTGTTTCTTCTTGGCATAAATGTCCAAGTCATCTTCATCTTCCTTTGGGGCATTGATCAGACTTGCCCATTCCTCTATGGTTGACTGATATCTCGTTCCTTCAGACATCCAAACTATCCTGCCATCCGGATAGAAATGTGCTGTGGAGTAGAATTGCATAATGAGCTCGTCATTCCAATTTGGGAGCTTCTGCCCAACAAAATCTGCAAGTCCACAAGCACTGAAGCTGTCAAATACTCCAGGATAGTGTTCTTCATTCTCCTGAATGTAGGTACAGTCGACCCACCTCATATCACAAACTACGGGCTTCTTATCCAATAAGATGTTCTCATAGAAGTCCTGCTGCTCCTTGGTGTGGAACCTGTAATCTATAGCAGTCCTTCTCCTGGTGGCATATGAATCAGTCTCTCCCATAGCCTCAACCCTTGATCTCTCCTGATCTTCATGTTCTCAGCCACAGGATGAGCATCATTGTGGTCTGGGATCTTGGGTTTGAGCTTCATTAGGACCTGCCCTTCTTCATCTTCCTCAAGATCAACCTCGTGCATTGGAGCCTTGTTCTTCTCGGGCTTTGGTATACTCTGGTATTCCTCTTTGGTGCACTCTTGGGCTTGGGGGCAGCTTCGGATTTGAAGTTGCAGCCTCGACTTTATGGCATCACCCATCGCCTTTTGTGCCTTGGGTGCAGGCTCAAGAACCTCTTCTTCTTCCTCTTACTCCATCATAGAAGGCTTCCCAATCACTCCGGCCATGGTCTTCTTGACCCTTTCCTTCCTCTTCTTTCCTTCAGCAGCAGCAGGTTCTTTGGGTTGGGATTCCAAAGAAGCTTGAGTGGAGACTCTGGCTTTGGACATTGGTAGTCTACCTGCTGGCCTTTTGATCTTCATTCCAGGCTTAACTGCTGTCGAGCTGTACTCCTTCTCGAGCACTTTCTTCTTGGAACTGGCCTCATCCTCAGCTGCCACATAATCCTCATCCTTAGACTCTGAGGTCTTCTTCTTCCTTGTCCTTGTGGCAGCCTTGGGCAAAGTCAGGAGTGCTTGATCCCCTCATCTGAGCTGCTAGAGGGACTAGTGCCCTCACTCATGTGAATCTGCTCTTGACCTGCTCGGCTGTCACTTTGGTCCGACATGCTGCTCACCTTCGCTGACCCCGTGAATAGTTATAGATGTGGTAGAGTGGATGAGCATCACAAAATGCAGAGATTTTTGTAAAGAATGATTCAAAAAACTTAGTTTTAGTTTTCCACAGAAAGCATTTCGGATCTACCGATTTTTAAACTCGGTGACACCGAAGCAGTTTTGGAACCTAAACTAGTGAACTCGGTCAGACCGAGTCACAATTCGGTGGCACCGAGACTGCTAGGGTTTCATAAAGTTCTAAAATTGGTCGCACCGATTTGTAATTCTCGGTCAGACTGAGACTTACAAGTGCAATGGCGTTAGCCAAATCGGTGGGACCGAGTTTTTCAACTCGGTGGGTCCGAGATGGTTTTGGCAGAAACCTAACCCTAAATTTTCGAATCATACCTATTCTAAGGATTGTTTTGACTGGATAGAAGTGTTTCAATCATGGCAAGATGCATTACGAACACAATGTGCCGAGAATCGGACGAGGATAGCATAGTGATCGAGTTCATACCCTAGTTCGGCGGTGAACTCGCTACAGTGGCAACGGCGGAGGAGAATTCCGTTGACGGCGGCGGAGACCAGCGACAGGAGGCGGCTGACGATGAAGTTGACGATCCGTAGACCTGGTAGGCAGAGCGAGCTATGCGCAGGCGAGAAGTTTCGAAGAAAGTTTTCCAAAAATTTGCCCGTGTATATTTATAGCCTGACACTGTCGGTGTGACCGAGTTGAACAACTCGGTGGCACCGAGATGCATGACTGTTAACAGTTATAGCAACTCGGTGTGACCGAAAAGTTAAAATCGGTTGCACCGAGATTCAAAACCTAGATCGACTTAGTAATCTCGGTATGACCGAAATGGAGGAATCGGTTAGACCGAAAATCACAAAGAAGTTTTGGATGTTTAAGTCTATGACGAATCGGGGACTCCGAGTGCTCCTCACACAGAGTGGTTCGAATCTAACTTGATCAAATTTTGTGATGTAGCATGAATAGAGTTTGAGACGAGAAAATCATAGATAGATAGAGAAGGTTCTTAGGCATTCTTGTCCATCCACTTGGCCAAAGAAAAAGAAACCAACCAATCAAAACAACAAGTGGATGTCCTCGAATGAGTAAAATATGCAACCAACATGCTCGCACAATAAAAGGACAAATGAAATATGTGACAAAGCATGCACAACCAATTCTATCATCTATCACACAATTGGCGATGACTAGGTCATCTATATATGAGTATATTGACTTAGGAGTCAAATGACAACATTTGATCATAGGTCATACTCATCGTTTAAGCTCAAGTGGGGTTACCACTTTTACATAAAGCATTTATGTGTTCACATCATTAGAGTTGCTTTGACTCAATTGTTAGAGTTAAGCTCCCCCTAGATCTGAGATCCCCCCTTAGAGGGATAAACTAACCTTGGGTTTTGTCGATGATGACTTCATGTAGATGTTGAAGATGTGGATGCTCAATGTTGATGTAGATCTTTTGGAGAAATCCTTTGGAGTGAGTTGCACTTTCAATACCTACACGGGTTAGTCCCACAAGGAACAAACAAGAATATCCATAGACATAGAGTGATGCACACACAAAATGATGTCCATGAAAACATTAGGTTACCTTGTCCCTTGCCTTACCAACATGAGGGTTTGTGACTCCTTGAACTAGTGCAAGATATGGAAGTTGATTGCACTTGTCCTTACCATAATGATATGAGTGAAAAATGTTGGCGGAGTCGCCTTCAAGAACTCTCTAGTTCTTCTTCTTAGGGATCCACATCACCTTGATGGGAATCCTTGGTGTAGTAGTTGTGCTTGATGAAGTAGAACTTGACGTAGTCTTGGGAACCCACTTGACCAAGGACTTAGGTGCTTCTTCAAATGCATCAATCTCTTCTTGAAGCTTGTCCTTGCCTTTGTTCTTGTGGTCTTGTGGTGGAAGATCATCTTGTGCTTGTGTTCCCTTGAAGGAAGTAGGATCATACTTCACTTGTTGAGGAACAAACTTCGCCTTGGGGTATTGATCTTCTTCCCACTCAACTCCATTGGCATTGAACTTTCGCTCAAAACCAACACCTTGATTCTTCGGTGCCTTCCTTGCTTGCGTACAATTTCCTCAAATTGCTTACTCCCGGCAAGGCTCTTGTATACACCTTTCTCTATAATTGCCTTCAATAAGCTGTTTTCTTGCTCAAGAGTAACTTGGCTAAGAGAATCATTAGTGGAATCAAGAGAGCTACTAGAAGCAACAATATTGGGTTTAGCATTGTTATTGTTACTACTAGAAGAAGAATCTTTCTTATTCTTGTTACTAGACTTGACTTGAGGCATGTAAGTAGATAAGAGTAAACGCTTGGCAATGTAAGAAGAACTTTTCTTACGAAGATCATCATTGATTGCCTTTAAGAACTCATGCTCTTGCTCAAGATTGAGCTTTTCAAAGCGTAACTTCTCATGAGCCCTTAAAAGTTCTCAATGATCTTCGAAGATAGTTTCATGAACTAACTTAAGAGTGTTTAGTTCTTTAGTTAGACGCTCAATTTTCTCCTTATCATTGTCATTCGTTTCATCTTGATTAGCATGATTAATTGATGTTTCATCATAGTATTCATCACTAAAGTTTTCAACAAGTAAATCATCATCACCTAGCAAGTCATCTTCATCACTATTAAAATCAACATACTCGGGGTGTGTTACCTTAGGACCTTTGGCCATGAAGCATCTTCCAACTCCTTCATTTGGTGATTCAAATATGTCGTAGGAGTTGGTTGACACAAGTGCTAAACCGGCAACACCTTCATCTTGAGTGTGTTCGGAGTCAGAGTGATAGCTTCTCTCGGAGTGATTGTCGGAGTCGGAGCCGGATACCCATTCACCAACATGAGCTTGATGTCTTCGTTTCATGTAGCTATTTGATGACTTGTCCTTCCTTTCCGAATCCTTGCTTCTCCGTTAGGATCTTCGTTCATAACGATCATCTCTACTCCTTCTCTCTCTTGGTGGTGATTCCTCTCTTCTACTTCTTCTCTTGGGAGAATCTTATCTTCTTTTGTAGGGTGCCGTACACTCATTGGAATAGTGTCCGGGTCTCCCACAATTGTAGCAATTGGCGCCTCGACTAGAAGATCTTTTGTCATTGTAGGACCTTGACTTGGAGCTTCTTTCTTTGCTTCTACTCTTGTAGAATTTGTTGAAGTTCTTCACCATTAAGCTCAATTCTTCATTTAAGGTTTGTTTCTCACTTGATGATGTGGGGGCTTCACATGAGGCTTTGTAAGCACCCTTTGGACTTGTTGTGAAGTTCCTCCTTATCCTTGAGTGACATCTCATGAGCAACAATTCTTCCAATGACTTCCGTTGGCTCGAGATCTTTGTAATTTGGCATCATTTGGATCAATGTGCACACGGTATCATATTTTCCATCCAATGCTCTTAGGATCTTCTTGATGATAAATCATCGGTCATCTCTTCACTTCCTAAGCCGGCAATCTCATTTGTGATAAGAGCAAGCCTAGAGTACATTTCAATGACACCTTCACCATCCTTCATTTTGAACTTGTCAAGCTGACTTTGGAGCACATCCAACTTGGATTCCTTGACGGAGTCGGTACCTTCATGCATATCAATCAAAGTATCCCAAATTTCCTTTGGATTCTCAAGACGGCTGATTCTGTTGAATTCTTTGGGGCACAATCCATTGAAGAGGATATCACAAGCTTGAGCATTGTATTGCAACATCTTCAACTCTTCCGCACTATCTTCACGATTTGGTTCTCTCCCATCAAAGAATTCACCTTGCAAGCCAATACACACAATAGCCCAAACGGCGGGGTTATGTCCGAGAATATGCATTTTCATCTTATGCTTCCAACTAGCAAAATTAGTGCCATCAAAGTAAGGACCTCTACGGTGATAATTTCCCTCGCTAGACACCATACTCTCCTAGGTTGTGAAACCAAGGCTATGACCACCAAAAGCTATGGAAATCAAAGCAAATGGAGACCAAAGCTCTGGTACCACTTGTAGGACCTGGAAGTATGTCTACAGGGGGGGGGGTGATTAGACTACTTGACCAATTAAAAGCTATGCCTTTTCCCAGTTTTAGACTTTGGCAGATTTTAGCTATCTTTGAACAATTCAAGCAATCATCACGCAATTCAAGCAAGCATGCAAAGAGTATATAGGCAGCGGAAAATAAAGCATGCAACTTGCAAGAATGTAAAGGGAAGGGTTTGGAGAATTCAAACGCAATTGGAGACACGGATGTTTTTGTGGTGGTTCCGATAGGTGGTGCTATCGTACATCCATGTTGATGGAGACTTCAACCCACGTAGGAGTAGCAGTTCTTGAGTCCATGGAGGGCTCCACCCACGAAGGGTCCACGAAGAAGCAACCTTGTCTATCCCACCATGGCCGTCGCCCACGAAGGACTTTCCTCACTAGCGGTAGATCTTCACGAAGTAGGCGATCTCCTTGCCCTTAAAAACTCCTTGGTTCAACTCAACAATCTTGTCGGAGGCTCCCAAGTGACACCTAGCCAATCTAGGAGACACCACTCTTCAAGAAGTAACAAATGGTGTGTTGATGATGAACTCCTTGCTCTTGTGCTTCAAATGATAGTCTCCCCAACACTCAACTCTCTCTCACAGGATTTGGATCTGGTGGAAAGAATATTTGAGTGGAAAGCAACTTGGGAAAGGCTAGAGATCACGATTCATATGGTTGGAATGGAATATCTTGGCCTCAACGCATGAGTAGGTGGTTCTCTCTCAGAACTGGTAAGTTGGAAGTGTAGGTTTGTTCTGATGGCTCTCTCCACGAATGAAGAGGAGGTGGAGGGGTATATATAGCCTCCACACAAAATCTAACCGTTACACACAATTTACCAAACTTCGGTGGGACCGATTTAGTAAACCTAGTGACCGTTAGGGTTTTCGGTGGATCGACATGCATCTCGGTAGGACCGATATGGTTAGGGTTAGGGCATAACGTAATCTCGGTGAGACCGATTACACAAACTCGGTGAGACCGAATTTGGTAATTAGCTAACCAGAGAGTTGGTCAGGTAAACTTGGTGGGACCGATTTGCTCTTTCGGTGAGACCGAAAAGTTACAAAAGGGAAACAGAGAGTTTACATTGTAATCTCGGTGGGACCGATCACTCACTTCGGTTAGACCAAAACGTTACGAAGGGAAACAGAGAGATTACAATCCCATCTCAGTGAGACCGAGATCCCTATCGGTGAAACTGATTTGCCTAGGGTTTGTGGCAGTGGCTATGACATTTGAACTCGGTGGCGCCGGATAGAAAGAATCGTTAGGGCTGAGTTTGACTTTAGGTTTAGGTCATATGTGGATGTGAGAAATAGTGGAGGGTTTTGGAGCATATCATTAAGCACATGAAGCAAAAGGCTCATTAAGCAACACCTCATCCCTCCTTGATAGTATTGGCTTTTCCTAAAGACTCAATGTGATCTTGGATCACTAAAATGTAAAATGTAGAGTCTTGAGCTTTTGAGCTTGAGCCAATCCTTTGTCCTTGATATTTTGAGGGACCCACTTTCATCATCCATGCCATGCCATTCATTGAGCTTTTCCTGAAATATTTGTCTTGGAATAGCATTAGCTCAATGAGCTATATGTTGTTATGAATTACCAAAACCACCTAGGGATAGTTGCACTTTCACCTTCTCAGAGCCCATTTATTCTTGGGCTCACTTCCAGCATTCGTTTACTTACGGCCCGTTACTGTCATTTTCTGCTTGTGGGCCAAATTCAGCCCGTGGTTACAGTCGGCCCGTTTGTGGTCCGTTAATACGTTGGGCCGTTTTCATAGCATCATCAAATATGGCCTATTAACGATGTCCCGTTATGGTCGGCCCATAAATGGATGATTCCAACTCTAGCCCGTTTACGGCCATAATCCGGCCTGTTATTGGCCCATGTTTGGCCAATTGATCATATGGCCCGTATAAGGCCCATTGATTATACG
The DNA here is from genome assembly GCA_021605145.1 of Aegilops bicornis. Lineage (NCBI taxonomy): Eukaryota > Viridiplantae > Streptophyta > Magnoliopsida > Poales > Poaceae > Aegilops > Aegilops bicornis. The sequence goes on along the minus strand of CM038675.1, from coordinate 118,677,519 downwards.
ACCCGTAGAAGGCCCATTGTTTCTACGGCCTGTAGAAGGCCTACTGTTTCTACGTCCCGTAGAAGGCCCACTGTTTCTACGGCCCGTAGGAGGCCCAGTGTCACTACAGTAAATATTAGCCCATGGTTATTGTGGCCTAGTTTTAAAATATAGGTTATTGCAGCCTCTAGCAAACCGAGGAAAAAGAACTGCACTGACTACAAGCAAACAAATAAACAAGACAACAAGGAAATAAATAAGCAAGCAACTTACGCTAGGCTATCACGGCTATCGCACATATTACATCCATCGGGCATCAAAGTTCGCCACCGATTGCAAATAAACGCTACCGACAAAAGAATATACAAACCGAGAGAACTTGAAGGCAATAGGCCTGGCCAGGTCGGGCCCCCAAACAGTGAAGAAGCTGAGTAGACCTCGATTGTCAACGATAGATGTATCAACACTAGATTTAAGGCATGATGGTGCGACGGCAGTCCTCGACATCTTCATTGCATCTTTGACTTCAAGTCGGAGCTGAGCTAAAGCAAGCCTTTCCGCTTTAAGTTGAGACTAAAGAAGTCGAACTGATTGAGGCAAATCGCACAGAGGTTGTCTCACACCTGCTGGTGAGTAGCTTCAACTCACTGTCTTAATCAAGGCAGGACCTTGGGATCATCTCGCTGTCCTCAAGATGGTTTGGCTCAGTATCTTCCCTAAAGTTCTGCCTGGCGTAAGAGATATATTTTTAAGACACAACAGCATGGACAGAATATAAGTGTGAGAAACTACACAGCATTGGCAGCACTTGTAACGTGCATCACATGAGAACATAACTGTTTATACAACTTAAACCGAAATCAACATAGAGCAAGAAGTTAGAACCGCAATCCAGTTAAAGAAATAGGTTTAAAACATACCTGCTATGCGCCATTGGAGTTTCAATTGGATCCTTCAAATTCGAAAGTAGTTGGTATGAGTAAATACAGTGATGCAACAACAAAGGAGTATGGACCATAGCTACGGAATCTGACCTGAGAACAGTTGCTCTTCTGCTTTAAACGTGGAGTTCGGGTTAGCTGTGGTGGTCTTCGTGCTTTGGGCACCGCAGTAGCTTTACAAACTGCTCTTGTGGGGGTACTCTGTGGTGGACATGGTGCTTTGTCAACTATAAGTGGGTTACTATCCATTTGGGGTTGCGGTTAGATGGGTTGTAGCTGGTTCTCTGCCCAACGGTGTAAGTGTGCAATCTGGAAGAGTCTCGATTATGTGTGGTGGGGCTAGTTTGTGGGCCAGTACAGCCATGGTTCTATCTGCATCGACGCGTAGCACTTCTTTTGTGAAGAACGGGTTTTTGCTCCCTTAGATACTGCCATCACCCCCCTCCAATTCAAATGGCTGATAAACAAGAAAAGAAATTGAACGTACAGACATTGTATGATAGACAGATGTGGTAATTCACATATATGTTGTATAACCAAACAGAACAACATGACACAATTTCACATATATGATGCCTAACTAAACAGGATAGCATGACACATTTTCAGATATATGATGGATAACTTAACAGGATATAATGGCATAATTCAACATATGATGAGTACCTAAACAGGATGACATGACAAAACTATATGATGTCTTTCTAAAATAGGTTGGGATGAAATAATTCACATATATGTTGTCTAAGTATACAGGATGGCATGATATAATTGGCATAATTGATTCATATACTAAGCAGCTGGCATTCGCATGTATGATCTCTAAACTAAGCAGACATAATTCAATATTGTGCATATGATGTCTAAACTAAGCAATGCAAGACACCATATGCATCATATGAGAAATAGAAACATTGCAACTTAGAGCATACACCTCAGGTGGGATATAGGACTGGTCATCTGTCTCTGAATCCTCCTCTGAGGAGCTCCACTGTAACCATCGAGATATATGCTTCAACAGTACCATTGCACGCTCAAGACCTCGTTTTCCTCCAGATTTTTCCATAACCGGCTCAAATGGCTGATACACATGAAGAGTAGTTCAATATACACATATTGTCGACAAATGGAATACGTAATGAAAAAAAAGATGGCATGAGATAATTCACATATATGATGCCTGGCTCCATGGCGGTGCATAATTCACATATATGATAATTGGCTGAAAAACATGGCATTGCATAATTCACATATCTGATATAGAAAGCAAACATGAGGCATTCACACAAAGCATGTCTAATCTAAGCAGATGGCATGGCAATGCAAGACACCATATGCATGATATGAGCAATATAACCCAGCCAAGTTAGAGCATGCACCTCGGGGGGGGGGGGGATATGACTGGTCATCTCTCTCGAATCCTCCTTCCGAGGAGCTACTCAGAATCAAAGAAGAAATCTGCATCGACAGTGTGGCCGATCGCTCGAAGACCTTGTTTTCTCTCCAGATTTTCCCATGACCGACTCAAATGGCTGATGCACAGGAATAGTAGATGAATGTATAAACATTATTGACAAATGGAATACATTATGGAAAAAAATATGGCACGATACAATTCACAATACGATGACTGGCTAAACAGGATGGCATTGCATGATTCACGTATATGATGCCTGGCTAAAGAAGATGGCATTGCATAATTCCCATATACTTCCTCCATTCCTGAATATTTGTCTTTTTAGAGATTTCAAATGGACTACCACATACGGATGTATATAGACATATTTTCGAGTGTAGATTCACTCATTTTGTCCCGTATGTGTTGAAATCTCTAAAAAGAAAAATATTTAGGAATGGTGGGAGTATGATATAGAAACCAAACAGGTGGCATTCACACAAAGCAAATCTAAACTAAGCTGATGACATATAAGATGTATAATGTAAGCAATGCAAGGCGCCATATGCATGATATGACCAACATCAGCATGCCAAGTTAGAGCAAACACCTCAGGTGGTAAACAGGCGTGGTCGGCTCCTTCTGAATCTCCATCTGAACAGTTATCTTCCTCTGGAATACAATCTGGAAATGCTGGAGAGGGCAGGGGGCACTTCGCCCACCATGGAGCAGCGTCTGCATGACATTATATTCGCACGCGACGGTCTTCTATTTTTCTCTACATGTTCAGTATGATTGTGTATAATATCTGACATGCATAATAAAAAAATAGATAGATTTTGTAAGGCCTAAGGGGTGCATGCAAAAATCAAGACTGATGGTAGCAAACGAGTGGATGGATCCAAAACTAATGATAGCAGGTAGATTATAGCTTCAGTTTAAAAAGATAGACAATGGATCATCTATTGTTTGTTGCCCACCCAACTTGAACCACATAGAAGACCCCAGATGAACCAGATAGTAGACAGATACTATTCGTTGCTGGCTCGATATGAGACCCATGGGCAATTTAAAACTCAAGATTGAACGATAAAGTAGCAGGTAATAATAACTGATGTATAACGTAAACAAATACGAAAGTCTGCGACCTCTCTTCCGGAACTGTGTAGTCCTCAGGTTCATCTGCTCAGTCGATGATGGTAATGCAGTTGGCGTGGCTGCCGGCAACGGGGAAGATGATCTGAGGCGAAGAAAAAAAGTCTGCAGGGGGGATCTCTGCTGCAGTGAACACTTCTGTCGATGGTGCACCTCAAGTGGGGTGGATGACGGCACGGCAGGAGCAGGACATAACACACATAGTTTTATTTTACGCCAATCTAAAAATGAAGTAAATCTGTAAGGGCTCCTTAGAATTGGAGGATTCTATAAATGCAGGGACATGAAAACACAGGAATAGGATAGGAATGCACGTGCAAAACAGAGCATTTGGAAACATAGGATTTCAGTCAACCTGCGTGTTTGGCTCACATGAATTGGAAGAACAGAGGAATGGAGAAACAAAGTGATGCGACAAGTGTACAACCTCTTTGGCATAGCCTTGTGGACCTCAGCATCATTGGGTTGGACGTGGAGGATGGTGATGATGCTGGTGTGACTGTCAGAGGCGGGGAAGAAGATCCGAGGCCTCTGGAAACGGCGCCGAGGGTACTGCTCCACTGTGATGGACGGTTCCACCGTTGGAGCAGCTCCACTAAGGTGTACGGCGACGAGGCTGAAGCATGACAAGACAGACAACGCTAATCTGAAGTGGGACCCTAATATCATCTGCAATAGATGATGTAAAATACATCACCAAAAAGTGCTAGATGTAAAACGCATCAGCCGCGCCACGGCCGCTCCGACAGGATGTTGTAAGTACTGTTCACTCACGAACTTAAGCGAAGAAAAGGAACTTCACAATCGAAACTGAATTTTACCGTCGAAACTGATTGAACTAGTAACAGAGCATTGCAATAGATGTTTAGGGCGTTCGAGCACTAGTAGCAGAGAAGCGATGATCTAAATCAGCAGACGCCGAAAGGTGGAACGCACTAGCAGAGAGCAAGTCGCGGCAAAGAGTAATCATGAAGCGAGTGCTAAAGCAGCAACTCCTGTAGCTGCCGGAGGTCGTGCAGCAGCAGCAGCAGCAGCGCAAGCGAGAGCAAGAGCAGAGCAGCATCACGAACGAAAGCAGGAGCAGTGCAGCAGCGCGACCGACATCAAGAACAAAGCCATAGCGCGAGCGATAGCCGGAGCAGCTGCAGCTAGTGCTGTTGTGGAAGTCGCCACCGAGGAAGCAACGGCATGGGGGAGAGACGCTGTGGATGATGTGGCCGGCGACGGCGTCGTCGATGGAGACGCCATGTCTGCTCGGTATCGAGCACCGGCAGCCCCGTGAGATCGAATAAAATATAAAATGCAGTGGTGAGTGCAGAACCTCCTTGGTGGCGCCGAGTTGGCCTCGGCTTGATCGGAGGAATTGGTGAGGGTGCTGCGGTTCCAGTGGGGTAGGTAAAGACGGTGTTGTGGGGATTAAGGTGGCGCGGTAGACGGGGCGAACGTCGGGGCAGCTCCTTGGAGGTGGAGGACGGGGCGGCTGATCTGGCAGGACGACGAGATTGACAACAGATCCTCATCCAGTGCGGTGGATGAGGGACGGCGAGCTGTTGCGGTGGACGACGTAGTCGGGGAAGAGTCTCCGGCTGGGCGGCGGTCGGGAGGCCAACGGAGGAGCGTGGGGTTTCGCGGGTTTTGGCAGCCTCGGTGTACGAATGGGGGGGGGGGGGAAGGGGGAGGGGGGAGCCAAGCTTAGGGACGCGCTTGTCCGAAATGTAGGGTAAGTTACCAGCGTACCCCACCGGTTTTGACACCGCGACGTGGGGGTAGAAGGGGATTTCGCGTGTCTGGGCTGCGGGAGCGATTTCGGATGAGGAGGGAGTTCTCGCGCGCGTCCAAATTTCGGGATAATAAGGCGCGGCGCGGGTTGAAGAAGCGGGAGTTTCAAAGCAGGTGAGACAAAAGATACTCGAGCTTGAAAATTTCGGGATAACAAGGTGCGGATTCCTTGTTCGGCAGAACAAACTTAATGTGTAAAAAAACAATTCATACAAGACACAAGAGAGTCATGTCCCCTTTTACTATATTGCTATAGATGCCATTGAAAAAATTACAAGAAAAATGTAAAAAAAATCGGGAGAACAAGATTACCTTGCACAGTACCAAATCGATTCGCACTTCCCTCAACAACAACAAAAAACAAATCAATTCCCACCAAAGAAAGAGTAATGTCCCTTTTTATATGATTACAGATGCCATGATCTCAAATTTCAATTTTTGAATCCACGTTATGTTGAATTCGAATATATCATTAGGTGACCTTGCGGTTTATAATTGATGTAGTCGTACATTTTGATCTTCCATCATATATCAACATTTTACTCCACCATGTGAACATATATATCGTCGTCTACCATATGGACTAAATTTGAATCAATTTTCCTTATTTGAATACGACTGTTGTCAAGTTATATAATAATTTTAATATTATCTTGATAACAAAAAGACATGCATATAGCAGTAATCATATTTCACTATGAACTACATGTACCATACGCTCTCCACTTCAAATATTTGTATCCATTTTATGTTGAATTCAAATCATAGTACATTATTGGTATAGGTAGCGAGATGTTCGGGATAATATAAACCCTGTTTTCATACGTATAATTTTTGGCTGAACTGGGACAAGTTTTGGTATAGGCCTCTTGCAAAACCGGAGATTCTCTCAACAAGCCTCGTGGTTCCAAGAGGGAACATGTCACCTTTCTGTGCGAAACGATATATGCTGCCTTCCCCCTGATTTTATTTACAGAGGCAACATAGAACTATATGAGCGCCCTGTTAAATTTTGGAATTATTTCGGGTTCATTTGGCCTTTTTATACATTAATTGAGTTTCTGGACTTTTAATGTGCATAATCTAAATATGAATTTCATGCACATGCTCCGGTGCACCAAAGTGGGTCGAAAAATCACATGTGTGTCCTTGGTTGAATTTCTAGGTCCCATGGAAGAAATGAGAATGAAATTCAAACATCTGGGCGTCATGACTCTGCCGAGAACATCGGGAAACTTAGATTTTAAATTCATGTAAATCCAAAACTCGGATGGAAATCATGAAACTTGGCTTGGTGTCATGTCATGGCACTAACATGTTGTGGTAAAAATTGGGCCGATTTGGAAGCTCGTGGTTCTAAGAGGGAATGTGCCACCTTTGAGTGTGAAACAATATACGCTGCCCCCCGCCCCCCTTGAGTTTCTTAACAAAGGCAACATAGAACTACATTAGTGCCCTATTAAATTTTGGAATTATTCCGGGTTCGTTTGTCGTTTTTTATACATTAATTGAGTTTCTGGTCATTTAATGTGCATAAGTCAAATTTGAACTACAAGCACATGCTCTCGTGCACCAAAGTTGGTAGAAAAATCACATTTGTGTCCTCGGGTGAATTTCTAGGTCTCATGCAAGAAATGCGAATAAAATTATAACATCTGGGCATCGTGGCTTGGCCGAGAACATTGAGAAACTTGTTCTTGTAAATCCAAAACACGTTTGAAAATCATGAAACTTGGCATTGGATGTCATGTCATGGTACTACCATGTTGTGTTCAAAAAATGGCCGAATAGGAACATATTTTGGTATAAGCTTCTTGCAAACCGAAGCATCTCTCAAGAAGGCTCGTGGTTCTGAGAGGGAACATGCCACCTTTGAGTGCGAAACGATATTCATTGTCCCCCTTGAGTTTATTTACAAAGGCAACATAGAATTACATGAGTGCCCTGCTAAAATTTGGAATTATTCCGGCTTCGTTTGGCCTTATTTACACATTAATTGAGTTTTTGGTCATTTAATGTGCATAATTCAAATTTGAACTACAAGCACATGCTCCCGTGCACCAAAGTTGGTTGAAAAATCACATTTGTGTCCTCGAGTGAATTTCTACTAGGTCCCATGCAAAAAATCAGAATAAAATTCAAACATTTGGGCATCGTGGCTCGGTCGAGAAAATTGAGAAACTTGGTTTTAAAATCATGAAACTTGGCATGGTGTCATGTCATGGTAGTACCATGCCGTGGTAAAAAAATTGGCCGAATAGGAACAAATTTTGGTATAAGCTTCTTGCAAATCGGAGCTTCTCTCAAGAAGGCTCGTGGTTACAGGAGGAACCTGTCACCTTTGTGTGCACAATTCAAATTTGAAATACAAGCACATGTTCCAGTGCACCAAAGTTGGTTGAAAAATTACATGTGTGTCCTCGGGTAAATTTCTAGGTTCCATGCAAGAAATGGGAATGAAATTCAAAATTCTGGGCGTCGTGGCTGGGTTGGAAACATTGAGAAAATTAGTTTTTTAATTCCTGTAAATCCAAAACAAGCATGAAAATAATGAAACTTGGCTTGGTGCCATGACATGGCACCAACATGTCGTGGTAAATTTGCAGTCCGATATGCGAAGGCACACACATTAACAATCAATAAAGTCATTTTGGAACACGTGCTGTCACGTTACAATCGGAAACACAAGTATTATTGAAACCGTGGGCGTTCTACTTACTAGTACCATTTACGTGCCGCCACGCGTCCCCATTTTTTATTAGCTAGGAGGCGCCGTGCAGGGTAGCTATTTGAGTACGAGAGGCGTGCGATCAGACCCCTGCACGTGCTTATCGAGAGGAGAGCCGTTTGACCTCCATCTGTCGTCCACCTCTCTCCCAAGGTCTCCATTAATGGCGCCCGAGCCTCTCTTTAATGGCGTGGCTATGTCTCACTCGACTGAGATTTAAGAGAGAAAAAAGAAAATCTGAAAGCACGGATCTTCATGTATGATCCGACGGACCTATATAGCATCTACTGTGACTTATAGCAAGACTGATGAATATATAAGGACGATTATTTTTTTTATCAAAGAAGGGCTTGCCCCTTCTGATTTTCATTACTGAAAACCACCATAATTCACAAGAAGTTCAGCACAACTCCAGCCTAACACGAAGGACTAAAAGCTACCAGATTGAAATCGCAACATCCCAAGAGGACAACAAAGGCCAAACATCCGCGCTAGAACCCAACATTTCACAACCGACGACACAATCCACATCCTAAACCGAGTATTACATCAAAAGAAACCAGGAAACTCAAGGAAGCCCAAGAAGCAACTAGAAGAACAAAGAACGCTGTGGTCGCCACAAAGAAGAGTTTTCTTCATTCCAGCCTCGCAACATTGATCTTCCACAGAAAGATAAGGACGATTAGTTGTCTTGCGTAATTAGAAAGATAATTTAAAAAGCCACATGCGGCTATGCCCGAAATACACAAGGGCAAAAGAAGAAGGAAGACAAGGATCTGGTTCGCAGATCTCTACTTTCTTGATGCGTTGCTGCAGGCCGCGGGAACTAGTCTCCGCGGCGAGCGGCAATGAGCTCTTTCGTGTCCTCAAGACACTGGTTGAGAACATCTACGGATTCCTCCACCAGCCTTTGGCGCTCGTTGCGGAGCATGTCATTCTCGTCCATAAGTTTCTTGACGATGACGCCGGTCCTCTTCAACAAGGCATTGGTCTCCTCCTGCTGGTCTGCACTTCGGACGATCTTCTCCCTCAGCAGGTCGCGCTCGGCCCGGAGCCTCTCATTGCCCTCCCTTGTTGCCGGATGACGCCGGTAGCCTGTTCAAACGAGGCTTTCACGTCGTCCTGCAACCTCGCCCAGCCGGAGATCTGATCCATCTGGCTATGGATGATCGCATGCATGCGCCTGTAACAGTCGTCGCCTACCCCTGAGAAATTTTCCCAGGCCAACGCGGCGTGGCGGGACATCTCTGCTGCATTCGTGGCGCGACGGGACATCTCTGCTGCATCTACGGCGTGGCGGGACCTCCGTGCTACTTCAGCGGCGCGGCGGGACCTCTGTGCTGCTACTTCCGCGCAGAGGGACATGTCGGCTGCTCTCGCAGCGAGGCGGGACATCTCTCGTGCTTCCACTTCCATGCTCGCCTCTCCCTAGTGGCAATCTCTCGACCCAGAACTCACGCTGGCCATGGCAGACGCAGGGGAAGGATGCTGAATGACTTGTTTGTTTTTGTGGATGAGGAGTTGAGGAGGAATGTGCAGTCATCTTGGCATACTAGTAGTTATAACCGAGTACTAATACGCTCCTAAGTGGGAAACCGTTTAGGTTGTGATCGATGTGAACAGGTTTGGAATTCAATATAGCGTGGTACTAATACGCTCCTAAGTGGGAAACCGTTTAGGTTGTGATCGGTGTGAACAGGTTTGCAATTCAATATAGCATGGAGTAATTTGGAATATGACGAGACGCAAGCTACTTTATGCATGCATGCATTGCAATTAATGCATTGATAAACATAATTTTTTGAGAAAAACAAGAGCATTAATTAGGTCCTTTTGCAAACTATAAAAAATATTCCACCACTCACCATCTTGGTGTTGGGTTCTACGGTAGGGTGCATCGACTGCAAATTAAAATTTTCCTACGCGCAGAACATCCAGGCACATGCTACGGGAGATGGAGCACAGTTCGTTACCACTAGACGCCAGATGCGGTGCAAATGGAAGAAGAGTTGGGGCAGCGCGTCTGCGTGGATCGTCTCCTCCTCGTTCGATCTCCCTCGAACAGCCAGTCGTCCGATCCCACGTACGATTTCACCGGAGCGGCGCAAGTGCACCGCCTCTAAGGGTATCTGCGCGTGCAGGAGGAACACCATGCGGCGGACTGCTAGGTCCGATCACACAGTCGGCGGCGAGTGGAGGTGGCTATTCGCAACACATGCAAACCCTAGTCACAGCGCCGAAGCGATCAATCGCATGAGTGTGCTGCACCTCCACTTTATATAGGCGTCCGTCGCAGGCTCAACACTTGGGCCTTGCACGGACCCTAAAGCCCAAAGTCTACTCGGTCACGTTCCTAGTCCAGTTCGGATCACATCTGACCAGTGTCCCTCTGAACCGACCTCGTAGGTTCCTTCCCTTAAGCGCGACCCTTAGGTTCAAGTCGGCTTGGTCACGATTCGGATCACCTCGACCTGCACGGTTGGTAGCGGCCTCTAGCAAGGCGTGCCGACCACCAAGCAGACTATGAAGCTGGTTAGGCGAACACAGCATAACGTGTCACACTTACATTTCCCTTTGCCACACGATATATGTTGTCGGGCTCAAGGAGAGACTGTCATCCTTGTGCTGGCCCGACCTCTTTCTCATCCAGTGATACCGACCACTATCCGGATTATCTCATAATCCTTGTCACATTGCCATGCTTATCCTGGTTGGATCACACAAGGGGCCCAGAGTATATCTCTCCTGATCGGAGGGGCAAATCCCATCTTGCTCGACCATGTCTCGCAGCATGGGTCTGGACAAGCCTGTAACCTAAGTTTGTAACTACCCAGTCACGGAGTAGCGTTTGGTCGGCCCAAAGCAAGTCTATCACCATCCCGAGTACATGCGTCAGCTCAGGTCTTAGGACATAGAACGTATGTTGTACTAGAGACTCACAGATGACATATCGCTGCGTCTCATAGTTGGGTCTGTCCGACTCGGACCTTATCTCGACTCGGATCCGACTACGTCGAATCCGACCAGACATTTCCAAGTCCATATTATCCGGTTAGCATCCAATGCTTCATGGCTAGTGAGACCGAGCCATCGACCGTGTCATATGCTAGTCTAGTCGGCTGCGCGTCCACACAGCCCTTTCGACTAGGGACCTTTTAGGACAGTCATCATACAATGCATAGTCCCACAAACAAGTCACGTATTTGCTGATACACATCATTGATAATGTCCAAGGACTATCTTTATTCATAAACACATAGGAAATATCATCATACATGATTGCCTCTAGGGCATATCTCCAACACTTGGTTGGTGAGATTTTTGAATTAAGCCCTATAAACCGGAAAGGAGGGAGTACTGCTGTGTACGTGCAATAACTGGCACCTTCATATAAATATCTTACAGTTAATGGGGCGTTCGACAGAGATAGCCGCGTGGCGAGCTCTAGGCTAGTCCTTTTTTCAGACGCATTAAACCTATCTCTTGGGACTTCTCGCAAGCACCATCGTGCCACCCACAAAAACTTTTACTCTGACTTTAGTAGTACGTTATACAGGAAGAGAAGAGGTGCACGCACGCACTTTTCGTCCTCGCACTTTGCGTCTGTTATTTCTTAAAAGGAGGATGATGACCCCGGCCTGCATCCGGGAGTCACACATGCATCTGTAGCTACGAATTGTAGTGTTCTCAACCATCCGATTGGCTCTATCATGGATGTACCTATATACTAAAACATGTCTAGATACATCTATATTTTGACAAATGGAAGGCATGTATTGTGGAGCGGAGGAGTGCTTGGCATCAAAATGGATAAAAGGGACGTATCTAGAACTAAAATACGTCTACATACATCTCCTTTTATCCATTTTGATGACAAGTAGTACTTCTTACCCAAAGGAACTTTATATCCAATGAGACACAAAATATCCGTTTGACTGTTGGAAATTACTGATCTGATGTCGAAGTAATTGCTGCATCGCCACCAAAACCCACCATTTCTTAAGCTAAAGTAGATCAAGGTAATACCTATATTAGCATATTACTAAGATAAACAAAAGGCACTGTAGAAACATTTAGGATGTGAGCTTGTCAATCTGAATGTGGAGGGACACAAGCTTAGCCCCGGCCAGCAGCTTGGGCGGAACTGTCAAGAAGGTCAGCTCCTGCACGTCGATGTCGCCGGGATCCTTGCTGCTTGTCACCTCCATTTCCACCTTGACCGCGTCGGTCATGTCTTTGGGCTCCCCCGGCAGGCCGTTCGCCCACAGCTGGGCCAAGTAGTGCGGCAGTGGGGACGCCCCCGCTTTGATGCAGATGACCGACACGGCGATAGGCGCGCCGATGTCGAGCATGCCGCTGACCAAGAAAAACGCGCGGCGGTCCTCCTTCGCGAACAGCAAGACCCGTGGTTCCGACAGTGGCACTTGCAGCTGGAGCACCTTGCCGTATTGGATCCTGTGCACGGGCATGGGATGTGCGGTGCTGATGTGGTGGTAGAGCGCCGGCGGCGCCCGTAGCCGCGAGGCAGACGCAGGGGCATTTGCGGCGCGAGCGGACACACGCTCTGGTGATCGGCGAGCTTGTGGTAACTGACGTAGAGCCCACAGCCTTCATGTGGGCACTCCACCCTCACCGACGAAAGGACGGAGTCCACCGTCGTGTTGCGCACGTCGAAGCCACCGCCACGCCGCACTTCGCATCGCCGCTGGTTCCCGGGGTGCTCGACGTGGCAGTCTGCACAGGCCAGGTGCCCTCCCTTGCACTGCAGAAATCAATCGAACAGCACATCAATCAAGAAACCCGTACCTTGCTCAATCAGCTGAATGGACGAGGTGTATTCGAACCTCATACACTGGAGGTGTCAAGGGGCGGAGGCACAAGGGGCAGTGGAGCACAATGAGGTCCATCGAGACCTTAGAGAGCTCCATCGCCGGGTCCTGTTCGGTCTGCATGATCTCGCCCTCCTCGTGCACAACCATCTCTCGACTTGGGCCGGGGTATTACAAAGCTTCTTGTCACATATTTTATAGTACTACTTCAAGGTGCATTAAATCAACACATGCAAGTAGTATCAAAAGAAGAGTCACGGCATGCATGCATTGTAATTAATGCATCGGTAAACACAAATTATTGAAATACTCCCTCCTTTCCGTTTTTTCCATTTTATAAGGCTCAATTTGGTTGTTCCCCATCACATGTTCAGATTCCAAGGTGCATTAAATCATTGCATGCAAGTATTAAGAGAAAATTGACCAATGCATGTAATTTATGCATGCATGCATTGCAATTAATGCATTGATAAACATACTTTTTTGAGAAAAACAAGACCACTAATTGGGTGCTTTTGCAAACGAGTACAAAAAATATTCCACCACTCACCATCTACAGTACCTTGGTTGGTGAGATTTTTGAATTGAGCCTCATAAACCGGAAAGGAGGGAGATTTTTGAAATGACCAATGCATGTAATTTATGCATGCATGTGTTGTAACTAATGCATCGGTAAACGCAAATTATTGAAATATATCGAGTGCAGTGCTTTGATGTGTCACATCAACTCGTGCATCAACGAGATGTTTGATTATCCTCTCCCTCGCGGACTTAACTGCACCTGCCTTTGGTTGTATGATAGGTTGGCCACACACCTGTCGGGCCCACCTGTCATACACGCAAAGGCAGGAGCGTCCCTCCCTCGCCCATGAGCGTGGTGGTTTGCAAGACTAGGAGAAGCTTTCGCTACACGCTCTCCCTCACGCACGCGGTGGACATGCAGCAGTTCAATCAGTGTCAGATGGCCAGAAGCGTACTGTAGTAGTCCTCCAGTGCAGTAGTGCTCCATCATTGTTCGACTTCCCGAAGAGGCAAAGAGCCAAGCGCAGCCCGGACGCTCGTGTGGCAGTTTCATGTGTAGAGTAGTCTAGGATAGCGTGTACCGTGCCTGTAAGCTTAAAACCGTTGGGGTCGGCTCCATGCTATGTGGCTGTCTCGAAGTTTCTAAAAAAAAATTAAAATAGTCTTCTGGCCCTACCTGTCACCCTGGTGATTGTAGTTTGCATGCTCATCTGGTCAAGACATGAATATATATATTTTAATTTTTTTTTTCAAAAAGGCGGGACTCCCTGGCCTCTGCATCAGAACGATGCATACAACCACATATATTTTAATTTGTGGTGGGTAAATGTTAGAGGTTGCAGAAAATATATTGTACACTGCGGGTCTTTCAGCCAAGTTTAGAGGCAAGCATGTGGGGCCAGTGCTATGATGTGTCGCGTCAACTCGTACAATAAGGAGAAGCTTGATTTTACTACACGGCTTCTCCCTTGCCCATCTGTGTGATTGCTCATAAGCGAGGACAGGCTTTTGCTTAGTAGTACTTCTACAACAAGCTATCCGTCCCGCTCGCGGTGGACGGACATGCAGCAGTGGGTTCGACACTGTAGAAGCAGTAGTAGTAACATCATTGTTCGTCTTCTCGAAGAGGCGAAGAGCCAAGCGCAAGCCGAACGTTGAAGTTGCGAACATTGGAGCCTGCATATAGCCAGGCTCATGCATGAGACAAAATTGCTATGTGAGCCCACTATTGTACTAGTACGTACAACTACTTGCTAGTATAGTCCTGTAAACCAGAAAGGAGTATTCGCCATTCTAGAGATTTCAACAAGTGACTAGACTACACCGAGACGGAGTACATATGGAGCAAAATGAGTGAATCTGCACCGTAAATAAATACGTACTAGTTCTATCGTTTTCCTCTCCGAGGTGCACAATATTGAGTATACTGACTAGTCTCTTTTTGACATGCATTTACGTTTTTTTGACCTGATCTGAGGCATTAAGCGCTCATATACACGCGCATACACTCACCCCTATGAACGCACACATGCACGGCACTATCATCTTGAAATTTACGAAGTCACGATAGGCACCTCGACAGGTCCATAGATGCTTGAATGCCAAGGAGGAAGAGGGTAGCGGTTCCCGAGACGTTGAACGGTCAATGATGCATCCTCAATTACATGCAGAGGGAATTAATTGGAGAAGCAGAATAGAGCCAAAGACGATGTGAATGCAACGAGTTTGGACTCTCATATAATAAAGGCGCCCACCACTCCAATCCATCTACTCCCAAGTCTCTGCGCAACACTGCTCACTCCAATCCAAGACCAAGTGACCAGAAGCCACAAGCACCTATGGAGGCGATGGACGTGAGCGGCAGTCGGCTGTGCCAAATCATCCAAGGTGCCGGTCTGCGGCCCCGCACCGCGCAGCGTTTCCAGACAGTGCTGGCGACCGCAGGCATCGTAGCCCTCGCCGTTGCCGGCTTCGCCTCTTGCATGGACGGCATGATGGTCAACTCCATCCGCAAGTTCACCGCCGTCAAGAAGCACGCGGACGACCTTGTCGTACTGCTCCAGCCCGCGCACCCAGGCTCCTCATTGCCTGCCACCCTCATCGGCCTACATGGTGATAAACTCTTTCAAGCCCTGGTGGCCCTGCAGGTGCCGGAGGTCGCGACGAAGAATGTGCACCTCGAGGCCGCGCTCATTGCGCAGCGCCTCTTCATGCAAGAAACCGTTGACCTGCACATCCACGTCTACGAGGAAATCGTCTACATAGGCCACTACAAGGCAAGCAAGGACATAAAGACGTTGGCCTTCTTCCAGCGGCTGGAATCTTTGGACGCCATTGTTCAGAAGCACGTCGACCTGGCCACGAAAGCCGCTGCTACTTAGGCGTCGTTCGGGCGGCGGCATACGAGTCGAGGAGGTGGACGTCGTCGATAGATGCATCTCTTCTTCTTGCCTCCTGTAACCAGCACTGCAATGCCTCATGGTCTTAATGTTTTATTAGTATAGTACTCCCTCTGTTCCCAAATATAAGTCTTTCTAAAGATTCCAGCAAGTGACTACTACATACGGAGGAAAATGAGTGAATCTACACTCTAAACTATGTCTACATACATCTGTATGCTGTATTCCATTTGAACTAGTATCTAAAAAGGCTTATATTTATGAACGGAAGGAGTATATGGCATTTTTATTCCAGTCGTAACGTTTTCACTATGAGGTGGGACCGCAGTTGAGTAAACCCACCCCGCCCACCGGACGTCGGCCGAGTTTAGAATTAGAAGAGAGAAACGAGGGAGGAGAGCTAGTTGTAGCACGACATTTGTTGTCGAGATGGGACTCGTGTTTATAGAATAGGAGTACTGAGCACTCGTGCCTCTTTTTTTTAGGGAAAAATTAGTCGTATGTCTAGTACCACTAGTTGGGTGCGTGCGACCTATAGCTGTCATCACTTTAGGTCTCCTTCTCGAACCGCGCCTACGCTTCACAGTACATATTTTTTCCCGCATTTATCCTCCTATATGTACTACTAAGCTATTTCCACGTGCTCCCATTCGCCGACATGTGGGACATAGAGCATCTGGGTCGTAGTGCATGCACGACTCGGAGCATATGCCGGGGTACTTTACATTTCAGACCTCACGAATTACATGCAAACCCCCCGCAGAAGAATAAATAAATGAATGAATTACTACATGAAACCAGATTATTTTCGTGGAAACCGGAGCACGTTCATTAAATTTTGGACATAACACGTTTATAAAAAATGACCGGACCTAAACCAGTCTAAGGGCCTCTTTGATTCACAGGATACTGAAAACACAGGAATGGGGAAAGTATGATGGCAATGAACCGAGACGAGGAGAACTCTATCTCAGTTAGAGGTTAGAGTTAGATTCTAACCCTGAACTAACTCTAAACCAAAGAGGTGTATGGATGGCAGGGTTAGATTGACAATAAATGCTCTATCTCAATCATTTGACTACTTTGGACCCTATTTTTAGTCAGACTAAAATAAGTCTCTTGGATCCAAGCACCCTCTTGGTGTGTCCGGCTCTTCCGTGGCCTCCTCCCGCTCACAATTGACATAAACGAACCATCTATACAAATCAAGCATGCAAAACATGATAATTTTTACTTTGTCCATACAAATAAGATATCCCACTTAAACATACAGTGTCGTCAATCAAGCTTCACAAAATAAAAAAAACACTTCATGAAACAAAGAATGAGCTAACTCATCACGGAAGTCATTCACGATAGGGAGGGAGCCCGGAGCCCCTCACGCACCGAGGGAGGAGCTCACCATCGTCGCTCTGTAGGAAGGCTCTGTAGAGCCCAAGCCCCGGGAACCCCTCTGACGCTTGGCCCTTATGAAGTTGAGGTCGACACCGGCATGGGTAGCAGGGCCGCTTGCCGCCGATTGGGTACTTAATCTTTGGGCCTCTAGAAATGATGCAAGCATGTAACAAAAATACCTAGAAAGGTGAACTGAATCTTTGGGCCTCTAGAAATAATGCAAGCCTGAAACTTAAATACCTAGAAAGGTGAACTGAATCTTTGGGCCTCTAGAAATAATGCAAGCCTGAAACTGAAATACCTAGAAAGGTGAACTGAATCGTTGGGCCTCTAGAAATAATGCAAGCCTGAAACTGAAATACCTAGAAAGGTGAACTGAATCTTTGGGCCTCTAGAAATAATGCAAGCACTGGCTGAAATACCTAGAAAGGTGAACTGAATCTTTGGGCCTCTAGAAATAATGCAAGCCTGAAATTGGAATACCTAGAAAGGTGAACTGAATCTTTGGGCCTCTACAAATAATGCAAGCCTGAAATTGAAATACCTAGAAAGGTGACCTGAATCTTTGGGCCTCTAGAAAGATTTATTACCTCCTCAAGCAGCATCAAACAATTCCACGCGTGCACCACAAATCTATAGCAAGTTTGATCAGGATCTACTTTTCCAAATCAGAATTAGCGCTAGAGCAAGCAAGATCAATGATATGGCCATGAGACAGTGAAGGAACGAACAAACTCACCCCTCTCGCGACCTCCCTGGTAGATGCGACGCCGCCACGCATGACAGAGGGAGAAAATTGACTAGTGAAGGGGGAGCGGGGCGACCTTCGAAGGCCGGAGGGAGAGGGCGGCCGGAGTAGGGCGGCGGAGGCCGGAAGGAGAGGGCGGCCGGAGGAGAGAGAGGGTGAACGGCGCTTGGGCAGGCGGCCCTATGGGGAACAGAGAGGAGTCGTGCGAGAGGGAGGCGATGCAGTGCGGGCAGGTGAGATTTTTTTTAGTTCTCTTTTAGTGGCCCCGAGGATAACTAACCCAATTAGAACATCTCCACCGGGCTAGTTTTTTTAGCTGGGTTAGAGCAAGCTAGCTCAAACTAACCCCTCTTGTTTCGATAATTTGAGGCTATTTCCTTCCAAACTAGCTCTAACTCAGGGATCCAAACAAAGAGGAGTGTTACTGTACATGCTACAATGTGGACCGTAGCACATTGTTTTTTATGGCCATATCACCACATTGTTTTCTACTGCTGGTTAACTGGGCTACCGTGGTTCGCACTGCTGGTTCACTGGGCTGCCGTGGTTCATGCTCCTCCGACCTGAGTAGTACTCCCTCCGTTCCTAAATATAAGTCTTCGTAGATATTTCACTGTGGACCACATACAGATGTATATAGATGCATTTTATGTGTTCACTCATTTTTCTCCGTATGTGGTCCATATTGAAATCTCTCCAAAGACTTTTATATTTAGGAACGGAGGGAGTAGTATAGTAGTAGTATATACCGCATCATTCTTTGCTCCTTCTTACTACTCCAACATGTGGGAGAGCCAGCATCCGGCTCGACGTGTCATGCACCAGATTAGAGGCGGACGGAAGGGGGGCATCACCCCGGTCGGAGCGCCAGTAATTCATGACTATAGTGAGTGGTCATATCACAAGTCTTTCCAGCAGTAACGCGCCGTCAAATCGCACAGCCCCACTCGCTCACCCTCCTCGCCTCTCTGTCAAACCGCCTACCCGAAAACTGCTGCGCGTACTGCCCGGGAAAAGCCCCGCCCTCAACTTTTAACTACGCGAAAATAGTTCGAGCTTGTTCGTTCTATATAAATACAGTACTTCGTATGTTTATTCACCCGTGGGGTTGTTCAATGAATGGAGGCGGGGAGCACAAGTGAACCTTAAATAGAGAGTTTCTTTTCTTTAATGCCATATACACAAATTGAAACGCTTGTTGTGGAGAGAAAAAAGATAATCACTCCACTATATATGGACGCAGGGGCCTAAGCGCTTGCTTTACTAGGGTTGATCTCTTCATTCTCTCATCATCTCCAGATATAAACAAGACAATGGTAGAGACATTTTCTCTCTGCTCACCGCTGGTCACAGATCCGGCCGGATCCCTTCGGCCGGTGTGTGTAGAGGACTAAAAGGTGCATCTTTCACGCGGTCATCGCCGCCGAGGGAGTAAACCCACAGCTGCCGGAGGGGCCCGATACTCTGCCCGTGTCGTTCTCTCCGACACAGCGCCGGCTTGGGAGGTCTTCCGACCCTTCTTCCTCCCTGCCGTATTGTCCGGAGATCCGACCTGCCGCCACCAACATCCCGACGACCCTCAGGTATAAGTTCTTCGAAAGCGGCCTTGCTCTACTGCCCCAGCTCCCCATGTGTCTGCATGTGCATCTTTCTCTACTCCCATCAGCTCTTCCAAAGCCACCTAAATTTTTAGTATTATTAGAGGTAATACTTCATGCATTCGAATCTAGGGCTTTGTTCAAACAACGAAGAAAGGGGGGAAAGTTGTAGCATGAATCTAGGACTTGATTCAAAGAGGAAATAATATGGTGAAAGTAGTAGAGACCGGATACCCAACCGGTCTCTTGGTTGAAAAGGGAAATAATGTGAAAACGCAGTACAAACTGGATAAGGAACATATCTATTATTGGTTGAAAAAAGGATAGAAAGTGGCGGCTGGTGGACAAGTCAATAGAGTATGTCCAGGATTAGATTTGCTGCCATCACATAGTAAAAGGTCTCCAGGATTAGATTTGCTGCCCTCACATAGTAAAAGGTCTCAGGATTAGATTTGTTGCCCTCACATAGTAAAAGGTCTCAGGATTAGATTTGCTGCCCTCACATAGTAAAAGGTCTCCAGGATAAGATTTGCTGCCCTCACATAGTAAAAGGTCTCAGGATTAGATTTGCTGCCCTCACATAGTAAAAGGTCTCTAGGATTAGATTTGCTGCCCTCACATAGTAAAAGGTCTCCAGGATTAGATTTGCTGCCCTCACATAGTAAAAGGTCTCCAGGATTAGATTTGCTGTCCTCACATAGTATAAGGTCACCAGGATTAGGTTTGATGCCCTCACATAGCGTGAACAAGCTCGGCAGCACCACTTTATGCCTCCTTGTAGGTACATTGTGCTGATGCGTCCACTGTCGCATGTCCTTATACCAACCTTTTGATGTTGTTAATGTAAGGGCGCATGTAAAATGAAGCGATCACACTGTTACCTTAGGGACATGTCTAACCAGTGTTATTGTTAATCTAACTAGCAGAGTGGCCCGCTCGATGCGCGGGCTAGAATTTTAATGAGAACATATTGTTTGATTTTTCTAAAGAAAGTTGGAACCAAATTTGATCACACTTGGAAATATAAGTTTTGTGAACTTAGTTTTGTCTTAGGTATGTTTGATTTTCAGTTGATACATAAATATGTGTTCTCCTTTTATCAATAACCTGCTAGTTATGCATGTCGTACTATACTTTTTATGATCAATTACGTTCTGCAATTTTGATTAAATATTATTTGTTCCTTTTTTCTGACATTTTAATCAAGTTACCTTTTATATATTATTTTTTGTTTCCGGCTATGCCTAATCCATGCATTTATCTTTCCAATACGAATTATTAGATATTTAATATTTGTGTAATCCAATAAATAATATTTATTTACAAGATCATGTTACATATATGGTCTAAGAAAATAGATTTTGTTGGTAACGCGTGGAGTTTGACCTATAGGGGGAAATGATTAGCGAGGGTTACTCCTAGATGCAATGGCAAGCCTACAATTGGTATGTGTGTGTATCTATATCTTATTTCACATCTAGAAGTAAATGTGAAATTTTGTTTAATAGAACAATGATCCATATAAAACATCACTGAAGTAATATTATATATGTGGAAGAACATTGCTAAGTTACATGGAAAA
Organism: Aegilops bicornis; assembly: GCA_021605145.1. Taxonomy (NCBI): domain Eukaryota; kingdom Viridiplantae; phylum Streptophyta; class Magnoliopsida; order Poales; family Poaceae; genus Aegilops; species Aegilops bicornis. Next base: position 118,656,468 of record CM038675.1, on the reverse strand, counting down.
AATATATGAAGTGAGCAACTACAACTTAATTTACATGGATATAATGTGTAATCCAAGAGTTGCACATCAATTCAATTATTAAGTGTATTTTGAAATCATCAAACTTGATGACAGTATGTAGAGGTAGAATTTTGAGCAAAATATAGCTTTATCTTTCGGTTGAGAAGACGAACATCATGTGGTAACAGAAGAAGGTGATTCACTGCAAACAAAGAGTTCATAGGTCATTAGGAATATAAGAAAAATAATGGTTGTAACCTCTAGTATATCTCCAACTATCCCAATCTTCAAGTAGGTAAAATGTTTGACCTTCTAACTTGAACATAGGTTTTGTTATATTTGTATCGAGTAAAAATATATAAATAAACACAAACATACTTCATACCTTTGTAAAACATAATGAGGATTAGGACAGGCTCACCTTTTCTAAATCGTCATCCTCAACAGTATTCTTATTACACGTTTCCTTAGTGGATAGTTGATTTTGTTTCTTAGCGTCGAATAAAATTTTGTCAAAAGTTCATCCCAAACAGTTCAAGATATTTGGCATGGCTCATATAGAAGATGAAAATATTCCATATAAATACATGGCAAGATATTTTACATGGGCAGATCATTATTTCAAAGAACAAAAAATACACAGTTTTTAAAAAGCAAATGAGGAACCAAGGTGACTATTAACATAAGTTACGTGTGGCATGACACATCAGATATATTTTTATTCGTGTACAATCGAAAAGGAGCCATTGTTAATATATTACATTAACGTTAAGTGCTAATTTGGTATAGGAAAGAGGGAAGGAACTTATGAGTTAATAACATAAAGTTCACTTGGGGCTATAGTAGCAAACATAAATATACTAAAAAGTATTTATTAAGCTATGTAAATTTTGGTTTGCCATCTCTATTCTAAGTTATAACTATATAAAATCTTTAGGAAATATAAAACATGAGGTAACTGTGATGGAAGGGAAGAGGTGATTATGGGGTAGAAGTTCCACACTGGATTGGGTCCTCCATCTCTGATATTGCTGTCAGTGCTGTCGTTCCATGTATTGTGATGCAATTATACATTGCACATTCTGCCATGTATATTCTTATATAATATAATCAACATTTCATAGATTGTTTTAATATTCTACTATACGAATCTTATATGAAGAGAAATCAAGCCTACAAAACATATACGTACCGACAATTGAATATCTAGCATATTACAATAGTGAAATAATTCCTCGTATAAATTAATATCCAAATTGAATGATCCATTGATGTAAATATCCCAAGACTTGGATACTCAATAATGGATCTCCCAAGTTCATAGTGTTGCTAATATAAAGCTACCAACTTTCGTTGTCCACCTACATAAAGAAGTAATATTGTTGTTGACAATGACATAGTACATAACAGATATACTTCCGGGTAAAGAAACTGTGATTTGGGATGCAGGTCACATTAAATATAAATCAAGTGGAATGGAATACACCATAATAAATTGGTTTTAGATCTTTGTCACCAGCAATCGTATGCGCATGGCCAGCCTATATTTCACATAATTTTTAAGTAAACCAGTTCATTGGTAATTAAGAGTATTTTGCTTCAGATTGGTCGAATTACATAAATATTAGAAAATAAAAGGGACAAAATTAGGCCTCAATATTCAAGAGTCCACAACACTTACTTATGGACATATACATATCCAACTGTAATTTTGTAAAACCAAATCTATTTTTTGAAATATAGATCCATGCACACGGTCAATAATTAAAATTACTATAAAAACATATGCAAGAGATAAACTTGTAGCATATTTTTGTTGCCTCGATTGTAGCATATCTAACTAAGAACTGCGATAAATAATTTAATGAGATTAGCGAGACATTTTGGTCTAAATCTAGTGGGTGGAACCATTACTACACGTTACTGATTTTGTGTATTGATCAGGTCAATGATTGTTTCAAAAATTTCGTCTATCCTATCAGTTGGTGCTCTGGCAAACCAACATGCCACAACCGAGATGGCACCGTAATTACCGGTTTGCCCTGTGGTGAGCGTAGGTTGTGGTTCTTTTGGTAAGCAGTGGACCAACTCCATGAATAGATAGATATTGGATGAGGGTCGTCCACTACAAGCTTGCATGATATAGCAAGGTTGAAAATGCCCACACGTTCACTGTCATCAAATTCCATGGGGCTGGCATCTATGAAGCGATGTGAATCAACCAAATCTGAGATTGGTTCTAGTCTCCCGAGTCTCACCTCGTAGAATTTGCAGTTGAGCTTGCGAATGTGTATAGCTGGCTTGTAGCATGTGTAACGGTGTGCATGACAGTGCTAAGACAAACTGACAGGGAAGTGGCTCATCACGTGGCCGATCCTGGTAGCCATTGAGATCTGTGTGCACCGCACACCTTAGCTAGGTTGCAGACCTCGACGCTAGTCGCATGGTGTCGATGATCTTGGCTCCTGACACGTACATAGCTGGGTAAACACAATACACTATGTCGTGGCTCCCAGGACACTGACCAGGAAAGCATCAGCGACCGGAGGTATTTAGGTTTTTTAAATATTGCATTTGATGCCTTATGTACGTGGGAGTACTGATCAAAGCCGACTTGCCGAAGCATTTAAGCACCATCCTAGTCGTTGATGAAAATTTTCTTATACGGGAAAAAGTTGATGAAAATTAGGGTAGACAATTGCGCATGCATCTAATATTGTTTTATTCCTTCCTTGTGAAGACAATCGTGCATGCAAGGTCCTGGCAAAAAAAAATCCCGCATGCAGAAATATGTGGAAGAGGTACACGTGGTCAAGTTAGTTATCTTTTCTAGAAAGAAAAAAATACTAAGAAAAAATCTGCATGCATGCACAAACGTATGGAAGAGGCAGTAAACGTGGCCAAGTTTGTTACGTTTTCTTAGACGATTTTTTTCCTGTCACGTGAATACATGTGAGATATCAAAATACCGTGCGTTGGTTATTTTTTTTGCGAGTTTTTTTCTTTAACCTGCATGCATGTGAGAGATTTCAGTTATGTGCATCACGTATGGGTCTAGTTGTTTTGGACCCACCATATTACGTTACACAGATCAAATGGATACAGATTAAGAAAATTAGATGATCCATCAGATCAACGGTGAATATTTTCTAATTAACATCGAATTTTCTAGCATATTTCTCTTTTTCATGGTTAACCCGTCAAGTACTTTTTATATATAATAGATGCCTCCAGTGATAAGATGCAATTAAACTGTGTTACAAATGGCACTCCTGTTGTTTTCCCCAGTATGATAAGTAAGTTGCTCCTTTACGCTGCTGAGTGTCCTGGTGTCCCCACGGTCCCATGCCCTTAAACCAACTCTTTAGCTGCTGTTGATTTACTGTGTCTGGTAAACAAGCAATGCCACCAAGTAATCCCATATTTGAGGAATCTCATTGTTGATCGTAATGCTTCTGGTAACATGAAGCATTGCTGACGTTTTAAAATTTCTACTGTCCTTGCATGATTGCCATGAACATAATTTAGATGCTTCTTTTCATTTTGTATATGTTTCGTATATTCTTATTGACCAGCAACTGTTTACTTTCTATCATTTTGTGCAGATAGGGATATCCATTTCACCTTGTTGCTATTGTGACCTTTTGGTGAACTGCACAAAACACTTTTTTGGAATGAGTGTCTTGTGCAGTTCAACTAAAATGTCACGTGGGCAACATCTCTCAATTTTGGTGGAACTGCACAAAATGGTGATTGGAGTTTCCAAAATCTTCGTCAAGTTCTGCTGGTAATCTCGTGCAACATTTTATTAGCCTTTGCAAGATGGAGCCGTCACTGTCACCACAATGGCACTTTATTTTAGTGGAACTGCACAAAAGGATAAGAAAATTATAGTTGCACCTTACATGAGCCGGACAACCAACCTTAATGTTCCTCAATTTTAGTGCAACTACTAAAGAAGAACCTGCCAGCTCACAAGAGCAAGTACTTCTTGCTAGCTGAATGATGCAATCTTTGCTTCATTTCAGGTGAACTGCAGAAAAAGGCGCATGAATTGAATCATGGAACTCTAGGCAGACCTCATCCAAGTAGAGCTGGAGGTTGAGTTCAAGGAGGCCGCTATTAAAGTGAAATCATGCTCTCCTGTCTCCTTGTTTGTGCTGTGCAAACAGGAATACTCAACTACAGATGTTGTGACGGTCAAGAGCATTCGCCAAGTTCTTCGATTGTATGACATGGCTAGCCAAGATGGATTTAATCCCGATATTCACTTTATCAAAAGGCTCTAATGGGTTGGTTCTGAATCTTGCAAGCTGGGAATCAGTGAGATGTGTAGGCATCTTTGTTGTACTTATTATTTGGATCTTATTTGTTGGTTCTGAATCTTGCAAGCTGGGAATCAATGAGATGTGTAGGCACCTTTGTTGTACTTATTATTTGGATCTTATTTGTTGGTTCTGAATCTTGCAAGCTGGAAACATGGCATTATGATGCAGAGGACAACAACCATAACAAACAGTTCAAACTTGGTAGTATTATCTTTGTGAAAGTACGACAAATGTGCTGATCGTGTGCGTCCTGAGAATAATAATTCTAATTATTGTGCATGTTGATCATGTGGCACTGATAGAACGAGCGAATGCATTGCTTGTTTTTAGTATAAATTTATATTAAAGCTAATTAAATTTAAGTAAAGTGACCACTAACTCCTGTTATTACAAAGACCAATACAGACCCGCTCGTGAACCGACGTGTGGCCAGAGTAGGTTTCTTAATGGAGGCGTTTGAATGCGCCGAGGGTGCATCTTCTGCCGGGCGTGCAGCGGACGAGGGTGGGGTAGTAACTGTTGTCGCCTGTACAAACTCAGCTTACTGTTGAATCCAGTTCCCCAGGAGCTGAAAAACAAACTACTACCGCCACCTACACACTCGTTCACTCGAAGAGACTCCAATGGCGATCCGAGGGGTGAGCCTGCTGGATACGGACTTCAGCAAGGAGTTCCCCTTTGAGTTCGCCGTTCAGTCCTATGTCTGCACCAAGTTGAATGTGATGTACACCAACGATATGGACTCGGTGAAGCTCTGCCTCACCTCAGTCCTATGGCTGCACCAGGTTCTGGAGCATTCGCCCGTTTCATCGACAGCGTCGACTGCACCTTCGCTACGGTGGAGAGAAGGAAGAACGTGATGATTCGGCCATCTGGTGCAACAAGCTTGTCGACATCCAGAAGCAATACAAGATCATCAGCAACGGGCAGGAGAAGGACTCCGTGGTTGACCTCGCTGAGACCATCATCGACCCCTGATACGCCAACATGAAAGAAGACGACCTGAACACGTGGGAGGTACCTCTGAATCTAGCCTACATAACCTACGCGGCCAAGGACGCATACGCATGCTACGCCATGTACAGGCAGATCTTGGACATGAGGGCGTGTCTGCTTCCCGTAACCGACGAGTACACGGACAGCCGCAGCGTCATGATCAAGCATGCCAGGAAGGTCTAGATGTTGTACTTTATCTGTTTATAAGCACCTTTATCATCTGAGTGTTTCATGCATTAGCCTATGTGTCGTAATTATCTGTTTTGTCCGAAATATTTCTTTTAAGAACCCATTAACCTGATTGCTTTTTTAGTGGCTATTTGCTTATGTATGTAAACTAGTTCACTTGTCCGTAAAAAAAAACTAGTTCACTCGGATGCCGTGCAGGTCTCTAAATTTCCTCCCACTTTCTTTTTTGATGTAAACTGAGTTTTCTTCCAGTACTTTCCCCTAGAACCAACACAACTGTCCCACGTCTAGCCTAAAAAATAATAATACCCCACGTACTATTAACTCATCAAATTAAAATGATATTTTATTTCGTAAGTTGAAAGTTCTTACAAAATAATACTCCAATAATAATTGTTTATATATAACTTGCCAAGTTAACTCCTAGTGATTGCGTACTAAGCTTGCAAACATACTGACGTGCAATCATGTGTTTATGTTTTTATAACATTTCTCCGGCTAGCCCAACATGATATTTTCACCCAGCCCAGCAAGTCCGCGGATTTCGAGAAAAATGCAAATGGGATTTAAACGGGCTACATAGATGCTACATCATTGTTTCACCTAGCCCACCAAATGGACTAAAAAACAAATGGACTGGCTGACATGTGGGCCAGTAGGTCGAAGCCTAAGAAGGCGTTGGATTTACATCCAACGGCCGGCATTCTTCTTCAATATCGCCTTCTTCCCCAGCGCTGCCGGAACACAGCTCCAGCCTTGGCGTCCAAATAGCTTTGTTTTGCGCTCCTTAGCGAAACGCTACCCCGCGGACGGAGAGGCCATCCCTCCACTCCGCACCTCCTGTTATTCTTTGCCGAGTGTAGGCCCACCCCACACCCGAACCAGTCAAGTTTCCCACTCCTCTCCGTCTGCGACTCCACTGCCGCGTCTTCCCCATCTCCGGGTCGTTCCAGTCTGGGGCCTCGCCGTCGTCCATCGCCTCGGTGCGCTTGGCGCGGTGTGGTCAACATATGAGAGTCATCGGAAGAGCACTGTACGTGGAGAGCCTGACAGCTGGGACCCACGAGGTCCATGGTCGCACGCAAGGAAAGTTCCTCCTTATTACGACCTTGACGTTAACGTATGTGGGAAGGGCTTATGCATTTCGCAAAAAAACGCGTTACCAATGATGTGTCGGACCCACCAGCTATATCTTCGCACGCAAGGAAGTGCCTCCATATTACGCGCAAAAAATGAATACCCCTGCTAGCTGGGACCCACCATAGTGGGTGGCTGACTTGTGGGCCTACTAAGTTGATGAGGACGGAGGGCTTTGTCAACTTAGTCAATATGAACGATTCTAGCTCCAGTGACCGTACGATGTCCATCCAACGGCCATAGTGCTTCTTCAACCTCTAGTCTTCTTGCTCCGGCCGCACAAAGCAGCGCCGGTCGTGCCGCGTGCTCCTGCCTCTCGTGGCCGACTGTGATGCCGCGGAGGCCTCACCGCCCCTACTATTCCCACCGCTGGCTCGGGGTATCCCTCTACTCACCCACACCCCCTGTTATTCTGCGGCGACGACAGCCTCACGCTGCAGCCGAACCAGTGAACCCTCGTACTCCTCTCCGCGTGGGCATCCACTGTCACGTCTTCCCCGGCTCCGCGTCGTCCCCTTCCTAGGCCTCGCCGTCGTCCACCGCCTTGGTGCTCTTAGCGCCGCGTGGTCAATGTGGTCAACGACCGACTTCCATCGGAAGAGTACTGTACATGGAGAGGCTGACGGCTGGGTCCACGGCCACATCCCAGTTTTTTTTGTGATTTGCCAAGTAAGTCGCTTTGTCAGGCCTGTTGGGCTACAAATCTTTCAAGACGAGGAGAGCTTCATTCGGCTAGCGGAGAAAATGGCCTATCAGTAATGAGAAATGGGCTGTAGATTTTTAAAACACATCAAACCGGCAATTAGTTTCAAATATCTTTTTTTCATTTCGAGATTTTAAATTACATTAATTTTTATGCGTGGAGAATTTGTTGGATTTTCTATTGATATATATTTATTTGTAAAATCAGTTTGAATGTGAGTCGAAATTTCGGGATTAAAAATAGTTCAGACCGCACCGAAATATGCAAAATTTCGTATAATTTTTTAACCGTGGCCACAATATGGGCTGTAATGCTAACAAAAAGAATATGGGCTCCAAAAAAAACCTTAAGAATTAGCAAATGGGATGTAAATTATTAGAAATAATGGCAGGTGGGCTGTATGCTGTTTTCCACAGAAATGAGGCTTTACTAAAAAAGGTTGACGACAGCGGTGGATTGGATGTCCATCCAACGGCCGTCGTCTTCTTCAATCTCTGCTCTTCCTGCTCTCCAGCCGCTCAAACAAGCGCCGCGGGACTGCTCCCTCCTCCCTGACGGCTGTCTTGCCTTGTGAGCCTCACCGCCCACCGTACTCCCATCGCTGGCCTAGCCATCCCTCTACTCACCCACACTGTTGTTATTCTCCGTGACGGCAGACGAACCAAGAAACCCTCATACGCCGTACTCCCCTCCGCGTGGGAAACAACTGCCGAAGTCTTCCTCGCCTCCGTGTCGTTCCTTCCTAGGCCTCGCTGCCGCCCACCGCCCTGGTGCTCTCGGCGTGGCCTGGTCAACGTGGTCAACGACCGACATGCATCTGAAGTGGACTGTACATGGAGAGGCCGACAGCTGGGTCCACGGCCGCACGCAAGGAAATGCCTCCTTATTACGCGCAAAATAATGATTCCTCCACCTGACATCGGGGACCCACCGAAAGGGCCTCAGTATTTCGCGAAAAAAACGTTACCGCCGCTGACAGCTCGGACCCACCAGCTATATCTTCGCACGCAAGGAAGTGCCTCCTTATTACAAAAAAAAATGAATACTCCCCTGTTAGCTGGGACCCAGTATAGTGGCAGGCTGACTTGTGGGCCTACTAAGTTGACGGGGACGGAGGGCTTTGTCAACTTAGTCAATATGCACGATTCTAGCTCCAGTGACCGTACGATGTCCATCCAACGGTCGTAGTGCTTCTTCAACCTCTGGTCTTCTTGCTCCAGCCGCCCAAACCAGCGCCGGTCGTGCCTCGTGCTCCTGCCTCCCGTGGCCGGCTGCGATGCGGCGGAGGCCTCACCGCCCTACTACTCCCACCGCTGGCAGGCCATCCCTCTACTCATCCACACCCCTGTTATTCTGCGGCGATGGTAGCCTCACACCACAATGAACAGTGAACCCTCGTACTCCTCTCTGGCGTGGGCATCCTTTGCCGCGTCTTCCCGGCTCGCGTTGTCCCTTCCTAGGCCTTGCCGTCGTCCACCGCCTCGGTGCTCTCGGCGGCGTGGTCAGCGTGGTCAAGGAATGGCTTCCATCGGACGTGGATCGACGTGGAGAGGTCGACAGCTGGGTCCATGGCCACGCAAGGAAGTGCCTCCTTATTACGCCGCAAAATAATTATTCCTCCACGACAACGGGGACCCACCGGACGGGCCACCGTATTCGCGAAAAAACGTTTGCCCCTGACTGCTGGGACCCACCAGCTACATCTTCGCACACAAGGAAGTGCGTCCGGGCAACAAAAAAAGATTCGGCCCCTGACTGCTGGGACCCACGAGCTACATCTTCGCAGGCAAGGAAGTGCCTGACAGTCGGGACCCACCTGGTCGAAGCGTACGTAGCATTGTCATTCTGGTCGCGAACGGTATGCATACATCTTGGTCGTTGTAGAGGCGCGTGTGTCGTAGTAGAGGCGCCGCGTAGCATGTACACGCACGCACGATGGCGAGGCTGCAAGAAATAAAAATCTGACCCGCGTCGTACATACGGGCAGGGTCTCGAACGCCTACTCGTGCATACGTACGGCCAGGGGCTCGTGTAGATGGCTGGGTCGGAATGGAGAAACAACGTCGTCGTCGTGTTCATGGGGAGGCAACGGAATGCGTCATGTTCATCGGGGGGCAACGGAATGCGTCGTGTTCATGGGGAGGCAACGGAATGCGTCGTGTTCATCGGGAGGCAACGGAATGCGTCGTGTTCATCGGAGGCAACGGATGTTGGGGAACGTAGCATAAATTCAAAATTTTCCCACGTGTCACCAAGATCTATCTATGGAGAAACCAGCAATGAGGGGAAGGAGAGTGCATCTACATACCCTTGTAGATCGCTAAGCGGAAGCGTTCAAGAGAACGGGGTTGAAGGAGTCGTACTCGTCGTGATCCAAATCACCGGAGATCCTAGTGCCGAACGGACGGCACCTCCGCGTTCAACACACGTACAGCCGGTGGCGTCTCCCATGCCTTGATCCAGCAAGGAGAGAGGAGAGGTTGAGGAAGACTCCATCCAGCAGCAAAGACAACGGGCGTGGTGGTGGTGGAGGCGTGGCAATCTGCAGGGCTTCGCCAAGCACCTGCGGGAGAGGAGGAGGTGTCACGGGAGGGAGGGAGGCGCCAGTGCTTCAGGTGCGGCCACCCCTCCCTTCCCTCCCTTTATATAGGTGCAAGAGAGGGGGGAGGGCGCAGCCTTGCCCCTTCCTCCAAGGAAGGGGTGCGGCCAAGAGGGGGGAGGAGTCCATCCTCCCCAAGGCACCTCCGAGGTGCCTTCCCCTTTAGGACTCTCCCTTTTCTTATATCTTGGCGCATGGGCCTCTTGGGGCTGGTGCCCTTGGCCCATATAGGCCAAGGCGCACCCCCTACAGCCCATGTGGCCCCCCGGGGCAGGTGGACCTCCCCGGTGGACCCCCGGACCCCTTTCGGCACTCCCGGTACAATATCGATAACGCGCGAAACTTCTCCGGCGACCAAAATAAGACTTCATATATATAAATCTTTACCTCCGGACCATTCCGGAACTCCTCGTGATGTCCGGGACCTCATCCGGGACTCCGAACAACATTCGGTAACCACATACAAACTTCCTTTATAACCCTAGCGTCATCGAACCTTAAGTGTGTAGACCCTACGGGTTCGGGAATCATGCAGACATGACCGAGACGTTCTCCGGTCAATAACCAACAGCGGGATCTGGATACCCATGTTGGCTCCCACATGTTCCACGATGATCTCATCGGATGAACCACGATGTCGAGGATTCGATCAATCCCGTATACAATTCCCTTTGTCTAGCGGTATTATACTTGCCCGAGATTCGATCGTCGGTATACCGATACCTTGTTCAATCTCGTTACCGGCAAGTCTCTTTACTTGTTCCGTAACACATCATCCGTGATCAACCCCTTGGTCACACTTGTGCACATTATGATGATGTCCTACCGAGTGGGCCCAGAGATACCTCTCCGTTTACCGGAGTGACAAATCGATCTCGATTCGTGCCAACCCAGCAGACACTTTCGGAGATACCGTAGTGCACCTTTATAGCCACCCAGTTACGTTGTGACGTTTGGTACACCCAAAGCATTCCTACGTTATCCGGAGTTGCACAATCTCATTGTCTAAGGAAATGATACTTGACATTAGAAAAGCTTTAGCATACGAACTACGATCTTTGTGCTAGGCTTAGGATTGGGTCTTGTCCATCACATCATTCTCCTAATGATGTGATCCCGTTATCAACGACATCCAATGTCCATGGTCAGGAAACCGTAACCATCTATTGATCAACGAGCTAGTCAACTAGAGGCTTACTAGGGACATGGTGTTGTCTATGTACTCACACATGTATCTGAGTTTCCTATCAATACAATTATAGCATGGGTAATAAACGATTATCATGAACAAGGAAATATAATAATAACTAATTTATTATTGCCTCTAGGGCATATTTCCAACAGTCTCCCACTTGCACTAGAGTCAATAATCTAGTTCACATCGTCATGTGATTAACATCGATAGGTCACATCGCCATGTGACCAACATCCAAAGAGTTTACTAGTGTTTGTAAACTAGTTCACATCGTCATGTGATTAAGACTCAATGAGTTACGAGGTTTGATCATGTTTTGCTTGTGAGAGAGGTTTTAGTCAACGGGTCCGAACCTTTCAGATCCGTGTGTGCTTTGCAAATTTCTAGGTCATATTGTAGCGCTGCTTCCACGCCTCCACTTGGAGCTATTCCAAATGGTTGCTCCACTATATGTATCCGGTTTGCTACTCGAGTCACTCGGATAGGTGTTAAAGCTTGCACCGGCGTAACCCTTTACGCCGAACTCTTTATCACCTCCATAATCGAGAAACATGTCCTTATTTACTCCAAGGACAATTTTGACCGCTATCCAATGATCCATTCATGGATCATTCTTGTACCCCTTGACTGACTCATGGCAAGGCACACTTCGATGCGGTACACAAAGATAGCATACCGTAGACCCTACGTCTAAGGCATAGGGGCGACCTTCGTCCTTTCTCTCTCGATACTGCCGTGGTCGAGCTTTAAGTCTTAACTTCATACCTTACATCTCGTGCAAGAACTCCTTCTTTGGTGATCCATCTTGAACACCTTCAAGATCATGTCAAGGTATATGCTCATTTGAAAGTACCATTAAGTGGTTTTGATCTATCCCTATAGATCTTGATGCTCAATGTTCAAGTAGCTTAATACAGGTTTTCACTTGAAAAACACTTTTCAAATAACCCTATATGCTTTCGAGAATTCTACATCATTTACGATCAACAATATGTCAACAACATATACTCATCAAAAATTCTATAGTGCTCCCACTCACTTCTTTGGAAATACAAGCTTCTCATAAACTTTGTATAAACCCAAAATCTTTGATCATCTTATCAAAGAGTATATTCCAACTCCGAGATGCTTACTCCGGTCCATGGAAGGATCCTTTGGAGCTAGCATACCTTCGACATCCTTAGGATCGACAAAACCTTTACGATTGTATCTCATACAACCTTTCCTTACGGAGCTGGTAAGGAAACTTCGTTTTGACATCCATCTGCTAGATTTCATAAATGCAGCTAATGCTAACATGATTCCGACGGACTTAAGCATCGCTACGGATGAGAAAATCTCATCGTAGTCAACTTGTGAAAAACTCTTTGCCACAAGTCGAGCTTCATAGATGGTGACATTACCGTCTACGTCCGTCTTCTTCTTAAAAATCCATTTATCTCAATAGCTTGCCGATCATCGGGCAAGTCCACCAAAGTCCATGCTTTGTTCTGATACATGGATCCTATCTCGGATTTCATGGCCTCTAACCATTTGTCGGAATATGGGCCCACCATCGCTTCTCCATAGCTCGTAGGTTCATTGTTGTCTAGTAACATGACCTTCAAGACAGGATTCTTGTACCACTCAAGCAAAGACGCATCCTTGTCACCCTACGAGTGCGGTAGTGACTTGATCCAAAGTTTCATGATCACTATCATAAGCTTCTACTTCAATTGGTGTAGGTGCCACAGGAACAACTTCCTGTGCCCTGCTACACACTAGTTGTAGTGACGGTTTAATAACCATATCAAGTCTCCACCATCCTCCCACTCAACTATTCGAGACAGACTTTTCCTCGAGAAAGGACCCGATTCAAGAAACAATCCTTATTGCTTCCGGATCTAAATTAGGAGGAATACCCAACTGTTTTGGGTGTCCTATGAAGATGCATTTTATCCGCTTTGGGTTCGAGCTTATCAACCTGAAACTTTTTCACATAAGCGTCGCAGCCCCAAACTTTTAAGAAAGCGACAATTTAGGTTTCTCCAAACCATAGTTCAAACGGTGTCGTCTCAACGGAATTACGTGGTGCCCTATTAAAGTGAGTGCGGTTGTCTCTAATGCGACCCATGAGCGATAGTGGTAATTCGATAAGAGACATCATGGTACGCACCATATCCAATAGGGTGCAACTATGATGTTTGGACACACCATCACACTATGGCGTTCTAGGCGGTATTTATTGTGAAACAATTTCCACAATGTCTTAATTGTGTGCCAAAGCTCGTAACTCAGATACTCATCTCTATGATCATATCATAGACATTTTATCCTCTTGTCACGATGATCTTCAACTTCACTCTGAAATTACTTGAACCATTCAATAATTCAGACTTGTGTTTCATCAAGTAAATACACTCAGTATCTACTCAAATCATCCGTGAAGTAAGAACATAACGATATTCATTGCATGCCTCAGCACTCATTGGACTGCACACATCAAAATGTGTTACTTCCAACAAGTTGCTATCTTGTTCCATCTTACTGAAACCGAGGCTTTTCATTCATCTTGTCCATGTGGTATGATTTGCATATCTCAAGTGATTTAAAATCAAGTGACTCCAAACGATCCATCTGCATGGAGTTTCTTCATGCGTATACACCAATAGACATGATTCGCATGTCTCAAACTTTTCAAAAACGAGTGAGTCCAATGATCCATCAACATGGAGCTTCTTCATGCGTTTTACACCAATATGACTTACATGGCAGTGCCACAAGCAAGTGGTACTATCATTACTAACTTATATCTTTTGGCAAGAACATGTGTATCACTACGATCGAGATTCAATAAACCATTCCTTTTAGGTGCTAGACCATTGAAGGTATTATTCAAATTAACAGAGTAACCATTATTCTTTTTAAATGAATAACCAGACATGGCTGCAGACATAATCCAATCATGTCTATGCTCAACGCAAACACCAAATGACAATTATTTAGGTTTAACACCAATCTCGATGGTAGAGGGAGCGTGCGATCTTTGATCATATCAACCTTGGAAACACTTCCAACACGTATCGTCAACTCACCTTTAGCTAGTCTCCGTTTATTCCGTAGCTTTTGTTTCGAGTTACTAACACTTAGCAACCGAACCGGTGTCTAACACCACTGGTGCTACTAGGAGTACTAGTAAAGTACACATTAACATAATGTATATCCAATATACTTCTATCGACCTTCCCAGCCTTCTTATCTACCAAGTATCTAGGGTGGTTCCGCTTGATGTCCGTTCCTCTCATTACTGAAGCACTTAGTCTCGGGTTTGGGTTCAACCTTGGGTTTCTTCCTTTGGAGCAGCAACTGATTTGCCGTTTCATGAAGTGTCCCTTCTTGCCCTTGCCCTTCTTTAAACTAGTGGTTTCACCAACCATCAACAATTGATGCTCCTTCTTGATTTCTACTTTCGCGATGTGTCAAACATCGCGAACACTTCAAGGATCATCATATCTATCCTCGATATGTTATAGTTCATCACGAAGCTCTAGTAGCTTGGTGGCAATGTCTTTGGAGAAACATCACTATCTCATCCGGAAGATTAACTCCCACTCGATTCAAGTGATTGTTGTACCGGACATTACGAGTATAAGCTCAACGATTGAGATCTTCTCCCTTAGTTTGTAGGCTAGAAAACTCGTCGGAGGTCTCATACCTCTTGACGTGGGCACGAGCCTGAAATCCCAATTTCAGCCCTCAGAACATCTCATATGTTCCGTGACGTTTCAAAACCGTCTTTGGTGCCTCAATTCTAAGCCGTTTAATATTACCGAACTATCACATAGTCATCAAACGTGTGTGTCAGATGTTCGCAACATCCACAGACCACGTTCGAGGTCCAGCACACCGAGCGGTGCATTAAGGACATAAGCTTTCTACTGACCGCATAATTGCTATCATCAACTTTCAACTATATTTTCTCTAGGAACATATCTAAACAGCAGAACTAAAGCGCGAGCTAACGACATAATTTCCAAAGGGCTTTTGACTATGTTCAGGATAATTAAGTTCATCTAATGAACTCCCACTCAGATAGACATCCCTCTAGTCATGTAAGTGATTACATGATCCGAGTCAACTAGGCCGTGTCCGATCATCACGTGAGACGGAATTAGTCATCATCGGTGAACATCTTCATGTTGATCGTATCTACCATACGACTCATGCTCGACCTTTCGGTCTCTTGTGTTCCGAGGCCATGTCTGTACATGCTAGGCTCGTCAAGTCAACCTAAGTGTATTGCATGTGTAAATCTGGCTTACACCCGTTGTATGTGAACGCAAGAATCTATCACACTCGATCATCACGTGGTGCTTGAGCGGCGAACTTTACATAGCGATTGCACAGTTAGGGGAACACTTTCTTGAAATTTTAATGAGGGATCATCTTATTTACTACCGTCGTTCTAAGCAAATAAGATGCATAAACATGATAAACATCACATGCAATCAAATAGTGACATGATATGGCCAATATCATTTTGCTCCTTTTGATCTCCATCTTCGGGGCTCCATGATCATCATCGTCACCGGCGTGACACCATGATCTCCATCATCGTGTCTCCAAGAAGTTGTCTCGCCAACTATTACTTCTACTACTATGGCTACCGGTTAGCAATAAAGTAAAGTAATTACATGGCGTTGTTTAATGACACGCAGGTCATACAATAAATAAAGACAACTCCTATGGCTCCTGCCGGTTGTCATACTCATCGACATGCAAGTCGTGATTCCTATTACAAGAACATGATCAATCTCATACATCACATATCATTCATCACATTCTTCTTGGCCATATCACATCACATAGCATACCCTGCAAAAACAAGTTAGGCGTCCTCTAATTGTTGTTTGCATGTTTCTGATGGCTGCTATGGGTTTCTAGCAAGAATGTTTCTTACCTACATAAAACCACAACGTGATATGCCAATTGCTATTTACCCTTCATAAGGACCCTTTTCATCGAATCCGTTCCGACTAAAGTGGGAGATCGGCACCGCTAGCCACCTTATGCACCAAGTGCATGTCGGTCAGGTGGAACCTGTCTCACGTAAGTGTGCGTGTAAGGTCGGTCCGGGCCGCTTCATCCCACAATACCGTCGAAACAAGATTGGACTAGTAACGGTAAACATATTGAACAAAATCAACGCCCACAACTACTTTGTGTTCTACTCGTGCAAAGAATCTACGCAATAGACCTAGCTCATGATGCCACTGTTGGGGAACGTAGCAGAAATTCAAAATTTTCCTACGTGTCACCAAGATCTATCTATGGAGAAACCAGCAACGAGGGGAAGGAGAGTGCATCTACATACCCTTGTAGATCGCTAAGCGGAAGCTGTTCAAGAGAACGGGGTTGAAGGAGTCAGATTGTCGTGATCCAAATCACCGGAGCTCCTAGTGCCGACCGGACGGCACCTCCGCGTTCAACACACGTACAGCCCGGTGCCGTCTCCCATGCCTTGATCCAGCAAGGAGAGAGGGAGAGGTTGAGGAAGACTCCATCCAGCAGCAGCACAACGGCGTGGTGGTGGTGGAGGAGCGTGGCAATCCTGCAGGGCTTCGCCAAGCACCTACGGGAGAGGAGGAGGTGTCACGGGAGGGAGGGAGGCGCCAGGGCTTCAGGTGCGGCCACCCCTCCCTTCCCTCCCTTTATATAGGTGCAAGAGAGGGGGGAGGGCGCAGCCTTGCCCCTTCCTCCAAGGAAGGGGTGCGGCCAAGAGGGGGGGAGGAGTCCATCCTCCCCAAGGCACCTCGGAGGTGCCTTCCCCCTTTAGGACTCTCCCCTTTTCCTTATATCTTGGCGCATGGGCCTCTTGGGGCTGGTGCCCTTGGCCCATATAGGCCAAGGCGCACCCCCTACAGCCCATGTGGCCCCCCGGGGCAGGTGGACCCCCCCGGTGGACCCCCGGACCCCTTTCGGCACTCCGTTGCATAATCTCGATAACGCGAAACTTTTCCTAAGAACCAAAATAAGACTTACTATATATAAATCTTTACCTCCGGACCATTCCGGAGCTCCTCGTGACGTCCGGGATCTCATCCGGGACTCCGAACAACATGCGGTACCCACATACAAACTTCCTTTATAACCCTAGCGTCATCGAACCTTAAGTGTGTAGACCCTACGGGTTCGGGAATCATGCGAACATGACCGAGACGTTCTCCGGTCAATAACCAACAGCGGGATCTGGATACCCATGTTGGCTCCCACATGTTCCACGATGATCTCATCGGATGAACCACGATGTCGAGGATTCGATCAATCCCGTATACAATTCCCTTTGTCTAGCGGTATTATACTTGCCTGAGATTCGATCGTCGGTATACCGATACCTTGTTCAATCTCGTTACCGGCAAGTATCTTTACTCGTTCCGTAACACATCATCCCGAGATCAACCCCTTGGTCACATTGTGCACATTATGATGATGTCCTACCGAGTGGGCCCAGAGATACCTCTCCGTTTACCGGAGTGACAAATCCCAGTCTCGATTCGTGCCAACCCAATAGACACTTTCGGAGATACCTGTAGTGCACCTTTATAGCCACCCAGTTACATTGTGACGTTTGGTACACCCAAAGCATTCCTACAGTATCCGGGAGTTGCACAATCTCATTGTCGAAGGAAATGATACTTGACATTAGAAAAGCTTTAGCATACGAACTACGATCTTTGTGCTAGGCTTAGGATTGGGTCTTGTCCATCACATCATTCTCCTAATGATGTGATCCCGTTATCAACGACATCCAATGTCCATGGTCAGGAAACCGTAACCATCTATTGATCAACGAGCTAGTCAACTAGAGGCTTACTAGGGAGATGGTGTTGTCTATGTACCCACACATGTATCTGAGTTTCCTATCAATACAATTATAGCATGGGTAATAAACGATTATCATGAACAAGGAGATATAATAATAAATAATTTATTATTGCCTCTAGGGCATATTTCCAACAACGGAATGCGTGGGAGCCAACCGGCTTGGACGGAACATGCGATGCAAACGAGGCCTGGCGTACCGCACAACGGAGGAAACAGACCTCCTACATTCGGAACAGGGTCCTGTTGACTGGGAGGGGTGTGGCGTACCGCAAAATGGAGGAAACGGACCTCCTACGGTCGAAACTGGGGTCCTGTTGATCGGGAGGGGTATGGCGTACCGCAAAACGGACGAAACGGAGCCCCTACGGTCGAAATGGGGGTTCTGTTGATCGGGAGAGGTGTGGCGTACCGCAAAACGGACGAAACAGACTTGTGTTGGAGCGCTACGGTCGAAAAGGGGGTCCTGTTCATCGGGAGGGGTGTGGCGTACCGCAAAACGGGACTCCACGGGGTACTGTTCGCCTCCACCGTCGACCTCCTCCAGCCTCCACGGGCTCCTATTCATCCAGCCTCCACCGCGCGCTACTCCACCGGCTCCTGTTCAACCACCCCTCCACGGGCACCCCTCCACCATCTACTGTTCATCCAGCTCTCCACACCACGGGGTCCTGTTCAACCACCCCTCCACGGCCACCCCTCCACCTTCTACTGTTCATCCAGCCCTCCACCACACCGCGGGGTCCTGTTCATCCAGAGGCAACGCCACCGCTCACTGTTCATCCAACACCCCGCAACGCCAATCGCTCATCCCAGAGGCAGCATCGATCGGCTTGATTAGCAGCAGATGGCGAAGAATCGCTCGATCGGGTTCGATTAACGACCATAGATCGATCGTTCGGGTTCGATAGCGTAACCTGCGGTGCAATCGCCGGGTTCGATTAGAGCCCAACGCCTCGCTTCGGGTTCGATTAGAGCCAACGCCTCGCACACACGCACGTCGTGTCACGAGAGAAAGCAGCGCATCGCTCGGCCCCCGACCTCCCACCGTAACCGGGAACTCCCCGAAATTTTCCTCCCCCTCGCTTCTACAACGGTTTTTTCCGTCATGGACGGCCCAAAGAATGTCATGCAGCTGCGTCTCCGGCCCGCCCAGGACGAAAAGCCCATTTTCTGTCATGATTTTTTGTCGTAGAAGTAGGAGCCCACCACATCTATGATGGTACCGGGTTTTGTCACAGTTATCATCATAGAAGTGTCATATGTATGACAGAAATTTTTTTCGTTCGGCCCAAAATGTCACGGACGTGTCTTTTTTTTGTAGTGGAGAAGCTTGCCACCACGCTCCACGGCAAGGATGAAGAGGTGGACAAGCTCGTCCAGCAGCGGACCCAAGAGATGGAGCAGAGGCATCCGGAAGCACTCAATGCCCAGGCTCAGGCCCACGCCGGCAGGGTAAAGGAGCTGGAGGGGCAAGCTCTGAAGCTGGCCCAGGAGAAGGACATGCTCAACGGCGCCCTGACGGTGGTGCAAGGCGAGGTCATCAGCAAGTCTGGGGAGCTCTTCGAAGCCAACGTTTCCATCAAAGACCTCAAGCTGAAACTGGGAGAGCTCAAGGAGACAATGTCGGAGGCCGGAACTCGGGCGGGGATCCTGGCCAAGGAGCTGGAGACGGGGAAGCAGCTGCTGATGAACGAGACCGCCAACCTCAAGGACCACAAGGCGGGCGAGAAACGCTGGCTCGAGCGCCTTGTCGTCGTTGCAAACTCGTCCGCAAATCAGCTGGCCATTATGGGGATGCCGGAGATGAGGTACGCCCCGGAAGCGAGCCTGAGCCCCAATGCCAACCTAACCGTATATTTTGAGAAGGTCGTCGGCGCCCTGGGATGGCTCCACTCCAACCGGGCGGCCTCCCTGGCCGAGGAATCCTAGATACTCTGCCGGGGGACCATGACCATGGTGCTCACCAAGATCGCGCACTGGCACCCAGACCTCGATTTCGGAGCTGTGCTGAAGAGCTTGCCGGAGGATGCCGACATCGCGGCGCTCAACGAGCGTATCCAGCCCATCCTCAGCCGCATCGACAAAATCAAGAGGGTGGAGGGCCATCGTCGGGACTAGGCACCCCGTTCTCCGTCACCGCTGCAGGTTCATGACCAAGACAATGCTATCTTTAGTTAGAACCGTGGCGGCAATTTGTGTAATATAACTCTGCAGTGCCCCATAAACTATGCATGTTATTTTCCTGTTTGATTTTCCTTTGTATGTTCGCCCCACGTCGATCGGGTAAGCTTGCCGGCACGTAAACCCAGGGCGGCGCCTTGAGGACGGATCCCCATTAGCCTGTCGGGTGTGCTTGTTGCCGGGCAAAGCACCTTTCCGCCCTTGGTGCGGCCCCTCGATATGTCGAGCTTGACTCGAGTCAGAACCGAGAGCGTTGCCGATGGCGAAAGGCTACCCTGCCATTCTCGACGTGGCCGCTTGAACTGTTGAGCGGGCTCGAAACAGAACAAGGGCGTTGCCGATCGCAGGAGGGCCCCTCTGCGTACAGGCTCTCCATACATAGGCCGAACCGTCCAGGATAATAACCTTATATTTAAAAGGAAAAACTTAAAGTTGAGGATGACTTGGCTCTTCGTCACTGCCTCGGTGTCCTTCGCGTCAACGGGCAGCGCCGCCTTCTCGGCCGCCTCCTTCGCAGGAGCCGTGGTGATGAAGAACAGTTGGGCCGGCTGCTAGACCTAATTCTCACAATCGCGCCCCCTACCTGGCGCGCCAAAGATGTCGTTGGGAACGACACCTATGGGATCACTGGAATCCCTTCTACGTTTGCGGGGTGCGGGGATCGTGAGAAGAGCGGGACTAGTAGACAACACAAAGGGATTTTACCCAGGTTCGGGCCGCGAGGATGCGTAAAACCCTAGTCCTGCTTTGGTGGATGTATTTAGTGTTCTTGAGCTCTCGAACTAGCTCTAGGTGCTGAGGGGTTCGAAAGAGCCGAATCCCTCTCCTGGTCGCCTCGGGCCTCCTATTATAGGAAAAGGGGTTGCCACAGTGGCAAGCAGGAGGTGGAAAGGGTACAGTGCCGCGAGGTTATCCCTCGTATTACAGGACAAGATGCATTTAATGCATCGCTTAGGTGTCCTCTCGCTTTATTGCGAACGGGAGCGAGGCCCGTCCGTCCGTCGCCGCTCCTCCTCGCTTCGACACGCGCCCTGGCCAGCGATGCATGCGGTGACATGTAGGAAAGCAGGCAGCTGAGGTGGCGCGGTGGTGGAACCTCCATGAAGGATTGCATGCTGCCACGCAGGTGCCTGCCCAGCTGGTTGGGTCGGCAGCTGCATGCGAATGGCGGTGAAGACTTAGCTGGTGCGGGCCTGGCAGTGGCCCTGCCGGTGCGCTTGGCGAGGGTCTCACTGGGTGGCCCGGCAAGGGTCTTGCCGGGTAGCCCGGCAAGGGTCTTGCCGTGGCGCACTGGCCTCCCCGGCAAGGATCTTGCCGGGGGTCTTGTGGGTTTCTTCGGTGCGGATGGTTGCCCTCTTATCCTCATTTGATCTTGAGCATTCTATGTCTTCACAAAGATCTGCATGCCACCACGGAGGTGCCTCCCGAGCCCTGCCCAACGCATTTGTCGAGCGTTGGTGGGCTCAAGGGCGGCTCACTTCGGCTGGCCTGGGCGAGCTGCCCCGGCAAGGGTCTTGCCGGGGCCGCCGAGGCTCCCCCCGCAAGGGTCCTTACCGGGGAGACCTGCTTCGTCCATCTGATCTTTGTGGCCCTGGTCCTCGTCGTTGCTTTGTTTGTCTTGTGCCTTTGGCTTCTCTCCGGCTTCCCTTTCCCTGCCCTATTATGTGTGGCCATGGCGGGAGGCTCTGACTTCCCGTGCACAAGTAAAGGGGTCAAAAGGAGAGCCCCTACTTTTGTACACCGACAACGGGGAAAGATATGGGCCATAGGAGGGAGGCTAACCAGCCCACAAGGGGCTGGTGCGCCCCCCACAAGGGAGGAGGCCGAATTGGACTTGGGAAGGGGGCGCCACTCCCTTTCCTTCTCCTACTCCCTCTCCTTCCCCTTTTCCCCCTCCGGTAGAAGGAAAAAAAGGTGGGGCGAATCCTACTAGGACTACAGTCCTAGTAGGACTCCCCTCTCCCTAGCGCACCCCTTGTTGGCCGGCCTCCTCCTCCCCTATTTTATATATGGGGGCAGGGGGCACCCCAAAGGGACAACAGACAATCTCTTAATCGTGTGCGGTGTCTCCTCCACAGTTTTACACCTCGGTTATATCATCGTAGTGCTTAGGCGAAGCTCCACGCCGGTAACTTCATCATCACCGTCACCATGCCGTCGTGCTGACGGAACTCTCCCTCGGCCTCAACTAGATAAAGAGTTCGAGGGACATCACCGAGCTGAACGTGTACAGATCGCGGAGGTGCTGTGCGTTTGGTACTTGATCGGTTGGATCACGAAGGCGTTCGACTACATCAACCGTGTTACTAAAACGCTTCCACTTTAGGTCTATGAGGGTACGTGGACACACTCTCCCCACTTGTTGCTATGTTTCTCCTAGATAGATCTTGCGTGATCGTAGGATTTTTTTTTTGAAATTACTGCGTTCCCCAACACCAAGACTCCATGGGTGTTAGAATCATTACTATGTAATCTAGATTATTGACTATAGTGCAAGTGGGAGACTAAAGGAAATATGCCCTTGAGGCAATAATAAAGTTGTTATTTACATTTCCTTATATCATGATAAATGTTTATTATTCATGCTAGAATTGTATTAACCAGAAACTTAGTACATGTGTGAATACATAGACAAATAGAGTGTCCCTAGTATGCCTCTACTAGACTAGCTCGTTAATCAAAAATGGTTAAGTTTCCTAGCCATAGACATGTGTTGTCATTTAATGAACGAGATCACATCATTAGAGAATGATGTGATGGACAAGACCCATCCGTTAGCTTAGCACTATGATCATTTAGTTTATTGCTATTGCTTTCTTCATGACTTATACATGTCCCTATAACTATGCGATTATGCAACTCCCGAATACCGGAGGAACACTTAGTGTGCTATCAAACGTCACAACAAAACTGGGTGATTATAAAGATGCTCTACAGGTGTCTTCGATGGTGTTTGTTGAGTTGGCATAGATCGAGATAAGGATTTGTCACTCCGATTGTCGGAGAGGTATCTCTGGGCCCTCTCGGTAATGCACATCACTATAAGCCTTGCAAGCAATGTGACTAATGAGTTAGTTGCGGGATGATGCATTACGGAACGAGTAAAGAGACTTGCCGTTAACGAGATTGAACTAGGTATGGTGATACCGACGATCGAATCTCGGGCAAGTAACATACCGATGACAAAGGGAACAACGTATGTTGTTATGTGGTTTGACCGATAAAGATCTTCGTAGAATATATAGGAGCCAATATGAGCATCCAGGTTCCGCTATAGGGTATTGACCGGAGATGTATCTCGGTCATGTCTACATAGTTCTCGAACCCGTAGGGTCCGCACGCTTAACGTTCAATGACGATTTGTATTATGAATTTATGTGATTTGATGTACCAAAGGTTGTTCAGAGTGCTGGATGAGATCACAGACATGACGAGGAGTCTTGAAATGGTCGAGACATAAAGATTGATATATTGGACCATGTTATTCGGACACCGGAAGTGTTCCAGATGGTTTCGGATAAAACCGGAGTGCTAGAAGGGTTACCGGAACCCCCCGGGGGAACTAATGGGCCACCATGGGCCTTAGTGGAGAGAGAGGAGGGAGGCCAGGGTAGGCCGTGCGCCCCTGGAGTCCGAATAGGACAAGGGAAGGGGGAGAGGGGCGGCGCCCCCCTTTCCTACTCCCTCTCCCTCTACTTCCTTCCCCCTCTCTCCCTCTTGGTGGAATCCTACTAGGACTTGGAGTCCTAGTAGGACTCCCCTCCCTGGCGCCCCCTAGGGCCGACCAGACTCCTCTCTCCCTCCTTTATATATGGGGAAGGGGGCACCCCATAGACACACAAGTTGATCTTTAGCCGTGTGAAGTTGAGGGAGTCCTGGATTAAGGGGTCTTCGGGCGTCCGACCTGTTAGCTACGGGCCGGACTGATGGGTCGTGAAGATACGAAGACCGAAGACTGCACCCGTGTCCGGATGGGACTCTCCTTAGCGTGGAAGGCAAGCTTGGTGACCTGATATGTAGATTCCTTTATTTGTACATGACCTTGTGTAACCCTAGATCCTCCCAGTGTCTATATAAACCGGAGGACCTAGTCCGGCGGGGCCATATTCATTACCATAGTCATACAGGCTAGACTTCTAGGGTTTAGCCATTACGATCTTGTGGTAGATCAACTCTTGTCATACTCATATTCATCAAGATCAATCAAGCAGGAAGTAGCGTATTACCTCCATAGAGAGGGCCCGAACCTGGGTAAACATCGTGTCCCCTGTCTCCTGTTACCATCGACCTTAGACGCATAGTTTGGGACCCCCTACCTGAGGTCCGCCGGTTTTGACACCGACATTGGTGCTTTCATTGAGAGTTCCACTGTGTCGTCGATGACAGGATCGATGACACGCCTTGTCCTTAAAGACAATATCACCGCCGGAGGAGAAATGGCCCCAGACCAAACCCACCGGCTGCGGCTTTACCGTGACCGCCCGTTCGGCCGTTAAGCCGACGATGACCTCTAGGGCCATCGAAAATCCCCTTCGTGTTGACTCCAAACACTCCAAGCAGGTGGATCCAGCGGAGTTTTCGTCTTTAAACAAACTCCTTGATTGCATCGCCACCCTAAGAATCGCCACAGATTACGATCGGATCGGGCTTAAACCCGACCAAAGAGAAATCAAATCTCCACCGATCACCCACCAGACAGCGGTAGTCGAGGAGCATGACGGAGACTCTTCCCCTATACTGAAGACGAACTATGTCCGGATCATCGACCCTGCAGAATCGGATACCCAACAGCAAAAGGAGGTGACCATCCTTCCGAACATCGAATCGGACGGCAGGCCTAAGCAACCAGAAGATACTTAGGAGTATGGACCGTTAAGTCTGGAAAACCTTCAAACTCCGAATCATTGATCGGGTCAGGGTCCGGATCCAATTCCACCCACCCACCCAGAGATAAGCGCTCTCATGAGCATAAAACAACAGTCTCATGAAACAGTCCACCACTTCTGGGCCAGATTCCTCCTTGTCAAGGACGAGGTTCAAGATTGCCGTGACAAGGACGCGATATCAGTGTTCTGCAACAACTGCACGAATGAAGGAATCCTCAATGCCATTAATCACCGCCGCATACTGCACTTTGTTGACTTGACAACTATCGTACAGAAGTACAACGCAATTGAAAGCGCCTGGAAAGACCAGGCAGCTTGTTGGGAGCCATCGGCCCCAACTCAACCGCTGGTCCAGGCGAAAAGGGCGCATCCTTGGTACATGCTCAGTCCAATAGCCAAGAAATATAAACACATTACACAGCACGGAACGGTTTTGGAGGGATGGCTCGACGGCCCATGCAAAATACACACAACACCGGACACCATACCAACCCACAGCCTTAGAGCATGTTGGATACTCCGGCAGGTAGCCAAGAGCGGCGAGGGCATCCTTACCAAAAACACCCCAGAGCAACACCCTCCAGAAGACGACGACCCCAGAGTATTGACGGTCTTCGAGACATTCGCTTCAAACAATAAGCGCAAAAGGGCACTCCGCAACCTCGCCGAAGTCTGTCAAATCGTTGTGACAAACCCTTGGAACGACACGGCTATAACCTTTAATGCCGGTGACGAACAAAATTTCAGGATAGTCTGAGCACCAGCCGCATTAGTCCTCAGTCCCATCATGGACGGCTTTCGACTCACTAAGGTCCTCATGGACGGCGGCAGCGGACTAAACCTCATTTACGAGGATACACTCCACAAGATGAAAATAAACAGGAGCCGCATCGAGCAAAGCAGCACGACCTTCCGAGGAATTATTCCCAGTCGGGAGGCACAGTGTGCGGGAAAAATCACACTCGACGTGGTATTCGGCACGCCGGAGAATTATCGGTCCGAAGAAATAACCTTTCAAGTGGCTCCTTTCAGCACCGGATACCACGCCCTGTTAGGACGAGATGCTTTTACACGCTTCCGAGCTATACCTCATTACAGTTACATGAAGCTCAAAATGCCCAGACCAAACGGCATAATCACTCTTGTCAGTGATCCGGACATAGCACTCCGCGCCGGAAACAAAACCACATCCCTGGCCCTCGAGGCACTATCTGAAGCCCTCGCGGCCGAAGAATTAACCGCACTGCGCTCCATGGTTAATAGGGACGACGTGATCTCAGACAAATGACCCAAATCCACCTCCTTCAAACCAGCAGAAGAAATAGTCAAATTTCAGGTCCACCCAACGGACCCCAAGAAGATAACATCTATTGGAGCACAACTCGACCCAACGGTCGACGCTGCATTACGGGATTTCCTTCGCGAAAACTGGGATATATTCGCCTGGCACCCTTCGGATATGCCTGGAATCCCACAACAGCTGGCCGAGCATAGTCTCAATATATTAAAGGGATATAAACCAGTCAAACAAGCACTGCGGCGCTTTTCCGAACCCAAACGGCAAGCCATGGGGGAGGAGTTAGCCAAGCTAATTGAGGCCGGATTCATTAGAGAAATAAAACATCCGGACTGGCTGGCAAACTTGGTGATGGTACCAAAGAAGGACAAATCCTGACGGCTGTGCGTCGATTTCAAAGACCTCAACAAGGCTTGCCCTAAGGATCCCTTCCCCCTCCCCCGCATTGATCAAATCATTGATGCTACCACAGGACACGATTCACTGTGTTTCCTTGATGCATATTCCGGATACCATCAAATAAAAATTAAGGAGTCCGATCAAACTGCAACAACATTCATTACCCCATATGGGCCATTCTGCTTCAACACCATGCCGTTCGGGCTTAAGAACGCCGGCGCCAAATACCAACGCATGATTCAAACATGCCTGGAGAAACAGATCGGCAAGACAGTTGAAGCCTATGTTGACGATGTCGTCATCAAAACCAGGCACGTCGAAACACTAATAGTGGATTTACGTCTCACATTCGACAATCTCCACGCATATGACATTAAGCTCAATCCAAAAAAGTGCATTTTCGGCGTTCCCGCTGGAAAACTGCTGGGCTTCTGATAACCCACAAGTATAGGGGATCAATTTTAGCCTCTTTCTATAAGTAAGAGTGTCGAACCCAACGAGGAGCTAAAGGTAGAACAAATATTCCCTCAAGTTCTATCGACCACCGTTACAACTCTACGCACGCTTTACGTTCGCTTTACCTAGAACAAGTATGAAACTAGAAGTACTTTGTAGGTGTTTTTGGATAGGTTTACAAGAATATAAAGAGCACGTAAATAAAAAGTAGGGGCTGTTTAGATAAAGAAGCAACTAAATTTAATAAAGCGAGTGTGGAAAAGTGGTGGTAGGAGTTGCGAAATTGTCCCTAAGCAATTGACTACTTTACTAGACCGATAGCAAGTTTTATGTGGGAGAGGCCACTGCTAGCATGTCATCCCTGACTTGGAATTCTATGCACTTATGATTGGAACTATTAGAAAGCATCCGCAACTACTAACGTTCATTAAGGTAAAACCCAACCATAACATTAAGTTATATTGGTCCCCCTTCAATTCCGTATGCATCAATTTCTATGCTAGGTTGTAGCTTTTGTCACTCTTGCCCTCCAATACATAGTCCTATCGACATACAACTAACCCTATGGTGTGATCCACACGCGCGCTCATATGATGGGCACCAAAGGACAGCAACATAACCACAAGCAAATTAAATCAATCATAGCAATTCATCAACCACTGATAGGACAACGAAAATCTACTCAGACATCATAGGATAGCAAAACATCATTGGATAATAATATGAAGCATAAAGCACCATGTTCAAGTAGAGGGTATAGCGGGTTGCGGGAGAGTGGACCGCTGTAGATAGAGGGGGGAACGTGATGGAGATGTTGGTGAAGATGGCGGAGGTGTTGGTGAAGATCACGGTGATGATGATGGCCCCCGACGGTGTTCCGGCGCCACCGGAAGCGAGGGGGAGAGAGCCCCCTCCTTCTTCTTCTTCCTTGACCTTCTCCCTAGATGGGAGAAGAGTTTCCCCTCTGGTCCATGGTCTCCATGGCATGGGAGGGGTGAGAGCCCCTCCGAGATTGGATCTGTTTCTCTGTCTCTTTCTGTTTCTGCGTTCTCTTCTTCTGCCCTTTCACTGTTTCGTATATATATGGAGATCCGTAACTCCGATTGGATTGAAACCATCGCCCAGATTTCCCCCAAAAAATTAGCTTTCTTGCGGCCGAAGAAGAGCAGCAACCGCCTTACGGGTGGCCCACGAGGGTCAGGGGCGCGCCCAGGGGGGCAGGCGCGCCCCCTGCCTCGTGGCCACCTCGGGCACCGTCTCGCGTTGATTCTTCTTCCCATATTCTCCAAATATTCCAAAAATATTCTCCGTCCGTTTTTATTCCGTTTGGATTCCGTTTGATATGGGGTTTCTGCGAAACATAAAACATGCAACAAACAGGAACTGGCACTGGGCACTGGATCAATATGTTAGTCCCAAAAATAGTATAAAAAGTTGCCAAAAGTATGTGAAAGTTGTAGAATATTGGCATGGAACAATAAAAAATTATAGATACGACGAGACGTATAAGCATCCCCAAGCTTAATTCCTGCTCGTCCTCGATTAGGTAAATGATAAAAAAGATAATTTTTGATGTGGAATGCTACCTAGCATAATCTTGATCATGTATCTAATCATGGAATGAATATTAAGACACGAGTGATTCAAGGCAATAGTCTATCATTTGACATAAAAACAATAATACTTCAAGCATACCAACCAAGCAATTATGTCTTATCGAAATAACATAGCCAAAGAAAGCTCATTCCTACAAAATCATATAGTCTGGCTATGCTCCATCTTCACCACACAAAGCATTCAAATCATGCACAACCTCGATGACAAGCTGAGCAATTGGTTCATACTTTTTAACGCGCTTCAGCCTTTTCAACCCTCATGCAATACATTAGCGCAAGCCATGGACATATCACTATAGGTGGAATAGCATATGATGATGGAGGTTGTGTGTGAGAAGACAAAAAAGGAGAAAGTCTCACATTGACGCGGCTAATCATCGGGCTATGGAGATGCCCATCAATTGATGTCAATGTGAGGAGTAGGGATTGCCATGCAACGAATGCACTAAGAGCTATAAGTGTATGAAATCTCAAACTAGAAACTAAGTGGGTGTGCATCCAACTTTCTTGCTCATGAAGACCTCGGGCATTTGAGGAAGCCCATCATCGAAATATACAAGCCAAGTTCTATAATGAAAATTCCCACTAGTATATGAAAGTGATAACTCAAGAGACTCTCTATATGAAGAACATGGTGCTACTCTGAAGCACAAGTGTGGTAAAAGGATAGTAACATTGCCCCTTCTCTCTTTTTCTCTCATTTTTTTCATTTATTTTATTTTATTTTTATTTTTTTGGTGGGCTTCTTTGGCCTCTCTTTTTTATTTGGGCTTCTTTGGCCTCTTTTATTTTTTTTGTAAAGTCTGAGTCTCATCCCGACTTGTGGGGGAATCATAGTCTCCATCATCCTTTCCTCACTTGGGCAATGCTCTAATAATGATGATCATCACACTTTTATTTACTTACAACTCAATATTACAACTCGATACTAGAACAAAGATATGACTCTATATGAATGCCTCTGGCGGTGTACCGGGTGGTGCAGTGATCTAGCGTAGCAATGGCATCATAAACGGACAAGCCATGAAAACATCATGCTAGCTATCTTACGATCATGCAAAGCAATATGAAAATAAATGCTCAAGTCATGTATATGATGATGATGGAAGTTGCATGGCAATATATCTCAGAATGGCTATGGAAATGCCATGATAGGTAGGTATGGTGGCTGTTTTGAGGAAGATATAATGAGGCTTATGTGTGATAGAGCGTATCGTACCACTGGGTTTGGATGCATCGGCGAAGTTTGCACCAACTCTCAAGGTGAGAAAGGGCAATGCACGGTACCAAAGAGGCTAGCAATGATGGAAGGGTGAGAGTGCGTATAATACATGGACTCACATTAGTCATAAAGAACTCATATACTTATTGCAAAAGTTTATTGGCCCTCGAAGCAAAGTACTACTACGCATACCCCTAGGGGGATAGATTGGTAGGAAAAAACCATCGCTCGTCCCCGACCGCCACTCATAAGGAAAGCAATGAAAGAACACCTCATGCTCCGACTTCGTTACATAACGGTTCACCATACGTGCCTGCTATGGGACTTGCCAACCTCAACACAAGTATTACTCAATTTCACAATTACTCAACTAGCACGACTCTAATATCACCACATTTATATCGCAAAACTATTGCAAGGAATCAAACATATCATATTCAGTGATCTACAAGTTTTATGTAGGATTTTATGACTAACCATGTGAATGACCAATTCCTTTCATCTCTCTAAATGGATATAAGTGAAGCAAGAGAGTTTAATTCTTTCTACAAAAGATATGCCCACGCTCTAACAAGTATAAGTGTAGCAAAAGAGCATTCTGCAAATGGCGGTTTTCTATGTGAAGAAAAACAGGCAATCCAAACTTCAAATGATATAAGTGAAGCACATGAAGCATTCTATAAAGCCATACTCAAAAGATATAACTGAAGTGCAAAGAGCATTCTATAAATCAACCAAGGACTATCTCATACCAGCATGGTGCGTAAAAGATAACTGAAAACTAAATGCAAAAGACGCTCCAAGATTGCACATATTGCATGAACGAAACGAATCCGAAAACATACCGATACTTGTTGAAGAAAGAGGGGATGCCTTCCGGGGCATCCCCAAGCTTAGACGCTTGAGTCTCCTTGAATATTTACTTGGGGTGCCTTGGGCATCCCCAAGCTTGAGCTCTTGCCTCTCTTCCTTCTTCTCACATCGAGACCTTCTCGATCATCGAACACTTCATCCACACAAAACTTCAACAGAAAACTCGGTAAGATCCGTTAGTATAATAAAGCAAATCACTACTCTAAGTACTGTTGTAAACCAATTCATATTTTGTTTTTGCATGGTGTCTACTGTAATATAGCTTTTTCATGGCTTAATCCACTGATATAAATTGATAGTTTCATCAAAACAAGCAAACTATGCATCAAAAACAGAATCTGTCTAAAACAGAACAGTCTGTAATAATCTGAACATTAACCATACTTATGGTACTTGAAAAATTCTGCCCAAATTAAGAAAAATAAACAATTTGTAAATAAAGATAGTTCAAAAAGAATC
Organism: Aegilops bicornis; assembly: GCA_021605145.1. Lineage (NCBI taxonomy): Eukaryota > Viridiplantae > Streptophyta > Magnoliopsida > Poales > Poaceae > Aegilops > Aegilops bicornis. The sequence goes on along the minus strand of CM038675.1, from coordinate 118,625,068 downwards.
AGAACAGTTTTACGTTCCAGTGAAAAAGTAAAAATCGCGCACTACACCCAAAATTTCTGTCCTGCACCGTACAAACCAACAAGCATTGTAAACATCCTAAAGGAAAACCCTGGCACATTATTTTTGTAATACAATAGAATTATACAAGGGGATAATTATTTTTAATGAAAAGTTTCTGTAATTAATATTCACAAAGTTTCCATGGGCATGAACAAAGTTCAAGGACGTCCCCCACTTTCACAATGCTTGTCTATCTCACTTTCACTTTTCTTTTTGAAAAGTTTTGGGTTCCCCTCTTTACTTTTTTGTTTTTAAACTATATGAAAGCACTCAACAGAAATAAATGACTCTCTAAAACTTCCGGGTTGTCTCCCAGGCAGCGCTTTCTTTAAAGCCATTAAGCTAGGCATATAGTGCTCAAGTAGTGAATCCACCCGGATCCCAAGGTATATCAAAGCCAATTTGAATCAACAATGATTTGTAATTTAGTAGTGAGCACAAAGCAACATATATCATGTAATGACGAAGTCTAACTCTCTTCCTATGCATCGTCATGTCATAAAAGAACAATTCATGCAAACATAGTGAAGGCCAATGCATAGTATAAACAGTTTCTTGCAATTTTATCATATTGGAAACATAGAGAGGTGGAGATATAGTTCCTCTCTCATAATAATTGCAATTTGGAGCAGCAAGCACATGCATATTATATTCATCAAAATAATCATGTGCAACGGTAAAAGGCAACCCATCAATATAATCCTTAATAAAAGCAAACTTCTCCGATATAGTGTAGTCGGGAGAATTCAAAAAGATAATAGGACTATCATGCGTGGGTGCAATAGCAACAATTTCATGTTTAACATAAGGAACTATAGCAAGTTCATCTCCATAAGCATAATTCATATTAGCATCTTGGCCACAAGCATAGCAAGCATCATCAAAAAGGGATATTTCAAGAGAATCAACGGGATCATAACAGTCACCATAGCAATCATCCTTCAGTAAGCACGACGGGAAATTAAACAATGTATGAGTTGAAGAGTTACTCTCATTAGAAGGTGGGCACGGGTAGCTAATCCGCTCTTCCTCCTTTTGTTCTTCGCTCTCCTCATCATCTTTTTCATCCAATGAGCTCACAGTTTCATCAGTTTCTTCTTTCATAGACTCCTGCAAAATATTAGTCTCTTCTTGGACAGCGGAGTAGTCCTCAATATCTGGTTCAACATAGGCATTATAAGAATAATTATCATAGCAATATTTAAGTATGGCAAAATTTTCAGATTTGTAAAGAGTAGCACCATACTTTTCAATCAAAGAAGCAATTTCATAAGCACCCTTAAAAGCAACAAATTCTTCAATTTTTTGAACATCATAGTAATTATAAACACCCTTAGCATACGAAGATACGATTCCGTTATCACTAAACTCACATTGGTAGGGAAGGTGTTTCTTAGGGATTTCAGAACAACAAGTAAAATCACATATATAACATAAATTCCAAGCATAGCATTGCAAACGATGAATTTGACCCAGCAAAAGTTTCCCTTTTTCAAATATCTGATTATGTCGCACATAACAAGCATGCTCATCTAAGGATTTGCCCTCAACTAAGCTAGTTGGGGTTTCAAAGACGAGCACATAGGGATCAAAGATGATCCAAGTAATAAGCTTCAGGAGTGTGATAGATTTTGAGTGGTTCTTCAACCATTGGTTCAGTAGGTACAACTAATTTTTTTTGTATTTTGCGTTTCCTACCCATAACTAAAGATAGAAAACAACTAAGAACAGCAAAAAAATTACTTAGTGATAAAGCAAACAAGCACACACGAGAATATTCACCCCAGCTATTGCTCCCCGGCAACGGCGCCACAAAAAGGTCTTGATAACCCACAAGTATAGGGGATCAATTGTAGCCTCTTTCGATAAGTAAGAGTGTCGAACCCAACGAGGAGCTAAAGGTAGAACAAATATTCCCTCAAGTTCTATCGACCACCGATACAACTCTACGCACGCTTTACGTTCACTTTACCTAGAACAAGTATGAAACTAGAAGTACTTTGTAGGTGTTTTTGGATAGGTTTGCAAGAATATAAAGAGCACGTAAATAAAAAGTAGGGGCTGTTTAGATAAAGAAGCAACTAAAGTTAATATAGCGAGTGTGGAAAAGTGGTGGTAGGAGTTGTGAAATTGTCCCGAAGCAATTGACTACTTTACTAGACCGATAGCAAGTTTTATGTGGGAGAGGCCACTGCTAGCATGTCATCCCTGACTTGGAATTCTATGCACTTATGATTGGAACTATTAGCAAGCATTTGCAACTACTAATGTTCATTAAGGTAAAACGCAACCATAGCATTAAGTTATATTGGTCCCCCTTCAATCCCGTATGCATCAATTTCTATGCTAGGTTGAAGCTTCTGTCACTCTTGCCCTCCAATACATAGTCCTATCAACATAAAACTAACCCTATGGTGTGATCCACGCGCGCGCTCATATGATGGGCACCAAAGGACAGCAACATAACCACAAGAAAATTAAATCAATCATAGCAATTCATCAACCACCGATAGGACAACGAAAATCTACTCAGACATCATAGGATAGCAACACATCATTGGATAATAAGCATAAAGCACCATGTTCAAGTAGAGGGTACAGTGGGTTGCGGGAGAGTGGACCGCTGTAGATAGAGGGGGGAAGGTGATGGAGATGTTGGTGAAGATGGCAGAGGTGTTGGTGAAGATCGCGGTGATGATGATGGCCCCCGGTGGCGTTCCGGCGCCACCGGAAGCGAGGGGGAGAGAGCCCCCCTCCTTCTTCTTCTTCCTAGACCTTGTCCCTAGATGGGAGAAGGGTTTCCCCTCTGGTCCATGGTCTCCATGGCGTGGGAGGGGCGAGAGCCCCTCCAAGATTGGATCTGTCTCTCTGTCTCTTTCTGCTTCTGCGTTCTCTTCTTCTACCCTTTCACCGTTTCGTATATATATGGAGATCCGTAACTCCGATTGGATTGAAACCTTCGCCCAGATTTTTCTCTGAAAATTAGCTTTCTTGAGGCCGAAGAAGAGCAGCAACCGCCTTACGGGTGGCCCACGAGGGTCAGGGGCGCGCCCCCCTGCCTCGTGTCCACCTCGGGCACCGTCTCGCGTTGATTCTTCTTCCCATATTCTCCAAATATTCCAAAAATATTCTTCGTCCGTTTTTATTCCGTTTGGATTCCGATTGATATGGGGTTTCTGCGAAACATAAAACATGCAATAAACAGGAACTGACACTGGGCACTGGATCAATATGTTAGTCCCAAAAATATTATAAAAGTTGCCAAAAGTATGTGAAAGTTGTAGAATATTGGCCTGGAACAATAAAAAATTATAGATACGACGGAGACGTATCAGCTTCATCGGTTCCAACAGAGGAATTGAAGCAAATCCAGCCAAAATCCGAGCTCTGGCACAATTGGCTACGCCAACAGACCTTAAGCAGGTCCAAAAGCTCGCAGGTTGCGTGGCAGATCTAAGCCGTTTTATCTCCAGATTGGGAGAAAAGGCACTGCCACTCTATCGCCTTCTATGGCGAACTGATCACTTCGAGTGGACGAACACGGCAACAGCCGGACTGGAAGAAATAAAAACCCTTCTGGCAAGCAATCCAATCCTGGCCGCGCCAAACGTCGGTGAACCCATGTTATTATACATTTCGGCAACACATCAGGAGGTGAGTGCCGTGCTCGTCGTTGAACGAGAACAGGACGGACACAAATTCCCGCTTCAGAAGCCAGTATACTACGTATCCACTATCCTTACACCATGCAGATCCCGGTACTCCCACTATCAAAAGATAGCATACGCGGTCTTCATGGCATCCCGAAAACTTCGACACTACTTCCAGGAGTGTTCGATCACGGTGGCTTTCGAAGTACCATTTAACGACATCGTAAACAACCGCGATGCTACAGGCAGGATTGCCAAATGGGCCATTGAGCTCCTTCCCTTTCATATTACATACAAACCTCGTTGAGCTATTAAATCCCAAGTACTGGCTGACTTCGTCGCCGAATGGACAGAGGCCGAACTCCCTAAAGAATACGATACATATTCCAATTGGGTTATGTATTTTGATGGCTCCAAAATGCTGGCAGGGCTAGGAGCGAGCGTCGTTTTAACGTCCCCTACTGGAGACGTCGTGCAATACATACTCCAAATACTATATACAGACTCCAACAACGCAGCCGAATATGAGGCCTTGCTGCTGGTCTCCGGATGGCCGTCTCCATGGGCATACAACACCTAGAGGTGCGCAGAGACTCAAACCTGGCAATATCCCAAATAAACAGAGATTTCGATGCCAAAGACCCAAACATGGCGGCTTATCGTAATGCCTTCTTAAGTTCCATCATGTGGCCCGTGAAAGTAATCAAGTGGCGGACGTTCTCGCTCATATTGGCGCCAAGCATGACCCCGTCCCACCTAATATATATTTGGAAAGGCTTTTCAAGCCATCCTTGGGGCGGCAGGGGGAAAGCGGCAACACTAGTCCGGATCCGAGCACAAGCCCAGAGGCCGAACACATAGATATCATCGGCGGCTCCGCCACCGAAATAACACCGTCAGCCCATCCCATTATGGCAGTCATCGCCCCATGGACCGACCCTTTCTTGGCCTACCTTAATAGGAAAGAACTTCATGAGGATCAGAATGAGGCCTGCCGCATCATTCGGTGTTCGAAGGCCTACAAGGTTCACGACAAAGAGCTCTATAAGAAAAGCGCTACCGGCCGGAGTCCTTCAAAGGTGTATCTCCGAGGAGGAGGGGCGGCAGCTCCTGGCTGAAATTCATGCCGGTCTTGGCGGACACCACGCCGCAGCTCGAGCCCTTGTTAGCAAGGCCTTCCGTACAGGATTCTATTGGCCAACGGCCCGAGCAGACACACAGGACCTTGTCCAATGTTGCGTCGGATGCCAACTCTTTGCCAACCAAAGCCACATGCCCCCCACCGCCCTACAAACAATCCCCATCACTTGGCCTTTTGCGGTCTGGGGATTGGATATGGTTGGACCCCTTAAAGAAGGGAGCCATAAGAAAAAATATCTGCTGGTCATGGTGGATAAATTCACTAAGTGGATAGTGGCTAAACCAGTTAAAACGACCGAATCCGGGCTGGTGATAGACTTCATATCCAACATTGTGCACCGTTATAGCGTTCCGCACAGTATCATCACTGATAACGGCTCCAACTTCACAGCCGACAAAGTGAAAGCCTGGTGCGCCAATCTGGGCATCAAGCTCGATTACGCCTCTGTCTATCACCCGCAAACAAACGGTCAAGTCGAAAGAGCCAATGGTCTCATTATGAGCGGCATAAAGCCTAGACTAGTGCGGTCTTTGAAGGAATCGGAAAAGCACTGGGTTGAGGAGCTCGACTCCGTACTTTGGGGGCTGCGGACCACGCCCAATCGCACTATCGGATACACACCTTTTTTTCATGGTGTATGGCGCAGAGGCGGTACTACCCTGCAAAATTATTCATGACTCACCTCGAGTGCGCATGTACGAAGAGAGAGAGGCCAAGCTCGATCGGCAGGACAGCTTAGATGCCCTGGAGGAGGAGCGCGACGTTGCAAAAGCCCGTTCCGCATTTTATCAACAGCGGGCTCGCAGGTATCAAAGCAGAGAAGTGCGGGCCAAAACTTACAATGTCAGCGAACTCGTTCTACGCCTGCCGGAGAAGAAAAAGGACAAACTCAAGCCCAAGTGGGAGAGTCCCTTCTTTTTATTGACGAAGTTCTCACCGGAGGAGCGTACCGCCTGCGTGATGAGTTAGACAATCGACTAGAGCCGAATCCCTGGAGCGTGGCCAGACTCCGAAGGTTCTATGCCTAGCGCCGAACTCTTCGTTCGTCTCCTTCCTCTTATTATTTTCATCATCTTTTCTCTCTTTTCGTTCTTTCTCTTTAGCCTTAAAGGCTTTCGTGCGGTTAGACCATGCACCCCCGACGCGTACACCTTCAAGTATGTACGTCTATCATACCTGGGCGCTTCTTGGACAGAAGCTTGTTATTTCTATTTCTCGAGCATCAAGCTCATCACATATGTGTTTTCCCCCATATGTACCTTTTCTTTGCCATTATATGCATCGATATGACTTAAGTTTTGGCCAAGCTGGGTTGCCTGGCTCCTGTGCTTATGCCCTATGTTCCCGTTAGTTCGGCTAGGGCATAAAGGGAGCACCTCTGCAATTGTTACTGCCGGGTCATTCAGATGTGTACCTCAGACTGGGTGAAGCCGAAAGCTAGCATTATTAAGGGAATATTCGGTCGGTGAACTAAAGATGTTTTTGCACTCGCTCCATTATGAATTCCCAGAAGTTATTCACACTGTGATTTTTTCATCACAGTCCGAACATGCACATAGATGCATGCAGACCCAGGGAAAGGAACCCTTAACGGAACTATTCTCTCTGGAAGATGATTCTTACAATTTCAATGTAATATAACATAACTAGCCGGATACAACTTTTCTGTTCAAGCACCTATGACCCCTACGCCTGGTTTCCACGCATACCCGGGCTATATTTTGCCAATCAGGTATTCGGAAACACTACGCACCTTCGGGTCGAGAGATCAAAGCGAAAAGGTCGGCCATGACAATCGTTGTACAATCCAGCTAGAAGGAAAATACATAGTCATTCAGGACTTAAAAATTTCCTCCTCTATACCGTCCAACAGGCGGTCTAGTTTACAATCCTGTTGGGAGTATCTCGCAGCCACCTCTACCTGGCCATATACTAAACTAACGGGAATTTCCTCCCCATTTGACCCTACCGGTCCGACCCGGGCCATGTGATTCGGATCCAGTTTGGTGTATCGTGTTTTTACCATGGCCCAGGCCTCTCACGCACCCTTACGACAGGCGGATATCTTCCACGGTTGGATACGCCGCCGCGCTCCCTTGAACAGCTCTACAAGCTCCTCCATACTTCCTGGAGGGGTCGGATGGCCATAAGGCCTTAGCTACACTCCGCATCGCCTGCCGAGCTTGCTCGTGCAACTGCGACAGTCCTTGCAGAAGATCACTTGATGATCCGGACACCTCCTCTTCGGGGCGGCCGTTAATACACCTGCAACCACAGCTATATAAGCTACTTTTACTTCCAAACTGTTACAAGGTAAATACAACTACATACTGAATATGCCGCCCCGCAGTTTTTTGTTCTCCTTCACGGAGTCAGCTAGCTGAGCTCGCACATCCTTCATCTCTTCGCCTAGCTGAGTGTTCGCATCTTGGAGTTTGTTTTTCTCCTATCTGACTTTGGTCAGGACGCGCTCGCCTGCGGCACGTTGCCTCTTCGCCTCTCTCTCGCTCATCTGTGCGGCCTTCAGCTCCTCTTCCAGTTGGTCCGATGACCATGTTATGAGACAAGCAGTAGTTTTAATACCGCTGGCATATCATTTTTTGTTTTTCGATGGAGGGAAATATTACCAGAAGACGCCTTTTTGAACTTTTCCAGTTTGGTGGTCGCGGCAGTTAGCTGTGTCCGGCACAGCTCCAGCTCTTGGGCTAGCAAGTCATTCTTCTTCATAAGAACCTGGTCACACAACGATCCTTAAAACATCAAGTCTTGGGGGCTACTAACTCATGGTTATCAAACTCAGGCAAGGTAAACTTACCTGCACATCTTTCAAATGTTGCTCGGTGGCTCTGTTAAGCCCATCTCGAGCAGCTCGAATATATGCATCAGCCGAGCTGAAGGCACCGAATGCCTCTTTTGAGAAGCGGGGATTTCGTAAAACGGCCTTCCGGTGCCGGTGATCCATGGCGCTCTCCACCTCCGAATTGGTGACGGACATATTTTCCGAGCCATCGGCAGAAAGACAGTCCGGCGCCATTCCCATACCGGGCCCATTCTCTTCGGTCAAGACCGAATCTCGGTTATTAGAAGCATGACTGGCCGGGTCCCCGGATATAGTCTGTCGAACCTTTTTTTGATACAAAATGAACGTGAGAATCACGGATGGATGCGACTGCTAAAAGAGCATAGTTGCAAGTTCATACCTTTTCAGGGAAGACCCGACTGTATCTCTGTTTGCCTTCCTCTTCGAAGGCCTGCCCGGCGTGGGAGCTCCTCTCTCCGGAGACACCCCTGTGGCGGCCTGACGCGCTGGACGCCTCCCCTTCTGAGCATAGGATACCACGATGTGCAAGAAATAATGCGGAAACCCTCTCAGACAAGGTATCTCCTAATTAACTTACATGAGAAGCAGGGAGAAGACCGGGATAGTCGGCGATAATGGCCACCTCTATGCCGTCGTAGCTCGTTTGGTAAAACTTCCCATTCTCCAGGGTCACGAATATATCCGGATCCTCTTCGAATCCGGGGTCGAGGTCCCGGTTGTGGCCCTCGGGTTGCGGGATGGGGCTGTAAAGCCCCTCAGAAGTCTTTCACCAGTGCTGTTATAAACGGACGTGTTAATATTTCAGTAAACAAAGCTCGGGGCGGGGGGGGGGGAGGAATGAGTGCAGCAAAGATGTTGGGGACTCACCCAGCTAGGAGGATTGTACATGGAATATCCTTCTTTGTGCGTGATGCGCACGAACTCCTCTTCTTCACCCTTAAACAGTTCGGCCAATATTTTGGCCAGGGCGGCAGGGGTATCTGGACTTTTCCTGCCGCAGTGGGAGGCATCATCTTCCCCATTGTAATTCCACATGGGAAGTCCCCTGTATTGGAGTGGCTGAACTCCCCGTACTATGGAGGTCGCCATCACTTCGACTATCGTGTACCGGACTGGGCAAGCGTCTTGATCTTGCTCAAGAGTTGATGGACTTCTGCACTATCTTCCTCCTCGAGGCTCTGAGGACGCCAGCTATGACGCTTCTTCAAAGGAACACTCGCAAACTCGGGGAGACCTCTCCGGACTGGATCTGGAAGCACGACGTCATCTATGTAGAACCACTCGGAGGTCCACTCTTCAGAAGCTTTTTTGTGCCGGATAGGTATCCGGTCTCTGCAATACGCCATATTTCGGCCCCGCCCACTTTGAATATCGATCCCTCCTGGTTGCGCGGGACAAGGCAAAACAACTTTCTCCACAGATCAAAATGGGCCTCACAACCCAGGAATAGTTTGCATAAAGCGACATAACCCGCGATGTGCAGAATGGAGGCTGGGGTAAAATTATGTAGCTGGAGGCCATAATACTCCAAAAGCCCTCGGAGGAATGGGTGAATTGGAAATCCCACGCCTCTCAGCAGGTAGGGGATGAAGCACACTCGTTCCCCTGCGGATGGATTGGGAAAATCCTCCGCCTGGGTCTTGTCATTGAAGGAAGCCGACCCTGCTCGAACGGGGACCAAATCTGCAGGAGGGAGAAACCCCTGCGTTTGCAGCTTCTCCAGCTGACCATGGGATACGGAACACCTTTCCCACTCGCCTTTCTCTGGGCTGGAACGGGAGGAAGAGCGAGGAACGCTAGCCATGTTGGAATGGTCTTTCCTAGCAATCTCTAAGGATTTTTTCCACGTGGTGTCGAATGGGTCTGAGATCCAATCCCTTTAAATAGACGTTCTTTCTTGCACGACCGGGGTGTTATTTGCAAAAAATACCCTGACCGTCTACATTCGCTCGACACGTGGGAGCTGAAGTCATCAAAGGCACAGAAGCCAAGGAATGTTGGATTTAATTGAATGCCGAATACTTACTTGGAAGTCATTATCGGAGGAACCTGCCCTGCAATGCCGAAGACAAATTGCGTGTCGAACACCTCGCCATTGAAGCCTGGTTCGGGGACTACTGAGGGAGTCCTGGACTAAGGGGTCCTCGGGCGTCCGGCCTGTTAGCTATGGGCCGGACTGATGGGCCGTGAAGATACGAGGACCGAAGACTGCACCCGTGTCCGGATGGGACTCTCCTTGGCGTGGAAGGCAAGCTTAGTGACCGGATATGTAGATTCCTTTATTTGTAACCGACCTTGTGTAACCCTAGATCCTCCCGGTGTCTATATAAACCGGAGGACTTAGTCCGGCGGGGCCATATTCATTACCACAGTCATACAGGCTAGACTTCTAGGGTTTAGCCATTACGATCTCGTGGTAGATCAACTCTTGTAATACTCATATTCACCAAGATCAATCAAGCAGGAAGTAGGGTATTACCTCCATAGAGAGGGCCCGAACCTGGGTAAACGTCGTATCCCCTGTCTCCTGTTACCATCGACCTTAGACGCATAGTTCGGGACCCCCTATCCGAGATCCGCCGGTTTTGACACCGACGGCAGTGCCCCCTCCATAGTTTTACACCTCGGTAATATCGTCGTAGTGCTTAGGCGATGCCCTGCGCCATTAACTTCATCATCACCGTCACCATGCCGTTGTGCTGACGAAACTCTCCCTTGGCCTCAACTTGATAAAGAGTTCGAGGGATGTCACCGACCTAAACGTGTGCTCATTTCTATGCTTCTCCTAGATAGATCTTGCGTGATCGTAGCAAATTTTTTGAAATACTACGTTCCCCAACACTTCGCACTATAAATTCCCAAATATTCCTAAACCCATCGGGGTTAACCTAGATCAGAAGTTCCGCAGCCGAAAGCCTATGTAGCCACCAAAAACCAATCGGGAGCCCGTTCCAGCACCCTGCCGGAGAGGGAGTTCATCATCGGTGGCCATCTTCATCATCCCAGCGGCCACCACGATGAGGAGGGAGTAGTCCACCATCGGGGCTAAGGGTTTGTACTGGTAGCTATGTGTTTAATCTCTCTCTCTCGTGATCTGGAGATGTCACGATCTTGATATATCATGGGCTTTGTTAACATAGATGGATCATATGATGTTTCTCCCCTCTCTACTCTTGTTGTGATGAATTGAATCTTTACCCTTTGAAGTTTTGTCTTGTCGGATTGAATGGTCAGATTAGAGAACACATGATGTATGTCTTGCGGTATGAATACTTGAGGTGGCGATGGGGTATCATATTGATTCACTTGATGTATGTGATGTCTCTCAACTTGCGGATTCCCGAGGTGACATTGGGGTAACCTATGCATAGGGGTTGATGCACGTTTTTATTATCTTTTCTCCGATAGAAACTTTGGGGTCTCCTTGTAGTTCTTTGAGTGGATTGAATAATATGATCATGAAGTTTTTTGATGCATATCATAGAATTAACTCACGGATACTTGTGGTGACATTGGAGTATCTAGGTGACATTAGAGTTGGTTGATGTGTGTCATATGGTGTTATTTTAGTACAAACTCTTGATTAGATCGATCGGAAAGAATAGCTTCCGTTATTTTAGTACGAACTCTAGGATAGATTGATCGGAAAGAATAGCTTTGAGGTGGTTTCGTACCCTACAAACAATTTCCATCTTTTGTTCTCCGCTAATAGGAACTCGGGAGTGATCCTTTATTGCAATTTGAGGGATAATCATATGATCCAACTATTTTAGCGTTGTTGAGAGATTGCACTAGCGAAAGTACGGATCCTAGGCCTTGTTTTCAAGCATTGCAATACCGTTTGTGCTCACTTTTGTTACTTTTTACCTTGCTGTTTTTTATTGTTCCTATTACAAAAACCAATATCTACTATCTGTATTACACTTTTATCACCATCTCTTCGCCGAACTAGTGCACCTATACAATTTACCATTGTATTTGGTGTGTTGGGGACACAAGAGACTTTTTGTTATTTGGTTGTAGGGTTGCTTGAGAGAGACCATCTTCATCCTACACCTCCCACGGATTGATAAACCTTAGGTCATCCACTTGAGGGAAAATTGCTACTGTCCTACAGAACTCCGCGCTTGGAGGCCCAACACGAATCTACAAGAATAAAGTTGCGTAGTAGACATCAAGCTCTTTTCTGGCGCCGTTTCCGGGGAGGTGAGTGCATGAAGATATATCTTTAGATCTTGCAATTGAATCTTCTAGTTTCTTGTTTTATCACTAGTTTGGTTTATAAAAGAAAACTACATAAAAATGGAGTTGAGGTTGCATCATATATTGATCATCTTTATAATATCTTTATTGAAAATGATGGATCGGAAAATTGTGCTCAATTGTTAGAAGAAGAAGTCAATAAAATATTTGGCACAAAATATTTGAATGATGAGCATGATTGCAATATTGTTAGTATGAATTATTTGAATATCCATGATGCGAATGATATGCAAAGCCATAAACTTGGGAATGCTATGTTTGATGAAGATGATATTTTTAGTCCCCCAAGATTTGATGTGCAAATTTGTTATAATGATTGCATGCCTCCTATTTATGATGATTATAATGATGAAAGTGGATTTGGAGAGGTCATGACTTTATTTAGTGATGAATCCACCATTTTGGATGAGGCTTCAATTGACTATGATAATAAAGTTGCTATCTATAATGATTATGGTGAAGACATGTATGCTATAAAGAATAATTATAACCATGAAACTTGTCACCATGATTTTAATTTTCAATCCCATGATAGTTATTTTGTTGAGTTTGCTCCCACCACTATTGATGAGAAGAAATTTGCTTATGTGGGGAGTAATAAAATTTCTATGCTCGTGGATCATGAAAAGAATGCTTTATGTGATGGTTATATTGTTGAATTTATTCATGATTTTACTGAAAATTATTATGAGGAAGGAACTTATGCTTGTAGGAATTGCAATAATATCAAGTTTCCTCTGTACGTGTTGAAAATCTTGAAGTTATGTTTGTTTTGCCTTCCTATGCTAGTTGATTATTGCTCTCATGAATTGTTTGATCACAAAATCCATATGCATAGGAAGTGGGTTAGACTTAAATGTTCTATTCATGTGTTCCATGGTGCTCTTGTTATGCTTCAATTCTTATCTTTTATGCGAGCATCATTGAAATCATCATGCCTAGCTAAAAGGCATTAAAGAAAAGCGCTTGTTGGGAGACAACCCAACACTTTTACCTACTGTTTTTGTTTGTTCACATGATTAAGCTACTGTAGTAACCATGTTATATAGCTTTTTTTTCAATAAAGTACCAAGTAAAGCCTTTGGGATCATGTTGGGTGATAGTTTATTTGATCTTGCTGAAAAACAGAAACTTTTGCCCTCATGAAAATAATTCTTATTTTTAACAGAAGAGTGCTTTTGAGTTGATTCTTTTCTAAGAAGTTTAAATACAAATTGATCACGTGGTCCTAATTTTTTCATAATTTTTGGAGTAGCAAAAGTATGGTTTGAGTACAGATTACTACAGACTGTTCTGTTTTTGACAGATTCTGTTTCCAATGCATAGTTTGCTTGTTTCCTAGTTTCTATGGCTTATATTGCTCAATATAAATTATGGAAATGATATTCTACAGTAGGCATTGTGTGGAAACAATTATTAATCTTGTCTTTGACCGTACTAAAGTGAGATGATTTGCTCTTTATCATACTAACCCATCTCACGAAGTTCCGTTAAGTTTTGTGTGATTGAAGTTTTCAAGTTTTGGGTGAGATATCGATATGAGGAGAATAAGGACTGACAAGACCCTAAGCTTGGGGATGCCCAAGGCACCCCAAGTTAATATCCAAGCAACTAAGCTTGGGGATGCCCCGGAAGGCATCCCCTCTTTCGTCTCCAACATTATCGGTAACCTCACTTGTAGCTATGTTTTCATTCGTCACATGATATGTGTTTTGCTTGGAGCGTCAATTTATTTTGTTATTATTTTCTTGCTGTTAGTTAGAATAATGTTTTTCATCTTTTATTTCAACAAAAATGTCAAGGATAGCCTTTACCATGCTTATTTTACAAGTCTACATGTTGCTGTTTGAAAATAGAAAGTTTATCGATGTTGCAAAAATTCCCTAGAAAAGTAAGAATGTGATAAAATGCTGAAACTTTTTGCAAAATAAGCTCTGATAAGTTTTCTAAAGTTTAGTAATTTTTTCAGAATTTTTGCAGTTAGGGAAGTATTGATACTCTTGCATTCTTTACAGACTGTACTGTTTTGTTAGATTGCTGTTATGTTTGCATTGTTTGCATATGTATGCTTGTTTAATGATTCTATTTGAGGATAGGAGTATTAAATACGCAGAGGCATTTAGTGTGCAATGTTGAATAATAATTTAGTGATTTGCTACAGTAGAGAATGATAAGGTTTTTGCATTAGTTTATGCTAACTTATCTCACGAGTTCTTGTTGAGTTTTGTGTGGATGAAGCTTTTGAGATTGAGGAAACCGTGATATGAGAGGAATGAATAAGACACAAGAGCTCAAGCTTGGGGATGCCCAAGGAATCCCAAGTTAATATTCCAATAAGTCTCAAGCATCTAAGCTTGGGGATGCCCCGGTAGGCATCCCACCTTTCTTCTTCAACAATTATCGGTTAGTATCGGTTGAGCCTAAGTTTTTGCTTTTTCACATGATGTGTGCTATTCTTGGAATGTCATTTTATTTCGTTTTGCTTGCTATTTTAATAAAGTACTTAGATCTGAAAGTTTTTAAATAAACTAGAGTCCTCAAATAGTTGCCATGGATGCTAGGTAAGCGACACTCACATCCCGTCAACGAAGCTCTTTTCTATGGAATTGCTCTAGTGCTTCACTTATATATTTTTGAGCACGGTGTGCTTTAGTATTTTTGAAGAAATTCTCTCTTGCTTCACTTAAATTAATTTGAGAGAAAGAAATATTATGCTCATGATCTTCACTTATATTTGTTTGAGCTTATCAAAAGCAACACATGAAAATTAGTTCCAAAGTCATAGATATCCAAGAAGGATATAATAAAAACCTTCATGAAGATCATTGGACAAAATAAAATTGATTCCTCGTCATAGTTTTGAGATATGATGATGTGATATGTGAGTCATGTTGATGAGTAATTATGCTTTAGTAAGAATATTGGTGTTAAGGTTTGTGATTACCTATGCAAGCACAAAAGTCAATAGTTGTGCAATGAAATTACATCCTACTTGTGGTGCATTATTCGGTGTTAATTATGCTAAATGCTTGCTCCGTTTCTTGGTTGGTCGCTTCTCAATCTTTTGCCAGCCTTCATTTTGCACTAAGTATGATCACTACTTGTGCATCCAGAATCCTTTAAACCAGTTTTGCCACATGAGTCCACCATACCTACCTATATACGGTATTCTTTTACCGTTCTAAGAAAATTTGTATGTGCCATCTCTAATTTTCAAAATAAATTTCTCTTTTGTGTTCTCGTACCGCTCGCGAGGCGGTGAGGGGTGGCCAATATTTTCCATGCTAGATGTGTTATTCTCACGATGAGTGTTTATTCACTTGTCATTGCACGAGAGTAAGGCAAAGGTATTAGGGATGCCCAGTCCCGAAATGAAAAATGAATTTACTTTGTGTTGTCAAATAATAAATTCCTTGGAAAATGTTGGTATGGAGGGCACCCGTGGATACGGTTAGCCATGGAAAGTGAAAGTATGGTGGAAAAAGGAATAAACTTTATTTTTTGTTTGGGAACTGCCTATGATATATCTAGCATGGAAAGTGTTGGGAGCTCTAAGTCGTTTTCGTTGGTGGGAAAAGTATGCCTCTCAAAATGTTTTTATCTCCCAATTTTCGCTTTGAGCTCTGGCACCTCTACAAATCCCTACTTCCCTCTGCGAAGGGCCCTTCTTTTACTTTATGCAATTTTTATTTTTAATTTGAGTCTCCATCTTCTCTTATAAAGCACCAACGAGGAGGCACTATGATCATACTTGAGCACTGGGTGTAGTAAATATGCGCGTGTGTGTCATGAATGGATCAATGATTGAGCATGATGGGCTAGGGATAACTTATTTTAGCGTTGATATTTTGAAATACATGGTTGCTTGTTGGTATGCTTGAGTATTAAAGTCCTCATGTCAAAACTAGACTATTGCTTTGAACCATATAAAAGTCCAAATGTTCATGCTACAAAAGAAAAGAGTTTATGATGAATATGATAGGTAGCATTCCACAACAAAAATTCCATTTCCAATTGCTACTTTATCATGATAAGTTTTATGAGAAAGAGTTGCTGTTATGATGCTAGGAAAAGTGACTGAAATTATCATTGATCAAACTTATGCACTTCGCTAGCATTCACACTTCATAAATTATTTCTTTCATCATTTACCTACTCGAGGACGAGTAGGAATTAAGCTTGGGGATGCTGATACGTCTCCAACGTATCTATAATTAATGAAGTATTCATGCTGTTATTTTATCATTCTTGGATGTTTTACAATCATTTTATAGCAACTTTATATCATTTTTTGGGACTAACCTATTCACCCAGTGCCCAGTGCCAGTTGCTGTTTTTTTGCTTGTTTTTTACATCGCAGGAAATCAATACCAAACGGAGTCCAAACGCAACAAAACTCCACGGAGATTTTGTTATGGACCAAAAGGAACCCAATGGGCCAGAGCTGCACCTGGGGGGTGCCCCAAGGGGGGCACAACCCACAGGGCGCGCCAGGCCCACCTGGCGCTCCCAGGTGGGTTGTGCCCACCTCGGTGGCCTCCCGCACCCCCTCTTTGCACTATAAATTCCCAAATATTCCGAAACCCATCGGGGTTAACCTAGATCAGAAGTTCCACCGCTGCAAGCCTCTGTAGCCACCAAAAACCAATCGGGAGCCCGTTCCGGCACCCTGCCGGAGGGGGAGTTCATCAACGGTGGCCATCTTCATCATCCCGGCGGCCACCACGATGAGGAGGGAGTAGTCCACCCTCGGGGCTGAGGGTTTGTACTGGTAGCTATGTGTTTAATATCTCTCTCTCTCTCTCTCTCTCTCTCGTGATCTTGAGATGTCACGATCTTGATATATCATGGGCTTTGTTAACATAGATGGATCATATGATGTTTCTCCCCTCTCTACTCTTGTTGCGATGAATTTCATCTTTACCCTTTGATGTTTTGTCTTGTCAGATTGAATGTTCAGATTAGAGAACACATGATGTATGTCTTGCGGTATGAATACTTGAGGTGACAATGAGGTATCATATTGATTCACTTGATGTATGTTATGGCACTCAACTTGCAGATTCCCGAGGTGACATTGGGGTAATCTATGCATAGGGGTTGATGCACACTTTTATTATCTTTTCTCCGATAAAAACTGTGGGGTCTCCTTGTAGTTATTTGAGTGGCTTGAATATTATGATCATGAAGTTGTTTGATGCATATCGTAGACACTAGTAGAAAAAGGTTCAAACGTGAAGCACATTAGTGCCGGTTTGTATTAGAGCCGGCACAAATGTATACATTAGTGCCGGTTCCAACGGCTAGCCTTTAGCACCGGTTCGTGGCTAACCTTTAGCACCGGTTCGTGCCACGAACCGGTACTAATGAGGGTGGTGGCAGGATGTTGTCGGTTTTGGCCCCTCCGGCACCTTTAGTACCGGTTTGTGCCACGAACCGGTACTATAGGTCCTCCTGCATATAAACCCTTCGTCCAGCTCGCTCTGTTCTTCCCCCTTTCCCCTCTCCTCTCCTCTCCGTTCTTCCTCTTCTCCCCTCGAGCTCATCACACATTTTGCCCAAAATTTGTCAAGATTTGAAGGCCCCCATCCATTCAAGTGATCACAAAGGTTAGCAACTTTGTCCTTTCATCTCTCATTGCTAGATTAGCTCTTGCATTGGTTTATATAGTTATTAATTTGTGAGTTTAGTAATTTGGTAGGAAATACATATATGTGCTAGTATTTGATTTATATGCAATTTGAGGTAAAAATAACACTTAGTTTGCATATGTAGGTGTGGTTTACTTAGTGCCTTCTAAATCTCTGTCGTAACCACCGTCGATCGCCCGCACTGTCCCGTCGCCGGCACCACCTTGTGGTGAGCCTCTTGTTCATGAAATTTTATATAAAAAATTGATGTTTGTGTGATTTGGATATATAGTTACTTGTATAATAATTATCTTACCCGTACGTTGTTTGTTATACATAGTGCCATGGTTTTGATATCCGTCCCCGTCGGCCCTCGTCCTTGTTATGATTCGGATGTGGTATATTCTCTTTTAAAACTATTTGTTGCATTTCGTGTTTATGACAAATTATGCCCATCAAGTTGACATAGATACTTTTATCTAGGAGGTATGTGAACCGGAAATTCCAACCGACCCTAGTGTCGAGAGGTTAAATTTAGTTGAAAGAGAAGCGAGTACTTGAAAGAAAAATTGAAAAGAATTGAGGGGGAGAAGATGGAATTGGAGTTGCATGTTGCCGATGTCGTCTATGATCACAAGATCAAGATGGAGAAAATGCGCTTGAAGATTAGAAAGATTAGAGAATATGTCATCGATAGTGAGGCTTGGTATCATTATGCTGTTGGATCAATTGTTACCTTAGTTGCGATCTTGATCGCATTTGTTGTTGCATTTAAATGCTTTAGCTAGAGAGTTATTTGTTTGTTGCATTTAAGTGTTGTATGAACTTTATGTATGAACTTGTATTAATTTGGTCTATTCGGTGTTGTGTAATGAAGATGAGCCGCAATGGATGTCACGATGACCGATGATCTCCCAGTTTGTTGAGGGCGTGCATACTTTTACGCTTGCGGCTGAGGCAAACAAGCGGGCGGATGGTTTTATGCCTTGTCCATGTGCTTTGGCTGTAAGAATGGTCGCAATTACTCTCGTCAAGAACCATTCACGTCCACCTGTTTGAGTCCGGTTTCATGCCCCACTATAATGTTTGGACCAAGCACGGAGAAAGAGGGGTTATGATGGAAGACAATGAAGAAGAAGAGGACGGCAGGCTATCCTAGCCATGGGTTCCCTGAATACGATGATACAACAATGGGGGAAGAAGCTGAGCCGGTAATGCGGGAAGAATTGGGCCGCCAATGCGGAAGAAGCTGAAGAAGAGGCATCGGATGAACCCGTTGATGATCTAGGTCGGGCCATTGCCGATGCAAAGAGAAACTGCAAAGTGATTTGGAGAAGAAGAAGTTGCAGCGCATGTTAGAGGATCACAAAAATTGTTGTACCCGAATTGCGTGAGGTGACAAGAAAAGCTGGGCACCACATCTGGAATTGCTGCAATGGAAGGCAGAGAATGGTGT
This sequence comes from Aegilops bicornis, assembly GCA_021605145.1. Taxonomy (NCBI): domain Eukaryota; kingdom Viridiplantae; phylum Streptophyta; class Magnoliopsida; order Poales; family Poaceae; genus Aegilops; species Aegilops bicornis. The sequence continues at coordinate 118,606,047 of CM038675.1, read as the reverse complement.
ATCGACAAGGGATTTGGAAAGTTCTGGTAATGATAAAGGATATGCTTCCAAAGGACAACGAATTGCCCAAGAGTGCGTACAAAGCAAAGAAGGTTGTTTGCCCTCTAGGGTTAGAGGTGCAGAAGATACATGCATGCCCTAATGATTGCATCCTCTACCGCGGTGAGTACGAGGATTTGAACGCTTGCCCGGTATGTGGTGCATTGCGCTATAAGATCAGCCGCGATGAGCCTGGTGATGTCGAGGGCGAGCGCCACAGGAAGAAGATTCCTGCCAAGGTGATGTGGTATTCTCCTATAATACCACGGTTGAAACGTTTGTTCCAAAACAAAGAGCATGCCAAGGCGATGCGATGGCGAAGAAGACCATAAGAAAGGCGGAAAGTTGAGAGTACCGGTGACGGGTCGCAGTGGAGAAAAATCGAGATAAAGTACGGGAAGGAGTTTGCGAGATGACGCAAGGAGCGTATGGTTTGGTCTAAGCGCAGATTGCATTAATCCTTTTGGGGAGCAGAGCAGCAACCATAGCACCTGGCCCGTGACTCTATGTTTGTATAACCTTCCTCCTTGGTTGTGCATGAAGCGGAAGTTCATTATGATGCCAGTGCTCATCCAAGGCCCTAAGCAACCCGACAACGACATTGATGTGTACCTAAGGCCATTAGTTGAAGAACTCTTACAACTGTGGAATGGAACAGGTGTACGTGCATGGGATGAGCACATGGGGGAAGAATTTGACCTAAAGGCATTGTTGTTCGTGACCATCAATGATTGGCCTGCTCTCAGTAACCTTTCGTGATGCAGACAAACAAGGGATACCGCGGATGCACGACTGTTTGGATGATACCGACGATATATTTCAATAGTTGTATGAAGAATTTGTACTGGGACATCGCCGATTTCTTCCAGCAGGCATCCCGTGAAGAAAGAAAGGCAAGCATTTCAAAGGTGAGGCGGATCACCGGACGAAGCCTCGCCACCGCATCGGTGCTGATGTACATGATATGGTCAAGGATTTGAAGGTGATATTTGGAGAGGGTCCTGGCGGACAACCTGTTCCAAAGGACGCTGACGGACGTGCACCCATGTGGAAGAAGAAATCTATATTTTGGGACCTGCCATATTGGAAAGACCTAGAGGTCCGCTCCGCAATCGACGTGATGCACGTGATGAAGAATCTTTGCGTGACCCTGCTTGGCTTCTTGGGCGTGTATGGGAAGACAAAAGATACACACGAGGCACGGGAGGACCAGCAACGTATGCACGGAGAAGACGGCATATATCGTGGTCATGCAAGCTACGCTCTTACCAAAGAAGAGAAGGAAATCTTCTTTGAATGCCTGCCCGATATTAAGGTACCGTCGGCTTCTCGTCCGAATATAAAGAGAATAATAAACATGGCAGAGAAAAAGTTCCAGAACCTAAAGTCTCATGACTGCCACGTGATTATGACGCAGAATCGCTTCCGGTTGCATTGAGGGGCTTTCACCGAAAAGCGCTCGATTAGCCATTGTGAAGCTATGTGCATTTCTCAATGCAATCTCGGAAGGTAATCACTCCAGAAATCATACCAAGGTTACAGAATGATTTGGTGCAATGTCTTGTCAGTTTCGAGTTGGTGTTCCCACCATCCTTATTCAACATCATGACGCACGTCCTAGTTCACCTATGCGAAGAGATTAACGTTTTGGATCCTGTATTTCTACACAATATGTTCTCCTTTGAGAGGTTCATGGGAGTCTTAAAGAAATATGTTCATAACCGTGCTAGGCGAAGGAAGCATCTCCAAGGGCCATCAAAATGAGGAGGTCATTGAGTTTTGTATTGACTTTATTCTGACCTTAAGCCGATTGGTGTTCTGAATCATGCATAAGGGCAGCATCGATGGAAAAGGCACGCTAGGAGGGTAACAAATAATATGTATGGACGGACATTCTCTCACCGAAGCACACTACACAGTTCTACAGAATTCCGCCTTGGTGGCTCCGTATATGGATGAACACAAGAATTTGCTACGCTCCAAACACCCGGAGCGGTCTCGATGACTGGATTACACGTGAACAAACCAGGAGTTTCGCCAAATGGTTGCGTATAACGCACCATGCATGACACCTCTATTGAAGATGACATGTACTTGCTGTCCCAGTTACCATCTTCGAATATAATGACTTTCAAAGGGTACGAGATAAATGGTAATACATTTTACACGATCGCCCAAGATAAGAAGAGCACCAACCAAAACAGTGGTGTCCGCTTTTGATGCGTAAAACCAAGACGGAAAGGAAACATATTATGGTTATATACAGGACATATGGGAACTTGACTATCGACGTGGTTTAAAGGTCCCTTTGTTTCGGTGCAAATGGGTCAATATGACACGAGGCGGGGTAACGGAAGACCCGCGTTACGGAATGACAACAGTGGGTCTCAACAATCTTGCGTGTACGAGGCAGACCATTCGTCCTAGCCAATGATGTGGCACAGGTTTTCTATGTGAAGAACATGTCTACCAAGCCAAGAAAAAGAAAAGATAAGGAAGCGAATGCATCGTCACGATGAGCCAAAGCGGCACATAGTTCTTTACGGGAAGAGAAACATCGTGGGAGTGGATGACAAGACAGACAAGTCAAGATTATGAAAAGTTTGATGAAATTTCTCCATTCACGGTGAATATTGACCCGAGCATCCCATTAAATGATGAAGATTTTCCATGGTTACGGGCGCAAAGGGACACACCTTGAAGAAAAAGTTTCACACCCAAAGATCTGGGATGTGATCGGCTTCACTATCATCACTTTCTTACGTGTTTCACACCCGGAGGGGAATCTCTGTAATAGTTAGGGTAGTTATGTGTTTTGGCATTTGAAGCGAAGAAATTTTATGTGCAAACAAATTCTTTCATGCCTTTACTGATTTTTAAAGTTAAATTATTCACAAACTAGTGATTCACACTAATTTCAAATAATTCAAAATTTAAACTATTCAAATTTGAAAACTACGGGCACTAACGAGAAAGTTTGTAATTTTTTGTACCTAAAGCAAAAATATTCACAAAGAAACTCTAAATACACAAAAAAACAACACAAAAATAAATAAAGCAAAAAAAGCCCGCCTACTAGGCCGTAGCGGCCTGCATACGACTAGAAACCCAACCTGTTGTTGGCCGGGATGCAGGCCCAAGAAGGCCAAGTGAATACCTGAGGCAACAAAGAACACGTAGGCCCAGAGGGCCTGCTTTGGAGAGGAGCTCGAGAGAGCGACCTTGACGGGGTTTATAAACCCGGTCACGGTCGCCCCTCGGCTAGCGAGGTGGGACTAAACTTGCCGTGCATCAAGACCTGCCCAATAAGACCCCTTTAGTACCGGGTGGTGGCACAAACCGGTACTAAAGGGGTTTTAGTACCGGTTTGTGCCACCACCCGGTACTAAAGGGGTCACTTCCGCTGCTTGGGCTGGCCAAAACAGACCTTTTAGTACTTGGTTGGTGGCTCCAACCGGTACTAAAGGTGTCTTCTATATACAACACTTGAAAAATTTCATTCTCCCTCATTTCTTCCTCTGTTTCCCCATTGAACCGCTTCGATCGATCGACGCCGTCCACCGACCCGTCGCCGTCGCCATCGCCGCCCGTCGCCGTCGCCGCCCGTCCCGTCGCCGCCCCGTCGCCGTCGCCGCCCCGTCCCGTCGCCGTCGCCACCCGTCCCGTCGCCGTCGCCGCCCGTCCCCGCCGCCCTCGTCTCCGTCGCCGCCGGGCCCGTCCCGTCGCGCCGTCCTGCGTTACCGCCCAGCGTCACGCCCCGGCCCGTCGCTGCCCCCGGCCGTCGCCTCGCCGTCGTCGTCGCCCCGCTGTGAGCTCTCCCCCTCTAACCCCTCTCCCTCGCCCCTGGCGGCCACCATGGGTGCCGCCCCTCCCCGAGCCCATACACACACACACAAGCATGATGAACACACACACACATACACATATATATGTATGAATGCATGTATATATTAGTATATACGTATTTTGTATGTTTAATTAGTTTAGATTTTTTAGATTATTGTTTTTCACTAGTATATATGTATGAATGCATGTTAGATGGATATAATTAGTGTTTAATTAGTATGGAATTTTTTATATAATGTTGTTTTTCTGTTTTTTAATGGATGTATAGAAATTGTTTTTCTGTTTTTAGTGTTAGATGCTTAATTAGTATGAAATAGTATATAGATTTTTGAAATAGTAGAAATGTTAGAAATTTTAGTTATCAAAATCCAATCATTAAAAAATATTATTTTTTATGGGCATATAGCTTGTATTTGTTCTCGACGATGCCCGACCCGCATCCTCGCCGTCGACCCGTCATGACGACGTCCAGCCGCCCATGTCCGGGACTGGCTCACTGGCTGGCACTGGGAGGTGCTGCTCGAGGGCGCGCCGCTTGATGAGGAACCCGCCCCGGGTCCCGTCGTCGACCGATCTCGTTTGGTGGCGTTCGCGTGGGCGATTTCGGTGCGGAGGGACCCGGCCCGCCGAGGAGGTACGTCGCCGTGTCGTGGAGGAGGACGAGCACGTCCATCGCTACATGGTTGCGTTAGAGGGCGGCAGGTTCTCCAATACCTGGCAGTATCTTGAGGGATCTCACTTCAGCTATGATCCTGTGAGGGTTCCTTCTCTTTGGGTGTCCACCGCCCGCGACGCAGGAACCGCGAGTGTCCTAGATTCTTCTGTAGTATTCGATCTAGACAAAGTATTCGAGATTATATCTATTATTCGAGACGATGTAATTTGAATACTAAATTGTTTTATATTTCTTTTGAATTAGTTAAATAAAAGCTACGGCGCATAACAATACAGAGAGAGGAGAACAGACCATGTTCGATATGATCTGTGAGCAGGATGATAATCAGAATGAAGAAGATTATAGCGGCTCGAATTTCTAAACAACACCGGAGAGGGTGATATGATATTCGATCGCTGACGACCGAATTGATGAAGTCATGAACTACGATTATGGCGATGACGAAGAACATGTTGATCCTGAAACAACAAAGACCGGCGAGGTATATATATATTTATATAAGCAGGTTTCTGGTGATCATCACATGTTTTAAATGACTTGAAGATATATTAACGAATCGATCTTTGTTCTTTCAGCCATCCGGATCAAGCAAATCTTCAGGCAAAAGGACGAAACGAGGCCCGAACAAAAAGTTGAAGGAGGGCGTAAAGTACAATATCGAGGCAGTCAGACCTAATGGCGAACCATTAGCGCCTAAGAAGATTGCGGAGAAGTTCATTCGTCAGTGCGGAGTTCTTGTGAAGGACCAACTCCCGATCTCCCTTCAAGAATGGAGAGAGTCAGCAAAAGACAAAGGACAAAAAGGCAAATAGGACGCTGCTCCACGTCCAGATGTTACTTTTGTCGACAAGAATCAAAAAGATACGCTTTGGGATACTCTCATGGAACATTTCACCCTACCAGATCATTTCACGAATGTATGTGCGAGAAAGTCAAGGACGCTGCTCTTAGGAAGATGGCGGTTGCATTCAAGAACCACAAGAATCGTGGAATGGGACAAGTACGTCAAGGGAGGAAGGAAGACTCAGATTCGAGGGAACACTAGAGAACCAACGTGCTCATTGGGACGATTTCGTGAAATTCAAGGATTCGGAATTAGCTAAGGATCGGTCGAGAATAAACAAGAAGAATGCCGAAAAAAAGGGTAAGTTCCATAAGCTGGGGCCAGGTGGCTATGCAGTGGCAATGCCTAAGTGGGATAAGTCTGAGAAAGAGATGCAGGATGCAGGTGTCACTCCGGATACTAAGAGCTGGCCCCCCAGGTGCAGGACTTGGTTCTATCCGCATGTGGGGGAGTTGGACCCGAAGAGGACAACATGCTAGAGTTCTTGAAGTGCCTCAAATACAATGAAGATATACTACTTCCTTACAACTTCCAGTGAGTCACACTATCTTGTACTACAAATTCTCTGTTTTTGCCTACTAGCTAGCTACATGTTTTTGCTTACATATGCCCGCTTAATTAAGACATGGAAACGTGTGTGCATGCAGATATCACTGGGTCTTGTGTATCATTAAAGTTGGCCTTGAGCAGTTGAATTACTAGACTCACTACTCACGTAAAAACACCGACTATAACATCTTGTTTGGGATAGTCAATGTGTAATTTCAATCATTATTAACTATATATCTCGGCCTATTTAGTTCGTCATTTTTCATGATATGAACTATTTAATAACCCTTTATTCATTTTCTTTGTCGGTGAGGCAGGGCTTGGGCAAGGTTCATCGGCGTCACCAAGGCGAATGGAAACAAAAGCTTAAATGGTTTCGACCCAAGGTAAGTAATTAAGTAGTACTAGCTAGCTAGCTAGCTGCCTTCTCTTTAATTATCATGCTTGATTAATTATTATCTGATCAAATTCCATTCTCGTAAAGGCCACAAGCGGTAGCGAGGGTCTGATCTGTGTGCATTCTGCGTTTGCGAGAACATTCGCATGATGTCGTCCGAAAGGAGCAGATCTCAAAGACAGGAATGGGTACGCTTGTCAAAACACTATTCACAATTTTTACACCATTATCGATATTGTAACGCCCCGGATTCGATGCGCCAGGTGTCCGTCAGTTATTCGCCGTCTTTGCCATGTCATGTGCTTGCGTGTTGCACTTTGTCATGTCATCATCTGCTTTTCATATCATGTCATCATGTGCATTTCATTTTGCATACGTGTTCGTCTTATTCGTTTCTTTTCTCATTCTAACCACTCCGGTTAGAACGAGTGCTTTCATAGTCTTCCTGATTCCGTGAGCTTTCGAGTCTCGTCATTCTCGTCGTTCCTCTCTTCTTCTCGAGTGCTCTCGATTCTTGGCTTCCTCTCTTTTGTTCTTGTTTTACCTCATCCCTTTTTCCCTTCCGTCTCGGTCCTAAGATCTCGGGACGAGATCTCTTGTTAGTGGAGGAGTGTTGTAACGCCCCGGATTCGATGCGCCAGGTGTCCGTCAGTTATTCGCCGTCTTTGCCATGTCATGTGCTTGCGTGTTGCACTTTTTCATGTCATCATCTGCTTTTCATATCATGTCATCATGTGCATTTCATTTTGCATACGTGTTCGTCTCATGCATCCGAGCATTTTCCACGTTGTCCGTTTTGCAATCCGGCACTCCTATGTCTCCCGGCGCCCTCTTTTACCTCTTTCCATGTGCGGGTGTTAAACGGTCTCGGAATGGACCGAGGTTTGTCAAGCGGCCTTGGTATAGCACCGGTAGACCGCCTGTCAAGTTTCGGATCATTTGGAGGTCGTTTGATACTCCAACGGTTAACCGGGTAACCGCAGAGCCCTCTTTTGTTTGCAGCCCAACACCCTTTCCAAAGTGGCCCAAAACCCACCTAACTCCCCTTCATGCTCTCGGTCATTCGATCACGATCGCGTGGCCGAAAACCGCACCTCGTTTGGAGCTTCCTAGCTCTTCCTATCTATAAATAGGTGATCCTCCGAAATTTGCGGTCTAACCCTAGCCCCTTCTTCCTCCGCGTGCGGACCGTCCGCCCGGCGCGGGCGTCCACCTCCACCTCACCCGGCAAATCGGCTCCTGCCACGTCACCTCGTCGCCGCCCGATAGCGGGAGGCCGCCACGTCGCCAGCCCTCCAGCGCCGCCGCTTGACCCGTCGGGGCCGAGCCCGCCCAGGTCGCGCTCTGGCGCGCCCGGCGCCTCGCCCGCCGCCGCCCGCGCCCTCGTCGAACTTCGGCCGCCGCCGTCTCCACCACCCGCCGGGCTCCTCCCGAAGCGCCGCCGCCGCCGGCCTCCTCCCGCCGCCCGCTCCGCGCCTCGGCCGAGCTTCGCCCGGCGCCTCGTCGCCTAACCGGCAGCCCTGCCACCTCGCCCGGCCCCTTGCCTCTCGGTCGCCGGAGAACCTCGCGCCGCGCCGCCTCCTCCTCCGTCGTGGCGCCAGATCCCGCCTCCCCGGCACCGGATCCGGCGCCCCCCTCGTCGGCCCCCTCATCTCCGGCCGCCGCAGCCGCAACTCCGGCCATCCTCGGGTTCCGTGCCGAGGTTGACTTTCCCCCCTCTAATTTCCACTAAGTCCCCGTTCTGCTAATATTTTCATGTATTTTCATCATGTCATAACTCTCTGCATATTGCTCCGTTTCGTGCGTGAAATATGTCAAATTGTTCGTCCCGATGAGTAGATCATTTCATATCATTACATCATTTTCATTTGAGCTCATCTTGATGAAAGAAATGCTGTTAGAAGAGTGCTATGTGATGTTAGTTTCTGTTTCTTAACAGAACATGCACTTTTGTCATTTTTGCCATGATTGATGTGTGCATCCTATGAACTTGAGTCCTATATGTGTTTTGTAATATGCCATGCCATCTTTTCCAGGGGTGCTTGCCATGTATTTTTGTGAGTTGTGTAGAGAGTGCATGAAGCTTGTTAAGTAGGGTACTTGTTGTTGCTGTTTTCCTGGCAGATTCTGTTATATTTTGTTGCCATGTTAACTTGATGCTACCGAGAGATCCATGCATATTTTGAGATGCTTCAGTAAGGATGTTTTGAACATATGGTTATGCTCTATCCATCCATTCCCTTTTTGCAATTATGGAGTGCCATAACTTGAGTCAATCGAGCTCTACTTTTGCTATAAAATGTTTCCTGGCAGGTTATTTACATGTTATTCAATTTTGCCAAGGTTGTTGTAGTTGATCCATGTATGCTATGATGTTGTTATTGCCATGTATAGCTTCTATGCCATGTCTTATTGCTGTTGGTTACCTTGCCATGCCATGTATTGCTCTGTGGTGAGTGGTTCAAGCTCACCAACATGCCTACTTATTGTTGTTCCTGCCATGTATGAATCTGTAATATAACTTGCCATGTTTACATGGGTGCCATCATATTTTCTGATCCTTTTTGGCTCATGGTCACTAAGGGACTTTTGTTCTATGCATTTAGTGGATTCATTCCATGTCTTTGTTTGACATGATAAGTTCCTGTAACATGTTGTTTGATAGCTCTAAACATTGCAACCTGATGTTATTTCCTGATAAGTCTGAAACTGTTATTATTTGCAATCTTGCCATGTGTTTTTGAGCATGTTCTAGTGATTTCTGGAGATAGCTCAGTGTTCATGTTTTGTAATGCTTTACCTTTAAATCATTCCCATGCCTTTTGTTATCATGTTAATATGTTGTAGCTTGTTGTTTTGATACTTGCAATATGCCTAGTTGCTGTTATGGACAGATTGTCTGTTATGTCTTGTATTGTGTGTATGTGTTGCACCGTTGCTCGCTTTTGAGTGTGCTCTATATGAAACTTGCTTGATTTTGCATGTAGTTTCATATTATCATGTTGCATTCATGTTTTGAGGTGTTTGGTTGATGTTTGGGTGCATTTTGCACCAATGCCATGTTTAACTTGTTTTGCTCATATCTTCTAGGCCGTAGCTTCAATCTAATGAACTTTATATGTAACTTGACTAGAATTTCGTGTAGATCATCGTGGTGCATATTAACTTGCTGTTTAACAACTTGAACATAAGGTTTATTCAGATCTGGACCAATTTCGAAATTTGCATATGAGGACTTCCCGGAATTGTTATATGTTGTTTCCGGCCTCATTTAAACTTGCTTTGATGTGTTGCTCTTGTTTGCATCGTCTCTTGCTCATGTAGTCTTGTCATGCATCATGCTTGTTGTGCATCTTGCCTTGTTCATGGTGGGGTGTTTACTTTGTTGTGTGCTTCTTCTTGTTAGTTCTGTTTCGTTGCGATCGTGAGGATTCGTTCGTCTACGCTTGGTTCGGCTTCATCCGTTCGTCTTCTTCATGGACTCGTTCTTCTTCCTTGCGGGATTTCAGGCAAGATGACCGCTACCCTGGATCTCACTACTATCATTGCTATGCTAGTTGCTTCGCTCTTTTGCTATGCTGCGCTACCTATCACTTGCTGCTCAAGCCCCCCTATTTGCCATGTCGACCTCTAACCTTTTGCACCCTTCCTATGTAAACCATTGTTTGGCTATGTTACCGCTTTGCTCAGCCCCTCTTATTGCGTTGTTAGTTGCAGGTGAAGATGAAGTTTGTTCCTTGTTGGAACATGGAGATGTTGTTCCATCTTTGGAACATGTTTACTTGTTGGGATATCATAATATATCTTATTTAATTAATGCATCTATATATTTGGTAAAGGGTGGAAGGCTCGGCCTTATGCCTGGTGTTTTGTTCCACTCTTGCCGCCCTAGTTTCCATCATATCGGTGTTATGTTCCCGGACTTTGCGTCCCTAACGCGGTCGGGTGATTTATGGGACCCCCTTGGCAGTTCGCTTTGAATAAGACTCCTCCAGCAAGGCCCAACATTGGTTTTACCATTTGCCTCACCTATGCCTTTTTTTTCCTTGGGTTTCCGGAGCCCGAGGGTCATCTTTATTTTAGCCCCCCCGGGCCAGTGCTCCTTCGAGTGTTGGTAAAGCAGGCAGATCTGGGGCCACCACGGGCAACTCGAGGTCTGGTTTTACTCGTAGGCTGACCTATCCGGTGTGCCACGAGAACGAGGTACGTGCGACTCCTATCGGGATTTGTCGGCACATCGGGCGGCTTTGCTGGTCTTGTTTTATTACTGTCGAAATGTCTTGTAGCCGGGATTCCGAGACTGATCGGGTCTTCCCGGGGAGAAGGAATATCCTTCGTTGATCGCGAGAGCTTATCATGGGCTAAGTTGGGACACCCCTGCGGGGTATAAACTTTCGAGAGACGTGCCTGCGGTTATGTGGCAGATGGGAATTTGTTAATATCCGGTTGTAGTAAACTTGAAGCAAAATCTTATAAAATACACCAACCGTGGTGCTTAACCGTGAGTGTCTCTTTTCGGGTTGATCGAGAGGAGAACACGGTTTCTGGGTTATGTCTGACGTAAGTAGGAGTTCGGGATCACTTCTTGATCATTACTAGTTGACGACCGTTCCTTTGTTTCTCTTCTCGCTCTCATTTGCGTTGGTTACCCACCATATATGCTTAGTCGCTGCTGCAACCTCACCACTTTATCCCTTCCTTTCCTACTTAAGCTTTGCTAGTCTTGATACCCATGGTAATGGGATTGCTGAGTCCTCGTGGCTCACAGATTACTACACCACCGATTGCAGTGTACAGGTTGTGCGATGATCATGACGCGAGAGCGATGTTTGCTTGTTTTGGAGTTCTTCTTACGCTTCTTCTTCGATCGGGGATAGGTTCTGTGTCGGCACTGGGCTAGCAGGTGGTGGATGTCGTTTGAGCTTTTGTTTATGATTCATCCATAGTCGGATGTTGATCTTGTATATGATGTTGATGTATTCTTGTGGCATTTGTGTCTTATGTATGTATCCCCACTATTATGTAATGTTGATGTAATGATATCCACCTTGCAAAAGCGTTTCAATATGCGGGTCTACCCTTGGTGGGACCGTCGAGTTCCTTTTGGATAGGGTCGCATATTGGGCGTGACAAGTTGGTATCAGAGCCTCGACCGACCCTAGGAGCCCCCTTGATTGATCGTGTAGTTTGGCCGTTGTTGAGTCTAGAAGAAAACTGTTTTCGGAGTCTAGTTATATCGGAGAGTAGGATTTCTTTTTACTCCTCAGCCCCTTCGTCGCTCTGGTGAGAAATCTTGACGTAGGTGTTTTGAACTACTCCTCTTCCCCTTCAAAATTTTTCTTTAGGATCACGCAGTTGGTTTCCGATCGTTGTTCCTCAGCTCTTTTCATCCGGTGCATCTCTCGTCAAGTCGACTCGAACCTCTGTCTTTGGGAGATCAATTCCTCAGCTATTTTCGATCGATGGTGTTTTTCCTTGTCCGAAGTTGTCCTTGTTTATCCCGCCCACCCACCCCTTTTTCTTGTCGGAACCGGAGTTCGTAATCGAGTATCCATCCTACTCGTGCGAAGTATTTGCTTTCTCTCCTCAATGATTTCAACCGGTGTTTTCTCTTCAAGATATTCGTCGATTTCCCCTTCCAAGTTGCCTTTGTTTTTTTCCCGCCCTCCCACCCCTTTTATTTCCGAGTGCGAGTCTTTATTCGAGCAATCAATTTCATTCGTGTGGAGCCTCTTCAGTCTTCCCTCAATTATTTCAACGGTGAATTCTCGTTTTGTACGACATTCTTCAACTCTTTTTCTTCTCCGGTGGACTCAATTCAAGTTTTGAGGTTGATCATATTCTTTTCCTCGAAGTGTTTTTCCTGCTCGTTCTCCTCTTGCCAGTTTATCCTTCCGGAGTGATGAAGACATCTCAGGAAATTCGTCTGTGTTCCAACTAATTCGAGGTTATCACCTCATTCTAATATTTCAATTGTTCCGGTGCATCATCTATCTCTTCAACATTCCTTTCCGACGGTGTTATCTATTCAGTGGGCCCTAACCCACAGGTCTTTTCGAGGATCTTACGACTCTTCTAATTTCCCCGGAGTTATTCCCAATTCTTTTCGGAGTTCGACGTAAGAATGAATTTCATCAGTCAGATGCTTTTCCAAGATCGATTTCAAATCATTTCATTGTTGGCTCAACCTCTTCGCTTTTCATTCTCCCGGAATATCCCAGTAATTTTGGTGGTGTTTCGTCGTCATTCTCAACATTTGAAGACCGTCGTAGATTTTCTCTTAAATCTTTTCCGTTCTCCCGAGATTCGCGGTGCTAGCTCGATGTTATCCTATCTAGTTGTTTCCAATTGTGCAATTCTTTTCATCCATCCGGAGTATTTCAGGAGTTGCTTTCCGTCTCAATCATCCGGAGGTCATCTTTTCGGAATATCTCTCCATTCTAAGTTTTTCAAATTCGTTCTCCAATTATTCCATATTCGTGCCTCTTCGTTCGTCTCAATATTCTTCCGGTGCTTCGTTCAAGCATTCTTACATCGATTCGTGATCTCTTTGTTCTCTTGCATTTTAATTCCCTCAAGTATCTCCGTGCTTCTCTAATTCTTCCCGGTGATTCATTCTCTTTCGTCAGTCATTTTCGAATTCTTACGATGGTTCGTTCAAGATTCTTTTCTTTGATTATCATATTAATTCATTCGTTCTTTCCAATCCTACCGGTGGTTCACGAAGACCTTCTCAAGTTTTGCGCCATATTTCCCCTTAATCTTTTTCAAGAAGAATAAGTTGCATGCCAAATCCATTGCTTGTCATCAATTTAATTTGATGAAGGATAAGCATACAATAAATCTTACTCTTATTTCATCCAAGTGAGTAATCCCTTACTTTGGAGTTTGTTCTTGAGGAATAAATTCTAGTTCCAAGTCTTATCATCTTTCTTTTCGGAGTTCAATTTCCTCGGCCTTTTATTGGAACCTCTATCTAAATAATCGCAAGGCCTTAATCTTATTTCCTTTCATCCTTCAATCGTATCTTGCCATTCTTTTATTACCGGAGTTCTTCATGGTGGTTCTTCATGATTTAATTCTTTCTTCAAGAGTTTCATCAATATTTTGGTGGAATTCAAATATCTTTTCATCTTGCATCTCTAAGTGTAATTAATTCTCCGTATTCTTTAGAATTGGAGTTTTGCATTTCTTCATTCTTCTCAGCTATCCAATCATTTCTGTTTGTGGTCGGTTATCACCTCATTAATTTTGAGATGTTATCCATAAGTCCACAACAAGTTTATTCTTCGTTGTTGATTTTCTCAACAACTCCACTCAATCCTTCCTTCTAAGTTCTTTTCATTCAAATTCTTTCAGTTCGTCTCGGAGGCATTGCGTTGTTTATCTCGTCAAGTGCCATTCCATCTTCTAAAGCTCATGTTCTTTTCTTTCCTTGTTCAACGGTGTGCTGCCTAAATCCTTTCAGTCTTATTCGTTTCTTTTCTCATTCTAACCACTCCGGTTAGAACGAGTGCTTTCATAGTCTTCCTGATTCCGTGAGCTTTCGAGTCTCGTCATTCTCGTCGTTCCTCTCTTCTTCTCGAAAGTGCTCTCGATTCTTGGCTTCCTCTCTTTTGTTCTTGTTTTACCTCATCCCTTTTCCCTTCCGTCTCGGTCCTAAGATCTCGGACGAGATCTCTTGTTAGTGGAGGAGTGTTGTAACGCCCGGATTCGATGCGCCAGGTGTCCGTCAGTTATTCGCCGTCTTTGCCATGTCATGTGCTTGCGTGTTGCACTTTTTCATGTCATCATCTGCTTTTCATATCATGTCATCATGTGCATTTCATTTTGCATACGTGTTCGTCTCATGCATCCGAGCATTTTCCACGTTGTCCGCTTTTGCAATCCGGCACTCCTATGTCTCCGGCGCCTCTTTTACCTCTTTCCATGTGCGGGTGTTAAACGGTCTCGGAATGGACCGAGGTTTGTCAAGCGGCCTTGGTATAGCACCGGTAGACCGCCTGTCAAGTTTCGGATCATTTGGAGGTCGTTTGATACTCCAACGGTTAACCGGGTAACCGCATGAGCCCTCTTTGTTTGCAGCCCAACACCCTTTCCAAAGTGGCCCAAAACCCACCTAACTCCCCTTCATGCTCTCGGTCATTCGATCACGATCGCGTGGCCGAAAACCGCACCTCGTTTGGAGCTTCCTAGCTCTTCCTATCTATAAATAGGTGATCCCCTCCGAAATTTGCGGTCTAACCCTAGCCCCTTCTTCCTCCGCGTCTTGGGACACGTCCGCCGGCGCCGGACGCGTCCACCTCCACCTCACCCCGGCGAATCGGCTCCTGCCACGTCACCCTCGCCGCCGCCCCAGCCAACGGGAGGCCGCCACGTCGCCCTGGCCCTCCCGCGCCGCCGCCAGCCCGTCGGGGCCCGAGGCAGCCCGCCCGGGTGTCTGGCCAGCGCGCCCGGCCTCTCGCCCGCCGCCCGCGCCTCGTCGAACTCCGGCCGCCGCCGCCCGTCTCCACCACCCAGCGCGGGCTCCTCCCAGCGCGCCGCCGCCCGGCCTCCTCCCGCCGCCCGCTCCGCGCCTCCCGGCCGAGCTTCGCCGGCCGCCTCGTCGCCACAACCCGTGGCAGCCCTGCCGCCTCGGCCCGAGCCTCGCGCCCGCGCCGCCTCCTCCTCCGGTCGCCGGCGCGCCAGATCCCGCCTCCCCGGCACCGGATCCGGCGCCCCCCTCATCTCCGGCCGCCGCAGCCGCAACTCCGGCCATCCTCGGGTTCCGTGCCGAGGTTGACTTTCCCCCCTCTAATTTCCACTAAGTCCCCGTTCTGCTAATATTTTCATGTATTTTCATCATGTCATAACTCTCTGCATATTGCTCCGTTTCGTGCATGAAATATGTCAAATTGTTCGTCCTGATGAGTAGATCATTTCATATCATTACATCATTTTCATTTGAGCTCATCTTGATGAAAGAAATGCTGTTAGAAGAGTGCTATGTGATGTTAGTTTCTGTTTCTTAACAGAACATGCACTTTTGTCATTTTTGCCATGATTGATGTGTGCATCCTATGAACTTGAGTCCTATATGTGTTTTGTAATATGCCATGCCATCTTTTCCAGGGGTGCTTGCCATGTATTTTTGTGAGTTGTGTAGAGAGTGCATGAAGCTTGTTAAGTAGGGTACTTGTTGTTGCTGTTTTCCTGGCAGATTCTGTTATATTTTGTTGCCATGTTAACTTGATGCTACCGAGAGATCCATGCATATTTTGAGATGCTTCAGTAAGGATGTTTTGAACATATGGTTATGCTCTATCCATCCATTCCCTTTTTTGCAATTATGGAGTGCCATAACTTGAGTCAATCAAGCTCTACTTTTGCTATAAAATGTTTCCTGGCAGGTTGTTTACATGTTATTCAATTTTGCCAAGGTTGTTGTAGTTGATCCATGTATGCTATGATGTTGTTATTGCCATGTATAGCTTCTATGCCATGTCTTATTGCTGTTGGTTACCTTGCCATGCCATGTATTGCTCTGTGGTGAGTGGTTCAAGCTCACCAACATGCCTACTTATTGTTGTTCCTGCCATGTATGAATCTGTAATATAACTTGCCATGTTTACATGGGTGCCATCATATTTTCTGATCCTTTTTGGCTCATGGTCACTAAGGGACTTTTGTTCTATGCATTTAGTGGATTCATTCCATGTCTTTGTTTGACATGATAAGTTCCTGTAACATGTTGTTTGATAGCTCTAAACATTGCAACCTGATGTTATTTCCTGATAAGTCTGAAACTGTTATTATTTGCAATCTTGCCATGTGTTTTTGAGCATGTTCTAGTGATTTCTGGAGATAGCTCAGTGTTCATGTTTTGTAATGCTTTACCTTTAAATCATTCCCATGCCTTTTGTTATCATGTTAATATGTTGTAGCTTGTTGTTTTGATGCTTGCAATATGCCTAGTTGCTGTTATGGACAGATTGTTGTTATGTCTTGTATTGTGTGTATGTGTTGCACCGTTGCTCCGTTTTGAGTGTGCTCTATATGAAACTTGCTTGATTTTGCATGTAGTTTCATATTATCATGTTGCATTCATGTTTTGAGGTGTTTGGTTGATGTTTGGGTGCATTTTGCACCAATGCCATGTTTAACTTGTTTTGCTCATATCTTCTAGGCCGTAGCTCCGAATCTAATGAACTTTATATGTAACTTGACTAGAATTTCGTGTAGATCATCGTGGTGCATATTAACTTGCTGTTTAACAACTTGAACATAAGGTTTATTCAGATCTGGACCAATTTCGAAATTTGCATATGAGGACTTCCGGAATTGTTATATGTTGTTTCCGGCCTCATTTAAACTTGCTTTGATGTGTTGCTCTTGTTTGCATCGTCTCTTGCTCATGTAGTCTTGTCATGCATCATGCTTGTTGTGCATCTTGCCTTGTTCATGGTGGGGTGTTTACTTTGTTGTGTGCTTCTTCTTGTTAGTTCCTGTTTCGTTGCGATCGTGAGGATTCGTTCGTCTCACGCTTGGTTCGCTTCATCCGTTCGTCTTCTTCATGGACTCGTTCTTCTTCTTCCTTGCGGGATTTCAGGCAAGATGACCGCTACCCTGGATCTCACTACTATCATTGCTATGCTAGTTGCTTCGCTCTTTTGCTATGCTGCGCTACCTATCACTTGCTGCTCAAGCCCCCCTATTTGCCATGTCAGCCTCTAACCTTTTGCACCCTTCCTATGTAAACCATTGTTTGGCTATGTTACCGCTTTGCTCAGCCCCTCTTATTGCGTTGTTAGTTGCAGGTGAAGATGAAGTTTGTTCCTTGTTGGAACATGGAGATGTTGTTCCATCTTTGGAACATGTTTACTTGTTGGGATATCATAATATATCTTATTTAATTAATGCATCTATATATTTGGTAAAGGGTGGAAGGCTCGGCCTTATGCCCGGTGTTTTGTTCCACTCTTGCCGCCTAGTTTCCATCATATCGGTGTTATGTTCCCGGACTTTGCGTCCCTAACGGTCGGGTGATTTATGGGACCCCTTGGCAGTTCGCTTTGAATAAGACTCCTCCAAAGAAGGCCCAACATTGGTTTTACCATTTGCCTCACCTATGCCTTTTTTTCCTTGGGTTTCCGGAGCCCAAGGGTCATCTTTAGTTTAGCCCCCGGCCGGTGCTCCTTCGAGTGTTGGTAAACGGGCAGATCAAGGGGCCACCACGGGCAACTCGAGGTCTGGTTTTACTCAGAGGTCGACCTATCCGGTGTGCCACGAGAACGAGGTACGTCGCGACTCTATCGGGATTTGTCGACATCGGGCGGCTTTGCTGGTCTTGTTTTATTCTTTGTCGAAATGTCTTGTAGCCGGGATTCCGAGATCGATCGGGTCTTCCGGGAGAAGGAATATCCTTCGTTGATCGCGAGAGCTTATCATGGGCTAAGTTGGGACACCCTGCAGGGTATAAACTTTCGAGAGCCGTGCAGCGGTTATGTGGCGAGATGGGAATTTGTTAATATCCGGTTGTAGTAAACTTGAAGCAAAATCTTATAAAATACACCAACCGTGTGCTTAACCGTGAGTGTCTCTTTTCGGGGTTGATCGAGAGGAGAACACGGTTTCTGGGTTATGTCTGACGTAAGTAGGAGTTCGGGATCACTTCTTGATCATTACTAGTTGACGACCGTTCCTTTGTTTCTCTTCTCGCTCTCATTTGCGTTGGTTACCCACCATATATGCTTAGTCGCTGCTGCAACCTCACCACTTTATCCCTTCCTTTCCTACTTAAGCTTTGCTAGTCTTGATACCCATGGTAATGGGATTGCTGAGTCCTCGTGGCTCACAGATTACTACACCACCAGTTGCGGTGTGTACAGGTTGTGCGATGATCATGACGCGAGAGCGATGTTTGCTTGTTTTGGAGTTCTTCTTACGCTTCTTCTTCGATCAGGGGATAGGTTCGGTCGGCGCTGGGCTAGTGTGGTGGATGTCGTTTGAGCTTTTGTTTATGATTCATCCATAGTCGGATGTTGATCTTGTATATGATGTTGATGTATTCTTGTGGCATTTGTGTCTTATGTATGTATCCCCACTATTATGTAATGTTGATGTAATGATATCCACCTTGCAAAAGCGTTTCAATATGCGGGTCTACCCTTGGTGGGACCGTCGAGTTCCTTTTGGATAGGGTCGCATATTGGGCGTGACAAGTTGGTATCAGAGCCTCGACCGACCCTAGGAGCCCCCTTGATTGATCGTGTAGTTTGGCCGTTGTTGAGTCTAGAAGAAAACTGTTTTCGGAGTCTAGTTATATCAGAGAGTAGGAATTCTTTTACTCCTCAGCCCCTTCGTCGCTCTGGTAAGGAATCCTGACGTAGGTGTTTTGAACTACTCCTCTTCCCCTTCAAAATTTTTCTTTAGGATCACGCAGTTGGTTTCCGATCGTTGTTCCTCAGCTCTTTTCATCCGGTGCATCTCTCGTCAAGTCGACTCGAACCTCTGTCTTTGGGAGATCAATTCCTCAGCTATTTTCGATCGATGGTGTTTTTCCTTGTCCGAAGTTGTCCTTGTTTATCCGCCCACCCACCCCTTTTTCTTGTCGGAACCGGAGTTCGTAATCGAGTATCCATCCTACTCAATGCGAAGTATTTGCTTTCTCTCCTCAATGATTTCAACCGTGTTTTCTCTTCAAGATATTAAATCGATTTCCCCTTCCAAGTTGCCTTTGTTTTTTCCGCCCTCCCACCCTTTTATTTCCGGAGTCTCGAGTCTTTATTCGAGCAATCAATTTCATTCGTGTGGAGCCTCTTCGGTCTTCCCTCAATTATTTCAACGGTGAATTCTCGTTTTGTCGACATTCTTCAACTCTTTTCTTCTCCGGTGGACTCAATTCAAGTTTTGAGGTTGATCATATTCTTTTCCTCGAAGTGTTTTTCCTGCTCGTTCTCCTCTTGCCGGTTTATCCTTCCGGAGTGATGAAGACATCTCGGGAAATTCGTGCATGTTCCAACTAATTCGAGGTTATCACCTCATTCTAATATTTCAATTGTTCCGGTGCATCATCTATCTCTTCAACATTCCTTTCCGACGGTGTTATCTATTCAGTGGGCCCTAACCCACAGGTCTTTTCCCAGGATCTTACCTGACTCTTCTAATTTCCCCGGAGTTATTCCCAATTCTTTTCGGAGTTCGACGTAAGAATGAATTTCATCAGTCAGATGCTTTTCCAAGATCGATTTCAAATCATTTCATTGTTGGCTCAACCTCTTCGCTTTTCATTCTCCCGGAATATCCCAGTAATTTTGGTGGTGTTTCTCGTCGTCATTCTCAACATTTGAAGACCGTCGAGATTTTCTCTTAAATCTTTTCCGTTCTCCGGAGATTCGCGGTGCTAGCTCGATGTTATCCTATCTAGTTGTTTCCAATTATGCAATTCTTTTCATCCATCCGGAGTATTTCAGGAGTTGCTTTCCGTCTCAATCATCCGGAGGTCATCTTTTCGGAATATCTCTCCATTCTAAGTTTTTCAAATTCGTTCTCCAATTATTCCATATTCGTGCCCTTCGTTCGTCTCAATATTCTTCCGGTGCTTCGTTCAAGCATTCTTCATCAGTTCGTGATCTCTTTGTTCTCTTGCATTTTAATTCCCTCAAGTATCTCCGTGCTTCTCTAATTCTTCGGTGATTCATTCTCTTTTCGTCAGTCATTTCGAATTCTTACGATGGTTCGTTCAAGATTCTTTTCTTTGATTATCATATTAATTCATTCGTTCTTTCCAATCCTACCGGTGGTTCACGAAGACCTTCTCAAGTTTTGCCATATTTCCCTTAATCTTTTTCAAGAAGAATAAGTTGCATGCCAAATCCATTGCTTGTCATCAATTTAATTTGATGAAGGATAAGCATACAATAAATCTTACTCTTATTTCATCCAAGTGAGTAATCCCTTACTTTGGAGTTTGTTCTTGAGGAATAAATTCTAGTTCCAAGTCTTATCATCTTTCTTTTCCGGAGTTCAATTTCCTCGGCCTTTTCGTGAACCTCTATCTAAATAATCGCAAGGCCTTAATCTTATTTCCTTTCATCCTTCAATCGTATCTTGCCATTCTTTTATTACGGAGTTCTTCATGGTGGTTCTTCATGATTTAATTCTTTCTTCAAGAGTTTCATCAATATTTTGGTGGAATTCAAATATCTTTTCATCTTGCATCTCTAAGTGTAATTAATTCTCCGTATTCTTTAGAATTGGAGTTTTGCATTTCTTCATTCTTCTCAGCTATCCAATCATTTCTGTTTGTGGTCGGTTATCACCTCATTAATTTTGAGATGTTATCCATAAGTCCACAACAAGTTTATTCTTTCGTTGTTGATTTTCTCAACAACTCCACTCAATCCTTCCTTCTAAGTTCTTTTCATTCAAATTCTTTCAGTTCGTCTCGGAGGCATTATGCGTTGTTTATCTCGTCAAGTGCCATTCCATCTTCTAAAGCTCATGTTCTTTTCTTTCCTTGTTCAACCGGTGTGCTGCCTAAATCCTTTCAGTCTTATTCGTTTCTTTTCTCATTCTAACCACTCCGGTTAGAACGAGTGCTTTCATAGTCTTCCTGATTCCGTGAGCTTTCGAGTCTCGTCATTCTCGTCGTTCCTCTCTTCTTCTCGAGTGCTCTCGATTCTTGGCTTCCTCTCTTTTGTTCTTGTTTTACCTCATCCCTTTTCCCTTCCGTCTCGGTCCTAAGATCTCGGACGAGATCTCTTGTTAGTGGAGGAGTGTTGTAACGCCCGGATTCGATGCGCCAGGTGTCCGTCAGTTATTCGTCGTTGTTGCCTTGTCATGTGCTTGCGTGTTGCACTTTTCCATGTCATCATCCGCTTTTCATATCATGTCATCATGTGCATTTCATTTTGCATACGTGTTCGTCTCATGCATCCGAGCATTTTCCCCGTTGTCCGTTTTGCAATCCGGCACTCCTATGTCTCCCGGCGCCCTCTTTTACCTCTTTCCATGTGCGGGTGTTAAACGGTCTCGGAATGGACCGAGGTTTGTCAAGCGGCCTTGGTATAGCACCGGTAGACCGCCTGTCAAGTTTCGGATCATTTGGAGGTCGTTTGATACTCCAACGGTTAACCGGGTAACCGCAGAGCCCTCTTTTGTTTGCAGCCCAACACCCTTTCCAAAGTGGCCCAAAACCCACCTAACTCCCCTTCATGCTCTCGGTCATTCGATCACGATCGCGTGGCCGAAAACCGCACCTCGTTTGGAGCTTCCTAGCTCTTCCTATCTATAAATAGGTGATCCCCTCCGAAATTTGCGGTCTAACCCTAGCCCCTTCTTCCTCCGCGTGCCGGACACGTCCGCCCGGCGCCGGACGCGTCCACCTCCACCTCACCCCGGCAAATCGGCTCCTGCCACGTCACCCTCGTCGCCGCCCCAGCCAACGGGAGGCCGCCACGTCGCCTACAGCCCTCGCGCCGCCTTGACCCGTCGGGGCCGAGGCAGCCCGCCGAGTCGCTGGGCCGCGCCAGCGCCTCGCCCGCCGCCGCCGCGCGCCCCTCGTCGAACTCCGGGCCGCCGCCGTCTCCACCGCGCCGAAGCTCCTCCGGCCGCGCCCGCCGCCCGACCTCCTCCCGCCGCCCGCTCCGCGCCTCCGGCCGAGCTCGCCCGGCCGCCTCGTCGCCACAACCCGGCGGCCTGCCACCTCGCCGGCCCGCCCTCGCCGGCGAACCTCCAGCGCCGCCGCCTCCTCCTCGATGCGGCGCCAGATCACGCCTCCCCGGCACCGGATCCGGCGCCCCCCTCATCTCCGGCCGCCGCAGCCGCAACTCCGGCCATCCTCGGGTTCCGTGCCGAGGTTGACTTTCCCCCCTCTAATTTCCACTAAGTCCCCGTTCTGCTAATATTTTCATGTATTTTCATCATGTCATAACTCTCTGCATATTGCTCCGCTTTCGTGCATGAAATATGTCAAATTGTTCGTCCTGATGAGTAGATCATTTCATATCATTACATCATTTTCATTTGAGCTCATCTTGATGAAAGAAATGCTGTTAGAAGAGTGCTATGTGATGTTAGTTTCTGTTTCTTAACAGAACATGCACTTTTGTCATTTTTGCCATGATTGATGTGTGCATCCTATGAACTTGAGTCCTATATGTGTTTTGTAATATGCCATGCCATCTTTTCCAGGGGTGCTTGCCATGTATTTTTTGTGAGTTGTGTAGAGAGTGCATGAAGCTTGTTAAGTAGGGTACTTGTTGTTGCTGTTTTCCTGGCAGATTCTGTTATATTTTGTTGCCATGTTAACTTGATGCTACCGAGAGATCCATGCATATTTTGAGATGCTTCAGTAAGGATGTTTTGAACATATGGTTATGCTCTATCCATCCATTCCCTTTTTTGCAATTATGGAGTGCCATAACTTGAGTCAATCGAGCTCTACTTTTGCTATAAAATGTTTCCTGGCAGGTTGTTTACATGTTATTCAATTTTGCCAAGGTTGTTGTAGTTGATCCATGTATGCTATGATGTTGTTATTGCCATGTATAGCTTCTATGCCATGTCTTATTGCTGTTGGTTACCTTGCCATGCCATGTATTGCTCTGTGGTGAGTGGTTCAAGCTCACCAACATGCCTACTTATTGTTGTTCCTGCCATGTATGAATCTGTAATATAACTTGTCATGTTTACATGGGTGCCATCATATTTTCTGATCCTTTTGGCTCATGGTCACTAAGGGACTTTTGTT
This sequence comes from Aegilops bicornis, assembly GCA_021605145.1. Classification (NCBI taxonomy): domain Eukaryota; kingdom Viridiplantae; phylum Streptophyta; class Magnoliopsida; order Poales; family Poaceae; genus Aegilops; species Aegilops bicornis. Next base: position 118,582,964 of record CM038675.1, on the reverse strand, counting down.
CTATGCATTTAGTGGATTCATTCCATGTCTTTGTTTGACATGATAAGTTCCTGTAACATGTTGTTTGATAGCTCTAAACATTGCAACCTGATGTTATTTCCTGATAAGTCTGAAACTGTTATTATTTGCAATCTTGCCATGTGGTTTTGAGCATGTTCTAGTGATTTCTGGAGATAGCTCAGTGTTCATGTTTTGTAATGCTTTACCTTTAAATCATTCCCATGCCTTTTGTTATCATGTTAATATGTTGTAGCTTGTTGTTTTGATGCTTGCAATATGCCTAGTTGCTGTTATGGACAGATTGCTGTTATGTCTTGTATTGTGTGTATGTGTTGCACCGTTGCTCCGCTTTTGCGTGTGCTCTATATGAAACTTGCTTGATTTTGCATGTAGCTTCATATTATCATGTTGCATTCATGTTTTGAGGTGTTTGGTTGATGTTTGGGTGCATTTTGCACCAATGCCATGTTTAACTTGTTTTGCTCATATCTTCTAGGCCGTAGTCTTAATCTAATGAACTATATATGTAACTTGACTAGAATGTCGTGTAGATCATCGTGGTGCATATTACCTTGCTGTTTAACAACTTGAACATAAGATTGAGACACATCTGGACCAATTACGAAATTTGAATATGAGGACTTCCGGAATTGTTATATGTTGTTTCGGCCTCATTTAAACTTGCTTTGATGTGTTGCTCTTGTTTGCATCGTCTCTTACTCATGTAGTCTTGTCATGCATCATGCTTGTTGTGCATCTTGCCTTGTTCATGGTGGTGTGTTTACTTTGTTGTGTGCTTCTTCTTGTTAGTTCCTGTTTCTGCTATGTATCGTGAGGATTCGTTCGTCACGCTTGGTTCGGCTTCATCCGTTCGTCTTCTTCATGGACTCGTTCTTCTTCCTTATGGGATTTCAGGCAAGATGACCGCAACCCTAGAACTCACTACTATCATTGCTATGCTAGTTGCTTCGCTCTTTTGCTATGCTTTGCGCTACCTATCACTTCTTTGCTCAAGCCCCCTATTTGCCATGTCACCTCTAACCTTTTGCACCCTTCCTATGTAAACCATTGTTTGGCTATGTTACCGCTTTGCTCAGCCCCTCTTATTGCGTTGTTAGTTGCAGGTGAAGATGAAGTTTGTTCCTTGTTGGAACATGGAGATGTTGTTCCATGCTGGAACATGTTTACTTGTTGGGATATCATAATATATCTTATTTAATTAATGCATCTATATATTTGGTAAAGGGTGGAAGGCTCGGCCTTATGCCTGGTGTTTTGTTCCACTCTTGCCGCCCTAGTTTCCGTCATATCGGTGTTATGTTCCCGGACTTTGCGTCCCTAACGCGGTCGGGTGATTTATGGGACCCCTTGGCAGTTCGCTTTGAATAAGACTCCTCCAAAGAAGGCCCAACATTGGTTTTACCATTTGCCTCACCTATGCCTTTTTTTTTCCTTGGGTTTCGGAGCCCGAGGGTCATCTTTATTTTAGCCCCCCGGCCGGTGCTCCTTCGAGTGTTGGTCCGAACGGGCAGATCAAGGGGCCACCACGGGCAACTCGAGGTCTGGTTTTACTCAGAGGTGACCTATCCGGTGTGCCTCGAGAACGAGGTACGCGTGCGACTCCTATCGGGATTTGTCGGCACATCAGCGGCTTTGCTGGTCTTGTTTTATTGCTGTCGAAATGTCTTGTAGCCGGGATTCCGAGACTGATCGGGTCTTCCGGGAGAAGGAATATCCTTCGTTGATCGCGAGAGCTTATCATGGGCTAAGTTGGGACACCCCTGCAGGGTATAAACTTTCGAGAGCCGTGCCCGCGGTTATGTGGCAGATGGGAATTTGTTAATATCCGGTTGTAGTAAACTTGAAGCAAAATCTTATAAAATACACCAACCGTGTGCTTAACCGTGAGTGTCTCTTTTCGGGGTTGATCGAGAGGAGAACACGGTTTCTGGGTTATGTCTGACGTAAGTAGGAGTTCGGGATCACTTCTTGATCATTACTAGTTGTGACCGTTCCTTTGTTTCTCTTCTCGCTCTCATTTGCGTTGGTTACCCACCATATATGCTTAGTCGCTGCTGCAACCTCACCACTGTATCCCTTCCTTTCCTACTTCAGCTTGGCTAGTCTTGATACCCATGGTAATGGGATTGCTGAGTCCTCGTGGCTCACAGATTACTACACCACCAGTTGCAGGTACAGGTTGTGCGATGATCATGACGCGAGAGCGATGTTTGCTTGTTTTGGAGTTCTTCTTCTGCTTCTTCTTCGATCAGGGGATAGGTTCCAGGTCGGCAGCCTGGGCTAGCAGGGTGGATGTCGTTTGAGCTTTTGTTTATGATTCATCCATAGTCGGATGTTGATCTTGTATATGATGTTGATGTATTCTTGTGGCATTTGTGTCTTATGTATGTATCCCCACTATTATGTAATGTTGATGTAATGATATCCACCTTGCAAAAGCGTTTCAATATATGGGTCTACCCTTGGTGGGACCGTCGAGTTTTTTGGATAGGGTCGCATATTGGGCGTGACAAGTTGGTATCGAGCCTCGACCGACCCTAGGAGCCCCCTTGATTGATCGTGTAGTTTGGCCGTTGTTGAGTCTAGAAGAAAACTATTTTCGGAGTCTAGTTATATCGGAGAGTAGGATTTCTTTTTACTCCTCAGCCCCTTCGTCGCTCTGGTGAGAAATCTTGACGTAGGTGTTTTGAACTACTCCTCTTCCCCTTCAAAATTTTTCTTTAGGACCACGCAGTTGGTTTCCGATCGTTGTTCCTCAGCTCTTTTCATCCGGTGCATCTCTCGTCAAGTCGACTCGAACCTCTGTCTTTGGGAGATCAATTCCTCAGCTATTTTCGATCGATGGTGTTTTTCCTTGTCCGAAGTTGTCCTTGTTTATCCGCCCACCCACCCTTTTTCTTGTCGGAACTGGAGTTCGTAATCGAGTATCCATCCTACTCGTATAAGTATTTGCTCTCTCTCCTCAATGATTTCAACCGGTGCTTTCTCTTCAAGTTATTAGTCGTTTTCCACTTCCAAGTTGCCTTTGTTTTCCCGCCCTCCCACCCCTTTTATTTCCGGAGTCTGAGTCTTTATTCGAGCAATCAATTTCATTCGTGTGGAGCCTCTTCAGTCTTCCCTCAATTATTTCAACCGGTGAATTCTCGTTTTGTACGACATTCTTCAACTCTTTTTCTTCTCGGTGGACTCAATTCAAGTTTTGAGGTTGATCATATTCTTTTCCTCGAAGTGTTTTTCCTGCTCGTTCTCCTCTTGCCAGTTTATCCTTCCGGAGTGATGAAGACATCTCAGGAAATTCGTCTGTGTTCCAACTAATTCGAGGTTATCACCTCATTCTGATATTTCAATTGTTCCGGTGCATCATCTATCTCTTCAACATTCCTTTCCGACGGTGTTATCTATTCAAAGGGGCCCTAACCCATGTGTCTTTTTCCTGTGATCTTACCGACTCTTCTAATTTCCCCGGAGTTATTCCCAATTCTTTTCGGAGTTCGACGTAAGAATGAATTTCATCAGTCAGATGCTTTTCCAAGATCGATTTCAAATCATTTCATTGTTGGCTCAACCTCTTCGCTTTTCATTCTCCCGGAATATCCCAGTAATTTTGGTGGTGTTTCTCGTCGTCATTCTCAACATTTGAAGACCGTCGTAGATTTTCTCTTAAATCTTTTCCGTTCTCCTGAGATTCGCGGTGCTAGCTCGATGTTATCCTATCTAGTTGTTTCCAATTGTGCAATTCTTTTCATCCATCCGGAGTATTTCAGGAGTTGCTTTCCGTCTCAATCATCCGGAGGTCATCTTTTCGGAATATCTCTCCATTCTAAGTTTTTCAAATTCGTTCTCCAATTATTCCATATTCGTGCCCCTTCGTTCGTCTCAATATTCTTCCGGTGCTTCGTTCAAGCATTCTTCTGTCAGTTCGTGATCTCTTTGTTCTCTTGCATTTTAATTCCCTCAAGTATCTCCGTGCTTCTCTAATTCTTCCCGGTGATTCATTCTCTTTCGTCAGTCATTTTCGAATTCTTACGATGGTTCGTTCAAGATTCTTTTCTTTGATTATCATATTAATTCATTCGTTCTTTCCAATCCTACCGTGGTTCACGAAGACCTTCTCAAGTTTTGCGCCATATTTCCCTTAATCTTTTTCAAGAAGAATAAGTTGCATGCCAAATCCATTGCTTGTCATCAATTTAATTTGATGAAGGATAAGCATACAATAAATCTTACTCTTATTTCATCCAAGTGAGTAATCCCTTACTTTGGAGTTTGTTCTTGAGGAATAAATTCTAGTTCCAAGTCTTATCATCTTTCTTTTCCGGAGTTCAATTTCCTCGGCCTTTTCGTCGGAACCTCTATCTAAATAATCGCAAGGCCTTAATCTTATTTCCTTTCATCCTTCAATCGTATCTTGCCATTCTTTTATTACCGGAGTTCTTCATGGTGGTTCTTCATGATTTAATTCTTTCTTCAAGAGTTTCATCAATATTTTGGTGGAATTCAAATATCTTTTCATCTTGCATCTCTAAGTGTAATTAATTCTCCGTATTCTTTAGAATTGGAGTTTTGCATTTCTTCATTCCTCTCAGCTATCCAATCATTTCTGTTTGTGGTCGGTTATCACCTCATTAATTTTGAGATGTTATCCATAAGTCCACAACAAGTTTATTCTTTCGTTGTTGATTTTCTCAACAACTCCACTCAATCCTTCCTTCTAAGTTCTTTTCATTCAAATTCTTTCAGTTCGTCCGGAGGCATTGCGTTGTTTATCTCGTCAAGTGCCATTCCATCTTCTAAAGCTCATGTTCTTTTCTTTCCTTGTTCAACCGGTGTGCTGCCTAAATCCTTTCAGTCTTATTCGTTTCTTTTCTCATTCTAACCACTCCGGTTAGAACGAGTGCTTTCATAGTCTTCCCGATTCCGTGAGCTTTCGAGTCTCGTCATTCTCGCTGTTCCTCTCTTCTTCTCGAGTGCTCTCGATTCTTGGCTTCCTCTCTTTTGTTCTTGTTTTACCTCATCCCTTTTTCCCTTCCGTCTCGGTCCTAAGATCTCGGGACGAGATCTCTTGTTAGTGGAGGAGTGTTGTAACGCCCGGATTCGATCGCGCCGTGTGTCCGTCGATTATTCGCCGTCTTTGCCATGTCATGTGCTTGCGTGTTGCACTTTTTCATGTCATCATCTGCTTTTCATATCATGTCATCATGTGCATTTCATTTTGCATACGTGTTCGTCTCATGCATCCGAGCATTTTCCACGTTGTCCGTTTTGCAATCCGGCACTCCTATGTCTCCCGGCGCCCTCTTTTACCTCTTTCCATGTGCGGGTGTTAAACGGTCTCGGAATGGACCGAGGTTTGTCAAGCGGCCTTGGTATAGCACCGTAGACCGCTTTGTCAAGTTTCGGATCATTTGGAGGTCGTTTGATACTCCAACGGTTAACCGGTAACCGCAGAGCCCTCTTTGTTTGCAGCCCAACACCCTTTCCAAAGTGGCCCAAAACCCACCTAACTCCCCTTCATGCTCTCGGTCATTCGATCACGATCGGCGTGGCGAAAACCGTGACCTCGTTTGGAGCTTCCTAGCTCTTCCTATCTATAAATAGGTGATCCCCTCCAAATTTGCGGTCTAACCCTAGCCCCTTCTTCCTCCGCGTGCGGACATCGTCCACCGGCGCGGACGCGTCCACCTCCACCTCACCCGGCAAATCGGCTCCTGCCACGTCACCCCTCGCCGCCGCCCACCAGCAGGAGCCGCCCGTCGCCACAGCCTCAGCGCCGCCGCCCGACCCGTCGGGGCCCGAGGCAGCCCGCCCGGTCAGATCTGGCGCCGGCGCCTCGCCCGCCCGCCGCCCGCGCCCCTCGTCGAACTCCGGCCGCCGCCGTCTCCACCAGCGCGCCGGAACTCCTCCGGCAGCGCCGCCGCCGCCAGCCTCCTCCGCCGCCCGCTCCGGCGCCTCCGGCGACTTCGCCCGGCCGCCTCGTCGCCGCAACCGGCGGCCCGCCACTCTCGCCCGGCCCGCCCGCCTCCGGTCGCCGGCGAACCTCGCGCCGCCGCCTCCTCCTCCGATGCGCGCCAGATCCCGCCTCCCAGCACCGGATCCGCGCCCCCTCGTCCCGGCCCCCTCATCTCCGGCCGCAGCCAAGAACTCCGGCCATCCTCGGGTTCCGTGCCGAGGTTGACTTTCCCCCCTCTAATTTCCACTAAGTCCCCGTTCTGCTAATATTTTCATGTATTTTCATCATGTCATAACTCTCTGCATATTGCTCCGTTTCGATGCGTGAAATATGTCAAATTGTTCGTCCCGATGAGTAGATCATTTCATATCATTACATCATTTTCATTTGAGCTCATCTTGATGAAAGAAATGCTGTTAGAAGAGTGCTATGTGATGTTAGTTTCTGTTTCTTAACAGAACATGCACTTTTGTCATTTTTGCCATGATTGATGTGTGCATCCTATGAACTTGAGTCCTATATGTGTTTTGTAATATGCCATGCCATCTTTTCCAGGGGTGCTTGCCATGTATTTTTGTGAGTTGTGTAGAGAGTGCATGAAGCTTGTTAAGTAGGGTACTTGTTGTTGCTGTTTTCCTGGCAGATTCTGTTATATTTTATTGCCATGTTAACTTGATGCTACCGAGAGATCCATGCATATTTTGAGATGCTTCAGTAAGGATGTTTTGAACATATGGTTATGCTCTATCCATCCATTCCCTTTTTTGAAATTATGGAGTGCCATAACTTGAGTCAATCGAGCTCTACTTTTGCTATAAAATGTTTCCTGGCAGGTTGTTTACATGTTATTCAATTTTGCCAAGGTTGTTGTAGTTGATCCATGTATGCTATGATGTTGTTATTGCCATGTATAGCTTCTATGCCATGTCTTATTGCTGTTGGTTACCTTGCCATGCCATGTATTGCTCTGTGGTGAGTGGTTCAAGCTCACCAACATGCCTACTTATTGTTGTTCCTGCCATGTATGAATCTGTAATATAACTTGTCATGTTTACATGGGTGCCATCATATTTTCTGATCCTTTTTGGCTCATGGTCACTAAGGGACTTTTGTTCTATGCATTTAGTGGATTCATTCCATGTCTTTGTTTGACATGATAAGTTCCTGTAACATGTTGTTTGATAGCTCTAAACATTGCAACCTGATGTTATTTCCTGATAAGTCTGAAACTGTTATTATTTGCAATCTTGCCATGTGGTTTTGAGCATGTTCTAGTGATTTCTGGAGATAGCTCAGTGTTCATGTTTTGTAATGCTTTACCTTTAAATCATTCCCATGCCTTTTGTTATCATGTTAATATGTTGTAGCTTGTTGTTTTGATGCTTGCAATATGCCTAGTTGCTGTTATGGACAGATTGCTGTTATGTCTTGTATTGTGTGTATGTGTTGCACCGTTGCTCCGTTTTGAGTGTGCTCTATATGAAACTTGCTTGATTTTGCATGTAGTTTCATATTATCATGTTGCATTCATGTTTTGAGGTGTTTGGTTGATGTTTGGGTGCATTTTGCACCAATGCCATGTTTAACTTGTTTTGCTCATATCTTCTAGGCCGTAGCTCCGAATCTAATGAACTTTATATGTAACTTGACTAGAATTTCGTGTAGATCATCGTGGTGCATATTAACTTGCTGTTTAACAACTTGAACATAAGGTTTATTCAGATCTGGACCAATTTCGAAATTTGCATATGAGGACTTCCCGGAATTGTTATATGTTGTTTCCGGCCTCATTTAAACTTGCTTTGATGTGTTGCTCTTGTTTGCATCGTCTCTTGCTCATGTAGTCTTGTCATGCATCATGCTTGTTGTGCATCTTGCCTTGTTCATGGTGGTGTGTTTACTTTGTTGTGTGCTTCTTCTTGTTAGTTCCTGTTTCGTTGCGATCGTGAGGATTCGTTCGTCTACGCTTGGTTCGGCTTCATCCGTTCGTCTTCTTCATGGACTCGTTCTTCTTCTTTCTTGCGGGATTTCAGGCAAGATGACCGCTACCCTGGATCTCACTACTATCATTGCTATGCTAGTTGCTTCGTTCTTTTGCTATCTTGCGCTACCTATCACTTCTGCTCAAGCCCCCCTATTTGCCATGTCAGCCTCTAACCTTTTGCACCCTTCCTATGTAAACCATTGTTTGGCTATGTTACCGCTTTGCTCAGCCCCTCTTATTGCGTTGTTAGTTGCAGGTGAAGATGAAGTTTGTTCCTTGTTGGAACATGGAGATGTTGTTCCATCTTTGGAACATGTTTACTTGTTGGGATATCATAATATATCTTATTTAATTAATGCATCTATATATTTGGTAAAGGGTGGAAGGCTCGGCCTTATGCCTGGTGTTTTGTTCCACTCTTGCCGCCCTAGTTTCCGTCATATCGGTGTTATGTTCCCGGACTTTGCGTCCCTAACGCGGTCGGGTGATTTATGGGACCCCTTGGCAGTTCGCTTTGAATAAGACTCCTCCAAAGAAGGCCCAACATTGGTTTTACCATTTGCCTCACCTATGCCTTTTTTTCCTTGGGTTTCCGAGCCCGAGGGTCATCTTTATTTTAGCCCCGGGCCAGTGCTCCTTCAGTGTTGGTCCGAACGGGCAGATCAAGGGGCCACCACGGGCAACTCGAGGTCTGGTTTTACTCAGAGGCTGACCTATCCGTGTGCCACGAGAACGAGGTACGGCGACTCTATCGGGATTTGTCGGCACATCGGTGCTTTTGCTGGTCTTGTTTTATTGCTGTCGAAATGTCTTGTAGCCGGGATTCCGAGACTGATCGGGTCTTCCGGGAGAAGGAATATCCTTCGTTGATCGCGAGAGCTTATCATGGGCTAAGTTGGGACACCCTGCAGGGTATAAACTTTCGAGAGCCGTGTCATGCGGTTATGTGGCAGATGGGAATTTGTTAATATCCGGTTGTAGTAAACTTGAAGCAAAATCTTATAAAATACACCAACCGTGTGCGTAACCGTGAGTGTCTCGTTTCGGGGTTGATCGAGAGGAGAACACGGTTTCTGGGTTATGTCTGACGTAAGTAGGAGTTCAGGATCACTTCTTGATCATTACTAGTTGACGACCGTTCCTTTGTTTCTCTTCTCGCTCTCATTTGCGTTGGTTACCCACCATATATGCTTAGTCGCTGCTGCAACCTCACCACTTTATCCCTTCCTTTCCTACTTAAGCTTTGCTAGTCTTGATACCCATGGTAATGGGATTCTTGAGTCCTCGTGGCTCACAGATTACTACACCACCGATTGTGTACAGGTTGTGCGATGATCATGACGCGAGAGCGATGTTTGCTTGTTTTGGAGTTCTTCTTCTGCTTCTTCTTCGATCAGGGGATAGGTTCCAGGTCGGCAGCCTGGGCTAGCAGGGTGGATGTCGTTTGAGCTTCTGTTTGTGATTCATCCGTAGTCGGATGTTGATCTTGTATATGATGTTGATGTATTCTTGTGGCATGTGTGTCTTATGTATGTATCCCCACTATTATGTAATGTTGATGTAATGATATCCACCTTGCAAAAGCGTTTCAATATGCGGGTCTACCCTTGGTGGGACCGTCGAGTTCCTTTTGGATAGGGTCGCATATTGGGCGTGACAGATATCTAGTCACACAACTAATACACATGCATATTGATCTCCTTCTTAACAGTTCACAGAGGTGCGGGAGAAGCTCCTAGAAACGGAGCGCGTAGAAGCACTTCAAGAGGAAATAGTGGGATTTTTGCTCGACCAGGTCATAAATCCGAAGGGAGAATACTATTACCCGCTACCGCCCCCATCGTGCTCCGAAGGCACCAATTAGGCTAATGCCACTGGCTCCGAAGGCAACATGCATATGTAGGACAAATTGTATATAGCTATACATGTGTGTATATGTGAATTAATTAATATGATGGTTTGTGAACATTGATGATATATATATATATGCATAATTAGTTCTACTAGAAATTCTATATATATATATATATATATATATATATATATATATATGCATAACGTGTACAATGTGTAGTATCGTAAAATACCAGCAAGCGAAAAAGAATTAAATTGATAACACAAATTTAATTGAAAAATAAAAATAAAACAAAAACCCACAAACATTTAGTACGGTTGGTGTTACCAACCGGTACTAAAACTCCTGCCCCCGGAGCTGGCTCGTGCCACGTGATTGGTTTTTAGCACCGGTTCGTGCTGAACCGGTACTAAATGGGGGGGGGGGGGGGGGGGCTTTAGTGCCCCCACTTTAGTGCCGGGTGGGGAACCGGCACTAAAGGGCCTTACGAACCGGTGCTATTGCCCGGTTCTGCACTAGTGAGAATTAACTCACGGATACTCGTGGTGACATTGGAGTATCTAGGTGACAGTAGAGTTGGTTGATGTGTGTCATATGGTGTTATTTTAGTACGAACTCTTGATTAGATCGATCGGAAAGAATAGCTTGCACTATTTTAGTACGAACTCTAAGAATAGCTTTGAGGTGGTTTCGTACCCTACAAAAATTTCTATCTTTTGTTCTCCGCTAATAGAAACTCGGGAGTGATTCTTTATTGCAATTCGAGGGATAATCATATGATCCAACTATGTTAGCATTGTTGAGAGATTGCACTAGCGAAAGTACGGACCCTAGGCCTTGTTTTCAAGCATTGCAATACCGTATGTGCTCACTTTTGTTACTTGTTACCTTGCTGTTTTTTATTGTTCCTATTACAAAAACCAATATCTAGTGTCCGTATTACACTTTTATCACCGTCTCTTCGCCTAACTAGTGCGCATATACAATTTACCATTGTGTTTGGTGTGTTGGGGACACACGAGAATTTTTATTATTTGGTTGCAGGGTTGCTTGAGAGAGACCATCTTCATCCTACACCTCCCACGAATTAATAAACCTTAGGTCATCCACTTGAGGGAAAATTGCTACTGTCCTACAAAACTCTGCGCTTGGAGGCCCAACACGAGTCTACATGAATAAATTTGCGTAGTAGACATCAAGCACATGCCCGAAGACTATTGTCAAGTTTGCCCGCGTCGTGGTGCGGGTGTTTGAAGCAGAGTATCTGAGAGAACCAAATATGCGGGACACAGAAAAGTTGTTGGCTATTGGAGAGGGCAAAGGGTTTCAAGAATGCTCAGTTCAATTGATTGCATGCATTGGCAATGGACGAACCGCCCCAAAGGTTTACCGGGAATGTATCAAGGTCACACCGAAGAGGGCACCATCATACTTGAAGCAGTGGTATCACATGATTTATGGATTTTGCATGCTTTCTTTGGAATGCCGGGTTCTCACAACGACATCAACGTGCTTTAACGATCTCCTGTGTTTAAGAGGCTTTGTAATGGGGAATCGCCGCCGTGCAACTACACTGTGAACGGTCGTGATTATTACATGAGATAATATCTTGCCGATGGCATCTATCCTCAGCGGGCGGCATTTGTGGAGACCATATCCGAACCACACGGCAAAAACAAAACCACTTTGCAACAATGCGGGGAGCAGCTAGGAAGGATGTGGAGAGGGCATTAGAAGATCTTGAAACTCGTTGGGGAATTGCTCGTGGAGCTGCAATGATGTGGGAATCAGAAACTTTGTGGCGGTTGATGACATGTTGTGTTATTTCACAAAATATGAATGTCGAGGATGAGGGTGGTGATGTTGCGCAAACCAATGATTTTGAAGCGCCTGGAGAACAAGTTCAAATCCCGGAAGATCAAGATACAAATCAGCTTATAAACTCTGAAGATGCATTGGAATCTTGAAGATTATCAGATGCACGCGTAGCTACTCAATGATCTTGTGGAGCATAAGTGACCCACAATAAAAGCAAAGAGCTAATGTTTGAATTATGCACCTAAAATAAATTTTATATAAGAATTATGTATTTTTGATAACAACATTTGTTATTTACATGCAACATTGACGGGTATAATGGATGTGCATGAATTTAAGAGTTTAAATTTGAGATATATGGATGCCGAGCACAAGATATGATGGGTCATCCGGATGCATCCTAGAACGTGCACCGATGCGTCCATGAACGTATAGGGGGCGGATTTGCCTCTAAGCGCATTGCGCAAAAAAGCACTAACTTAACGGAACATGAGCTCTAATCAACCGCGACCAAAACCCTGACACCTGAAACTACTACTCCACTAGTGATTGTCCTTGGTGCCAAACTGACAACAACACCCGTTTTTGGAGGACATGACAGGATCTAGGGCAGGCCAGTGGTGCTATCTCGTAGCTGCAGATGTCGTTGATCCTGATCTAATGACAAAGGTTGCCCTGTCCTGATGATCGCGAGTTTACGGACGGAGCATTTAGCTGTCGCTTGCATTTCATTAGTTTTCCATGGGCTGTCGTGGTCATGACTCATACAGTACTACTCCTACCTAGTAGAGCTTACACCCAAGCCGACAATGAACCGCCAAAGCTAGTACGTACGACACTTTACTGAACCACTCGATTGTCTGCACGCACGACGATCAAGAGATACACGTAACCAAGTTTCCTTTTTTTTTTTGAAAATAACACGTAACCAAGCTAACAACTAATTTTTGGCCACGAGTCTGTCATCAACGTTGAGCTCGCGTGACAATAACGACGCACCGCTGCTAATTGCTCCGTTCGTTCGTACCTATTGGACTAGAGCGTCGGCTTTTGTGAGAATCAAGCCACGCTCACTGTCACTGTGGTTATATGCCAACTTACTCACCGAGCGATGTCGTCCAGCGAATTTTATAGCACCTTCAGTCGGCACGACCCATGCATGCGCGCGCGTGTGGAAGAATAAGAAAACTGGAGCTTTTCTTTTGGAGTGGAAGACAACCGGGGCGGCGGACCAGGCCGTCGGGCCACGGAGGGGCGAGCCGGCAGCGGCGGAGCTGGTAGTCGGGCTGCGGGGCAGCGACAAGGACGACGTCGTGCGCGGCGGGGATGAGGGGAGGCACACGGTGACAATGGGGTGGCGCGTGGACGGTGATGGCAGTGTGGTGGCATTTGCCAGGGCGAAACCCCCGGCCGGCCCATATTCTTTTTGCTAGTTTTTTTCTCTCTGTGTTTTCACCTGGGTTTTCTTTAGTTCGTTTTTCTGAATGCGTGATTTTTTTTCAAAATTGATGAATTTTTTTTATTTTTTCTGAACATTTTTGAAAAATTGATTAACTTGTTTTCAAATTAAATGTTTTTCAAAAAGCTAATGTTTTTATTAATTATTTTTCAAAATTGATGAACTTTTTTCCAAAATAATGTACTTCCTTAAAATTTGATGAACTTTTTTTATTTTTTGTGAACCTTTATAATTGATGACCTTATTTTCAAAATCCATGTTTTTTCCAAAAAATTGAATAATTCTTTTCAAAGTTGTGCTTTTTTAAATTAATGATTTTTTTTCAAATTCACGAAGTTTTTTTCCAAAATCGATGAAATTTTATAACTCCATGGACTTATTAAAAATTTATGAACTTTTTTATATTTGTGAAATTTTATTCGAGAACTACTTTCCAAAATTCATGAACATTTTTTTAAGTTCTTGTAAACTTTCTTTAATTTTTACAAATTTATGAATTTATTTGATAGACAGAAACCAGAGTACTTTTTATTCTAGTTTTCAGTATACCGACACTCTGTTTATCTTTCCTGATTTACTAGTGATGCAATTTTTTTTCTGGAAAGAAACTAGCGCGTCCAGCCGAGTGAAGTGGCAAGTTGGGCCTCGACCCGCTACTCTCGTGCTCGAGCGCCCGCTAGCCAAATAATGTTGAAGGCGCTGATTACCCCCCCCCCCCCCCATACAGGGTGAGTTAAGATGTTTTTTTATCATCAAAAGTATGCTGGAGCATGTTTTTCGAGAGCAACTAGTTAAGGAGCGTTCCTTCGGGGGTCTCGCAACGATCAGCGCCACTTGGCGCGCTCTCAGTCATTCGCCACGTGTCGCACTTTGGACGCTCCTTTCGGATTTTGTTTTTTTATTTTTATGCACGAGTTTTCGGCTTTTTAAACGGTTTTTTTTCGGGGTTTTTTGACGTTTTGGTTTTCCCCCGGTCTTTCTTAACTTTTCGATAAAAAAAATCGAATTCTTTTTACGCGAAAAAACGCGTTTCCTTTTTTTTTCTTTCACAAAAGTCATGGTTTTTCTTCCTCGAGAGGCATGGTTGTGCTTTAGCGAGAGTCACGGCTGTGCCTTTCGGAAACGAAAAAAACATATTTTTTGTGTTTTTTTCTTTCACGAGAGTCACGGTTTTGCTTCCACGAGAGGCACGGTTGTGCTTTCGCGAGAGTCACGGCCATGCCTCTTGGAAAGGGATAAACAAAACGCGTTTTCTGTTTTTTTTTTCTTTCACGAGAGTCACGCTTTTGCTTCCGCGAGAGTCACGGTTGTGCTTTCGCAAGAGTCACGGTCGTGCCTCTCGGAAAGGGAAAAAAATACGCGTTTTTTTTCGCGAGAGTCACAGTTTTGCTTTCGCGAGAGGCACGGTTGTGCTTTTGCAAGAGTCACGGTCGTGCCTCTCGTAAACGGAAAAAAAACGTGTTTTTTGTTTTTTTTTCCTTCCACGAGAGTCACGGTTTTGCTTCCACAAGAGGCACGATTGTGATTTCGCGAGAGGCACGGGCGTGCCTCTTTCGGAAAGGGAAAAAAACCATGCTCATGGTTCGGTTTTTTCATCTGGTTTTTTTGTCCGGTTTTTTTCGTGAAAAAAAAAGTTCGTCCAAACCTATCAACAAGGGATCTAGTTTGAAGATTTCGACGCGAGGAATCCAATGGTGAATACGGTTCAAGATTTGGACACACGGTTTAAAAGATAAAACATTTTGAATAAACGGATCTACGAAAAAAAGAAAACTACCAGGTTGCGACAAGTGGCGCGCTGCATGTGCGCCACTTGACGCGACCTGGGATGGTGGAGTGGGTGTTCTTTGCAACGAGTACTCCTTAATTAGTGATTTTGATGCTTTTGGACCAACTTATTTTATATGACTTTTGAAAAAGGGATATGCTGCAGATGCTTTAGGGAGTATCAAAGTAATGTAAAAATTCTCTTGCTCATTGTCGTTTTTTTATATCTGGTCTTTGGAGAAAATTGTACAAATCACCAACTGCTGAAGACGAATTTGCAATGAACACCTACTTTTCAGATTTGTTGCACAAGACATCGTCTATTGGTGTAATCTGTCGCAGATAGATATAATGAATCATTTTATGATGTTGACATAATTTCTAATATGGAGTCCTGCTTCCAAGTGCAAACGTGGTATAAAAACATGCATTGATAGTTCGCTCGGGCTAACTAAAACTGCGGATATTAGCAGTTTTTATTGCCTCATGTGCACTTACAAATGGGATGCACTCATCAAGTTTTCCGTGCAAAATCAACTTAATGGTTTGTGCAATTTTCTCATGCTCATTGTCCTAAACGGTTTCTTGTTCATGCGTTGGTTACTGCAGGACGGCGGTGAAATAGAAGGTGCTCCCATTCTTGGGGTGCTCCCCATACTCCAACTTAAAAAAATCAATTTTAAATTGTTCAAAAAATTCTGAAAATTTTGTGAATGTTCACAAGAAATGTAACTACAAGTCCTAAAAATTTCAGATCCAAACTCTAAATGAAAATTGAGAAAAAAAATGTGAAATCTAGCATGAATAGTGTCATAAAAAGAAAAAGCAACATTAGACACTATTTACATCTGAATTTGTCTTTGTTGTTTTTCAATGTATATTTCGAGTTTGGATCTGAAATTTTTTAGGGGTTGTACTCACATTTCTTGTGAACATCTACATTTTTTCCTGTAATTTTTGAAACATTTAAAATCAATGTTTTAAAGTTGAAGCATGGGAAGCACTCCAAAGATTTGAGGACCTGATATTTTCGTGCAGGATGGCAACAGAGCGTAAGACAAAAGGACCAACGAAGAGCTCTAATCAACCTGAGACCAGACCTAACACGTCTACGCTCCTGAAACAACTACACTACTAGGTGATTGTCCTGGTGCCAAGCTGACAATGACACCCCTTTTGGTTGCCAGGACAGGATCTAGCTGCTGCAGAGGTCATTGCTTGTGATCTACTCCCTCCGTTTCCAAATATTTGTCTTTTTAGCCATCTTAAATGGACTACAACATACGGATGTATGTAGACATGTTTTAAATTGTAGATTCACTCATTTTGCTTCGTATGTAGTTATTTGTTGAAATCTTTAGAAAGACAATTATTTAGGAACGGAGGGAGTAATAATAACAGTTGCCTGATCGTGAGTTTATGGAACATTTACTCATTGCTTGCATCATAGTAGTACTCATAAATAAGCTGCGAAGTACTCACTCTTTCTTAAAATGAACGTCTTAACTTTGTATTAACTTAAGATACTTATTTTAGGATGAAGAGAGTACGACCCGAGCGGTCGATCAGGGCTCCACAACGACGGTTAAGCATGCATGTAGCCTAGCAGTTGTATTTTGCATGGATATAGCATCGATCAAGTTTTAGTCGACTTAGATTTAACAAGACTGATATAATAAGTCCACGATGCTTAGCTCGTGTGACAATGACGCCCGGCGTGGCCGCGTCGCTGCCGATCGCTCCGTTGGCTCGTAGCTTATGGACTCAACGGAGCGTCGGCTTTGTGAGAATCAAGTCATGATCACTGTCACCGTGGTTGTACGTACGCCAGCTACTCGCCGAGCGATGTCGTCCATGGAACTTTATAGCGTCGTCAGTCGTGACGACCCACAAAAACTAGGACAATGGGGCTGTAGTACGCACGCAGTGGAGAAGTTTTACATGGCCTCATCGACAGGGACCGACAAGATGCCGACGAGTGCCTGCCTTCTCAACTACTCCCGCCTGTTTTGGGCCATGTTTGTACTGTATTTATTTACTTACACCAAGGAGCAAATCATTGTCGATCGCTGCCTCCTCGCAATAAGTCGGCACCACGCGTCCCCGTTATATCACTCGTGGTACGTACTGTACTATACGTAGAGCAGACGACTTGGCACGTCCACATCGACGTAATAATCATCTTGTCGCCAGTCACACCAGTGATGTACTTTCTTTTCCGAATGAAAGGTTAAATTTCTCGGTCTTTGCTCGGATGCACACAACTTACATAAGTAGTATTATATACTCACTCCATTTCAAAACGCCGTGTATATTAGTAGTTTTTGTAAGTCAATCAATCATCTCTATGTTTGATCAAATGTATAGGGCAAAAACAAACAAACATTCACTATGCAAAATTAGTATTTACTAGCAAAAGAGCCCGTACGTTGCAACGGGAGAAAAAACATAACACACACACTAGTAGAAAAGGAGCCTATTGACCCGGTTGGTGAGGGCCTTTAGTCCCGGTTCATGAACCAGGACTAAAGGGTTGATTAATATCTTGCAGCTTTAGTCGGTTCAATCCAGAATCGGACTGATGGACCTCCACGTGGCCTCTGGCTGAGCCCAGAGGGCCTTTGGTCGATTGGTAGCACCGGCAGGAATCAATAGTCATCCACGCATCAGCATTTACGTGGCTGGAGTTTTTGTTTTTTAGGGGGTTGGGGGTTTTGGGGGTTAATTTAGGTGTTTCATATATTGTGTTAGCTAGCTAATTAATAGAGAGAAGTGTCCTCTCTTTTGTCCGTGCTTGGTCGACGCTACGTACTATACATACGTATAGAGAGGACTAGCTAGACACCCTAGCTAGCTAGTAAGCAAACGAAGGAAACAGAAGATCGTCACGAACATATATGCATACAGAGGGGAGTGATATCGACCACCTCTCCTTCTCCGAGAGATTGGTCGAACAACAAGTTCTCGTATATCTATTCGACACTACCGGCTACATATATACAATAATTATCTTTTACAAAAATAATCTCTTAACATACGGACGCGTGGTCCACATAGTATTCTCCGTCTTCAGCGATCACGTGGTCAAGAAAGAATGCCGCCAATTCCTCTTGAATTGCTCGCATGCAATCTAGTGCTAGTAGTTCATCCCGCATCCGAAACATCTAATTTTAAGAAGGGGGTCAATACATATATATATGAATGAATGAAACTCAACACAAATGATGGTAATAAAATAAAATTGTGAATATTGTTATTTACGCACTTCATATTGTTTGTCGAGTAGCCCGCTCACAGGTCGTGTGGCGGATGGACTCGCAAACGTAGTATCCACAGAAATCATTCCCTTGTTCCTGCCACAACCACTTTACAAGAAATAGAGGTCAATCAAACTGATAATTAGCAAGCATGTTAAATGGTATTGATGAAACTAGCGCTTGAATCACTAGGAGATGCGTGGAATATGCTACTATAGTACTTACTTTGGTGTCTAAATTGCAGCTTCTTGGCAGTCCGGAGCTTTTTGGTGAATTTTCTCCAAACCCTGCCATACAAAGAAAACAATTACTTGATATCAGAAATGAACAAAGTTGCTGATATGGTGGATAATGATCGATTTAACTTACTTCTCGAGCATTTCGGTCATGTCCGATACTCCTTGGGATCTTTTAGTCTCGAGTCTAAGATGCATTACTCCCCTGCTCAAGCTTAATCTCTAGGAGAATATAGTGGTACCTACGCACGCATGCATAACTCATCAGTATTACATTACTATAACCTGGACTAATAAGGGAAACCGAATATGCCACAAGACAGTAACACTCACTTGAAGTTGTAAGGAAAGAGTATTATATCCTTGTGTTCATTTATTACGAACGATTGTAGCAAGTTAGCCTTGGTATTTTCGGCATGAAATTCAATCTCAGTTGCATCTATGAGATATGTGTTAATGAACCCAATGGAACCCACTTGTCTTTTCTTCAATTCGGTGATCTTCAATCTGCATAATATAGTGAGGATAATTATAAATACATGCAATGAAAGAGCTGAGTTATATAAAGAGACTTAATGACAGAAGTAGTACTACTTACAGATGCAGCAGGTGACCGTTGCTTTATCGAGGGCCAATTGATTGAAAAACTGATATAACTCCTCAAATGGAATAGGCAACAGTTCAATTCCAACGAGGTCATGCTCTTTTTTAACTCTCACATACAAAATACTCCTCCCCTCAGACTCTCTGCAGGTTTTCATGTACCAATCATGCAATCTTCGCATCATCGTTGATAGAGAGCTTTCATCTTTGACGAGAGGCTTCCCGTACTCGTATCTTTGTATCTGCACCTCCAAGAAATCATAATGTACATCGTCGGGCAGGTAATCTTAAGGATTGCCATAACCGGGCACCATCCTCGGATCGACGATGTCGCTAGCAGGCACCTTGAGCGGGGGGCACGATTGCTTCGTTTGTTCGCCGAGCTGGGCAATTTGTTTCCCAGCTCGTCGTTCTTTCATTCTTTGATCACTTTTAGTACTTCCCGACCTCTCCTCTTCGGCAAATGCCTTTCTAATAATGCGCTCATAGTTGCCTTTCGGCGGAGACATGGGTGGTTTTGTCAGGGCAGCCAGAGTGCGCTTCGCTTTCACCGGATCTACCTTCTCCTCCGGAGGTGGATGTCTCTTTGCTTTCAACCCTTCAAACCAGTCATGCACTTGATCTGCGCGATCTTCGCGTTTTCCTCGTCGGTCCTCTCAGACGGTAACTTCTCTGGATTCTTGAGAAGGACCGAATCTGATCTCCTCCCGCCTTTGGCTGTCTTGCTAGACGCCCGGCAGAAGCGAGCCAGGCGGATGTCTTCTTTCCTTGCTTACGAGGCGGAGGAGAAGGACTACGGCCACGGAGCAGCCGGAGCGGCGGCGGGTCTCTTCCGCCCTTGCCGACGAGGCGGAGAAGGAGGAGGCTGGCTGCTCGGGCGCGCCGGTATAGGCGGAGAAGGAGGCGAAGTGACGCCACGCGCCGGAGAAGGAGTCGGCCGAGTGCCCTGATCGTCACTCGCCGGAGGAGGAGGCGGTGGAGGAGGCGGAGTGCCGTGACTCACCGGAGGAGGAGGAGGAGGAGGAGGCGGAGGCGTCCAGTTCGGAAGGTTGATGAGATCCTTCCGCCATAGGCATGGAGTCTTCAGAGCAGAACCCAGCCGGTACTCCCCTTCCGCCATAGGCAGGAGGGGAAGCTTCGGCAGGTCGTTTGCTGTGATCTGCTGCTTCTCGTTCCTCTTCTCGTTCCTCTAGCCCCATTACCCTTTCGTGCAGCTTTGCATTTAGCAATCGCTCCGGTTCTTCCTCCTCTCATGGGTTTTGTAACCCCTGCGTCAAAATCCAGCCTTCCACGAAAGGGAGCTGGCGTGCCTCATGTCCGTCCGGTGGTGCTCGAGGATTCGAGGGCCATTGTGAGCTCGTCCTTCTCCCTGTCTGGAACGAACTTCCCTTGTTGCGTTGCTTCAATATATTGCTTTAGCCTCTTGACTGGTATGTCCAATTGCTCGTCCGTCCAAATGGACTTCCCTGATACAGGGTCCAAGGTTCTGCTAGCCCCGAAGAACCAAGTCCGGCAACGGTCTGGCCAGTTCATTGTCTCTGGTTCGATCCCTTTATCAAGCAGATCATTCTCCACCTTGGCCCACTTGGGCCGGGCTATGAGGTAGCCACCTGACCCCGTGCGATGGTGAAGCTTCTTCTTCGCAGCATTTTGCTTGTTTGTCGCCGACATCTTTTTACTCTTTTCCGATGTCCTGTGGGCCACAAATGCGGGCCAGTCATCTATGATCTTCTCATATTTGCCCTTGAATTCTGGTGTCTCTTTTTTATCGACAAACTTATTCAGGTCTTTCTTCCAATGCACGAATAGGTCTGCCATCTTCTTAAGAGCAAAAGACTTGATTAATGGCTCTATAAGCGGCTTCTCCGGATCATCCTCTGGCGGTAGGGTGAAATTTGACTTCAGCTCACCCAAAGATCATTTTTCTGCAGATCATTGACATAAGACACCTCGGGCTCTTCGTTCTTAGGCTTATACCATTCTGGATGCTGATCGGGATCTTGTCCCTAACCGTAACCCGTGACTGGGCAACAAATGCCTTCTTTGTCCGGATGGGTTCAATCGGTTGGCCGTCATGGCGATTTCTATGATCTCAAACCTTTCATCCGAGCTCAACTTTTCTTGGGGCCTCGTCTCCTTACGAAGTTGTGCTCGATCCGAGGGCTAGAAAAAGGAAGAAAGACGAGAGTTAATTAATATGTGTACATACCAAAACAATGAATGCATCAATTAGCTAGTCAAAGACGAGGCTTAACTAATATATATACCTGGCGGACTCAGTTCGGTGATCATCGGAGCAGTCCTCACGGTCTACTTCTTCACCCTCTCCTTCTTCCACGGCATTGGGTCATCGGAGCCATCATAAGCATAGCCAGCTGCTTCTTCACCCTCTCCTTCCAGACCATCGGTGTCGTTGAGAAACATCATCGAGTTGATGGCATCACTTCCTTCTGCGATTATGTGCCTCAACAACGCTTCTTGTGCTTCGTCTCGGGGCGGGGTGTCCATAGTTTCTACAAATATTTACAACATGGCAATTATTATTAAAACATGATAGATATGGATATATTAGTGGCAAACGTAGAACTAGCTAGCTAATCACAATAAGGAATCGTATTAATTAGTGGCCTCGACGCTGCTTCTCTAGGGTTTCGGGTGGCCTCGACAACGCTTCAAGGGTTAGGGGTGGCCTCGAGAATGCTTGAAGGAGGGGTAATATCGACCCCCCACGTGTTGAAGCTATCGGGAGGGTATATCGACAACAACAACGACGACACTACATCTATGTCCCACAAGTGACGTGGGCATCGACGCCCGCATCACTTGTGGGACATGGATGTAGTGTCCGACACCGACGGCCACATGTATCTCACACCGACGATACTTGCTATTTAATTAGGATTTCCTCTACGCTCGGTGACACTCGACGACCCTCGTTCCCGATAAAAAAAGATGAAGAAGAAGAAAAAAAGAGGAGAAGAAAGAATAGAGGTGAAGATCTCCTCTATTCTTTCTTCTCCTCTTTTTTTTCTTCTTCCTCTTCTTTTTTTTATCAAGGGGTCGAGGATCGCCGAGCGGTCGAGGGTCAAGGGGTCGAGGATCGCCGAGGGGTCGGGAGGTTGCCTAGTGTCAAAGGATTCAACAAAACCATGTCTTCATCATTAGGCGAAGGTGCATGATGGTGCGAAGCTCTCCAAAGTTATTTTGAACGGAGTCTCGAGATAGGATAATTCGCTTTTTGGTACAATCAGCAAGAACCTTCCGAATATCGTTATTTGGAAGGCCTTTGCTGAAATTAGCATAAAAGGCAAATTATCCTATCCGGGATTCCATTCGAATAACTTTGAGGACTTCGTACCATCATGCCTCGTTACTTCCGCTAATGATGAAGCCATGGATTTCTTCAATACTTTGACACTAGGAAACCTCTCGACCCGGAACCCTCGACGACCACAGAACCCTCGACTCGAGGCGACCTGGAACCCTCGACCCTCGATCCCTCGACCCTATAGAACCCTCGAACCCTCGACCACGAAACCCTCGACCCTTGACCCCTTAACGACCCTCGACCCTCTACCCTAGTTCCCGACCCTCTACCCCTCGGCGATCCTCGACACCCTCGTTCCCGATAAAAATTAAGAAGAAGAAGAAGAAGAAGAAAAGAAAAGAGGAGAAGAAAAAAGGAATAGCTAGAGGAGAAGATCGAAGAAAAAAAGGAAGAAAAAAAAGAGGAGAAGAAGAAAGGAATAGTGGAGAAGAAGAGAAAATAGAATATTCTATTTTCTCTTCCTCCACTATTCCTTTCTTCTTCTCCTCTTTTCTTCTTTTTCTTCTTCTTACTTATTTCTCCTCTTCTTTTCCTCTCCTCTTCTTCTTTCTTTCTTCTTCTTATTTTCTTCTTTCCTATCCTTCTTTTTCTAAAATTGTAACTTTTGCATATATATTTTTTCTAAAATTGTAACTTTCTATATATGAACAAAAAACATTTTTAACATATATATTTAGCAAATTCTAGCCCCATACATCACATACACATATACATTATAGCCACATACACATATACATCACATATGAACAAAAAAATAAACTAATAAAAATAAAAAAACATATTGCAACATATGAACAGAAACATATAGCCACATACATACACATACATTATATATATATATATGAAAAAAATTAAACTAAGAAAAAAAAGTGGTGGCGGGGCAGAGAGGCATGGCGGCAGCGGTGGCGCCGGCGGGGCAGGGCAGGGCAGGGGCGCGGGACCGAGGCAAGGCAGGGGCGCGAGGCAGGTGCTCACAGAGGGGTGGCGGGGCACGGCGGGCGGTGTCGGGAGGGCGCAGGGGGCTGGGAGCGGCGCGGGCGTCGGGCAGAGATGCGTCGAGGGTCATGGCGACGGCAAAGTTGAGCCTGACGGCGGAGGCGGGCGGGCGACGACGAGGTGGAGCAGCCTGACGGCGGGAGGCGGCGGCGACGACGAGGTGGAGCAACTGACGGCTCGGCGGGCGACGGGCGACGAGGCAGAGCAACAAGGCGTCGGCGGAGAAGAAAGGATGGATTTTGGAGAAGCGGTAAGTGCTGCTTATAGCAAACCCTTTAGTCCCGATTCGTGGCACCAACCAGGACTAAGGTGGGCATTAGTCGGTTGGTGCCACCAACCGGGACCAAAGGCCTCTTTTCAAAGAGCCCAAAGGGCGGGAAGCGGCAGCCTTTGGTCCCGGTTAGTGCACCAACCGGGACTAAAGGCGATAGTCCCGGTCGTAGCTCCAACCGGGACTAATGCACCTTTAGCCCGATTAGTGCCACCAACCGGGACCAAAGGCCTGTGCTGCCCGAACCCAAATATTTAGTCCCACCTCGCTAGTTAAGAGGAGGCGCATGTTTATAAGGTGCGGTGCGCCTTCCCTCTCGAGCTCCTCTCTAAACCAGGGCTTCGGGCCTAACCACGCAATACATGCTGTGGGACTCTTGGGCCTCATGAGCACGAATCTGGCCCATGGTAGGGTTTCTAGTCGTATTCAGGCCGTGGGGGCCTAGTAGGTGGCACTTTTTTTTGTTTTTTTGTTTTATTTGTTGGTTTATTTTGTTTCTATTTACAACAAAATACTTATTGTTGCTATATTTATTTTTTTTTCCAGTTTTTTTTGTTTTGTTTTCTGCATTATTTATTTTCTTTTGTTTTTTGCTTTATTTTTTAATTCTTTTTGCTTTTAGTTTTAGAAAAATTATAAACTTTCTGTTAGTGCCATTAGTTTTCAAATTTGAAAACACTTTTTTTGTTTTTTTTGTGGCTTTATTCATTTTATTTTGTTTCTACTTACAACAAAATACTTATTGTTGCTATTTTTATTTTTTTTCCAGTTTTTTTGTTTTGTTTTCTGCATTATTTATTTTCTTATGTTTTTTGCTTTATTTTTTAATTCTTTTTTATTTTAGTTTTAGAAAAAAATATAAACTTTCTGTTAGTGCCATTAGTTTTCAAATTTGAAAACACTTTTTTTGTTTTCTTTGTTTCTTTATTCATTTTATTTTGTTTCTACTTACAACAAAATACTTATTGTTGCTATTTTTATTTTTTTCCAGTTTTTTGTTTTGTTTTCTGCATTAATTATTTTCTTTTGGTTTTTTGCTTTATTTTTTAATTCTTTTTGCTTTTAGGTCAGCAAAATTATAAACTTTATGTTAGTGCCATTAGTTTTAGACTTTCTGTTTGTGCCATTAGTTTTCAAATTTGAATAGTTAAAATTTAAATTCTTTGAAATTCGTAGTTTTCAAATGAACTCTAAAAAAGTTGGCATAGCATGTGCATGTACAAAACGGACAATGGTATAATACTGCCTGCATACAAAGTTGGCATGGTATCATCATAATAATTATGGGAGAAAGTCTTCATTTTTCTTCGCTTGTGTCATTTGCTTATTGCGCCGTAACCATGGATAATCTTCATCGTTTATCGGGATGCTTGGGTCAGCCTTGACTTTGAAGGAGGAATTTCATGAAACTTTTCATACTCTTGAGACATATACATCTTGCCCTCCACTCGGGATGTCCCTTTTTCCCGAAAAGAACTATGTGGCGCTTTGGCTCATCGTATGATGTATTCGCTTTCTTATCTTTTCTTTTCCTCGGTCTGGTAGACATGTCCTTCACATAGATAACCGGTGCCACATCATTGGCTAGGACGAACGGTTCTTCAGTGTACCCAAGATTTTTCAGATCCACTGTTGTCATTCCGTACTGTGGGTCTACCTTGCACCCGCCTCTGAAAGATTGACCCACTTGCACTTAAACAAAGGGACCTTAAAATCTACTCCGTAGTCAAGTTCCCATATGTCTACTATGTAACCATAATATGTGTCCTTTTCACAGCCGGTTGCTGCATCAAAGCGGGCACCGCTGTTTTGGTTGGTGCTCTTTTGATCTTGGTCAATCGTGTAAAATGTATTCCCATTTATCTCGTATCCTTTCCAAATCATTACAGTCAAAGATGGTCCTCGACAACATGTACAACTCATCACAAACAGTGTTGTCACCTCCGAGACGTGTTTCCAACCAACCGCTGAAAGTCCTGATGTGTTCACATGTAATCCGATCGTCAGACCTTGCTCCGGGTGTTTGGGGCGCAGACTGTTCTTGTGTTCATCGACATACGGGTCACCAAGGTAGAGTTCTCAGAGAACTGTGTAGTGTGCTTGAGACCAAGAATATCCGTCCTGCATATTATTGAGTCCCTTCCAAGTGTGCCTTTTCCACTCAGTCTCCCCTCATACCGCGATTTAGGGAGACCTATCTTCTTCAGGCCAGGAATGAAGTCAACACAAAACCCGATGATATCCTCTGTTTGATGGCCCATGGAGATGCTTCCTTCCGCCTAGTCTTGATTCTGAACATATTTCTTTAGGACTCCCATGAACCTCTCAAAGGGGTACATATTGTGTAGAAATACGGGCCCCAGAATGACAATCTCGTCGACTAGATGAACTAGGACGTGCGTCATGATATTGAAGAAGGATGGTGGGAACACCAGCTCGAAATCGACAAGACATTGCGCCACATCACTCCTTAAGCGTTGATGCGATTTACGGATCGATCACCTTACGAGATATTGCATTGAGGAATGCACATAGCTTCACAATGGCTAATCGGACGTTTTCGGTAGAAGCCCCCTCAATGCAACCGGAAGCGGTTGCGTCATGATCACGTGGCAGTCATGAGACTTTAGGTTACGGAACTTTTCTCCGGCATATTTATTATTCCCTTTATATTGACGAGAAGCCGCCGGGACCTTCATCTTGAGCAGGCATTCAAAGAAGATTTCTTTCTCTTCTTTCGTAAGAGCGTAGCTGGCAGGACCTTCATACTGCTTGGAGGCATGCCCTCTTTTTCGTAAGCGTTGCAGGTCCTCTCGTGCCTCGTGTGTATCTTTTGTCTTCCCATACACGCCCAAGATGCCTAGCAGGTTCACGCAAAGGTTCTTCGTCCACGTGCATCACGTCGATCGAAGAGCGGACCTCTAGGTCTTTCCAGAGGGCAGGTCCCAAAATATAGATTTCTTCTTCCACATGGAGTGCGTGATTGTCGGCGTCATTCGGAACAGCTAGTCCGCGGGACCCTTTCCAAAGATTACGTGTAAATCATTGACCATAGCAAATGCGTGATCACCGCGCGCATGGTGGGCCTCTTCCGTGATCTGCCTCGCCTTTGAAATGCTTTCCTTTCTTTCGACATTGATGGTTGGTCGGAAGAAATCGACGGCGGCCCGGTACACATTCTTCCCGCAGCTTCCCGGTATATACTATCGGTGTCAAGTAAACAGTGCGTGCATGCGTGGTATCCCTTGTTTGTCTGTCACGAAGGTTACCGAGAGCGGCCAACCGTCGATGGTCACGAACAGCAACGCCTTTAGGTGAAATTCCTCCTTTTGTGCTCATCCCACGTCGCATACACCGTTTCCATTCCACAGCTGTAAAAGTTCTTCAACTAATGGCCTTAGGTACACATCAATGTCGTTGCCGGGTTGCTTAGGGCCTTGGATGAGAAGCGGCATCATAATGAACATCCGCTTCATGCACATCCAAGGAGGAAGGTTATACATACATAGAGTCACGGGTCGTGTTGTGATTGCTTCTACGCTCCCGAAAGGATTAATGCCATCCGCGCTTAAAGCAAACCATACGTTCCTTGGGTCCTTTGCAAACTCATCCCGGTACTTTCTCTCGATTTTTCTCCACTGCGACCCGTCGTGGGTGCTCTCAACTTCCGTCTTTCTTACGGTCCTCAACGTGCCATCGCATCAACTTGGCATGCTCTCCGTTTCTGAACAGACGCGTTTCAACCGTGGTATTATAGGAGCATACCACATCACCTTCGCAGAACCCTCTTCTGGTAGGCTCGCCGTCAACATCACCAGGTCATCTCGTTTGATCTTATACCGCAATGCACCGCATACCGGGCATGCGTTCAGATCCTTGTATGCACCGCGGTAGAGGATGCAGTCATTAGGGCATGCATGTATCTTCTCCACCTCCAATCCTAGAGGGCATACGACCTTCTTTGCTGCGTATGTATTGTCGGGCAATTCGTTATCCTTTGGAAGCTTCTTCTTCATTATTTTCGGTAGCTTCTCAAATCCTTTATCGAGCACGGCATTCTCTGCCTTCCACCGCAGCAATTCCAGATGGTACCGAGCTTTGTGTTGCCATCTTCGCAATTGGGGTACAACCCTTTTTGTGATCCTCTAACATGCGATCGAACTTCAGCTTCTCCTTTTGACTTTCGCATTGCGTCCTTGCATCGACAATGACCCGGCGGAGATCATCATCATTGGGCACATTGTCTGGTTCCTCTTGATCTTTTCAGCAGCTTCGCCCGTTGCAGCACCATCGTGCATATCGTCTGTTTCCTCTTGATGTTCAGTAGCATCACTGTATTCAGGGGGCACATAGTTGTCATCGTACTCTTCTTCTTCGCCGTCTTCCATCATAACCCCTATTTCTCCGTGCCTCGTACAAACATTATAGTGTGGCATGAAACCCTTGTAAAGTAGGTGGGTGTGAAGGATTTTCCGGTCGAGTAAGACTTCGTATTCCCACATATAGGGCATGGACAACACATAAAACCATTCTCGCTTGTTTGCCTCAGCCACTTCGATAAAATCATGCACGCCCTTAGTGTACTCGGAGGTGTGTCATCACACCGTACATCCATTGCCGGTTCATCTGCGTGCATTATATATAATTAAGTGTGTCAAAAATCATTCTGAGAACATCATGAATAGATAATTAAGTGACCAAATTAATAGAAGTTCATCATCACATAAAAACCAAAGTACATACATAGTTCTCATCTAACAACATAAAGCTCTACAGAGCATCTAAATTAATTAAACCATACATTGAAACTATGTAAAACATTTCAATGCAAAAACAAATGCGATCATAATCGCAACCAAGGTAACAACTGATCCAACGGCATAATGATACCAAACCTCGGTATGAATGACATATTTGTTGGGGAACGTTGCAGAAAATTAAAAATTTTCCTACGGTTTCACCAAGATCCATCTATGAGTTCATCTAATCAACGAGTCATGGGAGAGTGATTGCATCTACATACCACTTGTAGATCGCAGGCGGAAGCGTTCAATGGAACGGGATGATGGAGTCGTATCGCGTGATCCAAATCACCGATGACCTAGTGCTTTGAGCGGACAGCACATCCGCGTTCAACACACGCAGACGGAGCGGATGGCGTCTCCTCCTTCTTGATCCGGCAAGGGAAAGGAGAGGTTGATGATGATCCAGCAAGACGGACGGCGTGGTGGTGGATGCAGCAGAACTCGGCGAGGCTTCGCTAAGCAACTACGGGAGGAGGAGGAGGTGTAGCAGAGAGGAAGGCGCCAAGGGCTTGGGTGCGGCCACCTCCCTCCCTCCCTTTATATAGGTGCAAGAGAGGGGGAGGGCGCAGCCTTGCCCCTTCCTCCAAGGAAGGGTGCGACCAAGAGGGGAGGAGTCCATCCTCCCAAGGCACCTCGGAGGTGCCTTCCCCTTTAGGACTCTCCTCTCTCTTATCTCCAGGCGCATGGGCCTCTTGGGGCTGGTGCCCTTGGCCCATATAGGCCAAGGCGCACCCCTACAGCCCATGTGGCCCCGGGCAGGTGGACCCCGGTGGAACCCGGACCCCTTTCGGCACTCCGGTACAATACCGATAAAGTGCGAAACTTTTCCGGCGACCAAAATAAGACTTCCCATATATAAATCTTTACCTCCGGACCATTCCGGAACTCCTCGTGACGTCCGGGATCTCATCCGGGACTCCGAACAACATTCGGTTTGCTGCATACTCATATTCATACAACCCTAGCGTCACCGAACCTTATGTGTAGACCCTACGGGTTCGGAGACATCTTGAGACATGGCCGAGGCGGCTCTCGGGCAATAACCAACAGCGGGATTTGGATACCCATGTTGGCTCCCACATGCTCCTCGATGATATCATCGGATGAACCACGATGTCGAGGATTCAATCAACCTCGTATACTATTCCCTTTGTCAATCGGTATTTTACTTGCCCGAGATTCGATCGTCGGTATCCCAATACCTCGTTCAATCTCGTTGCCAGCAAGTCACTTTACTCGTACCGTAATGCATGATCCCGTGACCAAACACTTGGCCACTTTGAGCTCATTATGATGATGCACTACCGAGTGGGCCCAGTGATACCTCTCCGTCATACGGAGTGACAAATCCCAGTCTCGATCCGTGGGCCCAGTCACCCAGTTACGTTGTGACGTTTGGTACACCTAAAGCACTCCTACGGTATCCGGGAGTTACACGATCTCATGGTCTAAGGAAGAGATACTTGACATTGTAAAAGCTCTAGCAAAACGAACTACACGATCTTGTGCTATGCTTAGGATTGGGTCTTGTCCATCACATCATTCTCCTAATGATGTGATCCCGTTATCAATGACATCCAATGTCCATAGTCAGGAAACCATGACTATCTGTTGATCAACGAGCTAGTCAACTAGAGGCTTACTAGGGACATGGTGTTGTCTATGTACCCACACATGTATCTGAGTTTCCTTTCAATACAATTATAGCATGGATAATAAACGATTATCATGAACAAGGAAATATACTAATAACTAATTTATTATTGCCTCTAGGGCATATTTCCAACAATATTTTCTAATCTTTCTAATCTTCAAGCGCATTGCATCCATCTTGATCTTGTGATCATCGACGACATCCGCAACATGCAACTCCAATATCATCTTCTCCTCCTCAAGTTTTTTTATTTTTTCCTTCAAGAAATTGTTTTCTTCTTCAACTAAATTTAACCTCTCGACGATAGGGTCGGTTGGAATTTCCGGTTCAACAACCTCCTAGATAAATAAAATCTATGTCACGTTGGTCGGCATAATTTTCATAAACAATAAATGAACCAATAGTTATGAAAACATAATATATACCACATCCGAATCATAGATGTGACGAGGGCCGACGGCGGATACAAAAACCATCGCACTATATAAGATGCAATAATAAAAGTAAGAAAATAATACAAGTATCTATCTAAACATACAAGTAAGAATATTTTTCCTTTCAGAAAGAAGATAAGAACAAGAGGCTCACCATGGTGGTGCCGGCGATGAGATCGGAGCGGGTGATCGACGACGATGAAGACGGGGACGGGGCGTGACGGGCCGCTAAACCTAGATAAATACTGAGGAAAATGGAGCTTGGTGGTCGAGCTTGGAGAGGAGAAACCTTAAGTAGTGTGGCTCGGGCATTCCATCGAACACCTTGTGTGCATAGGAGGTGAGCTAGAGCACCACCAAGCCCTCTCCCCCTCGGCCGTAAAAAAAGCAGGCGGTGTGCTCGATCTTGCGCGAGGGGCTATATATAGGCACCACCATTAGCCCCGGTTGGTGGCATGAACCGGGACTACCATTAGTCCCGGTTTTAGTCCCGGTTCATGCCACCAACCGGGGCTAATGGTGGTGGGCCAGGAGCCAGGCCCATTGGTCTCGGTTCGTCCCACCAACCGGGACCAAAAGGTCCGGACGAACCGGGACCAATGGCCCACATGGCTCGGCCGGCCCCCTGGGCTCACGAACCGGGGCAAATAGCTTCATTGGTCCCGGTTCTGGATTGAACCGGGACTAATGGGCTGAACTGGCCTGGGCCATTGCCCCCTTTTCTACTAGTGACACTCTTAACCCAACAACCATCACTCAAGACCACAATAGGTCCATCTCCTTTATTTTTGCGAGGCATCATATTTGTGTTGCCGCTTATCCTCCTTCTCACCCTCGCCGGCGATGGCCTCGGTGTTCACACAAAATAAAAAAATGTGTTTGAATATGTTTAATCCTAAGGCGTCTCCCTCTCCCTCTCTCCTCCCTCTCCCTCCCTCCCTCCCTCTCTCTCGCTTTCTCTCACTCTCGCGATGAGAAATCTATTGTTTTCCCCTGCGACATTTTTCAGAGGTATGCATGTGTAGTTATCGATGTTTTCTTTTCCCTAGATTTTTATAGTGGGGTGTTTATTTGCAATCCGAGTCGCCGCCGGTACGAAAGGAAAACAGATCTTACGCTATAAATTATAAGGTTGCTCCCAAAACGATATTTAAAAAATATTTAACAGGTAAAATTAACATCATATTTAGATTCCACATGTTTTTCTAATAAAATTTCATATATAACATGTTAAAATCGAAGTTACGGTTTAAAAGATACGGATAATTTAGAAAATCATTTGTTTGACTTAAATATATTTCAAAATAATATTAAAAATACTTAACACGTGAAAATAATCTCATATTCATATTCTACATATTTTTCTAATCAAATTTCATATATAACATGTTCAAATCGGAGTTACTGTTTAAAAGATATGGATGATTTAAAAAAACATTATTTGACTTAAATATGATCCGCGGATGAATTACCTAAAACATCAGGGGGGTTAGAAAAATGTAAAATAACGGTTCGGGTGTGACTTAAATCCGGACTACGGGTTGATTTCAACAAAACACAGGGGCTTTTACGTAAAATATGAAAAAAAAAACGATTCGTTTTAACTTAAAACAGGACTACGGGTTGAATTCTCCGAATAAAGGGACTTTTATGCAAAATGCCATGACGGACGAAAGAAACCCAATTTACTTTATTATTAGGTAAAGATTAGATTCAACATGAAGTCATCAATGTCGATAGTTCCTACAATCTTGATCAAACATAGACATGCATGTTCGACTCTGAAAAAACCCAATATGCACTACAGTTTAAAATGAAGGAAGTTTTAAAGTTGGTGTAAAAATGATGGAACCTTGTATGGACAACAATGGTAGAACCAAGTCATAACAAATCAAGGCCAAAACATCGGCGAGCTGTGGGGACGGCTGCATGAGAATTCCGATCCGGACACTGTGTTGCGCAGAGGGTACAACGACACTGGACCCCAGTCAACCAATGAGTTCTGCAACATGACCTAGAGGTGCTACTGGAATTCGTCGTCCATCGCCGCGCATGGAGTGGACGGGGGCGGCTTCTCCTCCATTGAGCCCTTTGCTGCGAGCTTGGCCCAATTGATATTGTTATCGTCGACCAACTCCTCCTTTACGGCGGACGAGAAGCGGTGGACAAAGATGGGCCAAGTGACAAGACGGTTTGGATCCGGTTCTCCCTCGGACCATCATCCTAGCGTGGTGGACGCTGGGCTAAGCGGTCACCATGGCTGGTATCTGGCACTCCTTCTCCGCCTCCATCATCTTCTTGCCCAATTGCGTCGGCCGATGGAGTTGTGGTTTTGACGGCTGTGGGAGAGGGTGGAGTGGGTGGATGAGGTTTTGGGATCGAGGGGGGAGACAACTGACTTAAAAGCCGAAGAAGGCTTCTCGGACGACGCGTCGGCCGGTTCGGCTTCAACGCTGGTAGGTGGCTAGCCGTTGCGACGGTGTTAATGTGGCGAGGGTGCTAGAGCTGGCAAAGGTTTGATTGTCACATGTGATGTGGCGGACGCCCGAACTCCCAAAGACCGCCCTTCGGTTTAAGGCCGACCTAGGGAATTTCGAACATGGGACCGATCCAGCCCAAAATGAGAGTCCGCGTTCGTATCCTAAAAGTGATCGGATCATCATGTCTGGACTTGTTGAGCCGTGTTGGAGATGCTTTAGTCAACCAAGATCATCATGTCTCATTTTACTCTGCATGAAGTCAAATTCGCAAAGTTTGACCAATTTTATAAAAAGTATCGCCATTCACAATACAAAATCGATATCATTTGATTCTTCTTGAGCTTAATTTTCATACTGTATTACTTTAGTGTTGCTGATGTTAATTTCTTTTACATAAATATGATTAAACTTTACGAAGTTTAACTTGAGACAAATCTTATATACATGCAAGGTAAAAAGAACCGTAGGGAGGACAGGTGATTGTCCTTGTGCTAAACTGATAGGGACATCCTTTTTGATGGCCAGGACAGGTTCTAGGTGGCCAACATTGCTATTCCCTCCGGCCGAAAATATTTGTCATCAAAATGAATAAACGGGGATGTATCTAGATGTATTTTAGTTCTAGATACATCCTTTTTTGTTCATTTTAATGACAAGTATTTTCGGACGGAGGGAGTATTTCGTAGCTGCAGAGGTCGTTGGTCCTGATCTAAATAACAAGATCCTGAATTTAGGGAGCAATTAGCTGTCGCTTGCATGTGATTAGTTTCTCAATGGGCTGTCACGATTCATGAGCGATACCGAGTAGAGCTTACACTAAAGCCGACAACGAAACTCCAAAAAGGTAGCACACTTTTCTCTTCTGAACCAGCGTTTTTTCACTGTTTTGACCCATGTGGCAAACTTTAGCATGATTTGACCCGCTTCTGAAACTTTTTTCGTATCTGACCCAAACGGAGACGCCAACATCCATGGCGTTCTGCTTGCCTTGAAGACGCCCGCGGACCTGGCGTTTGGCCCTGGCCCACCTCCCTGGTCAGCCAGTTTGACCGTCCGACGTGGCAAAGTGCTAAACGCCATGGGTCTTGGCGTTTACCCCTGGAGAGCAGAAAACCGGCCCGAGCCGGCTCGGGTGCAGCCAAGCCCATCCAGACGCTCGAGGCGTCTTCCTCCTCGCGGCGGCGGCTACAGAAGCTCCGCTTCTCTCCTCCCCTCACCCAAATCAACCCCAAATCGCTTATTTTCTTCATCAAAAGTGTGGATCTGAGCCTCCCCATCTTCCTTGAGGTATTCTCCACCAGATCCTCCGATTATTTTGGGTTCAAATCTTGTATTTTGGCAGCATTAATTCATACTTGTTAGAACCCTAGGATTAGTATTCTTTGCACTTTTTGAGAATGGGAGCCCATGGCTTGGTCATGTAGGTATGTTGTATACTTTAGAAGAGTTGGCATGTGTTTATATGGTAGGATTGGGAAGAGAAGGCATTTTTGATAGGGTTGGGCATTTTAATTTTAGTTGCTATGTATATGGATTTAGATAGATGATTGCTTGAAATATAATTCTAACATATTTGTGTATTTTGTATGCTTGATTCTTATAGAGATATGGTCATATAATTAGGATGTTATATTGAGACTTTGTTATGTTGTGTTGCCATTGAAATTTTGTCATATATAGATAATTGGTCTTGTTATCTTGACATTGAGATATGTTGCCCGTGCATTCAGATTTTGTCATATATAGATAAACAGGTTTTGTTATGTTGCCATTGAGATATGCATTTATGTTGATATTGTTATGCCAAAAATATGATATGTAGGATGTTATATAGTGTTATGTATGTTTCATTTGTTCATGCTTGATTTGTAGGATGGCGGGGGAACGGTGGTACGACGGTCTTCATAAAGGGTACGACAAAAGACCATCGTATGCGGGACATTGAGAATAACGGGTAAGACTCAATCTATTTGAATTCTTGATTATTACTTGTCAGTTTTGCTAGGCACTAACCATAATGCAATGCTATTTTGCAGGAACTAACACCTATGCGCATGAGGGGTCATAGTGCCCACGACTGGCCATGCGACAAGCGTTATGAGCCATACTTCGAGAGATTGGGCCTTCTCCCGTTCGTGCTTCAGTTCAAGCGACACGCTCCGTCGATCAACCATGGGGCGATGACCGCACTTATTGACCGTTGGAGGCCAGAGACACACTCGTTCCACTTGTCATGTGGAGAGATGACCGTGACCTTGGAGGACATGGCGATGATCAGTGGCCTTCCAATCAATGGAGAAGCTTTGACCGGCACCACCGTAAGTGCTAATTGGCGAGATCGTGTTGGCCAATTGACAGGTGTTTTCCCGAGCCTCCTGAAGAAGGCGAGCGTGATAAAGGAGAAAGTGTTGCATCATTGGCTCCGAGAGGAGAGAGGAGTAGTATGCCCTCCGGACGCCAATCAGGTTGTTGTGCAGCAGCACACCCGAGCTTATCTGTGGTATCTGTCAACGAGGGTAGTGTTCCCAGATTCTACTGGTAATAAAGCCCAGTGGATATTCTTGGACCTACTAAGTGACTGGGACCGTAAGTACAGTTGGGGTTCAGGAGCACTAGCATACTTATATCGTCAGGTAATTAGTAACCAAATTGTCAATTTGTTTGCATTTGCAATTTCGCGGGCCTCTTATCAACAATTTCTGAATTTGCAGCTCCACGAGGCATGTCGTAGGAAGAAGGGCACATCTGGTATGGGTGGCTTTGTTTGGTGCCTTCAGGTTTGGATGTGGGAGCGGATGCCCGTTGGACGCCCCGAGAAAAACAAGACACCTCCTGAAGGATGGGTCGCACATGACGGGAGGTATGGAGAAGATCCTTGGCGGTTTCCGACCGTCGCCTACTGTTGGGAGATGGCGAATGTGTACACAGGCAGCTCGGTTGCGCGATACAAATGCTACATCAACGAGCTGGATATGTTGACTCATAAGCAGGTAATGATAACTTACGTAAGAGCACATCAATTGTGATGGAACCGTGTACTTAACTAGTATCATCTTGTGTTGTAGGTCGATTGGATGCCATATGATGCCGATTATGCTTTCCGGCTGAACGAGATGTGCACACGTGACAGGAATATTTGGCGGCGAGATGCCCACCGATATGCTTCTATGCCGTCGTAGTGGCACTACCCAGACCGTGTCGCAAGACAATTTGGGAGAAGGCAAGGGACACCAAGGGATGAGAGTTTCGAGACAAGCCAATTTCTGCATCGGTGAGATAGTTGTAGCTTTGGATATATAGTAGAGCATTATGAAATACATTTCTTGCTAATGCTTTCATCTTGTACATAATTTGCAGAATTAGTCGAAAGAATAACCCGGAAACTTCGACTTGGGCCATCAAGCACTCCGAGTGGATAGATTTGTGGAATCAAAGAGTGGCCCTAGTGGAGAAGGAAAGAAGACAACATAGTGATTCAAAGATAATAAGAGCATCTGAAGTGGCTTGCGGGACGTTACCGGTTGAAGCTAAAGCCCAGTTGGAACCGTTCGGAATTGGAAGAGTTGGATCGTGAAAGCGGGTATATGGACTTCAATGTACAAACGAGAGACAACGAAGGGACACAACTTGACTATGCACAACTACACGACCGAGTGGTATGCTCCACACAATTAGAACCTACTTGAGTGCATGTAAATGTACTTCAAAGATAATTTTCGTGATCTTCATTTTGCAGGGCATGGAGTTATTGCATTGTGTTAACGAGGCTGGTGTAGCACTTGGTGAATATGAGGGAAGTAGATCATCCGAGAATTCTCTTAGGAAAACAATGAAGGTATATGTTACCTCTATTCAAAAACCTCCATCTTTGCACACTTTTGACTTACTCTAGTATTGCATCTTTGTTATGTTGCAGAGTTTCGTGAGTCGATTCCACAAGATGGCAGCTATGCTCTCTTGCCATGGAAGTAAAGCCGTCCTCACGGCTGGAGCTTCTACTAGCCGGGACAATAGGCGTAAATCGCCGTCTTGTCTTGCAACAGGAACAACAAGAGGATCAACTGCAAGAAGAGCCAGAGCAAGAGGAGGCGCAGCAAGATGAAGAGGAGTACAATCAAGACGAAGAGGAGGTGCTTGGGATGTCCCAAATGGATGATGCGCTGAGCCATCACAGCCCACAACGCACGCCGCGCAGC
Source organism: Aegilops bicornis (assembly GCA_021605145.1). Classification (NCBI taxonomy): domain Eukaryota; kingdom Viridiplantae; phylum Streptophyta; class Magnoliopsida; order Poales; family Poaceae; genus Aegilops; species Aegilops bicornis. The sequence continues at coordinate 118,545,850 of CM038675.1, read as the reverse complement.
AAAAGAGGAAGGAAGAAGTGAATTAGTTAATACTAGATTCTCGCGAACTTTGTTATGTTTGATTCGTGAACTTTAGAAGTGGCGTGAACTTTGCTACCTGGACTTGTGTTTAATTTGCACTTATGGAGTGCACTTTGCTACCTTCATGTTGTTGTGTTGCTATGATGGCGTGAACTATGGTACCTTATTGCTGTCATCCTGGAAATATTGCTTAGTTTTGCTGTCATTTTTGCTGTTATGCTTAGTTTTGCTGTCATCCTTACATTTTGCTGTTATGTTGAAGTTTCTGTACAGGCTAGACGCCATGGTCTCTGGCGTTTTGACCCTAGACGCTAGGAACCTTGGCGTCCTGGTATGCAGATGAGCCACAGCAATTCCACCTTTCTCGGATATGGCCAAAACTTATATCCACGACAAATCCCAAATTAGAACAAACTTTTGGAAACTCATAAATAAACGGTCTCAAATTCGTGACATATAACATAACTTAGATCCACGACATAAGCATTACATAGTTCAACCGACATACACGGTACAAACTTTAATCGGACATAGTTCAAATGACATACAACATCACTTAGTTCCATGACATAGAACATCACATAGTTCAACCCCTCGAGTTCTTCTTGCGTGAATTCTCTTTCTTATTTTTCTTCTGTGAATCATTCTTTTTCTTCTTCTTGCTTGCATTGGCCTCATCTAGCACCGAGGAACTTGGGTCGGTAGGTAGCATCGAGGAGCTTGGGTCGATATATAGCAGCGATAAGTCGGGCTCATAATCTAGCGGGATATGTTCCAATTGAATGTCATTGTTTGGTCCAGGGTTGCAATTACATGACACCCGGTATTTCAAGAACCCAATCCCAACGAGCAGCCTGGGTCCAGATCGGGGACATAGCTTCATTGATTGCGATCAATGATCTGTCCAGCCTATTCAAGTCCATCCGACGATATTCTAGCATAGTTGCATAAAATGCTATTTGCCTACCTAGATCACTTCTACAATCAAGTTCAGCCCTTTCCATCTCGGCAAAATTATTTTATGCGTTTCAGCGATGACATTATCTCGAGTCATCGAAAAATATAACCGTGCAGATTTCCTCGCAGCTTCATTCCTTGCATCGCAACTATTCACCCATAGAGTCATCTTTTCTTTAATGAGTTCGCGGTTCTTTTCATCCGCCGCATCCATATATTTCTCAATGAAAACCATCTTTGCATCATTATTAAGTGCCATTCCTACAAGAGTGTCCTAACATTAAAATACAACTCTATAAAGAAGTATGTAACTCTATCACTAATCATAAGCATAACAACTAGGGTAATCCTAATCCTAATCCTAACCCAAATCGTAAGCATAACACTAGGAGCATGCATACTACACCAACTAAATTCATTAGGCTAAAGCTTCCTAACACCGTATAAAACACTACATATGTATCTTTTTTGCAAAGGATTTGAAAAAAAAGGAAAAACTAGGGTTTGAAATAATCCACTAACTGTGATGGATTGAACCAAACAAATCATGGGGGTGTATTGGATTTACCTCAATGGTAGTAAATGACTTCGATCCAACGGTCAAATGAGACCGATTTATGAGAGATTTGAGGGGGGGTTTGGTTGGGGAGAGAGAGCGTGGGGGGCAGCAGCTCGGGGTTGTGAGGTTGTGAGGTTGAAGAATGAGTTATGGAGTGGGCCCACAAGGCCTTATAATCTGCAAAAGGACCAAAACGCCACCGCCCTTGGCGTCTAGGTGGGAAGAGGGCAACCGCATTTTCCTCTCTGGTTAGGGCCAAAACGCCGTGGTCTTTGGCGTCTGGCAGAGGCAGGCACGCCGTGATCTCTGGCGTCTGGGTGGGCAGAGGAGCAACCCCACATTTTCAAGTCTGGTAAGGGCCTAAACGCCGTGGTCACTGGCGTCTGGGCAGAGGTGCAGACGCCTTGATCCCTGGCGTCTAGGTGCGCAGAGGAGCAACCACAGAATTCCCTCTCTGGTTATGGCCTAAACGCCATGGTCACTGGCGTCTGGGGCAGAGGTGTAGACGCCGTGATCTCTGGCGTCTAGGTGTGCAGAGGAGCAACCGCCCATTTTCCTCTCTGGTAAGGGCATAAACGCCGTGGTTTTTGGCGTCTTGGCGAGCAGAGCATTTCTAGCCTCCGGGCGTAATGCAGCATTCTGGCGTCTGATATATGACAATTTTGTTGCACAATTCACTACATGGACAACTAATAAGAAAGTTCCTATCAAATAGCATAACTTAGGTTCATTACATAGTGTCCATCAAATAGCATAACTTAGGTTCATTACATAGTTCCGATCAAATAGCATAATAGGTCCATGACATAGTTCATCACAAATTCATGATACAATCGTCAAATAGCACATTCAACTAAATTATTGGGTCACACTGGCCATTTCCCCTTCTTGTCGCGTGCCTCATCCTCCTCTTGTGCATCGCGAGCCCTCGCAAGCTTTCTTGCCCTCTCCTCTTGACGAGTTGCCTTCTCTTTGCGCGCCCTCTCCTCCTCACGCTTCTTCCGCTCCTTCCTCTCCCTCTCACGACGTTCCTCGTCCTCGGCTCTCTGTAAGGATTCTTCAAACCGTCATTGTCTCCTAAGGCAATCTTGAAGTTGGTCTTTTGGACATCTTCCGCACTTCATGATCTATCCATGTGAAGTACTTGCAAAGAGGAGGAGGTGACTACACACAAAACAAGTTTTTGTTAGTAATATAAAATGAATCATAATGGAGAATATCCTACTTTTCTAACATACCGGTGGGATGTCATAGGCGTTAGTGGGACGCGCGCGATCATGTGCATAGTTGGGACACACAAAATATCTTCTTCCTTCCGTCCCACGACTTCTTCCAACAAGGAGACCTTCACCTTGCACTCATCTGCACACCAACATGAAGGGGTTTTCACATCCTTCTCCTTTGTCTTGTCCAACCTTGCCTCCTCCCACTTGCTCGGCATGTCCTCTTGGTCAACAAGACCGTGGCCTCGTCGTGGAACCGGATGAAGCCATGCCTATGAGAAGAAGAATTGTTAGAAAATTACATGAACAAACTTAATGCAAAAAAAACACAATACAAGAAAACAAGAAAAGAATGAACAAATATTTACCATTCAAAATTGGTCAACCATTTGGATTATGCAAATAACCAAACGCCGACCCGTTATCAGTTGTCCGTACTCTTGTACCACCACCGGAACCACCTCTACGAGCACCACTACTACCCCCTCTAGGGCCTCCATTAGCGCCACCTCTACCACGTTGTCCACTCCTAGCACCTCCTCTAGGGCCTCTAGCAGCACCGGAACCACCTCTCGACCACCGGAACCCCTCCTCACGACCACCGAACCCCTCCGCCACCACCTGCACGACTCGTGGTTGGATTGCCCTTCTTTGATGTTTTCCTTTTCTTAGAGCATGTTCTCACATTGTGTCCCGGATTGTCACATTGACCATAGTTGATAGTGTCCGGAGGCTCCATAAAGTGCCCGCTACCAAATTGGTTCATGCCAGTGTATCCAGCTAGGTTGTCCATATCGCCTCTCAACCGCTTACATCTGATTCTACCCTTGGGCTCAACCTTCAAAGAAAGGATCGGGCCTAAGCTCCGGGCCATTATAGTCGGGCCACTGCGATGGGTCTAGGAAGGGTTGGAATCTAGGGGCCCATGTCAACCTAGTAGCTTCAAGATCGAACTCATGCATCCTCACGGTTGTCCCATCAGACACATGTATATTTCTTGACGACGCCGCCGTCAAAAGATGAGAGCATGGCCAATGATACTTACTAGGCCTCTCGCACTGACACCACCGTCTCTTAAGGTGCACCTCGAATGCACGACCACCATATGACATACCATCTCTTGTTGTCCCACCAGGCTCGTCGATTTGGTAGGTCATATCGTAGGTGTTGAATAGCCTAAGTTTCGTGGCCGAGGACTTGCTTTGTTGTAACATCATCCACTCTTCAACCTTTGGTGATATTCCATTTTTTCACCAATCCACTTCACGGTTTCCTCTGAATGCATCAGAAAATACTCATTAAGCTTGAAGAAAGTATATTCCACTATTGCAGTAACTGGCAATGGGCGGGCACCTCTGAGCACATTGTTAAAACATTCGACCATGTTACTGGTCATGTCTCCATATCTCCAACCTCCTTCGTCATGAGCGCGTGCCCACTTGTGTTTCTCCGGAAAATTTCGTGTTAAGAAATCTTTCCCTCCTTCGTTTGCAGCTTCGTAGAGCTTGTCATAGCGAATGGTGAACGCACCAGTGCTAAAGGCCACGCAAACATGGGTTAGATCCTTGCTCAACTCCTTGCTCTTACATGCCCTATAAAAGTTTGCCACGAAATGCCTCATGCACCATCGATGGTGGAGCTTTGGAAGTCCCGAATAACAATGTCCATGGCTTTCGTATGCCTTGGTGCCGGTGCGATATAATGCACACTTCTCTATCACCAATGACATTTTCCCTAACATGACGCATGAACCACTCCCAGTTGTCTTGGTGCTCAAGGGCACCAAACCAAATGCCACCGGCAACACATTGTCATTGGAGGAGTGCGCCATTGCTACCATGATTGTGCCCTTGTATCGGCCGGTCAAGAATGTACCATCAATAGACAAAACCGGACGGCAATGCTTAAAGGCCGTGATGCATTGTCCGAAACTCCAGAAGGCACGGTGAAACACCCCATGACCATCATCCTCGACCACATGGTACATGCCGGGGTTCCTATGGGCAATCGCTCCCAACAACCGCGGGAGGCGATTGTATGCTTCTTCCCAACTACCATACAACATCCTTAAAGCATTTGACTTGGCCTTCCATGTCTTCCCATACTTGACTTTGTATCCAAACATTTTTTTCACCGTCGTCATGAGGAGCTTCACCTTCACGGTTGGATCACTTGATACTTCTTTCATTAATTTAAACCCGAGAAACTCAGACGTGAGTTGACGATGTGTTTTAGGCTTCTTTTTTGACGGTGGCCTGCACGAGTGAGTACACACACAACTTGTTAACAGCCATTGCCCGGTTTTAATTCTTCTTCCATGGACCGCCCATGGGCATCCTTCTTTGTCACAATGGATGGAGTAACGCACTTTTTGGTCCGAGTGCCCAACAAGATATGGTCTATGGTTTCTAATAGCATAGTCACTTAGCCATACTTTAAAGGCCCGCAAACTCACAAATTTCAACCCTTTCTTCAAGTAAGCATTCTCGTCTTCACCCTTGACCCTTGGTTCGCCCGGTTCCGGCAAGCTCTTGGTTCTATCGCCTTACTCATGCCACCATCAACTACCGCCTTGTGGGCCAGCTCGAGATCACGAAACAATGGAGTTCTTATTTCCAAACCGGTCACCTCTGTGTATACGGTTCTCTCTCTCCGTGAATCCATCCACGCCCAGTTCTTCCTCAGGACCTTCATCATCCGAGTCATATGCATATGCACGACCATAAGGGATCTCACGGTCCATGTCCTGCTGCCTGACAAACGCTTCCAAGTCACCGATGTCATTGCCATGAATCTCATCCTCTTGCTCATCATCATCACTACATCCATCCTCTAGTGCAAGACGAGCCCTTTCAAGCTTCCTAACTCTCCTCCTCTTGAGCCATCTTCTTGTTTTTGCATGCCATGTCCGCCTCACGCTTTAGTCGTTCCTTTTTCTCCTTCTCATTTCCATGAGTCTCATCCTCATGCATGGCATCATCATCATCACCATGACCACATTGGACATCACCATCACCATCAACATATTGTTCATTAACTTTTTCAAGAGCATGCCCAACAACTTCATTTTCTTGGCTAGGTGACGGTTGGCTAGAAGTATTGGGGGCATACACCTCGGCACTATCCACAACACGAGCCACACTTCTACATTGGGAGGACACTTGGCGGTTCAAGTCAATATCAAGCCGCGAACCTTGCCCCTTCAGAGCAAACAATTCAAGTGACATGTCTTCCGACGCATAACTTTACCCTTGTATATCCCCCAATGCAACTCGGAGATGATAGGCATATTCTTCACCGAGATTTTGTTCCCACCCCAACATCATACCTTCCAATTAATTCAACTTTATCATTGGGGTCCATCCAATTCAACTTATCTCTTACTTTAATAACAACCTCATCATAACTAGGACTTGTGTCAAATACCACCACTTCCTCGTTGTCACTTGCAGTTTTGGTCACAAATGACGCTTTGTCCAAATAATGAACATTAACAAGTCTATCATCCATCTAAAAAGGACAACAAACAAGATGAAATGACAATTATAATGCATAGTTGCAAAAACTATGCAACTCTAATGAAGCAATGGCAGCTATATATCCTAATGAGTTGTGTATCCAAAACAAATTAAAACTTATGTACTAAATAAATCATGTCATTAGCTTAACACATAACCTAACCATAACCATCATATTTATCAAATCCATCATTTGTACCCACAAAATTCATATCCCATTACTACTACCACAACTACATATTAATTAAAAGCCATCCAATACCAAAGGATTTGAATAAATCTAGAAACTAAGGTGCCACCTAGGGTTACATAATGCCACTAAAATAACAAGAAATTACCAACAAAATTTAGGGAGCCGGGGGAGATTACCACAAACAACAAGGGAGAGAAAGATCCACGGAGGAAAATCAAATTTGGAGTGGGATTTGAGTGAGCCTTGAGGTGGGAGAGAGAGGGGGAGCTCTCCTTTGTTCTTCTTTTTCGGGATGGAAGATTGGGAGAGTGTGTGGAGAGGCCCCACACACTTTTCCCGTGACCACTTATCTCTCAGGGGGGTAGACGCCAAGGTTCACGGCGTCTAGGGTCGGTGTCGACACTTGCCACGTCGGACGGTCAAACTGGCTGACCAGGGAGGTGGGCCAGGGCCAAACGCCAGGGTCCGCGGCGTCTTCAGTGCAAGCAGAACGCCATGGATGTTGGCGTCTCGGTTTGGGTCAGATACGAAAAAAGTTTCAGAAGCGGGTCAAATCGTGCTAAAGTTTGCCACATGGGTCAAAACAATGAAAAAACCCTCTGAACCACTCTTCTGCGTCGACTCGCCGGACTGGAGAAAGGCTTCGTGGCGAAAGGTCGTTGGTATCCAATCAGGGTATCAATCAGCAGAGCAGGTACGCCGTCTCCTGCTCTCCTGCAATTTACAAGTACGTACTTTAGAAATAAGCTTTGAATTACAGTGCAATGCCATCCAGGCCGTCCAATGATCGATCATCGCATCGCCATCGCCTGGTCGCATCACCGGCCAGCAGATTCTACTCGCCCCGTTCTTTCTTATAAGACCTTTAATTTAGACGGCTGACATTGAACTGTTTTAGACGCCGAGTTATCTAAACGTCCAATAAAAGTGAGTAGAGCGAGGACGTAAGATCTAATACGTCCGTGCTGAGACGTGTGATCTCCAAGACGACCTGCCCATGAAACCTAACAACTATTTTTTGCTGCAAGTCTACCACGCGGAGCTCGTGTGACAGTGACAACGCATCGTTGCTAACTGATCCGTTGGCTCGTATTTACTACTCCCTTCGTCCAGAAATACTTATCCTAAAAATGGATAAAATTAATGTATCTATAACTAAAATAAGTCTAGATACAACCATTCCGAAGACAAGTATTTTCGGACGGAGGAAATACTAACTTATGGACTGGAGCGTCGGCTTGTGAGAATCAAGCCTTGATCACTGTCGATCGCTGCCTCCTCGCGACAGGTCGTGCCACACGTCTTTGTGGTTGCACTGCTGTTTTCTTAGGCCAGCACGAACAGCGAGCGATGCTCACATTAATTGATCCTTATGATAGAACGCACCCACGCTATCTTTATAATTACCTTTGAGATACCGAGCATGTATAATATTTTAAGATTGATGAAGTCAACACATATGTTTTTGCAGTGGAAACACTGAACTACTCGAGGATAGTGTTAAAAAACGCTTTCATATTATGAGACGGAGGAATAGTACTTAAACCCTAATGGATTATTTTCACCACAAGGAACCTAATCATATAAGCTACGCCCAGTTCACAACACTGCTAGTTTTTTATAAATATGAGGAACGACAACTTTTGTACCCCACATCACCATCGTGACGTCGCTGGTCACACCGGTGATACACATTTTATTTCTTTTGAATGCCACAAAAGAAAAGAAAATGAATGAATGTTAAACCTCATGGTCTCTACATTCGTAGATACACACAACAATAACATACAAGGAGTCTTCAAGAAGCCACCGCAAATGGTTAATTTGGGGTCTTCAGGATCTCAAGTGTCATTACACGAGGAACTCTTCCTCTCGCTTCCCGCTGACGTGCCTCAAGGCCGCTTCTCGGAGAAACCCTAGCGCCGGGCTTCCTCTCCTCCTCTCCTCGCTGCCATAGAGGGCGCTGGCGAAGCTCGGTAGGCGCTGCTCGCGGGCTGCCTTTTGTCTCTCGGCGGGGCCTTGGCGGGTCGAGGCGGCCGATGCGGATGGCGGCGGCGTGGCGGCGGCGGGCGACGAAGCCGGAGCTCGCTGGCGGCTTGCGTGGCGGCGGCGTGACTGGCGCGGGCGGTGGTGGGCGTGTTTGGTCGCCAGATTCGGGTCCTTCGCGCTGGTCGAGGCCGGATCTGGGACTGGCGGCCGAGGGCTGCGCTGGCTGCTAGTCTTCGCCGCCATGGCTACAGCGGGTGGTGGTGCGACGCGGCCGTTGGCTGGGCGGGCCGGTCGGGATCCGGCTTCGGGCGGCCGGACGACGTGGGCCGCAGATGGGCTCTCGGTGAGCTTCCTTCGCGATTGGTGGCGGCCCTTGGGATCTCTCTTGCCGCGGCGGGTGTATGTTGGTGGCCTCGCGGAGCTGCGGTCGCCGCCGAGGTGGGCGACACCGAAGTTGTCCAAAGGGGGAGGCAGGAGAGGGACGGAGGCGCCGCCGAGCCCGGCCACCCGTCGGCCGCCCAGGTGTGCTGCCCGGATCGTCGCCCCCTCCTCCCCGTTCCTCGGCCATGCGTAATGACGCAACTCCGGCGTTATTCGAGGCGGGATGTATGACGCGGTTTCTTCGGTCGGGTGCGCCCTTTGGCCCAAGCTGATCACTTTGGTCGGTCTTGGGGGTGTCTGGATGCAGGGCGGCGGCCCCGGCGGCGGGAGGGACGAAGTTCGTGGGCGGGACTTGCGCCACGGGTGCGGGCGAGCGGCCACGGCCACGCGGGTGGGTGGTCGCTGGTGGTTGATGGAGCTAGGTTGCTTCGGAGGGGTGGGCGTGCTGGGGATCATTACCTGCCCAATCTTGTATTGGCTGACGGTGGCGTCGTCCGTGGACACCGTATCCTTCTTGTAGGTTCCGTCGCAGTGGCCTTTCTCCTTCGAGTTGCTCCGGGTGAAAACCCGATCTTTGGGATCGGATGGTGGCGGCTATCGTGGTCGTTCCCTTCTTGGAGGCGCCATCTTGGAGTCCTGATTCCGTCGTTCCCGTCTCACCTCCCCTCGGAGGAGGAGGTCTCTGGTGGCTCCAAGCAGTTCGTCCTCGCGCATGTGTAGTGGCTTGGTAGTCGTTGGGGTGGTGTGGCGGTGCCCGGCATCCTTGTATCTTGCCTTGGGTGTGTGTGTCGTGTACGGTGGTAGCGTGAGTTTGTATCATGGGCCTTGTGGTTTGATGCTTTATATATAAAGCGGGGCGAAAAACTTTTGTGGTAATGGTTAATTTGAGGAAAAACGAGACGAGAACATGAAGAATGAATGGAGAATGGTAGTTTGGTTAGAATCCTTGCATGATGGAATCTTACAGGTGTGATGCACCGTAGCGGAGCCAACAATAACACACGCCCCAGGCCACCTTCAGTATGAAGGTAGCTATAGTATGAACAGTTAACAAAGGAATTGGTCCCTGTTGCCTGGGGCCTGTCTCCGCCATTGATGCATAGCTCGAGTGGTATTTTTCTTGATTTCCACCTAGTTTTTTCTTTCAGGGTGCTTGCCCACTTGGGTCTTCTCTTGTCCGCCTGTACTTGGTTTTTTCCCCTCTGATAAACTGAATTTGGTAGATCAACTATCAATATACGGAAAAGCTGTGACAACATGCATTGACCTAAGAGTATCTAAAGCCGGGCGCTCCAAACCCTCCTCAAACGCCTGAGCGGCCCGCCTGATCACGAAAATCTGACCCAGACGGACGCCTCAAACGGAACTCAAATGTCCGAACTGACCGGCACCCCTCATATCCAGCCCAAAAATGGGGCATATATGGGGTGTCCGGGCGCGTCCGCCACATCAGACCCGGTCCACTCTGGCCCACCGGACCCCACATATATTCGTCTCCATCCGCTGGCCGGACCAAACCCTAGCCACTTCACACTCCTCTGCTGAAAGATCGAGGATGTCGCCTAGAGGGGGGGGGGGGGGGGGGTATAGGGGCTTTAAATAATTACCGTTTAGGGGTGAAAAAATGCGGAAAAAACCTAGCGGTTAATTTGTCAAGCACAAAACCTACAACAACTAGGCTCACCTATGTGCACCAACAACTTATGCTAAGCAAGATAAGCAACTATGTGATAGCAAGATATATGACAAAGAACAATATGGCTATCACAAAGTAAAGTGCATAAGTAAAGGGGCTCGGGTAAGAGATAACCGAGGCACGCGGAGACGATGATGTATCCCGAAGTTCACACCCTTGCGGATGCTAATCTCCGTTTGGAGCGGTGTGGAGGCACAATGCTCCCCAAGAAGCCACTAGGGCCATCAGAATCTCCTCACGCCAAGCACAATGCAAGATGCCGTGATTCCACTAAGGGACCCTTGAGGGCGGTCACCGAACCTGCACAAATGGCAACCCTTGGGGCGGTCATCGAACCCGTACACTTTGGCAACCCTTGGGCGGTCACGGAACCCGTCAAGTTGCTCGGGCGATCTCCACAACCTAATTGGAGACCTCGACGCTTGCCCGGAGCTTTACACCACAATGATTGAGCTCGAACACCACCAACTGCCTAGGGCGCCCAAGCACCCAAGAGGAACAAGCTCAAGGGCACCAAGCACCCAAGAGTAATAAGCTTCTCAACTTGTAACTTCCACGTATCACCGTGGAGAACTCAAACCGATGCACCAAATGCAATGGCAAGGGCACACGGAGTGCCAAGTCCTTCTCTCTCAAATCCCACCAAAGCAACTAATGCTAGGGAAGAAAATGAGAGGAAGAACAAGAAGGAGAACACTAAGAACTCCAAGATCTAGATCCAAGGGGTTCCCCTCACTTAGAGGAGAAAGTGATTGGTGGAAACGTGGATCTAGATCTCCTCTCTTTTCCCTCAAGAACTAGCAAGAATCATTGGAGGGATTGAGAGTTAGCAAGCTTCGAAGAAGGTCAACAATGGGGGAAGAACACGAGCTCAAAGGATAAGGTTCAATGGGGAAGAAGACCCCTTTATAGGAGGGGAAAATCCAACCGTTACCCCACTGAACAGCCCCGCACAGAGCGGTACTACCGCTAAGGAAGGGCGGTACTACCGCTGAGGTCGGTACTACCGCTCCCAACCTAGCGGTACTACCGCGCTAAAGAGAGAGGCAGACCACTGGCCACAGAGCGGTACTACCGCGGGAGTAGAGCGGTACTACCGCTCAGAGCGGTACTACCGCTCCTACTGCCGCAACTAGTGCCGCAAAACCCGACACGAGAAAACATCGTCTCGAATCGAGGCGGTAGTAGTAGGCGCGGTACTACCGAGGTAGTATAGTCGAAGCCATCGCAGTACTACATGGCCGGAGCGGTACTCCCGCTCTGAGGAGCGGTACTACCGCGTGGGGACTTGGGCGGTACTACCGCTATAGATCGCGGTACTATCACCGCATGGCTGAAACCGAACGAACGAGAGAGGGCAGCTCAAGGAAAACCAGAACTGCCATAACTTCTGCAAATGAGCTCCGAATTGAGCAAACTCAAGCTTGTTTGAAACAAGACAACGAGTAGCATCAAAACAGCGACCGAGAAGGAGGCAGGGGAGGTATGCTTAGCAAACAAAGGAGTGAAACCTCCAACCGAGAAGAACCGGCATATCCTCCAACATCGAAAACATCATAGAAGATGCATGAGAACTCCGTTTTCGATGAACTCGAGCTTGTCATAAAAATGACCATAAGCTCCAAATCTCACAAGGATAAGAACCAAACAAGAACCAAAAAGATGATGCAAGGATGCAATGGTTTGAGCTCTCTACTTAACGATACGATCAAGCAACTCATCGAGAGCCCCCTTGATAGTACGGCAACCGATCCTATAACCCGGTCTTCCACAACTACCATGAGACCGGTAAAATAGAAAACCTATCAAGGGCAAACCTTTGCCTTGCACATGGTCCACTTGAGCTAGATGATGACGATCTTGACTCCCTCAAGTTGGACCACCTTTCTTGATTGCATTGGCGGGATGAAGACTAGTTGAGTGCTCCCCATACTCTACCGTGGGTGAGCCTCTCTTCCATCATCTTCACAAGTCCATTGTCACCACAATGGACGGCAAGCTTCAAGCACTTGATCTCTTCGTGATGCATTACTTGAACTTGCACACCGCAACCTAACCCCACAAAGAACTCTCACGAAGACCATGGGTTAGTACACAAAGCGTAATGGACAATGCTTACCATACCATGGGATCACTTGATCCCTCTGTACATCTTGTACGCTTTGTGTGTTGAATCTTTCCAACTCTCTTCATTTGGATGATGTCTTGAAGGTGGACATGAATGATCACACAATCTTATTCTTCAAGACATGCTTGCAATAAGCTCAACACTCACATGACCAATCTTTGGATAATTCCTTGAATAGCACCTTGGTCGACACAAAACTCTCCTTGAAACCAACACATGTACTCCAAGAAAAGCCTATGGACAAAACCTTCAAATAAACTCAAGGCAACCATTAGTCCATAGAGAATGTCATCAATTACCAAAACCACACATGGGGGCACCGCATGTCCTTTCATCTGCTCTTCACTCCATCCGCCACCCGAGCTCACCTCAGGCGATTTCCGGCCGTCCCGGCATGGCAGACAGCGAATCTGACTCCGACCAATCTGGATCCATCGACTGGGGTGTCGTCCCGTGCGGGTTGGATGAGGCAATGGTGGTCCGCATTTCACTTCGTCGCTCCCGGGAGGACAGAGCCCGGCCGACGGACGGATATGTCCGGCACGACTCCATAGCATCGGCTCAACGGGTGCTCGTGTTCCTTGGGGCTGGACCATTGCGGTCCGGCAGTCGGGAAATCTCTCCTTCCCCATCATCGGTCGGGCAGACTAGGCTCATATTGCGGCAAAAATGGCGGCGGCGGAGGCAGTCTTAGAGTAGGAAGCCATCCGCGCCCAAGCGGAGGAACACACGTGCCGTCGAATCGGCCGGTCCGTGCCATGGCCGGACTGCCACCGAAGGAGGAGAAGGAGGACAACGACGACAAGGACAACTCCGGCGACGAGCAGATCCGGCTCGATCCCTACTGCGTCTTTGACTGGTACTTCCGCGAGAAGGACGACAAGGGTACCGGGAAGTGCAAGGGCAGTCGTGGATGATCTCCACCATGCATAGCCAAACATGCCAAATTTGGGTTGTCCGATGGCATGTTTAGTTGTAGTTATGGAGTAGCCGGACGATGTGTGTGCATCGGATCCGGCTTGCCTGCTCCCTCCCCATGCTCCCATCCGTACTCCCACTTCATCCTACGGCTGCCTTTTTTCCTTTTTCCTTTCTAATCTAATTATCCCCCCCTGATTTTAAGGGGGTGGAGGCGGCCTTATTTTGTTCCAATCAAATAAAGCCACGTACGCGGGAGCACGTCACGTATAGGCGCACGCGTGGGGAGCAGGCAAGTCTCGTTTGTGTGCATCGATGTAGTTGCATGAATTTGTGTGGATTGCAATATTTGAACTATGACCAATCAGTGTCCGCGGACGCGCCCAGGCACGTTTGAGAAGCTGGATCTGCCCACCGCGGCTTCTCTGATCCATAATAACTGCCGCTGATTCTGTATAACTTGCGGATAGTAATATGTGCCAGATGGAGTACAGTAGTTTGGACGTGATTGACGCCTAAATTTTTTTGTACTGGTGAAGAACTGTGCAAGGCACTCGACGCTGGACGGTCTCGGTCGATGGGCAAGAACAAAGCCTAGCCTGGCCTGCACAAGCACAACGACCGGCTCGCGCGCGAGAGCCAGGCGTCCGATCGTTTTTTATCCTGCCCCTGGCCGTGCGACGACACGTCAGTCGTGACCACGACCGACGCCCGCCCGCCCGCCCGCCCGCAGTTATTTCGGGCCATCCATCCGCCCATCGACCCTTGCCGCGGTGAGCAGAGAGAGAGGCAGGAGGAGAAACGATGCGGGGCACGTCGTCGGCTCAAAACTCCTCACCGGCCCCCGGCCCCGTCACGTGCGCGCCCGCCCGCAGCGCACGCCTCGTGCCGCCCCCACCCGACCCCGTCACCCCCGGCCGTAAATAAGCAGCTCGCTCGCGGCGCCGAGCTCTGCAGCGGCTATTGGGACGGTCCGTTGGTCGGCTCCCGTTCGTCAACAACACACTGACAAGCTCGCGCCGAAGAAGAGCGGCCGGCGACGGAGTCTCGACCCACGGCGGCGGCGGCGGCTGCTACAGAGGTCAACACTGGCATCATCGCTTGGACTAGAAAGGTCTTCTCCTTCTCGGGAATCGTGCTTGATCCAGCAGGGGAAAAGGGGGGTTTCATTTTTATATTTGATTCATCTTCTTGGAACCGGTGTCCGGGGTTCCTGCTCCGGGCATGGCCTCTGAGACTGGCAGGGGTCGGGAGTCAATGCGGCAGGGTGAGGTGGGGTTCGGTCTTCTCACCTGTTTCTCCGATGATCGCCGCCTTCTCCTCTGCGCCGCGGCCGGCGGTCGAGCATTGCCCGAGATTTCCGCCCAGGTTCATCATAGGGGCGTGATTTGCGGCTCTTGTCGATTTTGTTTTTCTCCAAGCCAGAGTTCTTCTTCTTCCCCTCCCTCCGAGGTTCTTGCTTTCCCCCTCTTGATTGACCGCGAACGGCGAGGCGCTCCATGATCGCTGCTGCCGCTGTGATCTCTGTGCCGTGAGAGCCAGGAAGCTCCTCTGTTCCCATGGATTGTTTTTCCGTGGAATCTCAACTCTCTCATCTCGCTAGCGTTTTTTCAGGAGATTTTGTTCCTTGTCCGTATCTCCATTAAAAACAGTATCCGCCCCTTGTCCTCACTGCTTTCTTCCTTTGACCATGGTTTGGTCGCTGCAGGGCCGCAAACAACGGAGCTCATCTGATCCACGAGGAAGTGCGATACATCAGTGAGATCGATCGGACAGATGGGTTCCCTCACAGGTAATTCACCGCCCCAACCTCCTCATTTTAAAATCCTGTTTTTCAGACTGTGCACATAGCTGAATAATTGGTGCTACCTTGTTGACCATCAACCACTATGCTGGGGGATTGCCAAAACTGAAATCCGGAGATCTCAAGATCTCACCTCACTATAGTACTGTAGTAGTACATGGCTAAATAATTTTGCAGATTCGGCGGTTACAAAAACCGAAATCTCATCTCACTCTGGTACTCTGTAACTGTACTTCAGGTTCTTCTTGGGTGATGAGCTTGTGTGGGAGCCCAATATGCTCCGACCAAGATGTGGCCTCATGTGCGTTCATGGAGATATTCGACGCCTCCACCTGCCTGAATCATCTAGTGGCGACCGGCATCGCCGTGCTGCTCGTGTTGGTGCTCGCGCTCCAGCTGCTTGTGAAAATTCCCAAGAGCAGAGCGTCGGCGCGGCGGCTCGTCACGCTCAGCTCACCGCTGCACTCGTCTGCTGTATTGTTCAGTGGCACCCTGGGTTTGGTTTATCTTGGGCTTGGACTGTGGATGCTGGGGAGTGGCTTCAATCAGGATGGTTCTGCTTACCTTCCACACTGGTGGCTTGTGACAGTATGTCAGGGGCTGAATTTGATCCTCACCAGCTTCGCTTTCAGCATCAGGCCTCGGTTTCTTGGGGCGGCATTTGTTCAATTTTGGCCGGTCTTGCTGACTGTCTACGCGGCATTTGTCTGTGCTTGTTCAGTTGTTGATATTGTCGCAGAGAAGGCGCTGACTGTTAAGGCCTGTTTAGATATTTTGTCCCTACCAGGTGCAGTTCTCATGCTTATTTATGGCATTCGGCACAGCCATGATGAAGAGGGTCATGGAGGAAGTGGAAATGGTTTATACAAGCCCCTGAACACGGAGGCAGACAGTGAGGTAGCTGACCCTGACAGTCAGGTAACTCCCTTTGCTAAAGCTGGTTTTCTCAGCAGGATGTCGTTTTGGTGGTTGAATCCTCTGATGAAGATGGGCTATGAGAAGCCCCTTGAGGACAAAGACATGCCGCTTTTAGGCGCCACAGATCGAGCACAGAACCAGTACTTGATGTTCATGGACAAGCTGACTGGCCAGAAGCAATCACCGACACCATCATTCTTCTGGACTATTGTTTCTTGTCACAAGCGTGCCATCTTGGTCTCTGGTTTCTGTGCTTTGCTAAAAGTCATCACCTTGTCTACTGGCCCACTGCTTCTCAAGGCATTCATCAATGTATCACTTGGGAAAGGGTCCTTTAAGTACGAAGGCTTTGTGCTTGCTGCGGTAATGTTCGTCTGCAAATTCTGTGAATCATTGTCACAGAGACAGTGGTATTTCCGCACTCGGAGATTAGGATTGCAGGTGAGGTCATTCCTGTCAGCAGCTATTTATAAGAAACAGCAGAAGCTATCAAATGCAGCAAAAATGAAGCACTCCTCTGGAGAAATTATGAACTATGTGACTGTCGACGCCTACCGAATTGGGGAATTCCCGTACTGGTTCCATCAAACATGGACAACAAGTGTTCAACTTTGCATTGCTCTGGCAATTCTGTACAATGCGGTCGGCCCTGCAATGCTTTCATCATTAGTTGTAATCATCATCACAGTGCTTTGCAACGCGCCATTGGCCAAGCTGCAACACAAATACCAGAGTAAGCTTATGGAAGCACAAGATGTGAGATTGAAGGCCATGACTGAGTCACTAGTTCATATGAAGGTCTTGAAACTTTATGCATGGGAATCTCACTTCAAGAAGGTCATTGAGGGGTTGAGAGAGGTTGAGTACAAGTGGTTGACAGCATTCCAGCTTAGGAGGGCATACAACAGTTTCCTGTTCTGGTCATCACCTGTTCTGGTTTCGGCAGCGACCTTTCTAACATGCTATCTTCTGAAAATTCCACTTGATGCTAGCAATGTCTTCACCTTCGTGGCAACTCTACGTCTCGTGCAAGACCCAATCAGGCAAATACCAGATGTTATTGGCGTCGTGATACAAGCTAAGGTCGCGTTCACTCGGATATCGAAGTTTCTTGATGCTCCTGAGCTAAACGGGCAGGTTAGAAAGCAATACTATGTTGGCATTGATTACCCTATAGCGATGAATTCGTGCAGTTTCTCATGGGATGAGAATCCATCAAAACCAACTCTGAAGAATATAAATCTGGCAGTCAAAGTTGGAGAAAAGGTTGCCATTTGTGGAGAGGTAGGATCAGGGAAGTCCACGCTTTTGGCTGCTGTACTCGGGGAGGTCCCCAAGACTGAAGGCACGGTATGCTTTTACTAACTTTATCTTTTAATGAAACTAGCTAGCATTCATGCATTGCTACAGAAGTTAATTGCTCTGCATTACTAAGAATTTTATTTTTATTGCATGATTTGTTTAAACTCTTGGGTCGTTGTAGTTTCTAGTTTTTGCAACTAAAAATTATCTCAAAATATACACTAAAAATATCCCAAAATGTACAATTAATCGTGATACATCTGTGTACTATATAGAATGTATCATAATTGTGGCAATTAATTTCTTGACAACTTAAGAGGTAATCTCTTAGGGTTAACGAACCACCACCATCTCCGAGTTTTATAAGAGTGAAGATAGCTGCCATATTCAGAATGTAGACATTTAGACATGTTTAAAAGAAACATAGCCTGTTGAGCATCATGTTCAGTTTGCAAAGTCGTTATGAAAGTTGGCGCTGGACAGAGTACGCAGTTTACTCTGCGCGGTCATGCTACAAGGCGACCTTCCATGGCTCTGTGAGCTGCAGCTCCCAGGAAGGTGAAATTCTTCTTCTAGCTGGCCGTCATGAACCGTTGCTGGACCGCGCAGCGCCTTTTTCGCCCCTTTTCCTTTCCTTGCTCTGTTTCTTGTTCTGTTCCTGCCTTGCTTGGGCATGTAAATAACATTGTTCATGCCTTTTCAATACAATGAGATGCAAAGCTTTTGCACTTCCTTAAAAAGGACAATATTTGGAAACATGATGTTATTTTTTTCATACAGATTAATATCAAACTCTTAAACTTTGCATAAACATTTCAGATCCAAGTCTGCGGGAAAATAGCATATATTTCTCAGAATGCATGGATCCAAACAGGAACCGTTCAAGACAATATTCTCTTTGGATCGCCGATGAACAGGGAAATATATCACAACACACTCGCGAGGTGCTCGTTGGTCAAGGACCTTGAAATGTTGCCATATGGAGATTGTACTCAAATTGGGGAGAGAGGAGTAAACCTTAGTGGTGGTCAGAAGCAGCGCGTCCAGCTTGCTCGTGCACTATACCAAAATGCAGACATCTATCTTCTTGACGATCCTTTCAGTGCTGTTGATGCTCATACAGCCACAAGTCTCTTCAATGTAAGGATCATATCAGCATATGCAGATCGTATTACTATTTGATCATGAACTGTTTTACGAAGCTCTTTGTTACAGGAATATGTCATGAGCGCTCTATCGGACAAGACTGTTCTCTTGGTGACGCACCAAGTGGATTTTCTACCTGTATTTGACTCCATTTTGGTACCTCTCTTCACTTCGGAAAAATGACCGTATGATGATATTTGTGTCTGATTTATATTTATCTGTAATTAGCTTTTTTAATATACTGATGTCATCTAAAACTAATGACGATTTTTGGCAGTTAATGTCAGATGGAGAGGTTATTAGGTCTGCACCTTATCAAGATCTATTGGCAGATTGTGAAGAATTTAAAAACCTTGTAAATGCCCATAAAGATACAATTGGTGTTTCCGATGTTAGTAACAATATAACCACTCGAAGATCTAAGGAAGTATCAGTGAAGGAGACAGATGGTATTCATACAGAATCTGTGAAGCCATCACCGGCAGATCAACTGATCCAGAAAGAGGAAAGAGAAACAGGGGATGCAGGTGTCAAGCCTTATATGCTTTACCTGTGCCAGAACAAAGGCCTCCTGTATTTCTCTCTTTGTATTATTTCTCACATAATTTTCGTAGCTGGGCAAATATCACAGAATTCATGGATGGCTGCTAATGTCCAAAACCCTCATGTTAGTACGCTGAAGTTAATTTCTGTGTACATTATTATCGGAGTTTGCACAGTGTTCTTCTTGCTATCAAGATCTTTGGCAGTCGTTGTTCTTGGGATCCAGACATCACGATCCTTATTTTCCCAGCTACTCAATTCATTATTCCGTGCACCAATGTCCTTTTTTGATTCTACTCCTCTTGGAAGGGTTCTTAGCCGGGTAAAAATTCTTAAACCAATGGCAAATACAACAAGTTTCAGCTACGTTTTATACCCAGAGAATGTTCTCATGATAGATTAACTCGCTCCCTTTTTCTTCTAATGCAGGTCTCTTCAGATTTGAGTATCGTTGACCTTGATGTTCCATTCGCCTTCGTATTTAGCCTTGGTGCCAGCTTAAACGCATATAGCAATCTAGGGGTACTGGCTGTTGTTACATGGCAAGTTCTGTTTGTATCTGTGCCAATGATAGTTTTGGCAATTAGGCTGCAGGTAATTGGTATGACTTTGTTTCTTTATTGTTAAGCATCATGTCTATGATTATTTGATTTCATTCAGCAATCCAATTGATGTTCTCTGCTGCTGTTTTTGTCCTGTCAGTAGTCTAGGGTGTCTCATTAACTGAAAACTATCATGGTTGGTCATGCAGAGGTACTACCTAGCCTCGGCCAAGGAATTGATGCGGATCAATGGTACCACCAAGTCTGCTCTAGCGAATCACTTAGGTGAATCGATTGCAGGGGCTATAACCATAAGGGCCTTTGAGGAAGAAGATCGTTTCTTTGCTAAAAATTTGGACCTTGTTGACAAGAATGCCAGCCCATATTTCTATAATTTTGCATCAACTGAATGGTTGATTCAACGTCTGGAGATAATGAGCGCCGCAGTTCTTTCTTTTTCTGCCTTTGTCATGGCCCTTCTTCCTCAAG
The DNA here is from genome assembly GCA_021605145.1 of Aegilops bicornis. Lineage (NCBI taxonomy): Eukaryota > Viridiplantae > Streptophyta > Magnoliopsida > Poales > Poaceae > Aegilops > Aegilops bicornis. The sequence continues at coordinate 118,525,523 of CM038675.1, read as the reverse complement.
GAACTTTTAGTCCTGGTAAGTAATTATACGAATGTCACGTTACTTCAAATACCTGGACAAAGTTTAGTAGTCACCTTTTGTTAGTAGAACATACTTGATACGTCTGGAGATAATGAGCGCCGCAGTTCTTTCTTTTTCTGCCTTTGTCATGGCCCTTCTTCCTCAAGGAACTTTTAGTCCTGGTAAGTAATTATACGAATGTCACGTTACTTAAAATACCTGGACAAAGTTTAGTAGTCACCTTTTGTTAGTAGAACATACTTGATACTCCATCCAGTCGTAAATAGATGACGTTTTAGAGAGGACATGGGTCTCCAATGACATATCTGTAGAAACTAGAAGAGAGTTATATTGCGAAAATAATATCGATGAAAAATCTGATGTTGGTATTTTGACCTTGCTAGTCCAGATATTTTTTTTATAATAGTAATCAAAGTTATAAATGTTTGACTAAATCCTTTCTAGGATGTCCTGATTAGAGAATTAAGATGTTAATGTTATTGTTGCATGAAAATTATATTTGCTGCACTTTACCTGGCACAATATGGTGAATATAAAACACCTTAACATTCTCAAGCTACCACTTGTTCTGATTATTTTATGGATAGGTTTGTATCTTCTATGGAAATACAGTTTTAGTCCTAATGCTTATGTGCCGGAGCAACTAAATAAATTATCTGATACTGTATTATATAGAGTTTATGAATATCAACATTACAAACAGTAGAATTAATTCCTTTTTCGTACTTGGACAGGTTTTGTGGGAATGGCATTGTCCTATGGTCTTTCCCTAAATATGTCATTTGTTTTCTCTATTCAAAACCAATGCAACCTGGCGAATCAAATAATCTCGGTGGAACGGGTGAACCAGTACATGGACATACAAAGTGAAGCAGCAGAAGTCGTTGAGGAAAATCGACCATCACCAGATTGGCCCCAAGATGGTAATGTGGAGCTTAGAGATTTGAAGGTAATCAGATATATTTACATGTCCACCTTACACGGTAAAATCCTATTAACACTTCTAACAAATTTATGCGATTGATTTTCATCTGACAGATCAGGTATAGGAAAGATGCTCCCCTTGTACTACATGGAATCACATGCAGGTTTGAAGCTGGAAATAAGATTGGTATAGTTGGTCGAACGGGAAGTGGCAAGACAACATTAATTGGTGCATTGTTTCGTCTTGTTGAACCCGCCGAAGGGAAAATAATTATAGACTCTGTGGACATCAGTACAATAGGCTTGCATGACCTGCGTTCGCGTTTGGGTATCATTCCACAAGATCCAACACTTTTTCAGGGTACAGTAAGATACAATCTAGATCCTCTTGGGCAATTCTCAGATCAACAAATATGGGAGGTACGATGTTCACAGATATAAATGTTGCCTTTTCTTGTCTTACCTAATGATCAGACAACTTTTCACTGATTGAAGAAATAGGCACCCAAATTTTAGTTGGGGAGAACTCAAACATGGGTGATGGCCTGGTAGGAGTGTAAAGCCACACCTCTTGAAACTGTGCTTAGGCTTAGAACCCCCGTTTCTCAGTTTATGGCATATGTACATTTCAAAGGGAATCACTAGCTAAAGTGGTTACTCTATTTGTTATTATGCTGCAGGTTCTTGACAAATGTCAACTTCTTGAAGCTGTCCAGGAGAAGGATCACGGATTGGATTCACATGGTAGGAAACTTCACTTCTATCTATAGTTTCTTTTCTGGAGTTCATTTTTTGATACTAATAACTTGGGCAAACAGAAACTCTGCTCTAATCATTTCAGAAATTGAAATAGCTGTGACGATACATGTGGCACTAAATATGTCAAACTGTTATTAGTCCTAGGCGTATTCTTCAGCAATAGAGGAGGGTGCGGTCCCAAGTACTTCGAACCCACCAATAGACTTATCTCCAACCACGAATCGGACTCTTAATGGCTCATCTTTTTGCTAGCATGATATTTGGAACTATCTCATTCATGATACTGATCAAGATCTTATCTTAATAGTTGTGGAAGACGGGTCGAACTGGAGTATGGGTCAAAGGCAGCTCTTTTGTCTGGGACGCGCACTTTTGAGAAGATGCCGCATCTTAGTTCTGGATGAAGCGACAGCCTCTATTGACAATGCAACAGATGCTGTCCTTCAGAAAACGATCCGGACAGAATTCAAATATTGCACCGTCATTACAGTTGCACACCGTATACCAACAGTTATGGACTGCGATATGGTACTTGCAATGAGCGATGGTATGTTTCTCTTACCGCAACTTATAAGAAATATAGTGACCTTCTTATAAGACTGGTTGTCTTATTGACCTGAACCAATCAATATGGAATATCTGAATTATACTTGAAACCAAATGTATTGTGATCTTTCCCGTACTAATGAGCTATATATGAACATTTCCAGGGAGAATAGTGGAGTATGACAAACCTACAAAGCTCATGGAAACTGAAGGATCTCTCTTCCGCAAACTAGTCAACGAGTACTGGTCATACACATCGAATGGAAATATTTAGTAGAGACTGTCTATTTTGATTGCTTACTCGCTGCAGCTTATAAAAGATAAATCAGCTTTTAGAAAATAGTGCCATGACTGAAGATATGCAGTAATCTATGCTACCTCAGAGGAATTCATCTATTTGGAATCTGAAGAAAGGCAGTACTATTTATTGTCTGGCAATTTCTTTCGCTACCAGAAATTCTGTGCAATACACAGTGGACTGCCTCTGCCCTTCAGTATTGGTGAAGCTGAACAGAGTAAACCCCTGAAGAGATAGTAGAAGGCTAAACCGGAGGTACTTCAAATCTACAACCTACGCATGTGATGCGATGTGAGCATATGTGTTTGCTGACAGTGTTATGGTCGAGTCGTTTGTCGATTAGCTAATGCATTCACTTCCACATCATTTACAGTAGCTTGGTATGTTTATGCTGAACGCATTGACTTTATAAATGAGGTTTCAGACTATGCAATGTAAATAGATGCGATTGTTCCGTTGTCAATGTATTTCTCCAGTGGAAAGCAGGTTGCTTTTGTCGTTAAGATCTGCCTATCCATATTGCAATGTATATAAAGAGTGTTTTTATTTGCTCACATGGATTGGGTTGTTGGTGCATATGTTCACGGAATGAATCAATGTGGCTGGATCAGTGGATCGGTTGCATCATGTCTAAATATTTTCGTTGGACATAAATGCTCTGTTTTCGCGTTGAGCAATGTAGAGGGAGAATATCCAGTGATACCACCTCCCACATGCTCCCATTTCAAGAAAAAACAATTTCAATGTTTCAGAAAGTTCTAAAAAAAGTGAATGTTCACAAGGAATGTGTCTACAATCCCTTAAAGTTTCAGGTCCAAATACGAAATGCACATTGAGGAAAAAAAAGGCAATCCTAATGTGAATAGGGTCAATTTTGCTTTTGACTTTTTGTGGCACTATTCATGCTAGATTTGCCTTTTCTGTTTCTTATTGTGTATTTTAAATTTGGATCTGTTTTCTAAGGGTCGTAGACACATACCTTGTGAACATAAAAAAACGGAATTTTTTGAAACATTTAAATTTGGTTTTTCATTCTGTTGAAAAAGGCAGTGCCTAGGAGGCGCTAGGCAATGGCCAAACGCCTCGCCTAGGACATAAATGGAGGTCTAGGAAGGGCAAGCAAGAAATTGCCTACCCAAACAAGAAATCATGCCACATACTACACTGATATGCCAAACGGGTTATGTTCCAATGACAGTAGACGGTAATTAACTTATTTATATGACCTAAACAAATATCAACACTATATAATAATCATAAATGCACTACGAGTAAAAACTATATCATTGTCTAGGCCGCGCCTAGGGTGCTTAATTAGGCACCGCCTAGGCACTAGGCGAAGGCCAACCGCCTCGCTTACGCCTACCGCTTTTTTCAACCTTGGCCTTTTCAAAGTTGGTATCAAGGGAGCATTTATCACCTGATATTCCCCACGTATATAGAATACTAACTAGAAAACCTCAAATGCCTCAACATCCGAGAGGCCGATCTGTAATAACAAAGGGTACTTGCAAGTTTAGCACCCTTGTCCTGTGGATGACACTAGCAGTACTGTAGCTAGCCCAAGAAGCTAGGGTGGTCCATGGCGAGGATGTGCAAACCCCGGCTCGATCAGTGTTGTCAATTGCGGCGCTAACTGCTAATTATCTAAAGGCCATGAAGAAAAGCGCCGAACCGAGGAGAGATGGTTGGAGGAAGCCGCTTGAAGGTTTTGTGAAGTTAAATGTAGACACATCTTTCAAAGTACACTCCCTCCAGGGAGCTGTAGGTGCTGTCCTACGTGATCACAAGGGTGTGTTCGTCGCGGCGTCAAACGAACAACTGAAACATGTCGCAGATGCAGGGACGGCGGAAGCATATGCATTACGACATGGTTTACTATTGGCGCAGCAGCTGGGGATAAGCAAGCTTGTGGTGGAGTCGGACTGCCTCGAGGTGATCAATACTATGAATAATGGAGGCTTTACGGCTTCATGTGCAGCGGCGATCTATTCGGATTGTTTGATCCTCATCATAGGATACACTTCGGTCACTTTTGTCCACTGCCCTAGAGAGGCAAATTCTGTATCTCACGATTTAGCTAGGTTGGCGAGGCCTTCCCCATCGCTGTGGGTTGAGGAACCGCCGGCTTTCATTGTAAGAGGTTTGGTGGACGATGTAACCGTTTTATGATCCAATAAAATGACCGAAGTTTCAAAAAAAAAGCTAGGGTGGTCCAATAGTAGAAATTTCATTTGAATTTAATTATATATACTAAAAACAGTAATTTTTTTCTATAATATATAGGCTATAGGAAAATTTCAGGATGGTCCATAGACCACCCTGTCCACCCTCTAACTATGCCACCGGTCGTTTTGTTTGGGCATCCTCTTTTCACTTAAGATCAAACTCCCGACCTATGCTGCCCCGGCGGTTGTGAGTTCCTCCAACATAGATCTCTTTGTTGTCCTCACCATGTAACTAGTCTTGGGTGGACAGAGAATAATATTAATGACCATATTGAAAATTCATTTATCATAAATAAACCTCTTTTAAGTCCAACTGGGAGTCACACAACAGTGCTGAATGTAAGAATGCCACTATGCACGCTTGGACCTAGTGAATCACCGACCGAGGATACCACTGAATGCCAACAAGTGAGATCAAACATTACCCAAGTCACATAAACTTATATATGCATACCCGAGGAGTGCCCTGCATGCATTCTAGGCCTAGTTTGGCAGCATAGTTTTTAAAATACCGTAGTATTTTGAGACCTTGGTATTGCAATGCCTGGGCAACACATACTACAGTTTTGGAAAACTGCATTTTTCTTAGTTTTTGGAAGACTACAGATATGTTTGGCTGGTACTGTTTTACCATAGTTTGACGGATTACTACACAGCTGAACCTAACCCAGCTATCAGTGGCGGATCTAGAACTTGACTGATCGTGAGGGCAATATTTTTTTTCTTAAAACACATTACAAATAGTTAATAAAGTACTGAATATACGTATGAATGAACTAGCAAAAAAAATCTGCCAATTGTATGGGGGGCCATGGCCCCACCACCCCACCCCTAGATCCGCCACTGCTAGCTACACCTAAGGAGCTACATGACCGGTTCAATCAGAGTTTGCTAAAGGACGCCCAGCTGATCGCTGATCTAGGAAGTCGTGGGCACAATCAATCATACTACATCGCGCACATGAATTGTGTTGGAGGAAATTGACTATTTATAATTAAGTTTGTTGGAATTTGATTATAACTACAAACTTCATTTCTTCTTGACAAAAAATGGCTAGGGACTAGATTGTAAGAGATGAATAGTGCTAGTGAAAAAGAAGAAGACCTCGCGTACACACGTCGTATACATGTACAGGTATAAAGATGATGATCGGCCCATAACTATCTACTCGTACATCGCTCCACGCCTCCATCTATACCTAGCCGTCGCAACTCATCAGGCAGCGCCGCCGCCTCCTCAACCCTAGGCGCATTTAATTCATCATCTGGTGCCCCGGCCACCAGCCGCTGGCAAGTCAGGTCCCGGCCCAGCAGTTCCTAATGTTCAAGCGAACATCCGGCTAGCCGCTCACAATTCTTCGACGCTGTTTCTAATCTTTCCATTGTCAAAAGTAATAAAACAATGAGCATCGTTGCACCTAAGAAAGGATCGTAGCAAATCCTACAGAAAAATAGGATCGCTGCATCTAGCACTGGGACCATGCATTTTTTTCTGTCGTATTTGTTCTGTGTGTGTAGCAATCGATCTGTATCGACATGTAATGCACGTACACGTGGGATCTTTTTCATTTTCCCCTAGCATTGATCATCTCTTACGCTCCAGCCCCTGGTTAACGTTTTATCAAGAAGAAATAAACTTTGTAGTTATAATCAAATTCCAACGAACTTAATTATAAATAGTCAATTTCTTCATTGTGTTGATGGGCTCAATCAATCGAGCAGGGTAGCGCATACCTTTCTCGTGAACTTCATTTCTCCATGGTAGCATGAGAAGATGGATGAACTGCACGAGGATGGCTGGAAAATGGGCTCACAAGAAAAAATAGCAGGGGAGAGCCAAGTAACGCTAGCGTTTTTCTGTTTATGAAAAAATGGTCCCAACCTCTTTTTCTAATATAGCAAAAAAAAAACCATGGTTTCAAGAAAACTACAGTTTCTAAAACTGCCGCATCTGTTCGTGTCAAACACATCAAAGTATATAAAACAGTGGCTTTATCGAAAACCACGGTATTTCTTGTAAAACTGCAAAAATACTTTGTTGCCAAAACACAGCCCTAGCATATATGTCTTGGTCTTGATCCGGTTTAGGGTGAACAATGTGGTTTGAAAATGGTTTAAAAAAATATGTGCCTTCACGCGAAGTAAATCCATATTTCCTGCGGAAGGAAAAAAATATGTTTTTTTCTTTTTCGAGAGGCACGACCGTACCTCTGGCGAAAACAAATCCATGCCTCCACGTGAAGTAAACCCGTGCCTTTCGCGTAAAGAAAAAACGTGTTCCTTTCTGAGAGGCACGACTGTGCATCTTGCAGAAGCAAATGCTTGACTCCACATAAAGTAATTTTATGCCCCTCGTGGAAAGAAAAAAAAAGAAAACACATTTTATGCCTCTCGCGAAAAGGAAAAAATATAAAATGTGTTATTTCGCACACTTTTTTTTCAAAAATTTATTTGGGTCCGAATCCTAAGAAAAGCCCGGGGAAGCAGAAAAGCTGAAATAAACTGATTTTTTATCTAAAAGTCGAAAATGCGTAAAAAACAAAATCCGTACGAAGCGCTAGAGTGCGACACGTGACGGCAGTTGAGAGCGCGCCAAGTGGCGCGCTCCCAGCCCACCCCAAGTAACCCTTGCGAGGGCTCACGAAAGAGTACTCTTCAATTAGTTGCTCTCACGTTCACACCAACTCCCGTTCCGCGCCTAAGGGCCTTTTCTTTCTTTAATAAAGAAGCACCGGTTTTAGTTATTTTTTTCTCGTTCCCTACATGCGCACCTGCGGCGACTATATCTTGCTTAGCGTGAGTGCTCCTTCCGTCTTGCTGAAGGTTTTGCCCCCGTGCCGTAGCTACTGGCCCGACCCATTTTTCATCATTTTTTCCTTCGCTAGGACTCGTTCGAATGAGATAGCTGGTTCGTTCGCCTAGCTCGATGGGTTGGTTGCTGAAAGGTTCGGTCCGGTTTTCCTTCTGTTTTTCAAAATTTATTTTTCCTTTTTCGTTTTTCTTTGTTAGTTCACGTTTTTTTGGTTTTGTCTTTTTTATCGGTCTTCTTCATTTCTTTCTAGGTTTTTACCCTTTTAAATTCATTTTTATTTGTTTCGTTCTCGGTTTTTATTTTGCTTTTGTTTATTTCTTTCTTCAGTGTTCTTTATTTCTTTCTTGGTTTCCACTGGTTTACTTTGTTTTTATTTGTTCTTTCTTGATTTTCTATGTTTTCATTCTTTTGAATTGGTTCCCTCGGGTTTTCATTTCATTTGTTTTGTTTTCTTTCTTTTTTGTTGAGTTTCTTTATGTTTCTTTGTTTTTTGTCGTTTTCATCGGTTTCTCTTTTTTTAACACATGTTAAATTTTTGTCAGTACACATTCGATATTTTTCGTATCCATCTGAAACATTTATTATATACACGTTTAACACTTTAAAATACTCCCTTCATCCCGAATTAGTTCTCTTATTGTCTAGGTACACACATGTTTTAATGTTAGATACGACAAATTTAAGAGAACTAATTTAGTTCAGAGGTAATACATGATTAACATTTTTTGAGAACGTATATATTTTATGACTTGTTTATCCCAAACACATTTTATATTTTTGTATATATCTAATTTATTTTTCTAATGCAAGTTAACATTTTTCAAATACAATATTATGATTTTTTTAGTACATGGTCAACATTTTTTCTATACACATTTAACATTTTCCAAATAATTTATTAACATTTTTTAAATACAAGATTGACATTTTCTTGATTATATCATCAAAAAATTTCTATAGACATTAAAAAAAATCAAGTGCATGATTAACATTTTATTAATAATTGTTTAACATTGTTTAAATACATGCTCAACCTTTTCACACACATTGTATACATGAGAAACATTTTCTCTATACACATTTAACATTTTTCAAATGCTTGGTTAAAAGTATTTGTTTATATAAATCATACTTTCTAATATGTTTATTTAGAATATTTGAAAGGATAAGAAAAAGTAAAATAAAGCAAAAAAGAAAAAAGAAAAACTGAGAAAAACGAGGTTGTGGCCTCCAGCACGCCTGGGCAACCTTCTTGAAGGTGGAGGTTCCATGAATTTTTTCTTTGTGGAATTTATGATTTTTTTATATGTTTACATCTTACAAAACGGGATCCTATTTTTTCTTTTAGCAAACAATAATTGGATGGCCCGAAGCACACACATGAGCGTCAGGTCGCACAAGTAGCGCTTAAGGCACTGAAGAGAGGCTCTCTGTGTTAGCATCATATCGCGTCTCGTCTTCTCGAACTCCAATTGTCCACGACGCACAAAAAAAAAATCCAATGTCCAAACCTAACACGGCGGCCACGGGGATCCGCGCCAGCTTTCCCCGCTGGCGCGATTTGGGAGAATTAGGAATGTTCGGCATTGGGGATGGAACATGATGGATTCTAGGATGGCCATGTCAGGCGCGCGTCGGCAGCATGCTAATTGATTTTTCCTTTTTAAATGGGCACTTGCACCTTTGGACTCCTACGTTTTCAGAATCCAGCGAAGCAAAGAAGCCCAAAGGTGCAAGTACCCATTTGAAAAGGAAAAAACAATTTTATTAATCAATAGTCATTCTTGGATTAGATGATTTTTCTTCATAGTGAAAAAGTAGAATGAGAAAGAATGAACCTTAAACTCAGCCTCAGAATTTATAAAGTCGACGGATTTTCCTTTTGCTACACTCCGCACGCGCAACCTCAGAGATTTTGCTAGTTCAATGTGAAAACAGAGCCTTTATGTCCAGCTAAAATATTTAGACATGATGCAACCGATCCACTGATTCAGCCACGACATTCAAAACCATGAACATGTGCAGTAACAACGCAGTTTCTATCTTAAACAGATCATTGTGGTCGGTGCACAAGCAAATACAAATACTCCGTATATGCATCGCAATATAAATAGGCAGTTCCTAATGACAACAAAAAGCAAAGTGCTTTCCATTGAAGAAATACATCGACAACTGAAACCCATCCAATATGTTTACATTGCATATTCTGAAACCTCATTTATAAAGCCAACGCATTCAGCATAAACTTGCTAAGCTGCTGTAAATGACGAGGAAGTGAATATGTTACCTAATCGACAAAGGACTCAACCATAGCACCTTCAGCAAACACATGCTGAAACTCGTACCGCAGGCAGAGGTTGCAGATTTGAAGTCCCTCCAATTTAGCGTTCTAGTATATTTTATTACTGGAGCAAGGAAATATTCAGGGATTTACTCTGTTCAGCTTCACCAGTCCACCGTATTGCACAGAATTTCTGGTAGCAATAGATAGCAGACGAAATTTTCAGGCAACTGACCAGTACTCATTGACCAGACAACAATTCAGGGATTACTGTATATCTTCAAGCGTAGCACTTTTTCCTAAGAGCTGATTTATCAAGTAAGCAATTAAAATCTGCAGTCTCTTCTAAATATTTCCGTTCGATGTGTGTGACCGGTACTCCTCGACCAGCTTGCGAAAGAGAGATCCTTCAGTTTCCATGAGCTTTGTAGGTTTGTCATACTCCACTACTTTCCCTGGAAGTGTTCATATATAGCTCATCAGTATATGGGAAAGATCCAGAATACATTTCGCTTCAACTACAGTTTACGCATTCCATATTAATTTCAGGTCAATAAGACGATGAGTTCTATAAACAGGTCACTATATGTTTCTTATAGATACATACCGTCGCTCATTGTAAGTACCATATCGCAGTCCATAACTGTTGGTATACGGTGGGCCACTGTAATAACAGTGGAATATTGGAATTCTGTTCGGATCGTTTTCTGAAGGATAGCATCTGTTGCATTGTATATAGAGGCTGTCGCTTCATCAAGAACCAAGATGCGGCATCTTCTCAGAAGTGCGCGTCCCAGACAGAAGAGCTGCCTTTGGCCCATACTCCAGTTCGACCTGTCTTGCACAACTATTATGACGAGATCTTGATCAGTACTATGAATGAGACAGTTCCAACACCATGCTAGCAAAAGGATATAGCTAAATATGTCTAGGATTACTAACATTTTGACATATTTATTGTCACATGTATTTTCACACCTATTTTCAGTTTCTGAAATCATTTGTTACAGCTGAATTTTCTGTTTAGCCAATTTATTGTTTTCAAAAATAAACTACATAAACCAAAAAATAGATGAAGTGAAGTTTCCTACCATGTGAATCCAATCCCTGTTCCTTCTCCCGGACAGCTTCAAGAAGTTGACATTTGTCAAGAACCTGCAGCATAATAACAATTAGAGTAACCACATTAGTGATTCCCTTTGAAATGTACATATGCCATAAACTAAGAAACAGGGGCTCTAAGCCTAAGCTCAGCTTCAACAGGTGTAGCTTTACACTCCTACCAGGCCATCACCCTTGTTTGAGTTCTCCTGAACTAAAATTTGGTGCATATTTCTTCAATCAGTAAAAAATTGTCTAGTTCCACCTAGGCAATCTAGTTTTACTTTCTGAAAGCGCTAGGTATATCAAAGTAACTGGGCTGAACTGCAACAATACTAAAAGAGGACTGCCTCATGATTAAAGATCACATCAGGTTCTTGTTATGGGGGGACCAACGGCCTGTACATATATACATGTACATGTGGTAACTGTGCAGGAAACCTCTGGGGAAAATACGCAGGCTATGCATGGAAAGTGATATAGTTCTTGACACCCCCCGCCCCTGGCCTTGGATCCAGAACACTGAGTTTGGAGAGATAAAATCACTGTTGAAAGCCACGAGCCACAAGACTAGCTTTGTAGCGCTCAAGAGAACTATCAGAGAGAGTCTTAACCTTGTAGACCCACTTACAAATGATTGGACAAACATGGGGAGGAAGAGAAAAAGATCCCACGTGTCAGTACGCTTAAGAACAGTAACTCATCTGCCTTCGCAAGCTGCCATTTGGATGAACACCAACATCATGATAAGAAGTTCGCTCTAGTACAACTACGCTAGTGCTAGAAAAAACACAACAGTCATCAGACGGAAGCAGGCGATGACGTAAGCCACAAGTAGGCTGAGTCAAGGAAGATGGCACATGAGAACCAGATGGCTCATTAGTAGAATCATCCACAACACATGGACAACGAGTATAATAGTGAGAAAAGGAGGGAAGAATAGGAGGAAGAGGCGCATCGATCATCAACATTTTCAAGAAGATGACGATGCTTACGCTCAGCCACACCATTTTGAGCATGAGCGCCAGGATAAGAAAACCGAGAAAGAGTACCCTACTCAGCAAGGACACCACATAACATCTTGGAGATATATTCTCCAATAGAGTCAGCATGAAATAGGCGAATAGGCGTAGAAAACTGATTGTGAACCATGGCGGCAAAACACTTATATAGAGAGATAACCTCACTGCAAGAAGGCATAAACTAAAGCCAAGTATAGCAAGAGAAATCATCTATAAGATACCAAAGGAGTAATATAGTATCGATGGCCCCCTTCCGAAACGAAGGGGGCCAGACCCCATACATCAGAATGAACTAAATCAAAAGGATGTTAAGCACTGACTCACTAGTATGATAAGCTAATTGAATCTGTTTGCCAAACCTACAAACCTGACACTCTAAAGAGATTTCTCCTAAGACAGACCCTAGAAGACCTCGAAGAACTAAAGACCACAGACAAGAACCAAAAAGATGACCTAGTCAATGGTGCCACTGCTGAAAGGAACCAGTAGGTAAAGCGACAGAAGCAAAGGGATTGGCGACAATGGTGGCAACGGAAGGAACGTGAAGCCAGTCTAACTCCCAAAGACCCCGAGAGTCATGATGGCGACGCCCAACACCAAGCAGGGTACACGTGCGACCATCCTAAACAAAACAAGAATCAACGTCAAGAATGACGTGACAACCATAATCAGTAAGCTGACCAATAGAAAACAGGTTCATGGTAAGTCAGGGAACATGAGCAACATCAGTAACAGAAAAAGAAGAAGTGTTTAGAGTTCCTTGACTAGCAACAGAAAGAGGAGTACCATCATCTGTGAGAACATGAACAGGAAAATTGAGAGGTCTAAGAGGAGGTGTAAGCATCAAAAGACAAATGAAAAGAAGCTCCATAATCCAGAAACTACAGATGTACCTGACCTATGTAGGTGGTGCTCACGGAGTGCCAGAAGCATTAGTCACAAAACCTATAGTACTCGCCAAAGAAGAGCCTGAAAGGGCAAGCAGACGCTTAACTCTCACAATATCCTGCTCAATCAAGACAATGGGTGAGGGCCTCGCAGTAGAAGCACGGTCCCAGAAGAAGATGTGTGTGCTTTGTTGCACATGTCCCGCTTCTTCGTGAAGCAATCAGAGTTGGGGTGACCATCCTTGTTGCAGTAGCCACAGTGAGCATGAGAGCGACCCTCACCACCACCGGAGGAGTTGGTAGGAGTGCCAGAGCATTGGGCGAGAAAGAGCCGATGCACCATACACCGTAACAGGAGTGTGAACAACGAGCACAAAGGGAGAGCCTCAAGTAAACCAGCACCACGTAGGCGAGACTCCTCAGCACAAATCTCAGAAAGCGCCTCCACAAGAGAAACACAACCACGAGCAAACAGCTGAGCGTGCATTGTGGAGCCGAGACAAGAACTTGTAGACATGATGAAACTCCTTACTCCTAGTCTGATTGCACAACCTAGCCACATTCGAAAGTACCACGACGAGCAGTGCGAAGAGAGTCAAGTTGGCGCTAGATAACAAAACTTTGTGCATAGAAATCATTAAAAGTGGAGGCACCCTGCTAAAGAGCATGCTCCTGGCGGACCACAAACAAGTATAAGGCACCACCAGAGGGCTGTTAGCGCTGGCGAAAACGGGTCCACATCTCGAAGACGGTAGTGAGGCCCATAAAGTTAGAGGCAAACTGAGGCAGAACACTATATGTGAGAGCAACAACGACATGAGCATCATCATCAAATCAATAAGTATAAGCAGATAGAGCATCATGGTAAGTGGGAAGAGCCTCCTCATATGTCAGCACCTTCTAGTCAAACCACAACATCATCATCAACCTTAGTTGCATTCGCGGCAAGAGCCGGTGTCACCGGGGGGTAGGAGTCACAAGAGGAACCATGTGCGGCGAACATGGGATCTCACCAGAAAGAACACCCTAGAGAAGAATGCCACGCATATGAATGCACATAAAGGCAACAACTCAGTGTAGTTAGCACCACCAATAATTATCGGGCAATGAGGGATGGCAACATAGGCCGACGACGAAGGCATGGTATTTGTTTTTTGCGGGAGGAGTAGGCGATGCATCGAGAGGCCGACAGTTGGTGGCCAGGAGACACAATTGTGGACCAGATTGAACTGGGGGGCAGGACGACATGAGGAGGGTGTCGGTTCAAAATTAGGAGACGACGAAGGCGGGTGGTGGTGCGTGTCTAGGAAGGCGACGGTGTAATCCGGTGGGGATAGGGCAGTGCAGATCGAGGAACTGGTGAGATGGATCGGGGCGCAGTTGGCAGGACGGGGCAGATCGAGCAAGACACGTTGGGTCGAGCAAGGCAGGTTGGGTGGCATTGGTTGAATAGGGGCAGGAAGAGAGGAAGCAGCCACAGAAGAGAACTGCCGCAGCTAGCAACATAGCCATCGAAGACGAGGAAGCGACGGCGCGCGAGAGGATCAAGCACGAGTTGACCATACAAAAAAGAACTAGGGCTCTAATACCATGTTAGTAAATATGCAACTTGTATTTCCTAGGAGCCAAGGGACTATAGGGTTTAGGGTTTTAGGGTTTAGGGTTTAGGGTTTAGGAAACCCCTCGCACAACGGGGAAACACATGCTATACATGGAACATAATATAACTCTTTCGGTAATGATACCTTGTCATCATAATCTTATCTTATCATTGAGTAAGATGAGAAAAGTCAACATTGTTAGTTGTGTATAATCTTACCTCCCATATTTGTTCATCTAAGAATTGCCCAAGAGGATCTAGATTGTATCTTATTGTACCCTGAAAAAGTGTTGGATCTTGTGGAATGATACCCAAACGTGAGCGCAGATCATGTAAGCCTATCATAGAGATATCCACAGAGTAAATAATTACTTTCCCTTCGGCAGGTTCAACAAGACGAAACAATGCACCAATTAAGGTTGTCTTCCCACTTCCTGTTCGACCAACTATACCAATCTTATCTCCACCTTCAAACTTGCAAGTGATTCCATGTAGTACAAGTGGAAGATCTATCCTATACCTGATCTGTCAAATGAAAATCAATTGCATACATCTGTAAGAAGTGTTAAACAATTTTTTACCTTGTAAGGTGTACATGTAAATATTTATATCAGATTACCTTCAAATCCCTAATCTCCACATTGCCATTTTGGGGCCAATCTGGTAACGGTCGATTTTCTTCAACAACTTCTGTTGCTTCACTTTGTATGTCCATGTACTGGTTCACCCGTTCGACTGATATTATTTGATTCCCAAGGTTGCATTGGAATTGAATAGAGGCAACAAACATAATGTTTAAGGAAAGACCATAAGACAATGCCATTCCCACAAAACCTGTGAAGGTACCAAAGCGAGGAATTAGTTCTACTATTTGTAATATTAATGTCCTTGGAATTAATTCTACTATGATAGTATCAAATACTTTATTTAGTTAATTTCGACACATGAGCATTAGGACTAAAACTGCATCTTCATAAAAGATACAAGCCTATACATAAAATCATCAGAACAAGTGGTAGCTTGAGAACGTATGGTGTTTTATA
Source organism: Aegilops bicornis (assembly GCA_021605145.1). NCBI lineage: Eukaryota > Viridiplantae > Streptophyta > Magnoliopsida > Poales > Poaceae > Aegilops > Aegilops bicornis. Next base: position 118,510,002 of record CM038675.1, on the reverse strand, counting down.
TTCACCTTATTTTGCCTGGCAGAATGCAGCAAATGTATTTTTGTTGGAACAATAAACATTATTACCTCAGTTCATATATACAAGGCGTTATAGAACACATTCAGTTGAAAATTTATAACTTTGACAATAACTCCCTCTGTCCCAAAATAAGTGTCACTGATTTAGTACAAAGTTGTACCAACATATAAGTAAAAAGTATTTGCACTCATAGGTCAAAATACTATCATTAGATTTTTCATTAATATTATTTTCATACTATAACTCTCTTCTAGTTTTCTACAAACATATACATATAAAAAGTACAGTTCAAATAAGTTTGCCAGACACCCATGTCATGTGTGAAACGACATCTATTTACGAGTGGAGGAGTCAATGAAAAGGTACCAACATTTACGTGTCAATGCATCAAAGATCTAACACCTTTTGCAAATCAGATACAAGCAACGATGGCCATAGAATGAGCTGGCTACTCAATTTTGTCCAAATATTTCAATCACCATGGTGTTCATATAATTGCTTACCAGGGCTAAAGGTTCCTTGAGGAAGAAGGGCCATGACGAAGGCAGAAAAAGAAAGAACTGCGGCGCTCATTATCTCCAGACGTTGAATCAACCATTCAGTTGCTGCAAAATTATAGAAATATGGACTGGCATTCCTGTCAACAAGATCCAAATTTTTAGCAAAGAAACGATCTTCTTCCTCAAAGGCCCTTATTGTTATAGCCCCTGAAATCGATTCACCCAAGTGATTTGCTAGAGCAGACTTGGTAGTACCATTGATCCGCATCAATTCCTTGGCCGAGGCAAGATAGTACCTCACTACAGGAATCGCACCCTATGCCGACGGCCAGGGCCGTCGGCATAGCCCTGACTAGCCGTCGGGACAGGCCTATGCCGACGGCCCCCGTCGGCATAGGGCCGTCGGCAACATATCCGTCGGCGTGGCCGGATGACCGTCGGCATAGAGAACGGCCGTCGGCATAGTCCCTATCCCGACGGTGGTCGTACATCTATGCAAGCGACATCGGCGCCGACAACGCCATCGCTTAACGGCGGTTGCCGTCAATCGGCGAAAGCAACGGCTCGCCACGTGGCACCCTATCTATGCGGCACGGCCGTCGCTTAGTTAACGTCGCCGACGGCCAGCCGTCGGCATAGGTGCCACGTGGCGGCAATTAGGCTACCGCGGGACGCCACGTGGCACACCTATGCCGACGGCGGCCGTCGGCTTAGTCGAACGTCGCCGACCCGGGCCGTCGGCATAAATGCCTGAGCTCCCGATTCTTGGCCGACGTGGCACCATATGCCGACGGCTTAGCCGTCGGCGTAGTTTGAAAGCTATGCCGACGGCTACCCCGTCGGCATAGGTGCCACGCGTCAGCAACAGGGAGCTCACGACAGTCCTATTCCGACGGCATAGCCGTCGGCATAGTTTGCTTCGATTTTTTTCTTTTTTCATTTGTTTTCAAATCAGTTCAATTCAAATAACTTGACACATATATAACAAAGACATATCAAAGACATATCAAAGAACGTAAGCATAAGCATCATCACACACACAAGTCTCTAAATGATCATCACCACACACAAGTCATCTCAAGCATCATCACCACACACTAGGCTTAAGCGCCAGGACGTCGAGCACCGCGGAGGTCGTCACCGCCAAGATCACCGAAGCCCAGGTCGTCACTGCTAGCGGCAGCGGTACCGCCAAGACCGCCTCCACCTCCGCCTCTGTGGATCGGAGTGGTCGGGCTCCGTGTCTCCGGAGTGCTGCGAAGACCACCGCCAACGGTAGATCCATCTGTTCTCGGATGTTGAAAAGACATATTAATGGGATATATGATCGTGTTGAAAGGCATGACATGCTTGGGGTGAATAGATTGGGGATGAACTAACCGGCGAGGGGCCGATTACGTGCCACAAACTCCTCAAAGGTCGTGACCTTTGGTTGTGTTGGAGGGCATTGTCTTGGCTGAATCGAGGACACCGCCGGCCGCCATTTCTGAAAAGCCTGCTCCGGTGGCGATCCCTCTCCACTTGGTGTTCATGAAGCCTCGATGCCACGCCATGGTCTCTGGGCGTGTGTACTCCATGTAGGTCTACCAGATGACATGATGGAACTCATAAAACTACTAGATGCGGAAAATAAAGTGAGCAATGAAGATAAGAGGAAAATACTTACAGATTGTTGCTCTGAAAGAGGGACCGTGAACTGGACCCGGCTGGCTCATGCGGCTGGCTCGAGGCTCGGGTCGATCCGGAAAGCCGTGTGTAGGAGATAGTCGGAGTGACCACAAGATTGAGAATCGCCTCCCGACCGTGCTCCTTGGGCCCCATGCTCACCACCGCCTGGCCATCCAGATCCGCCGCAATGGGGTCAGTGTGTCGAGGATGTAACTCAGACACTGCTGGAGTAGGCCTCCTTCCTCCACGCGGTCTTCTTGCCGTAGTACTTGGGCTCGCCAGGCTTGGGGTCCTTCCGCGTATGGGCGATCTCCCACGCCTGCATGTGTGAGAGCGGCCGCCTGATTCTCCTCCTGCACCACCAAGCAGGATGTTAGTCATACATAAGAAAGTGATGGTAAATAGAAGAAGAAGAATGTTTAATGGGGTTAGTCATACATTAAGCGCTTTGTGGAGATAGTGGTTTCGGTTTCTCGAGCATGTACTCCCTCATTCCCTCGGTTAGCCTTATTTTTGATTCTCATAGCCGCCTGTGCTCCAAATTTATCACACCAAAGATCCACCAATGCCGCCCAGACTCGTCTTTTCCATAACACCAATTTGGACACACCTACATAATAAAAGCATAATGGCATGTCAACATGAAACGGTGAAATGTACCACATGGTAATGAAAGCATAATGAAAGCATAATATATGAAAGCATAATGAAAAATCTTTTATACTTATCGCCAAGTACTCGTGCCTCTCCAAGGTAATGCCCATCCTCCGCGCTTCTTCCTTGGTCATCTTCACACCAAGAACGTCGTGGTAGTATGTCGAGATGGCCACATAGCGCACCTCGTACTGCATCTGGCGGGCCTTCTTCTTGCATTAGTAGCGACCTTGATCACAGTCCGCTCTAGCCACATGCTCAGGAAGAACTCGATAGAATTTCTACAATCATGCATGAAACAAGAATGGAAGAAGCCATGAGTTAAATCATTCATGAAACTAGAATGGACTTGTGCTTCTGAAGAGAACTCACCCAGAAAGTAGTGGTCACGGCCTTGGCATGGGTCTCATGGTCCGCGTGGAGGGCCGCTTCCCAGTGGTCCCAGCTCGTGGCCAAAACCCGACAGTCCGGCTGCTCGTTGGATCCGGACAAGACAACCCGGCCAAGATAACTTCAACAAGACGGTGATGAGGCCGTTGGGAATACGGACCCCTTTAGAATATATCCGATTCTCGCAAAAGAATGAACTATTAGCATGTGACAAGCAAAATAAATAACAACCGGAATATGCATGTGACAAGTAAAATAATGAACCGCTTACTCTTTTCCGTGGGCTCAATGAGCCACTTCGCTCCTCGATGGCAGTGAACCTGCTTTAGTAGCTGCGTTGCCACGCAGCCATCCCTTGTTGTCAACCCCTTCCCATCACCACCATCATCCCCGCCACCACCCCCTCCTCGCCTTGCCTCTCCTCCCCAACCTCCTCCTCCTCCTCCTCCTCCTCCTCGCGTGCCTCCTCCTCCACCTCCTCCTCCTCCTCCTCCTCCTCCTCCCCCCTAGAGTGTACCTCACTAGAGGAGGGTACCTCAATAGAGGAGGGCCTCGAAGACAACACCCCTAAGTCGGTGAGGGTGCGCTCTTTCTGGCCGCGACCCCTATAGTGGCTCTCCCCGGCACCTCGTCCTCTAGAGGCTCTCCCCGCCCCTCCTCCTCTAGGGGCACCTCTCCCTCGACCTCCCTGTGAGGAGTCATCGTCAAGTAGCCGAGGGGAGGATTACGTGCTCGACCACTCCGACTAGGCAGCCGACGACCTTGCGTAGGGAAACCCACGCCGTCGGCCTTCCCTTGCCCATGTTCCACGAACCTGCATTGAAAAGAGAAAAGCAATTAGTAAATTAATGAAATGAAGAAAAAGGCATGATAATAAACACATTAATAAAAATGCATAAAAAGGCATATTCCTAAACTTGAAACGTACAACTGCTAGAACCCATATGAATCATCACTGTTGTAACCTCTTTCTCGGTCCGTCTCATCATCACTATCAATCATATCATCTTCGTTGTCCGACGGAGATGGAGGCTCTTCCTCCTCGTCAGCGTCTTCGTTTAAATTTTTTTGCAAGATATGCAACATATAGCATCTCATCTAACCAATTTTTTTTACTACCTATCTCACTATCTATCTAACTATCTAACTATCTACCTACTAACTATCTCACTATCTATCTAACTATCTACCTATCTAACTATCTATATAACTATCTATCTAACTAGGTATCTAACTATCTAAATATCTATCTAAATACCTATCTAACTAGCTACAAAATTACTAAAAAAACACTAAAAATACATAAAATTTTCACCTTCGAGAGGGCCGGCGGAGTTGGGGCGGAGGCGCGGAGTCGGGCGGGAGGTCGACGGGGTTCGGGCGGGAGGCCGAGGGGGTCGGGCGGCGTCAAGGGGGGGTCGAGGCGGGTAAGTGGTCGGGGGCGAGGCGGGCGGCGTGGGGCGCCATGAGTCGAGGCGGGCGGCCGGCCTGGGTCAGGCGGGGTGGCTCGGGGTCAGGCGGGAGGCGTGACGGCGGCTCGGGGTGGGGCGCTGGTTGAGCGGGAGGCGGGGCGCCGGGTGTGCTGGGCGGGGTGGCAGGGCGGTGGCGTGCTTTCAGTGGCGGAGGAGGTGGGCGGACGGTAGGGGTCGGGTCGGGTGCGGTTGAGGGAGAAATGAGTGGAGGAGGTCGGGTGCGGTGAGGATAAGGTTGGTCCTATCTTGTGGCATGGCCGTCGGCATAGACTGGGCCCCACATGTCAAGAGCCCGGGGAGTGGATAGCGTGCACATATCTTGCACAGGCCGTCGGCATGGGTGGTGGAGCCTATGCCAGCTAGGCCGTCGGCATATATGCAAACCACAATTTTTTTTAAATAGTCCCACCTCGCCGAGGGGAAAGCAATTTGACCTGTTTAAATAGTTCACTAATCCACACGTTACAAGCTCCGGTATTCATTAGACTTATATGAATATTATTAAATACTCGGAGCGCCTCGGTGTGCCCCCTCACGGTCGGCGCGCCTTGGCACCGGAGGCGGGGACGGGGCACTGGGGGGGTAGCAATGCCACCGGGCGTCGTCTGGGCCCTCATACATGCGGGTGGTGTGGTGGCATGTCCGAAGAGGCGGCATGCGTGTCAGGTGTGCCCCCCCTCACAGACGGCGCCGCCCTTGGCACTGGAGGCGGGGCGGGGCACTTTGGGGGGGTAGCAATGCCACCGGGGCGTCGTCTGGGCCCCTCATACATGCGGGTGGTGTGGTGGCATGTCCGAAGAGGCGACGCAGCGTGTCCGGTGTGCCTCACGACGCGCCGCCGCCGCACTGGAGGGGGGAACGGACGCGCCGGGTCTACACGGAGGGGATCTTGCCGTGGGTCTGTCCCGGATGTTGCTCCGAAGTGTTCCTATGGGCTGACCTCACACAACCGGGTGGAGAGGCCCACTCGTCAAATTCTGTCCGTGCAAAGTCAAAGGGCTAGATCCGGTGGTCAAACGCTGCTGAGGTTAGGCGGGGCCAGGGGCCACAGGGGGTAGCAATGCCACCGGAGGCGTCGCATCGGGCCCCTCATACATGCGGGGTGGTGTGGTGGCATGTCCGAAGAGGCGACGCGTCTCGGTGTGGCCCCCTCACGACGGCGATGACACGGTAGTAGGCGTTCTGCGGAAGCGATGCGGCGTGAATATTATTAAATACCGGAGCGCGATAAAATCATAAGTTTTTACATGACGTGGGCACATGTGCTATAGGACCGATGGTAATTTTTCATAATTTTTCGTGATGGAGAAGTATCTGAACACTTCCCTCTACGCGGATTGCTCTTGGCGTCTCTGTTGTGGCCGTGACCTCCGGGGGCTAGCATACCGTCAAATCTTGCGTAGGCGGCCTCTCACAAGTCTGGAAGTATTGTGGCGGTTGCAAATGCCCGGCACGCGTCTCCGGGGTGTGCCCCCCCTGTTGGAAATATGCCCTAGAGGCAATAATAAAAGCATTATTATTATATTTCCTTGTTCATGATAATTGTCTTTTATTCATGCTATAACTGTATTATCCGGAAATCGTAATACACGTGTGAATACATAGACCACAATACGTCCCTAGTGAGCCTCTAGTTGACTAGCTCGTTGGTCGACGAGATAGTCATGGTTTCGACTATGGACATCAGATGTCATTGACAAGCGGGATCACGTCATTAGGAGAATGACGTGATGGACAAGACCCAATCCTAAGCATAGCACAAAGATCGTGTAGTTCGTTTTGCTAGAGCTTTTCCAATGTCAAGTATCTCTTCCTTAGACCGTGAGATCGTGTAACTCCCGGATACGGTAGGAATGCTTTAGGTGTACCAAACGTCACAACGTAACGGGTGACTATAAAGGTGCATTACGGTATCTCCGAAAGTGTCTGTTGGGTTGACACGGATCGAGACAGGGATTTGTCACTCCGTATGACGGAGAGGTATCACTAGGCCCACTCGGTAATGCATCATCATAATGAGCTCAAAGTGATCAAGTGTCTGGTCAGGGGATCATGCATTATGGTACGAGTAAAGTGACTTGCCGGTAACGAGACTAAACGAGGTATTGGGATACCGACGATCGAGTCTCGGGCAAGTAACATACCGTCGACAAAGGGAATAGCATACGGGTTGCTTGAACCCTCGACATCGTGGTTCATCCGATGACAACATCGAGGCGTGTGGGAACCAACATGGGTATCCAGATCCCGCTGTTGGTTATTGACCGGAGAGCGTCTCGGTCATGTCTCAAGCATGTCTCCGAACCCGTAGGGTCTACACACTTAAGGTTCGGTGACGCTTAGGGTTAATAGGAAGACTTGTATGTGATTACCGAATGTTGTTCGAGTCCGGATGAGATCCCGGACGTCACGAGGAGTTCCGGAATGGTCCGGAGGTAAAGATTTATATATGGGAAGTCGTCAAGCGGACAGGAAAAGTTTCGGGTCATATCGGTATTATGGAGGGTCCACCGGAAAGGTTAGGAGGACCACGGGAGGGGCCACCCCTTCGGGGCCACTTGGGCTGCGTGGGAGGCAGCCAGCCCCTGATGGGCTGGGCGCACCTCCCTTGGCCCATGCGCCTAGGGGTTGAGGGAACCCTAAGGGGCGCCCTTGCTTGGGGGCAAGCCCTCCCTTAACGCCGCCCCCCCTCTAGATGCATCTAGAGGGGGCCGCCTCCTCCTCCCTTCCCTATAAATAGAGGGGTGAGGGAGGTGCAAACACCATTGAAGGCGCAGCCCTCCCTCCCAACACCTCTCCTCCTCCGCATAAGCTTGGCGAAGCCTCGCCGAGAACAACACTCCATCCGCATCACGCCGTCGTGCTGCCATTGGAGTTGTCTTCCTCAACCTCTCCTTCCTCCTTGCTGGATCAAGACGAAGGAGACGCCATCGTCTCCGCACGTGTTGAACGCGGAGGTGCTGTCCGTTCAGCACTTGGTCATCGGTGATCGGAATCACGTTGAGAACGTCTTCATCATCACCACTCCCTCGAACGCTTCCGTACTCGATCTACAAGTGGTATGTAGATGCAAACTCTCTCTCTTGACTCGTTGCTTAGTAGAACTCATAGATGGATCTTGGTGAAACCGTAGGAAAAATTTTAATTTTCTACAACGTTCTCCAACAGTGGTATCAGAGCTAGGTCTATGCGTAGTTCTCTATTGCACGAGTAGAACACGATTTAGTTGTGGGCGTGGATCTTTTCAATTTACTTGCCGCTACTAGTCTTATCTTGCTTCCGCGGTATTGTGGGATGAAGCGGCCCGGACCAACCTTACACGTACGCTTACGTGAGACCGGTTCCACCGACTAACATGCACTAGTTGCATAAGGTGGTCTGGCGGTGTCTGTCTCTCCTACTTTAGTTGGAGCAGATTCGATGAAAAGGGTCCTTATGAAGGGTAAATAGAAGTTGACAAGATCACGTTGTGGTTATTCAGAGGTAAGAAAACGTTCTTGCTAGAACCCAATTGCAGCCACGTAAAAGATGCAACAACAATTAGAGGACGTCTAACTTGTTTTTGCAGCAATTGTCATGTGATGTGATATGGCCAAGTTGTGATGAATGATGAATGAAACATTGTGATGTATGAGATCATGTTCTTGTAATAGGAATCACGACTTGCATGTCGATGAGTATGACAACCGGCAGGAGCCATTGGAGTTGTCTTTATTTTGTATGACTGCGTGTCATTGAAGAACGCCATGTAACTTACTTTACTTTATTGCTAAACGCGTTAGCCATAGAAGTAGAAGTAGTCGTTGGCGTGACAACTTCATGGAGGCACAATGATGGAGATCATGATGATGGAGATCATGGTGTCATGCCGGTGACAAGATGATCATGGAGCCTCGAAGATGGAGATCAATGGAGCTTTATGATATTGTCCATATCATGTCACTACTATATATAATTGCATGTGATGTTTATTATGTTTATACATCTTGTTTACTTAGAACGACGGTAGTAAATAAGATGATCCCTTACAACAATTTCAAGAAGTGTTTCCCCTAGCGTGCACCGTTGCTAAGTTAAAGTTCGTCGCTTCTAAGCACCACGTGATGATCGGGTGTGATGGACTCTTACGTTCACATACAACGGGTGTAAGACAGATTTACACACGCCGAAAACACTTAGGGTTTACTTGACGAGCCTAGCATGTACAGGACATGGCCTCGGAACACGGAGACCGAAAGGTCGAACACGAGTCGTATAGAAGATACGATCAACATGAGAATGTTCACCGATGATGACTAGTCCGTCTCACGTGATGATCGGACACAGCCTAGTCGACTCGGATCGTGTAACACTTAGATGACTAGAGGGATGTCTAATCTAAGTGGGAGTTCATTTAAATTTGATTAGATGAACTTAATTATCATGAACTTAGTCTAAAACTTTTGAATGATATGTCTTGTAGATCAAATGGCCAACGCTCATGTCAACTTGAACTTCAACGCGTTCCTAGAGAAAACCAAGCTGAAAGATGGCGGCAAAGAACTATACGGACTGGGTCCGGAACTTGAGGATCATCCTCATAGCTGCCAGGAAACAATATGTCCTAGAAGGACCACTAGGTGACGCCTCCGTCGAAGAACCAAGACATTATGAATGCTTGGCAGTCTCGTCTTGATGATTACTCCCTCGTTCGATGCGGCATGCTTTCTGACTTAGAACCGGGGCTCCAAAAGCGTTTTGAGCATCACGGAGCATATGAGATGTTCGAGGAGCTGAAACTTGTTTTCCAAGCTCACGCTTGGTCGAGAGATATGACATCTCCGACAAGTTCTATAGTTGTAAGATGGAGGAAAATAGTTCACATCGGTGAGCACATTCTCAAGATGTCTGGGTTTGCACAACCGTATGACCCAGTGAATATTAACCTCCCCGATGAGGCGGTCATTGACAGAATCCTCGATCGCTCCCACCAAGCTACAAGAGCTTTGTGATGAACTACAATATGCGGGGATGGTAAAGACCATTCTTGAAGTATTCTCTATGCTTTGAAGTCAGCCGAGGTTGAAATCAAGAAAGAACATCAAGTGTTGATGGTCAATAAGACCACTAAGTTCAAGAAGGGCAAGGGTAAGAAGAACTTCAAGAAGGACGGCAAGGAGGTTGCCGCCCGATAAGCAAGTTCTTGGGAAGAAGTCAAAGAATGGACCCAAACCCGAGACTGAGTGCTTTTATTGCAAGGGAGGGGTCCTCGAAGCGGAACTGCCCCAAATACTTAGCGGACAAGAAGGCCGGCAACGCCAAAGGTATATCGATATACATGTAATTGATGTGTACTTTGCCGATTACTCGTAGTAACTCCTGGGTATTTGATACCGGTGCCGTTGCTCATATTTGTAACTCACAATGAGGCTGCGGAATAAGCGGAAGCGGCAAAGGACGAGGTGACGATGCGCGTCGGGAATGGTTCGAGTCGATGTGATCGCCGTCGCACGCTACCTCTTCATTTACCTACGGGATTAGTTATGAACCTTAATAATTGTTATTTGGTGCCAAGTTTGAGCATGAATATTGTATCTGGATCTCGTTTAATGCGAGATGGCTACTCATTTAAATCCGAGAATAATGGTTGTTCTATTTATATGAGAGATATGTTTTATGGTCTTGCTCCGTTGGTCAATGGTTTATTCTTAATGAATCTCGGCGTAGTATTGCACATGTTTATAAGCGTGAATACCAAAAGATGTAAAGTTGATAACGATAGTCCCACATACTTGTGGCATCGCCGCCTTTGGTCACATTGGTGTCAAGCGCATGAAGAAGCTCCATCTCGATGGACTTTTGGAGTCTTTAGATTATGAATCATTTGACACATGCGAACCATGCCTCATGGGCAAGATGACCAAGACTCCGTTCTCCGGAACAATGGAGCGAGCAACCAACTTGTTGGAAATCATACATACCGATGTGTGCGGTCCAATGAGCGTTGAGGCTCATGGAGGATATCGTTATGTTCTCACTCTCACAGGATGACTTGAGTAGATATGGGTATGTCTACTTGATGAAACACAAGTCTGAGACCTTTGAAAAGTTCAAGGAATTTCAGAATGAAGTAGAGAATCAACGTGACCGAAAGATAAAATTCTTACGATCAGATCGTGGAGGAGAATATTTAAGTCACGAATTTGGTACACACTTAAGAAAATGTGGAATCGTTTCACAACTAACGCCGCTGGAACACCTCAGCGTAATGGTGTGTCCGAGCGTCGTGTCGCACTCTCATGGATATGGTGCGGTCTATGATGTCTCTTACCGATTTACCGCTATCATTTTGGGGATACGCTCTAGAGACAGCTACATTCACTTTAAATAGGGCACCGTCTAAGTCCGTTGAGACGACACCGTATGAATTATGGTTTGGGAAGAAACCTAAGCTGTCGTTTCTAAAAGTTTGGGGATGCGATGCTTATGTCAAGAAACTTCAACTGAAAAGCTCGAACCCAAGTCGGAAAAATGCGTCTTCATAGGATACCCTAAAGAAACCATTGGGTATACCTTCTACTTAAGATCCGAGGGCAAGATTTTTGTTGCCAAGAACGGAACCTTTCTGGAAAAAGAGTTTCTCTCGAAGAAGTAAGTGGGAGGAAAGTAGAACTCGATGAAGTACTACCTCTTGAACAGGATAGTAGTGCAGCTCAGGAAAGTGTTCTGTGATGCCTACACCAGTGAAGAGGAAATTAATGATGATGATCAAGGTACTTGGATCAAGTTGCTCTTGAACCTCGTAGGGTCCACAAGGACACGTTCCGCACTGCAGTGGTGCGGCAACCCTGTCCCGGAAATCATGTTGTTAGACAACGGTGAACCTTGAACTATGAAGAAGCGATGGCGGGCCCAGATTCCAACAAATGGCTAGAAGCCATGAAGTCGAGATAGAATCCATGTATGAAAACAAAGTGTGGACTTTGGTGACTTGCCGATGATCGGCGACGATAGAAAACAAATGGATTTTTAAGAAGAAGACGGACGCGGATGGTAATGTCACCATCTATAAAGCTCGACTTGTCGCTAAGGGTTATCGGCAAGTTCAAGGGATTGACTACGATGAGACTTTCTCTCCGTGGCGAAGCTTAAGTCCGTCCGAATCATGTTAGCAATTGCCGCATACTATGATTATGAGATATGGCAGATGGGCGTCAAAACAGCGTTCCTTAACGGATATCTTAAGGAAGAGCTGTATATGATGCAACCGGAAGGTTTTGTCGATCCTAAGAATGCTAACAAAGTATGCAAGCTCCAATGATCCATTTATGGGCTGGTGCAAGCATCTCGGAGTTGGAACATTCGCTTTGATGAGATGATCAAAGCGTTTGGGTTTATCTTGAGACTTATGGAGAAGCTGCGTTTACAAGAAAGTGAGTGGGAGCTCTGTAGCATTTCTCATATTATATGTAGATGACATACTTTTGATGGGAAATGATATAGAATTCTTGGACAGCATTAAGGCCTACTTGAATAAGTGTTTTTCAATGAAGGACCTTGGAGAAGCTGCTTATATATTAGGCATCAAGATCTATAGGGATAGATCGAGACGCCTCATAGGTCTTTCACAAAGCACATACCTTGATAAGATTTTGAAGAAGTTCAAAATGGATCAGTCCAAGAAGGGGTTCTTGCACGTGTTGCAAGGTGTGAGATTGAGCTCAGCTCAATGCCCGACCACGGCAAAAGATAAAGAAGAGATGAGTGTCATCCCTATGCCTCAGCCATAGGATCTATTATGTATGCCATGCTTTGTGTACCGGACCTGATGTAAACCTTGCCGTAAGTTTGGTAGGAAGGTACCAAAGTAATCCCGGCAAGGAACAACTGGACAACGGTCAAGAATATCCTGAAGTACTGAAAAGGACAAAGGACATGTTTCTCGTTTATGGAGGTGACGAAGAGCTCGCCGTAAAGGGTTACGTCGACGCTAAGTCGACACAGATCTGGATGACTCTAAGTCACAAACCGGATACGTGTATATGTTGAATGGTGGAGCGATGGCTGGTGCAGCTGCAAGCAAAGCGTTGTGGCGGGATCTACATGTGAAGCGGAATACATGGCAGCCTCGGAGGCAGCGCATGAAGCAATTTGGGTGAAGGACTTCATCACCGACCTAGGAGTCATACCCAATGCGTCGGGGCCGATCAAACTCTTCTGTGACAACACTGGATCTATTGCCCTTGCCAAGGAGCCCAGGTTTCACAAGAAGACCAGGCACATCAAGCGTCGCTTCAACTCCATCCGTGAAAATGTTCAAGATGGAGACATAGAAATTTGTAAAGTGCACACGGATCTGAATGTCGCAGATCCGTTGACTAAACCTCTCTCATGGCAAAACATGATCAACACCAGAACTCTATGGGTGTTCGATTCATCACAATGTAAACTAGATTATTGACTCTAGTGCAAGTGGGAGACTGTTGGAAATATTCCCTAGAGGCAATAATAAAAGCATTATTATTATATTTCCTTGTTCATGATAATTGGCTTTTATTCATGCTATAACTGTATTATCCGGAAATCGTAATACACGTGTGAATACATAAACCACAATACGTCCCTAGTGAGCCTCTAGTTGACTAGCTCGTTGGTCGACAGATAGTCATGGTTTCACGACTATGGACATCGGATGTCATTGACAACGGGATCACGTCATTAGGAGAATGACGTGATGGACAAGACCCAATCCTAAGCATAGCACAAAGATCGTGTAGTTCGTCTTGCTAGAGCTTTTCCAATCTCAAGTATCTCTTCCTTAGACCGTGAGATCGTGTAACTCCGGATACCATAGGAATGCTTTGGGTGTACCAAGCGTCATAACGTAATCGGGTGACTATAAAGGTGCATTACGGTATCTCCGAAAGTGTCATTGGGTTGACACGGATCGAGGCGAGGATTTGTCACTCCGTATGACGGAGAGGTATCACTTGGGCCCACTTTCGGTAATGCATCATCATAATGAGCTCAAAGTGATCAAGTGTCCGGTCACGGATCATGCATTACTGATGCAGTAAAGTGACTTGCGATAACTTGAGACTAAGCGAGGTATTGGGATACCGGCGATCGAGTCTCGGGCAAGTAACATACCGTCGACAAAGGGAATAGCATACGGGGTTGCTTGAACCCTCGACATCGTGGTTCATCCGATGACAACATTGAGGGCGTGTAGGAACCAACATGGGTATCCAGATCCGGCTGTTGGTTATTGACCGGAGAGCGTCTCGGTCATGTATACGCATGTCTCCCGAACCCGTAGGGTCTACACACTTAAGGTTCGGTGACGCTTAGGGTTAATAGGAAGACTTGTATGTGATTATCGAATGTTGTTCGAGTCCGTATGAGATCCCGGACGTCACGAGGAGTTCGGAATGGTCCGGAGGTAAAGATTTATATATGGGAAGTCGTCAAGCGGACAGGAAAAGTTTCGGTCATATCGGTATTATGGAGGGTCCACCGGAAAGGTTCCGGAGGACCACGGGAGGGCCACCCCTTCGGGGGCCACTTGGGCTGCGTGGGAGGCAGCCAGCCCACGATGGGCTGGGCGCACCTCCCTTGGCCCATGCGCCTAGGGGTTGAGGGAACCCTAAGGGGCGCCCTTGCTTGGCAGGCAAGCCCCCTCCCTTAACCCGCCCCCCTCTAGATGCATCTAGAGGGGCCGGCCTCCTCCTCCCTTCCCTATAAATAGAGGGGTGAGGGAGGGCTGCAAACACCATTGAAGGCGCAGCCCCTCCCTCCCGAACACCTCTCCTCCTCCGCATAAGCTTGGCGAAGCCTGGGAGAACAGTCCTCCATCGCATCACGCCCGTCGTGCTGCCATTGGAGTTGTCTTCCTCAACCTCTCCTTCCTCCTTGCTGGATCAAGGCAGAAGGAGACGCCCGTAAATCCCGTCACGTGTGTTGAGCAGCGGAGGTGCTGTCCGTTCAGCACTTGGTCATCGGTGATCGGAATCACGTTGAGAACGTCTTCATCATCACCACTCCCTCGAACGCTTCCGTACTCGATCTACAAGTGGTATGTAGATGCAAACTCTCTCTCTTGACTTGTTGCTTAGTAGAACTCATAGATGGATCTTGGTGAAACCGTAGGAAAAATTTTAATTTTCTACAACGTTCTCCAACACCCCCCTCACGGACGGCGCCGCCGCCGGCACCTGGAGGGGGGAAACGGACGCGTCGGGTCTACACGGAGTGGATGTAGCTGTGGGTTTGGCCCGGATGTTGCTCCCGGGTGCCCTATGGGCTGGCCCGAGCCTGGCCGGGTGGAGAGGTCCCTTTGGTCAAAGCCCGTCCGTGCAAAGTCAAAGGGCTAGATCGGCGTGGTCAAACGCTTCTGAGGTTAAGCGGGGCCAGGGGGCACTTGGGGGTAGCAATGCCACGGAGGCGTCGTCTGGGGCCCTCATACATGCGGGGTGGTGTGGTGGCATGTCACGAAGGCGGCAGCGTGTCAAAGTGTGCCCCCCTCACGAACGAGCGCCACGCCCAGCACCTTTGGAGGGGGAAGCAGGTGACGTCGGGTCTACGGAGGGGATCTTCTTTGTGGGTGCAGCCGGATGTTGCTCCAAAGTGTTCCTATGGGCTGACCTAACACAACCGGGTGGAGAGGCCCTTTGGTGAAATCCGTCCGTGCAAAGTCAAAGGGCTAGATCCGGTGGTCAAGCAGCTTCTGAGGTTAGGCGGGGCCAGGGGGCCCTTGGGGTAGCAATGCCCGGGAGGCGTCGCATCGGGCCCCTCATACATGCGGGGTGGTGTGGTGGCATGTCCGAAGAGGCGGCACGCAGCGTCTCGGTGTGGCCCCCTCACGGACGGCGATGACACGGTAGTAGGCGTTCTGCGGAAGCGATGCAGCGTGAATATTATTAAATACTCGGAGCGCGATAAAATCATGAGTTTTTACATGGCGTGGGCACATGTGCTATAGGACCCGATGGTAATTTTTCATAATTTTTCGTGATGGAGAAGTATCTGAACACTTCCCTCTCTGGATTGCTCTTGGCGCATCTCTGTGGCGGCGGCCTCGGGGCTAACATACCGTCAAATCTTGCGTGGCGGCCTCTCACAAGTCTGGAAGTGTTGTGGCGGTTGCAAATGCCCGACGCAGCGTCTCGGTGTGCCCCCCTCACAGACGGCGCGCTTGCCGCAGCTGGAGAAGCAGACGCGTCGGGTCTACGGAGTGGATGTAGGCTGTGGGTTTGGCCGGATGTTGCTCCGGGTGTCCCTATGGGCGGCCCGACACAACCGGGTGGAGAAGGTCCACTAGTCAAAGCCCGTCCGTGCAAAGTCAAAGGGCTAGATCGGCGTGGTCAAACGCTTCTGAGGTTAAGCGGACGGGGAGCCTTTGGGGGGGTAGCAATGCCCTTTGGAGGCGTCGTCTGCGGGCCCTCATACATGCGGGTGGTGTGGTGGCATGTCTGAAGAGGCGCACGCGTGTCAAAGTGTGCCCCCCTCCACGGCCCGCCGCCGCACCTGGAGGCTGGAGAAGCAGACGTCGGGTCTACGGAGGGGATCTTCTTTGTGGGTGCGCCCGGATGTTGCTCCAAAGTGTTCCTATGGGCTGACCTAACACAACCGGGTGGAGAGGCCTTGGTGAAATCCCGTCCGTGCAAAGTCAAAGGGCTAGATCCGGTGGTCAAGCCTTCTGAGGAGGTTAGGCGGGGCCAGGGGGCCACAGGGGTAGCAATGCCACCGAGGCGTCGCATCGGGCCCTCATACATGCGGGGTGGTGTGGTGGCATGTCCGAAGAGGCGACGCTGCGTCTCGGGTGTGTGCCCCCCCTCACGGACGGCGATGACACGGTAGTAGACGTTCTGCGGAAACAATGCGGCGTGAATATTATTAAATACTCGGAGCGCGATAAAATCATGATTTTTTTACATGACGTGCGCACATGTGCTATAGGACCGATGGCAATTTTTCATAATTTTTCGTGATGGAGAAGTATCTGAACACTTCCCTCTACGCGGAGTGCTCTTCGCGCGTCTCTGACTACGGCGGCTGACCTCCGAGAACTAACATACCGTCAAATCTTGCGTGGCGGCCTCTCACAAGTCTGGAAGTGTTGTGGCGGTTGCAAATGCCAACACGCGTCCTCGGTGTGCCCCCCCTCCGCAGACGGCGCCTTGCCGCCCGGCTTTGGAGAAGCAGACGCGTCGGGTCTACAGAGTGGATGTAGGCTGTGGG
This sequence comes from Aegilops bicornis, assembly GCA_021605145.1. Classification (NCBI taxonomy): domain Eukaryota; kingdom Viridiplantae; phylum Streptophyta; class Magnoliopsida; order Poales; family Poaceae; genus Aegilops; species Aegilops bicornis. The sequence goes on along the minus strand of CM038675.1, from coordinate 118,493,081 downwards.
TTTGGCGGGATGTTGCTCCGGGTGTCCCTATGGGCGAAGCCTGGCACAGGGTGGAAGGTCCCTTGGTCAAAGCCCGTCCGTGCAAAGTCAAAGGCTAGATCGCGTGGTCAAGCTTCTGAGGTTAGGCGGGGCCAGGGGCACCTTTGGGGGTAGCAATGCCGGGAGGCGTCGTCTGGGGCCCTCATACATGCGAGGTGGTGTGGTGGCATGTCTGAAGAAGCGGCATTAATGTCGGTGTGCCCCCTCCACAGACGGCGCCTTGCTTGCGGCACTTTGGAGAAAGCAGACGCGTCGGGTCTACGGAGGGATCTTCTTTGTAGATGCAGCCGGATGTTGCTCAAAAGTGTTCCTATGGGCTGACCCTAACACAGCCGGGTGGAGAGCCCTTTGGTCGAATCCGTCCGTGCAAAGTCAAAGGCTAGATCCGGTGGTGGCGCTTCTGAGGGTTAGGCGGGGACGGGGCCACAGGGGGGTAGCAATGCCGGGAGGCGTCGCATCGGGCCCTCATACATGCGAGGGTGGTGTGGTGGCATGTCAGAAGAATGACGCAGCGTCTCAAAGTGTGCCCCCCTCACGGACGGCGATGACCACGGTAGTAGGCGTTCTGCGGAAGCGATGCGGCGTGAATATTATTAAATACTCGGGCGCGATAAAATCATGAGTTTTTACATGGCGTGGGCACATGTGCTATAGGACCGATGGTAATTTTCATAATATTTATTGATGGAAGTATCGAACACTTCCCTCTGCGCGGACTCCTCGTGGCGAAGAGCAATCGCGTAGAAAGTGTTGGAATGCTCTCCACGTTCATATAATGTTGACCCGGATCTAGCCCTTTGACTGCACGAGTTGGCGCGGTGGGCCTCTCCACCCGGTTGTGTTAGGTCAGGGAACACTTTGCATCCGGGACCAAGATCCCGTGTAGACCGCGTCGCGTTTCCCTCTGCGCCCTGGCAGGGGCACACCGGAGCGTGCCGCCTCTTTAGACATGCCACCACCACCCGCATGTATGAGGGCCCGATCTGACGCTCGGTGGCATTGCTAACCCCGTCGCCTAACTATAGCGTTGACCAGCGATCTAGACTGAGACGGGCTTTGACGATGGACCTCCCACCGGTTGTGAGGTCAGCCATAGGAACACTGGGCGACATCCGGGCACGACCTGGCAAGATCCGTGTAGACCCGGCGTCGTTCCCTCGGTGCGGCGGCGCGTCCATGAGGCACACCGAGCAAGGCGTCTACGCATGCATGAACACTTTCACATATGCATCGGGACCCGTGCGATGTTTCGGTGACATAGCTACACCCCGAATCCCCCCACCAACCAGAATTCCTTCTGTGTCGACCGTTTCCCCCCTCCATGACACGGCGATAGCGACGTTCGTAACGGGGGGGCAATCGATATACCATCGGGTATGTTTTTTTAGATAAGGCATAATTATCTTATACAAAAACAAAAACTAAAATAAAGTAAAAATAACAAAACAGAGTAAAAATAAAAAATAAAGGTAAATACTGCATTATGTCGAAGCGGCATTCGGCATATCTGTGCACCTACGCGGAGGTTGTCCCACGGATCATTGGCGTGGCGTGGCACCTGGATCGGCCGACGTGGCGGAGGGGCCTATCTTAGGCCGACGCCGTTCTGCCCGTCGGCGTAGGGTCAACGCCGTGCAATGGGCAGCGCAGGCCGGGCAGGAGGGCCACGGAGATGCCGACGGCCTGCCCTATGCCGACGGGCCCCGTAGGCGTACCTCGGGCGGTCCCGATGGCCTGGTCTATGCCGACGGCCCCGTCGGCATAGATGGATGTATGCCGACGGCTTTTCTACGCCTACGGCCTTTCCTTCGCCGTCGGCATAGGTCAATAGATGCCGACGGGGGCCGTCGGCATAGATTTGGCCGTCGGCAACCCCAGTTTTTCTGGTAGTGCCTCTGCATGACCAAACATAACAGGTTTCGGTTAATGAGAACACTTAATGCAAAACTGTAGGCTCATTCACTCTCGGACTAAAATAGCAGCACAGAACATCAATTGGTGATTGAAATCGAATAATCTTACGCATGAGCCTTAGCCACAAAGAAAAAAAGTCATATCAATTGCCTGCAACCAAATTGCCAAAACTATCATTGGTACGGCTATGAACAGAACTTGCCATGTAATAACAACCAATACCCCTAGATTGCTATATGCAATTAGGCTGCCACCAAGGCTAAGCGCAAAGGCAAATGGAAAATCAAGGTCAATGATACTCAAATCTGAAGAGACCTGCAGTAGAAGAAAAAGAGAACGAGTTAATCTATCGTAAGAAATATCTCTGGTGTAACACGTAACTGAAATTTAATGTATTTTCCATTCATTGAGAATTCTTACCCGGCTAAGTACCCTTCCTAGAGGAGTAGAGTCAAAAAAGGACATTGGTGCATGGAACAATGAATTGAGCAACTGGGAAAATATGGATCTTGATGTCTGGATCCCAAGAACCACGACCAGCAAATATCTTGATAGCAAGAAGAACATTGTGCAAACTCCGGTAATAATGTACACGGAAATTAACTTCAGCGCACTAACATGAGGATTCTGGACATTAGCAGCCATCCACCAATTCTGTAATATTTGACCAGCTACAAAAATGTGTGGAAATCATTGACAACGAGAAATACAGGAGGCCTTTGTTCTGGCGTAGGTAAAGCATATAAGGCTTAACACCTGCATCCCCTGTTTCTCTTTCCTCTTTCTTGATCAGTTGATCTGCCGGCGATAGCTTCCCAGACTCTGTATATCTACTTCGATGAATATCAAGTGTCTTCTTTATTGATACTTCCTTAGGTCTTTGAGTGAGTTTGCTGTTATTAAGATCCGAAACTCCAATAATATCTTTATGGGCACTTACAAGGTCTTTAAATTCTTCACAATCTACCGATAGGTCTTGATAAGGTGCAGACCGAATAACCTCTCCATGTGACATAAACTGCCAAGAATCATCAATAGTTTTAGATGACATTAAAAATTAAATAAAGCTAATTACAGATAAATACCTAATTCTTCGAAGTGGAGAGAGGTACCAAAATGGAGTCAAATATGGGTAGAAAATCCACTTGGTGCGTCACCAAAAGTACGGTCTTGTCTGATAGAGCACTCATGACATATTCCTGTTAGAAAGAGCTTTGTAAAACAGTTCACGATCAAATGGAAATAGAATCTGCATCTGCTGATATGATCCTTACATTGAAGAGACTTGTGGCTGTATGGGCATCAACAGCACTGAAAGGGTCATCAAGAAGATAGATGTCTGCATTTTGGTATAGTGCACGAGCAAGCTGGACGCGCTGCTTCTGACCACCACTAAGATTTACTCCTCTCTCCCCAATTTGAGTGCAATCTCCATATGGCAACATATCAAGATCCTTGACCAACGAACACCTCATGAGTGTGTTGTGGTATTTTTCCTCATCCATCGACGATCCAAAGAGAATATTGTCTCGCACAGTTCCTGATTGGATCCATGCGTTCTGAGAAATATATGCTATCTTCCCGCAGACTTGGATCTGGAAATTTTATGCAAAGATCATTAATTTTATATAAAGCTGTTACGAAAAAATGAATTCATTAACATACTTCATGTTGGAAAATATTGTCAAGCATAATTTTCATAAATTGCAAACCAAACATGATGCAGTTGTCAACATAACATGGATATGGCAGCTATTTATTTAACATACGAAGTTAGTAAAAAATCATACCATGCCTTCAGTTTTTGGTACCTCTCCGAGTACAGCAGCCAAAAGCGTTGACTTTCCTGATCCTACCTCTCCACAAATCGCAATCTTTTCTCCACCTTTGACAATCAGATTTATATTCTTTAGAGTTGGTTTTGATGTGTTCTCGTCCCACGAGAAGCTACACAGATTCATCTCTATAGGGTAATCAATGCCAACAAAGTATTTTTTCCTAACTTGCCCGTTTAGCTCAGGTGCATCAAGGAACTTTGATATCCGAGTGAACGCAACCTTAGCTTGTATCACAACTGCAATAACTTCTGGTACTAACCTTATTGGTTCTTGCACAAGACGTAGAGTTGCCACAAAGGTGAAGACATTGCTAGCATCAAGAGGGATTTTCAAAAGATAGCATGTCAGAAAGGTCGCTGCCGAAACCAAAACAGGTGAAGACCAGAACATGAAAGTGTTGTATGCCCTCATAAGCTGAAATGCTGACAACAACTTGTACTCAACCTTTCTCAGCCCCTCGATGACCTTCTTGAAGTGAACTTCCCAAGCATAAAGTTTCAAGATCTTCATATGAACTAATGACTCAGACATGGCTTTCAATCTCACATCTTGTGCTTCCATAAGTTTAGTCTTACATTTGTGTTGCAGTCTAGCCAATGGAACGTTGCACAGTACGGTCAGAATGATGACAACCAAAGATGAAATCATTGCAGCACCAACCGCATTGTATAGTATTGCCAGAGCAATGCAAATCTGAACACTTGTTGTCCATGTTTGATGGAACCAGTATGGGGATTCTCCAATCCGATATGCATCGACGGTCACATAGTTTATAATGTTTCCAGAAGAGTGCTTCATTTTTGTTGCATTTGATAGCTTCTGTTGTTTCTTATAAATAGCTGCTGACAGGAGTGACCTCACCTGCAGTCCTAATCTCCGAGTGCGGAAATACCACTGTCTCTGTGACAAAGATTCACAGCATTTGCAGATGAACAGTAACGCAGCAAGCACATAACCTTCGTGTCTAAAGGTCCCTTTCCCAAGTGATACATTGATGAATGTCTTGAGAATAATTGGGCCTGTTGATACGGCAAGAACCTTGAGCAAAGCAAAGAAACCCGAGACCAAGATGGCACGCCTGTGACAGGAAACAATAGTCCAGAAGAATGATGGTGTGGCGTGTGACGACGACTGCTTCTTTCCATTCAGCTTCTCCATGAACATCGAGTACTGGTTGCATGCTCGATCTGTGGCGCCTAGAAGTGGCATGTCTTTGTCCTCAAGGGGTTTCTTGTAGCCCATCTTCATTAGAGGATTCAACCACCAAAATGACATCTTGCTGAAAACCCCAGCTTTAGCAAAGGGAGTCACCTGACTCTGAGAATCAGCTACCTCTTCGTCTGAAAAAATAATAGCTTTAGCAAAGGTAGCAGAAGTGATGCGGCTAGCTATGTAAGATGAGGAAATTGAAGAGAGGATTTACCTGTGAGGGAACCCATCTGTGTGCACAATCTCTGTTGCTCCCAGGTGGACAAGCTCCTGTTGCAGCCCTGCACCAACCATGAACAGAGAACTAGTTAGGACTTAGAACAGAGAACAGATACTCTTTCTCTATGAAGGAGCAGACGAGGAACAGATACTACAAATACTGGTACAAGAGCAACCTCAGAGTCCAAAATCCAAATCCCATGAAATTATCTAGAGGGGACGCGCAGAAATTTGAACACTCGCTCGGAACACAAAGGTCACATTGCCACATAAAAAATAAAAGAAACCCAAAGCTGAAGAAGAAAACTGCACTGTTTTGTTTGGCTAAGAAAGATCGACAGGAAAAGCAACAAATTGCGCCCATATTGAAACCTAACCTATGAAGCAATGGGGCGGTAGTAGCGCCTCAAGTTGGAAATGAGCCGGCCCGCTCCGGCCCAGAAATGGTCCCTGGTGGCCCCTATAATCTACACAGGGATATGGGGCCAACCCAATGGTCCAGGAGTGACTCTGGCCCCATGTCCCATTGTGCGATACGGTCCGACCCAAATAATACATGATAACTTTCATGATCACTATAATTCAAGAATATGTTTCATTACCAGAACATGTCTAATCAACAAAACGTGCAGGATTACATCACTAGGGCACACTGAAAAGAAAATCAGGACAAAATCCTCAGCCATGACATGACCACACGACAACAACCTGATGAACACAGAAATCACCCCAAAATGAACATATTCCAACATGAATATGGTAACACCAGAGCATTAGATAGTTTCCACTACATCTCAAGCAGTAGATCAATCACTATGGAAGAGTCGGCAGTACTGACTTCAGATTAATGAATCTGCTTATGCTTCAAACTAACTGAGATATATATACCTGTGCACAAAGGACTCGGCGCCCTCCTCCTCCTTGCCCCGAGCTTGTTGACCGTCCAAGCTATATAAGCTGCAGGGCTTGGCGCAGCAAGCTCTTCTATTACCGCGACCTCGAGGACGTCGCTGACAACGTGCGGACTCGATATGTTCGTGTGTGCAAGTTTTGTAATCTCCTGTGATACGTTGAGATCGCAGCTTGAGAATCAAATCTTCTGCAGATGATTCCGGTGATATCAATATACACCATGCGCAGGGGCCTCCATATTAATATAGGACTATGCAGATTGCACAAGGAATCACCTCACATGCCACATTATGTACTCCTGTTCCATTGCACAGAGACGAAGCAGCATCCACCAGGTCAACTCTTAAAGCCACCCATCAAAACAGAACCTGCTGGTGAAGCACCCATCCATCCATCCATCAGCGGTGCTGGTGCAGAGGAACTTGGCGACGAGGGCAGCTGACATCGGCGGTGGAGAAGCCGAGGCCGGGCCTTGAGTGCCTGGGCTCAGGTGAGGCCGCAGGTTCGTCATCGGAGGAGGCGGTATGGTGGTGGGAGAAGAGAAGAGGCAGGCCATGATGCAGCTTCGGAGGCGGAGGGGGGAGGTGGGTCGGAGCCGCCGGCGGCGAGGCGAAGGAATGGGGGAAAAGCGATGAAGATGAACTGTGTGATCTGGTTCAGCCCAAGTGTGGCTCCCACTCGTCAGCCTGATGTGATGCTGCTAATATTATTTCTAGTAGCAGCAACGGCACCGCCTCATACCACGCAGCAACCGCTCAGCTCCACCTCCTCCTCTCCTTATCAGCAGTAACCGCAGCTCCACCTTCTCGCCGGAACCAGCCAGCCGCCGTCGTCCCGTCGCACAGCTGCCACTCCACACACGTCCGCGCCGATGACCCGGTCGATACCATGCTGTGAGAGGAGACGTACCAGCAACAGCTCGATGGTGAGCTGCGGCGCGCTGGGGCAGACACACTTGTGCCCTCCAAGATCATCAGAGTCACTTGATAGAAATGGGACTGGGCCTCATGGGCTAGTAGGGATACACCAAATAGAGTTTCAACTATTCTCTGTGGTTCTGTAGGAGGCCGCGGCCCGTTATGCCAGTCGCAACATAAAAGGCGGTTCTTAACACAAACGCAAAGCAAAGCTGCTTCCCATTGATGAAATACATCGAAGCACATCCAAAAATGAAACCAACACAAAGGCAGTTCTTTACATTGCATAATCTTGAACCTCAATCATAAACCCAATGCATTCAGCATAAACTTGCTAAGGCCTTGTTTGGATACGTTGGATTAGCCAAACTAGTTTTCTGTGAGCTCATATAACCGCCCAACAAACTAAAACCATGTTTGGGGCCTCCAACAAAAGCGTGGATATCTAAAATTCTGTTTCCACAAAGCCAGGAAACTGCGTTTTATCAAAAACGACTAATACTTGTTTTTGAGAAAACAAGATTACAGAAAACTCTCCGTAACAAACTTTTTTCTCTCCGCTCCTTCCTCAACAAACTTATTGGCGCCATTTCTTCCCTCCCGCAGCCACTTCCACGCACCATTTTTTCCATCGCTTTTATATAAACTGAACGGTGGTAGAACAAACCTCGGCAAAACAGATCTGGAAACCTAGTTCAATGGCTAGCCGCTAACACCTGTTGTGATCACCGATTCCCTGGCCGCCGGCGCTAGGCTGGGAACACCGATTACTGGCAGTTGGCCGCTGCTGGGAAGACAAGGGATCTCTTCCTGAACTTGTTTTCATTAGCAGCATTCAATTTGCAGATTCGTCATCCTACAGGTCAGGTCCATAATCATGAACTGATCAACATACTGAAATTTGTAGCGAGAAGGTTCATGCTTTAAGTACATGAGTGCAACTACGAAACTGAAATTGCAAATCTGTAGCATCTATGTGTTTACTTGAGTTATGAATAGCCAATTATTCCTATAGATTAGACACATATATAAATTGGCAGGTTCTTGTTTTTACTACAGTATAGGCCATCCTTGTAGATGCAATGCCCTTCATGATAATTTCCTTAGATCATAATTAGTGCCAAAGGTAACAAAGATTGCAGTATTCGTGTAACCTACATGATTTAACTAGTAATCATTTTATTGCTTTATTTCCCTTTAGGAAATATGGATGGCCAAATCAAAAGTATTAAGAAGGAAAAGACCGATAAGCAGGTCACAAAGTGCCACACATGGAAATCTTCAGAGGACAAAATATTGCTGAACATACTAAAAGATCAACCTATAAATGGAGGGAAGGAAGGAACATGATACACAAAAAAAAGCATGGCGTGAAATCCTAGAACAGTTCAATGAGTCAAAGGTAGACAAACTTGAGTTGCAACAAATAAAAAATCGTCATAAGTACTACAGGAGTTGTTATGCTACCATGGACAGACTTCTAAAACACACATGATTTGGTTGGGATGACGATGACAAAATGATCAAAGCTCCAGAAGAAAAATGGGCGGAACTCATTTTGGTAAGTTTAAGCATATTAATTTTTATATAATTGCCATATCATACACTTGACCAGTACACTAACAATGAACTTACAAACTGCAGAAGGATAAGAATATTCAAGAATACCGAGATAAAGTGTGGCCTAGTTGGATAGACCTGCAAGACATGTGCGAGCTCTACTGCATCCGGACTCGGTGCTGTATCTAGCAAAGGGAAAGGTGAAACAATTAAAGCACATATTGATCTGAATGAGGTAGTACAAGTAGAATCTGATGAAATAAATGATTCCACTATTGATTGTCCTAAGAAGCCTAATAGCAACAAGGCAGAGAAAAAGAAGAAGTGCAATGCAAGTGGATCACAAGAACCTTCAAAGGGGCATAAGCGATCAGCTGATGATGCTATAAACGCAATTGATCGCCTAGCGGACGCATCACTCATCATCGCTGAATCAAAGAAAAATGCAGCACAACAGATAGAAGCTTACTCAGTCAAAGCATGTATGAAGATATTAAATAGCATGCCTGGACTTGAGGCAAATAAAAAATTGAAAGCTGCAGAAGCATTTGAACATGCCAATAAAAGGGCGATTTTCATGGAGATGGATGAAGAGACTCGGTCTCTTTGGGTTGACAATGCGTAGTTTTTTTTCTTGTAGTGTACCTTTGAGTGTTGAGATTAAGTCATATGTGCAATTTTTCATTAATCCTTCTGTAATTTTGTTTTCAAACAATCAATGTCAGTTGCAAATTTATATATTTGTTTGGTTGGTGCTGCTTGTTAATTATATGATCCAATTATAAATTCCTACTCTTGATATTTGGAGTTATATATATGTATGTTCTTCAGATCAATAAAGAACCCAAAATATAAAATTGATGGCACACATTTCATTTATGCTGATTAGTTTCACACAACAATGATGCAATGTCATTCTTTCGCTCATTACATGATTCTTATCCCGCCATTTAACAGAAAGTCTATCTATCAGCTAAAGGACAGTGATGGAAGATATGGCAAATGAAGAATATTGTGATTCTGAGCAGATGGTTATTCATAATATTTCTGTAGTGTCACTTTTTCAATATGTGATGTTCGGAAGACTATTCAAAACACCATGTAATACTTCCAAATTAACTCGTGCTCAGAAAACTAAAGAGTGGTTAGAAGGGCATCCAGTTAGATTTTATGAACAACTTCGCGTTGATAAGCACACCTTTTGCTTACTGCGAGATGCATTGTGCGAGAGGAATTTACTTAAGGATACAAAGCGGATGGATGTGAATGAACAACTAGTGATATTTCTACATACAATTGGGCACAATGTTAGGAATCGTGTTCTCCAGGATAGATTTCAACATTCAGGGGAAACAATTAGTCGACACTTCAAGAGAGTTTTAAAAGCCATAAATGGTTTGCGTGATGCTTGCATAACTGATCCGGCCAATGAAGTTCCAACAAAAATATTGGTGACGAAAGGTACTACCCATACTTCAAGGTATATATCGTATCTCAAGAACATGTTCCTTTTTCATATGACTTGCATCAAAGTTTAAACCTTACATTCTAATTCACAATTTTACCAACAGAACTGCATAGGAGCAATTGATGGAACACATATTAATGCAAAAATCAAGCTTGATAAGCAAACTCCATACAGAAACAGGCATGGTTATCCCTCTCAAAATGTAATGGCAGTAGTGTCATTTGACATGACATTTTTATATGTGGCTGCTGGATGGGAAGGTTCTGCATCGGATCAGGCCGTTTTACGGTGGGCTATTACAGATGGTGGCTTTGTTGTTCCAGAAGGTAAAAAATTAAATACATGAATTTTACATGCATGCAAGTAAAAATTATCTTCATTGTCTCAAACATATGATTATATGATAGAAATTTGAGTGTGATATCAAACTTACATGTAGGTAAATTTTATCTCGTTGTAAGGTAGTAACAATCTGAAAAATGAACTTGTACTGAACTAAATAGCTACTCTGTGCACATAAATTCTGGTGAGATCAATTGGCTAGCCTATATGAACCTGAACATGCCAAGATAATAGATCTTTCATAGGCAAGCAGGTACCTTTTTGGCTCTGTGAAGTGAAGTAGTACTCACATTTCTGCGGTTGAAGAATTGGAGCACCTTCTTGAGAGCATGGATGTACTTATCTGATGGCAGGCCATGGAGTAGGCTGATGATGATAGAGACATCAATGAGGACGAAGGCGCCAAGGACGGCGCAGAGCATCCACCAGGAGCTTGCGCTTGACGACGACGCAGGCGAGACCGATGTCCCTGTCCTTATTCTTGGGCTCCGGCAGGCTAACTACCAAAGCCGTACAAAACCTATGCAGGAACGGACGAAGTGGAGATAGAGACGGCGACCTAGGCATCGAGGGAAATCGACCGCCGGCGTCGCGCGTGCGCCATGTCGTCCATGGCAGAGGAGAGGCGAGCTGTGGCTTCTACAAGTTGGGGACGAGCAGTGATTAACTGGACACGGAGAGGGCGAGCCGCCGAGAAGTGGTGGTGTTGGCCGGAGGCAAAGGCGACGACGAATCGGAGATTTGGAGGCTGCCGTCCGGCCAAATTGGGGAAAGTGACGAGCGCTTTGGGAAGGCCACGAGCTCACGGGTAGGAGAACGGATATTTTTTTTTCTAGAGGCGAGGGAATAGTCAAAGGCGAACCAGGCTCCAAACAAGGATATGCGTACGCTGGTTTCACACCTTCCATAACCCAAACAAAGATTTGCTTAAATTGATTATGCACCGAAAAATAAGTAATACCGGTTTACCAAAAAATCTGCTTAAAACCTGCTTTCCTAAAACTCGGCGCTAATATTCTCTATCCAAACAACCACTAAGACTCGGCCATAACACTGTCAGCAAAACACATATGCTCAACTTGTGTCGCAGGCAGAGGTTGCAGATAGTGGGGAAATCTTCAGGGTTTGATTACTGGAGCACCGAAATCTTCAGGGATTTACTATGTTCAGCTTCACCAATTCCAAAGAGCAGCGGCAGTCCACAATGTATTGCACAGAATTTCTGGTACCAATACATAGCAAAAAGAAATCTCCAGACAGTAACAACAGATAGTACCGTCTTTAATTCCTATTTCAAACAGATGGATACCTCTGAGGTAGCATAGAGTATCATTATTTTCAAAAGGCTGATTTATCTTTTATCTCTTGGAAAGCTGCAGCAACTAAACAATAAAAATTGGCAGTCTCTTCTAAATATTTCTGTTCGATGTGTATGACCAGTACTCGTTGACCAGATTGCGGAAGAGAGATCCTTCAGTTTCCATGAGCTTTATAGGTCTGTCATACTCCACTACTCTCCCTGGAAGTGTTCATATATACCTCATTAGTATGGGAAAGATCCACAATAAATATTTGGTTCCAAGTATAATTCAAATATTTCATATTAATTGGTTCGGGTCAATAAGATGATGAGTTCTACAAACATGTCACTATATTTCTTATAAGTTGCCGGATAAGAGCAACATACCGTCGCTCATTGCAAGTACCATATCGCAGTCCATAACTGTTGGTATACGGTGTGCAACTGTAATAACGGTGCAATATTTGAATTCTGTCCGGATCGTTTTCTGAAGGACAGCATCTGTTGCATTGTCTATGGAGGCTGTCGCTTCATCCAGAACTAAGACGCGGCATCTTCTCAAAAGTGCGCGTCCCAGACAGAAGAGCTGCCTTTGACCCATACTCCAGTTCGACCCGTCTTCCACAACTATGAAGATAAGATCTTGATCAGTATCATGAATGAGATAGTTCCAAACATCATGCTAGCAAAAATATAAGAGCCATTAAGATTCCGATTCATTGTTGGAGATAATCCATTGATGGGTCCGAAGTACATGGGCTGCACCCTCCTTTATTGGTGGAGAATACCCCTTGGACTAATAACAGTTGACATATTTAGTGGCACATATGTCATCACACCTATTTCAGTTTCTGAAATGATTAGAGCAGAGTTTCTGTTTGCCCAAGTTATTAGTTTCGATAAAGGAAGTCCAGAAAAGAAATTATAGATGAAAGTGAAGTTTCCTACCATGTGAATCCAGTCCCTGTTCCTTCTCCTGGACAGCTTCAAGAAGTTGACATTTGTCAAGAACCTGCAGCACAATAATAACGAAACAACCACTTTAGTATTAATTTTGAAATGTTCATGCGCCACAAAATGAGAAAGTGGGACATAAGCAATCAGTTGGTGGGAGGTGTGTGGCTGTACAATCCTACCAGGCGTTAAACCAATGTGTTTGAGTTCTGAACTCGAATTTGTGTGCTTATTATTAAGTTTCATGAACCAACCACTAGAACCAAAAGTCCAAACTGATGAACAAGGTTGGGCAATCCATATATACTTCAACACTTATTACTTCGATCAATGAAAATTTATCTAGCTCCTCTTAGCCAGTCTACCTTTTTTATGAGAAAGGCAACTTGTCTTTTGAGATTCCTCTAATTCAGTTTTCGCCCCAATTTGATAATGTGCTGAACTTTCTGAAATCTAAGGTATATATCAAAGTAACTGAACTGCAACAGTACTGCGAAGACTAACTCATGATTAACCAATAAACATACATCAGGTTCTCTCAGTGTGATACCTTTTCATCATTATCTTATCTGATCATTGGGTAAGATGAGAAAAAGCAACATAGATGTGTACATCTTACCTCCCATATTTGTTGATCTGAGAATTGCCCAAGAGGATCTAGATTGTATCTTACTGTACCCTGAAAAAGTGTTGGATCTTGTGGAATGATACCCAAATGCGAACGCAGGTCATGCAAGCCTATCGTGCTGATGTCCACAGAGTCTATAATTATTTTTCCTTCAGTGGGTTCAACAAGACGAAACAATGCACCAATTAACGTTGTCTTGCCACTTCCTGTTCGACCAACTATACCAATCTTATTTCCACCTTCAAACCTGCAAGTGATTCCATGTAGTACAAGGGGAGCATCTTTCCTATACCTGATCTGTCAGATGAAAATCAATTGCATACATCTGTTAGAAGTGTTAATAGGATTTATTTTTACCTTGCAAATATTTACATCTGATTACCTTCAAATCCCTAATATCCACATTGCCATTTTGGGGCCAATCTGATAACGGTCGATTTTCTTCAACAACTTCTGCTGCTTCACTTTGTATGTCCATGTACTGGTTCACCCGTTCCACCGAGATTATTTGATTCGCAAGTTTGCATTGCATTTCAATAGAGACAACAAACGCAAAATTTAGGGAAAGACCATAGGACAATGCCATTCCCACAAAACCTGTGCAGGTATGAAAACAAGGAATTAATTCTACTATTTGCAATATTAATATTCATAAACTGTACATCTGTAAAGTATCAAATACTTTATTTAGTTAACTTCGGCACATGAGCATTAGAATTCAGTCAGAAGTCACTGAAAAGGTAGTAACATTTACATGTGAATGCATCTAAGATCATACTTTTTGCAAATCAGATGCAAGCAATGCTGACTACTCAACTTTGTTCAAATATCTGAAGCACCATGGTGTTCATACAATTGCTTACCAGGGCTAAAGGTTCCTTGAGGAAGGAGGGCCATGATGAAGGCAGAAAAAGAAAGAACTGCAGTGCTCAGTATCTCCAGATGTTGAATCAACCATTCAGTTGCTGCAAAATTACAGAAATATGGACTGGCATTCTTGTCAACAAGATCCAAATTTTTAGCAAAGAAACGATCTTCTTCCTCAAAGGCCCTTATTGTTATAGCCCCTGAAATCGATTCACCTAAGTGATTTGCTAGATCAGACTTGGTAGTACCATTGATCCGCATCAATTCCTTGGCTGAGGCAAGATAGTACCTCTGCATGACCAAACATAACAGGTTTCGGTTAATGAGAACATTTAATGCAAAACTGTAGGACAAAAATAGCAGCACAGAACATCAATTGGTGGTTGAAACCATAGACATGAGGCTTAGGGCAACTCCAACGCGGATCACCTAATGGACATCATCAAATGACCGCGGACACGTCCAAACATGCCCGCAAACAGACCATCCATCCAACCGTAACCAAATCCGGACAGTGGGCTATGACTGGGCCAGGCAGACGGAGAGGAAAAAGAGATGAGTGGACATGGGCTGTGGGGAGATGTGGACCAACTAACAGTGGGTCAGGCAGACATCCGGACTCCCCCAAAGCTCCCGCAGTTAGGAAATTCGTACGTCCGCGGATATTTGGTGACTAGCGTTGGATGGCTAAAACTTCCCGGACCGTTCATGTCCGGGCATTAGGTGATCCGCGTTGGAGTTGCCCTTAGCCACAAAGAAACGAAGTCATACTAATTACCTGCAACCAAATTGCCAAAACTATCACTGGCACGGATACAAACAGAACTTGCCATGTAATAGCAACCAATACCCCTAGATTGCTAAATGCACTTAAGCTCGCACCAAGACTAAACGCAAAGGAAAATGGAACATCAAGGTCAACGATACTCAAATCTAAAGAGACCTGCAGTAGAAGAAAAAGGGAACGAGTTAATCTATCGTGAGAAAAATCCTTGGGTGTAACACGGAACGGTAATATATTGTATTTACCATTCTATTAATAATTCTTACCCGGCTAAGAACCCTTCCAAGAGGAGTAGAATCAAAAAAGGACATTGGTGCACGGAACAATGAATTGAGCAATTGGGAAAATAAGGATCTTGATGTCTGTATCCCAAGAACAACAACTACAAAAGATCTTAATAGCAACAAGAACATTGTGCAAACTCCGATAATAATGTACACAGAAATTAACTTCAGCGTACTGACATCAGAATTTTGGACATTAGCAGCCATCCACGAATTCTGTAATATTTGCCCAGCTACAAACATTGTGTAGGAAATCATACACAAAGAGAAATACAGGAGGCCTTTGTTCTGGCGCAGGTAAAGCATATAAGGCTTAACACCTGCATCCCCTGTCTCTCTTTCCTCTTTCTTGATCAGTTGATCTGCCGGTGATAGCTTCACAGACTCTGTATATCTACTTCCACGAATATCATGTTTCTCCTTTATTGATACTTCCTCAGGTCTTCGAGTGGGTATATTGTTATTAAGATCCGAAACACCAGTAGTATCTTTATGGGCATTTACAAGGTCTTTAAATTCTTCACAATCTGCCAATAGATTTTGATAAGGTGCAGACCGGATAACCTCTCCATCTGACATTAACTGCCAAGAATCATCAGTAGATTTAGATGACATCAACAAATAAATAAATCTAATTACAGATAAATATAGATCATAGAGGCACGTATATCAGCATATGGTGACTTCTTCGAAGTGGAGAGAGGTACCAAAATTGAGTCAAATACGGGTAAAAAATCCACTTGGTGCGTCACCAAAAGTACGGTCTTGTCTGATAGAGCACTCATGACATATTCCTGTTACAAAGAGCTTTGTCAAACACTTCACAATCAAATAGAAATACAATCTGCATCTGCTGATATGATCCTTACATTGAAGAGACTTGTGGCTGTATGGGCATCAACAGCACTGAAAGGGTCATCAAGAAGATAGATGTCTGCATTTTGGTATAGTGCACGAGCAAGCTGGACGCGTTGCTTCTGCCCACCACTAAGATTTATGCCTCTCTCCCCAATTTGGGTACAATCTCCATATGGCAACATTTCAAGGTCCTTGACCAACGAGCACCTCGCGATTGTGTTGTGGTATCTTTCCCCGTCCATCGGTGATCCAAAGAGAATATTTTCTTGCACAGTTCCTGATTGGATCCATGCATTCTGAGAAACATATGCCATTTTCCCGCAGACTTGGATCTGGAAAGTTTATACAAAGATCATGAATTTGATATAAGGCTGTTATGAAAAAATGAATTGATTAACATACTTCATGTTGGCAAATATAGTTGAGCATAATTTTCATAAATTTCGAACCGAACATGATGCTTGTCAACAGGATATGTTTCTCTCCGAACATGGCATCTATTTCATTAACATATGAAGTTAGTAAAAGAAATCATACCATGCCTTCAATTTTGGGGACCTCTCCGAGTACAGCAGCCAAAAGTGTCGACTTTCCTGATCCTACCTCTCCACAAATCGCAATCTTTTCTCCACCTTTGACTATCAGATTTATATTCTTTAGAGTTTGTTTTGATGTTCTCTCATCCCACGAGAAGCTACATGAATTCATCGCTATAGGGTAATCAATGCCAACACAAAATTTCTTCCTAACTTGCCCGTTTAGCTCAGGTGCATCAAGGAACTTTGATATCCGAGTGAACGCAACCTTAGCCTGTATCACGGCTGCAATAACTTCTGGTACTAACCTTATTGGGTCTTGCACAAGATGTAGAGTTGCCACAAAGGTGAAGACACTGCTAGCATTAAGGGGGATTTTCAAAAGATAGCATGTCAGAAAGGTCGCTGCCGAAACCAGAACGGGTGAAGACCAGAACATGAAAATGTTGTGTGCCCTCCTAAGCTGGAATGCTGACAACCACTTGTACTCAACCTTTCTCAACCCCTCGATGACCTTCTTGAAGTGAGATTCCCATGCGTAAAGTTTCAAGACCTTCATATGAACTAATGACTCAGACATGGCCTTCAATCTCACATCTTGTGCTTCCATAAGTTTACTCTTAGATTTGTGTTGCAGTCTGGCCAATGGAACATTGGACAGTACGGTCATAACGATGACAACCAAAGATGAAATCATTGCAGCGCCAACCGCATCGTATAGAATTACCAGTGAAATGCAAAGCTGAACACTTGTTGTCCATGTTTGATGGAACCAGTATGGGGATTCCCCAATCCGATACGCATCGATGATCACATAGTTCATAATATTTCCAGAAGAGTGCTTCATTTTTGCTGCATTTGATAGCTTCTGTTGTTTCTTATATATAGCCGCTGACAGGAGTGACCTTACCTGCAGTCCTAATCTCCTAGTGCGGAAATACCACTGTCTCTGTGACAACGATTCACAGCATTTGCAGACAAACAGCAACGCAGCGAGCACATAGCCTTCATGTTTAAAGTTCCCTTTCCCAACTGATACATTGATGAATGCCTTGAGAATTACTGGGCCAGCAGTTACAGTGAGAACCTTGAGCAAAGCAAAGAAGCCCGAGACCAAGATGGCATGCATGTGACAGGAAACAATAGTCCAAAAGAATGATGGTGCGGCGTGTGAAGGCGGCCGCTTCTTGGCATTCAGCTTCTCCATGAACACTGAGTACTGGTTGTGTGCTCGATCTGTGGCGCCTAGAAGTGGCATGTCTTTGTCCTCAAGGGGTTTCTTGTAGCCCATCTTCATTAGAGGATTCAACCACCAAAATGACATCTTGCTGAAAACCCCAGCTTTAGCAAAGGGAGTCACCTGACTCTCAGAATCAGCTACCTCTTCGTCTGAAAAAAACCACCGTTAGCAAAAGTAGCAGTAGTGATGTACGGTAGCTGCTATGTAACATGAGGAGCTTGAGGAGAGGATTTACTTGTGAGGGAACCCATCTGTTGGCGCAATCTCTGTTGCTCCCAGGTGGATAAGCTCCTGTTGCAGCCCTGCGCCAAGCATGAACAGGGGACCAGTTAGGACTTAAGACAGAAAACAGATACTCATTCTTAAAGAAGGAGCAGGCAAACAACACACAGAGTGGCACTACAGAGTGGAACAGACATCCAAATCTCACAAGGAACAGACACTGTTCCTTAATGAAGGAACAGATACTAGAATGACTGGGTACTGGAGCAACCTCAGAGTCCAAATCTCATGAAATTATCTAGAAGGGCACACGGAAATCTGAACGCTCGCTCGGAACACAAAGATCACATTGCCACATAAGAATCAAGGAAACCCAGATCAGGATATGTTTGGCTACAGAACTGCTTTGTTCGGCTAGGAAGCTATGAAGAAGCAATGGTGCCAGTGTTGACCTCTCTAGGCGAGGCTGGTGAGCGGTAGCGCCCTCCTCCTCCTCCTCCTCCTCTGTCCAAGCTAAGTTGCAGGGCTCGGCGCCGCAAGCTCTTTTATAACTACAATAGTGTATTCCATGGCCCCCCTCATAATGGAAAGCAGCTACTTGCTAGTTTCTACTTTGGGCCAGCCTGCTGACGTGATGTGCGTGTGTACAAGTTTTCTAATATATCCTGTGTATGCTGATCAAGATCTACGCTTGAGAGTCAAACCTTATGCAACTGACTAATATAGTAAGCTATTAACAGATTAATACTAATATACACCACGAGCAGTGGCCTCCATATGAAATACTAATACAGACTATATGTAATACATACGTACATCCACTATGCAAACGGAATCAGCTCACATGCCACATTTTTCTACTCGTGTTCCACTGCATAGAGACGGAATCACTCACCTCGTCCCACATTGATGTGGGTCAAAAGTCAAAACTGGGCCAGCTAAAGCAGCATCCATCGGCGGCGAGGGGGGCGACGTCGGCGGTGGAGAAGCCGGGGCCAGGCCTTGAGGGTTGGTTCGGACGAGGTAGTCGTCCAAGGAGGCGGTACGTTGGTGGTGGGAGAAGAGAGGAGGCAGGCCATGGTGGCGGAGGGGAGGTGGGTCGGAGCCGGCGGCGGCGAGGGAATGGGGAAAACTGTGTGATCTGGTCGGTCTGGTTCAGCCCAAGTGTGGCTCCCACTCGTCAGCCTGATGTGATGCTGCTAGTTTTTTCTTAGAAGAGAGGCCCAAGAAGCGCTCGCCCACAAATAATAATTAGGTTTGGTTTCGCCTTCTGGTCTACAACATGGGCCGGCATCTCTTTGGGCCAACTCCGCTACTGTACACTGCCGAGCTCTTCCCTTCTTTTTTGCCCCTAAAAACTAAAAATAAAAAAAAGCTATCCCCTTCTATTTTGCTCCTGCTATGGATTCGCGTCTCCCCCCTCCGCCGCCGTGCCATGAGATGTAGCCGCTCTTCCAATCTCGCATTGGCTGCATTTAGGTCGCGCCACCCCGTGCGTAGTGTAGGTGCAGTTCGGGGTCGGTGAGCAATGGAGGCGGCGGCCACCGTGAGAGGAGGAGGAGGAGGAGCACGGGTTCACGCATCGGCGCATCTCCGTCGCTCCCCACGCCGGAGACGAGTGCACAAGTGGCGGGATGGGGCGCCGCCCGGCTGCGCTACGGGTAAGACCAACGTGCTCATCCGATTCTTGCTTGTTGTGTTGTGAGAAAGGGACCTGCCAACCATTATCTATTCTCTTGTTGTCATGTGGATGTGGTACAAGTGGTGTGGAAATAAACTGTCATTGTGCTTCAATGCTCTGAATTTGTTAATTTTGAATCTATGGCTATAGTTTGGCTCAGCAGCAGTACCAATAATGCTGCTTTGAATACGATTACTGCTGGTATGTTGTCCACTACCTGGAAATTACTGCTGGTATGCTCAGATTTATCTCTGCCTTTGGCTGTTGGGTTTGTTATTTCTGCCCATGTCCTGTTAAGCTGATGGACGATGGATGTTGCTTCAGCTGGTTTTATTTTGATGGATGTAAGAGTGGACTTGCATGGATGTTGTTTCGTTTCTAAGAAAGCGAACAGGGCGAAAGGCCTTTCGATCTACAAAATGTGGCATTGGGTGATTTCGTTTGCATAGTATATTGATCTGGTGGCCGCGCGGTGTATATTAATATGGCCGGCTGACAACGGAGTTGGTTACAGAAAATTTGGTTCTCAACATATCACAGAATATTTTCGGACAGAAGATTACAAAACTTGTACACACCAAACATTTGGCACGTTGTTAGCTTGGGGCTACTACTCACCAGCTAGTAGCAGCCTAGAGAGGTTAACACTCAACACTGGCATCATCGCTTCAGAGGGAAAAGGGGCGCCATTCTGGGCAATTTGTTTTTGGATATCTGGACTTCTTTCTTTGAGGAAATTTGTTAATATGGGTGCGACCTTTTTTAGCCAAACAAAGCTGTTCTTGTAGCTTCTTCTCCTCTGGCTCAACAAGGTACAGTTGATGATCACTGACAACTACAGTTTCTCCTTCAGCTTTGGGTTTCCTTGCTTTTCATGAGGCACTGTGATCTTTGTGTTCCGAGCAAGCGTTCAAATTTCCGTGTGTCGCTCTAGATAATTTCATGACATTCAGACTTTCTGATGTTTGCTCCAGTACCGGTATTTGTAGTATGTGCTGTTTGTCTGCTCCTTCATGAAGAAGGGCATCTGTTCATTGTCCTAACTGCAGTTTCTTGTTCATAATTGGTGCAGGGCTGCAGCAGGAGCTTATCCACCTCGAAGTGCAATTCAGCAATAGAGATTGCATGCACAGATGGGTTCCTTCACAAGTATAAATCCTCTCCTCCACTTCCTCATGTTACATAGCTAGCTACTAGCCTGCTACCTCCGATTAAAATTACTTGAAGTTGTTTGTCTTAAATCAAACTTCTTTAAGTTTGACCAAGTTTATCAAACAATTTGCGAATATCTCCAGAATCAACTATATATAGTATGAAAGTATATTTTATGAAACTAATTTGGTATTGTAGATGTTGGTATGTTTTTCTATAAACTTGGTCAAACTTAAATAAGTTTGACTTAGGACAAACCTAGAAATTTCAATAATTTGGAATGTAGGGAGTACACCACTTCCACTACCTACGCTAAAGCTGGGTTTTTTCAGATGGTCGGGCAGCTGATTCTGCTAGTCAGGTGTCTCCCTCCGCTAAAGCTGGGTTTTTCAGCAAGACCTCATTTTGGTGGTTGAATCCTCTAATGAAGATGGGCTACAAGAAACCCCTTGAGGACAAAGACATACCACTTCTAGGCGCCACAGATCGAGCACGCATAACCAGTACATCATGTTCATGGAGAAGCTGAATGGCAAGAAGCAGTCGCCATCACATGACACACCATCATTCTTCTGGACTATTGTTTCTTCTCACAAGCGTGCCATCTTGGTCTCGGGTTTCTTTGCTTTGCTCAAGGTTCTCCACGTTATCTACAGGCCCACTAATTCTCAAGGCATTCATCAATGTCTCACTTGGGAAAGGGACCTTTAAACATGAAGGCTATGCGCTGGCTGCATTATTGTTCGTCTGCAAATGCTGTGAATCATTGTCGGAGAGACAGTGGTATTTCCGCACTCGGAGATTAGGACTGCAGGTGAGGTCACTCCTGTCAGCAGCTATTTATAAGAAACAACAGAAGCTATCAAATGCAGCAAAAATGAATCACTCTTCTGGAGAAATTATGAACTATGTGACCGTCGATGCCTGTCGGATTGGGGAATTCCCATACTGGTTCCATCAAAGATGGACAACAAGTGTTCAGCTTTGCATTGCTCTGGCAATTCTATACAATGCTGTTGGTGCTGCAATGGTTTCATCTTTAGTTGTCATTATTATCACTGTACTGTGCAGCGTTCCATTGGCCAGATTGCAACACAAATTTCAGAGTAAACTTATGGAAGCACAAGACGTGAGATTGAAGGCCATGTCCGAGTCATTAGTTCATATGAAGATCTTGAAACTTTATGCATGGGAAGCTCACTTCAAGAAGGTCATCGAGGGATTAAGGGAGGTTGAGTACAAGTGGTTGTCTGCATTCCAGCTTAGGAGGACCTACAACGTTTTCCTGTTCTGGTCGTCTCCTGTTTTTGTGTCAGCGGCGACCTTTATGACATGCTATCTTTTGAAAATCCCTCTTGATGCTAGCAATGTTTTCACCTTTGTGGCAACTCTACGTCTTGTGCAAGACCCTGTTATATTGATGCCGGATGTTATTGCTGTTGTGATACAAGCTAAGGTTGCTTTCACTCGGATATCAAAGTTCCTTGATGCACCTGAGCTAAATGGACAAGTTAGGAAGAAATACTATAGTGGCATTGATTGTCCTATAGCGATGAATTCGTGTAGCTTCTCGTGGGAAGAGAATACATCAAAACCAACTCTAAAGAATATAAATCTGGTAGCCAAAGCTGGAGAAAAAATAGCAATATGTGGAGAGGTAGGTTCAGGTAAGTCGACGCTTTTGGCTGCTGTACTCGGAGAGGTCCCCAGAACTGAAGGCATGGTATGTTTTATTAGTAAGTTCATCGTCTATTGAAATATCTGTCATATTCAAGAATTGAGACATTTAGACATGAAGAAACATAGCCAGTTGACAAACAACATCATGTTCAGTTTGCAAAGTTGTTGAAAATTATGCTCGACAATGTTGCCAATATGAATTACGTTAATCAATTCATTTTGCCATAAGAACTTCATTTCAAACTCTTGAACTTTGCATAAACATTTCAGATCCAAGTCTGTGGGAAAATAGCATATATTTCTCAGAATGCATGGATCCAAACAGGAACCGTGCAAGACAATATTCTCTTTGGATCACCGATGGACAGGGAAAGATACCACAACACAGTCGCGAGGTGCTCGTTGGTCAAGGACCTTGAAATGTTGCCATATGGAGATTGCACACAAATTGGGGAGAGAGGAGTAAATCTTAGTGGTGGTCAGAAGCAGCGCGTTCAGCTTGCTCGTGCACTATACCAAAATGCAGACATCTATCTTCTTGATGATCCTTTCAGTGCTGTTGATGCTCATACAGCCATAAGTCTCTTTAATGTAAGGATCATATTCAGAAAATGCAGACTGTATTACTATTAGAGTGTGAACTGTTTTACAAATCTCTTCATAACAGGGATATGTCATGGGTGCTCTATCAGACAAGACTGTTCTTTTGGTGACACACCAAGTGGATTTTCTACCTGTATTTGACTCCATTTTGGTACCTCTCTCCACTTGAGAAATGTCACCATATGATGATATTTGAGCCCCTATGATTTATATTTATCTGTAAGTAGCTTGATTTATTTGTTGATGTCATCTAACATAGTGATGTTTTTTGTCAGTTAATATCAGACGGAGAGGTCATTCAGTCTGCACCTTATCAAGATCTATTGGCAGATTGTGACGAATTTAAAGACCTTGTAAATGCCCATAAAAATACTAGTGGTGTTTCAGATCTTAATAGCAGTATATCCCCTCAAGGATCTAAGGAAGTATCAATAAAGGAGACAGATGGTATTCATACAAAGTCTGTGAAGCCATTGCTGGCGGATCAACTGATAAAGAAAGAGGAAAGAGGAACAGGGGATGCAGGTGTTAAGCCTTATATGCTTTACTTGCGCCAGAACAAAGGATTCCTGTATTTATCTTTTTGTATCATTTCTCACATGATTTTCATTGCTGGACAAATATCACAAAAAGCATGGATGGCTGCTAATGTCCAAAATCCTCATGTTACTACACTGAAGTTAATTTCTGTGTACATCATTATCGGAGTTTGCTCAATGTTTTTCTTGCTATCAAGATCATTATCAGTCGTTGTTCTTGGGATTCAGACATCAAGATCCTTATTTTCCCAGTTACTCAATTCATTGTTCCGTGCACCAATGTCCTTTTTTGATTCTACTCCTCTAGGACGGGTTCTTAGCCGGGTAAAAATTCTTAAACCAATGGCAAATACAACTATTTTTTGTTCTGTTTTACACCAAAAGATTCTTCTCAGGATAGATTAACTCGTTCCCTTTTTCTTCTAATGCAGGTCTCTTCTGATTTGAGTATCGTTGACCTCGATGTTCCATTTGCCTTCCTGTTTAGCCTTGGTGCCAGCTTAAATGCATAGAGCAATCTAGTGGTATTGGCTGTTGTTACATGGCAAGTTCTGTTTGTATCCATTCCAATGATAGTTTTAGCAATTAGGTTGCAGGTAATTGGTATGAAGTTATTTCTCTGTGGCTAAACCATGTTTCTTTATTCTAAGCCTCATATATCTGATTATTCGAATTGATTCACCAGTTGATGTTTTGACCAAGAGTGAATGAGCATGCAGTTTTGCATTCAAAGTTCTCATTTTCTGAAACCTGTTATATTTGGTCATGCAGAGGTACTATCTAGCCTCGTCCAAGGAATTGATGCGGATCAATGGTACTACCAAATCTGCTCTAGCAAATCACTTAGGTGAATCAATGTCAGGGGCTATAACAATAAGGGCCTTTGAGGAAGAAGATCGATTCTTTGCTACCAATTTGGATCTTGTTGACAAGAATGCAAGTCCATATTTCTATAATTTTGCTGCAACTGAATGGTTGATTCTACGTCTAGAGATAATGAGTGCTGCAGTTCTTTCTTTTTCTGCTTTTGTCATGGCCCTTCTTCCACGAGGAACTTTTAGCCCTGGTAAGTAATTATATGAATACCACTATGCTTCAAATATTGGATTTTTTATAGCCAGCTCATTCTATGACCATCAATGTACAACTAGTTTGCGATAAATGTTAGATTCATGCCATGTAAATGTTGCTACCTTTCCATTGCCTTCTGTGTGAGTTCTGATAAGCTTTTGTTATGAGAAAATTTACTTGATAATCCCTCCACTAGCTGATACTCCCTCCGTCCTCAAATAAGTGAACACACAGAAATATCAAGACAGATTATGGAGCGGAGTGGAAAATGCATTGGGAAAGTGCAAACCACTATCTCTCACCTCTTTAATTCCCCCCACCTCCAGAGAGCTAGGTGCATGTAGAAAATGAGGAGACCATGTGTTGAATGTTATTGGGCTTGATCCCCGTGTGATGAGAGAGAAGCATTTTTTCTACTTTAAAGTGCATTGGGAAGATAGAAGTACACTCTTCTGTGGACAAATTTCGAATGCTAAATGTCCACTTATTTGAGGATGGAGGGAGTAGATGATGTTTTAGACATGACATGGTTCTCCAACAAACTTACTTGACTGTTACTTATCACTTCCAAACAGACGCCCGTGTCGCTCCAGTGATGGCTCAGGCGAAACCCTAGCCGCCGCCACCCCCGTCTCATCCCTTCTCTCTCTCTGCCGCACCGGATGAGTCTGTAGGTCAAAGCCCATCCGGCAGCGGGCTCATCTCTTCACTCAGAGGGGATCCCCTGGCTAGCGTGCCATGTCGGCCCTGGGCGGCAAACACATACAAAGGGGCTCAAACTCCGGGGTGGATGGGCGTGTCGTCATGGCTGCAACGACAAAGCAGTCATCGCCTGTGGTGGTTGATGGCGGCGGATTTAGGCATCCTCGCCTGAATCTAGCTGCGGAAGGAGGATTCCCGCGGCCGGGGCGACACTGGTTGCAGATGGTTGTGGTGGTAGTGGGCGCAACCCTGTGCTTGGATTGATCCGGCTTGTCAAGGGGGCTTGCGCTAGATCGGGAGTTCAATGGTTGTGCGTTGGATATGGCCCGTTGTGTGTCTGACGGGGTTCAACATGTAGGCAGATTGATGGCCCAGGCATGGTGACTCGAGCTTCGGTTGTAGCGGCCAGATTCGTGGCACGAGTTTGGTGGCTCCTTGACAATCGTGGCAGTGGTATGAGGGATGATGTCCCACCCGTCTACTAGTGCCACTACTACCTCTTGTCACCGACAACAATGGCGGGACACTCCTCAGCAGGCGGTCGGCTAGGTGGTTCTACGGGGCATGTGTTTCTTTGGTGCATACTTGCGAGTGTTGTGAGAGGCGTGCGGCCTATCCGATGGACACCATGGTGGTTCTGTGCATAACACTGACTGTGTAGCTTTCGGAAGATCTATTACAGTGGTGCTTAGAACATTGCTTCATGTTAGTGGTAAAAACTATTGTTTTAGCCTTCATTGGGCGGACTCAGTAGCGGCTGAACTTGCATTGTTACGTTGTTAAATGTATATTTTTTAAAAAATAGTACAATTTTTACACTAGTTTACTAATATATTTTTAGACAAAGTAACCGAGATCGACACCCTACAACACACCTCTGGCTTCCACACTAGCCCTAAGGCAATGTACCAACCAAACCGACAACTATGTCGCCCAATTGACCAAAGTGAACATGTTTCATGCATGCCATTCTCGGGAGTCGTTGCACTGACTTGAACGCCAATCTCGTGGCTGCACACCCACCTTACCGACTATGAAACTACAAGGCCTCACGAGCCAAACGTCGCCCCCAAGAGAGAAGATATGACATGCTTGACGCCCACTCCAACTAAGGTCGAAACTTGAGTCTTAACCCGAAGCCCAAAACTGCAATGTCGAGGGGGCGAAGGATCTCCATGGTGACATCCCCAAGGAGGAATGACGTCATAGGATGTCGTTGATGCCGACATCGACTGAGATTGAGGAGAGCTAGGCTTTCACCTAGATCTCACCAAACCCATCGTAATTGTAGCTTGCCCAGTCGACTGTCATCGGCGGCCTACAAGCCGCCAGACATACGCGCTAGACAACTCATTGCAACCATCCACTACCAACACGCCCGACAAACCATCACGACTCCTCAAACCGCCATGGTCATCCACATTCCAACCACTGAGTGTCAACGCCGCCGCACCACCATCCTCTATACGTGGTTCATCACCGTTGCCGTAGAGCTGCACACCCGCTTACCGAAGCCGTCACTGCCCATACAACAACTTCATCGGTGTTGCCGAGACTATGCGATCCAGAACTAGCCGGATAAAGCCACCTGCATAGTCTAACGTACCACCACCACTCGTTGCAAAGTCGAACCAACACAGGCTGTAGGCGCACACACATTGGCCCAGATGCAACAAACATAAATCCACACCACCCGGGTGGTCTCCACTCCAACCTTGCGGATGAGGCCATCGACCACCACCTCTGAAGGGTGCACGATATAGTGCACATTCGTGATAGCCACCCGAGCTGTCGCCCTAGCGCCTCACGACGTGACGGTGAGGTCAACCCAAGCCCCCTTCCCGACATCCTAGAGCCGGTAGGCTGACCGCCATCGCCCCATACCACATAGCCGACTACCAGCACCACTCGAAGAGAGCTTCCCACCACCTTGGCAGCAGGACCCGCTGCCACTATGGTGGAGGCCAGTGGTAATGAGCGGAGTAGAGGGGAGAGACAGAGGCGGTGCCACTAAATTTCCTCTGGCGTTGGGTGGGGAGTGGCATGCGGGGAACGATCTACTCCCTTTGATCCAAAAAAGTGTTGTGGATCAGAGGGAGTAGTTCTTTCTAAAAATCTGCATCAATCTTGATAGTTAGAACTCAAGACTCTTCTTCCTCTTCACTTGATTATTCCTCTTAAGCATGCTTGCCCTTCCATGCAAGAGGGCGTGGACAAGTCGTGAGTCATAGGAGTCTTCTTTCCATCCTCAATCACGTCGTCATGGGTAACGAAATAAGCAAGAACATCATCGGGCACCAGGGTTGCATAATCACTCTTTTGTTAAATGTGGAACACCATAGATAGGAAGTGAGGTGCTAGTACTCCAATGAACTTGTTCATGATGAATCCGTCATTGATCTTCTCACGCCCAAAGCCTTGTAACTTGACCACAAGACCCGTGAGTCGTGAATAGAGTGGTTGAGGTGTTTTGTCAGGGTTCATCACAAACAAGTTCATCTCATTCTTGGCCATTTGATACTTTAACCTTTGAATGTTTGTGGTGCCTCCATTCATGACAGCCAAATGATCCCATGACCTTTTGCGGACTTGATGAGGATGACTTGGGCATAGATATCTCTCTAAAGGCCCTTTTAAATCAAATGGATAGCGGTGGCATTGAGTTCTTGGTCAATCACTTGACGGAGTCAAGTTACCGGCATCCACCAGATTGAATCCATGCCCCCACAATCTCCCAAAGCACCACCAAAGAGCTACGGTTATGAGACTCCATAGGAAACTTCCAATAAGAGTAGCGTCTTCCGTCAAAGACGGGTGGTGAGCTAGCATATTTAGCAGTGGGAGGTTGTAGAGGTGAGGGATAGTCCCTAATGCTTGGTTGAAGCTAGGAAGCGTAGCACCGGTGTTACCCAACAGTTGTGTCTCGACAAGTTGTGAGGTGGCGGGAACACTATACGCTAGTGCAAGAACTTTAGCGGTCCTTTTGTTAATGAATACCTTCGTAGAAGCATCTGATTGTGATTTAGGCTCCACTGTCAACTTGGCGAGATCTGCGACAGTGTACAATTTCTCGGCATCACTGGAAGAGGTACCCTCTGCGCCTTCTAAGGCAATGAAGCCCTTAAAAGAGTCCTTATTTGGATACCAATTGAAAGGATCGAGATGGACCTAAGGGGGTGAATAGGTCTTCTAATTTTTTAGCTCTTTTTATTTACAAATTAGGCTTTGCAGAATGTAAATGACGGGGCAATCCACAAACTCGGGTCCACATCAGTGACTCCTGCTGCCTAGGAGTCTCCAACCTCCAAGAGTAACAAGATCAAATGGGAATGCTCAGAACCTCCTCAAATCGTGCAAACTTATCAGTCGAATAACGAATCTTGGCTAAGGTTAGCTCCTCTGAGAAATCCCTCACAAACCTCTCAAGGAATCAAAGGATTAGGGTTGATAGAGCGTGGGGAGTGTTCTTGGCTAGAGCTAATATGCTTGGAATGGATGGTCAACCCTATTCCGAAGCAATGGTTGGGTAGGAAAACACTAGCTATTTTCATGCTGAAAAAAGTATTGTCAGACAATCTGACCAGCTCTAACAACCCTTGTCAGCATCAGAAAACAAGGGAGCGGTAGAGAACATGCTCAGGGTCAGACAATCAAGCCTGGGAATCACCCCAAGGCCGAGAACTATTGGGAAAGTACCGAGCAGTTTGGCCTCTATCAGGGCAAAACCGAGAGTAGCCGAGTAAGTACTAGATAGTTTGGCCCATGTCCGTCTAAAATTGAGAGCTATCGGATAGTACGAGTGTGTCTGGCCTAGGAATCAACCCAATACCATGTGCATAGTAAGAGACCCAGACCCAGACTATTTGGCCAGAATTGGCCCAAATGGTCTAGCTAGCTAAAAACTGCCTTTGACCTAGGATGGTTGGCTATTTGGCATTGGACCTTTAGCATGTGCTTCACATCCCTTGATCCCCTCTTAATAGTGAGGGATCCTTGTAACACAAGAACAAGAAATAAAGACTACAAACTAGCCTTCACGAAGTCATTCTTCAGCCTTTTAACTAGAGACCGGGAGGGGGGGGGGGTCATCGATCCTCGACAACCATTATCAATACAAAAGGATACGTAGGGGCCTACATGCAACACATCAATGTCTTGGATAACAAAGGGTAGTACTTAAAAATTCTTGATTTTTCTTTGTTGTTTATTTGCATATTTTGGCCCTCGCACTATTAAACCGATACTTTGGCCATTAAACTTTGATACCATGTACCTCACCATGTAATTTTTTGTTCCTTGAGTGAGTTTTAAGAATACTAAATTCATTTTGACCGAGGTAGCACCTACACGTAGGTTGTACTGACCCACATGTTTTTCATGTAAATAGTCTTAAGGAAATTCCACATAAAGCTATTTTCATGATCTATCTAAGCACATGGCAAGATCAACAAATGCACAAGCGAGCAAACCACATCTTGTTGTCCTCTGCTTCCGATAACTGCCAACTCATCCACGCACACCATGAGAATAACAAGTACTACCTATGTACCTCAATATAATGCGATAAAAAATATTTTTTTAATAGAAATGACAGATCTAGTGCTAGAAGCTCCCACACAAGGTGGGGTCTGGGGAAGGATCAAAATAAAAACTTTGTATCACCAAAAAAAATCACAATTTTTTTCTTCAAAGGCCCATTAAATGCCATCGACAACACGCCCAACAATTCTTTCTCACGCCATCGAATTAGTATGGAAGGGGAGAAATGTGTTTATAATCTACTTTGATGCAAAGATGAAAGTCACGCATGATGAAAGTATGGAAGGAAAAAACAAACGTGTTTGAGCTGGTTAGGAACTTAGGTTAGGTGAGGTGGATGCTGGTTAGGATACCGTACGTACCCACTACATGAGATCTGGGTTGCATAGTTAATTAATGTTGTTTATCAAAATCTAAGGGTTGTGCTTTGTTAACTAAGAGGTTGGTCAAATAAGTTTCCAGATGTTTCTGATTTTTGTGGGATTTTCTAAGCATCCTTTTCTAGTTAGCCCATCAAAACACTTTTAGTATGTTATTGATAAGACAATGTCTATTGCATCAATGATTAAATGTTTCTGATTTTGTGAGATTTTCTAGTCTATATTTTTCTTCTTCTATGTAGCCCACCAAGTACTTTTAGTACATAACAGATGCAGTTCTAGTCCACTTATTACGTGTTGGAGTCAACGAAATAAAGTATCTGACAATTTTCAGTTTATTAACATTACAAGTAGTACAATTGATTAATACCTTGCTCTCATACTTGCACAGGTTTTGTTGGAATGTCATTGTCCTATGGTCTTACGCTAAATACGTCATTTGTTTCATGTATTCAAAACCAATGCGACCTTACGAATAAAATAATCTCAGTTGAACGGGTGAGCCAGTACATGGACATACAAAGTGAAGCAGCAGAAGTTGAAGAAAATCGACCGTTGCCAGATTGGCCCCAAGATGGCAATTTAGAGCTTATAGATTTGAAGGTAATCAAATATAATAGGTTTTAATCATTTATGCCACTAGTTGTGTTCCACTACTCAGTTTTCCCATTAGAGATCGTTCCGTGAGACACTTACTCAAAAATGCCATTAGAGACCTCAAAATTGCATTGTTCCGTTATATGTTTGCTAAAAACTGTCATTAGACACCGTTCTGTCAGGCCAAACCTCTTGACCATGTTATATGACCAAAATACCCCTAGACCAACATGTCAGCTCCATCTATCTCACAATGATAAGTGTTGGCCCCACTTTTCAGGAGTAAGCAAGCGAATAATATTAGAGAAAATATGAATGACGTTCAGGATCGAGCAGGACCCACCCTTAATCGCATTACTGAGATAGAGGGAGAGCTGAAATGTGGGTCCATGGGTATTTTGGTCATATAACCTGTTATATGGGCTTTGAGCTGACAGTAATGGTGTCTTGTGACATTTTTTAGCAGGCTAAACTTCTAGTGGCAAAACTGAGTAGTGGGACAAAACTAGTGGCATAAATGATAAAAACCCAATATAATATTTGCATGTACAACATACAAGGTAAAATCCAATTAACACCTCTAACAAATTGATGAGATTGATTTCATTGGACAGATCAGGTATAGGAATGATGCTCCACTTGTACTACATGGAATCACTTGCAAGTTTGAAGGCGGAGATAAGATTGGTATAGTCGGACTAACAGGATGTGGCAAGACAACTTTAATTGGTGCATTGTTTCGCCTTGTTGAACCTGTCAAGGGAAAATAATTATAGACTCTGTGGACATCAGTACAATAGGCTTACATGACTTGCGTTAAGCGTTTGGGTATCATTCCACAAGATCCAACACTTTTTAAGGGTACAGTAACATACAATCTAGAACCACATGGGCAGTTCTCAGATCAGCAAATATCGGAGATAAGCTGTACAGAGATATATATGTTGCCTTTTCTGCGCTTACAAAATGTTCAGATAAGATTATGAAGAAGATATCACACCTAAAGAACCTGATGCAATGGTTAATCACGATGCCTCCCTCTTTAGTAAGTGGCAATTCAGCTCAGTTACTTTGATATATACCTAAAGGTTTCAGAAAGTTCAGCACATTACCAAAATGGGGCAAATGAATTGATTTTTTTTTGCGACGGAATAATTTGAATTAGGGAATCTCAAATGACAAGTTGCCTCATAAAAAACTAGATTACCTAGGGGAATTAGACAACTTTTCACTGGTCAAATAAATAGGCACCCAAATTTGAGTTGAGGAGAACTCAAACATGGGTGATGACCTGGTAGGCGTGTACAGCCACACCTCCCACCAACTGAGCTAGGCTTAGGCCCCACTTTCTTATTTTATGGCATATGTACTTTTCTTGGAATCATTAAAGTGGTTGCTCCATTTGTTATTATGCTGCAGGTTCTTGATAAATGTCAGCTTCTTGAAGCTGTCCAGGAGAAGGAACAGGGATTGGATTCACATGGTAGGAAACTAAACTTCATCTGTACCTTTGGTTTCTGTGTTTGATTTTTTGATCTAATAAATTGGGCAAATAGAAAACTCAGATCAATTCATTTCAGAAATTCAAACAGATGTGAAAATACATGTACCACTAAATATGTCAAACTTTTAGTAGTCCCAGGTTTATTCTTCACCAGTAGGGAGGTAGAGGCCCAAGTACTTTGAATCCACCAACGGATTCAGCTCAAACCATGAATGAGACTCTTGGCAAAGATAAAATCATGTCAATTTGTGTCTTTAGGAAGACCTCGAAGTTGTATCGTTTTGCTAGTATGGCGTTGGAACTACCTCATTCATAGTACTGATCAGGATCTTGTCGTAATAGTTTTGGAAGACGGGTCTAACTGGAGCATGGGCCAAAGGCAGCTCTTCTGTCTGGGACGCGCACTTTTGAGAAGATGTCGCATCTTAGTTCTTGATGAAGCTACGGCCTCTATAGACAATGCAACTGATGCTATTCTTCAGAAAACGATCCGGACAGAATTCAAATATTGCACTGTTATTACAGTGGCCCACCGTATACCAACAGTTATGGACTGTGATATGGTACTTGCAATGAGCGACGGTATGTCTCTTACCAGACCTGTTTATAGAACTCATCGCTTATTGAACCGAACCAATTAATATGGATTATATGAATTATTAATACCTGAAACCAAATGTATTGTGGATCTTTTCCCATACTAATGAACTATGTATGTTCCAGGGAAAGTAGTGGAGTTTGACAAACCTACAAAGCTCATGGAAACTGAAGGATCTCTCTTTTGTGAGTTGGTCAAGGAGTATTGGTCCACATCAAACGGAAATATTTAGAAGATACTCTCAATTTTGAATGTTTCCTTGCTGCACCTTTTCAAGAGATAAAAGATAAACAGCTTTTAGAAAGAAAATAAATGATACGCCTGAAGATATACAGTAATCTATGCTACCTCCGAGGAATCCATCTATTTGGAATAGGAATTAAAGATAGTACTATATGTCTGTTATTGTCTGGAAATTTCTTTTGTTATGTATTGCTACCAGAAATTCTGTGCTATTTGTCTGTTATTGTTTGGAATAGTATATACTGTATGGTGGACTGCCGCTGCCCTTCAGAATTGGTGAAGCTGGACAGAGTAAATTCCTGAAGATTTCCTTGCTAAACCGGAGGGACTTGAGTTGTTGCACTCTGCCTGTGTTTGCTGACAGTGTTATGGTCGAGTCTTTTGTAAATTGGCTAACACATCGAAAGTCCCTTTCTGCTCCCGAGCTCATTTGAGCTCGGTGAACAGTAAAATCGAAAAAAAATAAAAAAAAATTCAAAAAATTCCAAAAAAAATCTCAGAGAAACATTGACAAAAGTTCTAAGTGCTTGCAAAAATTCATCATGAAATCACATTCCTGTAAGGTGTGACAAAAAAAACAAATTCAGCCTCCAAAATGCTTTTGAAAGTAGCATTTTCAGAGTACCGATTTTGTTTTTTTTGCCACGCCTTCTAGAAATGTGATTTCATGACGATTTTTTGCAAGCACTTAAAACTTTTGTCAATGTTTCTACCAAAAAAATTTGGAATTTTTTGAATTTTTTTCGATTTTGCTGTTCACCCGAGGTCATATGAGCTCGGGTGTAGAAACTCCACGTCCCTAACACATTCACTTTGGCATCATTTGCATCTCAGACTCTGCCATGTAAAGAGATGCCATTGGTTTCAGTTGGATATGTTTCAATGTATTTCTCAAATGGAAAGCAACTTGTTTTTGACGTTATGAACTGCCTATTTATATTGCCATGTATATATAGTGTATTTTTATTTGCTTATACACTCGATACAAAGCACTATGATCTGTCTGAGATTAATCTGGGGGGAAGTGGTCGCTCTCTGTATTATCTATTTCAAGTAACCATCAGAGAGCTTCGGCTATGACAAGGAATATTAATGAAGCAAAATGGTATAAGCCCTCGATTTACTAAACTCAATGTGGATGCAGCGTTCTATCCTGATGAAGGTGTAGGTGCTACTGCAGCGATTATACATGATGATAGAGGTAATTTTATGGAGCTCAATGCAAACTCATCCCTTTTGCAGCGGATATAATTACTTCTGAAGCTTTGGACATGCGAGATGATCTTGTGTTTGCGAATGCCTTCGGATGTAATCGAGTGGAAGCGGAATCAGATTCTCTGCAGATCATCAATTTTTGCAATGGTCAAGCAACTTGGTGGGACGCTGCGGCGGCTCATCGCAGTGTCTAGACACTAGTAATTCGACTGGAAGGTTATTTTTAAGCATTGTTATCGATCTTGTAATCAAACGGCTCATGTGCTAGCTCATTTTTTTTTTATTTTGATAAGACTTCTTTCAGTTAGTTGGACGAGCCTCATGACATTGTTGTCAGCAAGCTCGTAGACAATGTAAACCTATTTGAGTTTCAATAAAGCTAGCCATGATGGCCTTTTGTTTTTTTTAAAAGAGAAAAAAAGAGGAGGTCGGCAATCCCACTCCATTGTGAAACACTTTCCTTTTTTTCCTTTTATTTCTTTCTTAAGTCGTGGGGTTTTTCTGCATGTTTTCATTTGGTTTTTCATTGTTTTTCTTTTCTCTTAAATGCGTGGATTCTTAAAAAATCCATGAATTTTTTCTTCAAAATCAATGAACCTTTTTTTTTCCAAAATCCATGTACTTTCATTCAAATTCATGAACATTTTTTCAAAATCGATGAATTCTTTTCAAAATTGATGAATTCTTTTCAAATTAGTGAACTAAAAAAAAAATTGATGAACTATTTTTCAAATTCGATTATTTTTTTCAAATTTATGATTTTTTTTCAAATTTGAATAATCTTTTCAAATTCAAATTTTTTTTCAAATGGATAGACATTTTTTTCAACTTTGATGAACTTTGAAAATCAATGAAGTTTTTTCAATTTTTTCTTGAACTTTTCTTAAAATTGGTTTTTTTTTCAAATCGATGAACTTTTCAAGTAATTTCAAAGTAAGTTAACCTTTTACTAAATGCAAGGTTAATTTTTTCTTGAGAAACACTTGCGTGCGACGGTAATGGGTCGGCCCGCTACGCAACGCTTGCGTGCGCCAGTAGCGTCAACCGGCGATGTCAGTCGGGCGCCCCAAATTCCTGTTTTCTGTTCTCATTTTTTATTATTTGGTACTTTTCTTTATACTTTAAAATATACTTCATATACATATGCATATATTACAAAAACACTCTTCAAAACACATTTGAAAAGATGTTGAATAAGTATTAAAAAATGTTGAACAAGAATTTGAAATTTTTTGAACAAGTATTTGAAAATGTTGAATAAGTATTAAAAATGTTGAACAAGTATTTATAAATTGTTGAATAGGTATTAAAAATGTTGAACAAGTATTTTAAAATT
This sequence comes from Aegilops bicornis, assembly GCA_021605145.1. Lineage (NCBI taxonomy): Eukaryota > Viridiplantae > Streptophyta > Magnoliopsida > Poales > Poaceae > Aegilops > Aegilops bicornis. The sequence goes on along the minus strand of CM038675.1, from coordinate 118,457,150 downwards.
TTGAATAAGTATAAATTTTTTTGAACAAGTATTTAAAAAATGTTGATATAGGTATTTAAAAATATTGAATGAATATATAAAAATGTTGAACAAGTATTTGAAAATGTTGAATAAGTATTAAATATTGAACAAGTATTTAAAAAATATTGAATAACTATTAAATGTTGAAGTATTCGAAAAAAAGTTGAAGTAGCGTTGGTATAATGTTGAACGTGTATATAAAAAATTTTGGATCACATTTTCCAAAAAAGAAATTTGAGATGTACGAAAATGTAGAGTGAAACCGAGAACAAACATAAGAAAACACAAATGAAAAAGAAAAAGTGGAGAAGAAAAAAGAAAACCAAACAAAAAATGGAGAAAAAAGAAAACAATAAGGAATGAAACAAACTTGAGAAGAAATGAAAAAACACATGGAAAAAGGGAGAAGAAAAAAAAAAGAAATGAAACAAAAGAAAACAAAAAAAGTAAAAGAAAAAAAATGAAGAAGACCGGCTCGGTGTCTCTAGTAGATCTGATCCTACATCTAACAAGTAACATGAGATTGTCGTAGTGGGTAGCTGCGTCAGGTGAGAACCCAGGAGGCCAGGGTTTGATTCCAGACGATGCCGCATTTATTCTTGATTATTTGAATATGTGCGCGTTAAATGGGCCGGCCCAATACTGTTCACATCAACGCGAGAGATCTTTGTGGACTTGCTTAATGCGATAAATAGCTCCCGTGATGTTAGCCCCATGGGATGTGCCTTATCAGCAGAAGTGTAGTTGGGCTAGCCCCGTACCGGTTCAACCCCTCGAGATGAGTCATAGATTTCACTACCTAAGCCAGAACCACAACTCAACATCACGATGAGATCAAGTGTTGATACTTCCCAACGCTGGCTACCATCATCGGAGGGCGTTATGAAGATAAATACTGATGGAGCGGTCCCGACAGGGAGGTGTAACAACCGCGATTTGTCGTGATCATAACGGCCTATACTTGGGATCATCTGACGTGTTGTTTAGTGGTGCTACGGATCCCATGGAAGCTTATGCGTGCCGCGAATAACTGTCGTTGGCAGAAGATCTCGGACTACAAAGGATATTTATTGCGTCAGACTGCCAAGGGATCGTCAACGACATTGTTCAGAGCACTGGAGGCCCTCATGGCGCAACCATACATGAAATAACAGAAAGAAAGGGTAGTTTTCAATCATGTAGTTTTATTTTTGAACGTATGACCTTCAATTTCGAAGCTCACAATCTCGCTAAGTATGCTGGTAATTTAGGTACGGGCCGATATGTTTGGTTGGGTAATCTTCATGACCCAATTCATGTACCTATGAACATTATTCCGAATCAATAAAGTCCGCTAGATTTCTAAAAAAAAGATGGGAGCAACTATTTCTAAAAAAAATATATCAAAAAAGTGAGAGATGAGAGCAACGAACTTACATGTTCTCGGGGGATTCCTAGCAGAGACACACTGGGGCATCCCAGCGCCACCACATGTCGTGTGCTGGGCGCAATCGTGGGAGATTTTTTTTATTTTCTTAACATATTTTTGATTATTTTTGGGTTTTAGAAATCTCTTTTTTTGCTTTTTAGGTTTTTCTCTCATGAAGCACATCATGTGAAAAACGCTATTGTGCTTCATGGTGAGCATAGTTGTGCTTCTTGAAAAAGTGAAAAGCACAGTCGTGCTTCTTGAAAAGTTTTTTCTAGAATACACACTAGTGTGTGTATCATGCATTAAAGAAAGAGAGGGGGGAAAGAGCCCCATCCACGCAAGACAACAAGTTTACATGTTTACATGCTGTTACACTCGGGCAGACAGCCCTAACACTACCGAGCCCCACCCGATCAGCCCTGGACTACCTATTCGCGTCATCCCACCTAGACAGCACGTACAGGAAGGAGGCCATGTCGTGCTTGAACATGCCGGCTCGCGACCAAACGTTGCCTTCCACCTCAATGCGCGCGATCACCACTGCCGTCGAAGGGGAGGCGCCCTCAAACACAATCTTGTTTCTATGTTTCCACAATTTCCAGAGGCATAGCGAGAGCACGGTGTTGACATCCCTCCGATGGGTCCTTGGAGGCGAGCATGCTGTGAACCAGTCGACAATCGTGTCCTCCTAGCTGGGCGCCCAATCCGGCCTGCCGAGCGCCGTAAGCACGGCAACCCACACCACACGGGCGAAGACACAAGATAGCATGATGTGATTGATTGTCTCTTCACCCTGATCACAAAAAGGACAAGCTGCCTGATGAGGTAACCCTCGCCGCGCCAACCTATCAGACGTCCAGCATCGATTCCGGGCCACCAACCAGCTGAAAAAACGGCATTGGAGAGGAGCCTTGAATTTCCAAGCCATAGTGGCATAAGGCGCCCTTTCCCGGCCCCAAAATCTTACCGCGTACGCCGACCTGGCCGAGTACTGGCCCGAGTCCTCCCAAGCCCATCTGACAGAGTCGCGCACGCCGGGCGTGAGCTGAACCACAGCCGTCACCGACCATAGAGCCAGGTATTCCCGAAGAGTAGCCTCGTCCATATCTGGCCCGATGCAAGTAACCCACCTACCATCCTCGAACGCCTGAGCAACCGTCATAGCCTTCTTAATCCTCTGAGGGACACGCTTCCACAACCCTGGCGCGATCTCTTGGGCCCTATCTCCACACGCTAATCACATATGTGGTTCATGGTGAAAAAAAACATAAACACTTAGTCATTTACAGGTGAGACCTATCTCCACCTCAGCATATTATCCACACAAGCGCGGCGGCCCGACATGCGAGCTCAACCCGTTACTTTCGCTGTTTCTGGACAACCAATGCGATCTGTTACTCTCTTGTTTTGTTTTTAGGTTAGTTTCGCTGTTTCTGGACAATCGATGGGATGTGTTACTGTCTTGTTTTTAGGTATAATGTGATGTGTTAAGAGTAACTTCAATGAGGCGACCCATTTCATCCGTCTGCGTTCGTTTGGACCGGTGCAGATAAAAAAGACGGTCCAACGCGCCGACTCAAACGGATGCACGTCCGCTTTCGTCCGCCTGCCGATCCATTCCCGGCCCATTTTTGAGCCGGATTTGCGCCGGCGCAGACACAAGACGGATGCGCGCGCGCCCTCTCTTCTCCCCACGCGTGCACAGCCTCCACCGCCTGCTTCGTGGCCGACGTCGCCGGCCATTTTTTTCGATGAAAAAGGATACATAGATAGTTCTTGCGTACACAGATAAAAGAAAAGATCAACTACTCGTCGGTTTCCGACTCTGACTCGGTAATGTCTTCCTCCGACGTCTGAATATAGGCGTCAGCAGCATGCTCGTCCGCGAAGTCCCACCCCGATGTTTCTCGCAACCTCAGTCTCATTTAAGCGGTCAGCTTCCGCGCACGCTTGCCCTCCCGATAGGCGGCTCGCTCCATCCTCCTGGCCTTCCTCTTCGTCCTCCTCTGCTCATAGAACTGACGTTCGTCGACGATGTCCTGTGGGAAGCGTTCGCGCCACAACACCAAGGCTTGCACATCCATCTCGGCGAGGGCGAGGCGACGCATCCGCCTCCGGTGGACGCGACGATCCTCGTCGGTGAAAAGCCGCGGGAGAGGCGCCAGATCCTGCGCCCGCTGGCTCGACACGTCAGGAAAATTCATATCCCGACGAGGCCTCAGGAGGTGCCACGCCGCCGCGTCGTACGCGCGGGCCGCCTGCTCAGCGGTGTCGAAGGTGCCGAGGATGAGCCGTTTCTCGCCAAACAAGATCTCGGCGGAGAAGGCGACGGAGGGGCGCTCGCGGACTCCGCGAAAATCCGAAGCGTCGAGGATGCGCATCGACATGGTGGCGCACAGGCGGCGAGGCTAGTGAGAGGGGGCGAGACGAGTGGGCGGCGGCGGCGGACTGAGTGTGGAGGGAGCGCCATCTTTATAACGAGTGCCGGCCATAGCGCGCCAAAATACGTGCGCGAACATTTCCCACGCTCTGGAGCGCCAAAGCCAGCGCGCGCTAGGCCGAATTTTCCCCCCGCGCGCGAACCTTTCCCGCGCGCTGGCATGACCGCTGGCATTATCTAAAGCGCGCGCGGTCATGAAATGGGTCGGTGCGTTAGGCGCGCTGCTGACCCAAATCTAAAAGAGGGCGGACGACGGGCGGCGGCCGACCCAAACGGACAAAAAGCGGACAAAAGCGCCGTCCATTTGGGTCGGCTCGTTGGAGTTGCTCTAAGTGTGTGGTATTTTCTAGGCACAAGATTGATGGTTCTCCGTGAGTTGTCTGAAATGTGGTACTCTCTCCGATCCTATTACTTGTCGCTTAAATGAATATATTCAAACATATTTCAGTGTTAGATATATCCGTTTGAGCAACAAGTAATACGCATCAGATGAGAGTACTAAGTTGTTACCTTAGCCAAATGCAATGGTTTTGGGTAATTACTTTTTTCTTTGAATTTGGAAGGGTTATTTAGAATCCTTTGAATTGGATTTTTTTTTTTACAAAACCTTTGAATTGGAAGGTACTGTATTTCGAGGGAAAGACCTTCATGGCTAGTTTTATTAATCAAATAAAACTTACATCGTCTGCTAAATATTTACGAATACAATTAGGTGGTGCATCAATGCAAACAGAAGGATTGTTTGCACTGCCCCAACGAGCTAGCTCATGAGCAAGGACATTTGACTCTCTATTACAATGCTCGATAGTAACCTTCCCGAAATCACCGAGTAAATTCCTGCAATCTTCAAATAAAGGGCCAACCACCATAGATTTCCCACCATTCTGCAGAATAGCATCCACCACCATGATGTTATCCAGCCTTACCAAGACATTGTTGCACCCCAGAGTTTGCAGTAGTTTTAGGCCTTCTAGCAGCGATGCAACTTCTGCTGAAACTATGTCCGCAACATGCAACAAATTGGCAGTTGATGTCCCTATATACCCTCCCCGGTTGTCTGGTACTATGGCATCGCATGAGTCTGAGTGATCTTCCTCTGTAATTAGGAGAAGAGAAGAGACGAGAGGTGAGTGTGGTGCGTTGTGAATACGCATTATTTCACGAAATCACTAATTAAGGAGTACTTCTTCTAAGATCACTCCCATCTCCTCAGATTGCAACAAATAATGCACTGCATGCGTGTCACTTGTCACAACCTGTGAGTTTTCCCTTTTTTCGTACATCCGTTTATTCAAAATATTTTATCTTTTAAACCATGCATCCAAATTTTGAACAGTTTTTATCATTGGATCATCGCGTTGAGATCTTCAAAACTAGATCCCATGTTGATAGGTTTTGACAAAAAAAATCATGAAAAAACCGGACAAAAAACCAAACGGGGAGCACTTTTTTTCCTTTTCGAAAGAGGCGCAACGTGCCTCTTGTGGAAGGAAAAATAATTAGAAAACACGTTTTTTCCATTTTCGAGAGGCACAGCCGCGCCTCTCGCGAAAACACAACCGTACCTCTTATGGAAAGAAAAATAAACAGAAAATTTGTTTTTTTTTTCTTTTTCGAGAGGCACGCCATGCCTCTTGCGGAAGCAAAACCATGCTTCTCGTGGAAGGAAAAATAAAAAAAAAATTGTTTTTTCATTTCCGAGAGGCACATCCGTGCCTCTCGCGGAAGCAAAACCGTACCTCTCACGGAAGAAAAAAAACACAAAACATGTTTTTTTCTGAGAGGCACGACCGTACCTCTGGCGAAAGCGGAACCGTGCCTCTCACGGAAGGAAAAAACAGAAAACACATTTTTTTTGGCGAGAAGCATGATTGTGCCTCTCGCGAAAGCAAAACCGTGTCTCTCATGGAAGCAAAACTGTGCCTCTCACGGAAGACAAATAAAAATGTTTTTTCACGTAAAAGAAATTTCTGATTTTTTTATCCAAAAGATAAGGAAGACCGGTGAAAACCAAAAAGTCAAAAAGGACCGTTTAAAAAGCCGAAAACGTGTGGGAAAAAAATAAAAAATCCGGAGAAAGCGCCCAAAGCGCGACACGTTGCGGTGGCTGAGAAAGTGCCAAGTGGCACACTCTCAGTCCACCCTCAAGTGATCGTTGGGAGGTTCCCGAAGGAGTGCTCGCCAATTAGTTTTTTTGTTTTGTTTTTTTAGGGGAGTGCGCCAACTAGTTGCCGAAATCACTAATTGAGGAGCGCTCCCCGCAACGGTTAGTCGGGGAGCGCTCCCCGCGTGCCAAGTGTCACGCGTGGAGCGCTCCTGAGACTTTTCCGATGCGCTCCGCGCGCGACACTTGGCGCACATACGACTTCTCCCGTGATTTCCGGTTTCCGGTTTCCCTATGTGGTTTTTCCTTTTTTCACTTTAATCCTTATACTTTTAATGTTTTGTAATACCTTTTGATCTGTTTCTCTCTAGTGTGGGCGAACCCTCGTCGCGCACTGTTCTTTCTTTGCCGTCGTCTCCGCCCGTCGCCGCCGCTGCTCTTGTCTCGTGGTTACGGCGGCAGCTGTTCCGGCCGCCGCGCTTGTTGCCTGCTCTTACGGCGGTCCTTCTTTAGCGTCGAGCGTGCTTCCCCCTTTGCGATATCGTCGTTCCCTACTGGTTGCCTTCGTGGGTTCCCTGTTTCCCTTTCTCGTTTCTCTTTTTGTTCCCATTATATTTCAGGGATATGGAGATTTATGGGGTAGTTACGGGTGGGGACTACCAACACTATCAGATGTCAAGTTTCAACTGGGTTTTGTGGGATTAATCCTTGATAACCATTGTGTTCCTTGCAGTTATGGCTTGTCCTTTTTGCCGTATGCCTAGTGGCCCGTGTTCTTCTGTTGATTCTTCTGTAGATGGGTTCAGTGTGGTCCTAGATCGGCGTTGTTGGAGGCATGTTGTAAGAAAATCATTTTATAGTTGTTCAATTTTTTGCACACACGCTTATTTCTTTTGGTGTTGCCCATGCTGTTTAGATTTTGATTATGATCCTTGTTTTGATTTGTTGTGCAGTATGTTTCGTGCAGTGTTAGAGCTCATCTTGCTCGTTACATCGAGGAGTGTAGGGCTTTAGCCATAAGGAGGGGTGACGAAGATACTGATCTTGCTCTTCAGTGCAATGAGGGTTATTTGTATGGTGTTCTGTTTAGTCATGGTCGGGTGAGGAGCAAATTCCATGGTCCTTCCTGGAACGATTGGTCGGTGATTATGGTGTTCGTCCTCGTGATATAATGACCATTAGGCTTGAACATTATGGAACTTGGATTGGTATTGATTTTTATCGTGTTGGTCGTGGAGATGCGTTGTCTCCTTTACCGTCTATTGGTAAGGTTTATTTTTAAGGAAGTTTTTATCTTGTTTTATTGTACATTTTGATTTTTCTGTTCCCTTGAGCCTGTGTAATTATATTTTGTAGCTCTACATGGCTTGTGCGACTCCGAGAAGGAACTTGCTGGGAGTTGTTATTACACCTGTGGTGTTTTTCTTAATTATCAGCAGATGTATTTCATGAGGTGTCAACTATTTGATGATGAGTACATACCCTGTTGTCCTTTTGTTCACAGGATTGATTCCATGAATGTTAATGGTCATCATATGGTCAGATTTTTTCCATTGTTTTTTCTTTGTTTCTGTTTATTTATTTATTTTTATTACGTCTACTACTTATAGTTTTGAATTTTTATTCTATTTATAATAGCTTGATGTTTTTTGTCAGGTTATTCCTGGTATTGTTGGGAGGAGTTTGAAGGAGTTTGTGACTTTTCGAACTGGCGTTTTAACTCTTGAAGTTACTCTGGAATCTGGTGATGATGATATATATATGAGCACTCCTTGCTCCTACTTCATTGGTTTGGCTAATAGAATGGTGTTCAAACAGGAAAGTTTCAGTGATTTTCTCCAGGCATTGTCTATTGAAGTAAACAACTTGGTGCTGATAACTTTCAAACAACGTGTTGGGAGGCTTGTTGTTATCTTCAATCTTCTGCCGCAGTGATGTTAGTTATAGCCTTTGAACATAATGGATTTTGTTTAAAAATCTATGCTGTATAAGAGGCTTGGTTGTGCATCTCTTTTAAAGATGTTTTTTTGGACGGATGTTATTTAATTGTGGTCACAGTTATAAATACAGTAGAGGCACGTGTGTTGTTTACTCTGAGGCATGGCTGCGCATCTCTTTTATGTGAGAGGCACCTGGATTCAGCAAACGGAGGCACGAAATTGAAGTCAGAACATGCACGATTGTGTGGAGGCACGTAGAGTTAATGTGGATTTCATGTGAGGCATGTGTTTTGAGCAAACAGAGACATGGAATTGCAGTCAGTACATGTGACACCCCCGATTCAATCGTACACTAATCATGCACGCAAACGTGTACGATCAAGATCAGGGACTCACGGGAAGATATCACAACACAACTCTAAAACATAAATAAGTCATACAAGCATCATAATACAAGCCAGGGGCCTCGAGGGCTCGAATGCAAGTGCTCGATCATATACGAGTCAGCGGAAGCAACAATATCTGAGTATAGACATAAGTTAAACAAGGTGCCATAAGATGGCAAGCACAAACTGGGATACAGATCAAAAGAGGCGCATGCCTCCTGCCTGGTATCCTCCTAAACTACTCCTGGTCGTCGTCAGCGGGCTGCACACAGTAGTAGGCACCTCCGGTGTAGTAGGAGTCATCGTCGACGGTGGTGTCTGGCTCCTGGGCTCCATCGTCCGGTCGCAGCAATCGGGTAAAGAAAGGGGGAAAAGGGGGAACAAGGCAACCGTGAGTACTCATCCAAAGTACTCGCAAGCAAGGAGCTACACTACATATGCATGGGTATATGTGTAAAGGGCCATATCGGTGGACTGAATTGCAGAATGCCAGAATAAGAGGGGGATAGCTAATCCTGGCGAAGACTACGCTTCGGCAGCCTCCGTCTTGCAAAGATGTAGAAGAGAGTAGATCAAGTCCTCCAAGTAGCATCGCGTAGCATAATCCTACCCGACGATCCCTCCTCGTCGCCTGTTAGAGAGCGATCACCGGGTTGTATCCGGCACTTGGAAAGGTGTGTTTTATTAAGTATCCGGTTCTAGTTGTCATAAGGTCAAGGTACAACTCCAAGTCGCCCTGTTATCAAGATCACGGCTATTCGAATAGATTAACTTCCTGCAGGGTGCACCACATAACCCAACACGCTTGATCCCATTTGGCCAGACACACTTTTTTGGGTCATGCCCGGTCGCGGAAGATCAACACGTCGCAGCCCCACCTAGGCCAACAGAGAGGTCAGCACGCCGGTCTAAACCTAAGCGCACAAGGGTCTGGGCCCACCGCCCTTAGCACACCTGCATGTTGCGTGGGCGGCCGGAAGCAGAACTAGCCCCCTTAATACAAGAGGAGGCTTACGTTCCAAACCGGCGCGCCGGGCCAGCTTGTCGACGCCACGAAGGCTTCGGCCGATACCACGACGCCGAAAGTGCCCATAATCGCTCGCCAGTAGTTGGTTAGTGCGTATAGGCCAGTAGCCAGACTCAGATCAAATACCAAGATCTCGTTAAGCGTGTTAAGTATCCGCGAACGCCGAACAGGGCCAGGCCCACCTCTCTCCTAGGTGGTCTCAACCTGCCATGTCGCTCCACCACAAAGATCCACTCGCGGGTACTCCTACGAGCCGACCCGTCTTTAGTCACCACATGTATCATGTATAAAGTATATAGTATAAATCCGTGATCACCTCTCGAGTGATCACGGCCCGATAGTATAGCACAGCAGACGGACAAGAATGTAGGGCCACAGATGGAAATACTTGCATCCTATACTAGGCAAGTAGGATTGCAGGTAAAGGTATCAATGTAAGTAGCAAAGACAGGCTATGCATCAGGATAGGAATAACGGAAAGCAGTAACATGCTACACTACTCTAATGCAAGTAGTATAGAGGAGAGTAGGCGATATCTGGTGATCAAGGGGGGGGGGGGGCTTGCCTGATTGCTCTGGCAAGAGAGAGGGGTCGTCAACACCGTAGTCGTACTGGGTAGCAGCGGCGTCGGTCTCGGTGTCTAGCAGAAGAAAAGGGGGAAGAAACAATGAATACAATGCAAACAAATGCATAATGATGCATGACAAAGCAATGCGTGATGCTAGGCGTGCGCTAACGCGGTAGTAGGTGATACCGGCGAAGGGGGGAAACATCCGGGAAAGTATCCCCGGGGTTCCGCGTTCTCGGGCAGAGGTACCGGAGGGGGAAAGTTGCGTGTTCGGTATGCTAGGGGTGTGTGGCGGACGAACGGGCTGCGTATCCGGATTCGTCTCGTCGTTCTGAGCAACTTTCATGTAGAAAGTATTTTCATCCGAGTTACGGATTAAAAGATATGATTTTCTAAAGATTTAAACCATTTCTTGGAATTTACTTATTTAACAAAAGGAATTATGACATCAAGATGATGCAATCTCGACGTCGGCTGGTCAATAGGTCGGTGACCAGTCAAACTGAACGAGTGGGTCCAGTGGGACCCACATGTCATTGTCAGGGGCACTAATAGTGGGTTTAGACTAACTAAATAGGTTAATTAGTGGGTGGGACCCAGTAGTCAGTGACTATTTAGTTAATTAATTTAACTAATGAAATAATTAACATTTTATTTATTTACAAATTTTTTTAAGTAACGCGGGCCCGCATGTCAGTGGCAGTAGCTGCCACATCAGCGTAGTTGACCTTGGTCAACTTGACCAGCTGGGCCCCCTAGGCCCACAGGCAGTGACCCAGGGGTGGGGCCCCGGTGTGCCAGCTCAACGGAGCCACCGGAGTAGCTCCGCGAAGCTCAAGACGCGACGACCGAACGCCCGGCGCCGGGATTCGCCTACGGGGCACCAAATCGAGCGCGGCCGGGCGCGTTAGAACGGCAAGACGACGACGCGTCGGTTGGTGGTGGTCTGGCGAGCTGCGGTGGCCGGAGAAGGGCGCATCGAGCTCATCGACGGTGAGGTCTTTCGGGTGAGCAACGGCAACGGTGAGGCGGCGTGCTACGGGGCAAACAGAAGGGCGGGGCGAAGCCTTCGCGCGTGCGCGAGCACAACGGCACGAGCCCGGGACCAAAGGGTCACCGGACGGCTGCCAGCGACGAGCGCGGGAGGCGACGCGTATGGGAGCTCGATGGAAACAGAGCTACGACGAGCTAGCGGGCAGATGGAGAGGCTGGGGAGGATCTATGGGGCGTGGTGAGCGCAACCGGCGCGGGCCCGTGACCATTTGGTCACCGGAGACTCGTCGGCGACGAGGTCCGCGGCGGAGCGTTCGGGAGCTACGGTGACAGCTATCCAGGGGGGCGCGGGAGAGAGGGGAGGAAGCGGGCGCTCACCGAGCGGCACACACGGTGGCCCTTGGGGGTTTAGTAGCTGCAGGGGCGTCGCCGGGGTTGGTGAAGAGCGGCGACGAGTCCCGTCGGAGCAGAGGAGGAAGACGGCGGCGTCGCGGGCGTTGCGGTGGCTCCCAGCTCCTACGGGGTGCACCAGTCGAAGCAGTGGACGACGGCGGACCCCGGGGACACAGTGGGGCGGCGAGGTGGGCACGGTGGCCGTGGCTAGGCCGGAGCCATGGCGGCGGTGGCGCTCGGATGCGGAGGGGAAGGAGAGGGCGAGGTGGATCTGGAGGGGAGTGGGAGAGGCGCAGGGACCGAGAGGGCGTGCGGGGGCGAGTGGGAGATGGGAACGATGAGGCGAGTGCGTGGCGACCTTATCCTCCCCTCGTCGCCAGCGAGGGGGGGTCTAGTGTGACGCGCCTGTTCACCAGTGTCGAGGGAACAGGGGAAGGGACGCGCAGGGAGCTGGGAGCCGGGTGTGGCCTGGCCGATCAGCGATATGGCCTGCAAGCTGGGCCGCTTGGCCCAGTGGGGGGGGGGGGGTGTTCTTTTTCCTTTTCTTTTATTTCTTTTTCTTTTCTGTTTTATTTCACTTTAAAATATTTAGGCACTTTCTAAAAATTTGTTTTCTCCACAATAATTACCAGTGCAATATTTGGCACCCACCGAACATTTTTGTTTTGGCTTTTGAAAACTTGGGGTGTTTGTCACTAATTCATTTTTGAATTTGCAATGTTTTTGGAACTACCACTTGATTAGCAACAGTAACGTAGATGACATGGCATCATCATGAGAGTTTTACTGTAGCCTGATTATCCGGGCGTCACAATTCTCCTCCACTACAAGAAATCTCGTCCCGAGATTTAAGCGGTGGAGCAAGGTGGGAAAGGTGCTGGTAGCGAAAAAACTAATGAGTCTTCTCGGTCTTGGCTGCCCTTTCGAAGAGGTTGATCCTTTTCGTTGATGTATTCATTTCTCTGCTTTAGGTCATCATGATGAAGTCGACATCCTTTCTTCGGGAATTCCATCGTACTTCCGAAAGAATAAAGGGTTGGTATTCCACGGGAACGAACCTCTGCAAGGTTAACTATCTGGTCAATAACATCGGGGAAGGTGGTTGGAAGTAACTCTCGAATTGAAACTTAAGAAAGTATCGAGAGCAAAATAAGGAGGTATCATGGGAAGTTTCGAGCGGGCGGGCAATCATTTGATGCCTGTTACAAGGCGTGAAAGGGGTTCAGAGCAACGGGAATAAGCATTGTGTCTGATACCAGAATAGATCACTAGGAAGGTGGCTCGTGATCTTTCATACGAAGCCAAGCATGAGGAATAGCTTTAGGAACAGGGGTGTACAGGAGAGTCAGGTTTCGATCCTGTGGAACTGTGGGTTATGGGCCCACCATGTGGGTTAAAAGTAGGAAGGACGGAGACGTCTTGCGTGATCATGCAAGCAAGGTATGTTAGAGGATAGCCTATCAGTTATGTTGGCAAAAACATCAGTACCAAGGGCGAGGGACGAAGAGAACCATTTTCCTGCTCGTTGAACGAGGCGGACCAGTAGGCAAAGTTCTCGTCCATTGGTGGTTACCGAAATGTCATCAACAAAAGTAACACGGTCTCACTGGCAGAGTTGTACACCGAGGTGTTTACATAAGAAGTGAATTATTACTGCTTAGGCTATATAGATCACAAGAAAGGTCAAACAAACCAATGGAAAGGAAAATGTGATCATCAGGTTAAACAGAACAATGGAAAGGAAAAATGTGTTTAAACACATATTTCAGGGGTATGTCCTTCCCAAGGACAAGCAGAGCATGTTAACCATGACATGATATTAAGTAGAAAAGCCTCTAGGTGAGGGGAGAGAAAATTTCATGACATTATCCATACAACGGTGTTTGGATAATTGAGTAAGAAACATTTAGCATTAGGCTTCAAATGTTCTTGTTGATAATCGGAGTACCACATACATGCTTCTAGATAGCATTGACATGGTCAACAGGTGAAGGTCAGACTTTGGAAACAAAAGGATCATTAGGAACAACTTATAGAATAAGTCTTACCATTTCCTCACGGAAGAATGACTAACATTGTTAAAAAGGAAACTATAAAACTAGGTCCTCCGGCCAGGTGTGCTAGGCACGACATCACCTTACCGTGTCATAAGAGGACCAATGATATAACTCTTGAAAGTATATTCCAACCATCATATCTGACCGACATTCAGATCGATCTGATTGGAGTCAAGATACCTCAGACTCGGGATGTCTGAGAAGAAAAGGTTCAACACAAATTGTCGAGATGACATTGTAAGATTCTCGGGCAACGAACTATGGAAGCGAGTTCCGAAACAAGAGTTCATCATTAAACCAAGGAGAGGAAGAGGAGGTGGCTGATGGACTCGACGACAATTCAAGGTAGAGGTTGGACTAGGGTATTGCTCTGCAGAAGACAAGTGCTCAAACTTGCACGAGAAACGGAATCAAGGAGAAACATGGTCGGAACCACGTCCACGGATACAAGATGAACTTATAACAAGGGGATAATTATTTTAAGAGAAGCTTCCATGATAAGGTATACATCGTGTCCATGGGCATGAACACAGGGTTCAAGGTCGACTCCCACTTGTTCAACGCATAACCTTTCATTCACCTCTCGTATTTCGAAAATGACATTAGTTGTTGAAAGTTTTTACCTGGTGCAATACTAGATAAGTATGACCCGTGTAATCTTTCGGGTTCACACGGATTAGGGAAGGCGTAGGTTCAACCCATCAGGGCATCTTAGGAACATATACCACAAACTTCGGAGTAAATAATACAAGCTCAAAAGTATTGTTCAAAAGCAGATGAAACAATTTACCAAAGGCATTATATATAAGGGAAGGAACTTCCAAAGTGATTGAATAGGAAGGACGTTGTCGGATAAAACCCAACAAAGGAACTGACGGTCCACAACGGAGCTGATGTGAGCATCGGCACACAATCAGAAGAAGAAACAATGCAAATGCATTGGAGTATAGAAACAACTGACTAATCCAAAGCTCAAATGTAAAGGAATTATGATTTCTCACCAAGGGATCAGAAGCAAACACTCTGATTAAGAATGGATAAGTTGCGTAGGCTTAGGAGTACAATTGATGGCAATCCGATTGGTCGAGAACCAGCTCATGTTTAAAATGATGTCTGAGCCGGAAGGATAAATCCTTGGGATTGCAAGCATCCGCAACATATCGAATCAATAGGCTCTAAATGATAATGACAAGTGATGTCAAGCAGATTATGAGACTTATGGGATAAACCATAATGCAAGCAAGCAAGAATTTCAAGATCAATAGGCTGCTTAGGATTTCCAGAAAATTGAATGGTATTTCAAGGACTTCTGTGAAACACATGAACAACTAGGAATGAGAGGATACCCGACAAGTGCGAGGGATTATCCGTAGGGGTATTTATGTGGCAAGGAACTGCAAGGCAGTAGGCACAAAGTATACTCGAAACAATAGAGAGAATTTCAGGCTATATTGTAATAACAAGATCAACGGGGAATGATTGAATGAATGGCAAGTGTACGTGGCTATCCATAGGGGTTTATTGATGGAAGGGAATTGCAAATGCGATGGCACAAAGTATCGAGGGAACATCGGAGAGTAACTTCGGAATCTTCCGGTGCATCAGGCGATCATCTGAAGTGAGGGGCTCTCCGGGAGAAAGTATTTTCGAGTACCTAAAGTTACTTTTGTTTTTAGCAAAATCATTTAACCCGAATAGAAGAGATGTCAGAGTCCCAGAGTATAGGTCAAGGAATAAAAGATCCTACTACCACCCAATGGCGACGTGGGCCCGTAAGCCGCAGCCATGTTAGTAAAAGTTTTTGCAATGTCTAGACTCGACTTCGGCCAAGGAGTGTGGAAGGGGGATTCCTACAGGCAGTCGGGTCTGATACCAACTTGTGGCGCCCCCGATTCAATCGTACACTAATCATGCACGCAAACGTGTACGATCAAGATCAGGGACTCACGGAAGATATCACAACACAACTCTAAAACATAAATAAGTCATACAAGCATCATAATACAAGCCAGGGGCCTCGAGGGCTCGAATACAAGTGCTCGATCATAGACGAGTCAGCGGAAGCAACAATATCTGAGTACATACATAAGTTAAACAAGGTGCCATAAGATGGCTAGCACAAACTGGGATACAGATCGAAAGAGGCGCAGGCCTCCTGCCTGGGATCCTCCTAAACTACTCCTGGTCGTCGGCGGCCTGCACGTAGTAGTAGGCACCTCCAGCGTAGTAGGAGTCGTCGTCGACGGTGGCGTCTGGCTCCTGGGCTCCATCGTCTGGTCGCAGCAATCGAGTAAAGAAAAGGGGAAAAAGGGGAACAAGGCAACCGTGAGTACTCATCCAAAGTACTCGCAAGCAAGGAGCTACACTACATATGCATGGGTATATGTGTAAAGGGCCATATCGGTGGACTGAACTGCAGAATGCCAGAATAAGAAGGGGATAGCTAATCCTGTCGAAGACTACGCTTCAGGCCACCTCCGTCTTGCAGCATGTAGAAGAGAGTAGACTGAAGTCCTCCAAGTAGCATCGCATAGCATAATCCTACCCGGCGATCCCCTCCTCGTCGCCCTGTTAGAGAGCGATCACCGGGTTTTATCTGGCACTTGGAAAGGTGTGTTTTATTAAGTATCCGATTCTAGTTGTCATAAGGTCAAGGTACAACTCCAAGTCGTCCTGTTACCGAAGATCACAGCTATTCGAATAGATTAACTTCCCTGCAGGGGTGCACCACATAACCCAACACGCTTGATCCCATTTGGCCGGACACACTTTTACGGGTCATGCCCGCCGCAGAAGATCAACACGCCGCAACCCCACCTAGGCCAACAGAGAGGTCAAGACGCCGGTCTAAACCTAAGCGCACAGGGGTCTGGGCCCATTGCCCTTAGCACACCTGCATGTTGCGTGGGCGGCCGGAAGCAGAACTAGCCCCCTTAATACAAGAGGAGGCTTACGTTCCAAACCGGCACGCGCCGCTCAGTAGCTGACGTCACGAAGGCTTCGGCTAATACCACGACGCCGAGTGCCCACAACTGTTCCCGCGTAGTTGGTTAGTGCGTATAGGCCAGTAGCCAGACTCAGATCAAATACCAAGATCTCGTTAAGCGTGTTAATTATCCGCGAACGCCGAACAGCGCCTGGCCCACCTCTCTCCTAGGTGGTCTCAACCTGCCCTGTCACTCCGCCACAAAGATCCACTCGCGGGTACTCCTACGAGCCGGCCCGTCTTTAGTCACCACATGTATCATGTATAAAGTATATAGTATAAACCCGTGATCACCTCCCGAGTGATCACGACCCGATAGTATAGCACAGCAGACGGACAAGAATGTAGGGCCACAGATGGAAATACTAGCATCCTATACTAGGCAAGTAGGATTGCAGGTAAAGGTATCACCAGAAGTAGCAAAGATAGGCTATGCATCAGGATAGGAATAATGGAAAGCAGTAACATGCTACGCTACTCTAATGCAAGCAGTATAGAGGAGAGTAGGCGATATCTGGTGATCAAGGGGGGGGGGGGGCTTGCCTGGTTGCTCTGGCAAGAGAGAGGGGTCGTCAACACCGTAGTCGTACTGGGTAGCAGCGGCGTCGGTCTCGGTGTCTAGCGGAAGAAGAGGGGGAAGAAACAATGAATACAATGCAAACAAATGCATGACAAAGCAACGCGTGATGCTAGGCGTGCGCTAACGCGGTAGTAGGTGATACCGGCGAAGGGGGGAAACATCCGGGAAAGTATCCCCGGGGTTCCGCGTTCTCGCGCAGAGGTACCGGAGGGAGAAAGTTGCGTGTTCGGTATGCTAGGTGTGTGTGGCGGACGAACGGGCTGCGTATCCGGATTCGTCTCGTTGTTCTGAGCAACTTTCATGTGGAAAGTATTTTCATCCGAGTTACGGATTAAAAGATATGATTTTCTAAAGATTTAAATCATTTATTGGAATTTACTTATTTAACAAAAAGGAATTATGACATCAGCATGATGCAATGCTGACGTCAGCTGGTCAACAGGTTGGTTGACCAGTCAAACCAGACAGGTGGGTCCAGTGGGACCCACATGTCATTGTCAGGGGCACTAATAATGGGTTTAGACTAACTAAATAGGTTAATTAGTGGGTGGGACCCATTAGTCAGTGACTGTTTAGTTAATTAATTTAATTAATGAAATAATTAGCATTTTATTTATTTACAAAATGTTTTAAATGACGCGGGCCCGCATGTCAGTGGCAGTAGCTGCCACATCAGCGTAGTTGACCTTGGTCAACGTGACCAGCTGGGGCCCCTAGGCCCACAGGCAGTGACCCAGGGGTGGGCCCCGGTGTGCCAGCTCAGCGGAGCCGCCGGAGTAGCTCCGGCGAGCTCAAGACGCAGCATCAACGTCGGCGTCAAGGCCGGGATTCGCCACGGGCACCAAATCAAGCGCGGCCGGGCGCGTTAGAACGACAAGACGACGACGCGTCGGTTGGTGGTGCTCTGGCGAGCTGCGGTGGCCGGAGAAGGGCGCATAAAGCTCATCGGCTGCGAGGTCTTACGGGCGAGCAACGGCAACGGTGAGGCGGCGCACTACGGGGCAAACAGAAGGGCGGGTCGAAGCCTTCGCGCGTGCGCGAGCACAACGACACGAGCCCGGGACCAAAGGGTCACCGAACGGCTGCCGGCGACGAGCGCAGGCGGTGACGCATACGGGAGCTCGATGGAATTAGAGGTACGGCGAGCTAGCAGGCAGATGGAGAGGCTGGGGAGGATCTATGGGGCGTGGTGAGCGCAACCGGCGTGGGCCCGTGACCATTTGGTCACCGGAGACTCGTCGGCGACGAGGTCCGCGGCGGAGCGTTCGGGAGCTACGGTGACAGCTATCCAGGGGGGCGCGGGAGAGAGGGGAGGAAGCGGGCGCTCACCAAGCGGCACACACGGTGGCCCTTGGGGGTTTAGTAGCTGCAGGGGCGTCGCCGGGGTTGGTGAAGAGCGGCGACGAGTCCCGTCGGAGCAGAGGAGGAAGACGGCGGCGTCATGGCGTTGTGGTGGCTCCCAGCCCAACGGGTGCACCAACAAGCAAAGGGACGACGGCGGACCCCGGGGACACAGTGGGGCGGCGAGGTGGGCACGGTGGCCGTGGCTAGGCCGGAGCCATGACGGCGGTGGCGCTCGGATGCGGAGGGGAAGGAGAGGGCGAGGTGGATCTGGAGGGGAGTGAGAGAGGCGCAGGGACCAAGTGGGCGTGCGGGGGCGAGTGGGAGATGGGAACGAGGAGGCGAGTGCGTGGCGACCTTATCCTCCCCGAGGGAGTCCTGGACTAGGGGGTGTCCGGATAGCCGAACTATCAATCTTTGGCCGGACTCCTAGACTATGAAGATACAAGATTGAAGACTTCGTCCCGTGTCCAGATGGGACTTTCCTTGGCGTGGAAGGCAAGCTTGGCGATACAGATATGTAGATCTCCTACCAGTGTAACCGACTCTGTGTAACCCTAACCCTATCCCGTGTCTATATAAACCGGAGGGTTTTAGTCCCAGAGGACTAACAACAATCATACCATAGGCTAGCTTCTAGGGTTTAGCCTCTACGATCTCGTGGTAGATCTACTCTTGTACTACCCATATCATCAATATTAATCAAGCAGGAGTAGGGTATTACCTCCATCGAGAGGGCCCGAACCTGGGTAAAAACATCGTGTCCCTTGTCTCCTGTTACCATCCGCCGAGACGCAGTTCGGGACCCCCTACCCGAGATCCGCGGTTTTGACATCGACACTCCCTCGCCGCCGGCGAGGGGGTCTCAGTGAGACGCTGTTCCGACCCGGGTCGGGGGAACAGGGGAAGGGGACGCGGCAGGGGGAGCCGGGTCGGGTGTGGCCAGCTGGGCCGGTATGGCCTGCGAGCTGGGCCGCCTGGCCCAGTGGGGGGGGGGTTCTTTTTTCCTTTTCTTTTCTTTCTCTTTCTTTTCTGTTTTATTTCACTTTAAAATATTTAGGCACTTTCTAAAAATTTGTTTTCTCCACAACAATTACCAGTGCAATATTTGGCACCCACCGAACATTTTTGTTTATGCTTTTGAAAACTTTGGGTGTTTGTCACTAATTCATTTTTGAATTTGCAATGTTTTTGGAACTACCACTTGATTAGCAACAGTAACGTAGAAGACATGGCATCATCAGGAGAGTTTTACTGTAGCCTGATTATCCGGGCGTCACAGTACATTCACAGTTGTTTGGAACACAGTTGTTTGAAATACCAAAGTTACACGGGCAATGACGCATGCCGAACACGTAGAGATACTGTGGGTTTCATGCGAGAGGCACGTGTGTGTGTAGCACGTAGAGTTACAGTGGGTTTCATGTGAGGCACGTGGATTGAACAAATGGAGGCACGTAATTGAAGTCAGTACATGCACGGTTGTGCGGAGGCACGGGCGATCACTCGCGCGGATCACGTAGAGTTACTGTGGGTTTCATGTGAGGCATGTCGATCGAGCAAACGGAGGCAATCAAGTGCGCCAAGACAAGCACGGTTGTGTGGATGCACGGTTTTGAACCCTCTTGCTGCTGTCAAGTGTCTAGAGGCATGGATGTATGGTAAGAGAGGCATCGGTCCGAATATTTGGTTAGAGAGGCTCAGTTGTGGATGCACAGGTGTGAAGTCTCTAGGGTCATGGGTGCGTGGCACCATAGGCATGTGTTGAGTTGACACTTAGAGAGCGATGGTTGTATATGGGTCAGTTGGACACGGTAGTGTAGTTTTGTGGCATCGTGGAGAACTGGTGTACGGAGAGGAACCTGTGAATGGACGGAGCGGTGTTTGATGTGAAATGGTTGTGTTGTGTGATTTTAATTTATTTTCAATGTGGTCAAAGTAACAAAGTTCTTGTCCCTTACGTCTGTGTACCGAATGTTCTTCTGCAATATTTGTGAATTGTTCATGCCAATGTTGAATAAGCATTCTACTGAAAGTTTACAACGATACCATCACATATTCTTGTAAATGCCTGATGCATCTTGTAAAGGTTGAGTATGAAAATTATAATACAATGTCGTGCGACATATCTCTCGCTCTATAGTCATGGATACAATATATGCTTGCTCAATACTTTGGGACATAACTTACTAATTACATTTAGACATGCACCCCAATCGTGTTCAAAGTTCAGACGTAAAATAGTAATACAATACAGACAACATCTTTGAGCCACAACAAACATATTTACAACATGGGTTCATTCAACCTAAATTATCATAATAGTTGTGCCACGCACCCGATCACCCGATCACGGCAGATCAATCAATCACGGCACGATCCATTTTCTCGCAATTTTACCAACAACTGTTTCCCTTCCGGTGCTTCCAAATTACCGGAAGATCCCTCGCCTTTTGTTCTTACGTATGGAGTCTTTCTTTCACTGGTTGTTGGTGGAGGTGACGTAGCCCGTTCTTGATGATTAGGATTCTATGGTACAACTCGTAGCTAACATACCCGTCCTTTGCCGCGTACTCAAGGTGTATCGGGGAAAGCAGCTTCCACTCCCAGAACTGGTGCTTCTCCTTTCGGAATGATTTCTTCATGTTCTTGTATGAGGGGTCGATGATGGCCACTGCAAGGTCAGCCATGGAGTCTCTTTCTCCACCACCCTTGATGCAGAATAGCCTCTGGATGTCAACGTGGTGCTCGTCTGGAATTTTGATGCATGCACGAGCAAGCATGGTCTTGTCGTCCCTGGTGTCGACGCTGGTGAAAGTTACCGCTTTCCGTTTCAGGAAGTCAACTAACGCCTGGGAGCGCTCGGACCTGCAGTAGTGGTATACAAGGACATGCTCGCGCATGGCAAGTTGGACGACGGCAATCCCTTATCGTACGTAACTGCTCTTACGTGTGTACTCGAGGTCGAGTCCGACGAACTTGTTCTTCTCCTCCTTTAGCCATTCCTCGTACTTTTTGATGATCCGCTCCATGGTCCTTGGGTCGTTGGTGTACACCACCTCCAGCAGGGTTGTACCGTGGGTAGTGATGTGCTCGGTGGATGTTGTTAGTTTCCCGTCGTCCATGGCTAGAGGTGTGCGGTGCTGAACTGTGGCCGGCGAGAAACTTTCGAGGAAGAGGATGCGAATGGAGTCGGAAAAGTGCAAGGGATCTTTTGTCGTGCAAAAAAGGAAACCGTCAAAGAGCAGTTGCTAGTCACCTGACAGTTCCAGGCGTAGATTTTCGGAAACAGGCGTTTGTTTTATCGGTTTTTTTAGATTTTCACTTATCTTGTTCTTTGAATTTTTTTTATTTGTTGCGTGCTGCATGCGTGATCCATATGTGCGTATTCCATCTTTGGTTGTGAAAGTAGTCGTGTGAACGGTAGAACACTCAGCAGATGCATGGTCGTGCCTTTGTTGTGAAAATGTTTTTTTCAATTAACAATCTTCCTTGGTCAGGGAGGCACTGTTGTTATGTTATTCGGTGCACAACTGTGTGTTCATGAAAATTTGGTGAAGTAAACATAGTTTGCACTTGAAAATGGGGTCCTGTTTGGTTTTAAATTGAGATATGTTTCAGTAGATCGTTTGAATAAGTTTGATAACATGGCATTGCTATAGGTTTTGGATCAAAAACTGATTCTTGTTTCGTTTGATTTTTGAAAATGGTTCTTTCTGTTCTTTGTTTTTTTGAATTGTGAACTTTTAAAAGTATTAGAACTACATTTTTTCCAATGAATCCTTCTGATAGTTCAAACAACATTTGTTGCAAAGGATCATTCCGATGGTTGAAACTGTGAGTAGAGGGTCCGTAAGAGCTACATAAGTTTCAAAAGATCATTCGGATAATTCAAGCAAGCACATGGTCCATAATAGTTACATTACTCTACCATCCTAACTAGCAAACTTATTTTAACTAGTGTTTTGCTCCTGGGAGGCATCATCTTGAAATGAGCGCTGAACATCCTAGGAGATACACTGTTTGCTTCCATTTTAGGTGCAAGTTCCGACGGAATCTACAGAATGCTTTGAATGATGATGGACACAGAATGGTCATGGCGCTCTTTGAAAGTGATTAGAACAACATTCTTTTCAACAAAGGATGTAGCTGATATGAAGTCTTTGAAAGAATACTTTTCTATTACCATCCTGCCGTCGTTTTTGTAGATGTAGTACGACGAAGGAGTGATGACATGGGTAGGTTCATCAGGAGCTTAAAGGGTCACCGTGCCATTGGTTGGCATGTCCACCCATCTCTTCAAAGGTCGAGACAACGCTCCTCGGAATTTTCTAGAAGAAATCGAAATTAAATGGAAATTAAAACCGTTGAATTGCCACTTGGACAATAAATAAAAGAATGGCTGAATACAGTGAGTGCGCAAAACAACATATTAAGAGAACAACAAAAGTTTTGTTGTTTTAGGTTTGAATAAATAGGTTCTTTATAATTTTACATATAAGCAAGATTTCGTAAATATTGTTTATATTATATATGAGCAAAATACGTTTGGCATTTTAACAAGGACAGATGTAACCAACCATGATGCAGTCTTTGGTCTTAGTGGGAGTCAAGACATGTACAAATGGACGACAACGGATGAAAGTATCTTCGAAAAGGCGTTGTAGAAAGAATCGTGTCTGGTTGTAGGTAAGCTCAATATCCTTAGAGTAGACACAGCAGTGAACATGGTCGAAATCGTCAGAAGAAAGGTCGTCGAGAGCTAGAAAAAGAACAAGATTGTAAAGTTAGATAAAGTTTTATGTAACACGGGTTAATATTATTTAGTTCGATGCATGCATATCAAAATACAGTGAAAGAAGATAAGTTTGTATTATTAAATACGTACCAACATGGGGTAATGGAAGCAGCCTTTTGTCATTGCGATATGTTTGTATTTCAAGATTGAGACCCTCGTGTGGTAGTTCAAATTCTATGCGGTCTCCAGCACAAAGTTGATAATCATCCGCAAAGGTGTTCCACTCACCACCGCAAAACTTTGTGTAGTTCGCCCTATGCTTAAACAAAACATTGTAAGACCTTCCTTCATGTGTAATAAGGGCTGGCTCTACCTGCTCTTTACGCAATTTTCTTGCTTCTTCCTTCCTCTCGTCGATGTAGTCAGCGAGAAAAGCTCTGACGTTACAAGGTACATACTGGAAAAAATAGTAAAAATAACAACCTGTAAGTATAACTTTGAACTCGTGTACTATTAATGTTAAAAGTTTTCTTAATTTGGGTATGAATTTTTGATAAGAATTACAGATAGCAACATAATGGTATTATAAATTAATGGATACAGATTTTTGGCATATGTTGACTAGTTTTAATTAGAACTAAAGATGTACTATATTAATCAAGACATAGGCAGGCAAAACTAATGGACTATATTAATCAGGGCATAGGCAGGCAAACTAATGGAAAATGAAAACACAAGGCAAAGCGAAGAAGTGACAAATAGGGGAACCTAGTGTAGGTGCAAGGGGTATGAGTAATGGCGATTTATTTCTCTTTGTGTTGTAGGCAACTAATATGTTAGTGATGCTTACTAACCATGCGGCTCCAGCAATTTTCATCAAGAATAACCTCAAACTCCTGGAGAACTTGAGGTGTGGTTACATAAGACACTTTGGTTGGCGGTGTAGGGCAAATCATACCTAAATAATTCATAACAATTATGTTAAGAAAACAAGAATATCATAACAATTTAAAAACAAGCTTCAACGTTGAAGGTAGACAACGACTAGCTACAACTGTGTTAGCCATATTAAAATATCCGTATGAAGGCAGACAACAACTACAAATTTACCAGAAATCTTCTCATCTACTCCTTCTAGAAAAGCAGTATGACAGAGTTTAGAACACTTGTTTAGATTTTCAAATGGTTTTTATATTCCTTTATAGAATGAAGTCGTTGTACCGGAGCTGATGCTTCAATAACTATCAAATGAAAAACCAAAACGTAAAACGTAAATACGGATCGGAGCATGCTGCTTACGCATATGCTTTTTACCTGGGAGAGAAGAAGAACAAGGGTTGACGAACGGAGATTGGGGTAGGGGAAGCTTAGGGCAAGCACACACGGCTAGCAAATCTACGAGAGAAGTACGGCTTAGAAGTTAATCGAGAGACCCAATAAAAACTCTACAATAACTTGTTTGAAATGAGCCTGTGTGCGGGGAAGAAGCACGAACCCTAGAAGTAGGTGGTCGGATAAGGCAGATGGGTTGTGATGGTAAGCTTAGGGCAAGCACCCACGGCCAGCAATGTAGGAGAGATGCATGGCTTGGAAATTAATCAATTGTGTGCTGGGAAGAAGCACGAACCTTAGAAGTAGGCGATGGAGAAGAAGGACGAACCCTAGAAGCAGGCGATGGAGAAGGAAAATGAGTTGTGATGTGGCTGAGGGAGTCGGAGCTTATTGAAATATAAAGGAGACGGGAGAGAGCAAGAGTAGTAATGAGTGCTTCTTGTTTTATTTTTTATCTGCGAAATGGATTGAATACTGATTGTAGATGGTGTGCGTGCATTCCGAGGTGTTATGGGGACACGAGATGTTTGACTCGTCCAGCTGCCTCCCATTATAGTTGTTCAAATTGCTGCCTCCAATGAGTCTTTTACGTGCCTATCCTGCCTTACATACTTTTTGTGAGGCACGGTTATACATGCTGAAAAGCATACTCGTGCTTCTGTGTTTTAATTTTTTTAATCACATGTTTAATCAGGTATGGTTGGGTGTGTTTTTAGGAGAGGAACGATGATGATGTTATTAGATGCTTGGTCGTTGTAGCAGGAGAGGCATGGTCGATACGTCGGGGGAGGCAAATTGACGGGAGGCATGATGGTTCCTAATGAGAGGCACTTTTGCATCTGGAATGGAGCCACGGTTCGTGTCTCTGTTATTGCAAAAAAAATTCAAGTAGTCGTTGACCCAGGGAGCCACTGTTTTTATGTACGTTGGGTTCAGGCGGGAATATGTATGATAGCGCACAGTTATCTGTATGTCAGAAGGATGGACGTGCTTTTGTTTTGGAAATGTTTTCGGTGGTACGCAGGCATATAGATGCAGGTCCGTTGATATCACTGAGGTTTGTCTTTAAGCAAAGTGGAGGCACGCGTGTGGCTTTTGTGCTGGCCGAACCGTGCTTCAACTTTGGTTCACTCCCCGTGTACTATTTGTACGACAGGGTCATCTAGTTTGCCTCCTCTCATTGTTCTCTCGGTCAAAAGATGTGCTGGTGACCGATGGGATGGCTATTTATTGTTAGTATTCATTGTGCGGATACCGTGCTAGAGTTAACCTAGAGGCTCCTCGATTATAGCGTGGCAGCCGTGACTTTTGAAGTGCATGGTTTCATAAGCTGCAGAAGCACAACCGCCCATTCACACCGTCCCCGATGCAATTTAATGGGCGCATGGTAACTGAGTCGTCTCTCCCCAAGATTAAGTAGTGGTCTATTCCGGGAGGTTATCGCATCTTATTCTCTCCAGAGAAGTGCAGGTAGCTCCCATCATCCTCGCCTCGTACGAGAAGCACAGTCAGACTCCATTGTCGTGTCACCCTCTTTTCCATGGATGACTTCAGGAACACTATTGAGTGTCTCTTTATAGATGCCGATGGTAATACCAGGCTCGAGGTGTTGTACACCAACGAGCCCTACAAGGTGGAGGAGATTCTTTCTCTTTATGAGGAACGGCTGCGTGAGGACAGGTACAAGTTTGTTGGTCTTGATCTGGAGTACACACGAGAGGATTATTTTGATTGTACTAAAAAAGTCGCTGTCATGCAACTGGCGATGCGCAAGCATGTTCTTGTCTATCACTTGTGCAAGGCTAGGACAGAGTGTGCTCCTCTGAAGGATTTTCTTCAGAACAAAGGTATCGTTTTCGCTAGTGTCGACGTCAGGAACGATAGGGATGTTCTCGCAAACAGTATCCTCAAAATCCCAAGAGAGTGTCACATCGATCTTCAAGAGGAGCTCACGATCAAAGGAGGCAATCTAAAGGATTCCATGGCAGATTTGGCAGGAGCCATCATAAACAAATCTTACTTGAGTATGAAGTCATCTTTTCCACAAGGTCTGCATGACTACTGGGAATGGAAGCCGCTTTCCCTTGAACACCTGAAATATGCGGCAATTGTAAGTGAAAACTTCATTTTTTATGATTTTCTGTCGTTATATTTTTGTTTTACTGCAACAATAGTACTTTTTGCTCTTTATGTATATCTTCATTCTCATCCGTTTTTTGTTTTAGGATGGGTATGTGATCTACGAGCTCTACCGCCGAGTTTTGTCGATGAAGGACATGATGCATCCTCATTGTCTTCCCGACCGCAGAGGCCGTTGATGTTTCGGAGCAGAACTCCAACTGAGTGGAACGGTCACGGTGGACGTTTGTGTGGACGTTTCTGAGTGGAATGGACTCCTGGAAGACTTTAATTTCTTTTTTTGTATAATTAATGAGTACTTTTAGTTCAATCCTATGGAGTTCCGTTTTATTATTTTGGTTTTTTATTTTCACAGTATCGTGTTTGGCTTGTCTCATGTTATGTGAAAATAAATTTTTTATGTTTTTTCATGTTACAAGTTCATTGTTGACGTTTGCGCGAGTTCATGTACATATAGGTAACCTGTTGAAGTGGCGCATATATATTGTTTGGGAGAAGCGCGCTTTGTGTTTGGCTTATATTCAGTGCCGTTTTTTTGTGTTTGAATTGTTATCTTTTACACGTTCGCACAAGAGAGGCATGTCTGCTAATGTACGAGGCAACATTTCAGTACCTTGTCTTTGTGTTCGTTGGGACCGTGCCTTTAGAAGCCCAGCATCCGTGTCTGCGGAGGCTTCACTCCCGTGGCTTCTTTTCTGCTATTTCTGTGCCTCACGTGACACACGTGATGTCTGTATGTGCTGGTGTCACACGGCAGTTTCTCTTGAGACTGCACAACCGTGCCTCTGCCATCACTCTTTTGTGCATCCAGCTAGTTTGTACCCGTGCCTCGAGAACTTCGAGAAGCCGCAATTGCGTGACTGTATACGCTTCAATTCCGTGTCTCCTGCACGTGCATTTGCGTGTCTCAGGCGTCATGCTGGCTGTGACTCTACGTGCCTCTGGTGCAGACGTCCGTCCGTGACGTGACGCATATGTATTGTTTGGGAGAAGTGTGTTTTTGTTTGTCTTATATTCAGCGCCGTTTGTTTGTGTTTGTATTGTTGTGTTTTACACATTCGCATGACAGTGGCATGTCTGCTAACATACGAGGCAACATTTCAGTACCCTGTCTTTGTGTTCTTCGGGACCGTGCCTTTAGAAGCCCAGTATCCGTGTCTGTGGAGGCTTAACTCCCGTGGATTCTTTTCCGCTATTTCTGTACCTCACGCGACACACACGATGTCTGTATGTGCTGGTGTCACACGGCAGTTTCTCTTGAGACTGCACAATCGTGCCTCTGCCACAACTATTTTGTGCATCCAGCTAGTTTGTACCCGTGCCTCGAGAACGCCATTTCCAAAGCCGTGCCTGTGCGCCGAGAAGCCGCAATTCCGTGCCTGTATACGCTGCAGTTCTGTGCCTCCTGTACCTGCATTCGCGTTTCTCAGGGGACACACTGGCTGTCACTCTACGTGCTCGTGGTGTCAGACGCCCGTCTGTGAGGGGATGCGGTGGCTGTTACTCGTCGTGCCTGTGCTTCTACACGCCTGTGCGTCCAGAGACTTTAAAAATGTGGCTCTCCGACTTGTGCCGTTGATTTGCTTCAAGTATTGATGTATCTCATGTGATACATGCCAGGTCTCTTTTTTGCATTAAGATGATTTGTATCCAGAGGATTTAGGTCGAGACTGAAAAACAAGACGGAAAAGATCACGTGCCTCGCGAAGCCGATCCACGTGCCTGTAGAGGCTATGTTTCCATGCCTTCGTTGTCTGCATTCATGTGTTTCCGGCGAGTTTCTGCATGCATGTGTACGTGCCCGTTGTGATACCGACCGATATCTTGAAAAGTTGTACGCCCGTGCCTGTGGAATAGACATGTATGTGCGTCTTGTGCCTGCATACTCATGCCTCACGTGAAACCAGCCTTGACTATCGAGGGACAGATGGTGTGAATCTAGCTAGATGAGGGACGGATGAGTTCTGGCCTTTGGATCTAAGGTGTACGGTAGGCTGTTCGTTTGCTTCATTGGATTCTTCCGTCGGTGGTATTTGTTCAAAGGAGGAATCGATGACCGATGTGGTGGCTGTTCGATGTGACTATTCAGTGTGTCAGTTACCGTAAAATATATTTATAGGCTCCTCAGTTTCTCTGCGGTATCAATTATTTGTGCACAACCGTGACTTTAGGAAGTGCATGGTTCCATGAGCTTTGGAAGCACAACCGTCTATACGCTGCTCCTAGTTCACACGTTAATGCGTATGGTAACTCAAACATCCCTCGCCTAGGTTAAATACTGGCCATGTTTGTGAGGTCTCCACGTTGTATTGTAGCTGCAGAACATCAGGCAGTTCCCACCCTCCTCACCACTCCCTAACCTTGTCGCAGGGTCTCAGGAGTCTCCATTGGCACCTTGCTGCTCGCTGCCATGGACGACTTTTTGAACACCACCGAGTACCATCTGATAGTTGCCGATGGTAACACGAAGCTCGACGTGTGGTACACCAACGAGCCTGGCAAGGTGGAGGAGATCACTGCCTTGTACGAGGACTGGTTGCGCGAGGAGAAGTACAAGTTTGTTGGTCTCTGTCAGTGTCAAAACCGGCAGATCTTGGGTAGGGGGTCCTGATCTGTGCGTCTAAGGCTAATGGTAACAGGAGGTAAGGGACACGATGTTTTACCCAGGTTCAGCCCTCTCGATGGAGGTAAAACCCTACTTCCTGTTTGATTGATATTGATGATATGAGTATTACAAGTGTTGGTCTACCACGAGATCGTAGAGGCTAAACCCTAGGAGCTAGCCTATGATGATTATGATTATTTCTCTAAGGACTAAAGCCTCTGGTTTATACAAACACCAGAGAGGGCTAGGGTTTACATAGAGTCGGTTATAAAGAAGGAAACATAATATCCGGATTGCCAAGCTTGTCTTCCACGCAAAGGAGAGTCCCATCCGGACACGGGACGAAGTCTTGAGTCTTGTATGTTCACGGTCCAACAGTCCGGCCAAAGTATATAGTCCGGCTGTCCAGATACCCCCTAATCCCGGACTCCCTCAGTAGCCCCTGAACCAGGCTTCAATGACGATGAGTCCAGCGCGTAGATCGTCTTCGGCATTGCAAGGCGGGTTCCATCTCCGAAGACTCCAAAGTAATTACCGAACACTGGAATCGTGTCCGGATCCACAAGATGATCTTCCCATGCCATCATGGAGAGAACGATATTCTATAAACATAATCTGCTGACATCTTTAGATAGCGTGACATAACACCATGGACGAGTCATTATTGAACCGTCTCTACTACCAAACACCGCACATATTGCGAGGCGATCTCGTTGAAGCAGCGATCGTGCTCCCCTTATCGCGGGGCTTTTATCAATACGGGCACGGGTAGCCCAACCGCACCGCTAATTGCGGCGAGTGGGGAACGAGCGGGTTCCACCAGGCAAGTGGGGAGGCAAAAAAGCTTTTACCGCCTCTATAAAGAGATAAGGTCTCTTCCTCTTTACCGACGCCTTTCCCTTCCGCTAGTCCATTCTCCTCTGCTCGAGCCCTAGCGCCCAAGCGCTCTTCTTCCCCACCGAAGAGAGGTCCTTCGAAGATGTCCGAATCTGGTGCAGGAGGCAAATGGATGGCCTCTACCGTCTGGGAGAGGGATATCAAAAAGCTCCGTGAGGCCAGGTACTTGGCCAAGAAAATCGGCCACCGTCTTCCACCGGCGGGACATACCGTCCCCACTCCAGAGCCCCACGAGAGGGTCGTGGTTCTTCCTCATTTCGTCCGCAGGCTCGGGTTTCCCCTTCACCCATTTGTTCGCGGCATCATGTATTATTACAGGATTGATTTTCATGATCTATCCCCCAATTCTTTCCTTAATATCTCGACGTTCATCGTCGTGTGTGAGGCTTTTCTCCATATTTCGCCCCACTTCGGCTTATGGTTGAAAATCTTCAACGTGAAGCCCAAGGTGGTGAATGGCGAGCACGCCGAATGTGGCGGCGCCATGGTGAGCAAGATTTCCAAGATCGTATGGCCGACGGGCGCCTTCAATGATTCCGCCAAGGAGTGGCAGCAGCAGTGGTTCTATATCACCAAACCGCGCGGTAAAAAGTGGGCCGCTGCTCCCGAATTCAGATCTAGAGCCCCACTGTGGCTCACGTCCTGGCCCGAGAAGGGCCTAAACTGGTCCTCGTCCGACGGGCTGTCAGTGCTCCAAACGCGGGCCCAGAGCGTGGTCGACAAGGACGTCAAACTCGTCAACGTAGTCCAGGTGATGTTAGTTTGCCTGGTTCTCCCTTGCCAGCATCGAGCCTGTAATTTGTGGGAGTATGACCCAGCCGAGCACCAGACCCTACGGGAACTCTATGGATCCTCCCACAAGGACATCTGGAAGGTGCTCTTCAAGTCCGGCAAACCGTGGCCAGGCTCCGCCGAGGACCGCGGGAATCAACTATCCCGCTCTGCAAGTTCGGTAAGTCATTGCTGTGCTCTGTCCATCCGTGTTTTAGCCGGCATGTCCTGAGGGAGACACACTTATCATGCTTTCTACAAAAACCCCAGGAATGGATGAAAAAGGTGGAGCGGATACACTGTCCGGCTCCACTGCCGGAGGAACCGGCCGGACCTCTTCTGACGAAGATGCTGGTCCCAGCGCCTTACGAGGCACCGAAGAAAGAGGCCTCCAAGAAGGTCAAGAAGTCCCGGAGTGGCCTCCGTCGTCATGATGCTTCAGACACAAAATCCGAAGACTCCAACGACCATCCCTCCTCCGAAGATGAAGAGGAGGAGGAAGAAGACGAGTTCCCCGCAGGGGGAGGGAAGAAAAGGACGGCTTCCTCATCCCTGTAGGCCGAATCGCCAAAGAGGGGGAAAGGTTCCCTCCGCGAGGCGTCCACCACGGCTGCCGATAGCAGCCCGAAGTGGGATCCCAGGGCCCAGCCCCTGGTAAAGTCGTAAGTATATGAAACCCGCACACACCTATGTGCCCGAGGTTATTAGGATGTAGTAGTTTAACTGTCGCCATACTTTACGCAGCCCGGCAAGGTCCCGCGCCAGACAGTCCTCATCGGAGGATTCGCTGAGCTCAGATGCCCTGGCGAGCGAGACGCCTCCAGAGGCCCCTTCCCCGAAGCCTAGGCACGACACTGAGGTGTCGTCTCAGCGTGACCCGGACTAGGGAGGGCATATTCCTGGGGCCGGACACACGGGAGCAACGGCTCCCATGCGTGTCGACGGCGGGGGCGATCTTAGGTTCGGGCCGCAGCTGGACACGGTTCTGGAGACCTTTAAAGCTCCAGGGTCGGGCGAGCAGCCACCTTTGACGGGGGGAGGCTTGCCTACTCCGCCAGCAACCTCTATCCAAGCAGAGTTGCCAGGCGGCCTATCGACAGCGCTAAGGAGCGCGTCTATCATCGATGAACATTGTGCCCTCATGGGTGCGGTGATTGAAAAGTTTCAGTCTGCTGAGAGTGGACTGAATGAATCCTGCGTTAGTCTTATAAAGGGCTTTGAGTTATGTTTTTTAGAAACCTTTGGGAGTTTGTCATAGTATGAGTAGTAGCCCCTGATGCACTGTTCGGCGAAAGAGAGAGAAAGCCGAACAGGGGATCAAATTTTTCCGCTGTGCAGGAGACTCAGTTAATGACGTGTATCCCTTTGTTTGAAAACAGGCGTCTGCAGAGACGACCGCCGCTCATAATGCGGAGGTGTCCGGACTAAAGCAGCGTCTGGAATGGGCCGAAGAGGAACTTGGCCGCGTGAATAAGCAGTTGGAGGACAAGCAAGGTATGTCGAAACCTTGTGCTAAGTTGAGCACGAATTAGAAGTTGTGCCTGATGAAAATATTCATATTGTATGCTCTAGGAGCGAGTGCCGAAATTGAGGCACTGAAGAAGGCTGTGGCCGAAGCCGACAATAAGGCCGCCGCCGAACATGCTCTTCGTGAGAAGCACGAGGCCAGGGTCATTGGAGCTGAGCGAGAGCTCCAGGAGGCCGTGAAGAAAAGCGAGGCCTTGGAGCAGAGTCTAGTAGGGAAAGAATTCGAACTCGCCCAAGCTCTCCAAGCCACAGAGGATGCTCGGGAAGAAGTCCGAGGTGCTCTGAAGGACATTCAGGAGGCCCGGAAGGTTGCGGCTGGTAAGGCCTTTTGTACTCAAGGCCATTTTTACATAGTAATGGAGGAACTCTAAGCGATAAGCTGAATTCTTGTTTCTCCAGGGGCGTTTGCGGACCTGCCGCGCAGCATATCAGATGCTTCCCAATTCTACCGGACTGAGTAGAGGAAGTCTGCGGAGAAGCATTTCTGGTCGCAGTATTTGGCGCCGAATTATCCGGTGCCCTTTATCGATTAGCTGAAGCAGCTGGTCGAACTGCACCAGGCGGCCGAACTAGCCATGAAGGACCTGGTTGTCCAGCTGTGGCCCGCAGACCCAATTCCAAGCAGTTATTTCGGACTCATGAAGCAGATTGTTGGTGCTTGCCCTCGGCTCGATGTCATTAAGCGATCGGTCTGCATAGAGGGTGCACGCATGGCGTTTGCCCGTGCGAAGGTGCACTGGGGGAAGCTTGATGCTGAGAAGCTGATGACTGAGGGCCCACCGGAGGGTAAGGATCATCGCAAGCCCGAGTTATACTATGAAGGTGTCCTGAAAGGAGCCCGCCTTGTGGCGGATCAGTGTACCAAAGACACTATATTTCCCTGAAGGCAGTCATGCCGTTCTTTGTAATGCGGGATAATGGCACTTTTATTATTTATTACCTGTTTATGTGAACGTTTGTTCTTCCTGTGCGGCTGTTTAGTGTATATAGATCCCGAGAGTTGGCCAGTCGTCGGCTTCTGCCCCCACATAAAAAGTACGGGGGTGTTCGGGACATACCTGAACACTCTTTATCCCATTTTTGGTTCCTTGAAGGAGGTGTTCATCACCGCGAACTATGCAATCAGACTATAGGGCTTTATCACTCTCACTTAGCCATAGGAATTCGAGTATGGTGGGTGCAGCCCCTGGTGTTCGGAAGACCGTACTAGGGGCTCTATCGGCGCCTGATCGGAAGACCGATCCGTCGCACTTTGCATTTATAATGGCATTATGCGGAATAAATCTTTAAAGATTTTACAACCTCTCGAACAGCTGACCAGCTCTCGCTGTATCATGACAGTCAGTTTTCGGCTTTCTCTACTGAGGTGCTCGTCCGGAAGAACCGGGACACAATCGCAGATAGTTCTCCCAGCCTTACCTTAGCCGATAGAGCGGAACATAAGGTACCAAAACATGGGAGCCGGCAAACCCAACTAATGACCCAAGACATGATTCGAGCTGATGCATATAGTGCTATAAGTTCGGGTGCCGAAATGACGGAAAGGTGGCCGGACTTTGTTGCCATATTATGGGTATTATGAATCCCCTGGCATAGTGGGGTATGACACGATGTACGGGTGCCGTTTATGACAAAAAAGGGGCGTCAATGAGGAATGACGGCCGGTAAGTGTTATTTAAATCTACGCATTGTAGTAGATTGACATGTCTATGCATATGAGTATGGTTTATGATTATGAAAAGAGTTGTTTTGGCGGAACCTGTCGTGGCCGGACTGGAGGACGCTGTGTGTGGATCCGAAGTGTATCCGGACTGTCTCCTTTGGGGGGATTACTTATGTGTTCCTGTCTTGTGCGTCCAAGCTGATTCCACGTTGCCAGTCCTGTTCTACGCCAAAAGTCAGTCTGTAAAGACAAATGCTTAAAAGCAGCTGCATGTCATGCTGTGGTTGAACCGCGGGTGCCTGATCGAAGCCTGGCTGAACCAGGCTATCATGCCATAAAGTGCCTCGGACTCCTCAGTCGGTGTCCGGGTAGTTGGCTGCCGAATCAAGATTTGATAAACAGGCACGACTCGCTATTCCAGCAGTGATATGATTTCCACTCTGAGGGTGGGGTTCGGCTTTACCCATAATTGTGACTATGTCACGTGGGACTGGCCTAATGTTGTACCCCGTTGAATCTAGCCAACGTGGTTCGTCCCGATAGTATGTGGTAGTTACCGTATAAGGGGACAATGCTGAAGACTTATTCTTCGATGTGGTATTTGTTTGTTGATCCGAAGACAACCACTGGTGTGGTGGGCCTCTAAAACTTGGCCTTTGCACTTGGCATCTTTTAGAAGATGTTATTGGTAGTTTTATGCCCGTGGGGGCTCGTGTGAGATGGAGACCACAAACTATTGGGTCGATAATTAATGCAATTAAATTGCTATGGTTGATGCTGTCCGGACGGTCGATGTTGTCGGAGATGACCGGCCGTATTTTTGGGCTGTGGAGGATCTTCCTCTGATCTTGCCATGTTTGGTCGGTCTTTCGTTGTTTGAAACCTCCTTTCATTGTTTCCGGCATGTGACCGGCCGTTTTGTTTTGAGGATCCGGCATTCTCTATTGGTATGCTTGGCCGCCCTTCTAGGGGTACCATGAAATTCACATGGTTGATCGAGTATGCTGCTCGGGCCGGATGGGCTTGAGCTGTTCTTTTTCCGCTGACCGGACTGGGGGCCGATGAATTCGGTATCAACTTCCTTGACTTGACGCTTATGACGATTGCGTCTAGGTTTGTGGATGCTGCCTCGCGTTTCCTGCGTATTGTCCCTGGCCGTGGTATGTTGGCGTCGGGGTGTGGGCTTTAGGTTCTCCTTCTTATGTTGAGGTAGCGGATTGTGCCATGTGTACCCTCTGGCGGGGCGGTTGAGTCCGTATTCCTCGGTGGGCAGGACCTTGGTCCATCTGTCTGTTAGCAAATCTTGATCAGTTTTGAGCTGCTGTTGCTTCTTTTGCAGGCTTTTTGCCATGGCCATAAGCCATCGTTTAAAGAGAACTTTTTTCGCGGGATCCTCAGGCACGCCGAAATCATCGTTGCCGAGGCTCACCTCATCTTTGAGGGGGGCATGTAGTTGTCCCTCTCCAAGTATCCGGCCGTCGCCTGTCCGGCCTGCTCGAAGGCAGGCCGATCGGGATTGTATTCATCTCCGGCACCGTCTGGATTGTTTTTGACTGCTGTGCCGGTATTGTTGTGGCGGGTCTTGGGGCGGCGCCGATGACGTTCGTACTTTGCCTTCTTCCTTGAGGGGTTATCCTCCATTGCCTCATCGCCATTGGTTTCTTTCGGAGTGTCCACCATATATATATCATATGAGGAGGTGGCTGTCCACCGCCCCGTGGGCAGTGGTTCCTGTTCCTCTCCTACATCGTCGTCCATACCGTCGATGTTTTCAGAGTCGAAGTCAAGCACGTCGGTTAAATCATCGACCGTGACAATGAAGTGGGTGGTGGGTGGGCAACGAATTCCTTCGTCGCCTGCTTCCCACTCGAGCCGGACATAGTTCGGCCGAGAGTCTCCTGACAAAGAGAGGGACTTTAAAGAGTTCAGCACGTCGCCAAAGGGCGAGTGCTGGAAGATATCCGCAGCGGTGAAATCCATTACCGGAGCCCAACCAGATTCGGCGGGCTCAGGGGTGCGCGGACTGGGACCTACAGCCGGATACGAGTCCGGGGGTCCGGTGTGACAGGCTTGGTTGGGGGTGAAGTCTGTGTTCGACACTACCACCAATGGGTGTGCGGCCTCCGAGGCAGGGTCCATCCACCCGTCCTCGGACGACGCAATTTGCCTCAGATTTAGGTCCGGAGCTCCTGCAGGTGCGATATCCCGAGTATCGTCTGACAGCAGGTCTGAGCCGTGCTCGTCGTGACTGTTCGACGCTCCTGGCATAGGCCCGAAGCCATCAAAGATCAAGTCTCCACGAATGTCGACCGCGTAGTTCAAGTTTCCGAGCCTGACCTGATGGCCAGGGGCGTAGCTGTCGATCTACTCCAGATGGCCAAGCGAATTGGCCCGCAGTGCAAAGCCGCCGAATACGAAGATCTGTCCAGGGAGAAAAATCTCACCCTGGACCATGTTGTTGATTGAAGGAGCCATCGAGCCTTGCAGCGACGACACAAAGGAACTCTCAATGAAAGTACCAATGTCGGTGTCAAAACCGGCGGATCTCGGGTAGGGGGTCCCGATCTGTGCGTCTAAGGCTAATGGTAACATGAGGTAAGGGACACGATGTTTTACCTAGGTTTGGGCCCTCTCGATGGAGGTAAAACCCTACTTCCTACTTGATTGATATTGATGATATGAGTATTACAAGAGTTGATCTACCACGAGATCGTAGAGGCTAAACCCTAGGAGCTAGCCTATGATGATTATGATTATTTCTCTAAGGACTAAAGCCTCCGGTTTATATAGACACCGGAGAGGGCTAGGGTTTACATGGAGACGGTTAAAAAGAAGGAAACATAATATCCGGATTGCCAAGCTTGTCTTCCATGCAAAGGAGAGTCCCATCCGGACATGGGACGAAGTCTTGAATCTTGTATCTTCACGGTCCAACGTCCGGCCAAAGTATATAGTCCGGCTGTCCGGATACCCCCTAATCTCGGACTCCCTCAGTCTCGGCATGGCGTTCACACGAAAGGATTGTTATGGGCATAGAAAAGTCGCCGTCATGCAACTGGCTATGTGGAATCATGTTTTGGTCTATCACTTCTGCAAGGCCAGGACGGAGTGCCCTGTCCTGAAGGATTTCCTTGAGAATAGAGGTATAACTTTCTCTAGTGTGGGCGTCAGAATATTAGAGATGCTCTTTTCAAGATTTCATCAGAATTCCAGAAGGGTACCACGTCGATATCCAAGAGAAGTTCATGAAAAAAGGCGGTGAAGAAAGGGATTCCATGGAAGACTTAGCAGGAGCCATCATTGACGAATCTTACTCCAAGCTGGAGTCCTCTTTTCCAAAACTTATTCGTCACTACTGGGATTGGAAGCCACTTACCTTTGATCACCTGAAATTTGGAGCTACTGTAAGTGAAGATTTCATTTTTGTTAGTTTCTGCCTTTGTTGCAAGAACAATACTTTTTTTTATTTTTTTGTATATTGATGTTTTCATTTGCTTTTCCTTTAGGAAGGGTATGTGAGCTATGAGCTGTACCACCGGTTTTTGTCGATGAGGGACATCCTACATCGTCACTGTCTTCCTGATGTCAGATGGCGAGGACGTTTCTGAGGATTATGTGATGAATTGGTTATTTGATAGTTATTGTATTGGGTAATATTACATCGACTGATGAATTTGTAATTGTGGTGGTTTTATTTTGAACCAGATGGAGTTGACTGGTTTGGAAATTTAAGTTTATTTTCGTTCCATTATGTTTTTCTTGACTGGGTGCCTTCAAGAATATTTTCCTCTATGATTTCTTGCTATTCGTTGGTATAAGATGAGATGTATTAAGAGGACCACTCAGATGTGCACTTTCATGAATCTAGGCAGCGCACAACCGTCTACTCAGGGATGCATTGTTTTTGTTTTAGGCAAGGCACGCTCTGGTGTTATTAGTTTGCTAGCTGCTTCAGTTTTTCTCTCAATATGGTCACACTGACAGGTAGGGGCGCCACTTTCACTTTGTGTTCGTAGTGTGTTTGGCACGGTTGTTTTATAACGAATATACAGTTGTGGTTGTGTGTTTGAAATGTTTTTATGCAGATCTTGGGTGTGTTTAAGATTCTTCAGATTTTCTCACTATGCTGCCTTTTTCAATATATGTTGTCTGTTTTGGGGACGATAATCCAGTGTGAGAGTTGCTGTGGGAGTATTGTGTTAGTGACGGTTGCGTTTCTGTGTTCCAATTATTGTGGTGGTGCTTTGATTTTGAAAGGCATTGCCGTGAAGGTATTGGATGCGTTGTCGTATGTTTGGCAGAAGCGTTATCCTTCCTTTGGGTACTAAATTCGGAGAGACACTGCATTATGTTAGTATGAGTCACTGTCATGGTTGTATGTTCTGTAATATTTCTAGTTAGTCTGGCTAGTGAATTCACGTCTGTCTAGTTAGTGGAGGCATGTCCTATGTTATGTTGAGTAAGATTTGTGTGTGTCGTTCGCAAATGCTTTCTCTAACACATTTGTTTTGAGAGGCACGTATACGCTGTTATTCAAAGGCACGGTCGTGTCTTTCTTTCAAAATGTTTGCTTTCACTTACTTGCTGAGAGAGACTCATCGGTGAAACTTGTGAGGTGACGGACCTTTTTCGGTTGAAGTCATGGTCGTGCTTCCATGACTCGTTGGCTTGGTAGAGGGACCAGTGTTAAGCTATTGATGGGACGGTCCTGTGTTAACTGGTGGCGCACTTGTGTGTGTCAGGTTAGTTGTCTGTGTTAAGAGTGGCACGTTCTACGTGGATAAGAGGCACGACAGTGCCTTTGTGACCAGCATTACTGGAGGTGAGTCATTTAGCTCCTTCGTCAGATGCTTACGAATCGATAGTGTTTTTCCGTTGTGTTCCAATTGTTTCTTTTTTTATGTCTAGTCGAAGTGAGTGGTGTTCTAGTGCAAGGAATTGATGTCTTGAATATGATCTTTACAACTTTTCGAAAAAATACGATTCTTATTTTCAAAAAAATACGATGTCAGGAATTTATGACTTGACCATTTGAATGCACAGCTGTGGTTAATGGGATCCATAGCAGATATCTTGGATCGACACAAAAATAGATGAAACATTGTTTTGATTACATGAGTCGATATGGCTGAAACAATGTTCGGATGTCCCCATCTAAATTAAGGCACATTTAAGCAGTAGTCATCTTCTTCCAACTCTTCTTCGCGTCGGATGTTGTGTTTGTTGAGTATGATGCTCAGTGCCTCAAATACATGGCCTGTGTTGTAGTTCGATGTTATTATTTCGAAAGTTAGTTGTTCTCTCATCAGTTTCACACGGATCTGCAAAACAAATAAGCGCACAAACTAATAAAATTTATTGTAAAACTTAATGTTCAGCTGGCTTGGATGAACGTATGTTGATGTGTTGTCAATGAGAGTGAACTTACATTATTGATAAAAAATGAATTATTATTGAAATTAATGAGGGGCATCAAATGCATGGTGTAAATAGCAATCGCTATCCCTGAAATTTGAGAGCATTATGTTATTGGTTAGAAGGTGACAGATAGATATGGGATATGTAGTGGAACAAAAAAATGCATGGTGTAAATGAGGTAGAGCTACAGTTAAAAGAAACTCACTCTCTGTCTGAATTACATACACTCTGCATAGGTTTGACATGAAAGGAGGCCATTGTGTGAGGATAGTTGTTGTAAGCAGAATGGTAAGCTCTCTTGAAGTTTTCTATGACAATGTCCGAGTGTTCCTTTATAACGTCGCAATTGATATAAGGACACAGAATTTCGAAGCGACGCATTGCAAGATTCACGATTATGAGGTAGATAAATGTGGTTTCTTTCTCACAGGTATTAAGACTGAAAACAATTAACAGGAAGTTATATCATTGTAACAAGAAAATCTGGTAGAATTGAAGACGAACACTGGACAAATAGAGTGAGTAGGGTGAACTCATGATGTTGCATTTGTTTGGCAGCCTGAACCCAATAGTTTTTTCTGCAATTTGTTCCTTGAGTAGTTCAGTGCTTGCTCCTAGAACTTGAAATTTATCCTGTAGTAAATTGAAGCTGCGTCACTCAGCATGCTAGTAGTAGTAAATGTGGTTTGTTATTATTATTTATGAGAA
This sequence comes from Aegilops bicornis, assembly GCA_021605145.1. Lineage (NCBI taxonomy): Eukaryota > Viridiplantae > Streptophyta > Magnoliopsida > Poales > Poaceae > Aegilops > Aegilops bicornis. Next base: position 118,417,105 of record CM038675.1, on the reverse strand, counting down.
GCAAGAACTTACAGAGGCGTCAATGTACATTATATGCTTGTGCACAGATGTTGGCGTTGCGTAGTAATGTTCTTTCATCAGCAACTCTGAGTAAGCATCGACCACGAATGAGTTGATATATCCGTATACCTTCATTGACAAACCTACAGTTCGATGATCGGCCCAACGTTGGTCGACGTAGAATATCCTCTTGCTGCCAAAAAAGATAAATGCATTTTAAATTGTATGATTTTATTATTTAACATTATAGTTGATGAGTATTCAATTGCAATAGTGAAATAATCAAGCTGAAACTCTTTAATTTGAAAGCTTCAAGCAGAATGCATTGCAGTAGTAAAAGAAAGGATCAAAACATTACTGTAAGAGGAAGAACTAATTCATTACCTATCATTTTGATCGATGCCCGTGTAATCGTCGATTTATTGTTTCATACACTTCTTTCTCCTGCGTTGTAGAATCTCTTATTTCCAAAAGTTGGCAGTGATCTTGATGGCCATTCCCTTGGTGAGTGAATCGAGTCTGTTCTAGCTGAGGATGTTGTTGATGAGGCTGGAAGACATGGCCATCGGAGTTTATTTGACCATTACTAAGTTGCAGATGACCCTCATTACAATTGTTGTTTCTTTGGACTATTAGGCCTTGTGGTTGGTGCTGTATGCACAGTTGTAATGTTTTGACAGTTGGATCACCGGTTGAGCTCGAAGGAATATCTGTTGGAAAATGTTGCAGAGGATGGCCGGAATACTGCATGATGTTGAACTGTTGTTGCAAGGCACTGTAACTTCGCCCACGAGACTCGCTTGTCCGTGGTTGCTGATGGTTCTGCTCTTGAGGTTGGCGTTGTTGGCACCGTGCAGTGCTGTTATTCTGAGCATCATTGTGTTGGGGGTAGTGGGCATTGTGGACAGGGGTTTGTTGTTGGTACTGTTTGTGACTTTGATTGTTCATTGCATTAGGTGAGTGCTGGCTGCTGTTTGAGCTGCAGTTATTCTGAGCACCAAGACGTCGGTAGTAGTTGTTTTTGAGAGTAGGAACTGGTTGGTAGTGTTGGGACAAAGCAGTTGTTGGCAAACTGTCGGACAAGACAGTTTGAGTTAAACCTATGGAGTATGACGTATCAAAAGTCTGTGAGAGGTGGCTACCTCCTGGCATTGAGCCTGATCTGTTGGGCATATGTGGCTCTTGATAGTTAGAAAGGCAAGATCTGGATGACGAGGTTGAATTCTTGGTCAAGTGTGAGATAGTATCAAGTTGGCATTGTTGGGATGCTACTTGGTTATGAAAGGTTTGCTTCTTCTTTTCTTCAACCACTCTGTCAAGTTGTTCATAGATAGATGGGTCAGACCATATTTCATCATCATCAATGAATCCAGTATCAAGGAGGCCTCTGTGGTTGTCAGCTTGTAGAGACGGATTGGTTGCAGTTTCTGTTGAATTATGTGGAGGCTCGAGTATTCTAACTTTTTTCTTAGGAGGTGTTGTATTATTGTTTCCTGGATCTTCTGACTGCTGTAAGGACCTCTTGTGAGCTGCCATTTGTGTTTTCAGTTCTGGCGGATGTGCGGTTGTGGTAAGAGGGACGATGTCTATGGGATCAATACGTGGTTGTTTGGTACATTGTTCATGTTCTTCTGCAATGTTATTGTCTCCCGCATCGATAGATGTGGTAGTAATGATTGGAGCATCACTAGTGGACGGAAGTGCTTTTCTTGTGTCCAGTACTGTGCCAGAACCGTTGTCAGAATCAGTGGTGACGGCTACTCTAAGAGCAAGGGAGGAAGTAGCTCTGGTGCGTTCAGTTTCAGCAATGGTCTTCTCATCTCTCAAAATTGAAACAAGATGGACCTTAGCTTCTGCAGTGAAGAAGAACGTTGTTCAGTGATAATGTTTAACTTTTGTGCAGGTTGGGATACAGTGAGGCTCTTTGTGTTGGTTGAAGAATTTTTGTGAGTGCTATCAGAACCGCTGAATCGTGCAGTAGCTGGTGACGTTTTCCCAATGTGATGAACATGTGCTCCAAGTGTATCCATTGAGATTGGACCAGTCAGTAACTGTTTGTCAACCGCACAGTGCGAGGTTGATGTTTCTATTGCAGTAGGTTTTGCCTTTTCCTCCAAGAGTTTTTCCACTGGGCTTGTCAGAGAGTTGTGGTCTGCAGATCCTCCAGCAGAATTTTTGGGTTTCAATCCGTACAGAACACTCAGACAAATTTTCACCTGTCATTATAATTGACCCGCTCTCCAGCATCTCAGACGTTGGCACGAGTGGCTCATGAACCGGCAAGCCATCAAGGCAGTTGTGCAGATGGTTATACACTTTGTCCAGATGAATCTGTGCTTGTTCATCAATGTCCTCTTTTTTGTGGTCGATCCTGTTCACCTCCAGTAGCAACTTAATCTGAGTTGATGACTTTAGCCATGAAGATAGACGAATTTGGGACTGCTCTTTGTCGTATGGATTCTGGGAGTCTGGGTCAGGGGTATCGCAGCAACCCTTTAAATTTTCCAGGGAGTATGACGTGGCGTGAAGGATACTGGTCAAGCCACTGCTGTAAGAACTTTGACTGCTTGTCGTGCTAGAACTTGGAAGCGTAGAATATGTTGAAGGGGCCGATGAAAAAGTTTCTTTTTCATTCGAGTTGTCCTGTTGCAAGTTACAATAAACGCCCCGGTATCTGGTCTTGGTTTCTTTTGCACTAAGATCCCTACCAAGTGAAAGGAGGTTCTCCAATTTCTCTCGAGAAATGGTTGAAACCGCGAGAAAAGTTCTGTGTACATTTCATTGATAACTTTTGCAATTTTCACCTTGGCCTATAATTGAAAAAAAACATCAGGAATTTTTAATACCGGAAATGAAAATTAGTTATTAATACCGAAAATGAAAAATATCTTGTGAGCTCATCAGACGCTCTGTCAAGAATTACAGAATCACACATGATATGCTGCGGGGAAGCGTGGGTAACAAGGTCCATGAATCATGGTCAACACATTCCTTGAAAGAGCATACCCGACGTATTGTACGAAGCATGGTTGACCTACCGCTGCAGGGAATCGGTGCTATATTGAACACAAAAGCACAGCTAACGTACTATATAAGAAGCACTTTTATATTTAACACAAAAGCACAACTAACGTACTATACGAAACACTTCTATATTTATCACAAAGCACATTTAACGTCCTGGATGAAGCACTTCTGGTTTTAACATAAAAGCACAACTATCGTCCTATAGGAAGCACTTCTAGTTTTAGCACAAAAGCACAGCTAACGTACTATAGGAAGCATTTTTACATTTAACACAAAAGCATAGCTAACGTGCTATAGGAAGCACTGCTATGTTTAACACAAAAGCACAACTAACATACTATATAGGAAGCACTTTTATATTTAACACAAAAGGACAGCTAACGTAGTATAGGAAGCACTTCTATATTTAACACAAAGGCACAGCTAACGTCCTGTAGGAAGCACTTCTGGTTTTAACACAAAAGCACAGCTAACGTCCTATAGGAAGCACTTCTAGTTTTAGCACAAAAGCACAACTAAGGTACTATAGGAAGCACTTCTAGTTTTAACACAAAAGCACAGCTAAGGTACTATAGGAAGCACTTTTGTATTTAACACAAAAGCACAAGTAAGGTAGTATAGGAAGCACTTCTATATTAAACACAAAGGCACGGGTAACGTCCTGTAGGAAGCACTTCTGGTTTTAACACAAAAGCACAGCTAACGTACTATAGGAAGCACTTCTAGTTTTAGCACAAAAGCACAGCTAAGGTACTATAGGAAGCACTTTTGTATTTAACACAAAAGCACAACTAAGGTACTATTGGAAGCACTTTTATATTTAACACAAAATCACAGCTAAGGTAGTATAGGAAGCACTTCTATATTAAACACAAAAGCACGGCTAACGTCTTGTAGGAAGCACTTCTGGTTTTAACAGAAAAGCACAACTAACGTACTATAGGAAACTGTCTGGATGAGCACGAAAGGACAACTAACGTCCTATATGAAGCACTTCTAGTTTTAACACAAAAGCACAACTAACGTACTATAGGAAACTGTCTGGATGAACACAATAGGACATGTATCTTTTTCGTAAAAACTTAGGGAGCATCATTTCAAACATAAAATCAGGTGCAGTAGCTGGAAATCACTTACAGAACAAAGTTTTTCTTGAGGCACAAATTCTTCTATGTAGTATTCTGGTCTGGGACTCATTTGGAAAAATGGCGCCTGAAAGCCAGGCGGTGGTTGGAAAGGCGTGCGCCTAATGTCTTTCAGCTGCCATGCGGAAAAGGAAACAATTACAGTCAAGTCAAGTTAATACATTCCAGCTAAGTCCTTATGTTGAGTCGAAAACTTCGCCAAAGGAAAATGATGAAAAGTTGACTCACCGTGTGTTTCCCAAAAATTCCGTCCTCTGTTGACAGGCTCTCTATGTTAGCATAATTCTTAATGGCCTTTGTGTCCCACATGACAAGTCTTGCAGGAGTGTCAGATTCCAGGTCCATAATCTTCGTATCCAGGTACTCAAATTACGTTATCTGCAAGCGGGGAAGAGGTAAAAATGAATCATGTTCTTGTAGCTACTTGTGGGTATAAAGAAATGTACAAGTTAGTGAACGAACGACTGGAATCAGGAGGCAGCCACACAGGGCGCCTGCGAATCCTTTGTCCTTGAAGGTCTGGAGTGATGCCACCAGTTTCTTTGTGACAACATTGGACCAATCGTATGATGATATGTTACTTGCTGGTCCTTCTAGAGCGGCTAAATAGTCGGGGCTAACACAGTCATATGTCGTTAGGCATAGAAATACCGCTGTTGCAAACATCACGAAAACCCATTGAAACACATCTCCTGTCAGCTCTGGGGTTATGAGATCAGTTAACACTCTGATGTTTGGAGCGTGCCTAGCACACCGAGTTTTAGACTTAACCTGACATCTGAAAGCTTCTGAGCATTTTCTAGGGATAATCTGCCCGCCAGGTGGAATTCCTAAGATCCGGTGCACGGTGTATGAGTTGATGAGGAATCTGTATCCACTAGGCAGTATGAAACACCTGCAAGGGTAATCAAAATAGCGGACAAGCCAGCGAATGAAACACCTTGAAAGCTCGCGACAGCACAGATCTAGAAGGTATCCAAATCCAATATCTCTGACAAGCTGCGTTTGTGGTTCTGATAGCTCTTCACAGACAGTAATGAATTTCTGGAAGCTAAGTTTTGTGCTGAACTCTTCTTCATATTCACCCATTATAACAGCTCTGTGGACAAAGATAAGAAATGACCTTTAGAAAATGTATTGTTGAACCACATGCTTTTCTGGCAGAAGCTTACATACAAACGCTGAGTCAGCAAAACAGAGACAAATATTTAAGCCGTGATTTAAAATGCAGCTAGAATGAGAGGCATTGATTTCCAAGAAAATTTCAACGACACACACAAGATGCATAATAAAAAACACCTACTTCGAGGCAGCAAGCTACTTCTTTGCCCTGTACTCCTCAACAAGCTTTTTGTGCGCTGCATGTTTTAACTCGATCCTTAGTCTCTCTGTTTCTAGCTGATCATGAACCATGAAATCTTGGGTGACAATCTCTATGCCATCGACAGACTGGGACTGAGTCTCTGACAATTGTGGGGTGGAGTCCATCTCATTGAACTCTACATAAGAGGTCACGAGACATCATTGAAAGTGCAACTATCCCTAGGTGGTTTTGGTAATTCATAACAACATATAGCTCATTGAGCAAATGCTATTCCAAGATGAACATTTCAGGAAAGCTGAATGAATGGCATGGCATGGATGATGAAAGTGGATCCCTCAAAATGCTAATGACAAAGGATTGGCTCAAGCTCAAAAGCTCAAGACTCTTCATTTTATATTTTAGTGATTCAAGATCACATTGAGCCTATAGGAAAAGCCAATACTATCAAGGAGGGATGAGGTGTTGCTTAATGAGCCTCTTGCTTCATGTGCTTAGTGATATGCTCCAAAACCCTCAGCTACTTTCTCACATCCACATATGACCTAAACCTAAAGCCAAAATCGGTCTCACCGATTCTTCCTATCCGGCGCCACCGATTCCATATGTCATAGCCACTGCCACAAACCCTAGGAAAATCGGTTCTACCGATAGGGATCTCGGTCTCACCGAGATGGGATTGTAATCTCTCTGTTTCCCTTTCGTAACTTTTCGGTCTCACCGAAAGAGCGGATCGGTCCCACCGAGATTGCAATGTAAACTCTCTGTTTCCCTTTTGTAACATTTCGGTCTCACCGAAAAGAGCAAATCGGTCCCACCGAGTTTACCTGACCAACTCTCTGGTTAGCTAATTACCAAAATCGGTCTCACCGAGTTTGTGTAATCGGTCTCACCGAGATTACGTTATGCCTAACCCTAACCATATCGGTCCTACCGAGATGCAAGTCGATCCCCAATCAAAATCCTAACGGTCACTAGGTTTACTAAATTCGGTCTGACCGAGTTTGTTGATTCGGTCCCACCGAGATTGGTAAATTGTGTGTAACGGTTAGATTTTGTGTGGAGGCTATATATACCCCTCCACCTCCTCTTCATTCGTGGAGAGAGCCATCAGACTAAACCTACACTTCCAACTTACCATTTCTGAGAGAGAACCACCTACTCATGTGTTGAGACCAAGATATTCCATTCCTACCATATGAATCTTGATCTCTAGCCTTCCCCAAGTTGCTTTCCACTCAAATTTTCTTTCCACCAGATCCACATGCTATGAGAGAGAGTTGAGTGTTGGGGAGACTATCATTTGAAGCACAAGAGCAAGGAGTTAATCATCAACGCACCATTTGTTACTTCTTGGAGAGTGGTGTCTCCTAGATTGGCTAGGTGTCACTTGGGAGCCTCCGACAAGATTGTGGAGTTGAACCAAGGAGTTTGTAAGGGCAAGGAGATCGCCTACTTCATGAAGATCTACCGCTAGTGAGGCAAGTCCTTCGTGGGCGACGGCCATGGTGGGATAGACAAGGTTGCTACTTCGTGGACCCTTCGTGGGTGGAGCCCTCCGTGGACTCGCGCAACTGTTACCCTTCGTGGGTTGAAGTCTCCATCAACGTGGAGGTACGATAGCACCACCTATCGGAACCACGCCAAAAACATCCGTGTCTCCAATTTCGTTTGAATCCTCCAAACCCTTCCCTTTACTTTCTTGCAAGTTGCATGCTTTAATTTCTGCTGCCAATATACTCTTTGCATGCTTGCTTGAATTGTGTGAAGATTGCTTGACTTGTCCTAAGATAGCTAAAATCTGCCAAACACTAAAACTGGGAAAAAGGCTAAGTTTTTAATTGGTCAAGTAGTCTAATAACACCCCCCTCTAGAGATACTTCAAGGTCCTACAAGTGGTATCAGAGCTTTGGTCTCCATTTGCTTTGATTTCCATAGCTTTTGGTGGTCATAGCCTTGGTTTCACAACCTAGGAGAGTATGGCATCTAGCGAGGGAATTTATCACCGTAGAGGTCCTTACTTTGATGGTACTAATTTTGCTAGTTGGAAGCATAAGATGAAAATGCATATTCTCGGACATAACCCCGCCGTTTGGGCAATTATTTGTATTGGCTTGCAAGGTGAATTCTTTGATGGGAGAGAGCCGAACCATGAAGCTAATGCGGAAGAATTGAAGATGTTGCAATACAACGCTCAAGCTTGTGATATCATCTTCAACGGATTGTGCCCCGAAGAATTCAACAAAATCAGCCGTCTTGAGAATGCAAAGGAAATTTGGGATACTTTGATTGATATGCATGAAGGTATCGAATCCGTCAAGGAATCCAAGTTGGATGTGCTCCAAAGTCAGCTTGACAAGTTCAAAATGAAGGATGGTGAAGGTGTCGCTGAAATGTACTCTAGGCTTGCACTTATCACAAATGAGATTGCCGGCTTAGGGAGTGAAGAGATGACTGACAGATTCATCATCAAGAAGATCCTAAGAGCATTGGATGGAAAGTATGATACCGTATGCACATTGATTCAAATGATGCCAAACTACAAAGATCTCAAGCCAACGGAAGTCATTGGAAGAATTGTTGCTCATGAGATGTCACTTAAGGATAAGGAGGAACTTCACAACAAGTCAAGTGGTGCTTACAAAGCCACAAGTGAAGCCCCCACATCATCAAGTGAGAAACACACCTTCAATGAAGAATTGAGCTTAATGGTGAAGAACTTCAACAAATTCTACAAGAGTAGAAGCAAAGAAAGAAGCTCCAAGTCAAGGTCTTACAATGACAAAAGATCTTCTAGTCGAGAGCGCAATTGCTACAATTGTGGGAGACCCGGACACTATTCCAATGAGGGTACGGCACCCTACAGAAGAAGAGAAGACTCTCCAAAAAGAAGAAGTAGAAGAGAAGAATCACCACCAAGAGAGAGGAGGAGTAGAGATGATCGTTATGAACGAAGACCCTCACGGAGAAGCAAGGATTCGGAAAGGAAGGACAAGTCATCAAAGAGCTACACAAAACGAAGACATCAAGCTCATGTTGGTGAATGGGTATCCGGCTCCGACTCCTACCATCACTCCGAGAAAAGCTATCACTCCGACTCCGAACATACTCAAGATGAAGGTGTTGCCGGACTAGAACTTGTGTCAACTCCTACGACATATTTGAATCACCAAATGAAGGAATTGGTAGATGCTTCATGGCCAAAGGTCCTAAGGTAACACACCCCGAGTATGTTGATTTTGATGTTGATGAAGATGACTTGCTAGGTGATGATGATTTACTTGTTGACAACTCTAGTGATGAATACTATGATGAAACGTCAATTAATCATGCTAATCAAGTTGAAACGAATGACAATGATAAGGAGAAAATTGAGCGTCTAACTAAAGAACTAAATACTCTTAAGTTAGCTCATGAAACTATCTTCGAAGATCATCGAGAACTTTTAAGGGCTCATGAGAAGTTACGCTTTGAAAAGCTCAATCTTGAGCAAGAGCATGAGTTCTTAAAAGCAATCAATGATGATCTCTGTAAGAAAAGTTCTTCTTACATTGCCAAGCGTTTACTCTTATCCACTTACATGCCTCAAGTCAATTCTAGTAACAAGATCAAGAAAGATTCTTTCTCTAGTAGTAACAATAATAATGTCAAATCCAATATTGTTGCTTCTAGTAGTTCTCTGATACCACTAATGATTCTCTTAGCCAAGTTACACTTGAGCAAGAAAATAGCTTATTGAAGGGAATTATAGAGAAAGGTGTATACAAGAGCCTTGCCGGAGTAAGCAATTCGAGGAAATTGTACGCATAAGCAAGGAAGGCACCGTAAGAATCAAGGTGTTGGTTTTGAACGAAAGTTCAATGCCAATGGAGTTGAGTGGGAAGAAGATCAATACCCCAAGACGAAGTTTGTTCCTCAACAAGAGAAGTGTGATCCTACTTCCTTCAAGGGAACACAAGAACAAAATGATCTTCCACCACAAGACCACAAGAACAAAGGCAAGGACAAGCTTCAAGAAGATATTGATGCATTTGAAGAAGCACCTAAGGTCTCGGTCAAGTGGATTCCCAAGACTACGTCAAGTTCTACCTCATCAAGTACAACTACAACTCCAAGGATTCCCATCAAGATGATGTGGATCCAGAAGAAGAAGAACTAGAGAGTTCTTGAGGGTGACTCCTCCAACATATTTCACTCATATCATTATGGCAAGGACAAGTGCAATCAACTTCCATATCTTGCACTAGTTCAAGGAGTCACAAACCCTCATGTTGGTAAGGCAAGGGACAAGGTAACCTAATGATTTCATGGACATCATTATGTGTGTGCATCACTCTATGTCTATGGATATACTTGTTTGTTCCTTGTGGGACAAACCCATGTAGGTCTTGAAAGTGCAACTCACTCCAAAGGATTGCTCCAAAAAGATCTACATCCACATTGAGCATCCACATCTTCAACACCTACATGAAGTCATCATCGACAAAACCCAAGGTTAGTTCATCCCTCTAAGGGGGATCTCACATCTAGGGGGAGCTTAACTCTAAGAATTGAGTCAAAGCAACTCTAATGATGTGAACACATAAATGCTTTATGTAAAAGTGGTAACCCAACTTGAGCTTAAACGATGAGTATGACCTATGATCAAATGTCTATCATTTGACTCCTAAGTCAATATACTCATATATAGATGACCTAGTCATCGCCAATTGTTTGATAGATGCTAGAATTGGTTGTGCATGCTTTGCCACATATTTCATTTTCCATCTTATTGTGTGAGCATGTTGGTTGCATACTTTACTCATTCGAGGACATCCACTTGTTATTTTGATTGATTGGCTTCTTTTTCTTTGGCCAAGTGGATGGACAAGAATGCCTAAGAACCTTCTCTAGCTATCTATGCTTTTCTCGTCTCAAACTCTATTCATGCTACATCACAAAATTTGATCAAGTCAGATTCGAACCACTACGTGTGAGGAGCACTCGAGTCCCGATTCGTCATAGACTTAAACTTCCAAAACTTCTTTGTGATTCTCGGTCTGACCGATTCCTCTATTTCGGTCTTACCGAGATCACTTAGTCGATCTAGGTTTTCAATCTCGGTGCAACCGATTTGAACTCTTCAGTCACACCGAGTTGCAATAACTGCACACAATTTTGCATCTCAGTGCCACCGAGTTGTTCCACTCGGTCACACCGACAGGGTCGGGCTATATATTGTCACGGGCAAAAATTTGGAAATTTCTCCGGACCTCTTCACCCGCGCAATAGCTCGCTCTGCCTCCGTGGTCTCCGGATCGTCTCCTCGTCGCCAGCCGCCTCCTGTCGCTAGTATCTGCCGCCATCAACGGAATTCAACCCTGTCGTTGCCGCCGTAGCGAGTCTCCGCCGAACTAGGGTATGGACTCGATCACATGCTTTCCTCGTCTGATTCTCAGCACATTGTGTTCTTATTGATTCTTGCCACGATTGAAACACTCCTATCCAATCAATGCAATTCTTAGAATAGTTTTGATTCGAAAATTTAGGGTTAGGTTTCCGCCGAAACCATCTCGGACCCGCCGAGTTGAAAAACTCGGTCCCACCGATTTGGCTTATGCCATTGCACTAGTGAGACTCGGTCTGACCGAGAATTGCTAATCGATGAGACCGATTTTAGGACTTTGTGAAACCCTAGCAGTCTCGGTGCCACCAAACTGTGACTCGGTATGACCGAGTTCATCAGTTTAGGTTCCAAAACTGCTTCGGTATCACCGAGTTTGAAAATCGGTTGATCCGAAATGCTTTCCGTGGAAAACTAAAACTGAATTTTTGAGTCATCCTTTTGCAAAAAAATCTCTGCATTTTGTGATGCTCATCCACTCTACCTCATCTATAACTCTTCACAGGTCAAGAACAAGATGTCGCATCAGAGTGACAAATGTAATGTCAGAGGAGCAGGTGAACATGAGTGAGGGCACTAGTCCCTCCAGCTCTTCAGATGAAGGCAGCAGGAGCACCCCAAGCAATTTTCCTAAAGCTGCCACCAGGCAAAGGAAGAAGAAAACCTCAGATTCTGAAGATGAGGATTATAGGGCAGAAGAGGATGAAGCAACCTCCAAGAAGGTAGTGCTCAAAAAGGAGTATGGCTCAGCACATAGCACAAAGCCTGGACTCAATAGAAGATTCCTGCCAAGAGGACACCTATGCCAAAGGTCAGAGCATCAACTCAAATTCCTGAAAAGCCAGATTCCAAAGAGCCAGCTGCTGCTGAAGGGAAGAAAAGGAAAGAGAGAGTCAAGAAGACCACAGTCAGAGTTATTGGGAAGCCTTCCATGATGGAAGAGGAAGAAGAGATTGGTGCACCAGCACCAAAGGCACCCAAGCTTATGGGTGATGCTATAAGATCAGGAGCTGCCACATCTAAGCCCAAGGAAGCACCCAAAGCTGCCCCAAGGCCAAGTCTGCACCAAAGAGGAATACCAGGAGTATTCCAGCATCGAGAAGAACAAGACCCCAAAGTGCTCGAGGTTGCTGATGAAGAAGATGAAGAAGGACAAGTTTTGAGGAAGCTCAAGCCCAAGATACCAGACCACAATGATGCCCATCCTGTGGCTGAGGACATGAAGATCAGAAGAGACAATGGGTTGAGGATATGGAGGATGACATATCCATATGACTCAAGGAGAAGGACAGCTGTGGACTACAGATTCCACACCAAGGAACAGCAGGACTTTTGTGAGACAATTCTGCTGGATAAGAAGCCCATAGTGTGTGACATGAGGTGGGTCGACTGGACCTACATGAAATAAAATGTAGAGCACTATCCTGGAGTGCAAGACAGTTTTGTTGCTGTTGGAGTTGCAGACTTTGTTGGGCAAAAGCTCACCAAGCTGAACGATGAACTAATCATGCAGTTCTACTCCACAAAGACACTTTTATCCAGATGGCGAGGATAGTGTGGATGTCTGAAGGTACAAGGTACCACCAACTGTTGAGGAGTGGGAAAAGCTGATAAATGCCCCAAAGGAGAATGAAGATGACCTTGATGTATATGCCAAGAAGAAAATGGACCACAATTCCTGTGGCACACATGTACAAGGAGATCCCAGACACGACCATTGAGACACATAAGTTTGGATCAGTCCACTTCCTTCCGGGGCTGCCAACTATCAACTGCATCTTAAGGCACACTCTACTGCCAAAGTCTGGTGACCACAACATGATTAGAGGGCATGCAATCAACATGTTGCATTTGTTTGATGTGTGCCACAGAAATTCAAAGTCATAAGCCTTATGGTTGAAACCATTAAGAGGACTGCAGCTGACCAGAAAAGAAGTTGTGGATATGCCCCTCAGATCTAGGAGTTGATTAACTCAAAGATGGGCACAGGCAAATATCTATTGGATAAAGAACATTTTCCAATTTATCCAGACTTTGAGGACAATGAGGTTGTCATGAATGAGAATGATCCATCGCCGGTTCAAGCACAAGAGAAGAAGGAGAAGGCAAGGAAGGAGAAGGCTACCAGGATGCCAACTCAAGAGGAGGCATCTGAGTATTTCTTGAAGAACAAGCAGGAGCAGCTCGGATACTTAATAGCATCAACACTAAGGATTGAGAAGAGATTGGCCACCCTCACTCAAAATCAGGAGAGCTTGGAAAGAATCATAGAACAAAATTTCTATGACTTAGATGTGAAAGTAACTGAGATTCAATCTGCTGTGGAGCAACTACAAGATGACATGCAGGAGAGGAAGGGAAAAACAACAACTGATGCATTTGCCAGAGTGCCTAGAGCCCAGAGGTCATCTGCTGTGCCAGTTCCTGACACCAGAGCCACTTCATCTGCACCAGCTACAACCTCAGTGCCACCAGCTCCAGCACCTACATCAGCTCCAGCTCCATCTACTTCAACTGAAGCCTTCATCCTCGACGCTATCCGGACTCCACCACCTGAATATCAAGCCTGAGAGTTGATCTAGCACTATGCATTTTCTATGAACTTTTTGGTAACTTGTTACCAAAGGGGGAGAAAAATGTATAGATCATAGGCTTCGAGAGAGAGAGTGTTGCTTTTGTTCTCTCTTGATTTGGTGGTTTTTAAACTTGTTTTCTTTTTGATTGCTTGAATTACTATGTTTGTGAGACATTGATGATCATGTGTTTGATCATAAGCTACACTTATGCATGTTTGATGGTATTATCTTATCTATCCTATGTGATCATTCACTTTGCTTGGTGATGAGTGCATGTATTCAATTCATATCATTTTGAGCGCTCCACCAAGATGTATGTGACATGGAAGAGTAACCCATGAGCCTAATTCCTTGTGCATTTGCAGTCCAAAGCAAATAGTAAACTATGCACAAATTTAGGGGGAGCTCTTGCTTATCACATACTTCTCAAAGCGACGATGTTTTTTTCAATCTTATTATCATTTGTCGAAGCTTTGGTCTATATGTTGTCATCAATTACCAAAAAGGGGGAGATTGAAATTGCAACTATCCCTAGGTGGTTTTGGTAATTCATAACAACATATAGCTCATTGAGCTAATACTATTCCAAGATGAACATTTCAGGAAAGCTGAATGAATGGCATGGCATGGATGATGAAAGTGGATCCCTCAAAATGCTAACGACAAAGGATTGGCTCAAGCTCAAAAGCTCAAGACTCTTCATTTTATATTTTAGTGATTCAAGATCACATTGAGTCTATAGGAAAAGCTAATGCTATCAAGGAGGGATGAGGTGTTGCTTAATGAGCCTCTTGCTTCATGTGCTTAGTGATATGCTCCAAAACCCTCAGCTACTTTCTCACATCCGCATATGACCTAAACCTAAAGCCAAAATCGGTCTCACCGATTCTTCCTATCCGGCGCCACCGATTCCATATGTCATAGCCACTGCCACAAACCCTAGGCAAATCGGTTCTACCGATAGGGATCTCGGTCTCACCGAGATGGGATTGTAATCTCTCTGTTTCCCTTTCGTAACTTTTCGGTCTCACCGAAAGAGCGGATCGGTCCCACCGAGATTGCAATGTAAACTCTCTGTTTCCCTTTTGTTACATTTTGGTCTCACCGAAAAGAGCAAATCGGTCCCACCGAGTTTTCCTGACCAACTCTCTGGTTAGCTAATTACCAAAATCGGTCTCACCGAGTTTGTGTAATCGGTCTCACCGAGATTTTACGTTATGCCCTAACCCTAACCATATCGGTCCTACCGAGATGCAAGTAAGTCCCACCAAAAATCCTAATGGTCACTAGGTTTACTAACATCGGTCTGACCGAGTTTGTTGATTTGGTCCCACCGAGATTGGTAAATTGTGTGTAACGGTTAGATTTTGTGTGGAGGCTATATATACCCCTCCACCTCCTCTTCATTCGTGGAGAGAGCCATCAGACTAAACCTACACTTCCAACTTACCATTTCTGAGAGAGAACCACCTACTCATGTGTTGGGTCCAAGATATTCCATTCCTACCATATGAATCTTGATCTCTAGCCTTCCCCAAGTTGCTTTCCACTCAAATTTTCTTTCCACCAGATCCACATGCTATGAGAGAGAGTTGAGTGTTGGGGAGACTATCATTTGAAGCACAAGAGCAAGGAGTTAATCATCAACGCACCATTTGTTACTTCTTGGAGAGTGGTGTCTCCTAGATTGGCTAGGTGTCACTTGGGAGCCTCCGACAAGATTGTGGAGTTGAACCAAGGAGTTTGTAAGGGCAAGGAGATCGCCTACTTCATGAAGATCTACCGCTAGTGAGGCAAGTCCTTCGTGGGCGACGGCCATGGTGGGATAGACAAGGTTGCTACTTCATGGACCCTTCGTGGGTGGAGCCCTCCGTGGACTCACAAGAACCGTTACCCTTCGTGGGTTGAAGTCTCCATCAACGTGGAGGTACGATAGCACCACCTATCGGAACCACGCCAAAAACATCCATGTCTCCAATTGCGTTTGAATCCTCCAAACCCTTCCCTTTACTTTCTTGCAAGTTGCATGCTTTAATTTCCGCTGCCAATATACTCTTTGCATGCTTGCTTGAATTGTGTGAAGATTGCTTGAATTGTGTAACGGTTAGATTTTGTGTGGAGGCTATATATACCCCTCCACCTCCTCTTCATTCGTGGAGAGAGCCATCAGACTAAACCTACACTTCCAACTTACCATTTCTGAGAGAGAACGACCTACTCATGTGTTGAGACCAAGATATTCCATTCCCACCATATGAATCTTGATCTCTAGCCTTCGCCAAGTTGCTTTCCACTCAAATCTTCTTTCCACCAGATCCACATCCTATGAGAGAGAGTTGAGTGTTGGGGAGACTATCATTTGAAGCACAAGAGCAAGGAGTTCATCATCAACACACCATTTGTTACTTCTTTGAGAGTGGTGTCTCCTAGATTGGCTAGGTGGCACTTGGGAGCTTCCGACAAGATTGTGGAGTTGAACCAAGGAGTTTGTAAGGGCAAGGAGATCGCCTACTTCGTGAAGATCTACCTCTAGTGAGGCAAGTCCTTCGTGGGCGACGGCCATGGTGGGATAGACAAGGTTGCTACTGTGGACCCTTCGTGGGTGGAGCCCTCCGTGGACTCGCAAATGTTACCCTTCGTGGGTTGAAGTCTCCATCAACGTGGAGATGCGATAGCACCACCTATCGGAACCACGCCAAAAACATCCGTGTCTCCAATTGCGTTTGAATCCTACAAACCCTTCCCTTTACTTTCTTGCAAGTTGCATGCTATAACACTACAAGAAATATGTCAACTTGTGACCTTTACTATTGGTCACTGAAAGGTCGTGGTTTTTCATTTGCGACCTTTTTGTGACCAAAAAGAGAAGGTCAAAAGCTGGCGGTCGTTAACTGACTATAGCGACCTTCTCAAAAGGTCGTTGAACCCATGACCTTTTGTTTTGGTCACTTTGGTACATGCCTTGAACCACGTCGGATCCAACGTGGCAATCTGACGTGGAAAAATTACGACCAATTTAAAAGGTCACTGACAAGATTCAACCCGGTCCGATTAGGTGTTTTAGATGGGCCGACCCCAACAATTCAGCCTTTTATATATTTTTTCCCTATAATTTTGGTCAGCTACATGGGCCAGGCCCAACATTATAGCCTTTTTATTTTTGGGTTGTAGCCATTTTTTTATGCACCTTTGTTTTTGGGTTGTAGCCTTTGTTTTTCTTTGTTCTGTCAAGGTCATGTTCTTCATATTTCAATATACCAATACAGAAAACCGACGCAATACTTCAAATAACAGCAAGAAGCAATCTGCTACATCATATAACATACATACAATTGTGATCAGCATCAAGTTTACAATTAGATAACAGCTTGACAAGTGTACAGTCTATCACATGAGTATCACATGAGCCCTACAAGTGTTCTGCTACATCACACATACAAATAGGATCAGCCTAAAGGGTTTCATTACTCCCAGAACTAGCTCCAATGAGCTAGAACTATGCTTCTTCCAACTTCTTTGTCTTGATGCTCGTGAAGAAACATGAAAGGCCAGCATCTGCACGTTATAGAAATAAAATGATTAGGAACAAAATAAAAGTAAATCTAACATCATATTTACTCTGCAAGGAACCACAACATATTTCTGCAGAAAAAGAACATGTATGCAAACCAACCACCAAACAAATAATGAGCTGGTTCATCTTATACCAGAATAAAAAAGAACACCGACAAGGAATAGAAGCATTCCTTGGTTTTCAAGCACACCAATTCATAAACATGATTTGGATATGAAAAAGACAAACATAGCAACAAGAGATATTCATAGCAAGTCAGCCATCCTACTATTCAATAAATGGTTCGATTTCACCATAACAAAACACTTAACAACCTCAACACTTGTATTTTTGCTTGCTGCAATCTAGACAACATAATCACAAGTTCTATGATGCATCCAAACTAGTGAACTTTGTGCATAGATCGGATTGAATCAAAGAGAGAAGGGGAAGGGAAGGTCTACCTTGAGGATCAAATCGAATCAGCCTGCTTCTTCCTACCATCTTCTTCTGAACAGCCTTCTTCTTCCTGCCATCAGCGAAAAGCTTTTTAAGGAGTACAATAGGAGAAACGTTTCATACAGCGGAAAGGTTGACTTGATCAACATCCACTAACTTCACAAAATAAAACACCTATCCATCAACAGGAGAATGGCTTTACAACACTAACGAACTTTGAGCACTTTCTGCTCTATCTGTCCAAAAATAACTGTGTTGTTCATAAGCATGGAGATTTATTAAAGTAGCTAGCTAGCACCTTATCTGTCTCTAGATTGTTAGGAAGAAAAATGGCCTTCTGAGGGAAGAGGGGGAGGGAGATGGAGGAGCTACCTGCCGCGGTCGCAATGGAAGTAGAGGAGCAGACCCCTCCTGCCCCTCCCCCACGAGCAGGACAGGGCTGCCGGCTGGGCACACGCCTACTCCTCCGCCTCCTCGAGCAGGAGACACCCTTCCGCCATCTGCCGCTTGGCGCCACATCACTAGTCACCTCCTCATGCAAGAAGTACACAATAAATAGACAGACGGTCGGTGAGGTGCATTTTCACAGCAATGAAGCTTAAAATTAATGTAAATACACACATCAAATGAAGTCACTAAGATACTTAAGTCCACCACATGGGTAGAATTCTGTGGTATATAATTGCAACTCATGAACCAAAAGAGGAATAACATCATCACCGAGAGTTTCCGATGATAAGTATAGCTCCCTACAAAAAAGAACTAAGGGCACAATGACTAAAGCATGCAGACCACAATATTCAAAGCAGAAGCAAGCTGAAGCATCCAGCAGTTCAAGCCACTCTAGGATTTGTAGACCACAACGACTAGTGCTTGTAAAACAGCACCGCTCATGGAATCTTGTGACTTGGGAATAATTAGCACTACTAATTCAAAGGCGTCAAAATCTGAGCCATGCAAAACTGCTCACTTCTGAAAATTGAAATAATCTCAAGGAAAAAAAATAACACAAAGGAGCAGCCTGAACCCTGCAGGTTGCAGACCACAAATAACAACAGCACAACGGCAGAAGTAGCACTGTTTGCATCATGTTGAACAGCACAAGCAGCCATATATGCATCGCAAACAAACAACACCCGACATCCAACATCTGAAGACATTGCAACGACTTCTAAGCACATCTAGCCTAGTGGTATCCGCAAAGAGCATAAGCAAACATGATACAATATCATTTGCATCACATCAACCAAATTATTAGGCAGCACAACATGCACATGAACAAAGACAGGTTTTGGCAAAATTGGGCGAAGGTTTTTTACCAAGAAATTTATACTCAAAATCATTCCATTCAGAATTCTTTTCTTTCTTAAAGCGTCGGACTTCTAAATTCTCAAATGAAGAAATGGAAACTCGAAAAGGATCCTTCTGATTCTCAAAGAATGAGGGGCAAGGGGATTGATACTGAGTCCTGTCTGATTCACCTAGTTGATGAGGGCAACAGAGCGGGAAACGAGCTCGATGTCGTTGCCATCAAGGACCATCTCATCCTTGACCTTCTCGGACTACAGCTCCGCCAGATGCAGCAGCAACACCTCCCACAACCACAACAACAGCACCAATAATGACCTGCGTGACATTTCATATCATCATTACAGAATAAAAAAAATTAAGACACAGGCAGAAATATAGCTTCAGCATTATGAAATTATCATGTAACTGTTGAGCAGACAGGAATATAGCTTCAGCATTATAGAATTATCATCTAACTATTGAGCAGATAGGAATATAGCTTCAGCATTATAGAATTATCATGTAACTGTTGACTGTGAAGCTGTCAAACAGAAACCTGATTATAAACTATAGAATATGAGATGTCACAGCCGATCCAGTGGACTGTGAGATGTCAAGCAGAGCAACATCTGCTAGAGCAATAGCTCCATGGACTAAAATAAATGCCCACAAGGATCATGAGAAAGAGCTAAAAAGGTTTGCTGTAAAAGAGTGAACATAAAGCTACCATTAGAGTGTACTACTGCTGAGGCCAGAACCAAACAACTTCAATGGAAACACTAAATGTAAGCGGTAGAAAAGATCTAAAAAGGTAAACAAAATATGAATTATGGTTCACTTAAAATGTGATAGATGTTTAGCAAAATTATGGTTCACTCATACATTCATGAAATTTACTGAACATCAGCAAGTCATATATACGACATGTTTGTAATGGAAGTTTGGTACTAGTGGCTATAGAAATATGGAAAGAACACATTCAGGGTTGGAGGTCAGACACTTGCACGCCCATCTCCAAGGTTGGCTGCTAGTGCTCCATTGATTAATATATGAAATTTGAAAGGGGCTAATCTGACCATCAACCTAAACATCCTTAACTACTCCGTAAACATAGTAGCACGAAATCTGGACCTGATAAGAGTCCTAGGTTATGTATGTACAAAGCAGAGCAGCGTCGAGGGTAATGCAAATCACTGACCAAAATAGTGGATCAAGCTGAAAATCGGTAACAGAAATTGCAGGATTGAGTATATTTAAGCACCGAAATGTACGATTTCCTACCATGACCCGTGCCGTGATTGAATCATGCAATTTTGGCTAGTAATAATAATTACGAGTTCTATTTAGAGTAAGTAGGAATCAAAACCCCATCAGGAGCACGGAGACGACAGATGATGACTCCCTGACTCCATGCTTGAAAAGGAAGGAAGTGACAATGGTCATGGCGATGCATGGCAGGGGACCCCCAAACCAGTAGCCGCTGCCCACTCCGTTCCTGGACAAACCTCCCTACGCAAGCGGCCAAGTGACTTAACACCGGCCCTGCGCCCCGTCCGTCCACCGGTAGCCCCCGCTGCGCATCGTGCCACGTAAGTACGCACGTAGCAATTACTCGCCGCTTAATTAATCCCACGGGTAATCGAAGAAGAGGCGCACTGGGATGCGAGGATCTCGGCGCAGCGGTGGAGGAAGAGGGTGAAGTGGCTGGTGAGGTTGAAGGGCCCGTGAGCCACCGCCCACGGCACCACTGGGCCGGCCCAGGTGGCTACGCCTTGTCGTCCGCCACCGCCGGGCGAACGCCGCCATATTAAGCGTTGCCGTCCCCCACCGCCCGTACTCCGTGACCCTCCGCCGACGTGCTTCCGGCACCAGCGACACGCCAATGCGGGCCACAAGACAGCGCCAGGCGCCACCGCCACAAGACAACACCGCCTGTAGCAAGGAAGGAACCAAACCCATCCGCTAGTCTCGATCCGGCGCCAGGCGCGGCCGAGCAAAAACTTGCTTACACGAAGCCGGGTGTGTCTTCTTGGCGCGGCGAGAGCCGCCTCAACTCGCCGGAATCGAGTGGAGTAGAGGAGTCGCGTGAGGGAGAGAGAGAGGGCTCGCGGGGGAGAAGGGCGTGGGGGAGGCCATGGACGGCGGGGAGCTCGTCCGGAGGGAGGTGGAGGTGGCGATCTAGAAAGGAGGAGGTGGCGGCTGTGATCTGGAAGGGAGGAGGAGTGGTGTGCGGGGGAGAGAGGGGCTAGGGTTCGCTGCACGGGGGAGAGGGGAGAGGATCTGAGGGGGGAGGGAGAGAAAGAAAGAAGGAATGGAGGCAGGGGGTGGGTGGGTGGAAAATGTCCATGAGGACAGACCTAGGGTTTCGGCTCGGGTGGTTTTGGGTCGTTGGATCCGGAAGCATCCGACGGTGGTTGATGCGTGATCCGTGTGATATGCTCATGGTCCAATCAGAACGAAGCAAACCATTTGATGACCTTATGACCAATATAAATTGGTCGTGATCGATTCAAGATAAAAAATTTCATTCCATTTTTCAGTGCTCAAAATGAGTATTTTTGTGAAAGTCCTATCAAATATTTGTTCAAATGATATCATATTTTGCACAAGTTTACATCATGGATTTGCAAACAATATTGACAAAGAGAGTTTTTATTTCCTTTGCACGAAAAATCAATATTCCATTTTTCGAGTGTCCAAACTGAGTTTTTTTGTGAAGGACCTATAATATATTTGTTGCAAAATTGGACCAAACCATTTTTCTAAAATACTAGGCCATATTTAATGCAGAATTGACCAAATTATTGGGTGTAAAAAGTTTTGATCCACCTCTGGTGAAAAAGACAAATTTTCGCCGATTTAGTTGGAAGCGGGTCAAATTTGAACTGTGGATGCATCATAGTTTGCTATTTATTTTTTACAAAAATCATTTATAGGTACAAAAGTATCTATTTAATCAGAGAAACACCAAAAAAATTCCAAGATTCAACCACTAGCTAGGAATGGTCATTCCCGCCATTTTGACCGCATTTTGAAACGGGCATAAAAAATTCAAAAAAAAAACAAAAATTTGGGAAACATTCGCATTGTGTCATTATATGTGGCCAAGTTCCCAGGAAAAATAACAAACTTGTAATACGACAATTATTTTAAAAAAGTGTTTTCAGAAATGAGCTATCATCTTTGAAGATTCATGGCTTTCAAGCCAAATGATCAATCTTATGGCCACATTCATGGCATAGTTTGTTCAAATTATCTCATATTGTGCACAAGGGTGCATATTGGAATGGAAAAGAATGTTGCCTAAGGAAGTTTTCATTTTCTTTGGACGAAAAAACCATTTTCCATTTTTTGAGTGCCCAACAGGAGGTTTTTTTGTGAAGGACCTCCCAAATAATTGTTGCAAAATTGGACCAAATCATTTTTCTAAAATACTAGGCCATATTTAATGCAGAATTGACCAAATGGTTGGGTGTAAAAAGTTTTGATCCACCTCTGGTGAAAAAGACAAATTGTCGCCGATTCAGCTGGAAGCGGGTCAAATTTGAACTGCGGATGCCTCATAGTTTTCTCTTTATTTTTTCCAAAAATCATTTTTAGGTACATAAGTATATATTTAATCATAGAAACACCAAAAAAATTCCAAGATTCAACCACTAGCTAGGAATGGTCAAGCCCGCCGTTTTGACCGCATTTTGAAACGGGCAAAAAAATTCAAAAAAAATCAAAAAATTGGAAAACCTTCTCATTGTGTCATATGTGACCAAGTTTCCAGGAAAAATAATAAACTTGTAATACGGTAATTATTTTAAAATAGTGTTCTCAGAAGTGAGCTATCATCTCTGAAGATTCATGGCTTTCAAGCCAAATGATCAATCTTATGGCCACATTCATGGCATAGTTTGTTCAAATGATCTCATATTGTGCACGAGGGTGCATCTTGGAATTCCAAACAATGTTGCTTAAGGAAGTTTTCATTTTCTTTGCACGGAAAATTCATTTTTCATTTTCTGAGTGCCCTAAAGGAGGGTTTTTTGTGAAGGAACTACCAAATAATTGTTGCAAAATTGGACCTAATCAATTTTATAAAATACTTGGCCATATATAATGCACAATTGGCAAAATGGTTGGGTGAAAAAAGTTTTGATCCACCTCTGGTGAAAAAGACATATTGTTGTCGATTCAGTTGGAAACGGGTCAAATTTGAACTGTAGCTGCCTCATAGTTTGCTCTTTATTTTTTCCAAAAATCATTTATAGGTACATAAGTATCTATTTAATCATAGAAACACCAAAAAAATTCCAAGATTCAACCACTAGCTAGGAACGGTCAAGCCCGCCATTTTGTCCGCATTTTGAAACGGGCATAAAAAATTCAAAAAAAATCAAAAAATTGGGAAACCTTCGCATTGTGTCATTATATGTGGCCAAGTTCCCAGGAAAAATAACAAACTTGTAATACGACAATTATTTTAAAAAGTGTTCTCAGAAATGAGCTATCATCTCTGAAGATTCATGGCTTTCAAGCTAAATGATCAATCTTATGACCACATTCATGGCATAGTTTGTTCAAATGATCTCATATTGTGCACAAGGGTGCATATTGGAATGGCAAACAATGTTGCCTAAGATAGTTTTCATTTTCTTTGGACGAAAAAACCATTTTCCATTTTTCGAGTGCCCAATAGGAGGTTTTTTTGTGAAGGACCTCCCAAATAATTGTTGCAAAATTGGACCAAATCATTTTTCTAAAATACTAGGCCATATTTAATGCAGAATTGACCAAATGGTTGGGTGTAAAAAGTTTTGATCCACCTCTGGTGAAAAAGACAAATTGTGGTCTATTCAGCTGGAAGCGGGTCAAATTTGAACTGCGGATGCCTCATAGTTTGCTCTTTATTTTTTCCAAAAATCATTTATAGGTACATAAGTATTTATTTAATCATAGAAACACCAAAAAAATTCCAAGATTCAACCACTAGCTAGGAACGGTCAAGCCCGCCGTTTTGACCGCATTTTGAAACGGGCATAAAAAATTCAAAAAAAATTAAAAAATTGGAAAACCTTCACATTGTGTCATTATATGTGACCTAGTTTCCAGGAAAAATAATAAACTTGTAATACGGTAATTATTTTAAAAAAGTGTTCTCAGAAATGAGCTATCATGCGTGAAGATTCATGGCTTTCAAGCCAAATGATCAATCTTATGGCCACATTCATGGCATAGTTTGTTGAAATGATATCATATTGTGCACGAGGGTGCATCTTGGAATTCCAAACAATGTTGCCTAAGGAAGTTTTCATTTTCTTTGCACGGAAAATTCATTTTTCATTTTCCGAGTGCCCAAAAGGAGGGTTTTTTGTGAAGGAACTACCAAATAATTGTTGCAAAATTGGACCTAATCAATTTTATAAAATAATAGGCCATATATAATGCACAATTGACAAAATGGTTGGGTGTCAAAATTTTTGATCCACCTCTGGTGAAAAAGACAAATTGCCGTCAATTCAGTTGGAAGCGGGTCAAATTTGAACTGCAGCTGCCTCATAGTTTGCTCATTATTTTTTCCAAAAATAATTTCTTGGTAAATAAGTATCTATTTAATCAGATTTACATGGTTTGATGGCGAGACATCGATGTTTGGACGGTGGCCGAGGGCCCCAACTCTAGAGCGCGTAAGCTCGCATGCCCGCCGCGTGGTCACCGAGTGATCGTGGCGTTGCCATGTGTTCTGGGCGGCCTAGGCATGTCTAGTGGGTTGGGCACTCCCCAGGTAGGTGCTAGTAAGAAAATCACAACATAAGATTCTCACGAGGAGACCGATCGATGCTCAAACATGAATAAGCAGCCAAGTGTTTGATTTGCGGTACGGGAAATGCACATGGCTAATGGGCGTGAGTTTTGGCTGAGGATGATCGATTACTAAGAAGACCGTCTTCACAAATTTTCACCTCAAAAGGAGGAGCCTAGGTGGTACTTGCTTTACAAACTACCACACTGGACATAAATACGAATGTTGAAGCTGGGCTCAAAATAATGAATGGATTGAGCTGGCATTTGGTGGACGATGGTTATTTGGGCATATGAAAGCACTGTAGAAAATGGATACCATTTGGACATGCCAAAGTGGCACTTCCTTCACAAAGTGCTGCTCTGAACAGAATAGGAAAATGAATATTTTCGAATTATTTTTGAACTAGGAAAGGAATGTTTTTACATATTTGACAAAGATATGACCCAAAGAATTTATGAGATTTTTTTGGGAATTTTGGGAATGGCAGAAATATAGGTTGCTTCACAACCTAGGGCAAAAACTGCCTCATGGACATGACACATAGGCAAAACTGATGAGGTGACGCCTAGTCATAGCAACCCACCACAATTTACAAGGCTATGACCATCTATATTGGTCGTTAACAACTAGAAATAAGGCAGTGGACTAGCGCTGTTTGCTTTATGACCTTTTCGTGTAAG
This sequence comes from Aegilops bicornis, assembly GCA_021605145.1. Lineage (NCBI taxonomy): Eukaryota > Viridiplantae > Streptophyta > Magnoliopsida > Poales > Poaceae > Aegilops > Aegilops bicornis. The sequence goes on along the minus strand of CM038675.1, from coordinate 118,391,877 downwards.
GAAATTACGACCTTTCTGACCAAAATGGTCGCAATGGTTTAGGGTTTGGAGCCCCTCGAACAGCTTTTGACCAATTGGTCTGAAATGGTCATAGATCTATGACCAATTCTTCCAGGGTCACTGACAGAAGGTCACTAGTTGACATATTTCTTGTAGTGTAATTTCCGCTGCCAATATACTCTTTGCATGCTTGCTTGAATTGCGTGAAGATTGCTTGACTTGTCCTAAGATAGCTAAAATCTGCCAAACACTAAAACTGGGAAAAGGCTAAGTTTTTAATTGGTCAAGTAGTCTAATCACCCCCCTCTAGACATACTTCAAGGTCCTACAATCATCCTTACCAGGTCAGCTATGTAAGACAGTTGTTAGCAGTCCATGTGAGACCATCATCAATAGCTTGGTCCATGTAAGACGGTTTCTAACACAGAGTTAGTAACTGCTTTGCAAAAAGGGCCGTAAGTCCTTTGGATCTCTGCTATAGATTGCGGATCTATACAATCATTTGACCTGTGACCTCATGTTAGGGATTAGGATAGTGAATTTTGACTGCAATTTCATTGAGCTCTGCAACTAATATAATATGTGGTCACGAGAGTGCTTAAGTTTTGCATGGCTGGAGATATAACTCAACTTAGCAAAACTATGGCGCAAGCATGCATTTGGCATGATTAAAGTGAGGTCAGTCGAGTCCTAATTTTAAATCCATAACCCTTCTGCTGTTAAGACGGCGCAATAGTTTGAGCACGGACCAGCTGAAGATAATTGGATCCGGAACCGATATTCAAATCGCGCCCCACATGCTGTGTTGCGCAGATGCAGTGTGTACGCAGCCCACGGAATTGCTAGTACTGGTAATTTTTTTTTGTTCAAACATTGAATCGGTGGCATAATCATGGTGATGATGCAATGGATTACCTGAACAGGAGATCCACGGCGAGTGAGATGAAGGAGACCGATAAATTTTCAGTGACGAGCGAACTCTGCGGAGGGATCAGGATTGGCTTTCGTTGGAGAGCTAGAATATGCCTCGCCTGTCGCCACCGATGCTAGATGGAGAGAGATCTGGAACTCATCTTGCGGACGACCCCACAAGTTAGTCAAATACTTGGAGGAACTATTTGAGAGCCCACATGTCAGTATGACTTCGAAGTCCACCTACCACATTTTCTCACCCCAGATGGAGGTACTCCTCGTCGGACTCATATAAGGCCGACCCCACAAGTTAGTGAGAGACTTAGAGGAATTAGTAATTGAGATCCCACTTGTCAGTCTCGTCGACGGTCAATTGAAGTCGACCTACCACATCTTGTCACGCCGAAAAAACATGTGAATCTCTCTTGTTTCCCAAAACTCACCCCACCTATCAGGTTATTTTTCTCCTGCATGCAAAAAATTGAAGTAGCCTCTCTCTTTCCTTCTCTCTCTCTCTCTCCATCTCTCTTTCTCTTTTCTCTCTCTCCCAGATTCAAAATCATTGAAGGAGATCGCTGACAAACTGCAGGGAAGCAGATCCCCCCACAATTTAGAAAGGTGTGAGTTCCGGACAATCAGCGCATAACATTCGACAATCAAAGGTTAGTAAAAAATTTGTCAACGCACCTTTGCGTGGCGATTCCTGATACACGAGATTCAATTCGTGGATGAATTTCTTATGGCCGGGGTTCACAGAATAAAACTGTTTAGTTTTACATTGTGGCTCTGATTTGAGTTTGTTTTTTGTTTTGTGTACTCTCGTCCTTGTAATACGAGCTTGTTACTTTTGTTACGTTTGAATGGTTATCTTTGTGTTAAGTGTTGCACAAGCTAACTAGCATCAGAGGATCTCACTTTGGCTGAGGTTGTAGTTTAATTAAAAATTAATATATGTATATATTTATATATGTCAATTATATAGAAGTATAAATATATCTCTGTTGTGTGGTAAGTGTAGTACGTTAGTAAGAAACATTGAGATCGACTTTGAAAATTTTCAACACTGATACTGCAGGTTTATAACTTTTTCTGGCAGATGTCCAGGAGTGCGTCATCTGGTCAGGACAACAGGGACGGTCGGTCTTTGAATGACATTGGCAAGGATTATGGGAGGCAGGTAATAGCAAGGCAGTTGAACATTAGGGTTTGGTCTTTTATTTCTGGGACGTTTGTTGTCAAGGTGCCACCACTGAGAACACCAATTAGTAGATCATTAAGAACAACAAAAATGATTAATATATCCCGGATGAATGCTTGTAATATCTGTTTACCTGTGCATCTACTCTGCAGTTGAGTATCGAGAGGTGGAAAAAATCACTACAAAATGAGAAGAAGATCAAGGATGCACGCATTTATCAAACACGCACATGCCATGCGGGCTGGAGTAATTGGAGTCAAGAGTGAGATACAAGTTCTAGGCAAACGTCCCAACCAGGAGCATGGTGTGCAGCAGACACCTGTGAAGAGGAGCATTCTAAGCAGCAGAGACTGCACTAAGCAGATTGTGCAGGTAACGCATTTAAAACTTCAAACGCTGGTTTTGAACGACGTGGAAGTTTTACGTGCTAATTCTTCGTAATACTCGCACGTGCCTCTAATTATTTTTTGGTTTCAAGACACAGTTGTCCACAAAGGTGCAGAGCGGGCGTTGTGACGCCCCAGGGTTTGAAGGCGGTCATAATGAAGAGGTACAAGGTAATAGAATTTTCCTTGATGCAAGCAGAAGGATCATTGTCAACAAAAGCATTAGTGTTCAAGGATTCGGTACGGTCTGCACAAGCAAGAAGAGTCCAACGACAAAATCAAACATAGGAGGAATAAACTTTACTGTTCAGCAGCACCGGAAAGCAATACAGGTGACAACAAATATGAACGTGCAACAACATTTAAAGCAAATGTATATTTTTTTGTGAGCAATTTTTTCTTTGTTTTCGTCTGGTATATTTAAATTGTAGTATCTTGCACACGCAGGTGTACGAGCAAGGAAGCAAGTATCGCGATAGTCCACGGATCGATGAAAACATAAGGCAAGGTCCTTTGAAAGGATCACCTGTGGCGTCCAACATGAGGGGTCCTTCCAAAGGATCTCCGATGGCATTCAGAATAGTCAGCGAAATTACCAATGCACGGAGGTTGTCACCAAGATTTGCTGGACAAGAGAGGCATGGGAAAACAAAGGTGACGTCGAAACTATGCTTTTTCAATTCAACACGCAAACAGTTTTATGGAAGAACAGGGTAAAGTGCAAAACAGGAGGACGACAGTCCGTCTGGTGTGGCTGTATGTGCAGTTGTTCTATTGTATAGGATGTTGTTGTGCCTCTCCGGTTGTATGGTGTAGCGTACACATCTGTGCCTCTTTGTCCAGATGTGTGTGTAGCATGGTAACGTTTGTGCTGCTGGGTGTAATGTGAACAGTGCCTCTGGTGTACCGCTTATTAGAAATTAAAAAAAATGCATATGCTGCTCTGGATATCTAATTCTGTTTCGTGCTATGTGTTCAAGATTTGGCGGAGGGGATAACAGATGAGGCAAAGAAATATCATAGTTCTCCATCCATTTCGAAAGGAACGCAACGTTCAGAGCAGCAAGCAGCATACAATGCTAGCACGGATTGCATGGTAGAAGCAGCACGGTCCCTTGGTTGCATGAGTGCCGGAAAAATAGGGAGCAGCATTGCACAATGCAACAGTGGAGAGGCAGAGTCATTTATGGATTTGACCATGCCATGCAGAAACGACGCTGCTGCCTGTGACAAACAACAGAGCAGTAGCAGCTCTGCTGTAAGTGGACCCGTGGCTGGCGATGAAACTGATGTCCTCAAAAGTGAATGCGATCAGACGAATGAAGACACGGTAGACAGAATCACCATGGCACCACCGACCGTTGTAGAGAAAGAAATGGACGACATGTTCAAAGAAGGCATATACCCAATGATTCAGGAGGTCACCGAAGTGCTCGAACTAGAGGGTGGTATGGTATTTGGATCATTGGATGAGTGCCTTTTCTTCTTCTCAGATATGCGAGAAAGGTTGGCTTTGCTGCCAAGCGATCAACGAGCAGAAGATCGACATATGATCAGCTTTTGACAAGCGGTGTGTTTCAAAGGCACCTAGGAAGGGCAGAATAAAACAACTGAGAGACATGTTAAGGAGAGAAGGAGCAATTGCTTGAGCCGGACAAGCTGCCCAGTCCATATAACAGCCAAGAGGGATGCAGATAGGAGGAAATGGTATCTGAAGAACGTGCGCCTAGAGCACAACCACCAACTTCACCCATCAGATTGGATGCTGAAGTTCATGAGATGCTATAAGAAGATGACACCTCAGGAGAAATTCTTTATACAAGTGCTGCAGAAGGCGAGGTTAGAACCGGGAGGTTATGCAGATTTTTACTGCCATGGGGAGACCGAGGCCAGAAATTATGTTTGACATGATTGACATAAGCAACATTGCATGCCGGGACAGGGATGGAGAGCGCATCACTGATATGAGCACACCATGAAACTGTTTGCCGATATTGTAGTGACCAGACCTCAAACAGTCTGATCTCTGTGCTCAGTGTCATCCCTGGATCAGTAATGCTGACACCACATAGTACTCGAAGAATTTATAACAGAGTAGCAATCACACACTTATTACAATCGAATGTCTCAAGAGAGAACTTAATAAAATAAATATGGCTTAAGGCCATCTAATAACGATAACAGCAGAAGGCTTGGAAGAATAAGCGAGTCCATCAACTCGAACGGCATCACTGAGTATAGAACCACGACCTATGCACCTTACTCGTCGTCTGAAAAGTCCGCAACATGAAACTTTGCAGCCCGAAAACGGGTCAGCACATGGAATATGTTGGCAATGTAACACATAGAGAGATAATTGAATGATAAGCCTATACCTCATGCATATATGGCTGGTGGAAAGCTCTATGGTTACAGCTTTTGCATAAAGCCAATTTTTCCCTACTGCAAAGGAATAAATTTATTTAACTATGATGGTGGTTGTGAAACATTGAGAATGGTTGACAGCATTCTCAATCCCAATTAAAAGTACTCATTAACAAAACCCAACAATATTAATTAGAAGTAACATGATGAGATTCACATGATATCCGTGTACTAGATACTCAAGATGTCCATAACCGGGGACACGGCTAACCATGATTAGTTTATACACTCTACAGAGGTTTGCGCACTTTTCCCCACAAGACTCGATCGCCTCCGTTTGATTTCTCGCACTACATGATGTTTGAGAAACGGATGACCGAGACATAGTCTTTCAGAAGCACTAGCACCTTACTTGTGGGTAGACCGATACACCTACTTTCGCCTACATCTGCTAGTCTACCCGTAAGAGTTCGCACAACTTAATCAACTATGCTAGAGCCCATAATGGCTTGCGGCTGCACACGGAAGTTTCTAGTTTGAATAATCTCATGATCCCTTTGAGCACGGGTGGCGGTCCGAAGAAATACAGAGCAAGTCCTGATAGAAACCAGGTACCTCAATCCACCCAGATGTGTGTTTAAGTTGCCACCTTAAATAAACCATTAAATAACAATATCACATCTGTCATGGATACACTCACCCAATCCACGTCTACTAGCATAGCATGGCATAATAAGCACATGTAGAAGTAACTCCCAAGGGTTGATAATAAAACAGGTAATAGGTACTACCTCCACTTCTTCCCATAACCCACAATTTAATTAGATCCTATTCATGCAAGTGTTTGAGGATAGATCTAATGCATAAAAACTGGGTATGAGAAGAGGTATGATCAAAGTGTTACTTGCCTTGCTGATGATCCGCGAAACCTAGAGACTCGAAGTAACAGGCGGCGCACTCCGGTTATTCTATCGCAGACAAACAAACAAGCATACAATAAGTATTCATCTAATGCACAGGTAAAACTCAAATAGATCTAACCAGATAGTTCAACTTAATAACTCCGGTTTGCAAAAAGAATCAAATCAAACGAAGCAACGAAAGTCAAACGGCGGAAGAAAACAGCTTCGTTTTACTAATCTGGATTTAAGTCAAATTTTATAGAAGCAAAAACTAGTTCAAGTTGGTTATTCGGAAAGAGGGTTTCGAGGCGAAACTCCAGGCGCTTGAATCACCTGATTCCGACAAACGAGCGAAAAGTTATACTAAAACGAAAATCGGATCTGGAATCGCGATGAGAAAAATCGCGGATTAAATCCGAGAAAAAGAAAAACGACGAACGGGTTAACGAACGGACGTTCGTTAACTAAACTAATCTGACGAACTCGTTCGTTTAAACGAACTAACGGACGAACGTCCGCTAATTAACATAAACCGGAAAAAGAACCGAAAACTAAAAAAACCGAAAAAAACCGTAATAAAAACCGCTCGGTTTTTTATAAAAAAAACCGGTGCGGAAATCGAGGCAGCGGCGAACCTCGGCGTCGGCGGCGGCGAACTCCGGCGAGGCTCCGGCGACGGTGGCGGGCGGTATGGGCGGATTAGGGTTAGGGTTCGGGGGGCGGGGGCGGAGTGGGCCGGGGCGGCGGCGACTTGGGCCGGGGGGCGGAGGCGCGGGCTGGGGGCGGGTGGCGGCGGGGCGCGGGTGACGGGCCAGGGCGGCCGGGGGTGGCTATTTATATAGCGCCCCCGAGCGGTGTCCCGCTCGGGTACGGCCCGTAAGGCGGTTCACTTTTTTTTAAATAATTACGCTCGAAAAAAAAAAACAAAAGAAGTACTAAACAGACTCCAAAAATCCCGAAATAAATTTTCCCCGGCTTCTAAAATCAAGCCGTATTTCATGAACATTTATTTGGTGCCTAAATGCAATTTTGAAAAACCCGTATTTTTCCTAAATTCAAATAAAAAGGCGAAAAACTCCAAAATAAAATCTTATTTGATTTTATTATTAAATCTTCATTATTTCTTTATTTTGGGAAAGTCATTTTATTCCCTCTCTCATATTTTTGTAATAGAAATAATTGAAGATAGAATAATTAAAATCAAATGATCCTATTTTCAAAATTTGAGAAAACTCAAATATGAAAATAACGAAAATCCCCAACTCTCCCCGTGGGTCCTCGAGTTGTGTAGAATTTCTAGGATCAAGCAAAAATGCAAATAAAAAAATGTGATATGCAATGATGCTCTATGTATAACATTCCAAATTGAAAATTTGGGATGTTACAAACCTACCCCCTTAAGATGAATATCGCCCTCGAGATTCGGGTTGGCTAGAAAATAGGTGAGGGTGGTCTTTAAGCAAATCTTCCTCTCGCTCCCAGGTGGCTTCATCCTCTGTGTGGTGGTTCCACTGAACCTTGCAAAACTTAAAGACCTTGCTGCGGGTGACTCTGCTGGCATACTCCAAAATCTTAACTGTTTTCTCCTCGTAGGTCAATTCCTCATTCAACTGAATTGCTTCCAGTGGTACGGTATCTCTCAGTGGTATATCAGCCATCTCTGCGTGACACTTCTTCAACTGAGAAACATGAAACACATCATGAACTCCTGACAAACCTTCGGGTAATTCCAACTTGTACGCAACTTCTCCCATGCGTTCCAAAACTCGATAAGGTCCTACAAATCAAGGTGCTAATTTTCCCTTAACTCCAAAACGCTTAAATCCTCAAAGCGGCGATACTCGAAGATAAACTTTGTCTCCGACTTCGTATTCTGTCTCCTTGCGTTTTGAATCCGCATAACTTTTCTGTCTTGATTGGGCTACCTTGAGCCTATCGCGAATTAACTTTACTTTCTATTCAGACTCCTTAATCAAATCCGGTCCAAACAACTGGCGGTCTCCAACTTCATCCCACAACAACGGGGTCCTGCACCTCCTTCCGTACAAGGCTTCGAAAGGTGCCATCTTCAGACTGGTTTGGTAACTGTTGTTATAAGAAAACTCCTGACACGGCAAGTTGTCATCCCAACTTGATCCATAATCCAAAGCACAAGCTCTAAGCATATCCTCCGAAATCTGGTTGACTCTCTCGGTTTGTCCATACATGCATGGATGAAAAGCTGTGCTAAACTCCACTGGTTCCCAAATTTTCGTAAGCTGCTTCCCGGAACTTTGAGGTGAATTGGGTTCCTCTATATGATATGATACTCCTCGGAACTCCATGCAAGCATACAATCCTCGGTCATGTATATCTTAGCCAATTTGGCAATCTTTGTAAGTAGTCTTTCTGGAATGAAATGAGCTACCTTCGTCAAACGGTCGACTATAACCCAAATCGAGTCATAGCCTGAACGAGTCCTGGGCAATCCCGTGATGAAATGCATACCTAGTTTATCCCACTTCCATTCGGGTATAGGTAATGGTTGTAACAATCCTGGCCGGCTTCGATGTTACGCCTTCACCTTCGACATACATCACAAATCGCTACATACTCGCAATATCTTTCTTCATTCCGGTCCACCAGAAAGTATTCTTCAAATCCAAATACATCTTGGTATTTCCTGGGTGAATCAAATATGGTGAATCATGTGCCTCTTGTAGAATCAATTTCCTGATCTCCGTGTCATTGGGCACATAAACACGGTCTTCAAACCATAAGGTATCGTGCTCATCCTCACGAAATCCCTTAGCCTTTCCTTCACTCATTTTCTCCTTTATAGAGGCAATCTCTTTGTCAGTCTTCTGAGCTTCCCTGATCTTATCCATCAAAGTTGACTGAATCTCCAATGCTGCTACATAGCCTCTCGGAACTATTTCCATACATAGCTCTCGAAGATCCTCGGCTAACTCCTTTGGTATATCTCCCGTCATTAATGTGTTGACGTGACTCTTACGGCTCAACGCGTCTGCTACAATGTTAGCCTTTCCAGGGTGGTAATGCAATCTCATATCATAATCTTTGATAAGCTCCAACCATCTCCTTTGCCTGAGATTTAGCTCCTTCTGCGTGAAGATGTACTTCAAACTCTTGTGATTCGTATACACCTCACAATGATTTCCAATGAGGAAATGTCTCCATGTCTTCAACGCATGCGCTATGGCTGCTAACTCCAAATCATGCGTAGCATAATTTAGCTCATGAGGCTTAAGCTGTCGTGAAGCATACGAAACAACTCTCCCCTCTTGCATAAGCACTGCTCCAAGTCCTCGACGTGAAGCGTGTAATATACCTCATAATCCTTGTTCTGATCTGGCAGAATTAACACTGGTGAGGTAACCAAACGTTTCTTCAACTCTTGGAAACTAGCTTCACACTCCTCAGTCCAAATGAACTTGGTATCCTTCTTCAACAATTCTGTCATAGGCTTCGCAATCCTTGAGAAATTCTCAATGAATCTCCGGTAGTATCCTGCTAGTCCAAGGAAACTCCGGATCTCTCCAACTGTTGTTGGCGCTTCCCAGTTTGTTACAGTGACAACTTTAGTGGGGTCTACTGCTATACCTTCTCCGGATATAACATGTCCAAGAAATCCAAATCCCTTCAACCAAAACTCACACTTCTTTGAACTTGGCATACAAGCGATGTTCTGAGCTTTTCGAGTACCAAACGCAAATGCTCCTTATGTTCCTCTTCATTCTTGAGTAAACCAAAATATCATCAATGAACACCACGACGAACTTATCCAAAATTCCATAAACACTTTGTTCATCATGTTCATAAAATAGGCGGTCGTTAGTCGGACCAAATGACATAACGGTGTACTCATACAGCCGATGCACAGTGGTAAAAGCCGTCTTAGGTATATCCCGCTCTCGAATCTTCAATCGATGGTACCACGATCGCAAATCGATCTTGGAAAACACCTTAGCTCCTTGCAATTGGTCAAACAAGTCATTGATCATCGGCAACGGGTATTTGTTCTTGATGGTCACTTCATTCAATCCGCGATAATCAACAACCATTCTTAATGATCCATGTTTTTTCTCCACTAGAAGTACTAGTGATCCCCAAGGCGAAGAACTTGGGCGAATAAAACCTTTATCCAGTAACTCCTTAATCTGCTTCTTTATTTCCTCCAAATCTTGGGCTGGCATCCTATATGGTCTCTTAGATATTGGCCGGTTCGGCAGTAGTTCAATCGAAAACTCAATGTCTCTATCCGGTGGCATGCCCGGCAACTCTTAGGAAACACGTCCGGGTAATCCCTTACCATCGGTACTTCTTCTGCACAACTCACGATAAGGAATTTACATGTGCTCTCCTCGGCTCATGCCGTGATACATACTTGATTCTCCTTCCTTCTGGGGTGGTAAGCAAAATTGTCTTACTGGCGCAATCTATGTTTCCTCCATACATCAACAACCAATCCATACCAAGAATTACATCCAATCCTTGGGATTCCAATATGATTAAATCCGTTGGGAAAACATGCCTCCCTATACTTAATGGCACTTTAAAACATCCTTGACTGGCCATATACTCCGCTCCCGGTGAGCTTACTAGCATGGGTGTCTTAAGAGTTCTAGTAGGCAGGCTAAACTTATCCGCAAATCCCCTTGATATGAATGAATGCGATGCACCAGTATCAAAAAGAACAACTGCAGTAAATGACTTAACCAGAAACTTACCTATTACTGCATCTGGCTGAGCTTCAACCTCCTCCACGGTAACGTGGTTCACTTGTCCTTTGTTGAAAGGATTCGGCTTCTTTCCTGAGCTTCCATTGCCATTTCCATTCGCCTACGGACAATCACCGCTTGCATAATGCCCAGTCTTGCGGCACTTAAAGCAAGTGATGTGGCTCAGGTCTACCTTGGATGGTGTTGACGGGTTGGTGCGGTTCTATCCATTGCTTCCTCCATTCACGTTCCCATTCTTGGTGCCATTATGGTTGTGCGAGCTACCTCCTCCATGGGTATGCTGAAATTGTCCTCCTGGCTTCGGGGTAAAGCGAAGTTTTTGTTGAGCTCCAGAGTTATTCTTCCCCTGTCCATACTTCCTCTTGCGATTGTCAATCTGCTGCTGCTTCCCTTCAACCATGAGAGCACGATCTACTAACTCCTGGTAGTTATTGAAGGTGGATACCATCAACTGCATGCTCAGCTCATCATTCAGTCCTTCTAGAAACTTCTCGGCTTAGTCGCATCCGTAGCAACGTCATCCGGGGCATAACGTGCTAGCTTCTTGAAATCATCTACATCTTGTGGCTGTCCGTCCTCCTTGGCGTAAGTTGCGAAACTCACGCTTCTTCATGGCCATAGCTCCCGCTTGAAACATGGGCAGACGGAAAGCTTGTCAAATCGATCCCATGTGGCGGTGTCTCAGGTGGTAAGTGGCTGTAAAATTCTCCCACCATGCTGCTGCGGGTCCTTCAAGCCGGTGTGCGGCAAACTTCACCCTTTCTCCATCTGTACATCCTGCAGTGGTCAACTCTCTCCCTATCTTACGGAGCCAATCATCTGCAACAATCGGCTCGGTGCTACTGGAAAACACCGGCGGATTCAGCCTTAAGAAACGGGTCAGATGGTCAACATGTGGTAGTGGCAGTGGGTTGTTGTTATTTTTGTTGTTATTGTTGTTGTTTCCTTGGTTCTGTACCAATGTTTGAATCAAGGCATTCTGCTGCTGAATCAACTGAGTGATCTATGGCGGGAAAACAAATCCGGGGTCGCGTCTCGGAGGCATCTGAGGGGTTTAAGAAAAGACGAGAATTTAGAATAGAATGAGGTCTATAGAGAAACACTACCCATATGCACATGAGACAAATCACACAATATCACTCCAATCAATTCAAACAAGGGCATACAATGGTCTATCTATCGTTACAAAGTGCTGAAACTAAAACTAATATAACATGGGGGTAATCTACTACTGTTATGCTGGTCAACTAGAAAAACTGCTCCGATGAAGACTCCATGATATCTGCTCCTGCTTCATCTTCGAAATCGTCATCACTAGGATCGGAATCGGTGTCGTTGATGATGATGTAGTTCTCTGGACAGGTGCTATCTTCATCTTCTCCTACTGGTGCTGAATTTCCCATGAGTTCTTCAATCTTCTCCTTAAGATCGCCGTTTTGTCCCACTAGAGCTACAATCTCCTCCATGTAGTCCTTGCGAGTGGCCTTCAGTTCTCCTTCTAGTTCGATAATCTTGGCTTTTGCTGTCTTCAACTCCATCATGTCTGCCAAGACATCCGGTTCTCCCGACGCCGAATGTGCTGGTTTAACTCTGGATGAAAGCTGCAATGGATCTATCCTTCTTAGTGCCAACTATCTCCCATTGTTCATCTCGGCATCCGCAAATCTGGTAGATAGTATCCTTGAGGTCTTCTTTGTAAACTTCTCCAATGCGCCCCATGGTTTTGTGAGCTGCCATGCTCTTTCCCAGACTCCAAGTTGGAGCATTGAAAACACACTCAATGGGCTCCGTGATTGGCGCAAACGTCCTTCCGGGAACTTGAGCTTGAATCTTCCAGCGCTCTTCTTCAGGTAAAGTGGAATTGTAGGTCCCGGTGAAGCTTGTTAATCCGATGTTAAGGTACTTAGCGACTTCCTTCAGGTGTCGTCCAAAGGGTGTATCTTCATCCAGCTGAGTGAACTTGATCCTCGCTTCCGTCATCCTAAAAGAGTAGAAAAGCTGTGGAGTCAGAAATGAGAAGAGAGAGTAGTGATCTAGGGCTTTAGCTTAATGGTCATGTCCTATAGTCAGCGTGTGCTCTGATACCATCTTTGTAGCGACCAGACCTCAAACAGTCGATCTACCGTGCTCGTGTCATCCTGGATTAGTAATGCCGACACCACCACAAGTACTCGAAGGATTTATAACAGAGTAGCAATCACACACTTATTACAATCGAATGTCTCAAGAGAGAACTTAATAAAATAAATATGGCTTAAGGCCATCTAATAACGATAACAGTGGAAGGCTTGGAAGAATAAGCGAGTCCATCAACTCCAACGGCATCACTGAGTATAGAACCACGACCTATGCACCTTACTCGTCGTCTGAAAAGTCTTCAACATGAAACATTGCAGCCCAAAAACGGGTCAGCACATGGAATATGCTGGCAATGTAACACATAGAGAGATAATGGAATGATAAGCCTATACTACATGCATATATGGCTGGTGGAAAGCTCTATGGTTACAGTTTTGCATAAAGCCAATTTTTCCCTACTGCAAAGGAATAAATTTATTTAACTATCATGGTGGTTGTGAAACATTGAGAATGGTTGACAACATTCTCAATCCCAATTAAAAGTACTCATTAACAAAACCCAACAATATTAATTAGAAATAACATGATGAGATTCACATGATATCCGTGTACTAGATAATAAAAATGTCCATAACCGGGGACACTGCTAACCATGATTAGTTTATACACTCTGCAGAGGTTTGGCACTTTTCCCCACAAGACTCGAGCGCCTCCGTTTGATTTCTCGCACTACATGATGTTTGAGAAGCGGATGACCGAGACATAGTCTTCGTAAGCACTAGCACCTTACTTGTGGGTAGACCGATACACCTACTTTCGCCTACATCTGCTAGTCTACCCGTAAGAGTTCGCACAACTTAATCAACTATGCCAGAGCCGATAATGGGTTGTGGCTGCACATGGAAGTTTCTAGTTTGAATAATCTCATGATCCCTTTGAGCCTGGGTGGCGGTCCGAAGAAATACAGGCAAGTCCTGATAGAAACCAGGTACCTCAATCCACCCAGATGTGTGTTTAAGTTGCCACCTTAAATAAACCATTAAATAACAATCTCACATCTGTCATGGATACACTCACCCAATCCACGTCTACTAGCATAGCATGGCATAATAAGCAAACGTAGAAGTAACTCCCAAGGGTTGATAATAAAACAGGTAATAGGTACTACCTCAACTACTTCCCATAACCCACAATTTAATTAGATCCTATTCATGCAAGTGTTTGAGGATAGATCTAATGCATAAAAACTGGGTATGAGAAGAGGTATGATCAAAGTGTTACTTTCCTTGCTGATGATCCGCGAAACCTAGAGACTCGAAGTAATAGGCGGCGCACTCCGGGTATTCTATCACAGACAAACAAACAAGCATACAATAAGTATTCATCTAATGCACATGTAAAACTCAAATAGATCTAACCAGATAGTTCAACTTAAGAACTCCGGTTTGCAAAAAGAATCAAATCAAACGAAGCAACGAAAGTCAAACGGCGGAAGAAAACAACTTTGTTTTACTAATCTGGATCTAAGTCAAATTTTACAGAAGCAAAAACTTGTTTAAGTTGGTTATTCGGAAAGAGGGTTTCGAGACGAAACTCCAGGCGCTTGAATCGCCTGATTCCGATAAACGAGCGAAAATATATAATAAAACAAAAATCGGATCTGGAATCGCGATCAGAAAAAGCGCGGATTAAATCCGAGAAAAAGAAAAACGACGAACGGGTTAACGAACGAACTAAACTAATCTGACGAACTCGTTCGTTTAAACGAACTAACGGACGAACGTCCACTAATTAACCTAAACCGAAAAAAAACCGAAAACTAAAAAAACGAAAACTAAAAAAAACAAAAAAACCGTAATAAAAACCGCTCAATTTTTTATAAAAAAACCGGCGCGGAAATCGAGGTGGCGGCGAACTCCTACGAGGCTCCGGCGACGGCGGATTAGGGTTAGGGTTTCGGGGCGCGGGGCGGAGTGGGCCGGGGCGGCGGCGACTTGGGCCGGGGGGCGGCTGGGGGCGGGTGGCGGCGGGCGCGGGTGACGGGCCAGGTGGCGGGGTGGCTATTTATATAAGCGCCGGCAGTGATCCCTTCGAATGCTGACCGTAAAGGCGGTTCACTTTTTTTTAAATAATTTTGCTCGGGAAAAAAAACAAAAGAAGTACTAAACGGACTCCAAAAATCCCGAAATAAATTTTCCCCGGCTTCTAAAACAAGCCGGATTTAATGAACATTTATTTGGGGCCTAAATGCAATTTTGAAAACGCATTATTTTCGTAAATTCAAATAAAAAGGCGAAAAACTCCAAAATAAAATCTTATTTGATTTTATTATTAAATCTTCATTATTTCTTTATTTTGGGAAAGTCATTTTATTCCCTCTCTCATATTTTTGTAATAGAAATAATTGAAGATAGAATAATTAAAATCAAATGATCCTATTTTCATAATTTGAGAAAACTCAAATATGAAAATAACGAAAATCCCCAACTCTCCCCATGGGTCCTCGAGTTGTGTAGAATTTCTAGGATCAAGCAAAAATGCAAATAAAAAAAAATATGATATGCAATGATGCTCTATGTATAACATTCTAAATTGAAAATTTGGGATGTTACAGATATGCAGAGGCGGAGGCCGGGATTCCACCATGTGGAAGAGACAAAGAACAATGTACTGTGGAGCCTGTTTTGGACAGACTCCTTGTGCAAGATGAATTATGAGCTATATGGAGATTTCGTGTCTTTTGACACGACATTCTCTACGAATATATATGGCTTGCCATTTGCACCAATTATAGGTGTCGAGAACCATGGGTCGACCGTCCTGTTTGGACTAGGCCTTTTGAAAGATGAGAAAAGAGGGTCATTCAAGTGGCTCCTAAGCACGTTTGTCGAGGCAATGGGAGGTAAAGAGCCGAAATACATAATAATGCACGGGACCAGGCGATGAAGAGTGCAATAAAGGAAGCTCTTCCGAGAATGAGGCACATGTTCTCTCGGTGGCATATTAGGAAGAACACGAAGGAAAATAACGCGATAGTGTTTTGCGCAGCACCTGTGGATGTCTCGATGATTTATTTGAATCGTCAAAAACTCACTAAATCAAGACGAGTTTGGCGTGCTCGAAAGCAGCAATTTACGTGCACAAGGCGGAAGGCAATGCAGACACTGAACACGCTATGGGAACTCCAAATTTTTTGGGTGCCGGCTTACTTCAAGGACTGCTTCTATCCTTTCTCGTCAACAACCACTCGCAGTGAGAGCACGAATTCGATGTGGAAGAATTACGTCGAGCACAAGGATATTATAAAAAGGTTTGTTAGTGCGTACCACACGATTCAGCAAAATTGCCTCGCCACGCTTGAAAAGAAAAGACACCGAACAGAAGAGAAGGCGCCATCACTAGAGACGGGTTTTCCGATTGAAAGACAAGCAAGTCAAGTATACACCAATGAAATTTTTAGGAAATTCCAGCTGGAGCTACGAAACCGGACTTACTTCAAGTGCTCTGACCTGGCAAAGGGGAGGCAATATTTTTTTAAAAAGATTACTGAGCCTGGAGAAAAAGTGTGGAAACCATATCCGGGCGAGGAATTTGACAGGTCTGAGTTCAGGGTAGATGTGGATGAGCAAAAAGAAATATACAATTGCAGCTGCAAGAAAATGAGTAGGGATGGCATTCAGTGCTACCATGTGCTTAAGGTGATGGACCAAACATGCATGATCGATCAACTTCCAAAATCCTTTGTCATCCCCAGATGGACCAGGAATCTATCAGAGTGCGAAAGTTCGTCTACAAGTCAAGGTGATAGCATGACCGCACAAGATGATGAAACTATGAGATTCGGCCTCGCTTACGCTGAGTTGTCGGATATCTGTTCAAATGCTTGCAGAAAAGAGAAGGCATACAGTGTTCTGCGTGAGTGTATGATAGATATGAAAATAAAAGTCATGGCGTCACTTGCTGAGGAACCAGACACATGCATTCTTGACGAAACTCTCAAGAACCCTCCCATGAGTGGCTCAAAGGGCACGAAAAAAGGAGATCGAATCAAAGCTGCTTCTGAGAAGAAAGGAAAAGGAAACAAAGCCGCATCCAAGTGCGGCCGTTGTCGAGTAAAGGGTCACAGGAAAACAAACTGCCCGAATAACCCAGAAGTACAGGAGAGGATGAGGATTGAAGAGGAGAAGAGGAAATCACAGCAGGAGAAGAGGGCAAGGTCAATGAAATGGCCTACAACACCGACAACACCATCGAGGACATCAAACGGCTCAGGACAATGCACTCCAAGCCCAGGAGGAAGACATCAGACGCCAGCAACTCCATCGACCCAGCGGCGGCAGGAGCATTTACCAAAGTCTTACTTCTACGGCAGAATCAAACATCACACAAGCCGTGCACAGAATGCATGCATGCACGGAAGCCCGGGACAAGGCACGGAATCTGCAGATCCATTTTCAGAATGTAAAGGTGCGAGTGTAGACTTTTGGTACCGGAGAGCGATGCGAATAGAAAAATTAAAAGGTAATAATGCAGCTTAAACATGACGTAAGCAAAAAACAGTGATGACTGCAATCTTTCGCTTTGTTTTTATGTATGAATATTAATATTACAGGCAAATAGGTTGAATAGGTATGCAAAGGGTGGGGTTGCACAAGGGTCGAGAAGGAAGAATGGATCACTGAACATTCAAAAACAACGATGCACGTGGAGCGATGAAATAGCAAGTGATCGGTGGGGAGGGCGGGCTGGTGTCGATTGTTTATTTTCTCGTGGTGTGGTTATAAGAATGGCTTGTAAGTTAAGTTGCTGCAGTTATAGAAACAAAACAAATTTAAATAAGAACGCCTTTTTCTTTCTTTATGTATTTTTACTCGGCGGAGAAAAATATCAGAGGCACAGGTTTCCTTGTTATTTTTCGCAGCCGCGTCGGTTTCTGAACGTGGATTTTGTAAGCATACAAGCATGCTTCTCTGCTGCGTGACAGAGAGATAAAAATAACCGAAGGGCATGGGCAGCCATGGCCATGCCACTGGTGAATGTTCAACCGTGACTCTCACGGTTGCATGGTAAACGCACGGACGTGACTCTATGTAATACCACACTATGCCTCTACGTGTTTATGTCCCGTGCCTCTCCGTTTGAGCGAGTCGACGGGATCGTTCGGAAGACAGACACAAGTTAACATGACTCTATATAATACCGCATGATGCCTTTGTGTGCTTCCCACCCGTGCTTCCGGCATGGAACATATTCTTTTAATGTATGTATGCGTCATAAAAAATTATAACTCGAAGGGGTACACCCGTTCCTGGTCTGCGTGTTCAATAGTGCATATTGTATAATCAAAGCCGTGACTGTTCAACAGTGCATCTGTACAACCATGATTACACCTTGTCGTGGCATCGTGACGTTCGTTCTCTACCTGAAAAGCATGCCTTACACAGCCGTCCTACTATGCGCCTGACAAAGGAGCAACACTAGCCGATAGAGTGCTTCTTCTATTACTAAAAGCGTGGTCCTCGTTGCTTCACTTCCGTTCGTTTGATAGTGGCTCCTTGGTACAGAACCGTGGTTGTACAGAGTTCTTGCCCGTGCTTTTAAGGACGGATCGTCCATTCATTGCCTCGGAAAGTAAACAGTGAGGGTTCACATCTGAATCCAATTTCCGTTGTGTTTCTGCAGTAAACGCACGGACGTGACTCTATGTAATACCACAACATGCCTCCACGGGTTCACGTCCGTGCCTCTCCGTCTGAACGAGTCGACGGAATCGTTCGAAACACAGACACGAGCTAACATGACTCTATATAACATCACACGATGACCTTGTGTGCTGCCCACCCGTGCTTTCGGCGTGGAACAGATTCTTTTAATGTATGTATGTGCCGTAAAAAATTAAAACACGGAGGGGCACGCCCGCGCCTGGTCTGTGTGTTCAACAGTGCATCTCGTATAATCAAAGCCATGACTGTATTTAATGTTTCAAGCAGGCATCTACAATTTACTGGAAAAATAAAGGAGAGGTTATTAATCTGTACCTTTCCCGTTCCCCTGAGTATTCAAGTTGTTTCGTGGGTCGACAGGTTATAATCCATTTTTCCAGATCCACCTCACTGAGCACTTGTCGTGTGCGGTGCGACCCCTGCAATGGAGATGGAGATGGAGATGGAATGTGCTACTCCTAGCTCCAAGAGGGCGAGAGTGGCGCCATCGGCGATGCCGCCTTCTGGTGGTGTGCTGGTCGCCGTAGGGGAGGGAAGCGGCACGTGTGCTCTTCCTCGATCCAAGGATGAAGAAGAGGGGTCTCGTCTGGACCTCATCAGCGACCTCCCGGACGCCGTCCTAGATGAGATCATCTCTCGTTTCCCCATCAAGGAGGGTATCTGTACTCGAGTCCTCGCTCGTAGGTGGCGTCCTTTATGGCTCACTGCTCCTCTGAATCTCGACTGTCGCGAGATCTCTGTTGCCCGTCTTTTTAACGATGGAGAAAAAGTTCATATTGTCATCATCTTGAAGCTGTCCGCCGTCACCGAGGCCGTCTTCAGATGTTATATCGGAACTCGGCGCTCCCAAAATTCTGTCGTTAATGTTGTCAGTCTTCCGGAATTCATCCTGTCCAGTCATGCTGGCTCAGTAAGCCACCTCTCTATTCCGGCGTGCTACCTGTGGTGCAGACCTGCCATCGTTGCTGCCTGTCTCCAATCCTCAAAGCTCAACAATCTCCAGATTCTTGAGTTCTACTATATGTTCCCAGGATTCGCGACGCAAGAGGTCACACCACTGGGTGTATTCATCGTGCCCGCAGCGCCGGAGTCCGTGTATCGGTTTTCCTCCTCTTTGCACACACTCGGCTTTGCTCTTTGCAATATACCAGACAATTATGCAGGGACGCTTAAGCTACCGCTGGTGAAAAGACTATCGCTTGTGGAAGTTCTTATATCAAAGGTCTCGCTTCAAAGCATAATCCACTCTAGTTGCCCTGCACTTGAGTCTCTGCTGCTTATTTTCAGTGGGGGAGTTCGTGGCAACACAATAAACACGTATAACCTTGTAAGCATTGGCATTTGTTGTAAATACGGAAAACTCATTATTGAGGATGCGCCTTCGCTTCAACGGTTGATCCGCGATAAAGAGGACGACCACTGTTCGATTACTGTTGTCTCTGCACCTAAACTGGGGACACTGGGTGAATTCGTGTTCGTGTCTCCGCCCACATGTGTTGAGGTACCGACTTTCCCTGATTCTGGAACAGGGTGATGACTTGTTCCTATGTTTGTTCCATTAATTTGTTGAACTATGTTCTTTGCTTCATGCAGGGTGAGGATTTGGAGCTAACCGGTGTCTCTGCACCTGAACCGTATCCACGTCGTCTCACATGTCTTGCGGTATTGAGTTTTGACAATACTTCCAGCTTCATCTTGTTTGAGAGTAAACCAATTTTATTTTGTCCAACCTTTAATCTATTAGTTTTGTGTCGCATCTTCTGTTAATTTTTATGAAGCGTTTTGGGGCAGTCAGTCTAACAACAATGCGGCAATCTGTCAAGACCTTGTTCATCTACATCGATTATATGGTGGACATTATCGTTGAATTGCTTCAGTGCTTTCCAAAACTGGAGAACTTGTCTGTCGAGGTGATGATCTTGAGAAATGTGCATACTGTAGTTCTCCTTCCATTTCAAAATGTTTATGTTAAATTTGACTGAAGTGGATACATACATACATACATACATATCTTTTTCTATGGACGCTAAGTATTTTCAACCTTTCATGTATTTTTTAGGGACAGTTGACGTGTCGTTCTGAAAAAAACGGATGGCGTCGTAGGCACCGGCAGTTTCTCAAACATCACGACATTTGTCTGAAGACAGTAACGCTGGAAGATTATATTCCTTGCCGTGGTAACGAGGAATTTGCGCCATTCTTTGTTCTATGTGCAAAGGATCTGGAGAGCATTGACATTAAGTTTGTGTACCCTCCCGCGGAGTTCACAGAAGTATTTTACGAGGAGCAACAAAGGGTTCTGAAGTGGCACAATAAGGCTTCTAAACACGGTCGTCTTCGATTATTACCAAGTTGCACCCACGTGCTCAGTATTTAAAAAATAGGAGTGTTGAATATCTCGATTTGACGGATCCATTCAGATTTTCATGCTGAAGAATAGGTCTTGAGATGGTTGCTCATGTTCTTGGGAGTATTTTATTGTCGTGAAGTTTTGGAATTCGCGTTTTGTGTAAATCTTGTCGAACAACTATTGTTCTGTTTGCATTGTTTGTAGGCTTTGTTTGTCTTTGTGCTGTGAGAAGCCACGAAGGAGCTTGCAATTGATGAAATCAATCTACCTTTCTGTCTTTTTATGTTTATGCTACTTTATGTCATAGTCGCCAGTCATGTGGAAATGCACCAATAAACGTGTGCCCCTTTCTGTCTCTCGAATTGGCTGTTACGTGTCTCACAGAGTAAGCAGAAAGTGTTGACATATAAACCTGATTCTGTTAGGTTTTCATAATAAACGCATATACGTGCCCATGCCTCCGTGGTCGTCACGTGCGTGCCTCTTCTTCTGACCGAGTCCACCAAGCCATTCGGAATACAAACAGAAAATCTTTGTGCGTGACTGTATATAACAGCTCACCATGCCTTTAAGCGCTTTATGCCCGTGCTTGCGACCCTGAAACACAGACATGCACGAACGTCCACGCCTCTATCGAATAATATACGTAGAATCAAGAAAGAAGCGTTAAGCGATTCAATACAGAGCCGTGTCCTTATGGAATTCACGTCCGTGCTTTTAAATACAAGGGGTCAACATCTCTGACGTAGGCCATTCCGTGCCTCACAGAGTAAGCGCCCCTGGCTATGCGTAAAACAAAGGTTCAGTTCTGTGGGCTAAACGCCCGTGCATCTCCGTCTGATCGAGTCACAGGCGAGCATGATTCTATGTAATACCATGGACCATGCCTTTGAGCGTTGCATGCTCGTGCCTACGAGCCGAAACATCCGTGCCTCTTCATCTGAACGAGTCGACGGAATCATTCGGAACACAAACCCAAGCGAACATGACTCTATATAATACCACACCATGCTTTCTTGGGCTGTCCACACGTGCCTGTGTATGGTTTCTTCTTTAATAGTGAAGGAAAATGACCATTCTTTGTTTTCCACCGCAACAGTGAAGGAAAAATATAATTTATAGTTGTCGTCCAATTGGTCGACGTCCCCTCCCCTCCTTTCCTCACACGCGGGATCTGCCTGCAGTGAAGACCTAGTAGTTTTTCCAGATCCACGCCACATATAGCGTTGCTCGCAGGCGGCGCGAATCCAGCAACGGAGACGGGGATGAAGATCCGGCCAGGTGCCCCAAGCAACAAGAAGGCGAGGTTCGGGCCACCGGCAACTTCGTCCTCTGGCGGCATAGCGGTAGCGGCCAGAAGCGGCGCGGGCCCGCTCAGTGGTTCGGAGAAGCAGGAGTCTTGCCCGGACCGCATCAGCGACCTCCTGGACGGTGTCCTCGGTGAGACCATTTCCTGTCTGTCCACTAAGGAGGGCACCCGCACTAAAATCCTCGCATGTCGGTGGCGCCCTCTTTGGCGCGCCGCTCCTCTAAATCTTGACTGTAGTGAGATCCCTGTCGGTCATCTTTTTAAGCCTCTAGAAACAGTTCATATTGACGTAGCCTTGATGCTCCCCAGCAAGGATGTCATTCGCATTAGATATTTTGGAACTCGGTGCAATTTTCAGCCTGACGTTGGTGGTTCGTGCCTTCCGGAAGCCATCCTCTCTGGCCATGGGGGCGCAGTTCATCGCCTCTGCATTCCCGCGTGCTACCTCCACTGCAGACCCTCTACAGTCAACGCCTGGCTTCGATCCCCAAGTCTGAAGAATCTGCAGGTTCTCGAGTTCTACTAAATGTTCCCACGTTTCGTGGGAAAAAACATCACACTACCGCATGAATTCTGTTTGTCCGCGGCCTCACCACCTACTTCCACGTTGTTGTTTTCCTTGCTGCACACCGTCACATTTGCTCTTTGCTAGATACCTGATGAGTATGCACAATCGTTCGAACTTCCACTGGTTAAGAGGCTTTCGTTTTTGGAGGTTGATATATCAGACGTCTCACTGCAAAGCATAATCAACCATGGTTGCCCTGCCCTCGAGTGGCTCCTGCTTGTTTGCAATAACCTGGACCACTACATCAGAATAAACTCAGCCAAATTTGAACTCATCTGTATCCTTTGTGAGAATGGTGAACTCATTGTTGAGGATGCGCCCTCACTTAAATGACTGATTCACGATATTCAGAGCCGGTAGTTGCAGATAACTATCTTCTTTGCACCTAAACTCGAGTGTCTGGGCAATTTTTATGAAGGATTTCCTGAATCCAAGATTGTTTTTGGCTCTACAGTTATCGAGGTACTCACCTTTTGCACTGTATACTCTTTAGTTGCATTCGTTCCACTGCCCGAGTTTCATGCCATGTAAACTTTTATCCATCTAGTTTTATGATATGTGCTTTGTGCAGGCTTTGCCTGTAGTCAGCCTATCAATGGCGATTCAATCTGTGAAGACCCTGCTTATCCACATGTCATTAAATCTGAACAAGGTTGTTGCCTTGATGAGATGCTTTCCTAGCCTAGAGAACTTGTTTATCGAGGTAAAATGATTTCCACATGCATCGAAAGCACAAACAATGCATAGTGTACTATATTGGAGGCCTCTCTTTCCCCTTGTAGTTCTCTAGTATTCTCACTCTTTATGCATTTCCAGGGAGGAGTCTGTCGCGAGGAAGGTGTAACAAACAACTGGCACCACAAGCACCGGGTGTTTCTCAAACAGCATGACATTCATCGAGGAAAGCGATGTATTTGGAAAAATATGTACACTGCAACAAAAACATTGAATTTGCAACGTTCTTTATTCTGAATGCAAAGGAGTTAGAGACTATGAGGCTTAAGTTTCTCTCCCCGGACAACATCCTTTGAAGGATTTTATAAACGTCAAGAAGAGGTGCTTCAATGGGGCAACAAGGCTTCTAGACGTGCTCGTCTTATATTGTCAGGGTATTGTAGGCATATGAACATGGATTTAAAAGTACATATCTGGACAAACCAGTGTCCAATCATGGATTTGCCGGATCCATTGACTTGTGAATGTTGAAAACGGTTATCCGGTTGTCATAGATAGGTGTTGTTGTGTGCTTTCCAGTTTGGATTTCCAGCTTGTACTTTATGCACTGTCTATGAGGTTGTCAGGAACTTGTTTTTGTGCTCTTCAGTCGGGAAGCAACTCAGAAGCTCAAAAAACTAACAAGTTTTCATGTTTTTGTGCACCGTCTGTAAGTTTGGAATTCCTTTTATGAATAGAGCGAGCGAATAAAATCACCTGGAACACGCAGTCACGTGTGATGTGACGGCCTCTTGTGCCTGTAAGACTGTGCGTCTGTTATCACTGCACGGCACTTACTTTGTGATGGACCAAACAGGTATGACTGTGGAATCACGGTCGTTCCTGTGTGGCATGTAGAACAGTGCTTCTGCATGACTTCACTTACTTGGTTTTGTCCGCGTTTAAGCAGAATCATCTGCAAAGCAGAGGCATGGCCTTGAATCTTCTAGTGACTTAATTGTCAACGTGCCCCTGGAAAATTTTGCCGCTTGTACAGGCAAGATGACTGTAGAACCGTGCTTCCGGCGTCGAACAGATCCACAAAGAAGGGCACGCTTTGTGAATGTGTGCGGTAAATAATTAAATCTCAGAGGGGCACGCCCGTGCCTGGTCTGCAAGTACAACAGTGGCTCGTACCATCAAAGCCGTGGCTCTATTTGATGTTTCACGCAGCCACCTAGCATTGACTTGTTACTACTTTTGATTTTTTAGTGACCCAGTCGATCTGTCATGATCAGGACTTCTATTTACTGTGTGTGTTCACTATTACCAACTTAGTTTATCTCTTGTAGTCCACTTTTTGTGCATCTCTCTATATGCGTGTGCATGTATAATGTGATTCATTTCTGATGATGTTAATCAATATGCCTCCTCGTGCCTCTTGTACCTGTAAGGTTGCGTCTGTTATCACTGCACGACACTTCCTCTGTGTATCACCGTGTGGTGAACGTTTGGGTGGAAACATGCTGCACAGCCTAGAACATAGCGTCCTGTAGAACCACGACAGTGCGTTTCTGCAAATCGAGACGTGCTTGTGCTTTGTTTAAAAGCGTGCCCGTGCTTCATTGTGAAACAATGAAATACAGATAGCCACGGACATCCACGTCTTTTATATCGCATAATATACGTAACACATCAAGAAAGAAGTGTGACGCAACTCAATACGGAAACGTGTGCGTAGGGAGTTCACGTCCATGCTTTTAAATACAAGGAAATAAGATGTTAAAAATAGCGTCCCTCACAAAGGTCATTCCGTGCCTCACATAGTAAATGCCCGTGGCTATGCGTAAGACAAAGGTTCATCTCCATGGGCTAAACGCCTGTGCATCTCCATCTGATAGAGTCACAGGCTAGCGTGACTCTATGTAATACCACCGACCATGCCTTTGAGCGCTTCATGCCCATGCCTGTGACCCGAAACACTGAAACAAATAAAGGCAGGAATGTCCACGTCTTCATGTGTGCACAAGACATGACTCTAGTTGGTACAAAGAACCTTGGCTGCATAGACTTCACGCCCGTGCTTTTAAAAACAACGCTCGCTCGAATCGGCCATTACATTAATGTTCACATCTGTACCCATAAACACGGAAGGAACGTGACCCAGGAAACCAAAGCACGTTTGTTATTAATGTTACCGACTACGAGGTAACGCAAGACAAAATAAGAAACTTTTAGTCCACTGCTTAATTGCTTCAGATACAACTATCAGGGTCGCTGGTTGTGAAGTTCCTTGATCTCTTTTATCATAACATATGTGTCCAGCTTCAACTTGTCGTAGTCAGGTTTGAGCTTCGCCTTCGTCTTCTCATCCACAAGATGGTACAACCTCGTGCATAGCTCCACGAGCTTCAAGAGGCGAGCTTTCGTAGCCTCCCACCGGTTCTTCACCTGCACAAAATAGAAGGTGTCAGATTGATGGCAGGATGCACTATCATCAACTTAGGATGAAGTTCACCACAATGATTCACGTTTCACAACTAATCCGGGTAGCCGAAAGAAAGAAAGAACGAATGAAACGGAAGCAGAGTGAACTTACAGATGAGGAAGTCTCGCCAGCCGAGATCTCCTCCTGCATCTGGTCACGGCTCTCTGGAGTAGTGTCATCCTGCACAGCCATGGCGGAGAGTGTCAGGGAAGAAAACAGCAAGAGGAGTGGATGTCCTGGAGGCGGATAAAAGGATGAAGGGGATGTGGCTAGGGTTTTCAGATTCCGTCTGGCTTATTCACGTTTCACAACTAAATCAAGTAGCCGAAGGAAAGAAAAAAGGAAAGAAGCGGAAGCAGAGTGAACTTACAGATGCGGAACCCTCGCCAGGCTTGATCCCCTCCAGTGTCCGAACACGGGGTTCTGCAGTAGTGTCCTCCTGCGCAGCCATGGCGGAGAGGGTCAAGATGGAGAGCAGCAAGAGGAATGGATGGCCTGGCGGCGGGCAGAGGGGGGAAGAGGGTGTGGCTAGGGTTTCTAGACCCCGTCCTGCTTAAATAGCCGGAGCCTGGCCTCGGGCTACGAGCGAGAGCGGCGTCACCGGAGGAGACGCCCGTCAGACCCTTGGGTTTCCGGAGCGGTGTCACATGGCGTTCACACCCGAATAACATAATATGGACTGTACAACCGTGCTTTTAAATACAAGGAAATAAGCTTTTAAAAACAACGTCTCTCATATAGGCCATTCCGTGCCTCATAGAGTAAACGCCCGTGGCTGTGCGTAAGACAAAGGTTAGCATGACTCTATGTAATACCACCGACCATGCCTTTGAGCACTTCATGCCCATGCCTGTGACAATTGTGACCCCGCGTAAAACGCAATCATGCCTCTCTGGTCCGACATACCGTGCCTCCTCTGGTGATAGAGTCAACGGAATCATTTGGAACACAAAGAGACACGAACGTAGACCCGAAATGTTCTACATGCACATGTGGCATGTGGGGATGCACTAGAATGCCGAAGGGAGGACCGTGTGTCTGGTACGTAACAAGCCGTGCCTCTTCCACGCTTCATTGGTTTTGTCCGTGAGCATTTCAGCAGAATCATCTGCAAAGCAGAGGCACGGCCTTGAATCTTGTAGTGACTTAATTTGTCAACGTGCCCGTTGAAAATTTTGCTGCTCGCAGATGGAAGATGACTGTAGAACCATGCTTCCAGCGTCAAACAAATTCTTCTATTGAATGTGTGCCGTAAATAATTAAAACACGGACAGGCACGCTCGTGCCTGGTCCGCGTCTTCAACCGTGCATCTTGTACCTTGAAAGTCGTGGCTCTATTTAATGTTTCAAGCAGCCACCTACCTTTTGCTTGTTACGAGTAGTAATTAACCCTGACCCTCCCGTCAAAAGAAAAAAAGAGGTAATTAATCTGGACCCCTCCGCTCCCCGTCGTGGGTATTTTAGTCGTTTCATGGATTGACAGGCTGTAATCCATTTCTCCAGATCCACCTCAGTGAGCACTGGTCATGGGCGGCGCCACCCCAGCAACGGAGGTGGAGATGGAAAGCGCTGCTCGTAGCATCAAGAGGTCAAGAGTGGTGCCTTCGGCGACGCCGCATATACAGTGGTGTTACGGTGCGTTGGAGGGGATGGAAGCGGCGACCGTGCTCCCTCTCGATCCGAGGAGGAAGAAGAGGGATGTCGTGCGGACCGCATCAGCGATCTCGCCGACGGCGTCCTAGGTGAGATCATCTCTCGTCTTCCCATCAAGGATGGCATCCGTACTCGAATCCTCGCAGGTCCCTGGCGTCCTTTGTGGTCCATGGCT
The DNA here is from genome assembly GCA_021605145.1 of Aegilops bicornis. Lineage (NCBI taxonomy): Eukaryota > Viridiplantae > Streptophyta > Magnoliopsida > Poales > Poaceae > Aegilops > Aegilops bicornis. The sequence continues at coordinate 118,364,374 of CM038675.1, read as the reverse complement.
CCTCCGAATCTCGACTGCCGCGAGATCTCTGTCTCTCGTCTTTTTAACGATGGAGAAAAAGTTCATATCGAGACCATATCTCATCTGTCCGCCTTCACCAAGGAGAGTGCGTTAGCAAATGCTATTCCGGTCGAAATCCTGTCTCTGATGTTGTCAGTCTTCCGGAATCCATTCTGTCCGGCCATGCTGGCTCTGTTAGCCGCCTCTGTATCCCGGCGTGCTACCTACAGTGCAGACCCTCCACCGTTGATGCCTGGCTCCGATCCTCGAAGCTGAACAATATCCAGGTTCTTGAGTTCTACTACCTCTGCCCAAGGTTTCTGACGCAAGAGGTAACATTACTGGATCTATGCACTTCATCTACGCCCTCGGCACCGGAGTCCGTGTTTCGGTTTTCTTCCTCTCTCCACACTCTTGCCTTTGCTCTTTGCCAAATACCGGACAATTACGTTGGGACGCTTAAGCTACCACTGGTGAAAAGACTCTCACTTGTGGAAGTTGATATATCAGACGCCTCGCTGCAAAGTATAATCCACTCTAGTTGCCCTGGACTTGAGTCTCTCCTGTTTGTTTGCAATAGAGGAGGTCGTCGTGTCACAATAAACTCGTCTAACCTTGTAAGCATTGACATTCGTTGTCCATACAGAGAACTCATTATTGAGGATGCCCCTTCGGTTCGACGGTTGATTGTTGATTGTCTGGTCGACGACTGTTCGATAACTGTTGTCTCTGCACCTAAACTGGAGGCGTTGGGTGAATTCGTGTTCGTGCCTCCCTCGACGCGTCTTGAGGTACTGCCTTTCCTTCATACTAGAACAGAGCGGCACTTGTTCTGATGTTTGTTCTATTAATTTGATGGTCTATGTTCTATTCTTCATGTAGAGTCAGGACTTGGAGCTAACCGGTGTCTCTACGTCTGAACCGTATCCATGTCGTCTCACGTGTATTGAGGTATTGAGTTTTCACGATACTTCCAGCTTCACTTTGTTTGTGAGGAAACAAGTTTTATTTCATCCAACCTTTATTATATTTGTTTTGTGATCCACCTTCTGTTACTTTTCATCAAGGGTTTGAAGGCAGCCAGTCTAACAAGAATGTGTCAATCTGTCAAGACCTTGCTTATCTACATGGATTATAAGGTGGACATTGTCGTTGAATTGCTGCAGTGCTTTCCAAAACTGGAGAACTTGTTTGTCGAGGTGATGATCTTCAAAAATGTGCATACTGTAGTACTCATTCTTTTTTTAAATGCTTTTCTTAATTTTGACTGAAATTGATGCACCCGTATCTGCACATGATTTATTGTTGGATACATCCATACATAGACAAGTCTATGTCTAACTTCTTATTACAGAGGTGGTAGAACTAATTGTTTCATTTTGTTTTTTCATGGTCTGTATCTCTTTTTATAGACGCTAAGTATTTTCAACCTATCATTTATATTTTAGGTATTGTTGATTTCTCATGGTGAAAAAAACAAATGGCGTCGTAAGTACCGGCAGTTTCTCAAACATCACGACATTTGTCTGAAGACAGTATCACAGGAAGATTATGTTCGCTCCAGGATTACGCTGATTTTGCGATGTTCTTTGTTCTTAGTGCAAAGGATCTAGAGACCATGACCATTAAGTTTTCATCCCCTCTTGCAGAGTTCACGGGAGTATTTTACGAAAAGCAACAAAAGGTTCTGGAGTGGCATAGAAGGGCTTCTAAACATGCACGTCTTAGATTATCATCAAGTTGCAGCCATGCGCGTCCGCATTTAAGAATGAGGAGTGTTGAATACCTAGATTTGACAGTTCCGTTCAGGTGTGGATGCTGAAATCAGGCCTTGTGTTACTTGTCCAGGTGTATGGAGTTATTTGTTGTTGCGTTCTCTTTGCATCCTATGTAGGCTTGTCTGAAAGAGGAGCTTGGGTTTTATGTAAACTTTACCAGAGCACCGTTGTAGTCTTTGCACCGTGTGTAGGCTTGTCTGTTTTTCTGTTGCGTGCAGCCATGAAGGAAGTGTGTGGTTTTGCGGCTTTGTACGGGCCGAAGGACTATAAAATGCTGTGGCACCAAGGTTAAAATATATAAAGTAGTTTTAATTTTTCAGTGGAGAAATGCTCGCTGTACGTGTAACCGTACAGTGCCTCTCGTATGTACCTGTCATGTACAGAATGGATGCACATCCGTGCCTGTGTTGCAGGTAGAGCAGTGCTTCTTGTATGTTCTTGCCATACACACTGAGGAGCTGCAGTTGAGCCTTGCACTGATGGAGCTGCATTTGAGCCGCTCCACTATTTCTGCTCCTTGTTCTGTGGTTATAAAAAACGGCTTGTAAGTTTATTTGGTGAAGTTGTAGAAACAAAGCAAATTTAAGAAGAAGAGATTTTGCTTGTTTAGGTATTTTTATTACTCAGCTGAGAAAATATTATCAGGGCGATAGGTTTGCGGGTAAATTTTTGCAGCCGTTTCTTTATGAAGCTGGATGGTGTAAGAATACAGCCATGCATCTCTGCTGCGACCTAGGAGAGATGAAAAGAGCTCGAAGCATAGATAGCCGCCCCAGCGGTCAACCAAACCTGTTTCGCGGGGCATTACGTAGTGCCTTTGGTGACCACACAACCGAGTTTCTACGTAACAGGCCACACCCGAATGCGTCTCGAGGATTCTAGCCGTGACACCGCAGATTCACAACCATGCTTTTGACCTTGTCGTGACAAAATGATGTTTGTTGTGTGCTTGAATAACGTGCCCTCCACACCCACCCTACTGTGCGTGTAGCAAAGAAGCAACGCCAGCTGATAAAGTGCTTTTCTACTACTAAAAGTGTGGCCCTTGTTGCTTGACTTCCATTCGTTTGACAGTGGCTCTTTGGTACAGATACGTGGTTTGTTTTTAAGGACAATGTCTCTCGGATCGGTCATTCATTGCCTCACAAAGTAAACAGTGAGGGTTCACATCTGAATCCAATTTTGTTATGTTTCTGCAGTAAACCCTCGAACGTCACTCTGCCTAATACTGAAGTATGCCTCCATGGGATTCTCGTCCGTGCCTCTCCGTCTAAACGAGTCGACGGAATCATCCAGGAAACAGACATAGGAGAACATGACTCTATATAATACCACACGATGCCTTTGTGGACTTGACGCCCGTGGCTGTGATCCTAATGACTGAAACACTTAAACTCAGGCGAATGTGTTTGTGTTTCTGTTTCACTAATGGATATAGTGCCTGTCAGTAGGTTCACGGCGTTTGCTGCGTAAGAATCCTGTGTGGCATGTAGAACAGTGCGCGTCGTATCACTTCACGGCCGTTGTGTGGTACGTGGCAAACCGTGCGCTAGCCATGGTCGTGCCTGTGTGACAGGCATGATCGTCTGTGTTTTTGCTGACAAACCGTGGTTCACTGAATCATTCGGAACACAAACACAAGCACAAGCGAACATGACTCTATATAATACCACACGATGCCTTTGTGGATTTGACGCCTGCGTACTGTGACCCTTATCCTTTGAAACACAGAAAAGTCACAAACATACATAGCCGTGTCTGCAGAGAGTTGAAGTCCGTTTAGCTAATGAAATGTGCGGCTTGCGCAATAAACGCATGAACGTGACTCTGCCTAATACTAAAGTATGCCTCTATGCGCTTCTCGTCCGTGCCTCTCCGTCTAAACGAGTCGACGGAATCATTCGGGAGACAGACACAAGCGAACATGACTCTATATACTACCACATGATGCATTTGCTGATTTGACGCCCGTGCCCGTGACCCTTATCACTGAAACACAGACAATCACAAATATACATAGCCGTGGCTGCAAGAGACTTGAAGCCCGTTCAGCTAATGAAATGTACGACATGAGAAAAAGACCGTTTAGCCATAGACCGAAATACCGTGTTCATTGTTGGCAAGCTTACAGATTGAGCAAAAAGGTACGGGCATTGTTTCACCACACCTACGTAAATTCCAAACCAGAAAGTGGCGGCAACATCTCACTCCAAGACTGTTTTCAGCACTTACAAGTGAATGGATCCTTTAAATCCAGGTGCTCAATGCATGCGTGCCTTAGATCCAAGTTCCCGTGTTTGCAACTTGGCGACAACCTAAGGCAAGCATGTTTAGAAGCCTTTTTGTCCCACTGGAGCACGTCTTGTTGCTATTTGTAGAATTCTTCCGTGAAGTCTTCCTAACGAAGAAACTTTATCCTCATAGTCTACAGCTGTGCTGCATTGAGAATAAAGAATGTCGCAAATTGAATGCTTTTCTCGCATTGAACATAGCTTTCCAGTGTCAGTGACTTCAAACGAACGTCATGATGGTGCTTGCAAGAACAGTCGTTCGCAAGACTTTCTTCATTAGAGGCTATTTCCTGAATAAACAGGAAGATTTGAAATGGTTAAGCTCCATAAAGAGTGATTCTGCTGGGAGAGCAAGTGAAGGAATAATTCTATAACCTCTGTTGTGATAAAAGTTTTTTTTAGTTTTCTCCTAATACTTGTCCATGACTATATAGAGCTTTGTCCATTACATACAAATGTAAGTGATGTTTTTTTGTTGTTGATTGGAGTTCTACACCATGCACGGTATGTGTTTACAATTTGTGTGAGAAGCATCACCTCGATATACAAGTTTTCCAAGCTTCGGAAGTGTTGCACCAAGGAAAAGACTGCGTGCAGGTCATAATCCATGCTGATAGACAACGTCTTGACAGAATGAACCGCTGTGGATGTGCTGACCGTCGGCAAACACTTCAAGTGGAATAAAATATAATATTAGTAGAGTAAAGGTTGAATTGCATGGAACTTGTTTGTACCAATGAATGGAGGTGAAAGTATTGTTGAAAGTCAGGACCTGAATAATTATACGGTCATTTGTGATGCCGGATTCAGAGAAAATATTAGATAATTTGCCCATGACCTGCAGTTTAGGTGCAGAGGTGATAACTACCCTCAACTTCTTGCAATCACCATGACAAAGCAACCGTTGAAGTGATGAGGCATCTTCTATAACAATTTTCCCATAGATACCAGAAATGCCGATGCTCATAAGGTTAGGTGAGTTTATTCTGATGCAATGGTGCTGTTGTCCAAACAAGCAACGAGAGACTCAAGTGTAGGAGAAGTAGAGCTGATGATGCTTTGTAATGAGACATCGATACATCAACATCTACTAGCGAGAGTCTCTGAGCGTTGGTAGTTTAAGCGCCCGTACATAATTATGCAGTAACTTGCAAAGAGCAAAGGCGATGGTTTGGAGAGAGGAGGAAATCTGAGGGTTTAATGCTGGTGGTGATGGCATGAGCGAAGGGCATGAGAATGGCCCTATGTCCTGTTCTCTCAAGCATGGTCGGAACAGGTAGTAAAACTCGAGCACCTGGAGATTGTTCAGTCTTGGGGATCGAAGCCAGGCGTCGACTATGGAGTGCCTATAGTGGAGGTAGGACGCCAGAATGCAGAGGCGGTGAACTGCACTCTGACGGCTTGAGAGGATGGTCTCTGGAAGGTATGGATTACGAATTATCTTCACCGACATGTTCTCCTCTACAAAAAGTTCCAGTGAATGTTACGCGGACGAGTTCCTCCGGTGTGGCGGAGTGCACGGTGACCAACTCGAAATGTACTTGATCTAGAGGGTTAAAGAGACGTGGGACAGGGATCTCACGGCAGTCCAGATTCAGAGGAGCGGCGCGCCAAACAGGGCGCTAACAATGTGCGATGATTTGAGTACGAACTCCTTCCTTAGTGGACAGACAGGAGATGATCTCACTGAGGACATTGTCCGGGAGGTCACTGATGCGGTCCGGACCAGACTGCTCTTCTTGATTCTCGGATCCAGTAGGCGCACCCTCGCCGCTTCCAGCCGCTAACGCCAAACCATCAGAAGAAGGCGTCGCCGGTGGCGCGAGCCTCGCCCTCTTGTGCTCGGGGCACCGGAGTGAACCTCCATCTCCGTCTCCATTGCTGGGATCGCGCGGCCTGCGAGCGCCGCTTTATGTGGCGTTCATCTGTACAGTCCAAGAAAGAGGGTGTGGCTAGGGTTTCGAGACCCCCTTGGCCTGCCTTAAATAGCCGGAGCCTGGCCTCGGGCGACGAGCCAGACCGGCGTCAGTGGAGGAGACGTCCGTCGGACCCTTGGGTTTCTGTAGCGGCGACACGTGGCGTTCACACCCGAATAGCGGCGGCACTAACGTGACTCTGGGTAAGAAAAAACCATGCCTCTGTGGACTGGACGCCCGTGCCTCTGCTTTTGACCGAGTCCACCGACTCATTCGGAATACAATCAGAAAACCTTTGAGCGTGACTCTATATAATAGCACGCCATGCCTTTGAGGGCTGTATGCCCATGCTTGCTTGTGACCCTTGACACTCAAACAGAGATAGCCTCGAACGTCGATGCCTTTATCAAGAAAGAAGCATGACGCAACTCGATACTGAACCGTGTCTGTATGGACTTCACTTCTGTGCTTTTAAATACAAGGAAACACGCTTTAAAAAACAGTGTCTCTCGTATAGGCAATTCCGTGCCTCACAGAGTAAACGTCCGTGCATCTCCGCCTGGTCGAGTCTCACAGGCCAGCATGACTCTATGTAGTACAATCGACCATGCGTAATAAACGCATGATTATGACCCTGCCTAATACTAACGTATGCCTCCATGGACTTCTCGTCCGTGCCTCTCCGTCCGAATGGGTCGACTGAATCATTCGGAAGACAAACACAACCGAACATGACTATATAATACCACACGATGCCTTTGTGGATTTGACGCCTGTGCCTGTGAACCTAATGACTGAAACACATAGAGTCACAAACATACATAACCGTGGCTGCAGAGAGTGCTAGCCCGTGCTTTTATAAAACGCGCGCCAGTGGTGACATCTGGAACTATTTCCTTGCACTATGCCTCATCCTCGTTTTTTTTCTGAGATCTTCTCCTCCTCCTCTGTTAAGCTCTTGTGTTTTTTGTACGTGCGCAGTGAAGACCTAACCTAAGTGCCTATCTCGTGTCCGGTTTGTGCAGTAAATGCTCGAACGTGACTGTGCCTAATACTGAAGTATGCCTCCATGAGGTTCTCGTCCGTGCCTCTCCGTCTAAACGAGTCGACGGAATCATCCAGAGAACAGACACAGGCGAACATGACCCTATATAATAGCACACGATGCCTTTGTGGATTTGACACCAGTATCTACGACCCTTATCACTGAAATACAGAAAGTCACAAACGCACATAACCGTGGCTGCAGAGACTTCAAGCCCGTGCAGCTAATGAAATGTACGGTTTGCGCAATAAACGCATGAACGTGATTCTGCCTAATATTAAAGTATGCCTCCATTGGCTTCTTGTCGTACCTCTTCCAGATCGACCTCACCGAACAATGTTCGTAGGCGGCGCCACGGCATCAATGGAGGTGGAGATGGAATGCGCTGCTCGTAGTACCAAGAGGTACAGAGTGGCTCCACCGGCGACGCCGCCTTCTCGTGGTGTGCTTGTCGTCGGAGCAGAGGGAAGAGGCGACCATGCTCCCTCTCAATCCGTGAGCATGACTCCATGTAATACCACCGACCACGCCTTTGAGCATTTTATGCCCGTGCCTATGACTCTTAACACTGAAACACAGACAGCCACGATGTCCACGCCTTTATCAAACAATATATGTAACATCAAGAAAGAAGCATGACGCAGCTCAATATGAAACTGTTTCTGTAGGGAATTCATGTCCGTGCTTTTAAATACAAGGAAATAAGATTTTAAAAACAACGTCCCTCACATAGGCCATTAGACAAAGGTTCATCTCCGTGGGCTAAACACACGTGGGTCTCCGTCTGATAGAGTCACAGGCGAGCGTGACTCTATGTAATACCACCGACCATGCCTTTGAGCTCTTTATGCCCGTGCTTGTGACCCGAAACATTGAAACAAAGAAAGGCAGGAATGTCCACGCCTTCATGTGTGCACCAGACATGACTCTGGTTGGTTCAAAAACTTTGGCTGCAGAGATTTCACGTCCGTGCTTTTAAAAACAACGTCTCTAGAATTGGCCATTACATTAATGTTCATCTGTACCCATAAACTTGGAATGAACGTGACCCAGGAAAGCAAAACACATTTGTTATCAAAGTTACTGACGACACGAGGTAACGCAAGACAAAATAAGAAACTTTTAGTGCACTGCTTAATAGCTTTAGATACGAGGATCAGGGTCGCTGTTGTCTACTTAGTCCAGCGAGACTTCTTTTTTGGTTGCCCGGCGCGAAGTTCCTCGATCTGTTTCTTCATAATGTATGATTCCAGCTTCAGCTTATCGCGCTCAATTTTGAGTTGCGCCTTCTCATTCATAAGACGTGCAATCATGCCTCTGTTCTTGTCATCCAACTTCACGGATGTCTTGATGAAGTCTTCCACAGTATTGAACAGGTTATTCAGCTGGTCAAAGGAGAAGGTGTCAGGTTGATGCACCCTCATCAACATTAGGATGAAGCTCACCACAATGATGCATGTTTCACAACTAAATCAAGTAGCCGACAGAAAGAAAAAACGAATGAAGCCGAAGCAGAGCGAACTTACAGATGAGGAACCCTCGCCAGCCGAGATCTCCTGCTGCGACTGGGCACGGCGCTCTAGAGTAGTCTCCTTCTGCACAATAGTGGATGAGAGTCTCAGGATAGAGAACAGCAAGATGACTGGATGGCCTGCATGCGGACAAAGGACGAAGGGGATGTATCTAGGGTTTCGAGACTCCATCTGGCTTATTCACGTTTCACTACTAAATCAGGTAGCCGAAGGAAAGGAAAAACGAATGAAGCGGAAGCAGAGTGAACTTACAGATGAGGAACCCTCGCCAGCCTGGATCTCCTGCGATTAATACGGACACTTTGGGTTTATGATAGTCTCCTCCTGACCAGCCATGGCGGAGAGGGTCAAGATAGAGATCAGCAAGAGGAATGGATGGCCTGGCGGCGGGCAGAGGGGGGAAGAGTGTGTGGCTAGGGTATTGAGACTCCGTTTGTATGCCTTAAATAGCCGGAGCCTGGCGTTGGGCGATGAGCCAGACCGGCGTCACTGGAGGAGACGTCCGTTGGACCCTTGGGTTTCCGTGGCGGCGCCACGTGGCGTTCACACATGAGTAGGTGGAAACGCCTGTCGAAACGTCTGGTTTCGGTAATCAACGCACGAATGTGGCTCCGCATTAAACACAAGCATGCCTCCCTCGGCGTCCCGACCATGCCTGTCCTGGGAATATAGTCAGCAGATGCATTTGGAACACAAAGAGACACGAAGGTGACTCTGGATAATTACAGGTCATGCGTTTGTGGGCTTCACAACTGTGCTTGTGACCTGAAACACTGACACACAGAAAGTCGTCTTCATGCGTAAAGGACAGTGGCGCTGCTAAACATATAAAGTCGCCTTCGTGCATTTGTGGGCTTGACAACCGTGCCCATGACCTGAAACACTGACACACAGGAAGTCCTCTTCATGCGTATAGGACCGTGACGCTACAAAACATATAAAGTCGCCTTCGTGCATTTGAGGTAAAATCTTACAGCGAAAACAATTGTAACAAGGACAGTCGCCTATGTTGGAGAACGTAGCAGAAATTCAAAATTTTCCTACGTGTCACCAAGATCAATCTATGGAGATTCTAGCAACAAGAGAGAGAGAGAGGAGAGTGCATCTACATACCCTTGTAGATCGCTAAGCGGAAGCGTTCAAGAGAACGGGGTTGAAGGAGTCGTACTCGTCGTGATCCAAATCAACGGAGATCCTAGTGCCGAACGGACGGCACCTTCGTGTTCAACACACGTACAGCCCGGTGCGTCTCCCATGCCTTGATACAGCAAGGAGAGAGGGAGAGGTTGGGGAAGACTCCATCCAGCAGCAGCACAACGGCGTGGTGGTGGTGGAGGAGCGTGGCAATCCTGCAGGGCTTCGCCAAGCATCGCGGGAGAGGAGGAAGGAGAGAGGTAGGGCTGCGCCAGGGGGAGGTGAAACTCATGTGTTGGCAGCCCTCAAGACCTCAACTATATATAGGGGAGAGGGAGGGGGGTGCGCCCCCTCTAGGGTTTCCACCCCAAGGGGTGCGGCTGCCCCCAATCCCATCTAGGGTGGCGGCCAAAGGGGGGGAGAGGGGAAACTTGCCCCCAAGCTGGGTGGGCGCCCCTCCAAACCCTAGGCGCCACAGGCCCTTGTGGGGGGCGCATCAGCTCACCTGGGGCTGGTCCCCTCCCACACTTGGCCCATGCAGCCCTCCGGGGCTGGTGGCCCCACTTGGTGGACCCCCGGGACCCTCCCGGTGGTCCCGGTACGTTACCGATAAAACCCGAAACTTTTTCGGTGACCAAAACAGGACTTCCCATATATAAATCTTTACCTCCGGACCATTCCGGAACTCCTCGTGATGTACGGGATCTCATCTGAGACTCCGAAAAACATTCAGTAACCACATACAAACTTCCTGTATAACCCTAGCGTCATCGAACCTTAAGTGTGTAGACCCTACGGGTTCAGGAATCATGCAGACATGACCGAGACGTTCTCCGGTCAATACCCAACAGCGGGATCTGGATACCCATGTTGGCTCCCACATGTTCCACGGTGATCTCATCGGATGAACAACGATGTCAAGGACTCAATCGATCCCGTATACAATTCCCTTTGTCTAACGGTATTGTACTTGCCCGAGATTCGATCGTCGGTATACCGATACCTTGTTCAATCTCGTTACCGGCAAGTCTCTTTACTCGTTCCGTAACACATCATCCCGTGATCAACCCCTTGGTCACATTGTGCACATTATGATGATGTCCTACCGAGTGGGCCCAGAGATACCTCTGCGTCACACGGAGTGACAAATCCGATCTCGATTCGTGCCAACCCAGCAGACACTTTCGGAGATACATGTAGTGCACCTTTATAGCCACCCGATTACGTTGTGACGTTTGGTACACCCAAAGCATTCCTACGGTATCCGGAGTTGCACAATCTCATGGTCTAAGGAAAAGATAATTGACATTAGAAAAGCTTTAGCATCTGAACTACACGATCTTTGTGCTAGGCTTAGGATTGGGTCTTGTCCATCACATCATTCTACTAATGATGTGATCCCGTTATCAACGACATCCAATGTCCATGGTCAGGAAACTGTAACCATCTAGTGATCAACGAGCTAGTCAACTAGAGGCTTACTAGGGACATGGTGTTGTCTATGTACCCACACATGTATCTGAGTTTCCTATCAATACAATTATAGCATGGATAATAAACGATTATCATGAACAAGGAAATATAATAATAACTAATTTATTATTGCCTCTAGGGCATATTTCCAACAGTCTCCCACTTGCACTAGAGTCAATAATCTAGTTCACATCGCCATGTGATTAACACTCACAGGTCACATCGCCATGTGACCAACATCCAAAGAGTTTACTAGAATCAATAATCTAGTTCACATCACTATGTGATTAACACTCAATGAGTTCTGGGTTAGATCATGTTTATGCCTGTGAGAGAGGTTGTACTCAACGAGTCTGCAATATTCAGATCCCTATGTATTTTGCAAAACTTTATGTCATATCGTAGATGATGCTACCACATTCCACTTGGAGCTATTCCAAATTGTTGCTCCATTATATGTATCCGGTATCTCTACTCAGAGCTATCCGGATAGGTGTTAAGCTTGCATCAATGCAACTCTTTACATCGAACTCTTTATCACCTCCATAACCGAGAAACATATCCTTATTCCTCTAAGGATAATTTTGACCGCTATCTGGTGATCCACTCCTTGATCACCTTTGTACCCTGTTGCCATATTTGTAGCAAGGCACACATGAGGTGCGGTACACAGCATAGCATACTGTAGAGCCTACGTCTAAGGCATAGGGGACGACCTTCGTCCTTTCTCTCTTTTCTTCCGTGGTCGAGCTTTAACTCTTAGCTTCATACCTTACAACTCAGGCAAGAACTCCTTCTTTGACTGATCCATCTTGAACACCTTCAAGATTATGTCAAGGTATGTGCTCATTTGAAAGTATTATTAAACATTTTGATCTATCTTATAGATCTTGATGCTTATTGTTCAAGTAGCCTAATCGAGGTTTTCCATTGAAAAACACTTTTCAAACAACCCTATATGCTTTCCAGAAATTCTACATCATTTCTGATCAACAATATGTCAACAACATATACTCATCAGAAATTCTATAGTGCTCCCACTCACTTCTTTGGAAATACAAGTTTCTCATAAACTTTGTATTAACCCAAAATCTTTGATCATCTCATCAAAGCGCACATTCCAACTCCGAGATGCTTACTCCAGTCCTTAGAAGGATTGCTGGAGCCAGCATACCTTTTAGCATCCTTAGGATCGACAAAAACTTTCTGATTGTATCACATACAACCTTTCCTTACGAAGACTGGTAAGGAAACTCGTTTTGACATCCATCTGCCAGATTTCATAAATGCAGCTAATGCTAACATGATTCCGACGGACTTAAGCATCGCTACGGATGAGAAAATCTCATCGTAGTCAACTCCTTGAACTTGTGAAAAACTCTTCGCCACAAGTCGAGCTTCATAGGCGGTGACATTACCGTCCACGTCCGTCTTCTTCTTAAAGATCCATTTATCTCAATGGCTTGCCGATCATCGGGCAAGTCCACCAAAGTCCATGCTTTGTTCTGATACATGGATCCTATGTCGGATTTCATGGCTTCTAACCATTTGTCAGAATATGAGCCCACCATCGCTTCCCCATAGCTCGTAAGTTCATTGTTGTCTAGCAACATGACCTTCAAGACAGGATTACTGTACCACTGTGAAGTAGTCCGCATCCTTGTCCCCCTACGAGGTACGGTAGTGACTTGATCCAAAACTTCATGATCACTATCATAAGCTTCGACTTCAATTGGTGTAGGCGCCACAAGAACAACTTCCTGTGCCCTGCTACACACTTGTTGAAGTGACGGTTCAATAACCTCATCAAGTCTCCACCATCCTCCCACTCAATTCTTTCAAGAGAAACTTTTCCTCGGGAAAGGACCTAATTCTAGAAACAATCCTTTTTGCTTCCGGAACTGAGACTGGAGGTATACCCAACTGTTTTGGGTATCCTATGAAGATGCATTTATCCGTTTTGGGTTCGAGCTTATCACGATGAAACTTTTCCACATAAGCGTCGCAGCCCCAAACTTTCAAGAAACGACAATTTAGGTTTCTCCAAACCATAGTTCAAATGGTGTCGTCTCAATGGAATTACGTGGTGGCCTATTAAAGTGAGTGTGGTTGTCTCTAATGCCTAACCCATGAACGATAGTGGTAATTCGATAAGAGACATCATGGTACGCACCATATCCAATAGGGTGCAACTATGATGTTCGGGCACACCATCACACTATGGTGTTCGAGCGGTATTTATTGTGAAACAATTTCCACAATGTCTCAATTGCGTGCCAAAGCTCATAACTCAGATACTCATCTCTATGATCATATCATAGACATTTTATCCTCTTGTCACGATGATCTTCAACTTCACTCTGAAATTACTTGAACCATTCAATAATCCAGACTTGTGTTTCATCAGGTAAATGCACTCAGTATCTACTAAAATCATCCGTGAAGTAAGAACATAACGATATTCACTGCATGCCTCAGCACTCATTGGACTGCACACATCAAAATGTGTTATTTCCAACAAGTTGCTATCTTGTTCCATCTTCTCGAAAACGAGGCTTTTCGGTCATTTTGCCCATGTGGTATGATTTGCATATCTCAAGTGATTCAAAATCAAGCGATTCCAATCGATCCATCTGCATGTTGTTTCTTCATGCGTATACACCAATAGACATGGTTCGCATGTCTCAAACTTTTCAAAAACGAGTGAGTCCAAAGATCCATCAACATGGAGCTTCTTCATGCATTTTATACCAATATGACTTATTTTGGCGATTGCCACAAGTAAGTGGTACCATCATTACTATCTTATATCTTTTGGCATGAAAATGTGTATTACTATGATCGAGATTCAATAAACCATTCCTTTAGGTGCAAGACCATTGAAGGTATTATTCAAATAAATAGAGTAACCATTATTCTCCTTAAATGAATAACCGTATTGCGATAGACATAATCCAATCATGTCTATGCTCAACGCAAACACCAAATGACAATTATTCTGGTTTAATACTAATCTTGATGGTAGAGGGAGCGTGCGATGTTTGATCACATCAAACTTGGAAACACTTCCAACACATATCGTCAGCTCACCTTTAGCTAGTCTCCGTTTATGCCGTAGCCTTTTATTTTGAGTTACTAACACTTAGCAACCGAACCGGTATCTAATACCCTGGTGGTACTAGGAGTACTAGTAAAGTACACAATAACTTAATGTATATCCAATATACTTCTATCGACCTTGCCAGCCTTCTCATCTACCAAGTATCTATGGTAATTCTGCTCCAGTGGCTGTTCCCCTTATTACAGAAGCACTTAGTCTCGGGTTTGGGTTCAACCTTGGGTTTCTTCATTAGAGCAGCAGCTAATTTGCTGTTTCATGAAGTATCCCTTCTTGCCCTTGCCCTTCTTGAAACTAGTGGTTTCACCAACCATCAACAATTGATGCTCCTTCTTGATTCCTACTTTCGCGGTGTCAAACATCGCGAATATCTCAAGGATCATCATATTTATCCTTGATTTGTTATAGTTCATCACAAAGCTCTAGCAGCTTGGTGGCAATGACTTTGGAGAAACATCACTTCTCTGGAAGATCAACTCCCACTCGATTCAAGTGATTATTGCACTCAGACAATCTGAGCACAAGCTCAACGATTGAGCTTTTCTCCCTTAGTTTGCAGGCTAAGAAAATCGTCGGAGGTCTTATACCTCTTGACGTGGGCACGAGCCTGAAATCCCAATTTCAGCCCTCGAAACATCTCATATGTTCCGCGACGTTTCAAAAAACGTCTTTGGTGCCTCAACTCTAAACCGTTTAACTGAACTACCACTTAGTTATCAAAACGTGTATGTCCGGTGTTCGCAACATCCACAGACGATGTTTGGGGTTCAGCACACTGAGCGGTGCATTAAGGACATAAGCTTTTTTCTGTCCGCATAATCGGTATTGTCAACTTTCAACTATATTTTCTCTAGGAACATATGTAAACAGTGGAACTAAAGCGCGAGCTTACGACATAATTTGCAAAGATTTTTTGATTATGTTCAGGATAATTAAGTTCATCTCATGAACTCCCACTCAGATAGACATCCCTCTAGTCATCTAAGTGATTACATGATCTGAGTCAACTAGGCCGTGTCTGATCATCACGTGAGACGGACTAGTCATCATCAGTGAACATCTTCATGTTGATCGTACCCTCCATACGACTCATGCTCGACCTTTCGGTCTCTTGTGTTCCGAGGCCATGTCTGTACATGCTAGGCTCGTCAAGTTAACCTAAGTGTTTCGCATGTGTAAATCTGGCTTACACCCGTTGTATGTGAACGTAAGAATCTATCACACCCTATCATCGCGTGGTGCTTCGAAACGATGAACTTTCGCAACGGTGCATAGTTAGGGGGAACACTTTCTTGAAATTTTAATGAGGGATCATCTTATTTACTACCGTCGTACTAAGCAAATGAGATGTATAAACATGACAAACATCACATGCAATCAAATAGTGACATGATATGGCCAATATCATTTTGCTCCTTTTGATCTCCATCTTCGGGGCTCCATGATCATCATCGTCACCGCATGACACCATGATCTCCATCATCGTGTCTCCATGAAGTTGTCTCGCCAACTTATTACTTCTACTACTATGGCTACCGGTTAGCAATAAAGTAAAGTAATTACATGGCGTTGTTCAATGACACGCAGGTCATACAATAAATAAAGACAACTCCTATGGCTCCTGCCGGTTGTCATACTCATCGACATGCAAGTAGTGATTCCTATTACAAGAACATGATCAATCTCATACATCACATATCATTTATCACATTCTTCTTGGCCATATCACATCACATAGCATACCCTACAAAAACAAGTTAGACGTCCTCTAATTGTTGTTTGCATGTTTTACGTGGCTGCTATGGGTTTCTAGCAAGAACGTTTCTTACCTACGCAAAACCACAACGTGATATGTCAATTGCTATTTACCCTTCATAATGACCCTTTTCATCGAATCCGATCCGACTAAAGTGGGAGGCGGCACCCGCTAGCCACCTTATGCAACAAGTGCATGTCGATCGGTGGAACTTTGTCTCACGTAAGTGTACGTGTAAGGTCGGTCCGGGCCGCTTCATCCCACAATGCCGCCGAATCAAGATTGGACTAGTAACGGTAAGCATATTGAACAAAATCAACGCCCACAACTACTTTGTGTTCTACTCGTGCAAAGAATCTACGCAATAAACCTGGCTCTGATACCACTGTTGGAGAACGTAGCAGAAATTCAAAATTTTCCTACGTGTCACCAAGATCAATCTATGGAGATTCTAGCAACAAGAGAGAGAGGAGAGTGCATCTACATACCCTTGTAGATTGCTAAGCGGAAGCGTTCAAGAGAACGGGGTTGAAGGAGTCGTACTCGTCGTGATCCAAATCACCGGAGATCCTAGTGCCGAACGGACGGCACCTCCGCTTCAACACACGTGACAGGCCGGTGACGTCTCCCATGCCTTGATCCAGCAAGGAGAGAGGGAGAGCTTGGGGAAGACTCCATCCAGCAGCAGCACAACAGCGTGGTGGTGGTGGAGGAGCGTGGCAATCCTGCAGGGCTTCGCCAAGCGCCGCGGGAGAGGAGGAAGGAGAGAGGTAGGGCTGCGCCAGGGAGAGGTGAAACTCATGTGTTGGCAGCCCTCAAGACCTCAACTATATTTAGGGGAGAGGGAGGGGGTGCACCCCCTCTAGGGTTTCCACCCCAAGGGGTGCGGCTGCCCCCAATCCCATCTAGGGTGGTGGCCAAGGGGGGGAGAGGGGGAAACTTGCCCCCCAAGCTAGGTGGGGCGCCCCTCCCCAAACCCTAGGCGCCTTGGGCCCTTGTGGGGGGGCGCACCAGCCCACCTGGGGCTGGTCCCGTCCCACACTTGGCCCATGCAGCCCTCCGGGGCTGGTGGCCCCACTTGGTGGACCCCCGGGACCCTCCCGGTGGTCCCGGTACGTTACCGATAAAACCCGAAACTTTTCCGGTGACCAAAACAGGACTTCCCATATATAAATCTTTACCTCCGGACCATTACAGAACTCCCGTGACGTCCGGGATCTCATCCGGGACTCCAAAAACATTCGGTAACCACATACAAACTTCTGTATAACCCTAAGCGTCATCAAACCTTAAGTGTGTAGACCCTACGGGTTCGGGAATCATGCTTGAACATGACCGAGACATTCTCCGGTCAGTAACCAACAGCGGGATCTGGATACCCATGTTGGCTCCCACATGTTCCACGATGATCTCATCGGACGAACCACGATGTCAAGGACTCAATCGATCCCGTATACAATTCCCTTTGTCTAACGGTATTGTACTTGCCCGAGATTCGATCGTCGGTATACCGATACCTTGTTCAATCTCGTTACCGTCAAGTCTCTTTACTCGTTCCGTAACACATCATCCCGTGATCAACCCCTTGGTCACATTGTGCACATTATGATGATGTCCTACCGAGTGGGCCCAGGGATACCTCTCCGTCACACGGAGTGACAAATCCCAGTCTCGATTCGTGCCAACCCAATGACACTTTTGGAGATACACAGTAGTGCACCTTTATAGCCACCCGATTACGTTGTGACGTTTGGTACACCCAAAGCATTCCTACGGTATCCGGGAGTTGCACAATCTCATGGTCTAAGGAAAAGATACTTGACATTTGAAAAGCATTAGCATACGAACTACACGATCTTTGTGCTAGGCTTAGGATTGGGTCTTGTCCATCACATCATTCTGCTAATGATGTGATCCCGTTATCAACGACATCCAATGTCCATGGTCAGGAAACTGTAACCATCTATTGATCGTGAGCTAGTCAACTAGAGGCTTACTAGGGACATGGTGTTGTCTATGTACCCACACATGTATCTGAGTTTCCTATCAATACAATTATAGCATGGATAATAAACGATTATCATGAACAAGGAAATATAATAATAACTAATTTATTATTGCCTCTAGGGCATATTTCCAACAGCCTGATTCTATTAGGTTTCCATAATAAACGCACAAACGTGACTCGGAGTAAGAACAAACTATGCCTCCGTGGGCTTGACGTCCATGCCTCTCCTTTTGACCGAGCCCACTGACTCATTCGGAATACAATCAGAAAACCTTTGTGCATGACTCTATATAATAGCACGCCATGCCTTTGAGGGCTGTATGCCCGTGCTTGTGACCCTTGACACTGAAACACAGACAACCACGGACGTCAACGCTTTTATCAAGAAAGAAGCGTGACATAATTCAGTACGAAACTACGGAACCGTGTTTGTATGGAATGCAAGTCCGTGCTCTTAAATACAAGGAAATAAGCTTTTAAAAACAACGTCTCTCTGATAGGCCAATCCGTGCCTCGTGCCTTGCAGAGTAAACGTCTGTGGCTGTGCGTAAGACAAAGGTTCATCTCCGTGGGCTAAACACCCGTGCATCTCCGTCTGATAGAGTCACAGGCTAGCGTGACTCTATGTAATACCACCGACCATGCCTTTGAGCGCTTCATGCCCGTGCCTGTAATCCGGAACACTGAATCAATGATGAGGCGGCTGTCGCGGGTTTCCGCTATAAACGCACGAACGTGACCTCGCATAAAACGCAAGCATGCCTGTCTGGGCTGCAATACCGTGCCTCTCCTGGTTATAGAGTCAACGGAATCATTTGGAACACAAAGAGACATGAACGTGACTCTGGATAATAACAGGTCAATGCGTTTGTGGGCCGGACAACCGTGCCTATGACCTGAAACACTAACACACAGAAAGTCTCCTTCATGCATAAAGGACCGTGACGCTACTAAACATCGAAAGTCGCCCTTGTGCATTGGAGTTAAAATCTTAAGACAAAAACAATTGTAACACGGACAGTCGGCTGTCACTCTGCAGCACTTAATGACAGTAACGTTGCACTGCAGAGAAGCATGGTGTATGTACAACCTGCTCTTGCTACTCCGATGGACGAACACGCCTCTATGGCATGCATGGCAGTGCTCCCCTATTCTAAAAGGTTGTGCCACGTTTCCTTCCTCAAACAGGAAAGAAATCATTTCAATATGTATTATTTTGCGGGGGAAATAATATCAATATTAATATTAATATTTTGCGGCGGTTGCTTTCTGCAATCGCCTCGGTTCCGTCCTAACCGACGCCCCCTGAAAACGCTTGTTCCAGTGCTATCTATAGCGCTTCATCTAATGAAAAGAGAGGAGTTCGATCATTTGTTTTTGTCGATCTTCAACAGATTCCTCCACTCCTCTCCCCTTCCTTCCCGATCCTATTTACGCTTAGCCGTCTTTCCAGATCCATGCGACAAATAGCGGCGCTCGCAGGCCGCGCGATCCCAGCAATGGAGACGGAGATGGAGGTTCACTCCGGTGCCCCGAGCACCAAGAGGGCGAGACTCGCGCCATCGGCGATGGCCTCCTCCGGTGGTTTGGAGGTAGCGGCTGGAAGTGGCGAGGGTGCGCCTACTGGATCCGAGGATCAAGAAGAGCAGTCTGGTCCGGACTGCATCAACGACCTCTCGGACGGTGTCCTCGGTGAGATCATCTCCTGTCTGTCCACTAAGGAAGGCTTTCGTACTCAAATCCTCGCACATCGTTGGTGCCCTGTTTGGCGTGCCGCTCCTCTGAATCTGGACTGCCGTGAGATCCATGTCCCACCTCTTTTTAACCCTCTAGAAACAGTTCATATCGAAATCATCAGTAGGGCCTCTGCGAACAACTAGGAGCTTGCTCGCATACGATACATCCGAACTTGGCATCAGGGAGAAACAGTTCCTGATGATGGTTCATCCCTTCCAGAGTCCATCTTCTCCAGCCATGTGGGAGTAGTTCTCTGCCTTTGTATACCGGCCTGCTACCTCCAATGCAGACCCTCTACTGTCCACGCGTGGCTTGAGTCCCCCAGATTGAACAATCTCCAGGTGCTTGAGTTTTACTACCTGTTTCCACGATTCGTGAAAAAAAACTGTCAAACTATCACACACATGCTCTTCATCTACGCCCTCACTACCGAAGTTCGTCTTTCGGTTTTCCTGTTCTCTGCGCACTGTCAGCTTCGCGTGTTGCCAGATACCAGACCATTATGTAGAGGTACTTGAACTACCACTGGTCAAGAGACTTTCGCTTGTTGAGGTTGATATATCAGACTTCTCGTTGCAAAGCATGATCAACTCTAGTTGCCCTGCACTCGAGTGCCTGCTGCTTGTTTGCAATAGAGAAAGGCATCGGATCACAATAAATTCACCTAACCTTGTAAGCATCGACATCCGTGGTGAGAAAGGAGAATTCATCATCGAGGATGCCCCTCACTTCAAAGGTTGATCCACGATCTCCAGAGCAATAACATGCAGGTATTCATCGTCTCTGCACCTAAACTGAAGACATTGGGCAAATTCAGGATCTCGCTTGGCTCCACAGGTCTTATGGTACTGACATTTCACAACAATTCCAGCTGCATTTCCTTGAGAAAGTAGTTTCATGTCATCCAACCTTTTGTTGTAATAATTTTATGTTTTATTTTCTATGTTATGTGAAGGGTTTGGCGACGGTCAGCCTATCTACAATGCAGCAATCTGTCAAAACCTTGTTTTTGGCCATGTCTTATGTAGTGGACATGGTCGTTCACTTGTTTAAGTGCCTTTCAAATCTGGAGAACTTGTTTGTTCAGGTGATAATTCTCACGCCCAATGAAAAGCTCATACCGTGCATAGTGCAACACTCCTTGCATCTCAAAAAGCTTGTCTTACATTTTGTTTGCAATGGATACACCCTATGCCTAGGCATGTTTTTTTATTATTATACATACATCCGTATCTAGGGAAGTGTTCGACGAACTGATTGGGACGTGGGTCATGGAATTTATTGTTCATTTTGTCCTTCAATAGACCTTGAGTATCTTTCAACCTTTATGCGTTTTTAGGGAGGAAACATTCCTGATGGTGCAAGAAATATTTGGCGTCGCAAGCACCGCGAGTTTCTCAAAGAACACATCATCTATTATATATAAAAAGTACTTGACGTGTTAACCAGAAAAATATAAATAACCTAGAAATTACCACAAAAATTAGAAACATCGTCCGTTAATTTAATAGACAAAATTTTTATAGCCATTGGATAAGATTGACGTTTAGAAAATTACCCACCAATGCCATTATAATTGTAGTACAACGAAATGTTTCGCTCCTTTCAGCCTAATTATTATATATATATATATATATATATATATATATATATATAATATAATAGTAGTACGACGTGCGCTCATTCAATCAAGATTAAAAAATAAGAGGATGTCCGTTGATCCAGTTTGAAAAGTAGGGCATGCGCTGATCAGTTAAAAAAAGGATGCAACTAGCTGGAACTAAAAACCTGTGCGCTGGTCTAATAAAATAACAGGACGCACACAAAAAAAAACAGTGCATGCGCTGATTTCAGTTTATATATTAAAAAGTACGTGGGCTGATCCAGTTGAAAATAAGACATGCGTTGAGCCCTATCTTTGCTATACCCATGCATGCATTAGTAAGAACAAGAAACGTGTGCATGTGTGCTCTGGATATATGCATGCATGCATGCCTTGCTTGCTATATACATGCATGTATTTAGCTGGAAAAAAAGACGTTCATCCATGCACGTAATATATGCATTCATGCAGGGCGTGTGTACATTGTCTGTTAAAAAAATGTCTGACGGCAAGTCCTTAATATTCGGTGGCCATGATTAATTTCTGTAGCGAAGAGGTCGCATGGCCATGACTAATTTCTGTAGGTCGTCCCTTCCTGGACGAGCAGTTCATTGGCGGCTTCATGATCGAGGTAGAGTTACATGAACATGGAAATTTCTTGAGTTCCTCACTTCGCGGATGAGCAGTTCGTTCCTTGCAATCAGGGGGAGTACTTGGTACTGTACATCACTCGATTTTACTTCTGTTGTGTATTGGATATGATTTCATCATTGCTGGTACAGAATCATACTTCGCCCATAGAACCTTTGCTGAACAATGTTGGGACCTCTTCTATCTTTCCGAGAAGGATGCCCATGGATCCATCAAATTTCCATCTGAGCATATGTGGTCAAAATTTCCAAATATGTGGTCAATTTACGGCACCCATCTATTGTTTCTGGTTTGATGGATCACGTTTGGGCCTTGGCTTCATTGGTAAATATCAAGTTTCACCACTTGGTATCATTGATTAATAAGGAACATTTTTTAAAATTTATAAAATGTTACAAACTAATTTTCAAGAAAAACAGGTTCAAGCTATATATCTGATGACTAATGGTCGTATGATATGTGGCATCAAGAAATGAAATCTACTACTAGACAAAAATAATAGAAGATATATATTTGAGTACAAAAACAAAGTAGAAAACAACTAATTGTCTGGTGCAGAAATATAGTCATAGGTCATAACATTCATATCTATTGCATATTAAAGACACCATTTTTTGTGCTAAACACTCATTTTCCTCACCACGAATAAGTGGTTTATCTAAAAAGACCACAAAGACCCCACAATATAAACTTTGGTGCTGTTTTTTTACATCACATGATAACCGCTGAGTAGCTCATGATCTGAACACTAGCTTATACGCTAAAGGTGATTTAAGACAATTCCTGAATATCTTTTAACTACCATACTATCATGTATATTTTTTACTCATATAAAAGGAGCATTTATGGGAATCGGCTATAAAAATTTGCAGGAGAGGTAACACCATAAAGATTCTTATAGTAAAGATTATCTAATGTATTGCCCAAGTTTATGAGAACACTTATGGATGGTTTATGAGAAAACTTATGGATGTTCTGACACAGTATGCAAATCAACAACCTTAAATTGTGAACTAAAAATGATTATATCCAACGGAATTCTCATACAACTTACGCTTCCTGGAATGCCAAATGACAACCTAAAACCCTATGTCCTATGTAGTATCAACCAAAGTGATGAGTTATGCCATGATACAAGGATGATGATTATTGAACTTTGAAGGATATTCATCAAAGCAATTGTAATAACTACAACACATGTGAGATAATAGATACATATTCCAAGATAATCATGTCACCAACTGAATCACTATGGCCCTATCTTCTAAAAATAGGGAGATGACATCTAATAATAGTGTGCCGTACTATGACAACCAATAGTAGCCAGTGCAATCTCTAAAGAAGGCGGGACTATATCTACCTAAACAAGTTTACCACATGGAAAACTATGCATAGCATTCTCAAGAGTCGCAAAAATGGATTGACTGTGCATAATGCTAAATGAGAAGATAGCAATGATGATGAATTCGTCAAGTAATTAGTCTATAAATAATTTTTACAAAGGTATGACAAGAAAATACACTTTTTACATGGAAATTTTCAAACAGATGATGCGAATGTCATATTAGTCAAGCATAAGTACATGGAAATTTAGTTCATGACAAAAAAATTCAAATTTAAAGATGGCTCATCTTTTCTCACAAAAAAGAAGACTAACGTGTATAGGCTAACATGATTGTTACGGACTATATGTAATGATGGATATGGCCTGCTACTTATTAAAAATATCGAAAACAATAATCAACACTAGATGGAGATCACACAAAAGAAAAGAGTGTATGCTTTAGACACATCCGAGCTTGTAGTTCAACAAGGATAAAAGAATTAGACCCTTTCAAGCAACAACAACAATAGCTGGAAGAATACGGCGTCGAAGTCAGGCTACCAATTTCGATGATGAAAATGATTTCTTGAGCTGCACACAACGATCCATTGTCAACCCTTCACTGAAGAAAACTTCAAATATGCATAACCAGAACATATGTGATTAGTGAAATCAAATTTAAAGTTGGTTCTAATTTTCCTTTAGGGAAATAAATAATATCTTATCATGATAAAAGCGTAAAATCTTAAGAACTCAACTTTGCATTCTGAAATGATGAATGAATGCCATATATGTTCTTAAATGAGAAAACCAAACACACCTAAGACCAAACTATGTTATCAAAAGTATTATATTTACAATATCATCATATTTAGTCCCAATTTGTCTTTTAAAACTGAATAATATGTCTCATTATTAAACTTTCTAAAGTTCTAGCCCGCGCATCGAGCGTGCCACTTTGCTAGTTCATTTAAAGACAGTAACGCTGGAAGATTATGAAAAGAGCGGGAAGAACACTGAGTTTGTGAGGTTCTTTATTCTGAATGCAACGGAGCTAGAGACCATGAGGATTAAGTTTCGCTTTCCCTCAGACTTCACGCAAGAATTTTACGAACAGCAACAGAAGTTGTTCCTGTGGGAGAATAAAGCTTCCAAACACGCCCATCTGAAGTTATCAGCATGCTGCAATCATCTTTGCTTGGCTTTGAAACGCAGGCGTGTTGAATGCCTGGATTTGTCAGATCCGTTTAGTTGTGCCTGCTGGACACAAGGCTGAAGTTAGTTCCTCAAGCTAGTACAGTTAGATGATGTTGCACCAATCTGAGACCGTTTTATGTCTAAACATGACCAAACAATCCATTCTCCTTTTGCACCGTTTTGTAAGCTTGTTATAACAATGCTTTTGTGCTATGCACCCGCTGTTCTGAAAATTTGATAGTTTATGTCACTATCGCGATGCTACAAAAACATTCGTGTGCGGTAGTCGACCAGGGAACAAAAACATTTGGAAGAGAAGAGGCACTGCCTTGCCTGTTCTGCAAGGAACGTGCGTCTAGTGCATGAGAGCCAGTGCGTCTGCAGTGACCGGACGGCACTGCCTCCTTTGGTGGCAGACTGTACGTGCACATGGTCGTGGCTCTGCTTAATCTCAAACCATGCTCCCAGCAACCTCAGATTGTACGTGCCTTTCATGTAAACGCATGTCCGTGAACGAGTTTATGTCTGAGTACAAACTATCGAGTCACGGAGGCACAGATGTGCGTCTGCATCAGGAGTAAGCACGACTCTGTAGATTGTAGATTTTATGTGTGTCAGCGCTAGTGCGGTGCTTCTGTCTCACATAGGACTGTGCCTTTGACAAGTCAGTGCCAGGTTATCAGAGGCATGGTTCCGCATGCCTGCCAAAGCGACATATGTGCCTTGCTAAATTACAGTAACCCATGCCTCATTGAACGATGCAAGACGAAATATTGCTGGATGCGCCTCGCTAGCAGCACGTTTCTTTGAAATATAAAATATTCAGGAGATCAATATTTGATGTGCGTAGACCGTCACACACCCTCTGAGAGATTGCAAAAAATGAGATACATGCCTTTAGTCAAGTAACCATGTCCAAGCATAAACTTATACTAGACGAGTATCCCTTGCAACATTTCGAAAGAAGGCAACTATTAATGATCATTCTTCGAGGATTGCCTTTATCATGAGGAGGTCATCAGTGTTCGCAAACCCTTGCCCCAAAAGATTACATATGACGCTTTGCATCTTGATTCTATTCTCCTTCAGCTTATGCACCTCCTCCTTCAGAAAATCCCTGTCCAGCTTAATATCACCCTTGTCGTCCTTAAGATTATGAATGGCACTTGTGAGAGACCTCTGAATGCGCTTGACGTCTTTATCAATGATACCCATTTGCTTCTTCTGCCTGTCAATCTTCATGGTAGTTACATTACTTATTTCCACAGCTGCAAGAGATTCTCGAGCTTAAGGTTCACTTGTTCAATATCCATTTTAAGCCTGCTTATCTCTTCATCCTTTGCTTGCAACATCCCCCAGAGCTTGAGTAGGCACCTCTGCATAATGACAGGCCATGGGCGGTCAACCCATTCGACGACTCCACAGTTCACGCCTCTCTGCGAACAAAAGGAACAAAATAAACAGAGACTATTAATACAGTGCTGCACGAGCTCTGGAATATAATAAAGTTCACATATACTTGCTTCATAACCTCATTCAACTAACTATGAACCGTGTTTGTGCAACGTGGCGCGTCAATGGTTAGGTACCCACAACACTAATTATGGTACTTCGCCCACCCTGTCCATGGAGTTATTTCATAATTGTACTTAGTTTCTTTTAAGCCAGCTTCAATTAATCTGGAGCTACCTCTGCAGTCAAGTTATTTAGAGATTTTATTTGAATAATATACTACCAATAAACAGAAGTCCCATTTGTAAACAAACATGAGAGTGTCTAGATCACTTCTTTTGTTTTCAGTGATGTAAAATAAGTAGTGACCTTTACCCTTTTATGTAAAGTAAAAGGACTACACAATGTTTTCTAGAATCAACCGGAAAACACAAGAAGAAATAAGTCTTCTTTGGAAGACTACAAGTCCTATATACAAACAGTTTGACTCAATAGGAAAGTAGCTCGGATTTTCGAAAGTGACTAACTTTCATATCACAGCCGTAGAACCTCCTCCCCGTGTCACTTCCTTCAAAAGCCACACACCTGAGAGGCTTGGTATCGTGGAGAACGCAGTAGGGAGGACGGCCGAGCTCTTTGCCACAGAAATAATGGTCCTGGATGGTATCAGGGTTCTCCTACAAGGACACATGAATGTTTATAGCTCAGATCTTTTGTTTGGAAAACAAACCCCAGTTCAATGCTCCGCATGTAGTAGGAAATCACCTACATAGAAATCAAAGTCCAGCTCAAGGAAGTTCACGCCTTCCTTCCTCCCCTCTTGTCCGAACTTTTGTGTCGACATGGCCCGGAGGATGTGAGCAGATGTGATGTCGTAGGCGGCGTCGAATTCGAGAGGAGAGAGAGAGATAGAGAGGTAGAGAGAGAGAGAGAGAGGGAAGAGATACAGTGAGAGCGAGAGGACTTCAACATGGTCCGGCTCGACCAAATACTCCACCTACTCGCCAGACCCACCAACCACCACTCACCTCCCCCGTCCCTTTTTTTGCGCTGGGATGGCAAGGAGCCATTTACTATTGTCAGTACTAGTTTCAGCTTTGGCGAGCGAGTACAAAAAATTACTCCCTCTCCATAATTACTCCATAAATACATCATTTTGTTCGTCTTCTCTCCCGAGTCACTTGCTCTTCCGCTCCCCTTCTTCTCTTGTTCCTTCCGTCTTTCTTGCTTCGTCTTCCTCACTCTACAGTCCACATATATGGATCTACGATTCACCCACTTGCTTTGAAATACAGTAAGTTTTTTCCCCTCTGCTTAATACTTACGCGTTGCGCACTGTGTTTTTTTAGATGTATTCTTGTTTTATGTTACCCTTTTAATCTTAGTTTTTGTGTTAATATCTTACCTCTTTTAAGAGGTTCTATAGGGCAATAATCTTGGAGGGCAACAGTTGATTTTTTTCAGTTAGTTCGCTCCAAGCTTGTAGATTTGAGGAGGTCTGTGCGTGTTTTTTCAATTTTTTTACAGAGACACTAACATCGAGGGATATCACTGTAGCAGCATTCGGTCAGCTCTATCTTACTTGTTGAAACAAGAGTGTATTAGTGATATACAGTCCTTTAATTCTTTGTGCCATTAGCGGAGTGTTGAAACAATTTTTTTTTAATAATTAATGAACCTGAGTCTTATATATTGTTACATCTCGCAGATAAAGATGGCATGTGATGTTTGCAGGAACCTCAACTGTCCCGGTGTTGAATCTGATGTTGCTCAATCTTTCTTGATTGTGTCTTTGCCTCGTTCTTATGAGTCATGCCTGGTAAGTTATCTTTATTCCGCAGTCAGCAACCACACGTATTCCTTCGGAGCGAACTATACTGCGCATGCTTGTTTTTATTTTATAGGCCTTGATGTAATGTAATTAGAAGTTCAATTGTTTTGTATAGGTTTAATTAAATGTCATAGATGGTGCCTGTGCCCGTGCCTGAAAGCCAGGAAATTTCAAGGAAAAAAACACTTTCATGCATTTTTTTCTGAAAATCAGTAAAACATTTATTTACCTTTGTCTTAATTTTACTTTTATGCAGTATGTCCCATGCTACTACCGGAACCAGGTCCTTTCTTTGATCTCTTTATGGAAAGATGAAGCTTTCGAGGATGGTTTTGAAGACGAAGATTTTGACCTTGTGTTCGACACTACCGGGAAATTGTCTTACAAGATTAAGTTTACAGATTGCAACCACATGTCTAAGTTTCATGGACCTGGATGGGAAAAGTTGATACATGACTATGATCTGTTTTATGGTGATATTATAAAATTGGATTTGCAAGCTGACGATTTCTTCTTTCTGATTGACTTGATGTTGGGTGAATCTCGAGGAGGTCACAAAGCGTTTCCCAAACCTTCCGTTGGTACGTTCTGATCGCTTATCAATATTTGTTCTGGTTTAACATTTATCTATTATAATTTTACTGTGGCATGCCGTTGATATCTATGTGCTTAATCTCTGTGATATAATGTATTAAATATTTCTTTGTACTCACAATGTAGTTTAAAAATGTAATTTCCCTTTTAAAAGCCAATATTCGTTTATTTTAGTTTTAACTGCTCTATTCATTGCTTCACACATTGTGGCTAATACATGGTTGTACTTATTTAGCCCTCGAAGGCCTCAGTTTATCAGAAAGGAGCTACATAGACGAGACAGTCTACACCCGGGGCATAAAAATTTCCTAAATCGACATGGCTTGCATGATTAAACTAGTCCTAAATGCTAAACACATCCATGCCATTACCTTTGTGCACCGTCTATGTTTCACCAACGTTCACACAGACTGTTTGGTACGTCGTTGTTTCTTTCTCTAAAGCACAGTCAACATGCGTGTCTTCGTAATCTAATGCCAGAATAATTTGTTATTGTGTAGAAAATCCCAGCTATTGTTACCAATGATCTTAGGATGAAGCTTGGATATTTGCCTCTCAAGGGCAGCATCAGGCTTGTTCAAATTTTCAGCAGCATTCATTTGCCTGGCACCTACTGTATACAAAAGATGGAAGGATAGCGATCACCGGGATTTCTGCTTTTGCAAATGCAGCCAGGCTGACAGTTGATTGCATTGTACTCATCGATGTCGAGTGGCTGCTTGTCTTGTGCGGGAGGACTCGCTCTCACTTGTGATCACCGGTCTTTAGACCACATAAATTTGAACTACTATGGTATTAAGTTAAGTATCGTACGTGTGTTATTTCAAACTATGAGTGCAGTTGAAATCCTCGTAGTGCATACCTAATAGAACTTATCAGTTGAAATTCTTATTCAGACTATGGTACTGAAAGCAGATGCGATCCTAAACGTGGTTGTTGTCGCTGTTGTTGTTGTTCTGGTTGTTGTTGTTGTTGTTGTTGTTGTTGTTGTTGTTGTTGTTGTTGTTGTTGTTGTTGTTGTGGGTGTGTCTATTGGTTCGACATGTTTGCTCAGAGAGGCACTTGAACTTAGTGCAGGTTCAGTCCTGTGGTAAGAAGACTCATGGTCATGCCTCTGTGCTTTGATTAACTTAGCTGACTTTGTGCAGTAAGAGAGGCACAACCGTGAAGTTAGTGAAGGCACGGTCATGTAGTATAAGAGGGTACGGTCGTCCCTCCCAGTTGTAATTATTTTAGCTGAGTCCTGTCCTCAGATAGGCACGTTGGTCGAGCAAGCGGAGGCACGGTGCCATATTAGGAAGAAGACTTGCGGTCGTGCGTCCCATGTCAAAAAGAAGAGCTGCGATCGCCCGTCCGTGTTCAGTTTGTTTGTAGTGACACGCTGCTCGGAGAGGCATGTGCGTCAATCAAGTGGAGGCATGGAGTCCGACTTGTTGCCACTGTCCGATGTCACTGTTCTCGCAGCGACATCACTTAAAAATTCTGATAAATGGTGTTTTCCAACACCTCCATCCTCCAAACCGTCTTTCCAGATCCACCGCACCCGTCGCTCCTAGATGGAGTCCGATGCTTCTCGTACCAAGAGGGCAAGGCTCGTGCCACCGACGATGCATTCCGCTGGGTGTTTGGCGGTACCGGCGGGGACCGGTGAGGGTCCGCCCACCGGATCTGAGGAGCACGGGAAAAAAACTCGTCCAGACCGCATCAGCGATCTCCCGGACGTCATCCTAGGTGAGATCATCTCTCGTCTCCCCATCAGGGATAGCATCCGTACTCGCATCCTCGCTCGTCGATGGCGTCCTTTATGGCCCACCTCTCCTCTGAATCTCAACTACCGTGAGATCCCTGCCGCTCGTCTATTTAAGCCTCTAGAAATAGTTCATATCGAGAAAATCTCCGTGGCGCCTCCTACCTGGGAGCTCGCCCGTGAAAGGCACTTCGGAACTCGGTGCCCTCGCAAATCTGGCACTAACGATACGACCCTCCGGGAGCCATCCTCTCCGCCCATGGGGGCGCAGTTCATCGTCTCTGCATACCGGCGTGCTACCTCCAGTCCAGACCCTCCGCGTCGACACCTGGCTGAAATCATCCAAACTGAACAATCTCCAGGTGCTTGAGTTCTATTACACGTTCCCAGATTTCGTGAGAGAGTGTGTCGTACGACCACTCACAAAACCATCATCCGCGCCTTTTGCACCGACGTCCTTCTCTCGCTTTGCATCCTCCCTACACACCGCCACCTTTGCTCTTTGCCAAATACCAGATAGTTACGTTCAGCCTCTTAAACTACCACTACTCAAGAGACTTTCACTTGTGGACGTTGGTATATCAGACATCTCGCTTGAAAGCATCATCCAATCTAGTTGCCCCGCACTCCGGTGCCTTCTGCTTACTTGGAATATGGAAAGCCGTTGCATACGAATAAACTCACGTAACCTTGGAAGCATTGGAATTCGCTGTGGACATGGCGAACTTGTTATAGAGGATGCCCCGTCACTTTAGCGGTTGCTTAACGATATTATCAGTAGCAACTTGCAGATAACTGTCATGTCTGCACCTAAACTAGAGACTGTGGGCAAATTCCATGATTTTTTCTCTGAATCCAAGGTCACGCGTAACCCTATAGTTATCCAGGTACCTAGTTTTCAGCTGCATTTGTCCGAGTAAACAAATTTCATGTAATAGAACCTTTTGTTCGATTTTTAAAATCGTTGTGCGTGCACCATACAGGGTTTGCCGGTAGTCAGCTTGTCAACAATGCTTCAAACGGTCAAGACTTTGCTCGTCAAGGTGTGTTTTGAAGTGGACGTTGCCGTTTCCCTGATGCAATGCTTTCGAAGCCTTGAGAACTTGTTTATCGAGGTGATGATTCTCACACACATTGAAAACCCATAACATGCATACTGTACTACTTCTACTGTATGTCTTAAAAAGCTTGTCTTACATTCGTCTGTAAATTGATACACCCGTGGCTAGACATGTTTTAGTATTACATACACCCGTATGTACAAAAAAACAATAAATACTTTACACTGGATGCTCTTTTGACAGAATCTCTGTTTTTAGAGCTTAAGTATTTTCATTCTTCATTTACATCTAGGGAGGACTCTGTTGCGGAGAAACAAATACATGGCGTCGTAAGCACCGACCGTTTGTCAAACGAGATGACTTCAGTTTGAAGACAGTAACGCTGGATGACTATGAACCCTTCTTGGTAAACATTGAATTTGTGAGATTCCTTGTTCTGAGTGCAAGCAAGCTTGAGACCATGAGGCTTAACTACCGTTTCGATCAAGACTTCACGGAAGAATTTTACGAAAAGCATCAAAAGAAACTTCCGTGGCACAAAAAGGCTTCTGAGCGTGCTCGCCTTATATTGTCAGGAGCATGCAAGCACCTGTACTTTTATTTAAAACTCACGCGTGCTGAATACTTAGATTTGACGGACCCATTCAGCTGTGACTGCTGAACACAAAGCTGGAGTAAGTTGCTCAAGGTTGCAGGTTTATATGTTGTTGTGCCCTTTTGAACGTGCGTTTTGTCTAAACACGAACAGACAACTCTTGTAGTATTTTGTACCGTCTGTAAGCTTGCCATAACAATCCTTGACCAAAAAGTGTTGTGACTGTGCAAATGAAAGTGTCGTGACTGTGCAAACATCTGTGCCTTCAAGCACATTGAATGTTTCAGCGGAAAGATTCTGAGTATTTTACCGGCACGACACTGACTCTTTATTAGTACAGTACCATGTTCCCACTGATAATGAACTCGTCGGTAGGAACCTTTCCAATACCGAAGCAAGTTCGTGATAAGTAGGCCAATAAAACCATGTGTCTCGTGACATGACGGTTGTTCTTCGTCTTGAGTTCAGACTTTCTCTAGAAACTTCACAATCGTGATTTTCTAACTGAGTACCAAGAAGGTTGGTACACGTACATGTAGAGGCCTTACTTCGGTGCCTTCTGCGCACACTTTTCTGCACCCAGAGAGGGTTTACGTTGAGCCAGGCCTGGAGAAACGCCACGCACGTGCGTGTAGTGGCTCCCCAACAGTGCCTCCGGCGCCCGCCTGCATCTATGTGCCTCACGTCACATAAGTCGTGACTACTGGGTTCACACTCGTGCCTAAGAGGCTTCATTACCATGCCTCCGGTGTTTCAATACACATGCCTCACATGACACTTGCCATGACCGTTGTGGTTGCAGAGAATACACGCCCGTGCCTCCGGAGCTGAGTATTCGGATCCATGCCCCTGCCACCGTCATTTTGTGCATTCAGAGGGTTGACAATCGTACGTGCCTGTAGAGGCTAGACTTCGGTGTCTCCGGAGCCTGCACCCTTGTGCCTCACGTGCCACGAGACGTGGCTTTTACGTTCCCTGCACCCTTGTGCCTCATGTGCCACGAGACATGGCTTTTACGTTCCCCTGGAGACACACGGGACGTGGATCCACAGACTCCACAACCATGTCTCTTCAACTGAGAGTTCGCAGCCATGCCTCTGCCACCACACTTTTGTGCATCCAGGGAGTTGATACCTATGACTGTAGAGGCTTCAATGGGGTCGGTGCCTGCAGAGACTGCAATTAGGTGCCTCCAGCGCCTGCACGCACGTTCCTCACATGACACTTCCCACCGTGTCATGGCTCTTTAACTGAGTATGCCGACCCAGAGAAGGTTACTGACTTCGGCGCCTTCTGCGCACACTTTTCTGCACCCAGAGAGGGTTTATATATGCTGAGCCAGGCCTGGAGAAACGCCACGCCCGTGCGTGTAGTGGCTCCCCAACAGTGCCTCCGGTGCCTGCATCTACGGGCCTCACGTCACATAAGCCGTGACTGTTAGGTGCCCGTGGAACCAGACGCCCGCGGGTCCAGAGAGCTCACAACGGTGTCTCTCAAGCAGAGCATTCTCACCACAGTTTTGTATATCCTTTATGGTTGACACTCGTGCCTAAGAGGCTTCTTTTCCGTGCCTCCGGTGTTTCAATACACGTGCCCCACGTGACACTTGCCGTGACCATTGTGGTTGCAGAGAATACACACCCGTGCCTCCATAGCCGAGTATTCGGATCCATGCCTCTGCCACCATAATTTTGTGCATCCACATGGTTGACAATCGTACGTGCCTGTAGAGGCTAGACTTCGGTGCCTCCGGAGCCTGCACCCTTGTGCCTCACGTGCCACGAGACGTGGCTTTTACGTTCCCCTGAAGACACACAGGACGTGGATCCAGAGACTCCACAACCGTGTCTTTTCAACTGAGAGTTCGCAGCCATGCCTCTGCCACCACACTTTTGTGCATCCAGGGAGTTGATACCTATGTCTCTAGAGGCTTCAATGGGGTCGGTGCCTGCACATACTGCAATTAGGTGCCTCCATCGCCTGCACGCACGTCCCTCACACGACACTTGCCATCGTGTCGTGGCTCTTTAACTGAGTATGCCGACCCAGAGAAGCTTACTGACTTCGGCGCCTTTTGCGCACACTTTTCTGCACCCAGAGAGGGTTTATGCTGAGCCAGGCCTGGAGAAACGCCACGCCCGTGCGTGTAGTGGCTCCCCAACAGTGCCTCCGGCGCCTGCATCTACGTGCCTCACGTCACATAAGCCGTGACTGTTAGGTGCCCGTGGAACCAGACGCCCGCGGGTCCAGAGAGCTCACAACGGTGTCTCTCGAGCAGAGCATTCTCACCACAGTTTTGTATATCCATTTCGGTTGACACTCGTGCCTAAGAGGCTTCATTTCCGTGCCTCCGGTGTTTCAATACAAGTGCCTCACATGACACTTGCCGTGACCGTTGTGGTTGTAGAGAATACACACCCGTACCTCCATAGCTGAGTATTCGGATCCATGCCTCTGCCACCATAATTTTGTGCATGCACATCGTTGACAATCGTACGTGCCTGTAGAGGCTAGACTTCGGTGCCTCCGGAGCCTACACACTTGTGCCTCACGTGCCACGAGCCGTGGCTTTTATGTTCCCCTAAAGACACACAGGACGTGGATCCAGAGACTCCACAACCGTGTCTTTTCAACTGAGAGTTCGCAGCCATGCCTCTGCCACCACACTTCTGTGCATCCAGGGAGTTGATACCTATGTCTGTAGAGGCTTCAATGGGGTCGGTGCCTGCACAGACTACAATTAGGTGCCTCCAGCGCCTGCACGCACATGCCTCACATGACACTTGCCACCGTGTCATGGCTCCACACCACCGTGTCTCTACAGACCACACAACCGTGCGTCCTTAACTGAGCATGCCGAACCTTGGCTCTGCCACCAAACTTCTCTTGTATCCGGACGGTTGATAGCCGTGCCTCATCTAGACACACGCCTGTCGAAGCCGTGACTATTCCACCACGTCTGTCGAAATCTTATAGATTAGGTACGTATATATATATTGTCGTCTTTGTGAATCGTAAAACCCTAGCCCTCTTCCCAGATCCACCGCACAGGGAGCTGCAACGGAGGCGGCACGAGCTCGGCAATGGAGATGAGGAAGTGTGCCTCTAGCAACAAGAAGACGAGGTTCGCGGCTGTACCTGTGCCCTCTAAGATCGTTAAGAGGAGCGACCATGGCCCGCCCACTGGATCCGAGAACCATGTTGAGTCTGGTCCGGACCGCATCAGCGATCTCCCGGATGCCATCCTCGGCGAGATCATATCTCGTCTGCCCATAAAGGAAGGCATGCACACACAAGTGCTCGCAGCTCGGTGGCGCCGCATATGGCGCACCGCACCACTCGACATCGACTTCCGTGTGATCCTTGATACTCGTTCTACGAGATCTCTGGAAAAACTTTGTTGCCAAATCATCCGCGTTCTCCCGGGCAAGCAAATCGTCCAGGAAACATACCTCGGAACTCAATGCCGACATCTTAGTTGCAACTGTCGCGGAGAATCTGTCGCCGATGGCTTCAGTCTTCCTGTATCTGTCCTCTCCGATCACGAGGGCCCGATTCGCCGCCTCTTCATCCCCACAAGCTACCTCCAGTGCCAACCTTGTGGCGTCGATGAGTTGTTCCTGTCTCGGAATTTGGACCAACTCCAGGTTTTAGAGTTCTATCATATATTCCAAAATTTCTTCTATACAGGGCCATCAGCAGGCAGAATCCCTTCTTCTATGCCGTCGCCACCGGCATCCATCTCTAGATTTCACTCGTCTCTCCGCACGGTCATCTTTGCCATGTGCAAACTAGAAGACAATCTAGTAGAAATGATTTGCCTCCCACTTCTCAGGAGACTTCCGCTGGTGGAGGTTTATATATTGGATGTCTCCTTGCGGAAGTTCATCCACCACGATTGCCTTGCCCTGCAGTGCCTGCTGCTTGTTTGCAACAAGAAATTCAGCTGTCTACGAATAAACTCAGCTAGGCTTGTAAGCATTGGCATTCGTTCCGACGGAGGAAAACTGATCATTGAGGATGCGCCTTGCCTCCGGAGACTGCTACATGATTCTGTAGATGCACAACTACAAATAACAGTTGTGTCTGCGCCTGTGTTGGACACACTGGGAAAAAATTCTGAATTTCCCAACGAAACAAATATCGTCATTGGTCCTACAGTTATTCAGGTACTGCCTCTGCATGTTACTTTGATCTACGTTATTCAAAAGCACTTGAGATTCACATCCATGAGCTAATAATATCTCGTTATGTGCTCAATGAAGGGTCTCTGCATAAGTAGCCTACACACGGTGCTGGATTCTGTCAAGACCTTGTTTATCTCACAGACATGCTTTAATCTGGATGAGATTGTTGACTTGCTGCGATTCTTTCAATGCTTGCAAAACCTGTTTATCGAGGTGATGATTTCACACATGTTGAAAGCCCACGCACAATATACATAATATACTGGCACTAACTGCTCAGTTTGCTCGTCATGTGTGTTTAGGGGGGAGGATGGGATCAAAGAGGTATAACAAATGAATGTCACCAAAAGCAGTTGGTGTTTCTCAATAATCACAACATTTGTTTGAGGACATTAACGCTGGAAGACTATGAAGTCACAGATGCAAACACTTCATTTGTGACATTCTTTATTCTCAATGCTAGGATGCTACTGACAATCAGGCTTAAGTTTGGCCTGCGCAGAGATTTCACTCGTGAATTTTACAAACGGCAAGAAGAGGCACTTCAGATGGACAAAAGGGCTTCTAATTGTGCCAAGCTTAAATTAACAACAACTTGCAAGCATATGCACATGGATTCAATAAACACAGGTGTTGAATATCTGGATTTTCCAGATCCATTCAACTGTGGATGCTGAAAACAGGTCTGGAGAGATGTACTTGCTATATTGAATGAGTGCATTGTGTAAACATGGTCAAACGGTTCTCACTCATTTTGCACCGTACTGTCTGTAAGCTTTTTTTTAGGAAGTAAACTCATATTTTTAAAATTAGGGATATAAACATTTATGCTTTCAGTTTTCAATATCGATCATATGTTTCTGGACCCATTGATAAAAGAAATCAGCTCGCACAGATGCTCAAAAATCAAACTAGTATCCTCTTGTTTATCTCAGTTATTTGCCATGAAATTCTGTCTTTTAAAAGCAACATGCGTCGACTGCAAACCTGCAACTGCTGCAACTGCGCCTCTCCGAAGGACGTCCGTGCACCCCACAGGAAACGAACCGGCATCGAGAGGTTGTGAAAATCATACATCCGTGCGAACGCGTCACTGAAAACATTTGGAATGCTGTGATAATGACTTAAGGTCAGCAACGAACCTCCAATCACTTTTTAGATGCTGGGTTCCCATTCTCACTATCATATTGAACAAAAGTCATGCATCCGAAGAATTCGTCAAAGCAAAAGATTACGTGCCCCTTTTAATTACAGGCACTGTGTCCCTCCGAGAGGCCGTGCCAGAAATTAACAATTCAGAAAACACTAGCACGGTCTTGCGTCATTTGAACATACACCCGTGCCTCTCTTAGTGAACAAGCAGCTTAAAATGTTGCGAGAACAGAGGCACTTCAGTGCATTTTCTCCTCGGAGAACTGTGCGCACCGTGGCTTCACTCCCCTGTCCCTCGGAGTGGCCGTGTCATGCAAAAACAACTAGGAGAACACAAAATACGTCTGTGCGTCGTGCGCATGTACAACCGTGCGTCAACTGTTTAAAGATCGCGCGTCTGTCAATGAACATGTCACTGAGAACATTTAGAATACAGAGGCCTTTCCGTGCGTCTCATTCTTATCCTTACATGACGATGCACACCGTGGCTTCACGTCCCTGTCCCTCCAAGAGACCGTGATAGAGAAAAATACTTCGGAAAACAGAAGCATGGTCGTGCATCATGGACGTGCCTTATTTGCATGTAAGTCCGTGCGTGTTGGTGCCGTCCATGCGTGCCTCTATGCTCATAATAAGCCAATAGTCTTGTCTTTGCCGTTGTACAGTAGCCCCATGTCAGTGAGCAGGCGCGTATTATAAGTGTCTGTTCTGTTTTGTGCCAACCCAGACTGCCCCCTCCCACTCACCCGCTGTAGAGTTCATCGTCTCTTCTCTCTCGATTCTCCCTCTAGATCTAGGGTTAGTCCATTTTCTCTTAATTTCTATGTGAATTTTTTGCTACGATCCGTTTTCCTCTCTGTTCGTTTCGTCTCTCTGTGTTTGAAAGCGACACATCTACGCTGTTATGCTAGGAATTGCATGGAAAATCGTTGTGATCTAAACCAAATCCGCGCAGTACGAGGCCGAACCTGTACACGACCCGTGCCTCTTAGGGGTGGGGTTGATTGGGAGTCGGCGTTTGTGCTTGAGAACGCTACGAGCTGCAGCGACCTGCGGCGTCCAAGTCCCAGGTGAGCGATGAACTTCGCCGAGGGAGGTTGGTAGTTTAAATTGAAGCCCGTTAGGTCTTGCAAACAACGGCGGTGGCCGGAAGTCCAAGGGAGTGGCCAGACGTTGAGCTCTATTGCTTAACCGGCCACAGTGTGCTGGAGATCGGCGTTTGGGGTGCTGTTGACTGGGAGTCGGCGTCTGTGCTTGATGATAGCGTTTGGGGTCCTGTACGCTGGAGGCAAGGTTAATGTTGATGGATCATCCATTTCAAATACCACTTAGCCACACATGTTCCGGTGGTTGGGCGTCGGCGACGGTGGCGTATGGTTGCCGATGACGTTGTTGCTGGGTGCGGCTCTAACAAATTTACATATAATTTTAATGTTGCAAACACTCCTTTGAGCCGCCTGTTGATAGACTATTGTTTCTCCTCTTTGCCTGTCTTGTCTTGAAATATACATTTGCTAAAGCTTCTTTTAAAACCAAGCAACAGAAATCTTTTCACTGATTGACATTGACAACCAATATTGTGAACTGCTCTAAAAATAGTCAATACTGAATTGTGATGAATTAAGCAACAATTTTTGGAAAATAAAATACTAATTTAATTAAATTCATATTTCCTCTGTTATTACATATCCCATATCTGCTGTTCACCTTCTAATCAAAAGCTGTGCACATGTCTTTTTAGGAAATTGCTTGTGAAAGACTATTTATGTAAAAATGCTGGTTTAGACGAATAGTTTTTCAAGATAATAAAAATTTCCTTGTGTTGAGAATTTCATATAACCGTTGTTTTGCAACGTATTCCAGGGGAAATCATGTGCTGTGATATATGTACCAACTTCGGCTGCCCTGGATTGGAGTCAGGCGTTCTTCACAGCGCGATAATAGTGCAACTTCCTCGATGCTTAAAGACATGCCTGGTAAGGAGAAATGTTTTCCAACCCATGCTGCCCATCACTTACTACCATATTGTTCACAACGCGATAATAGTGCATCTTACTAGTGTATCTTTATGATCGAGGAAATAGAAGTTTCTACCATATTGTTGGAATGGAATGCCTACATTTAAGCATTTAATGATATGTTTTCAATTTTTGATGTACCATGTTTTATCAAATAGCAACCTGTTGAAAACAATTGGTACATATATGATAAGCGCTATCTGTCTTGGTTATTCATGTCGATATTCAAGGATTCATTCTTGCCGGTTTGAAGATTTTTTTCCTTGCTCAGTATGTGCCATGCTATTGCAGGCAGCAAGTCACTTCTTCAATCTATCAGTGGAAAGAGCAAGCATTTCAAGAAGAAGGAAAACAAAGGAATCCGGTACTAATCACTAACGAGGATCTGTCATATGAGGTCTGCATCACCGATGAACCTAACTGGTCAAAAATTCATGGACCTGGCTGGGAAAAGTTAATTAGTGACTACGATCTTCATTATCGAGATCTAGTCATCATAAACCTGGATACTGGGAGTCTGTCCATTGAGATAGATCTAAGACTCTGTGATTCTCGAGGAGGTCACAGGCCCATTCCCAAACCATCACTAGATAAGTGCACCAACTTCCATCCTGTTTTATCAACTACGTTTATCAGCATACTTTGGTGCTCCTACCCCTGTCCACTAAATGAATGTCATACTTACAGTCAAAGTTATTTCGAAAATGTTTTATGCAATTCTGTTGATTATCATCCCAACTTGATCACATGCATTGAATTTAACCATTCCTTTTTAACTTAAATACCGAGTCCATCTGTTTAAACAAATTTGTTTGAAAATGAGTTATTTTTTTCCAGGCAGCTCTTGATTTTCTAGATGACTCGAAAAGGGAGTACATTGGGAAAACAGTGTTTGGTCGAGGCGTAAACCTCTCATACAGACAATTTGGACAAATGATATACTATGTGTTTGAGTCTGACAACTTCCCCACCATACCCTTTGTGCAGCGTCTAAACGTCACCAATGTAATAAATGGTTGCCTGGTTAGTCATTGAATATTTGTTTTGATCCACTGCCATGGTTTTTTTTGCTATTTTCGATGTTTTATGTCCTTGTACATTGATTTTATCTAGTAATATCGGTACAATCTGCAGAGAATCCCGCCTGCCGTTGTGAGGCTTCTAACTATGAACCTGGGATATCTATCTCAAAACGGTGGAATCATCCTAACAGAGATGTATGATGCAATAGACACGAGCACAACGTACTCCATACTTAACCGATTTACAGAATGGAGGTGACAGGTTTTTCAGATTTTGCCCGGGAAGCTCAGCTAAGTGTTGGTTCAATTGTCCTTGTCACAATTGAAAAGCGGTGGCCAACACTGGTAAACATGAAATTGCTGCGGATGATAATCAACGACCTTTCCTGATAGAGCGTTGCCGGTGGCTATACTTCCTAGTTCAGTAATTTATGTCTGTTTTTTGAACAGGCTGTACACACCAGTTTTGTTATTTAGTTATGTCATGGTATGTAACTGAGCATATAATTATGTCGAAGAGGACGGTGGTGAAAATTTCCTGTCAAAGAAGGTGAAACACTTACGTGGGTTACTTTATTTATCTCTGATAATAATAAAAGAATTCGCTGACTAATAATGGAGAATGAATGGCTGTGGTGAAGTATGTTTCAGAATAGTTTAGTGAAGTTGCTAGCTCCCCACCTCAGTAGTATACATAATTTTCACCATGGTGCTCCGCAGAATATCGTCATGCCAAGTAGTTTGTTGCGATGAGCTCAAGCATACACCTCCTAAAAACCTAGCGCCTTCCCCTATGGCTTAGTCACCTTAAACATCCATGCCTTTACAAACTGTCACTTAAAACAGTTGACAGAACACGGGCACGGATTGACGTCCATGCAATCACATAGCTCCATCTCCGTGCCTCACGTAGCATCGTACATGTGCTTCTTGTTGTATAAGTGTGTTTCGCAGCTGCATGCCCACGCCCCTCGTTTCTTCTCGTTGTTTCTGCCCATCTCGTACTTGCAACTATTTCAGACATGACCGTGCCTATTTTGTAGGCACATTCATGCCTCTCACAGTTATTTGAAAAACATTCCAGAAAACAGAAACGGACGCCTATTGTCAATCCTCACGTCACGTACATTCGACGTTCAGTCCTTCGTCACAGAATAACATGTAAGTGTAAAACGATTCTTGCTACACTTGTAAAACCCAGAATGCCCTGGATAAATGTCGAATCCCACCTTGTGGTAAAACAATGGAGACCGGTGCTTCTCAGAAACACATCTGTGGTTTTTTGCGCATGTAGTTGAGTGCATGGCTATTTGTTCGTGCCCGTGCCTCACGTAGCACCATAGCACGAATTGAGATCCGTGTAATCACGTAACTTCATCTATGTGCCTCACGTAGCACCGTATATGTGCCTCTAGCTGCGCATCTTGTTGTATAAGTGCTTCTTGCAGCTGCATGTCCACGCCCCTCATTGCTTCTCGTTCTTTCTGTCCATCTCGTAGCATCAGTTGCAACACAGACACACAGCAGTGCCTCTGATAAAGCACAACACTTATACAACGAGAGTGCAAAAAGTTAACATTTGACAGCAAACTGAATGTATCTCTGAAAAAAATTGCCACGACCAGTGAATGTACCACACCCGTGTGTCTGAGAGTTAAACCAGCCACTTCAAGCATGCTTCTCTTGGTCAGAGACTTGCGCACGAGATAAATTGTAGAAGTTAACATTTGACAGCAAACTACACAAGACAACGATCATCTCCTCGACTTGCTGGAGATTCGACGGTTGTTAAAAACATAACTACTGATTTTATTTTAATTTTTTATAAAGAAAAACCACGATCAAAAACCCAG
Organism: Aegilops bicornis; assembly: GCA_021605145.1. NCBI lineage: Eukaryota > Viridiplantae > Streptophyta > Magnoliopsida > Poales > Poaceae > Aegilops > Aegilops bicornis. The sequence goes on along the minus strand of CM038675.1, from coordinate 118,322,299 downwards.
GATTTGCACAACCGCACTGTCAGGGAGACGAAACTATGATCTAGAATCCACGATGTGCACAACCGCATCGACAGTGAGATCGTGCACTCCTTTGCCGCTTCCCCGCCCTTAAATTTAGACTTCCGTTGCGGACTTGTCTTCCACAAACAACAGAAATCGCCATTGCACTCCCACTCACTGTTCCCCACAAAATACCAGGTTGCAGGAGGACGAACTGCTCCAGGCCATGGGATTCACCAAGGAATTCAAGGTGCAGGCCCACGGCAACACCAAGTTGCAAGTGATCCACACCAACGAGTTGCACAAGGCGGCCACCATCATCGAGCAGTACGAGCGACACCTCGAATTCGAGCGCCACATGATCGTCGGAGTTGATGTGGAGTACACCAACGACGTTGGCGAAGATCAGAAACCAGCCCTCATCCAGCTCTCCGTCGGCAAGGATCATCCGGTGCTTCTCTTTCAACTGAGCGCCGCTGACAAGAACTGCACCAGGTTCGACAACTTCCTCGCCGACCCCATGTACACGTTTGTTGGCTTCTCCATCGACAGCCACATAGAGATGCTCGGCCGCTTCGGATTGGAGATCGCCCACTTCGTCGATATCCAGAAAGAATGGAGGGTGCCTACAACTACCAAGCCTCTGGACTCCCTTGGGGACGCCTCAGGCATCCTTGTCCACGACGTAGAGCACACCAACGCAGAGCAGCGGTGCTGGGCGCGCATGCCCCTGTCCATGAGGCACATCGGGTATGCGGCAAAGGACGCTTATGCTGCGTACAAGATATGGAGCCGCTTCACCATCATCCAGGAAGGGCTTCGCCGGGCAAAACTCGACAAGGAGTTGACCAGGAAGCGCGCTAGGTCCTGTTGCGACTACGACTACTGAAGTAGGTGGTCCCGGCCAACAAAAGTATCTAGAACATTGCTCACGCCATTCTCGATTTCTCATTAGATTTGCTTTCTCTCAAGACTTCCGTTTTCTTGTTATAAATTTAGGTTTGCTTGTGTCGTAGTTAACCTTGTAGTTTGCTTGCAGTTTACATGTCTTTTGCACAAGTTTATTTCCAGTGCACCACATAGGCACTTATGTGCCTATGTGCCTCTGATACCAAGGGGACCGTGCGTAACTTGGCTTCAAGTTGTTTTACGTAACATTCTAAACGTCAACGAAAAGATTCACCTTCTCTCTGATAAGTTCATTAACAAGGTCTAATGCCTTCGAAAACACATGGAGCTCATAGTCCATGCCCCCCGCAATGAAAACGTGTGAATGAAAGCTTCTTTAAAGCAGAGGCACACCTTCACATCCTTGCATCACAATCCTTTTGCGTCCGTACCTCCATTAGAATCACGTCCGTTCCTCCAGTTCATTACGTGCATGCCTCTACGTCGGGTAAAACCGTACCTCTGTCGTGCGTAACATGTTAAGAAAGTTGTTGACAACAAAAACATCAGCAAACCGAGTGTCGGTGTCAAAACCGGCGGATCTCGGGTAGGGGGTCCCGAACTGTGCGTCTAGGCGGATGGTAACATGAGACAAGGGACACGATGTTTTTACCCATGTTCGGGCCCTCTCGATGGAGGTAATACCCTACTCCTGCCTGATTAATATTGATGATATGGGTAGTACAAGAGTAGATCTACCACGAGATCAAGGAGGCTAAACCCTAGAAGCTAGCCTATGGTATGATTGTTGTATATGAGATTCGCTATCGACTAGCCTGGCCCTGGTTTATATAATGCACCAGAGGCCTAGGATAACAAGAGTCCTAGCCAAATACGCCGGTGGGGGAGGAGTCCTTGTCTTGATCACCAAGTCTTGTGGAATCTTCCTTGTATGCAGCACCTGTCCGAACTGGCCCATGAGTATGCGGCCCTGGGGGTCCTCGGCCCAATCTAACCGATTGGGGGACGACATGGTGAGTACCACCTAGTCCAGGACACCGTCAGTAGCCCCCTGAACCGGTCTTCAAGTTGGGGACGCTCCTCGATTCTTCCGAACTATTCTTCATCTTCGGTCGTCGGTCTTGAAAACTGGTTCAACAAATCTTCTCATCTTCGATCTTGAGGATCACCGAAATGCATTCGACGAGTTTACACGTCGGTTATCCGAGGAGCCCCTTTAAGTTTCCGGCCTTTATCAATGCCTTGTTATTTTTATGCCACACCTCGGGTTTGAAGTTATTCCCGGGAGGTAGTGTCCTCTTGTGTCCGAGCTCTAACGCCGGACTGCATTCGAGGTATCTTTTGCAGCCGAGCACCAACGCCGGACCGCTTCCCAACTCTAACGCCGAAATGTATCCGAGCTCCAACGCCGGACTATGTATCCGAGCTCCAACGCCGGACTGTATCCGAGCTCCAACGCCGGACTATGTATCCGAGCTCCAACGCCGGACTGTATCCGAGGTGTCGTAAATCACCTTGGTTCAAAGAAGTTTGAAGGAGTTTAGCCGAGCTTAATGCCGGAAATGACCTCTATGGAGCCAGCCACTAGCGTCCGAGCGTTATGCCGGACTGCTTCCGAGGTGGTGCACCACCCCGAATGTGGGCCGATTTTTGTCAATTTTTTTGATTGGTGCAATTTATTCTCTGCCGAGATACATAGCCAGTAGCCCACAAGGTGTGTATCGGTCTAAAACCCGAGATGCACCTGAAGGATGACATAAAACCGCGGATCCCCATAGCCGCTGAGACTCATGTTGATTTGCAAAATCGGTCTGAGGATCAAGTCCTAGCTCGGCAGAATACTTCGGGACACAAAAAGCGGCGTGCTCAGTCCTCGAGACTCGGGTTGGGTGCGGCCGACCAACCTGAGGATCAAAATCTCGAAACTGTATTGCACTTAAAATTTTCTGCATAGAACAGGCAATGCAAGAGCCCCGAGACACCGGGTCGGGTGGCAACACCAGATCGTGGGATTGATGTGCCCCTTTAATATTTGTAAATAATAAGCCCAAAGCCCAGGTAGCCCTAAGCCTTAATGCGGGCACGGGTGGCGAATTAAGGATCAATATCCATAGTAAAATCACAAATTATGTGTAATGACTCAATGTATCCAAGTACTTTTATGTCATTAATGCTCGGATCCGCATTGTACAAAACTTTGTTTTGACCGACCATCGGCTTCAACCTCCTCGCCAAGAGTCGAGGAGTGTTTGTCCTACTTTATAAAGCCTTTATGAGGGCAAAGATTTACGACAAACAAGGCAATCTGGCCATACGGTTTTATAAACAAAGGTGCGCAGAGAGATATGTTATATTATTGTTTTAACAGAAGAAATGTCTTCCAAATAAAATAGTCCCGCTATCGGTTCCTTTCTTTGGGTTGTCATGCTAAGCATGATCATGAAACCTCAGCTCCAATGTAACAGCAAAATATTGAGGATTTAGTTTGGGAAGCAAATTACTAGCCCCCGGTAGTGTTCGGCGACAGTCGAGGTCAAGCCGGAAACACTTTGGCCAATTTTATGAATGGCCCGTTATTTAATATATTCATCGGATCGCTGACCAGTTTACTCCTATTGTGACAGTCAGTTTCCGGCTTTCTCCACTGAGGTGCTTGACCATGCGAGCTGGAAGCACAATCGCAGTGGTTCTCCCTTTGCACATCTAGCCAAACAAAGCGGAACGTAGGAGGCAAGCGCGGGAGCCGGGCAACCCAACTATTGACCGAAGACACAATTCGAAGCTGATGCATATATAGCAATATCCGAGAATGTTTTTGCCAAATCTCGAAAGGAGTCCGGCGTTGCACTGCGAGACATGTGCTGAAAACACACGAATAGTTTAAAAGTGCCAAAAGCTTGGAAAACCAAAAAACGTCAGTAAAAACATGACGTCCGAACAAGATCAAGTGTTCGGTGCTAATCCGAAAATTGGACGTTAGAGAGGAAAAAAAGTGCTTCTACCGTGCTTTAACATGACACATCCTATCTCAAGACTTCAAGAGGGTCAGCCTACGGCTTCAGTCTCCCATCCCGAAGGCGGAGTACTTCCCATTAGGCCAGTTTAGAAAACTAAACCCTAGCGGTTTTGAGAGAGAAATTAGGCTCCCCGGCTAGTGACCGCACACTCGTGTCGAAAAAAAGGAGTGATAAATAATAAAAACTTTGCAACGACTAAGAAGAAAAACACTTAGTATGAAACGGCTCAAATAAACATAAGAGCCCCCAAGTGACTTGGGTAAAACTTGACTATATAATGTAAGGTGACATGTAGAATGCCTTCTAGCCGGATTGTAGATCGCTTGTCGAAGCGGACCTTTTCGCTTCAACCTCTGGACCCAATAGTTTGGAGTGTGTCCGAATACCCTCGCAGTTATAAAAACCGGGCATGCGTGGAGACCAAAGCGTAGGGGTCATTAGTGCTTTATCGGACAAGTGCCCAACTAGTTATGTTATATTACATGGTTAGTAAGAAACATCTTCCGTGGAGAATAGTTCCGTTAGGGGTTCCTTTCTCGGGAGGCATGCCCTAAAGTGCATGTCCGGACTGCGAAAAGAGCAGAAAAACATCTGGGGGCAGGTAAATAAATAGGTAAGAAATCATCTTTTAGTTCACCGACCGAGTATTCCCTTAAGAACGCTAGCTTTCAGCTTCACCTAGTCTGAGGTACACATCCGGCTGACCCGGCAGTAACAATCGCAGAGGTGCTCCCTTTACCACCTAGCCGAACAATCGGGAACGTAGGGGGTAAGCACAGGAGCCAGGCAACCCAGCTTGGCCAAAACTTAAGTCATATCGATGCATATAATGGTGAATAAAAGGTACATGCGGAAGTGTGACACATGTGTTGGGCATAAAGTTCAGTATTAATAAGCTTCAAGTTAAAGAAGCCCCTGTGTATAATGAGCGGGTAGCGCGTCAAGTATCTTGAACAAAGTTTGGACAAGGAAAACTTTTACAAGCAACTTTATTTTCAAAAAAGTATAATGCTTGGTCGAACCGAACACAAGTTAGAAATTTAAAACTTTGAGCATGAAGGCAACTTAGCTGGTTAATGTGTTCGGTATTGACGACACGGTCCGAGCTTGATGCGGGACAAGGTTCCCTCCCCCAAGCCGGTCCCGAGGTGGCGGAGCAAAGAGCTCGGCACTCCGAAGTGGTGACATAGCACGGTCAATGCAGGACGGCAGAGTGATGCCGAAGTCCCCTGCATGGGGTAATGAAGTGTTGACGAAGCCTCCCGTCCAGTCGAGGTGACGCCAAAGGATATAGTCCGGCTGGATTATTTTCCTGTGCACAAAAAATAGTGCAGACCGGGGATAATAGTAATAAAAAAATCGTTGCATAATAAATAATTTATGCAAAGTGAGTAATGAAAGAAATATGGCCTGGCGCCGAAGTCAATGTCGATGCAGGTCGTGACGTGGTCGATGCCGGCTTGATGAAGCGATCGTGCGGCAATGCCGGTATGCCCGCTCCGTGGAATCCGTAGGGCGGCGATGTTGGTGATGATTTATCCTTCGCGATGCCGGACTCTTGTTCGGCTTGCCGAGATGATGATCCGAAGAAGTTGAGCTCGTCTCAACAAAGTGACGACGCGTATAGCGCAGGTCGGCAGCCGTGGAGCAATATTGCCGGACTGGTTTGACACCAGCATGATATTGAAGATCATGTTCAAAAGATTTTAAAGTTAGTGGGATGTGTTCGGGAACGAAACACAGTACCCCATACTGGAGGTTCCTGGAGTTTGGATGGTCGGATCGAGCTGAAATTTTGAGGGGTGTTAGATATAGGAATTCCGCAGCCGATCAATGGTTGGATCTTCCAAAGGAAGTCCGAGCTAGAAGCTGGACACCACGCCCTAAACTCGTCCGGATTCTCGTCCAGATTCAATGCGGCTCCGCTATATCGGAGATTGCCAGAGATTCCTACATCGGAACGCGGCGAAATTTTCCAGGGTTGTTGTAGACTTAATTCCGCACTGTTTCACCGAAGGAATCGTCGAACCGACGCTCGAGGAGGCGGTGACGGCGGATACAAGTTCGCTGTCCAGGAAAACAGCACGATCGCCCGAGGGAATTGTTGACGTTGAGCCCCCGGGCTCACTGGATGATTCCTCCATGATCTTGATAGAGATCGGAGTTGGTGTTGATGAAGGCCCCCATCCGAAAATGATGATCGGAGGTAGGGCGCAGTCCTTGGTCGAACCAAGGTGACCAGTCGAACTGGTGACGAAGACGTCGAAGTCGCAGTTGATCTGCAGGCGAGCCATCGACCTTTTGCCGAACACACAGTGGAACTCTCAATGAAAGCACCAATGTCGGTGTCAAAACCGGCGGATCTCGGGTAGGGGGTCCCGAACTGTTTGTCTAGGTGGATGGTAACAGGAGACAAGGGACACGATGTTTTTACCCATGTTCGGGCCCTCTCGATGGAGGTAATACCCTACCGCTTGATTAATATTGATGATATGGGTAGTACAAGAGTAGATCTACCACGAGATCAAGGAGGCTAAACCCTAGAAGCTAGCCTATGGTATGATTGTTGTATATGAGATTCGCTATCGACTAGCCTGGCCCTGGTTTATATAATGCACCAGAGGCCTAGGATAACAAGAGTCCTAGCCAAATACGCCGGTGGGGGAGGAGTCCTTGTCTTGATCACCAAGTCTTGTGGAATCTTCCTTGTATGCGGCACCTGTCCGAACTGGCCCATGAGTATGCGGCCCTGGGGGTCCTCGGCCCAATCTAACCGATTAGGGGACGACGTGGTGAGTACCCCCTAGTCCAGGACACCGTCACCGAGCATTACATCCACCCCGCTGGCACTAAACGTGACATCATCGAAAACGCAGAGGCAGGAGCGTGCCTTACGGCCAGCTTATGACGTATCGGGTCTGAAGATTTGCTTCCTTCTTAACATGGTACGTGACTATCACCGAGGCAAAGGCTCCATCCTTCACCTCTGTGCCTCGACAAGAACGACGATCGTGCTTGTAACAGTGAAGTGTATAGATGATACATTAAGGAGACATTAGGGACCACCTTGCACCTATTTCATACGTGACCGTGACCGTTCCGTCGGCACATTCATGCCTCTCACAAAAGTAATAGCCGTGCCTCTGCCACACATCATATAAGTGAAAAACAATTCTTTCTACACTTATAAAACCCAGAATGTCCTGCATAAATGTCGAATCCCATCTTGCGTCAAAACCATGCAAGACGGTGCTTCTTAGAAGCACATCTGTGGCTTTTTTGCGCATGTTGTTGAATGCCTCTCTAGAATCTAACCATGTTGAAACCATATTCAAATCTAACCACACTGCAATCTCTAGAATAAAATATGTGTCCCAGTTGAGACGTTTATTTTGTATACTTGAAACTGCAATCTATAACAAAACAATACAGTCTAATAAAACATACGCCTTCTGACCCAAATATGGTACTGGAAACTGCAATTTGTAATAAAACATACACCTTCCGTAACAAATTAATTGGCTCAACCTTGTACTAACCAGTACAATGTGAATTGTACTACCTGGTACGAAGTTACTGCAAAGTTGACGCATTTATTTTGGGACGGGGTAGTACTACTACTTAAGAACAAAACACGATTGCTTGACATGGAAAGGAAACTGTCTCCATTCTGACATCGATGATTGCTTGACATGGAAAAAATAAAAACCGTGGAAAAGCAAACATCTACCAACAAAACTACACTACTCCCCGCCGTCGGAGATGTCCACTATCTCCATTCTGACATCGACGTTGTTGGCCTCCGCCTCCTGCTCCGCATCCAGCTTGTCGAAGAGAACATCGGTCTTCGCCTGTCCTTCCCGGAGGATGTGCAGGTTGGACTCCACATACGCCTCATCTTGGATGGACTCCAGGATAGCAGTCTGCTCCGCCATCAAGGCCGACTCATCGAGATAGAACTCCGCCTCGTCTTCCTCGTCCATGCCTTCCTCGTCGTCCTTGTCTTCCTCGTCCACGCCTTCCTCGTCGTCCTCGTCATCCTCGTCCACGCCCTCCTCGTCGTCCTCGTCATCCTCGTCCACGCCTTCCTCGTCGTCCTCCTCATCCTCGTCCACACCTTCCTCGTCGTCCTCCTCATCCTCGTCCATTCCTTCCTCGTCGTCCTCGTCATCCTCGTCCACGCCTTCCTCGCCGTCCTCGTCATCCTTGTCCACTCCTTCCTCGTCGTCCTCGTCATCCTCGTCCATGCCTTCCTTGTCGTCCTCGTCATCCTCGTCCCGGCCTTCCTCGCCGCCCTCGCCATCCTCGCCCATGCCTTCCTCGCCGCCCTCGTCATCCTCGCCACCCACCTCCTCTTCCTCCATCAGATCTACCCCCACCGGATCACCCCTCCTCTTCCTCCATGACATCTCCCCCCACTGGATCAACTCCCTGCATGAGCTCCGACGCACCCCCTCCACTTCCTCCACCTCCCCAATCTCCTCCGGCCCCGGTGAGTCCGGAGACATGCCCGCTGCGACCCGAGCAGCGCGCCTCGAACGGATGTCCTCCTGCAACTGAAAGCGGCACTCGGGAGTAAGCAACGCGTAAGTAGTTATCTTGTGCCGAACCATGGCAGGGAACGTCACAAACGAAAAGAGGAAGATGGATTATTTCCTAGGATTGTCGGCGAAAGAGAGAGAAGCAGGATGATGTCTAGTGGTGGCGGATGCCTCTCGGCTTAAATAACTGCTCCTTGACCTCAGGCGAAGAGCCGGAACGGTGACACGCGGAGTTCACTTCACCGACGGATGAGACGGCCGACGGTCCTTTTGGATTCTGCAACGTCGACACGTGGCGGTCACTCTATTAAATACCTCCACCTCCTCCAGAGCAGCGTCACCGGAGGAAACGCCCGTCGGACCCTTGGGTTTCTGGAGCGGCGTCCACCCGGCGTTCACACGATGCCCGTTGAACGGTGGGGTTTCTGCAATCAACACACGAATGTGACACTAGGTAACGCATAACCGTGCCTGTCCTGGCTTCATAGTTGTGCCTTTCAAAGCGAACGATTCAACAGAATCATTTGGAACACCAAGACAAACTAAGGTCACTCTACACAATGCCACACCGTGCCTTCCTGGGACCCATGACCGTGCGAAGAATATACCACACCAGCGTCTTTCGAATAGGCCATTTCTTTGTAATTCCACACCAAGCCTTTGTGGGCTTCACGCCCGTGCCTGTGACCCGAAATATTGCAACACAGAGAGCCACGAAAGTCCACGAGTTTAAGAGTATAAATCATGACCCTACTTACTATAGAACCGAGACTACATGGACTTCAATTCCGTGTTTTCATATTCGTGTCTCTCGAATCTGCCATGCTTTCACCTTCATGTTTTGGCACCGTGACGTGCGTTCTTTGCTTCAAAAACGTGCCTTCTACATCGATGCGACTACGTGCCTAACGTGACTCAACCTAATAGAAAAACGTGCATCATTAGACCCGATGCCCGTGCGTATCCAAGTGAACGAGTAAGCGGAATCATTTGAACCAAAACTACGCACGGTTCACAAAAACGTGCTCCCCCCGGGCGAACGGAGTGCCTCTGGTGGAAGCACAACTGTGTGCTCCATGACACTAGCCTAGTCATCTACATGTACCAACAAACGAAATAACGCCCGTGCCTCTCCATCTGGTCGAGTCGACGGAATTATTCTGAACACTAACACAGACGAGCGTGACTCTATATAATACCACACCATGCATATGACTCTCCATCAGATCGAGTTAGTGCCTTTATCGAGTACTACACGCCACAACAACAAAGAACCGTGACTGTGCTTTTGAAAACAAGGAAAGAAGCTTTCATAAATAGCTTCAACAGTGAGTGTTCGCATCTGAACCCATTCTGATGGGTTACCCCAACTAAAGAAACGAACGTGACTCTGGCTAATAAGAAGACTTGCCTCCGCTGGATTCACGTCCATTCCTCTCCAACAGAATGAGTGAGTGCAATCATTTCGAAATACCAATAGCATACTCCCATGGTTATGTGACTCGATCGCGTAATGCAACCCTATGCCTCTGTCGGCTGACCGGCCGTGCCTCTCCGTCTGAACGAGTCAACAGAAGCATTCGAAACAGAAACACGGGTGAGTGTGCCTTTGTATAAAACAGCACCATGCCTTTGTGGGACGCACGCCAGTGCCTGTGACCCAAAATATTGCTAAGAGGCACGAAACTCCACGCGTTTATGAGTACAAGTCATGATGCTACTTAGTACTGAACCGTGGCTATACAAACTTCAGGTCCGTGTTTTGCTTGAAAAACGTGGCATTGTGATGTGCATTCTTTGCTTGAAAAACGTGCCTCTACATCCACGCGTATGTGCGCCTAACAAGCAAGGAACGAACCCTGACGGTGCCTTTGTGGGCTGAACGCCCGTGCCTCTCCATCTGATCGAGTAGACGGAATTATTCGGAACACAAACACACGGGAGCGTGACTCTATATTATACGGCAGTATGCCTTTTAGCGCCGCACGCCCGTGCCTGTGACCCTTAACACTGCCACGAACATCCACGCCATCGTCAGTGCACAAGTCATGTCGCTGCCTGGTACAGAACCGTGGTTGTATTCACTTCACGCCCGTGCTTCTAATAAAAGAAGCGCCATGCAACTCAACACAAAGCCGTGGCTTTTAAAAACACGGAGCTTACGTTTTGAAACACCTCGACTGTCGAACCGGCCACTCGCAAAGTAAACTTTTAGCGTTAACATCTAAACCCATTCCGCTTTGTTTCCATAATAAACATACGAAATGTGACGCTCCGACAGACGCAACCATGCCCTCATGGCATTCATGTATGTGCCTCTTCTTCTGAACAAGTCAATGGAATCATTTCGAACACAAATACAGGATACCATGCCATGCCTTCCTTGGACCCATGACCGTGTGAAGTATATACAACACCAGCGTCTCTCGAATAGGCCATTCCGTGCCTCACAGAGTAAACAGTGGGTGTTCACCATGACTTCGAACCAAATTGTGCCTTTCTGCGATTAACGCCCATGCCTCTCCATCTGAGCGAGTCGACGGAATTATTCTAAAACCAAACACAGACGAGCGTGACTGTACATAATACCACACCATGCCTATGCCTCTCCACTCACTATGCCTCACAGAGTATACAGAGTCACACTCGCCCATGTTTCTGTCAAAACAGTGAATAGTGGGTGTTCACTGTTGAAGCTGACTGGCCATGCCTCTCCATCTGAACGAGTCGACAGAAGCATTCGAAATAGAAACATAGGCGAGTGTGACTCTGTATAAAATAGCACCATGCCTTTGTGGGACGCACACCAGTGCCTGTAACCCGAAACACGTTTATGAGTACAAGTCATGACGCTACTTAGTACAGAACCGTGGCTATACGGCCTTCAGGTCCGTGTTTTGCTTGAAAAACATGGCATCGTGATGTGTGTTCTTTGCTTGAAAAACGTGCGTTCTACATCCATGTGTCTGTGCGCCTAACAAGCAAGGAACGAACCCTGACGGTGCCTTTATTGGCTGAACGTCCGTGCCTCTTCGTCTAATCGAGTCGACGGAATTATTCGGAACACAAACACACGGGAGCGTGACTCTATATTATACGGCAGCATGCCTTTTAGTGCCTCACGCCCGTGCCTGTGACCCTTAACACTGCCACGAACATCCACGCCATCGTCAGTGCACAAGTCATATCCTTTGCACGAAATGCGAGAATCGTGGCTGTATTCACTTCACGCCCGTGCTTCTAATTAAAGAAGCACCACACAACTCATCACAAAGCCGTGGCTTTGAAAAACAAGGAGCTTACGCTTTTAAACACCTCGACTGTCGAACTGGCCACTCGCAAAGTAAACTTTTAGCGTCAACATCTAAACCCATTCCGCGTTGTTTCCATAATAAACGTATGAAACGTGACGCTCCGACAGACCCAACCATGCCCTCATGGCATTCATGTCCGTGCCTCTTCTTCTGAACGAGTCAACGGAATCATTTCAAACACAAATACATGATACCATGCCGTGCCTTCCTCGGACCCATTACCGTGCGAAGAATATACAACACCAGCGTCTCTCGAATATGCCATTCCGTGCCTCACAGAGTAAACAGTGGGTGTTCACCATGACTTCAAACCAAACTATGCCTTTCTGCGATTAACGCCCGTGCCTCTCCATCTGATCGAGTCGACGGAATTATTCTGAAACCAAACGTAGACGAGCGTGACTCTACATAATACCACACCATGCCTATGCCTCTCCACTCAGTTTGCCTCACAGAGTATACAGAGTCACACTCGCCCGTGTTTCTATCGAAACAGTGAACAGTAGGTGTTCCCTGTTGAAGCTGACCGGTCGTGCCTCTCCGTCCGAACGAGTCGACAGAAGCATTCGAAACAGAAACACGGGCGAGTGTGACTCTGTATAACACAGCACCATGCCATTGTGGGCTGCACGATAGTGCCTGTGACCCGAAATATTGCAGAGAGGCGCGAAAGTCCATGCTTTATGAGTACAAGTCATGACGCTACCTAGTATAGAAACGTGGCAAAACGAACTTCAGGTCCGCGTTTTTCTTGAAAAATGTGGCATCGTGATGTGCGTTCTTTGCTTGAAAAACGTGCCTTCTACATCCACGCGTTTGTGCGCCTAACAAGCAAGGAACGAACCCTGACGGTGCCTTTGTTGGCTGAACGCCCGTGCCTCTCCGCCTGATCGAGTCGACGGAATTATTCGGAACACAAACACACAGGAGTGTGACTCTATATTATACGGCAGCATGCCTTTTAGCGCCTCACGCCCGTGCCTGTGACCCTTAACACTGCCACGAACATCCACGCCATCATTAGTGCACAAGTCATGTCGCTGCCTGGTACAGAACCGTGGTTGTATTCACTTCACGCCCATGCTTCTAATAAAAGAAGTGCCACGCAACTCAGCACAAAGCCGTGGCTTTTAAAAACATGGGCTTACGCTTTTAAACACCTTGACTGTCGAACCGGCCACTCGCAAAGTAAAATTTTAGCGTCAGCATCTAAACCCATTTCGCTTTGTTTCCATAATAAACCTACGAAACGTGACGCTCCGACAGACCCAACCATGCCCTCATGGCATTCATGTCCTTGCCTCTTCTTCTGAACGAGTCAACGGAATCATTTCGAACACAAATACAAGATACCATGTTGTGCCTTCCTCGGACCCATGACCGTGCGAAGAATATACAACACCAGCGTCTCTCGAATAGGCCATTCCGTGCCTCACAGAGTAAACAGTGGGTGTTCACCATGACTTCAAACCAAACTGTGCCTTTCTGCGATTAACGCCCGTGCCTCTCCATCTGATCGAGTCGACGGAATTATTCTGAAACCAAACGTAGACGAGCGTGACTCTACATAATACCACACCATGCCTATGCCTCTCCACTCACTATGCCTCACAGAGTATACAGACTCACACTCGCCCGTGTTTCTATCAAAACAGTGAACAGTGGGTGTTCACTGTTGAAGCAGACCGACCGTGCCTCTCCGTCTGAATGAGTCGACAGAAGCATTCGAAACAGAAACACGGGCGAGTGTGACTCTGTATAACACAGCACCATGCCTTTGTGGGCCGCACGACAGTGTTTGTGACCCGAAATATTGCAGAGAGGCATGAAAGTCCACGTGTTTATGAGTACAAGTCATGACACTACCTAGTACAGAAACGTGGAAATACGAACTTCAGGTCCGTGTTTTGCTTGAAAAATGTGGCATCGTGATGTGCGTTGTTTGCTTGAAAAACGTACCTTCTACATCCACGCGTCTGTGCGCCTAACAACCAAGGGACGAACCCTGACAGTGCCTTTGTCGGCTGAACGCCCGTGCCTCTACGTCTGATCGAGTCGGCGGAATCATTTGGAACACAAACACCAGGGAGCGTGACTCTATATTATACGGCCGCCATGCCATTTAGCGCTTCACGCCCGTGCCTGTGACCCTTAACACTGCCACGAACGTCCACGCCATCTTCAGTGCACAAGTCATATTGCTGCCTGGTACAGAACCGTGGCTGTATTCACTTCACGTCCGTGCCTCTAATGAATGAAGTGCGACGTAACTCAGTACATAACTGTGGCTTTTAAAAACAAGGAACTTACGCTTTTAAACACCACGACTCTCGAATCGGCCATCTCGTCCCACACAAAGTAAATAGTTAGGGTTAATATCTAAATCCATTATGCTTTGTTTCCACAATAAACATACGAATGTGACTCTGCGAACCATGCGCCCATGGCATTCAGGTACGTGCTCTGCGAGTCAACAGAATCATTTCGATATCGAATAGGCCATTCAGTGCCTCACAGAGTAAATAGTTAGTGTTCACATCTGACCCAATTCCGCTGGGTCTCCCCAGTTAAAGAACGAACCTGACAGTGCCTCTGCCGGTGTAAATATGAACACGGCATCCACGCCATCGTCAATGCACAAGTCACATTGCTACCTGATACAGAACCGTGGTTGTATTCACTTGTGCCTTTAATAAATGAAGCGTGACGCAACTCAGTACAGAACCGTGTCTTTTAAAAACACGCGACTCTCGAATCGGCCATCCCGTGCCTCACAAAGTAAACCGTTAGCCAACGTGACTCTGTATAAAACTACACCATGACTTTGCAAGCCCGTGCCTGTGACCCGAAACACTGCAACACAGAAAAGCCACGAACGTACATGTCATACTTGGTCCAGGACCGTGGGTGCAGAGACTTCAGGTCCCGTTCTTCATAAGTAACAACGCCTAATTACAAAGATACTGGAAACCAAAATATATCTTCTTAACAAATTACACTGACAACGAAATTTCACAAGACAAAATAAGAAACTCCAGCCCACTGCTTAACAACATCAGATGCACACAACAGCCAGGCACGCTGCTGTATACTTATTCCCCACCGAACTTCTTGTTGGTTTATTCCCCGCGCAGTTCATCAATCAGCTCCTTCATATACTCGCAACGTTGCTTAACAGCTGCCCCCGATTCCTCCAACAACCGTACGTGTTCCTTAAGGAGATTTTCCTTCTCAACCATAATTTCTATGATAGTGGCATTCGCCTTCTCCAAATCTGATCTTGTTTTCTCGAAGAGCTTCTGCCACCCGTAGATGATCTCCATCAGCTGCTCGTAAGTGTTTTCAACCTTTCGAATTGAAACCAAGGCATTCATCTGATGGAGCAGGTTATTGAGAGTAGTTAACAGGGAGCTAACAGTTTGTTCGCCTCCAAGACGAGTTAGCTTTCTTGAAGCGAAGCCATCCCGCAAGGCCTCCCCATCGCCACGGGACCTCTTAGCACTTGCCGTCGCCGCCCAGCTCACAATTCCCTTCTTCTTTCTCGAGCCACAACTAGTCCCCAATTCTACAGCAGGGGACTTCTGCTGAAGACCATGACGCAGCCTAACCCTAGCTCCTATTGATCAGAATCAGTGTCAAGAAGACACACCCAAGATCAAATTAGGAATCAGCTAACCACAATAATTCATGTTTCACAAACTAAATCAAGTAGGAGAAACAAAGAAAAAAAAATGAAGGAAAACCAGAAACAGGGTGAACTTACAAATGAGGAACCCTCGCCGGCCGGGATCTCCTCCCGTGACAGGTCATGGCGGTCCAGAGAAGTCTTCTTTGGCCCAGCCATGGCGGAGATGGTCAAAGGATAGAGAGGAGCAAGAGAAATGGAAGACCTGGCGGCAAACAAAGGGAGGAGTAGGATGTGGCTAGGGTTTCGAGACTCCGTCTGTCCGCCTAAAATAGCCGGAGGATCACCTCGGACGACGAGCCAGAGCGGCGCCACCGGAAGAGACGCCCGTCAGACCATTGGGTTTCCGGAGCGGCGCCACGTGGCGTTCACACCTGAATACGAGGAGACGCCAGTCGATCCGTTGGGTTTCCGCAATAAACGAAAGAATGTGACTCTGCACCATGGCTCTCTAGGCTACACGGTTGTGCCTGCCCTTGCAAATAATAACGTGACTCTTCAGAATACAACGCCGTGGCTTCCTGGAAGCGACGACCGTGCAAAGATTATACAACAGCGGTGTCTCACGAACAAGCCATTCCATGCCCCACCGAGTAAACAGTGAGTGTTCATATCTGACCCCTTTCCGTTGGGTTTTCGCAATTAAAGAAACGAACATGACTGTGGGTAATGCCAAACTGTGCATTTGTGGGATTGACGCCCGTGCCTCTCCATCTGATCGAGTCGACAGAATTATTCGGAACACAAACACAGACGAGTGTGACTCTATATAATACCACACCATGCCCGTGCCTCTCCATCTGATTGAGTCCACGCCTTTATCAAGTAGTATACGTAACATCAAGAAAGAAGCAGGGCTGTGCTTTTAAAAACAAGGAAATGACCTTTTGAAAACAATATTTTTCACATGGGCCATTTGGTGCGTCACAGAGTCAACAGTGAGTGTTCGCATCTCAACCCATTCCGCTGGGTTACCAAATAAATATAGGCCATTCGGCAGTGCCTCTCCTTCTGTTTGAGTCAACGGAAGCATTCATAACAGAAAACACGCGAGTGTGACTCTATATAAAACCGGACTAAGCCTTTGTGAGTTTCACAATCGTGCCTGTCGCCCGAAACATACACTCCGTCATGAGTACGCAAGTCATGGCGCCACTTAACACAGAACCGTGATTCTTTGTAATTCCACACCATGCCTTTGTGGGCTTCACGCCCGTGCCTCTGACCCGAAATATGGCAACACAGAGAGCCACGAAAATCCACGAGTTTAAGAGTACAAATCATGACCCTACATGGACTTCAGGTCCGTGTTTTTCATATTCGTGTCTCTCGATTCGGCCATGCTTTCACCTTCATGTTTTGGCACCGTGACATGCGTTATTTGCTTGAAAAACGTGACTTCTACATCAACGCGACTGCGTGCCTAACATGATAGCCTAATGGAAAAAACGTGACTCAATAGACTCGATGCGCTTGCGTATCCAAGTGAATGAGTAAGCGGAATCATTTGAACCAAAACTACGCGCGGTTCAGCAAAACATGCTCCCCGCGGGGGAACGAAGTGCCTCTGGTGGAAGCACAACCGTGCTCCTACTGCTAACACGCGACATCCATGACCCTAGCCTACTCATCTACATGTACCAACAAACAAAACAACACGACGAGAATGCAATGCATAAATGCCTTATAGATTCATGGCAGTACAAAAGGCCACATGCCCCAACGCAACGGAAAAACACGTACAAGCTCTCTGCCTACACTCCAGCAACGTTCTTGATCAGCTAGTGGGCGAGCACATCTTCAATATCCTTCTTCGTCGCCTCATAACTTTCCTCCACAGCATCAAAGGAATCCTCCACCAGGCTCTTGTACTTGACGAGGACCTCAGCCTTCTCATCCATAAGCTGCCCCACTTTGCCCGACAGCTTCTGCACCAACGCATGGCTCTCCTCATACAGATTCTTCAAGCGGGCGGCCTCCCGATCCTTCTGGTCGAGCTCGTTGAGAAGCTTCTCATTCTCACACACAGATCGAACTATGCGACCAGTGGACTTCTCCACAGAGGCATTGCTCTGTGATACGTCTCCAATGTATCTATAATTTATGAAGCATTCATGCTATTTTATTATCTGTTTTGAATGATTACGGGCTTTATTATACACTTTTATATTACTTTTGGGACTAACCTATTAACCGGAGGCCCAGCCCATATTGCTGTTTTATTGTCCATTTCAGTGTTTTTCGAAGAAAAGGAATATCAAACGGAGTCCAAACGGAATGAAACCTTCGGCAGCGTGATTTTTGGAAAGAACGTGACCCGGGAAACTTGGAGTGCAAGCCAGGGGAGCATCGATGAAGCCACGAGATAGGAGGGCACGCCCACCCCCCTGGGCGCGCCCTCCACTCTTGTGAGTCCCTCGAGGCTCCCTCGACCGACTTCTTTCGCCTATATAAGCCTACGTACCCTAAAAACATCAGAACAGAAGATAGATCGGGAGTTCCGCTGACGCAAGCCTCTTTAGCCACCAAAAACCTCTCGGGAGCCTATTCCGGCACCCTGCCGGAGGCGGAACCCATCACGGGTGGCCATCTTCATCATCCCGGCGCTATCCATGATGAGGAGGGAGTAGTTCACCCTCGGGGCTGAGGGTATGTACCAGTAGCTATGTGTTTGATCTCTCTCTTTCTCTCGTGTTCTCTCTATGGCACGATCTTGATGTATCGCGAGCTTTGCTATTATAGTTGGATCTTATGATGTTTCTCGCCCTCTACTCTCTTGTGATGAATTGAGTTTTCCGTTTGAAGTTATCTTATCGGATTGAGTCTTTAAGGATTTGAGAACACTTGATGTATGTCTTGTCGTGTTTATCTGTGGTGATAATGGGATATCACGTGCCACTTGATGTATGTTTTGGTGATCAACTTGCGGGTTCCGCCCACGAACCTATGCATAGGGGTTGGCACACGTTTTCGTCTTGACTCTCCGGTAGAAACTTTGGGGCACTCTTTGAAGTACTTTTGTGTTGGTTGAATAGATGAATCTGAGATTGTGTGATGCATATCGTATAATCATGCCCACGGATACTTGAGGTGACAATGGAGTATCTAGGTGACATTAGGGTTTTGGTTGATTTGTGTCTTAAGGTGTTATTCTAGTACGAACTCTTGAATAGAGCGATCCGAAAGAATAACTTTGAGGTGGTTTCGTACCCTACCATAATCTCTTCGCTTTGTTCTCCGCTATTAGTGGCTTTGGAGTGACTCTTTGTTGCATGTTGAGGGATTGTTATATGATCTATCTATGTTATTATTGTTGAGAGAACTTGCACTAGTGAAAGTATGAACCCTATGCCTTGTTTCCTACCATTGCAATACCGTTTACGCTCACTTTTATCATTAGTTACCTTGCTGTTTTTATATTTTCAGATTACAAATACCTATATCTACCACCCATATTGCACTTATATCACCATCTCTTCGCCGAACTAGTGCACCTATACTACTTGCCATTGTATTGGTTGTTTTGGGGACACAAGAGACTCTTTGTTATTTGGTTGCAAGGTTGTTTGAAAGAAACCATCTTCATCCTACGCCTCCTACGGATTGATAAACCTTAGGTCATCCACTTGAGGGAAATTTGCTACTGTCCTACAAACCTGTGCACTTGCAGGCCCAACAACGTCTACAAGAAGAAGGTTGTGTAGTAGAAATCCAGCTCTTTTCTGGCGCCGTTGCCGGGGAGGCTAGGTAAGTGTAGCGACCAGACCCGAATGGATCAAGTCTCTGTGCTCAGTGTCATCCCTGGATCAGTAATGCTGACACCACACAGTACTTCGAAGGATTTATAGCAGAGTAGCAATCACACACTTATTACATCGTTGTCCACAAGGGAACTTAATACAATAATATGGCTTAAGGCCATCTAACAATAACAGCGGAAGGCTTGGAAGGTAAGTGAGTCCATCAACTCCATCGGCATCACTGAGTATAGAACCACGACCTAACACCTTACTCGTTGTCTGAAAAGTCTGCAACGTGAAAGTTGCAGCCCGAAAACGGGTCAGCACATGGAATATGCTGGCAATGTAACACATAAAGAGCAATGAAGGAATAAGCCTATACTACATGCATATATGGCTGGTGGTAAGGCTCTACGGTTACATTTTTGCATAAAGCTAGTTTTTCCCTACAACAAAGGAATAATTTTGTTTAACTATCATGGTGGTTGTTAAACATTAAGAATGGTTGACAGCATCCTCAATCCCAATTAAAAAGTACTCATCAAAACCCAATAACTTTTATTAGAAGTAACATGTTGAGATTCACATGATATTCAATTACTAGATACTCAAGATGTCCATAACTGGGGACACGGCTAATCATGATTAGTTTATACACTCTGCAGAGGTTTATGACTTTTTCCCCACAAGACTCGGACGCCTCCGCTTGGTTCTCGTGACTACATGGTGTTTGAGAAACGGATGACCGAGACATAGTCTTTCGAAGCGCTTAGCACCTTACATGTGGGTAGACCGTACCAACCTACATCCCCTACATCAGCTAGCCTACCCGTAAGAGTTCGCACAACTTAGTCAACTACGCCAGAGCCCATAATTGGCTTGTGGCTGCACACGGAAGTTTCTAGTTTGAATAATCTCATGATCCCTTAGAGCACGGGTGGCGGTCCAAGAAATACAGTAAGTCCTGATAGAAACCAGGTGCCTCAATCCACCCAGATGTGTGTTTAGGTTGCCACCTTAGATAAACCATTAATTAACAATCTCACATCTGTCATGGATATTCACTCACCCAATCCACGTCTACTAGCATAGCATGGTATAATAAGCAAACGTAGAAGTGACTCCCAAGGTTTCATGAGTAACAGGTAATAGGTACTACCTCAATCTACTTCCCAACCCACAATTTAATTTAGATCCTAATCATGCAAGTGTTTGAGGGCTTGATCTAATGCAATAAAACTGGGTAGTACAAAAGGTATGATCAAGTGTTACTTGCCTTGCTGATGATCCGCGAGACCTAGAGATTCGAAGTAACAAGCGGCGCACTCCGGGTGATCTAACGCAGACAAACAACAAGCATACAATAAGTACTCATCTAATGCACAGGGAAAACTCGAATAAACGATCTAACCAGAGAGTTCAACTTAAGAACCCTGGTTGCAAAAAGAATCGAATCAAATAAAGCATCGAAAGTCGAAACTCGAGAGAGACCGACTTGATTTAGCAATCTGAAACTAGGTCAAAATTTTACAGTAGCAAAACTCTGTGTAAGTAGGTTAGTCGGAACGGCGTTTCGTAATGAAACTCCAGGCGCTTGAATCACCTGATTCCGATAAACGAGCGAGAAATTAAACAGATTTGAAAATCGAATTGGAAATCGAAATCAGAAAATAATGGATTAAATCTGATTAAAAGAAAACGCATTTAACGGATTAAACAGTGGACGTTCGTTAATAGAACTAATCCAACGAACACGTTCATTGAAACGAACGGGTCGGTGAACGTTCACTAAATAATAAAACCGAAAAAAATAAAACCATCCAGGTTTTTTTTTAAAAAACCGAACAACGCGAGAAAACCGAATCGGTTTTAAAACAAAACCGGATCGGGACGGGGCGGCGAGGTAGGCTACCTCCGGCGAGGTCGCCGGCGGGGCTCCGGGGCTCCGGCGGGGTCGGGCGACGGCGGTGGGTGACGGCGGGGTCGACGGGGTGGCGAGGGGCGGCTGGCGACGGGCGGCGGCGGGCGGCCTTGGCGGGCGGCGGGCTCGGGTGGAGGGCGGGCGGCGGCTCTGGGTGAGGGGAGAGGAGGGGCGGCGGGGTTAAGGAGGAGGGGGTTCCTTGGGGAGGGGCAAGCTGTGGGGCGGCGGCGTCTGGCGGCCCGAGCCGGACTCGGCGTGGCGGCGGCGGGCTCCTCCAGGGCGCGAGGGGAGGGAGATGGGCCGGGCGGGCGGGCTGGGCCGGGCCCAAAGCGGGCGGCGATTGTTTTTTTTTAAACAAAACTTAAACAAAATAAAATCAAACCAAACGAACTCCAAATTAAATAAAATTAATTTTCCCCGACTCCTAAAAATGAGTCGAACAAAATGAACTTTAAAACGGGCAAAAATGCATATATTTTTTTAAAATGCTCATTTTTTTGCCTAAAGCAAATAAATCTTCAAAACCAAAATTTGATTTATTTGTAAAATCTTCATTTTTCCTAAATGTTGGGAAAGTCATATTATTCCCTCTCTTAAATTTTTGTATCGGAAAAACTTTATGAAGATAATTAAATAAATCCAATGAACCTATTTTCAAAATTTGAGAAATCCCAAATATGAAAATAATGAAATCTCCAACTCTCTCCGAAGGTCCTTGAGTTGCGTGAAATTTTCTAGGAACGGAAAAATGCGGGAAAATATGATATGCACGATGACCTAATGTATAACATTCCAAATTGAAAATTTGGGATGTTACAAACCTACCCTTTAAGATGAATCTCGCCCTCGAGATTCGGGTTGGCTAGAAAATAGGTGAGGGTGGTCCTTGAGCAAAACTTCCTCTCTTTCCCAAGTGGCTTCATCTTCAGTGTG
Organism: Aegilops bicornis; assembly: GCA_021605145.1. Classification (NCBI taxonomy): domain Eukaryota; kingdom Viridiplantae; phylum Streptophyta; class Magnoliopsida; order Poales; family Poaceae; genus Aegilops; species Aegilops bicornis. The sequence continues at coordinate 118,300,239 of CM038675.1, read as the reverse complement.
GTGGCTCCACTGAACTTTGCAAAACTTGATAACCTTGCTGCGAGTAACTCTGCTAGCATAATCGAGAATCTTAACCGGTTTTTCCTCATATGTTAAGTCATCCTTCAACTGAATTGCTTCGGTGGCAATCGTGTCTTTAACGGTACCTCTCGCTATCTCGGGTGACATTTCTTCAATCGAGAAACATGGAATACATCATGAACTCCTGACAGTCCTTCCGCAATTCCAACTTATAAGCAACTTCTCCCATGCGTTGCAAAATCTTATATGGTCCAACGAAACGTGGGGCTAATTTCCTTTAACTCCAAAACGCTTAACTCCTCGAAGCGGGGATACTCTAAGATATGCTCTGTCTCCAACTTCATACTCAATCGCTTTGCGCTTTGAATCGGCATAGCTCTTTTGTCTGGACTGGGCTACCTTGAGCCTCTCTCGAATCAGTTTAACCTTCTGCTCAGACTCCTTAATCAAATCTGGTCCAAACAACTGACGATCTCCAGTTTCGTCCCATGACAACGGTGTCCTGCACCTTCTTCCATCTGAGCCTCGAAGGTGCCATCTTCAAGCTGGTTTGGTAATCGTTGTTGTAGGAAAATTCCGCATACGGCAAATTATCATCCCAACTAGATCCATAATCTAGTACACAAGCTCTCAAAGATATCCTCCAAAATCTGATTGACTCTCTCGATCATCCATCGGTCTGTGGGTGGAAAGCTGATCTTTGAACTCCAGCCTAGTTCCCAATGTCTCGCAAGTAACCGGTTCCAAAATTTTGAGGTAAATTGGGTCCCTCTATCTGATACGATGCTCCTCGGAACTCCGTGTAAACACACAATTCTGGTCATGTATATCTTTGCCAACTTAGCACTGCTATAGGTAGTCTTGACTGGAATGAAATGAGCTACCTTTGTTAAACGGTCGACTACAACCCAAATCGAGTCATAGCCTGAACGAGTCTTTGGCAAACCTGTGATGAAATCCATGCCTAGTTTATCCCACTTCCATTCGGGTATCGGCAATGGTTGTAACAATCCTGCCGCTTCTGATGCTCTGCCTTTACTTTCTGACATACATCGCAAACTGCTACATACTCCGCAATATCCTTCTTCATTCCGGTCCACCAGAAAGTATTCTTCAAATCCAAATACATCTTGGTATTTCCTGGGTGAATCGAATAGGGTGACTCATGAGCTTCTTGAAAATTCAACTTCCCGATCTCTGGGTTATTGGGCACATAAACACGGTCTTCAAACCATAGGGTATCGTGCTCATCCTCACGAAATCCTTTAGCTTTTCCTTTGCTCATTTTCTCCTTTATAGATGCAACTTCCTTATCCGCCTTTTTGGGCTTCTCCGATTTTGTCCATCGTTGTTGACTGAATCTCCAATGCTGCTACATAGCCTCTCGGAACTATTTCCAAACATAGCTCTCGAAGGTCCTCGGCTAACTCATTGGGTATCCCTCCCATCATTAGGGTATTGACGTGGCTCTTACGGCTCAATGCGCCTGCTACGACATTAGCCTTTCCGGGTGATAATGCAATCTCATATCATAATCCTTGATAAGCTCTAACCATCTCCTTTGTCTGAGATTCAATTTCATACGTGTGAAGATGTACTTCAAACTCTTGTGATCCGTATATACTTCACAATGATTTCCAATGAGAAAATGTCTCCACGTCTTGGGGCATGCACAACGGCTGCTAACTCCAAATCATGAGTGGCATAATTCAACTCATGGGGCTTAAGTTGTCGTGAAGCATACGAAACAACTCTTCCTTCTTGCATAAGTACGGCTCCAAGTCCTCGACGTGAAGCGTCGCAATACACCTAATAATCCTTGGTCTGATCTGGCAATATCAAAACTGGTGAGGTAACCAATCTTTTCTTCAACTCCTGAAAACTTGCCTCACAGTCCTCGGTCCATATGAATTTGTTATCCTTCTTCAACAATTCAGTCATAGGCTTAGCAATCCTTGAGAAATTCTCAATGAATCTTCGGTAGTATCCTGCGAGTCCAAGGAAACTCCGAATCTCTCCAACTGTCGTTGGTGCTTCCCATTTGGTTACGGTCTCAAGTTTTGTGGGGTCAACTGCTATTCCTTCTCCGGATATAACATGTCCGAGAAATCCAACTTCCTTTAGCCAAAACTCACATTTGCTGAACTTGGCATACAACTGGTGTTCCCTCAGTTTCTCCAAAACCAATCGCAAATGTTCCTTGTGTTCCTCTTCATTCTTCGAAAAAATCAAAATGTCATCAATGAACACCATGACGAACTTATCCAAAAACTCCATAAATACTTTGTTCATCAGGTTCATGAAATAGGCTGGTGCGTTAGTCAGTCCAAATGACATAACGGTATACTCGTACAGTCCATATCTCGTGGTAAACGTTGTCTTAGGTATGTCCTGCTCCCGAATCTTCAACTGATGGTACCCTGATCGCAAGTCGATCTTGGAAAACACTTTGGCTCCTTGCAAGCGATCAAACAGATCATTTATCATAGGTAGTGGGTACTTGTTCTTGATTGTTACTTCATTCAATCCACGATAATCAACAACCATTCTCAAAGATCCATCCTTCTTCTCTACTAACAAAACGGGTGATCCCCAAGGTGAAGAACTTGGGCGTATAAAACCTTTACCCAATAGTTCCTTAATCTGCTTCTTGATTTCCGCTAAATCCTGTGCGGGCATCCTGTACGGTCGCTTCGATATCGGGCCTGTTCCTGGCAACAGCTCGATCAAAAACTCAATGTCTCTATCCGGTGGCATTCCTGGCAACTCTTCCGGAAATACATCAGGAAAATCCTTCACCACTGGTACTTCTTCCTGCACCACTCCTGATAAGCAATTAACTTGCGCTCTTTTCGGCTCGTGCCGTGATACATACTTAATCCTTCTTCCTTCTGGTGTGGTGAGAAAAATTGACTTAGTGGAGCAATCTATGTTTCCTCCATACCTTGATAACCAATCCATTCCTAATATCACATCCAATCCTTGGGATTCCAGAACTATTAGGTGCGAGGGGAAAACATAGTGTCCAATCCTTAATGGCGGTCGATCACACCATTTACTAGCCATGTATTCTCGCTCCGGTGAGGTTACTAGCATGGGTGACCTAAGGGCTTGGGTCGGTAACTCGGTACTTATCCACAAATCCCTTGATATGTATGAATGCGATGCACCAAGATCGAAAAGAACAAGCTGCAGTAAATGACTTAACCAAAACTTACCGACATCTTGCATCGGGCTGATCTTCAACCTCCTCCACATCAATGTGATTCACCTGTCCCCTGTTGAAAGGGTTGGGCTTCTTTCGAGCTTCCGTTGCCATTTCCATTACGGCCTATACGACAGTCATTGGCATAATGCCCGATCTTGCGGCACTTAAAGCAAGTGATATGACTCAGTCTACTTTGGTTGGTGTTGACGGGTTGGTGCGGTTCTGTCCATTGCTTCCTCCATTCCCTGCTCCCATTCTTAGTGCCATTATGGTTGTTCGATTTACCTACTCCTTGGTTATGCTGAAACTGAATTACTGATTTAGGGGTATAACGAGGTTTCTGCTGAGCTCCAGAGTTATACTTCCCTTGCCCATACTTCCGCTTGCGGTTCTCAATTTGCTGCTGCTTTCCTTCAATCATGAGGGCTCGGTCTACTAACTCCTGGTAGTTGTTGAAACTTGCTACCATCAACGGCATGCTGAACTCATCATTCAGTCCTTCTAGAAACTTCTCCTGCTTAGCAGCGTCTGTAGCAACGTCATCTGGGGCATAACGTGCTAATTTACTAAAGTCATCCACGTACTGGCCAACAGTCCTTCCTCCTTGGCGTAAGTTGTGAAACTCACGCTTCTTCATGGCCATAGCTCCTGCTGAAACATGGGCAGTGCGAAAAGCTTGCTGAAACTGATCCCATGTGACAGTGTCTACGGGGTAAGTGGCTGTAAAATTCTCCCACCATGCTGTTGCGGGTCCTTCAAGCTGATGTGCTGCAAACTTCACTCTTTCACCATCTGTGCATCCTGCAGTGGTCAACTCCCTTCCTATCTTGCGGAGCCAATCATCTGCTACAATCGGCTCGGTGCTCTTTGGAATACACCGGCGGATTCAGTCTAAGGAAACGAGTCAGGTGATCCGCAGGTGGTGGTGGCGGTGGGTTGTTGTTGTTGTTGTTGCCCTGGTTCTGTACCAATGTTTGAATCAGGGTATTCTGCTGCTGGATCAATTGGGTGATCTCTGGCGGGAAAACGAACCCGGGGTCGCGTCTCGGAGGCATCTGATGGGTTTAGAAAAGACGAGAAATTAAGAATAGATTGAGGTCTAAGGGAATCACTACCCAAATGCACATGAGCAAATGCACACAAAATCACTTCATTCAGTCAAACAAAGGTTTACAACGATCTAACTATCGCAAAAGTGCGGGTGCTATAATGTTTACATGGAGGGTATACTACTAATATGTGGGGGACTTCTACTAATTTGAACCGGTGGAAGACTCCATGATGTCCGCTTCCACTTCGTCTTCAAAGTCGGGTTCACTTGGATCCGAATCGGTGTCGCCGATGTTGATGTAGTCGCTTGGACAACCGACATCTTGGTCTTCATTCCTGAGCGCCAACTTCTTCTTGAGTTCTTCGATCTCGTACTTAAGATCGTTATTGTGTCTTGCTAGAGCTACGATCTCGTCCCATGTAGTCCTTGCGTGTAGTCTTTAGTTCTTCTTCAAGTTCGATGATCCTTCCCTTTACATTCTGCAACTCCAACATATCATTGCACATTTGGTTCTCCTGGCGTCGAATGTGTTGATTTAACTCCTGGATGAAAGCTGCAATGGACCTATCCTTCTTGGTGCTGACTATGTCCCATTTGTCATCTCGGCGTCCGCAAATCTGGTAGATAGTGTCCTGGAGGTCTTCTTGATAAACTTCTCCAATGCGTCCCATGGTGATGTGAGCTGCCATGCTCTTTCCTGGACTCCAAGTTGGTGCAATGAAAACACTATCTATAGGCTTGGTGATTGGGGCGAATGTCCTTCTGGAACGTGAGCTTGAATCTTCCACCCTCCTCTTCAGTGAGTGGCGTTGAAAGTTCCGGTGAAGCTGGGTAGTCCAATGTTCAGTACTTGGTAACTTCCTTCAAGTGAAATCCAAAAGGTGTGCCTTCATCTGGTTGGGTTTACTTGATCTTCGCGTCCGTCATCCTAAAGAGTAGAAAAGATGAGGAGTTAGAAAATGGGAAGAGAGTAGTGATCTATGGCTTTATCTTAGTGGTCGTGTCTCTCGCGTGTGCTCGATACCATTCTCTCAGAGCGACCAGGACCCGAATGGATCAAGTCTACGTGCTCGATGTCATCCCTGGATCAAGAATGCCGACACCACACAAGATTTGAAGGATTTATAGCAGAGTAGCAATCACACACTTATTACATCGTTGTCCACAAGGGAATTAATACAATAATATGGCTTAAGGCCATCTAACAATAACAGCGGAAGGCTTGGAAGGTAAGTGAGTCCATCAACTCCATCGGCATCACTGAGTATAGAACCACGACCTAACACCTTACTTCGTTGTCCGAAAAATGCAGAACGTGAAAGTTGCAGCCCGAAAACGGGTCGACACATGGAATATCTTTGGCAATGTAACACATAAAGAGCAATGAAGGAATAAGCCTATACTACATGCATATATGGCTGGTGGTAAGGCTCTCACGGTTACATTTTTGCATAAAGCTAGTTTTTCCCTACAACAAAGGAATAATTTTGTTTAACTATCATGGTGGTTGTTAAACATTGAGAATGGTTGATGACATCCTCAATCCCAATTAAAAAGTACTCATCAAAACCCAATAACTTTTATTAGAAGTAACATGTTGAGATTCACATGATATTCAATTACTAGATACTCAAGATGTCCATAACCGGGGACACGGCTAATCATGATTAGTTTATACACTCTTCAGAGGTTTGCGCACTTTTCCCCACAAGACAAGATCGACTCCGCTTGGTTCTCGTGACTACATGGTGTTTGAGAAACGGATGACCGAGACATAGTCTTTCGTGGCGCTTAGCACCTTACATGTGGGTAGACCGTACCAACCTACATCCCTACATCAGCTAGCCTACCCGTAAGAGTTCGCACAACTTAGTCAACTACGCCAGAGCCCATAATTGGCTTGTGGCTGCACACGGAAGTTTCTAGTTTGAATAATCTCATGATCCCTTAGAGCACAGGTGGCGGTCCGAAGAAATACTGAGCAAGTCCTGATAGAAACCAGGTGCCTCAATCCACCCAGATGTGTGTTTAGGTTGCCACCTTAGATAAACCATTAATTAACAATCTCACATCTGTCATGAATATTCACTCACCCAATCCACATCTACTAGCATAGCATGGTATAATAAGCAAACGTAGAAGTGACTCCCAAGGTTTCATGAGTAACAGGTAATAGGTACTACCTCAATCTACTTCCCAACCCAGAATTTAATTTAGATCCTAATCATGCAAGTGTTTGAGGGCTTGATCTAATGCAATAAAACTGGGTAGTAGAAAAGGTATGATCAAGTGTTACTTGCCTTGCTGATGATCCGCGAGACCTAGAGATACGAAGTAACAAGCGGCGCTCCGGGTGATCTAACGCAGACAAACAACAGGCATACAATAAGTACTCATCTAATGCACAGGAAAACTCGAATAAACGATCTAACCAGAGAGTACAACTTAAGAACCCTGTTTTAAAAATAATCGAATCAAATAAAGCATCGAAAGTCGAAACTCGAGAGAGAACGACTCGGTTTAGCAATCTGAAACTAGGTCAAAATTTTACAGTAGCAAAACTCTGTGTAAGTAGGTTAGTCGGAATGGCGGTTTCGTAACGAAACTCCAGGCGCTTGAATCACCTGATTCCGATAAACGAGCGAGAAATTAAACAGATTTGAAAATCGAATTGGAAATCGAAATCAGAAAATAATGGATTAAATCCGATTAAAAGAAAACGACGAACGGATTAAACAGCGGACGTTCGTTAACAGAACTAATCCAACGAACACGTTCATTGAAACGAACGGGTCGGTGAACGTTCACTAAATAATAAAACCAAAAAAAATAAAACCATCCAGGTTTTTTTTTAAAAAAACCGAACAACGCGAGAAAACCGGATCGGTTTTAAAACAAAACCGGATCGGGACGGGGCGGCGAGGTCGGCTACCTCCATGAGGTCGGCGGAGGCTCGAGGCTCGACGGGTCAGGCGATGGCGGTGGGTGACGGCGGGTCGACGGGTGGCGAGGGCGGCGCCGGGCGACGGCGGGCGGCGGGCGGCTTGTGGCGGCGGGCGGCCTGGAGGGAGGCGGCGGCGGCTCGGGGTGAGGGGAGAGGAGGGGCGGCGGGGTTATAAGGAGGTGTCGGTTCCTTGGGGAGGAGGCAAGCTGTGGGGCGGCGGCGTCCCATGGTCCGAGCCGGACTCGGCGGCGGCGGCGGGGCCTTCACAAGCGCCATGAGGGGAGGGGAGATGGGCCGGGCGGCGACGATTGTTTTTTTTTTAAAACAAATCTTAAACAAAATAAAATCAAACCAAACGAACTCCAAATTAAATAAAATTAATTTTCCTCGACTCCTAAAAATGAGTCGAACAAAATGAACTTTAAAACGGGCAAAAATGCATATGTTTTTTTAAAATGCTCATTTTTCTGCCTAAAGCAAATAAATCTTCAAAACCAAAATTTGATTTATTTGTAAAATCTTCATTTTTCCTAAATGTTGGGAAAGTCATATTATTCCCTCTCTTATTTGTATCGGAAAAACTTTATGAAGATAATTAAATAAATCCAATGATCCTATTTTCAAAATTTGAGAAATCCCAAATATGAAAATAATGAAATCTCCAACTCTCTCCGAAGGTCCTTGAGTTGCGTGAAATTTTCTAGGATCGGAAAAATGCGGGAAAATATGATATGCACGATGACCTAATGTATAACATTCCAAATTGAAAATTTAGGATGTTACAGTAAGTGGCACTCACACCCCGTCAACTAAGCTCTTTTCTGGCGCCGTTGCCGGGGAGGTGAGTGCTTGAAGGTATATCTTTAGATCTTGCAATCGAATCTTTTTGTTTCTTGTTTTATCACTAGTTTAGTATATAAAAGAAAACTACAAAAAAATGGAGTTAAGTTTGTCTCATACGCTTCATCTTTTTAATATCTTTCGTGAGTTTGATGAAAAGGAAAATTATGCTCAAGTGCTAGAAGAAGAAATATATAGAATGTTTGATACTAAATATTTGAATGATGAGCATGATTGCAATGTTGTTAGTATGAATTCCTTGAATATCCATGATGCTAATGATATGCAAAGCCACAAGCTTGGGGAAGCTATGTTTGATGAAGATGATATTTTTAGTCCCCCAAGTTTTGATGTGCAAATTTATTATGATGAAAGCATGCCTCCTATTTATGATGATTATGTTGATGAAAGTGGGTTTGGAAGAGTGTCAACTTTAGGAAGTAGTGATCCCACTATTTTGGAGGATGTTGAATCTTATTGTGATGAACATGAAAGTGGATTTGGAAGAGTGTCAACTTTATTTAGTGATGATTCTACTATTTCGGAAGAGGTTCCAATTTATTATGAGAACAATAAGTTGGTATCTATGATGATTATTGTGATGACTTTTATGCTATTAGGAATAATGATAACCATGAAACTTGTCATCATGATTTTAGTTTTCAATTGGATTATGCCTCACATGATAATTATTTTGTTGAGTTTGCTCCCACTACTATTGATGAGAATAAATTTGCTTATGTGGAGAGTAGTAAAATTTCTATGCTTGTAGATCATGAAAAGAATGCTTTATGTGATAGTTATATTGTTGAATTCATTCATGATGCTACTGAAAATTATTATGAGGTAGGAATATATGCTTGTAGAAATTGCAATAATGTCAAGTTTCCTCTCTATGTGTTCAAAATCTTGAAGCTATGCTTGTTTTACCTTCCTATGCTAGTTGATTATTGTTCCCATAAGTTGTTTGCTCACAAAATACCTATGCATAGGAAGTGGGTTAGACTTAAATGTGCTAGTAATATGCTTCATGATGCTCCCGTTATGTTTCAATTCTTATCTTTTATGTGAGCATCATTGTCATCATCATGCCTAGCTAGAAAGGCTTTAAAGAAAAGCGCTTGTTGGGAGACAACCCAATATTTACCTTTACTGTTTTTGTGTGTTCACATGATTATGCTACTATAGTAATCATGTTTTATAGCTTTTGTTTCAATAAAGTGCCAAGTAAGACCTTTGGAATAGCTTACGGTGATAGTTGTGAAGATCCTGCTGCAAATTAGAAACTTTTGCACCCAGTAAATTAGTTTTGTTAATTCACAGAAACGTGCTTATGATCTGATTCTTTTTGCTCTGGATTGTTACACAAATTGCTTAGGACTTCCTAATTTGGTAGAATTTGTGGAGTTCCATAAGTATACGTTTGATACAGATTACTACAGACTGTTCTGTTTTTGACAGATTCTGTTTTCTATGTGTTATTTGCTTATTTTGATGAATCTATGAGTAGTATCGAAGGGTATGAACCATAGATAAGTTGGAGTACAGTAGATATTACACCAATATGAATTTATAATGAGTTCATTACAGTACCCAAGTGGTGGTTTTATTTTCTTATACTAACGGAGCTTACGAGTTTTCTGTTGAGTTTTGTGTTGTGAAGTTTTTCAAGTTTTGGGTAAAGATTCGATGGACTATGGAATTAGGAGTGGAAAGAGCCTAAGCTTGTGGATGCCCAAGGCACCCCAAGGTAATATTCAAGGACAACCAAGAGCCTAAGCTTGGGGATGCCCCGGATGGCATCCCCTCTTCCGTCTTCGTTCATCGGTAACTTTACTTGGAGCTATATTTTTATTCACCACATGATATGTGTTTTTCTTGGAGCATCATTTTGTTTTGTTAGTATTTTCTTGCTGTTATTTAGATTAATGTTTTGCATATTTAGTTTCAATAAAAACGTCAAGGATAGCCTTTACCATGCTTATTTTACTAGTATACTTGTTGCTGTTTGAAAACAGAAAGTTTACCGCTGTTGCAAAAATTCCCTAGAAAAGTCAGAGAATGGTATAATGTTGAAACTTTTTGCATAATGAGATCTGATAAATATTCTACAGCTTAGGATTTTTCTCATAATTTTTGGAGTTAGGGAAGTATGATGAATCCTGCATTCTTTACAGACTATACTGTTTTGGCAGATTGCTGTTATGGTTGCATTGTTTGCATATGTTTGCTTGTTTAATGATTCTATTTGAGGATAGGAGTGTTAAATATGCAGAGACATTTAGTATGCAATGTTGAATAATAATTTTAGTGATTTGTTACAGTAGAAAATGATAAGGTTTTGCATTGGTTTATACTAACCTATCTCACGAGTTCTTGTTGAGTTTGTTGTGGATGAAGCTTTTGAGAAATAGAGAAACCATGATATGAGAGGAATTAAGGAGATACAAAAGTTCAAGCTTGGGGATGCCCAAGGCACCCCAAGATAATATTTCAAGAAGTCTCAACTATCTAAGCTCGGGGATGCCCCGTTAGGCGTCCCACCTTTCTTCTTCAACAACTATCGGTTAGTATCGGTTGAGCGTAAGTTTTTGCTTCTTCAAATGAGTTATGCTATCCTTGCAATGTCATTTTATCTTGTTTTGCTTGCTGTTTGAATAAAATACTAAGATCTGAAATTCTTAAATGAGAGAGAGTCTTCACATAGTTACATAACTATTTAGCTACTCATTGATCTTCACTTATATCTTTTTGGAGTAGTTTGTCATTTACTCGTGTGCTTCACTTATATCTTATGAGTAAATGGTTGAATGAGTTGATTGTCATAAATCTGAAATTATATATGTTTCATTTGCTTATCCCATGGGGAGAAGTAGAGGTTGTAAATTTATTGAAGGTTAGCAAGCGTTGTATTGGTCATTTGAACAATTCATGAAAGAATACTGAAGGAAGAGAGATTCCATATATAAATACACTATCCTAGAAATATTTTATAATTGGGAGCACTCATTAAGTATGACATGCTAAATAGTTGATGTTGGACAAGGAAGACAACATAATGGGTTATGTTTTCTCACATCTCAGTTAAAGTATATTATCATGGATCATTCAAACATGTTGAGCTTGCCTTTCCCCCTCATGCTAGCCAAAATTCCTTGCACCAAGTAGAGATACTACTTGTGCTTCCAAATATCCTTAAACCCAGTTTTGCCATGAGAGTCCACCATACCTACCTATGGATTGAGTAAGATCCTTCAAGTAAGTTGTCATCGGTGCAAGCAATAAAAATTTCTCTCTAATTATGTATGATATTTTGGTGTGAAGAAAATAGCTTTATACGATCTTGTTATGGAAGCAATAAAAGCGACAGACTACATAATAAAGGTCCATATACAAGTGGCAATATAAAGTGACGTTCATTCGCATTAAGATTTTGTGCATCCAACCATAAAAGCGCATGACAACCTCTGCTTCCCTCTGCGAAGGGCCTATCTTTTACTTTATGTCTTTTACTTTATTGCTTTAGTCAAGGTGATCTTCACCTTTCCCTTTTTCATTTTATCCTTTGGCAAGCACCTCGTGTTGGAAAGATTCTGATATATATATATATATATATATATATATATATATATATATATATATATATATATATATATATATATATATCCAATTGGATGTAAGTTAGCATGAATTATTAATGTTGACATCACCCAAAGGTGAATACGTTGGGAGGCAACACTATAAGCCCCTATCTTTCTCAGTGTCCGATTAAAACTCCATAACCATTAGTATTGCGTGAGTGTTAGCAATTGTAGAAGACTATATGATAGTTGAGTATGTGGAGTTTGCTATTCCTGAAAATAAGATGAATTGCAATTGTTTGATGACTAAGAATGAAGTTTGCTAGTTTTCAAGAAATTTTTTGGTCTATGCTTTAACATGTGAATAGCTTGTTACTTGATCTTGAGAAGTTTTATGAGATGAACTACTGTTATGACATATAATCATGCTAGAAAAGGTGATTAAAATTATCATTGATCAAACTTGTTGTAACACCCCGCTAGTTAAGCTACAGTAACCACACACTAATGGTGCCATGTAATCGCAATTAAATTTCTAAACCTCAGTTTGGTCCGAACCGAATTCAAATTCAAATTGAAAAGAACGCTCTTGCCAAAAACAAAGAAATTCTATCTTGGGAACTAAAAAAGAATCGGAATGGGAAGTATTTATTTCTTGATTCTCCGGGTTATTTCTTCAAACGGTAAAACAAAAATGTGCACTGGGTTGCAAAAATTCACTAACAATTTTCCTGAAAGAAACCAACATTTTATGAATAATTAAAATGCCCTTAAACTAATTAAAATTGAACCAACAACTTTTAATTGATCCTTTTCAATATAAATAAATATTTGCACGTTTCAAAATAACTTGGAACTTGTCGTGCTAGCTCATAGCATTACATAGTATTTATGTGTCAAGTACCTTGTTGAACCAAAAATCCTTTGCCTTTAATAAAAATAGCAAAACAGTAGCTAAAAGTCAAAAAGAAATAAATAAAGATGTAACGTAGAATAAAAAGGAAAGGGAAACCCCCCTCTTCCCCTGGGCCTTAAACCGACAAGGTGCATGCCCAGCCCACCAGCGACTTTGTCTTCCTCTCCTGTTCATCCATGGCGCTGGCAGTGCCTGCACGCCGTCCATGCCACCGATCGTCGCCGTGTCAAGCATCCACTGCCTCCCCGCGACGGATAAGTACCCCCACAACACGCAGGACGAACCCTAGCGACCCCCAATTCTCCCATCTCCCTCGTCCGCTCTCTCCTCCGCATGAGTCCGAAGCACTGCCGCCATGGTCTCCGTCGATCCCGCGGCCACCGAGTCCTCCTCGCCTCGCTGATATTTCCAGGGGATCCGTCGTCGTCTGCTTCGTCTTCCTCGCCCACGAGCTCAAGCCCGGAGCCTCCACATCGACTGGATCGACGCCATCATCTTCCTCGGCCGTCGCCGTTGTTCTTCACCGATCCGTCACCTCTGCAGCTCCTAAGTCACCAACGGGCCTCCGTGTGCCTTCGTGGTGAGTTCCTCGTCACTTCCCCTCTTGCCGTGCATCGATTCCGCGCCTCCTGTTGCTGCTGCCATGGTCGCCGGAGATCAGTGCCGCCACCGTGTTAACCGTCACTGCTATTGTGCTCCTTTCGCCCAACCAAGTGCGCCACCCCCCTCGTGGTCTTGCGTAGAAGCTGCTCGTGCCCTTGGTGCGTCACCTGCGTGCCCGTGGCTTCGATCTACATCGAGCCCAAGCCCCTGCATGCATTGCTGACGCCTCCACGTGTGCCCGCTTGTGCGTGGCCTCGCCTCTCCGCCGGCGCCGGCCGGCCGGGGCCGCTGCTTGCCGGGGCCATGCCCTGCTCGGCCGCCCGCGCCTGCTAGCTTGGCCGCCAGCAGCTGCTGCCGATACTGCCCGTTGCTGCTTGCTGCCTCTGCCACTGAGCTGATGCTCTGCCGCCGCTGTGTTCTGTAGTTGCTCCGTTCCTTTGCTAGCTGTGGTGATAGTGATACTGCCCCTAGCTGTTGCTTGCTACTCTTGCCCACTACTGCAAGTTTTTGGCCGTGGCCACCATGCACTCTTGTGCGTGCGTGCCCAAGCACACCAGTGCCGGTTTGGGCCCTGTTTAAGACTAGATGCTAATTAGTGGTTAGGTTAGTACATATGACATGTGGGTTCCCAGAGTTTAAAACCAAAGTCAATTTAGTTACTTTCAATGACAGCTGGGTCCCACGGTACTGCTTATATGTTGACCAATCAACCCTTGAATGGGTCAACCCATCCCCATTGGCCCCACTAACATACGCTATGGCTAGAATGGCAGTAGGTGACAAGAGTATTTCCTGTTTTAATTTCGATTTAATAATAAAACCAGAAATTTCATAAAATGGTTTAAGGCTTTGAAAATTAATATAAAAATATCTGTAACTCGAATGAAACTACTTTGTACATGAAAGTTGCTCAGAACAACGAGACGAATCTGAATACGCATTCCGTTCATCCGCCACACGTCCCTAGCATAGCGAACACGCAACTTTCCCCCTCCAGTTCATCTGTGCGAAAACGCGATACACCGGGGATACTTTTCCGGTTGTTTTCCCCCTTCGCCGGCATCGTCTACTATCGCGTTAGGGCATACCTAGCACTGCGTATTGCCTCGTTATGTTTTGTCATGCTTTGTTTGCTCCATATTTACTGTTTTCCCCCTCTCCTTCTTCGGTAGACCCCGAGGCCGGCGCTGATGCCACTGAGTACGACTACGGTGTTGACGACCCCCCTTCTCGGCTGAGCTTCCAGGCAAGCCCCCCCCATTGATCACCAGATATCGCATATTCCTTCTCTATACTGCTTGCATTAGAGTAGTGTAGCATGTTACTGCTTTCGGTTAATCCTATTCTGATGCATAGCCTGTCATTGTTGCTATAGTTGTTACCCTTACACCTTTATCCCTCTTTGCTTAGTATAGGATGCTAGTGTTCCATCAGTGACCCTACACTCTTGTCCGTCTGCCATGCTATACTACTGGGCCGTGATCACTCGGGAGGTGATCACGGGCATATGCTATGTACTTTATACTGTTACATTACTTATGATACTTGTTCGGAGATGGGGCTGAAGGGCGGGTGGCTCCATCCCGGTAGAGGTGGGCCTAGGTTCCCGACGGCCCCGACTGTTATTTACAGGCGGAGCCGACAGTGGATGCGAGTTGAGACCACCTAGGAGAGAGGTGGGCTCGCCTGGTCGGCGTCATGGATACTTAACATGCTTAATGAGATCTTGGTATTTGATTCGAGTTCCGCCACCGCCTATACGCACTAACCAGCTACGCTGAACAGTTATGGGCACTCGCCGTGGTATCACCGAAGCCTTCGTGGACGTCAATCGAGCGGCACGCTACCGGATTGATCGAACGCTCGCTAGGCTAGGTCTGCTTCCGGCCGCCCTCGCAACGCAGGTGTGTGCAATGGGCGATGGGCCCAGACCCCTGCGCCATAGGATTTAGACCGGCGTGCTGACCTCTCTGTTGTGCCTAGGTAGGGCTGCGACGTGTTGATCTTCCGAGGCCGGGCATGACCCAGGAAAGTGTGTCCGGCCGAATGGGATCGAGCGTGTTGGGTTATGTGGTGCACCCCTGCGGGGAAGTTAATCTATTCGAATAGCCGTGATCTTCGGTAACAGGACGACTTGGAGTTGTACCTTGACCTTATGACAACTAGAACCAGATACTTAATAAAACACACCCTTCCAAGTGCCAGATACAACCCGGTGGTCGCTCTCTAACAGGGCTACGAGGAGAGGATCGCCGGGTAGGAGTATGCTATACGATGCTACTTGGAGGACTTCACTATACTCTCTTCTACATGCTGCAAGACGGAGGCGGCCAGAAGCGTAGTCTTCGATAAGACTAGCTATCCCCCTCTTATTCGGCATTCTGCGATTCAGTCCACCGATATGGCCATTTACACATATACCCATGCATATGTAGTGTAGCTCCTTGCTTGCGAGTACTTTGGATGAGTACTCACGGTTGCTTTCCTCCCCCTTTCCCCCCTTCCTTTCTACCTGGTTGTCGCAACCAGATGTCGGAGCCCAGGAACCAGACGCCACCATCGACGACAACTCCTACTACACCGGATGTTCCTACTACTACGCGGGCGGTCAGCGGCGACCAAAGTAGTAGTTAGGAGTATCCTGTGCAGGAGGCCCACGCCTCTTTTGATCTCAGATCCCAGCTTTGTGCTAGCGATCTTATGGCAACTTGTTTAACTTATGTCCGTACTCAGATATTGTTGCTTCCGCTGACTCGCCTATGATCGAGCACTTGTATTCGAGCCCTCGAGGCCCCTGGCTTGTATTATGATGCTTGTATGACTTATTTATGTTTTAGAGTTGTGTTGTGATATCTTCCCGTTAGTCCCTGATCTTGATCGTACACGTTTGCGTGCATGATTAGTGTACGATTGAATCGGGGGAGTCACACTTGTGCACCTTCTAGAATTCACACTTCATAAATTCTTTCTTTTATCATTTCCCTACTCGAGGACGAGCAGGAATTAAGCTTGGGGATGATGATACGTCTCCAACGTATCTATAATTTATGAAGCATTCATGCTATTTTGTTATCTGTTTTGAATGATTGCGGGCTTTATTATACATTTTTATATTACTTTTGAGGCTAACCTATTAACCGGAGGCCCAGCCCATATTGATGTTTTATTGTCTATTTCAGTGTTTCGAAGAAAAGGAATATCAAACGGAGTCCAAACGGAATAAAACCTTTGGCAGCATGATTTTTGGAACGAACGTGACCCGGGAAACTTGGAGTGCAAGCCAGAGGAGCATCGAGGAAGCCACGAGATAGGAGGGCGCGCTCACCCCCCTGGGCGCGCCCTCCACTCTTGTGGGTCCCTCGAGGCTCCCTCGACCGACTTCTTTCTCCTATATAAGCCTACGTACCCTAAAAACATCAGAACAGAAGATAGATCGGGAGTTCCGCCGCCGCAAGCCTCTTTAGCCACCAAAAACCTCTCGGGAGCCCATTCCGGCACCCTGCTGGAGGGGGAACCCATCACCGGTGGCCATCTTCATCATCCCGGCGCTATCCATGATGAGGAGGGAGTAGTTCACCCTCGGGGCTGGGGGTATGTACCAGTAGCTATGTGTTTGATCTCTCTCTCTCTCGTGTTCTCTCTATGGAACGATCTTGATGTATCACGATCTTTGCTATTATAGTTGGATCTTATGATGTTTCTCGCCCTCTACTCTCTTGTGATGAATTGAGTTTTCCCTTTGAAGTTATCTTATCGGATTGAGTCTTTAAGGATTTGAGAACACTTGATGTATGTCTTGCCGTGTTTACCTGTGGTGACAATGGTATATCACGTGCCACTTGATTTATGTTTTGGTGATAAACTTGCGGGTTCCGCCCATGAACCTATGCATAGGGGTTGGCACACGTTTTCGTCTTGACTCTCCGGTAGAAACTTTGGGGCACTCTTTGAAGTACTTTTGTGTTGGTTGAATTGATGAATCTGAGATTGTGTGATGCATATCGTATAATCATGCCCACCGATACTTGAGGTGACAATGGAGTATCTAGGTGACATTAGGATTTTGGTTGATTTGTGTCTTAAGGTGTTATTCTAGTACGAACTCTTGAATAGATCGATCCGAAAGAATAACTTTGAGGTGGTTTCGTACCCTACCATAATATCTTCGTTTGTTCTCCGTTATTAGTGGCTTTGGAGTGACTCTTTGTTGCATGTTGAGGGATTCTTATATGATCTATCTATGTTATTATTGTTGAGAGAACTTGCACTAGTGAAAGTATGAACCCTATGCCTTGTTTCCTACCATTGCAATACCGTTTACACTCACTTTTATCATTAGTTACCTTGCTGTTTTTATATTTTCAGATTACAAATACCTATATCTACCACCCATATTGCACTTGTATCACCATCTCTTCGCCGAACTAGTGCACCTATACAATTTGCCATTGTATTGGGTGTGTTGGGGACACAAGAGACTCTTTGTTATTTGTTTGCAGGGTTGTTTGAGGGAGACCATCTTCATCCTACGCCTCCTACGGATTGATAAACCATAGGTCATCCACTTGAGAGAAATTTGCTACTGTCCTACAAACCTGTGCACCTGCAGGCCCAACAACGTCTACAAGAAGAAGGTTGTGTAGTAGACATCACTCTGCTGCAGCAACTTCTCCAAGCGAGCGATGAACTGCTGCTGCTTAATTAGCTCATCGAGCAAGTCGTCGCTGGCTAAGGAATTCTGTACTGCCATCTTGCCGATATCGTCTCCATAGCGAATGCGCTTGTGGGAGGAATCGCATCCATGCGAGAGATCATTCGACACCTGGGCAACGGGGCAGGATATTCCTGCCGCCACAACGGTGTAGCGGCGGCACCTCTCCCTTCTTTCCGCGGCTTTTGTCCTTGCCGCCTGGTTGCTTGAACACCCGGAACCCCTCTTATCGGCCATGGCGAAAGCAAGGAGCTACCAGCAAGAAAGAGGTGCCTGTCTCTGGAGAATTGTTGACGTGGGGTGTTCGATGAGTAGGTAGCCTTTTATAACATACGCACACTAGTCAGATGGTCAAACGGAGTAACCGGCGCCTCGAATTCTCCCAATCTCTCTTAAATACCTCGAGCTCTGCACGCCTGGGAAACACCAGTACTATCATTTCGTATCCCCGTGCGTTCGTCCACACCACAACCACTCAACTTCTTTCCAATGGTCCGTACATATTCAATAGAAAACATCTCAAACACAGTTAACTTACTGTGTACGTCTGTCTGTATTCCAGAGAACTTACTGTCGAATTCATACCATTATCCATTGCCATTTTTTGTTTTGAAATGATATTTATATCAAAATCTTACTCCAGGTGACTCGTTCATGACGCTACCTAGTACAGAACCGTGTCTATACGGACTTCAGGTCCGCGTTTTGCTTGAAAAACGTGGGATCGTGATATGCGTTCTTTGCTTGAGAAAACGTGCCCTCTACATCCACGCGTCTATGCGCCGAACAACCAAGGAACGAACCCTGACAGTTCCTGTGTGGGATGAACCCCCGTGCCTCTCCTTCTGATCGAGTCGACGGAATTATTCGGAACACAAACACACGGGAGCGTGACTCTATATTATACGGTAGCATGCCTTTTAGCGCTTCACGCCCGTGCCTGTGACCCTTAACACTGCCACGAACATCCACGCCATCGCCAGTGTACAAGTCATGTCGCTACCTGGTACAGAACTGTGGTTGTATTCACTTCACGCCCGTGCTTCTAATAAAAGAAGCGCCACGCAACTCAACACGAAGCCGTGGCTTTTAAAAACAAGGAGCTTACGCTTTTAAACACCTCGACTGTGCAAAGTAAACTTTTAGCGTTAACATCTACACCCATTCCGCTTTGTTTCCATAATAAACGTACGAAACATGACGCTCCGACAGACCCAACCATGCCCTCATGGCATTCATGTTCGTGCCTCTTCTTCTGAAAGACTCAACGGAATCATTTCGAACACAAATACAGGATACCATGCCTTGCCTTCCCGCAACCCATGACCGTGCGCAGAATATACCACACCAGCGTCTCTCGAATAGGCCATTCCGTGCCTCACAGAGTAAACAGTGGGTGTTCACCATGACTTCAAACCAAACTGTGCCTTTGTGCGATTAACGCCCGTGTCTCTCCATCTGATCGAGTCGACGGAATTATTCTGAACACAAACATAGACGAGCGTGACTCTATATTATACCATTTCCAAATAACAGTCTCAACGAAATCATTTCGAACACAAATACAGGAATTAACTTGCACGCGTCTCCAGGTGACACCTTAGTGAAAACGTCTGTAACACACGCAGGCGCGAACGTGACTCCCCCTAATATCAAACAGCTCCTCCCTGGAATGCAGCACCGTGACTCTCCACAACAAAGCAACGAGTTGACAAGGAAAACATTTACATACAAAGCGTCAGGAACGTGCCTGTTGCATTAGTAACACAGTGCCAACTGGGCCTCACCTCCACGCACCTCACGGTGACTCGCCGAGAAAATGCACGTAACACACGCTGCGTGAACAAACGTGACTCTGGCTAATAAGAAGACTTGCCTCCGCCAGATTCACGTCCATTCCTCTCCAACAGAACGAATGAACGGAATCGTTTGGAAATACCAAAAGCATACACCCGTGGTAACGAGACTCTGACCAATGCGTTAACATGCTTCCCTTGAGTTCATGTCCATGCCTCTCCGATTGAAGTGGCGACCGGAATCATCTGAAACACAAAGAACCATGAAACGTGACTCTGAGTAACGCCAAACCATGCCCCTGTGCATGACACAACAACACTAAAATCAAAAAATGCTAACATCCCACAGACTAAGAGTTAAGAAGGCCAAGCAAAAAACAAGCTCATCGAAGTATATAGAAAGATGCAGCACTCTTGATGTCCAAACGTACGGTCTAAGATTCTAGATGCTTCCCCTTCGTCCATAGGAGGATGAGCGCTAGTGGCCTCACTTCCATGCGCCTCACCATGGAACATCATAGAAAACTTCTGTAACACACGCAGGCACAAACGTGACTCTGGGTAACAACAAACCATGCCACCGTGGATGTCACCACACTAAAATAAAAACGCTCCGGCAGTTGAGCAAGCAAGGAAAAAAACAAGCCCATCAAAGCCCACAGAAAGTTACACCAATCTTGATGTCCAGACGGACGGTCGAAGATTCGAGACGGTTCGACCATTTCCCTCTCTCCCTCCACTACTTTCTTGCTTTTTCTTTCGCGCCGAAAATCTCGAACACTTCACCAGTTCCCCTCTCTTGAACACCCTCGTCTTTTCTTCTGCCCCCATTGTCCAATCCAGCTGACCAACAAAAAATCAAAATCGCGTTCGCCTCACCCACCAGCCGCCATCCACTTCGAGATACAGGCAGTCGGTCGGTGCCTGCGAAAGCATCAAAAACCTCTCCCGGCGGCGGCGGCGACTGACGGTGACGACCCGTGCTCGCGGCGGAGATACCAACAGAGCAAGGACAAAAACAAGCCGATGGATGCGATTTAATCCCTCACAAGCAATCGAAGGTAAAAAAATATTAATCTATTACATTCCATTACCACAGGTCGATCAAAGCGATTTTCCCCCTTTTTGACGGACATGAACCCTAACCGCCACACAAAACCGTGTTTCCAAAAAGTCTGTCTATACTTTTCTAGCAAAACTGAAATAAGGTAGGCACGCGTGCAATAGGATGCTACCCTTACCCGTCACAGAAATCTGCTCGCAAGAAATTTTCCTAAAACGTACTGTGCATGCCAGACCTATCTAGAACACCGCTCTAGATTCAAACCATGAGAACATCCTTAAATTCAAAACCTGGTATTTACAGGAGATTCTATATATCCGTTGATTGCCCCTCTTTCAAATTACGTGCCTCTCTTGTATTAACGTACGTGCTCCAATAATAGATCTAGCTGTGTGCTTATAGCGTGAAACAACCTGTGCCTCTCCGACAATGCCGTTTTTTTGTCCACGGGATGCATCTCCTCTTTTTGCTGTGAAATTCAATTATGCTTCTACTGCTGCTAACGCCTGGGCATTTTTATGCAGCAAGGACTGGTAATAAGGAAAATAGGGTACCTGCGGAACAGCCTGCCGTGCAGCAAGGTACTATAAAAGGCTCACACAATCCATATAACAAAAACTATGTAGCAGCAGCAGTAAGTTAACCAATTACGTCCACAAAATCCTGGGAAATTACACTTCGATGAAATTTTTCACACACTATGTGTATTATTATTCATTCGAGAGCATTTTATCTTACACTCTAAACCTTACAGTTATTGCTCCAATTTACAGAATATCATTTGTAGTGTATTTTTTCCTATAAAAAAAGACTTCCCCTCACTGATATGGACTTGACAGCAGACATACTACTCACACCTGACCCTAATTTCTATCACTGATTGGCCAAACAAAGAGTTAGTGGGAAGACTTTATATAACAAGAAAACAATGGATTGATCGCTTTTTTAGGTCAAAAAATGAAAGAAAAGGGTTATCTTATGAATCTATGTAGATTAATCTTCAGATTCTTTTTGTGCAGCCGCGGAAGACATAGTTTTAAAACTATATCCCATTTATTTTGATGTTACTTCGTAATCCTTTTGTTACATAATCATCGTGCAGGTGACGGAGAAGGAGATATTGAAATGATTTTGTCTGAACTTAATAGTTCATATCCAGAAAAACCAGTCATCTCTCCTGACCCGTCAGAAAAAAGAACGAAGCAGAACATGGACAGCGAAGCACCCGAGAAAGTGCCAGCACTACCTTCCAGCAGGGAGGGCAACAAAAAGCAAGTGACTAGCAGCAGAAAAGAGGAGCAATCAGAAACCAAGACTATCATTCCTCCTAGAGCAAAAAGACAAAAGAGAAAGGACAAAACTCAACTCATCAACAACGGCGCTACCTTGAAGCAGCAGCAGCCAAGTCCTCTAATGATACTCCCGCCAGCAGTTCCACGCACCGACAATGATGTAAATTAAGCCAAGAAGAAAAACAAAAGACAACGGTTGGAAGAAGACGAGGATGATGCCAGCAAAGAGTCAAAGTGTGATGTTGCCGACGACGATGATGGCACAAAACACGATGATGAAGTCATTCGTACAGAGGGCGATGGCGCCACAGGGGACAACGGTTGCACCGCAGAGGACAGCAACGATGATGTAAAAACCATTTTCTCTACAGATTTTTGCTACTGCTTTTCACCCATGAAAACCAAACCATCCTCTATAACAAAACCCTCTTTTTCTCAACAGGTAAAAATGAGACAGAAGCGCACAAAGAGAAGAAAGACAAGTGGAAAAGAATTGGCAGCACCAACGGATGATGAACAGGAGGCAACAACAAATAAGGACAAATGCGAAATCAAGGCAGGAGCAGCATTTGATAATGTCAATCGAGCATGGGAATTACTTGAGGAACGCCCTTTGGCGAGATGTTAGGAAAGCCGGGTTTGGAAGCATAGAGGAATGCCAAATAAAGCGCTCCATCGCAAACCGCTAAAGACACATCTACGACAAACTGGACATAGAAACCATGAAAATAACGTTCGGTGAAGCTGATCAGCAGAAAGAATTCATAATAACAAAGGAAGGCATCCACAAGGTGTTTGGATACCCAAACGGTACGCAAAGGACATCACCAAGGCCAAAGATTTCCACAGATACAATGAGCGAACTGGTCACAGAACTTGGCCTCAAGAAAATGGATTTCCATCACGACGATCTATTTAAAGAACTAGAAAAATTGGTGAAACAAGATGACGAACAATGAAACAGGAAATCAGTTAAAATATTTTTCCTTATTTTTTTCCACAACATTGTCTCTGGAACAACCTCCCCTACCTTCAGCAAACAAGCCATTATGGTCAAGGACTTGGACTATCCAGAAATGGCAAAGATGGATTTCTGCCAGGTAATCGTCGAAAGTATTAGGGAAGGAGCCAAGATATGGCAGAAGCACAGGTTGTTGCCTCAGGAAGAAAAGAACAAAAAGCATCTCAATGGTTTGGCACAGGGACCAGTAATAATGTACCTCGACTGCCTGCTGCTGCCGACCGACACAAAACAAATGCGCAAGATTGCCAAGACAATGGACAAGACATCGTTACCACGAGCAAACCACCTAAAAGAGAGTGACCTAAGGTAAATAGCTAGAGCAGACATGAAAACGAACGGAAAAGCACGACCAGATGACTATGAATTTGGCAAGATATAGGTATAGCCCTATTGAATATATATGCATTATCCCTTATAAAAACGGTTTCCAGTCTAACCAATTCCATCATGCCGGAACAATGCAAACATGGAAAGGAACAACAGAGAGGATCTTCTATGCCAACACAGCAACACCTTCGTATTCAATACAGATGATACCAGCACAACAACAGGAGCACCAGAAAACGACCAAGCTACTACCACCTCCAACCAAGTGACAGGACGAAGCACATGTCAACACAAGTGGAAGCAAGGAACCAGTCACAGGCACCAGCACAGGATCATATGAAATATTTGCAAGGATAGAAGAAATGTTGAAACAAGTACTTGACGAACCAAAATAGGTACCCGGAATAACGACCAGGGCTAGACACCAATGCAGCGAACAAGAGAAGGAATTAGATGAAGGAATGAAGAAGACAGTGGTGCAACAAACAACCGCCGTGATTGATTCTCTCGAACAACTTAGAGAATTTCAGGACATTGTTCACAGAGTGAGCTTTCAAGAAGAGACGACGCTGAAGTTGCAGGATCGAGCAGACGCAGGAGACACAACTGCACTTGTACATGGCAACCACGCGAAAGAAGTCTTAGCCGCACCAGAACCAGGAGGGAGGAAAAAAGGAAAGAAGGAAGAACAGGACCAACAAAACAAACATGAAGGGGGATGTCAACTGGGTCCTGTTTAATCCCGATTAAATTCCACTAGTGGTATGATAGTTCGAAAGAGTTCCTCCTCCTAAACAGGATGGCTCCCACCCCCCCCCGCCCCCTCCTAAACCCTAGCCCACACACCGCCGGTGATCTCCATCTCCCTCCGTGGGTTTTGGTTTTGGATCCGGCCATCCCCTCCGGCGTGTTCTCCTCTTTCTCCTGGTTGTCATCTCCATGGTTGTTCATGCGGCCATCACCCTGGGCTTGGATTTCACCCCTGGGATTGACATGGCAAAGGCGATCTGGCATTCTCTTCATCACACGGTGCATCCCTCGGATAGATCTGGTCATTTCATCATGGTGGTGTCTTTTGCATGCCACAACTTTCGGCTTGATGAGGAGAACATGGCTTTGGCACTGGAAGCTGCGATTGGAGGTTATTGTTCTTCTCTCAAGGTATCTTGCTACGTGATCAGGTTTTTGCCTTTAATGTTTCTTGCAAAGAAGTGGGGTTTTTCATCTTGCATCAGCGCTCTTTTGTTTGCCCGCAATTCAAATGCTATTTTCATCTTTGGGGCCATGGTGGCCCAGATTGGGAGAAAGAGTTTCGTCTTTGGCAAGCTGAATGCAAGGAGGAATGGATTCTGGTCAGCCCCTCTAAGCGTCAAGCACGCCTGGGTCTTGATGACATGAAACATGCACCGGCCAAATCCTCTTTGCGATCATCTAATCATGTTGTTAAAAAATCCCTATGTTTTGCCACCTTTCTGAATTATGATGCTTGCAAGGGTTATTGTTATCCGGCCTCTACCGAGGAAATCAATATTGTTACTCAAGATGCTGGTTACTCAGTTGATCCTTAGGAACTCGAGCGCGTTGATTTACTCTTGCCGCCGGCGCCTCCGCTGGCCACCTCGCGATTGAGGGTTTTGCACTCTCCAGATGTCACGTTTGGAACGATACCCCCCCGTGATCTTCTCCCGGAGTTTTCGAGATCGGGTACGTCGCCTGGTTTGATTTTCTCCCATGCAAGTCATGTTGGCCTGAGTCCACCTTGCAGCCCAACATGTTGGGATCGTCCCAGAATCCGTTGGAGCTTTCGGATGATGATTCTGACCAGGGAAAACATTTAATAAACTGCACGCCAGGGTTGGATATGTCTGAGGAATCTCCTCCCAAATCTCAAGTTTAGTTAGTTCGTGACCTGCAAGGCCTTGACCTTGTCGTGGAAGAGATGGCTGCCAGGTGTTGGGATTGTCCAAAATGCCTAGGCATGAGGCATAGTTTGGATGGTTGCACAAATAAGGATAGATGCCGCAAATGCTTCCCGTCGGGTCACGTTAAAATTGACTGTACCCGGTGTCCCCCGAATATTGAACTCTGGGTTCCCAAAACCAGAGCGACTAGCATTGAGCCTCGCGCCTTCAACAGGAAACTTGACGCTTTGAGCTCCACCGCCCCCTCTGCGAACTCTGACAGAGCCCCACCAAAATCTCCAGCCCCCTCCGCTTCCCCAACAAAACCACCATCGACATCGCCGCCGTGTAGCCCATCGCCAAAAAGCACACCATCTCTAGCTCCATCGCCGCCCCCACCCATGGCAGTTTATGAGATCCTCGACGCTTCCTCCCGGCGGGCCATGACATCGTCAACGGTGGGCCTTTCCGCGTCCCAAGGACGTTCTATACGCCGGCCCAAGCTCCTCCACGGCGCCATGAATCTTTCATGGTTGGCAGCGTCGACCCTCCTTTGCCTCCCGAGGATGTGGCTATTCGTCGACAACAGGTCCATGCCTTCATCACCAACCAGCTTGAGCTTCCAGTATGATCTGCACAAACTTGGTTCCAGGGAGTAGGTCTGTATGAGATGCAGGATCCTGTCATCAGTGCTGCTCTAGTTGCTCATCCACCTTGGCCGCTTGGTCTAGATCAAATGAGTTATTTCTCAGATTCATTAGGCATGATCATGGAGAGGGTTTTCATGCTTTGCAAGGGCATAGAACTGGTTGGCTCATGTTTGTTGGAGTACCCTTGGATTATCGCAATGAGGTCAATCTAGCTGAGGTCGTAGGTACTTTTGGTCAGTTCCATTATTGGAATCATCAGGATGATAGGCTTGTAAGATCTCTCGTTTATGCCTCTTTCCCTGACAATCAGCTAGTCCAACGTGATGTGGTCTTTCGCCAGTTTGCGAATATTGGTGGCGCTGTGGTGTCTTGGACTGCTTCTGTTTCTACTCTGACTGTTGATTTTGCTGAGCAATTACCACCTGATGAGGATGTTATGCCATTTGATGGAAATCCACACCCAATGCCAGGTGAACTGCAACCTCTTGAAAAATTTTGGGTTCTGCCACCGTATCCTGCTCTTGGGTGGAATGATGTCCCCCAGCCAGCGGTACCAGAGGAGCAACCACAGCCTAATCCATGGGATTTACAAGGTTGGGGGCCTGACAACAATGAGGATGAGGTTCAGCAAGTGCAACCGCAGGTGCAGGAGGCTAACTCTATGGTTTTAAACCCTTCTATGGGTTCTAATGAGTTAGGTGATGCTTTGGGCCCTTTTGAGCCTATGGATCTGGTTGATGGGCCAAACAATGATATGGTGGATGGGCCTAACAATGCTATGGTTCAAGACCATATTATGATTCAGGATGATGTTGTGGAAGGAGGCCCACTGGAGCATGATCAGCAGGATATCTTGGGCCAGCCAGATCAGCACATTCATATTGACAATCCTGGTAATATTCAAGAGGTGTTCATACCAGTTGATGTGTAGGATCAAGAACAGGACAATCTTGCAATTGTTCCATATAACCCCACTGTGGTTCATGCACCTCCTCTGCATGTTGGACTTGTAAGGGTTGCCATGGGGCCAGCTTTACCACCTGACTTTATCTGGAGAAGGTCTTTTGAATCTCTTATGCCTACTTTTCTGTCTGCACAGATCCCTAAGGCCCTGCCCCCACCTGGATTGCCTCAGTTGCATAAAAGATCTTGGGATATGGCTTTTGATCATCCACTGTCTTTTTGCTTTCCAAGTTCGGACATGTGTTTGTCTCATCAACACATTACCAGAAGACTGTTCTTGGAGAACTCCTCTACACAGTCTGCAGCACCTAAGCCAGAAGAAAGTTTTCCTTCCTCTGAAGCAGAAGCACAGGCTACTGAAGTTTCTGACAGCATGATCTCCTTCTCTTCTACAGTCAAGCAATCCAGGAAACCCCGTGCCAGAAAGCCCGATGCTTTAGTTGTTCAGACTGTGTCAGATTTTTCTGACAGAAGGATGACAAGGAGTGCAACCAAATCTAAAGGTTTTAAACCTATTTCTCCTTTGTCGCCGAAGCCTAGACCCCTCAGGCAGCCTAGAGCCAAGAAGTTGAAGGCTGATAGTACAGCTTCCTCTCCTTCCAGGCAGGATCAACCAGAGAATGAAGATTCCCAGGAGCAGCCCCCCCTCCAACACCAATCGCCACACTGCAGATGATTGGAGCAGCCATTGGTGTCCCTGCTGAGAAGATGACCGTGGAGAAGCTTATGGCTTCTTCAGATACTGCACCCAAGCCTATGGTTTCTCATGATGATTAAGTCTCCTAATTGTTATACAGGGAGGCATGTCCCTTGTCATGCCAGTTGTCTGAACTTTGTTTCTCTTTTGTCTGCTACCTTCACTGTGGTCTGTGTTGATGCTATTATCTATGGGCTTTTGTTTCACTGCTATGCAGTGAACTATTATCTCTGCTTCTTGTTATTGTTTCCTCATGAATGCACACCAAACTAGAGATTGGAAGGTTCTCTGCTGGAATGTGAGAGGTTTAAACTCTGAAGATAGGCAGAGAAGTGTTAGAGCAAAAATTGAGGAAAGCGGGTGTTCAATCATTTGTTTGCAAGAAAGTAAATGTGAATTATTTGACCACCGTGCGATTAGGAAGTTCCCTAGAAGATTTGACAATTTTGTTTATTCACCTTCTGTTGGGGTCTCTGGTGGCATCCTTGTGCTATGGTGTTCTAATATGTTCATTGGCACACTAGTGGATATTAAACAGTTTGGTATCCTAGTCTCCTTCACATCTACCCATAATGCAAGTCAATGGACCTTGGTAAATGTTTATGGGCCTTGTCAAGGGCAGCTCAGAGATGACTTTGTTCAATGGCTGTATGACCTGGAAATTCCACTTGATGCTAAGTGGCTCCTTGTGGGAGATTTTAATTTCATTAGATCTCATGAGAACAGAAACTTGCCTGGAGGTGATACAAATGACATTTTTCTCTTCAATGAGATGATTGGCCACCTTGGTCTTCTTGAGCTGCCATTAAAAGGTGGATCCTATACATGGTCCAATATGCAAGATAATCCGTTGCTGGAACAACTGCATTGGTTCTTCACTTCATCCACTTGGATTAATGATTATCCCAATATGATGGTTCTTCCTCTGGCAAGAACATCATCTAATCATGTACCTTGTGTGGTCTCTATTGCAACTTCTATTCCCAAGTCAAATATATTTAGGTTTGAAAATTATTGGGTGGATCTCCTTGGTTTCTTTGAGTGTGTGGAACAATCTTTGAATGCTCCTACAAAAAGAACAAATTCTGCAACTCGCTTGACTGAGAAGTTCAAAAGGCTAAGAAATGCTCTTAAGCACTGGTACATTAGCCTACCCAAGCTTAAGAAGGCCATCCAAGCTTGCAACAAGGTGGTACTTTTCTTTGATAATCTTGAAGAGTTAAGGCCTTTAACAAGACCTGAATTTAATTTTAGGAAAATTGTGAAAATTCACATCAAGGAAATCCTACACCTGTAGTTTCTGTATTGGAAACAGAGATGTACCATTAGGTGGATAAAAGTAGGGGAGGAAAACTCAAAGTTTTTTCAAGCAATGGCGATTGAACGTTTTAGGAGAAATTCCATTTCCTCTCTGAAGAATGATAATGGTGATGTTGTCTCTGATCATCAACAAATGGCTGGCATGTTATGGGGCACTTTCAAGGATAGAATGGGAGTCTTTGAGGGGACATAAATGAAGTTTGACCTACCCTCCTTAATTAACTC
Organism: Aegilops bicornis; assembly: GCA_021605145.1. Taxonomy (NCBI): domain Eukaryota; kingdom Viridiplantae; phylum Streptophyta; class Magnoliopsida; order Poales; family Poaceae; genus Aegilops; species Aegilops bicornis. Next base: position 118,271,106 of record CM038675.1, on the reverse strand, counting down.
AGTGGATGGTCTTGAAAATTTGTCTGCTCCTTTTTCTGAGGAGGAAATAAATGAGGTTCTTAAGTCTCTGCCTACTGATAGGGCTCCTGGCCCTGATGGTTTTACTGGATTGTTTGTCAAAAGGTGCTGGCACATCATTAAGGATGATTTTTTGCAATTATTTCAGGATTTTTATGATGGAAAGGTCACTATTAGTAGCATCAATGGGTCTTTAATCACCCTAATTCCAAAGAAACTCTCTCCGGAGAGTCCTAATGATTTCAGGCCTATCTCCTTGACAAATACTTGTCTGAAATTCCTGACTAAGCTGCTGGCCAATAGATTGCAAAAAGTAATCCTCAAGTGCATTCATAAAAAACAATATGGGTTCCTCAAGTGTAGGTCTATCCAAGATTGTATTGCTTGGACCTTGGAATACATTCATCAGTGTCACAAATCTAATAAGCCTATCTTGATTCTTACATTGGACTTTGCCAAAGCCTTTGATACTGTTGAACATGACTTAATTCTCAAGCTTTTGCATCACAAGGGTTTTGATAACAAGTGGATTGGTTGGATTAGAGAACTCTTATCCTCTGGGACTTCTTCTGTCATTCTAAATGGTGTGCCTGGAAAAAAATTTACTTGCAAAAGGGGAGTCAGACAGGGTGATCCACTGTCACCAATCTTGTTTGTTTTTGCAGCTGATCTGTTACAAACTTTGGTGAATAATATGCTCAGAAATGGAGAGATCTCCCTGCCTATTGAAACTCATGATCCTGATTTCCCTATAGTGCAATATGCTGATGACACTCTCCTCATTGTGCCTGCTGTGGATTCACAATTTATTGCCCTCAAGGAGATGCTGCAAGATTTTCATGCCTCCACAGGCCTCAGAGTAAACTTCCATAAATCTTGCATATTGCCTATTAATGTGGATGATGCAGAAACTGCCAGGTTAGCTTCTTTTTTTGGCTGCCAAGTTGGGACCCTTCCCTTCACCTATCTAGGGCTATCTATGGGTACAACTAAACCCAGGATTCAAGATTTATTTCTTGTGGTTGATAGAGTTGAAAGAAGGTTGTCTGCTAGCTCTTGACTTCTAAACCAAGGTGCCAGATTGCAACTGTTACAATCAGTTCTGTCCTCTTTGCCAATCTATTTCCTTTGCAGTCTATCTTTGCCAGCTGGTATTATAAAGCAACTTGAGAGCATAATGAGGTAATGCTTATGGAGAGGAAATTCTGATACTCCTAGGCAATCACTTGCTGCTTGGCCTCGTGTCTGTAGACCCAAAGACAAAGGTGGTATAGGAATAGTAAATCTGACCGTCCAAAACAGAGCTATCCTTTCCCAGCACCTTTCCAAGTTTTATAACAAAGCTAACATCCCTTGGGTTTCTCTTATTTGGAGCACCTATTATGATGGCGTGGTTCCTCATGGCACAGTTTTATGTGGATATTATTGGTGGAAAGACATCCTTAAACTCAATGAAGCATTCAGACTATACTCAGAGGTAACCATAAACATGGGGGACTCTGTCCTTTTTTGGTTTGATGCCTGGGTGTTCCTAGGCTCATCTATTCCGCTCAGAGAAAGGTTTCCGCGGTTGTTCTCTTTTGTCATTGATGACAAAGTGTCTGTTCGTGAGGTGATTAACACACTTGACATGTCCGAGCTTTTTCGTCTACCCTTATCGCCAGAAGCAATGGCTGAGATGACCACTGTCCAAGCTGGTCTACTTGACCTTAATGCTGATGAAGAGATTCATGATTCTTAGTCCTGGACACCTGGCAAAGGTATCTTCTCTACAAAGAGTTATTATACAGTGATGCATGCTCACATGGCCATTGATACTCCATCCAAATGGATTTGGGAAAGCAAGGCGACAATGAAGATAAAGGTGTTTGTGTGGTTAATGCTAAATGACAGGCTAAATACCAGAGACTTGCTGGTGAGGAGGCACTGGCGATCAACTCAGGAGGACAACACATGCCCTTTATGCTTTGCCCATGCTTATGAGGACAGAGATCACCTTTTCTTCACATGTCAATTCAGCACAAGAGTATGGAATTACTTGCACATCCAGTGGTTAGATGGCTTAACCACATCTCAGTGTTTAGTTTCTACAAGGAGGAGCTTTGGCCACCCTTTTTTCAGGGAGGTTGTTTATCTTGCAGCCTCGAATATATGGATCTTGAGGAATGGCAGGATCTTCAGACATGAAAGGCCAACCTTTGCTGCATGGAGGAGAAACTTCATTCATGATGTTACTCTGCACTCTCACAGATTCAAGCCTAGTTTAAAACCTTTGCTGCTAACCTGGGTCAACTCTTTGACATAGTTGGTTGTATGTATTTTTGTATATGGGCATGTGATACGTCCATTTTGCATCATGCTTTTATATCAATATTTATTGCATTATGGGTTGTTATTACACATTATATCTCAATACTTATGGCTATTCTCCCTTATTTTACAAGGTTTACCATGAAGAGGGGGAATGTCGGTACCGGAATTCTGGCCGGAAAAGGAGCAAACATTGAAACCTATTCTGCACAGCTCCAAAAGTCCCGAAACTCATGAAACATCTTTTTGGAATTAATAAGAATTTTTGGCGAAGAAATACACTGGGGCCCACACCTCATCCAGGAGAGTGGGGGGCGCCCCCCTATTGGGCGCGCCCCCTGTCTCCTGGACCCCCTGGTGGGCCCCCGGTGTCCATCTTCTGCTATATCAGAGCTTTTACCCTGGAAAAAATCGTGGGCAAGCTTATGGGACGAAACTCCGCCGCCACGAGGCGGAACCTTGGCGGAATCAATCTAGGGCTCCGGCAGAGCTGTTTTGCCGGGGACACTTCCCTCCGGGAGGGGGAAATCATCACCAACGTCATCACCAACGATCCTCTCATCGAGAGGTGGTCAATCTCAATCAACATCTTCACCAGCACCATCTCCTCTCAAAAGCCTAGTTCATCTCTTGTATCCAATCTTGTATCAAAACCACAAATTGGTACCTGTGGGTTTCTAGTAGTGTTGATTACTCCTTGTAGTTGATGCTAATTGGTTTACTTGGTGGAAGATCATATGTTCAGATCCTTTATGCATATTATTACTCCTCTAATTATGAACATGAATATGCTTTGTGAGTAGTTACGTTTGTTCCTGAGGACATGGGTGAAGTCTTGCTATTAGTAGTCATGTGAATTTGGTATTCGTTTGATAATTTGATGAGATGTATGTTGTCGTTTCCTCTAGTGGTGTTATGTGAACATTGACTACATGAAACTTCACCATTATTTGGGCCTAGAGGAAGGCTTGGGGAAGTAATAAGTAGATGATGGGTTGCTAGAGTGACAGAAGCTTAAACCCTAGTTTATGCGTTGCTTCGTTAGGGGCTGATTTGGATCCATACGTTTAATGTTGTGGTTAGGTTTACCTTAATACTTCTTTTGTAGTTGCGGATGCTTGCAATAGGGGTTAATCATAAGTGGGATGCTTGTCCAAGTAAGGGCAGTACCCAAGCACCGGTCCACCCACATACCAAATTATCAAAGTACCGAACACGAATCATATGAACGTGATGAAAACTAGCTTGACAATAATTCCCATGTGTCCTCGGGAGCTCCTTTCTCATTATTAGAAATTGTCCAGGCTTATCCTTTGCTACATAAAGGATTGGTCCACCTTGCTGCACTTTGTTTACTTTATTTACTTGTTACTCGTTACACTTTATCTTATCACAAAACTATCTATCACCTACAATTTCAGTGCTTGCAGAGAAAACCTTACTGAAAACCGCTTATCATTTCCTTCTGCTCCTCGTTGGGTTCGACACTCTTACTTAAAGAAAGGACTACGATTGATCCCCTACACTTGTGGGTCATCAAGACTCCTTTCTGGCGCCGTTGCCGGGGAGTGTAGCGCTTTTGGTGAGTGGAACTTGGTAAGGAAACATTTATATAGTGTGCTGAAATTTTCTGTTACTTGTCACTATGGAAACTAATCCTTTGAGGGGCTTGTTCGGGGTATCTTCACCCCAACCAGAAGAGCAAAGAGTTGCTCCTCAACCTACTGAACTTTATGAAAATATTTACTTTGAGATTCCTTCGGGTATGATAGAGAAACTGCTAGCTAATCCATTTGCAGGAGATGGAACATTGCATCCCGATTTACACCTTATCTTTGTGGATGAAGTTTGTGGATTATTTAAGCTTGCAGGTATTCCCGATGTTGTTGTCAAAAGGAAGGTCTTCCCTTTATCTTTGAAGGGAGATGCATTGACATGGTATAGGCTATGTGATGATACGAGATCTTGGAATTATAGGCGATTGAAGTTGGAATTTCACCAGAAGTTCTATCCTATGCATCTTGTTCATCGTGATCGTAATTACATATATAATTTCTGGCCTCGCGAAGGAGAAAGCATCGCTCAAGCTTGGGGGAGGCTCAAGTCAATGTTATATTCATGCCCCAATCATGAGCTCTCCCGGGAAATGATTATTCATAATTTTTATGCTTGGTTTTCTCTTGATAATCGCAACCTGCTCGATACTTCCTGTGCTGGCTCTTATATGCTGAAGACTATTGATTTCAAATGGGACTTATTGGAAAGAATTAAACGCAACTCTGAAGATTGGGGTTCCGACGATGGTGAGGAGTCAGGTATGACACCTAAGTTCGATTGTGTTAAATATTTTATGGACACCGATGCTTTTCGTGGATTTAGCGCTAAGTATGGACTTGACTCCGAGATAGTAGCTTCTTTCTGTGAATCTTTTGCTACTCACGTTGATCTCCCTAAAGATAAGTGGTTTAAATATAATCCTCCTGTTGAAGTGAAAGTAGTTGCACCTATTATAGTCGAAGAAAAGACTATCACCTAGTGTGATACTATTGTTCCTACTACTTATGTTGAGAAACCTCCTTTTCCTGTTAGGATAAAGAATCACGCTAAAGCTTCGACTGTTGTTCGTAAGAGTAATACTAGGACTTATACACCTCCTGAGCAAATTAATGTTGAACCTAGTATTGCTGTGGTTAAAGATCTCTTGGATGAGGATTTAGATGGGCATGTTATTTATTTCGTGGTGAGATCGCTAATATTGCTAGACCAGGATACTAAGATACATAGACCTGTCGTAGGCATGCCTGTTATTTCTGTTAAAATAGGAGATCATTGTTATCATGGCCTATGTGATATGGGTGCTAGTGCAGTGCAATACCTTATACCTTATCAAGAAATTATGCATGACATTGCACCCATTGAATTAGAAGACATTGATGTTACTATTAAGCTTGCTAATAGGGATACCATTAAACCCTTTGGGATTGTTAGAGACGTTGAAGTCTTGTGTGGGAAGGTTAAATACCTTGCTGATTTTCTTGTTCTTGGTTCCTCACAAGATGATTTTTGTCCCATTATTTTTGGTAGACCCTTCTTGAATACAGCTAGTGCTAAGATTGATTGTGAAAAAGATACTGTCACAGTTGGTATAGATGGTATGTCTCATGAGTTTAATTTTGCGAAGTTTCGTAGACAACCTCGTGATAGGGAACCACCTAGTAAGGATGAGATTATTGGTCTTGCTTCCATTGCTGTTCCTCCTACTGATCCGTTAGAAAAATACTTGCTAGACCATGAAAACGATATGTTTATGAAGGAAAGAAGGGAAATAGATGAAGTGTTCCTCAAACAGGAACCTATGCTGAAACATAACCTTCCCGTTGAAATTCTTAGGGATCCCCCTCCACCCAAGGGTGATCCCGTGTTTGAACTCAAACCATTACCTAATAATCTTAAGTATGCTTATCTTGATGAAAAGAAAATATACCCTGTTATAATTAGTGCTAACCTTTCAGAGCAAGAAGAAGAAAGATTATTGAAAACTCTGAAGAAGCACTGAGCTGCTATTGGATATACTCTGGATGATCTTAAGGGCATTAGTCCCACATTATGTTAACACAAAATTATAGTGGAGAAAGATGCCAAACCAGTTAGAGATCCTCAATGACGACTAAACCCCAAGATGAAACAAGTGGTAAGAAAGGAGATACTAAAGCTCCTTGAGGCAGGTATTATTTATCCCGTTGCTGATAGTGAATGGGTAAGCCCTGTCCATTGCGTTCCTAAAAAGGGAGGTATTACCGTTATTCCTGATGGTAAAGATGAATTGATCCTGCAAAGAATTATTACATGTTATAGGATGGTAATTGATTTCCGTAAGTTAAATAAAGCTACTAAGAAAGATCATTACCATTTAACTTTTATTGATCAAATGTTAGAAAGACTATCCAAACACACACATTTCTGCTTTCTAGATGGTTATTCTGGCTTCTCTCAAATACCTGTGTCAGCGAAGGATCAATCTATACTACTTTTACTTGCCCTTTTGGTACTTTTGCTTATAGACGTATGCCTTTTGGTTTATGTAATGCACCTGCTACCTTTCAAAGATGCATGATGGCTATATTCTCTGATTTTTGTGAAAAGATTTGTGAGGTATTCATGGATGATTTCTCCATTTATGGATCCTCTTTTGATGATTGTTTGAGCAACCTTGATCGAGTTTTGCAGAGATGCGAAGACACTAGTCTCATTCTGAATTGGGAAAAGTGTCACTTTATTGTTAATGAAGTGATTGTCTTGTGGCATATGATTTCCGAGAGTGGTATTGAAGTTGACAAAGCCAATGTTGTTGCTATTGAAAAAGATGCCGTTTCACTAGGACATATAAGGTATAAGAAGTTTCCTTGGTCATGCCGGTTTTATAGGAGGTTAATTAAGGACTTTTCTAAAATCTCTAGGCCTCTGACTAATTTATTGCAAAAAGATATTCCTTTTGTATTTGATGATGATTGTGTAGAAGCATTTGAAATACTTAAGAAAGCTTTGATCACTGCACCTATTGTTCAGCCACCCGATTGGAATTTACCTTTTGAAATTATGTGCGATGCTAGTGATTATGATGTAGGTGCTGTTCTAGGGCAAATAATCGATAAGAAATTGAATGTTATCCAGTATGCTAGTAAGACTCTTGATACTGCCCAAAGAAATTATGCTACTACTGAAAAAAAGTTCTTAGCAGTTGTGTTTGCATGTGATAAGTTTAGACCTTATATTGTTGATTCCAAATTTACTATTCACACTGATCATGCTGCTATTAAATATCTTATGGAAAAGAAAGATGCTAAGCCTAGACTCATTAGATGGGTCCTCTTGCTCCAAGAATTTGATTTGCATATTATTGATAGAAAGGGAGCTGAGAATCCCGTTGCACACAACTTGTCTAGGTTAGAGAATGTTCTTGATGACCCACTGACTATTGATGATAGTTTTCCTGATGAACAATTAGCGGTCATTAATGCTTCTCGTACTGCTCCTTGGTATGCTGATTATGCTAATTACATTGTTGCTAAATTTATACCGCCTAGCTTCACATACCAAAGAAAAGAAAAAGTTCTTTTATGATTTAAGACATTACTTCTAGGATGACCCACACCTTTATAAAGAAGGAGTAGATGGTGTTATTAGACGTTGTGTGCCTGAGCATGAACAGGAACAGATTCTACGTAAGTTTCACTCCGAATCTTTTGGAGGACACCACGCTGGAGATAGAACTGCACACAAGGTACTACAATATGGTTTTTATTGGCCTACTCTCTTCAAAGATGCTCGTAAGTTTGTCTTATCTTGTGATGAATGCCAAAGAGTAGGTATCATTAGTAGACGTCAAGAAATGCCTATGAATTATTCTCTTGTTATTGAACCATTTGATGTTTGGGGCTTTGATTATATGGGACCTTTTCCTGCCTCTAATGGTTATACACATATTTTAGTTGATGTTGATTACGTTACTAAGTGGGTAGAAGCTATTCCAACTAGTAGTGTTGATCATAACACTTCTATTAAAATGCTTAAGGAAGTTATTTTTCCGAGGTTTGGAGTCCCTAGATATCTTATGACTGATGGTGGTTCACATTTTATTCATGGTGCTTTACGTAAGATGCTTGCTATGTATGATGTCAATCATAGAATCACATCTCCTTATCATCCATGATCTAGTGGTCAAGTAGAGTTGAGCAATAGAGAGCTCAAATTAATTTTGCAAAAGATTGTGAATAGATCTAGAAAGAATTGGTCCAAAAACTTGATGATGCATTATGGGCCTATAGAACTGCATACAAAAATCCTATGGGTATGTCTCCATATAAGATGGTTTATGGAAAAGCGTGTCATTTACCTCTTGAACTTGAACATAAGGCATATTGGGCTATTAAAGATCTCGATTATGAATTCAAACTTGCCGGTGAGAAGAGGTTGTTTGATATTAGCTCACTTGATGAATGGAGAACCCAAGCATATGAGAATGCCAAGCTATTCAAAGAAAAAGTCAAACACTGGCATGACAAAAGGATACAAAAGCGTCAGTTTAACGTAGGAGATTATGTGTTATTATTCAACTCTCGTTTAAGATTTTTTGCAGGAAAACTTCTCTCAAAATGGGAAGGTCCTTACGTTATTGAGGAGGTCTATCGTTCTGGTGCCATAAAAATCAACAACTTCGAGGGCACAAGTCCGAGGGTGGTAAACGGTCAAAGAATTAAACATTACATTTCAGGTAATCCTATCAATGTTGAAACTAATATTATTGAAATTGTAACCCCGGAGGAATACATAAGGGACACTTTCCAGAATGTTCCAGACTCCGAAAATGAATAGGTATGTGGTACAGTAAGTAAATCGACTCCAAAACGACTGCAATGGCAATTTTTATCAGTTTTGGAATATTTAAGAATTTTAGGAAGAAAGTAGTCCGAAAGGGACACGAGGCCCCCACGAGAGTGGAGGGCGCCCCCCCCTACTGGGCGCGCCCCCCAGTCTCGTGGGAACCTCGTGTGCCTCCCGGACTCCATTCTCTTGCATGTTACGTGTTTGGTCGGTAAAAATTCATTATATATACTCCCGAAGGTTTTGACCACCGTATCACGCAAATATCCTCTGTTTTTGTTTCGAGTTGTTTCTGTTTCAGATCCAGAGCATCATGGCGTCTCCAAACTCTCCCAAGGACAAGTTTTTCGAGAGGGTTATCAACCCCTATCTCGCGGAGGTGCTGCAACACCCTCAAACCATTGAGATGCGTGAGGGGGTGCTGCACATCCGCGATGTGGAGGGACCAAGGCGTACCGGGAGCGTGGAGACAAAGCTCGAAGCCGTGGAGCATCAAGTTTTCAAGTGTCAAGGGATGGTGGAGCGTGGACTTAACGCCAACCAGATGATGATCACGGAGTTCACCAACAACCACAAGCTGGATGCCAAAGTCATTGGGGAGACCATCTTCAAGCTTCAAGAGAAAATCGAGCACCTCCAAGGCCAGATCTATGACCTGCAAAACCAGAACTGTGAGTATGGATATAGATTCAAGAGGATGAGTTTGGCTGCAGATTTAAGGATTCCGGAGACTCGATCATCCTTTTATGATGGAGAGCCTATGCCTTGGAAGACAGACGACAAGCCTACATCATCAAAAACTCCTACTTCACCACCTTCGAGGACATAATCACATTGGTATGGGCACTCCCCTTGGCAACTGCCAAGCTTGGGGGAGGTGCCCCCCCATCGTATCACCATCACACTCCTATCTTTACCGCTTTATTTAGTTCGATCCCTTTAGTAGTATCTTGATCTAGTAGATTGAAGTTTTGATATCAAGCAGTTTGAGTTTTGCTTTGTGATCTCTTTTTGTAATCGAGTTCGTGAGCTATCTATAATAAAGATTAGTGTTGAGTCAAGGGCTTTGCTATGTTGCTATGATCTTGAGAAAGTAGAAAGAATAAAAGAGTTCATATTGATCTTATGGATAGTGATAACTTCACACATAGAAAGTATGAGGCATAAAAATTGTTGAGAGTTGATGAACGTAGTTTTGGTCATCGTTCCAATTAATAGGAAGTGATAAGGAAAGAGGGGTTCACATACAAATATATTATCTTGGACACCTTTTTTATAATTGGGAGCACTCATTAGGTATGACATGCTAAGAGAGTTGACGTTGGACAAGGAAGACAATGTAATGGTTTATGTTTTCGCCCATCTCAGTTAAAGTATATTGTCATTGACCTTCCAAACATGTTGAGCTTTCCTTTCTCCCTCATGCTAGCCAAATTCCTTGCACCAAGTAGAGATACTACTTGTGCTTCCAAATATCCTTAAACCCAGTTTTTCCATGAAAGTCCACCATACCTACCTATGGATTGAGTGAGATCCTTCAAGTAAGTTGTCATGTTGCAAGCAATAAAAATTGCTATCTAATTATGTATGACTTATTAGTGCATAGAAAATAAGCTTTGTACGATCTTGTTGTGGAAGTAATAAAAGCGACGGACTGCATAATAAAGGTCCACATACAAGGGGCAATATAAAGTGACATTCTTTTGCATTAAGATTTTGTGCATCAACCCTAAATGCACATGACAACCTCTGCTTCCCTCTGCGAAGGGCCTATCTTTTACTTTATGTTTTTACTTTATGCTTGACTCAAGGTGATCCTCACCTTTCCCTTTTTCATTTTATCCTTTGGCAAGCTCCTCGTGTTTGAAAGATCATGATATATATATCCAATTGGATGTTAGTTAGCATGGGCTATTATTGTTGACATCACCTAAAGGTGAATATGTTGGGAGGCAACACAATAAGCCCCTATCTTTCTCGGTGTCCGGCTGAAACTCCATAACCACAAGTATTGCGTGAGTGTTAGCAATTATAGAAGACTACAAGGTAGTTGAGTATGTGAGCTTGTTGAAAAGCTCTATTGTTGACTCTTTCTGATGTTACGATAAATTGCAATTGCTTCAATGACTGAGATTATAGTTTGTTAGTTCCCAATGAAGTTTTTTGAACCATACTTGACATTGTGAATTGATTGTTACTTGAGCATAAGAAATCATATAATAAAATCTATATATGTTGCTGTTATAAGAATGATCATGATGCCCTCATGTCCGTATTTTATTTTTATCGACACCTTTATCTCTAAACATGTGGACATATTTTCGATTTCAGCTTGTTAAGAATGATCATGATGCCCTCATGTCCGTATTTTATTTTTATCGACACCTTTATCTCTAAACATGTGGACATATTTTTTGATTTCAGCTTCCGCTTGAGGACAAGCGAGGTCTAAGCTTGGGGGAGTTGATAGGTCCATTTTGCATCATGCTTTTATATCAATATTTATTGCAGTATGGGCTGTTATTACACATTATATCTCAATAATTATGGCTATTCTCTCTTATTTTACAAGGTTTACCATGAAGAGGGGGAATGCCGGCAGCTGGAATTCTGGATGGAAAAGGAGCAAACATTGGAAACCTATTCTGCACAGTGGGACCCCCCCTACTGGGCGCGCCCCCTGTCTCCTGGACCCCCTGGAGGGCCCCCGGTGTCCATCTTCTGCTATATCAGAGCTTTTACCGTGGAAAAAATTGTGGGCAAGCTTACGGGACGAAACTCCGCCGCCACGAGGCGGAACCTTGGCGAAATCAATCTAGGGCTCCGGCAGAGCTGTTCTGCCGGGGACACTTCCCTCCGGGAGGGGGAAATCATCACCAATGATCCTCTCATCGAGAGGGAGTCAATCTCCATCAACATCTTCACCAGCACCATCTCCTCTCAAAACCCTAGTTCATCTCTTGTATCCAATCTTGTATCAAAACCACAAATTGGTACCTGTGGGTTGCTAGTAGTGTTGATTACTCCTTGTAGTTGATGCTAATTGGTTTACTTGGTGGAAGCTCATATGTTCAGATCCTTTATGCATATTATTACTCCTCTTATTATGAACATGAATATGCTTTGTGAGTAGTTACGTTTGTTCCTCAGGACATGGGTGAAGTCTTGCTATTAGTAGTCAAGTGAATTTGGTATTCGTTCGATATTTTGATGAGATGCAAGTTGTCTTTTCCTCTAGTGGTGTTATGTGAACGTCGACTACATGACACTTCACCATTATTTGGGCCTAGAGGAAGGCATGGGGAAGTAATAAGTAGATGATGGGTTGCTAGATTGACAAAAGCTTAAACCCTAGTTTATGTGTTGCTTCGTTAGGGGCTGATTTGGATCCATACGTTTAATGTTTTGGTTAGGTTTACCTTAATACTTCTTTTGTAGTTGCAGATGCTTGCAATAGGGGTTAATCATAAGTGGGATGCTTGTCCAAGTAAGGGCAATACCCAAGCACCGGTCCACCCACATACCAAATTATAAAGTACCGAACGCGAATCATATGAACGTGATGAAAACTTGCTTGACGATAATTCCCATGTGTCCTCGGGAGCTCCTTTCTCATTATTAGAAATTGTCCAGGCTTATCCTTTGCTACATAAAGGATTGGGCCACCTTGCTGCACTTTGTTTACTTTATTTACTTGTTACTCGTTACCATTTATCTTATCACAGAACTATCTATCACCTACAATTTCAGTGCTTGCAGAGAAAACTTTACTCAAAACCGCTTATCATTTCCTTCTGCTCCTCGTTGGGTTCGACACTCTTACTTATCGAAAGGACTACGATTGATCCCCTACACTTGTGGGTCATCAGCATGTAATTATGTAAATAGCTAACTAGGTAAGTAACTTTCCCCTCCCGCATAGTTAGCTACTTTCTAAGAACTTCTTGTACGTTTGGTGGTTGAGTTTTAATAAAATACTGTGGGGCTGTTGCCTCACAGTTTCCAGTAAAAAAAAACATGAAGGGATGAAAAGAATAACAAAATCAAGAACACAGAACTCGAGAATTAGCTAGAGGGAGACAGAAGAACATAGCAAGGTGCAAAAAGAGAAAAACAAGGAGCACGTATCAACCAACACAGCAAGTGCCGAAGGACAACAAGAACAAGGTAGAAAAGTAGCTGCAGAAGCAGAGAATCAAGATGAGAAACAGGTAAATGAAAAAAGTGACTCGAAAGCGATGCTTTCAAACTTGACCTTAAAAAATCTGCCTTCAATTCTGTCAGGGACACGGCAACAGAACGCCATCGAAACATAAAGGCCAACAACAGCATGTCGTCAAGAACACCGAGCAAGAGGATGGAAGCAATAGAACAAGCAACCCAACAACAGATAATGCTCCCTCAAGAGCGTCAACAGAAGCAATACAAGAGACGAACAGGATCAGAGGCAGCAAAGACGTGAGTATAAAAAATCAGTCTCTTCTCTCTAAAAAGTATCTTCTCTCTAAACTAAAAATGGTCTTGAGTTAACTGACAAATCAGCAACAAAATATACACTCAGCCAGACAAGTATCATATCGACGCTCCAGCAAATGAGCCACGGGCTGATCTAGCATCGACCGTTAACAGCACGGCAGAAAAAGAAGAAGAAAACTACAAAGAAGAGGTAAAACTTCCAAACCCACTTTGCCCAAATAACGTCAAATCATATTGTTTCAACTACCAGGTATTACAAGCACAACAAAGAGGAGAGGATGCCCATGCAAAACAGAAAGTTCATATAGAAGAGCTTTTCAGCACAAGAGCATTTCAGATGACCGATACAGTGGAAAAAGCCTCAGACACTCCACCTGGTGACACACCCAAGGATGGCATACAAAGCAAAGAAAAAGTGGACGCATAAACGGATATCCCAACCACCAGCGCAAATGTAAAATTCAACAAGAACCATTTTTCCAAAATTTATAAGAAATGTACTGCCCAGTACAACTTGTCACAGTAATAGAAGAATTACAAGCAATGAATCATGCTTTTCCTTTTTCATGAAATGCAGGAAACAAACGAGGACGGTCATGCCAAAGAACAGGAAGGAGTATAGACAGAACAAACCAAAAAACAAGGGCAAATGCTAACTAAAACGGTACCCAGTACACCATCATCAAAGACCAACGAGGTAAAGCTACACGCACCTGCTCCTACAACGTTAAAACAAAAAAGTTATGCATGCACGGATGAAGTCCAAACTTTATTTACATTTTTTGATTGAACAGAAAAAAGAAACAAATGAAGCAGAAGATGTGCCTCAAGAAGCGATAGAAAGTGCTGCTACCGCTCGACAATGTACAGAAAGTCCAGAAGACAAAGAAGAAGTGACAGGCATGGCACCGGAGAGATTGAACATAGAGGTCAAGCTACAAAAACTCTTTCTATAGCATATTAAAAAATGCATCCACCAGAAATAAACACAGACACATTTTAATTACTTTTTGCGTTCCGGCAGATGCAAGAAATAGAGGAGAGCACCAATATTCAAGGCAAACAAACACAACAACACAAGGGAATGGAACAAGCAGAAGATGTTCTTCCAACAACGGACAGCCTAACCGCCGTAGACCAAGCCAGAAAACCTTCGCTGTCCGGGCAAGAAATAACAGAGATAGCAACGTCGACGCAAAAGATCGAAAAGGTGAAGTGAGATAACCTGCTTTTAAGGAAATTAGAAATTTAAGTGAACAAAGACACAAATGCAATCTCATTTACCTACCTCTATGTCTCAACAGCCATAAGACAAAAACGACGACACCACGGATGAACAAAACAAAAAAGATCCAGAGGAGGTCCAAAAAGCTCCACTCATCAAAGAAAAGGTCGAAGAGGCAGCACTAGCGGAAACGACTGAAAAGGTGAAGCTACAATAAATTTTTTTAAAAAGACACACTAAACATTTGAGTATTTTTCTTAGGAACGGACAATAAACTACAGTGAAAATAACGAGCGTATTTATTTATTTTTTAACCACGCTTTTGCACGATAACGCAGAAACCTCAACGGGACACACACGCAGACACAAGTAAAGAAGCAAAGGGCCACAGTGCATTGGAAAACCATGCATCAATTATTCCAGAGAGAGAGTCAGACAACAACAAGAAAAAGGCCGCACAATCAGACAAGAAACATTGTGCTATAAAAGATGTTGCCGCCACAAACACGGCGGTAACCCAGGACAGCACTCAAACAGAACGTGAACCGTTGATCATACAAAACCTGGCCATCAAAGAAGGGACAAAAGATGAAGGGATCGAACACATGTAGAACAATGTCATGACAGCGAATAAGGACATGGTAAGTTCATGTTAACACCAAAGATTAATTTTCTTCCAATGATTTCCTACCTTAAACATTTTATATGTATACCTGTAAATATATATATATATATATATATATATATATATATATATATGTTGCAGGCACGAGATTTTAATAAATACAAAGACGACAACAGAAACAGTCAGCCACATGGCACAAAGCTTCGACATTGGAAAGCCAGTGCGCAGCGAAACCATAGCAGTCATTCTACAGATGTTGAAAAAGCAACTCAGGGGCACAAAGAGAAAGATTCTATCAACATACAACACCATAAGTAGAGCTCGAGTTTCAACAATGAATATCACTCTATCGATCAATCAACCTCTCTGTACAATTGAATTTACAAATTTCTTCTACGCACATGTGACAAAACAAGCAGGCATCAATACGCATGGCCAACCATGAAGATCCATTGGAGTTGAAAAATAAAGACGAAGCACACGCCGAGACAAGACAATTCCTAAAAGGCTTAAAAGATTCCTTGATCTGGAAGAAGGAGAGCAACTACAAGATTTCGACATGGTAAGCACATCTCATGTTACAGATAAGAGATACAATCTCGGCACTACAATTACGTCTAACGATGAACAAATCGTGACTAAATCCAAAAAGGATCCCTTATTTATTTATTTTGCATTTTTGCAGTTCTTTCTACCAGTTTGCATAGGCGGGCATGTTCAACAAAAACAAAGAACTGTGGGCCACTACTTCTTTGTTACAATTAACATGAAAAAAGTGCGCTTTGAACTCCTTGACTCTTTACCAGATGAATATGCAGGCACAACGCACTACTTCAACATAGTAACAAGCAGAGTAAAGAGGATATGGAAGCAAATAAGCCCATTGCTCCAACTGTCTCCAAGTAATATTGACTATTTCAAAAAGGTCAAAATGAAGGTGCCACTTTAGGGAAAAACGTAATCACTACAAACCTTTCTCCTTTTCTTTACTCACTGTAACAATTATTAATGCAATCCTTAAAAAACATAGGACATTAGGAAAACTTCACCTAAACTTCCCTACCATCTTTGACAGCGACAATAATCAATCATCCTTCTACCTGTAGACTCGACTGTGCGTTCTATATGTTCATGAACGCAAAGCACTACACCAACGATGGAGAAACAGTGTTACTAATAGAGGAACAAATCCCAGAGTTGAGAAAGAAAATTCTCTATCAAATATTCAGCCAATACAGAGATACGGCCGCACTATCATTAATCAACTACACCGCAGGTTTATCTTACCGAAGACAACAAAGTAAAATTCTACTTATCTAATTTTCAGAGACACACCAATAAGTTTTTATTTTTTATTTTAACAGATATGCTGAAACCTGAGGTCGATATGGAAGACAGTGAAATGGAACGAATACATTGTGACATAATTCAACAAGAGATTCCTCCAACTCCCGAGCACATTGGGACAAGCGCTCAAGAGATAAATGTTATTGACATTAATGACACAAGCAGCGATGAGGAGAAAGAAGATTATCATGTGAGCAGCAAGGATACCACCAAGGTGTCTGAAGAAGCACTCATGGAAGAACAAGCCCAGACAGATGTTGGTTTACAGAGGGAACAACACGCGCAGCCAGACACCGATTTACAAAAGGAAGATGAACGGAAAGGTCCGCCGATAGAACCAGACAGACCACCCCCAGATAAAAACAACGAAGGCATAACACGCTCTCCTTTAGAAGTGGATAACAGGACAAAGAGCGTACCAACTCGCCAACAACAGCTTTCCAAACAGAACATGAACCCTGTTGGCGAAGATCGCATATCAGGAACATCACCAGAGGCAGAACATGCACAAGAAGAAAAGAAGCAAAAAGGAAAGAATTTCTTAGAAAAGATACTTCAAAAGAGGAAACGCGATGCTTAAGTCTCAATAGAACCGAGCATCAAAAACAACAACACAAAAAAGGACACACCAACACCGAAAGCTTTTAACGAGCGAGGCATGCTTAGGTCATGACAAGAAAAGGGGAAGGCATCTTGCAAGAGTGCAGACAAGTTCCCCAAAACCCTCGACGATTCAATCACATGAGATCAGCTCAGCAAACATAATCTCAACTAAGAGGCCATTCAAGCGAGCAAGCAAGGAAATTGAGAAAGTCAACGCTCCAGCATTTGTTCCAGGAGATTTCATTTACAAGGAAAAGGCCATGCAACTCTATAGATATCTGATGAGCCGACAAGGACAGAAAGAATGCGGATGGTAAGCAGATTCTCCTTGTTCCATGGAAATGATTACACAGAGCTGCACATTCTCTAACATGCAACTAACCATTCACTCACGTAATTCTAAACCCTCCTTGCTTGCAGAGAACAGCTATATAAAACCTCAAAGAGCAAAGGCTACATTTCAGGAAAATCCTTCATGGAACAAGCAAGGAAAGGAAACGCACAAATGGAGGGCTCCATGCTAAACGCGTTACTAGACGAATGGACAAAACAGAAATAGTTCAACCCAGACGTCACAACTGTACTCCCTGCAGAATTCGCAAATGTATGCATACCTCACCCACAAAAACACCACCGTCATTACTATGGTAGAATATTTAACTAATACCACACACTCTCTTTCTTGAAGATGGTGCTAGGTCTCAATTATAATAGAGGAGAGCTATCAGAATTCAACGAAGATGATGCACTACAAGCATTTGAAAAACTCTTGTGAGGTAAAAACACCCTGCACTCGAAGATGGTAAGTTCAGAACTATTACTGAACACATGACGTATTCTCCTTGAGCTTCAACAATTAAATTAAATTCAATTTTTACATCAACAACGATCTCCTCTCTCAACGTAGATCATGATACCTCATCACACAGACAAGCACTACACGCTATATGTAATGAACAAGTACAGAGATAGCATCGACATCCTTGACTCACTGAACTATCTAAACTACGCTGATTTGTCTTGGAGTAAACACCATGTGCATCGAGCAGAACTGGTACGTACTTTTTGCACATTGATTTATTCTTTTCCTCGTGATAGTATGATACTCTTACTTTTATCAATGTCGTACCCAAACAACAAAACAAAAATGCAATCACAGATGAGAAGGATGTTGGTGCTGATGAACAAGTACCACCAACTAAAAGACAAGAACGGACCAGACTGGGCAAGGATAGCAGAAAGGCCTCATAGGATCTGCACACCAAAGCAAGAAGGAACACAATGCGGACACTTCACGGCCCAATTTGCGAAACAATGGAATGGGAAAGAACTGGTCAAGGAGAGAGAGGATTTTCATGTAAGTTACCAGTACATACACGTCAAATTACTTGATTTCTTTATTACCACAATTAGTTTATTCACAATGGTGGACAACACGTAACTATAAACCATGCATTTTGACATGCCTGCAGCACAGCAAGGTGGATGCCGAATGGAAACCAGAGTACGTATACACACTAATATTCGGTAAAACCAACCAAATAAAGCACCATCAACTTCCTGAAAAAATCAAAGTTTTCAAACCAGAGACTACAAACCTTTTTTCGCCATGGAAGGTAATATAACTATTTTCATTTTTACCATCAGTCAACATGACAGGAGCTTCAAATATATCTTTTAGAAGCAACAGCCATAATTTTTTATCTGTTTTGACAGAGCGAGACGAAAAAAACCAGGATCAATCAAGGAGCACCAACAAATACCCGCAACACTGGCATTCGTTCAAACACGTGCGTAAGGCAAACGAGTTCTACGACATAGTCATGAGTGACACATGGCAGGACAAATTCAAAAGGTGACTTGGTTCCTTTTCCAACTGAAATTAGTTAAAGTTACGCGGCAATCACACAAATAAGACATAAACTAGAAAGAACCTTGAATTCCTGTTTATCAGCTTGCTCGTTAGTGACATTCTTAACAAAATTTTCTTCTATTGTTTTACCTGTAAGCAGAGAAGTAGTATTCTCGAGAGAACAACCACAAGGGAACAGCGCAACTCTCACTGGATCAAACCTAAAGGAAATTTTTGGTCCTGCAAATAAGAAAAAACGTAAAGGAATGGAAAAGAAGGTGCTCGATGAGTTAGCAGAAGCATGGGAGGGAAGCAAGCAAACTACATACAAAAGACATAGACTATTATTAGGCCCAAGCTTTGCAGAGGTAAATTTCAGAAAAAAACCACAATGATCACACAAACTCGTCTTTTTGCAATGATTGTTTAATCTCTTGGTACTGATCTATTCTTTCTAATTTGTTATTATGTTTTTTTATTTGTTGCCTGCAGAATATTCTGGGTTTAAAGGATAAAAGAAAATCTATGGCGCACTTCAAAGATGATTTCAAACGAGAGAAGGATACCTTGGTTCCTTTGTTCCTTAAGAAATGTCAATTAGACAAGCTCAAAACAGCAAAAATGGTAATAGCGTTAAAACTATATCCTAAACTCTCCTCTAACAATAAAACTCTCCTCTAACAAAATAAAAATAAGCATTTCAAACAAAATACTATATTCTACACTCTCCTCTAACAATAAAACTTTTGTACCGCAGGTATTCATGCCATTTGAAAAGGAAGACCGATACACACTATTAGTGCTCGACAAATATAGAAGGAAGCTTCAAATCATCGAGCCTGAAGAAACCTCTCTCGAAGAATTGAAGAGGCAAGAATACCTGAAAAAACAACGTGCTCACCACGTGCATGATGGCAAACTAAGTAAGCAAATTGCTCACATGGAAATCAACGAAGCCAGCAAAGAAAAGGAGCATAACAAATACCAAAACCATAAAGACAAACTGGTAAGAATTGTAAATAACAACGTCTTTCAGTTTTACAAATTACACTACATGTCTCTCTAAAACAAAAACAAAATGCAATTCCCAGGTGCCTAGGTTCAAGGAAGTATACGAAATATTACTCAGTGAAAAATTTGAAAAGGAAAGGACTAAATCGGAAGTTCAATTTCTAAAGGACGTTCCAAAGGTGAACAAAGGTGAAACCCCGTTTGTTGTTCTAAGGTTCGCGCATCTCTTTGATGACAACCACTTTGTCGAAGAGATAGATAATTTCGATGTAAGTTTTCGCTTAAAACTTGCTATAAATCTGCAAGATATCATACAACTGCATGACCTAATTCTGATGTGTTTTTTCTCCTTATTTTTCACTGATTTTTTTTATAGGATGGCACGGAACAATGGAAGGCACAACAGCTGTGCAGGCTACTATTTAGCAATCAGAATACAATCGAAGCCAGCGAAATGGGCGATGAGATTAGAAAGATCTACGACGACATCAAGGAATAAAAAGTTGTTGATAAGCGAACAAGCCTAGCTCCATCAAAACATCAGAAAACGGTTTAACCGCACATCATACTGTGATAATGAAGCAGCAGACTCTTTTTATTGATGTAGTTCCTTGATTCTTCATTAACCAAGCATTCGAACACAAGCCAGTGCCCCAAGTCCGTCCCTAGACATACGTGTGTCACGTCGACGCGCAGTTACTCTACATACTCCTCACGCGTGACCGCCGGTGACTTTGATGTTTCGCAAACATTCCTCCTCTCTGCAACCGTGTGCTGCCGAATGCCACCAACCTACAGCATGCATCTGGCGTGAGTACAGACGTGACTCTCTAAATGAGTATTCGAACAAATGCACGTGGTGCCACCCACTCACGCCGTTAGAGGCCTCACTCCTGTGCATCCACAATGGTGCCTCTCCTACCACACCACCATGCATCCAGAGGGTTGTGGGACACGGATGCCTCTAGAAGCCCCACACCACTCCATGCCCGTGATGCCAGACATGCGTGACTTTCTAGAGGCTTGACAACCGTGACTCCCTAACTGCGTATTCGGAAGCATGTTTCTGGTACCACACTTTTGAACATCCACAATATTGATAGCTGTTCGAAACAACAAAAACCCAACTTCCGTGCCTGTTGAGTCTTCACCTCCATGATTTATGTGCCTGCATCCACGTGCCTAACGTGTCACACCCCGCGACACATACATGGTCGCGGTACCATGCCCGTGTCTCTTCACAAATATCACAATAGTGCATCCCGTGCCTTGCGTACCTGCATCCAGGTGCCTCTCTCACATGACACTTGCGACGACTCTTACATGCCCCATCATGTCGCACAACCTTGGCTCTGCACACTTCCAAACCGTGACCCTGTAACTATGTATTCGGAGCTCACCTCTGCTACTCTGTCCATGTGCCTCTGGATGGATGCTTGTGGTGCCTTCATTTCTGTAGAGACTTCAATTCCGTGCCTCCGACACCTGCAGTAACACACGCCGGTGGCTCTACAGACTGCAAACATGTGCCTCTCTAACTGTGTATTCCAACCCATGCCACTCATGCCACTCCTCAAGAAGTCGCGCTTGTGTGCATAACTAAACTGTACTTAGCGTAAAAAGACTGCTTTGTATTTCGTTGTTTTTAGACTAAAAAGCAACATTACTACTTCAAAATCACAAGATTGATGAATAAACATAGTACTTAGCAAGACAAATAACTTGTTCAATCACATAAACAAACTAGAAACTTCACATAAGCAAACTTGTTTAACCTAATACAGATGACATTAGAGACTGCTTCGTTCTAACAGAAGTAAACTACGAACCTGAAACAATAGAAAGGACAAGTAGAAACACAAGCAACTCCACGAACAGTTTTCTATGTTTTCGTCATCACTAGTAGACGTAGTAAGGATCGTCATAATTCTTCTCTTCCTCTTTTGCACTCTCCAGTCCTTCTCTGATGTTTTCAATTCTCTTCCAAGACTCGTAGGTGGCGTACGCATCTATCGCTGCATACTCGATGAGGTAATTTGGCAGTGGGCTGATCCCCCACAGTTTATGGTCTTCAACCCAGCCAATCTTATCCTTCATCTGTTTGTAGAATGGGTGGATCACGCTCCCTGCAACATCAGCCAAAGAGTTGTACCTCTTTCTTCCCTTGAACGGGACTCTCCATTTGCACTTGATGTCGATGTACTTGTCGGGGTTGATCTCCAAACCAAAACTTAGCAGCATCTCTTTGTCACCTTCAATACTGAAGCCGACAAAGGTGTAGAACCTGTCCTCCTTCAGGAACGGGCGCGGGCTCTTGGGCCTGCAAGGGGGATGACACATTTAAGGTGGATCCATCAAGTATCCATCAAGTAAATACTTATATAGTACGTATAATTTGTGGACGGAAAAATTTCAAGAACTGCTATGCAGAGTTCAGAAATAAAACACAAGCACAACATGTCATTTTTATTTTTGGTATTTACACTTGACTCCTTACCCACGTTAACACATCAATTCAAGAAACTGAACTACACTAGAACATCAAATATAGAAACTACACTAGAACAGAAAGTGCACTAGAACATCAAGTTCAGAAAATAATCTCATACATCAAATTCATAAATTAATCTAGTGCATCAAATACATAAACTGATCTGGTGAGTCAAGTTCAAAATCTATTATGCTGTATCTACTTCAGAAACTTCACTGATACATCAATTCAATAAACCAATTTAATCAAATTTCAGGGTGAAATGCTAATTAAACATAAACATGGAGACGTTGAAGCTGTAGGATGGTTCACCATTTTGTTGCCGCGGTGATGCGGTATACCAGACAGAGTTCCTCCACGCATAACTGCAGAACCACTGCCCTCTATGGAGGTTCGTCTTCCCTGGTATACTCGACATCAACGCCGATGTACTGAGGGTACAAGCCGCAGACCCTCTTCAGGATCCTGCTGATCATCTTGTCGGCTTCGTCAGGATTGCTGGTGCATACGACATCCAGCTTTTCCTTGCCGTGGATGCCAACCTCCTTGAGGTGCACCTTATAGCCGTGCTTCTGACCGGGGACCTGAACGTCGTCAACCTCGGTGCTCTGGTCGGACGTCTCACCACGGAGACGCTTGGCAGACGGTTCCTCTGCCATTACGCTCCTCCACCGATGGCGGCCTTGACACAGAGATTGTGAGGAGTTGCTAGTTGAGATGGAGCGGCAATAGTGTTTTCGTAATTGAGCGGCTATGGAAGCGCAGTTGCCCTTTTGTGCCAAGGTTTGGGTCATGCAGGAGGCAGTTGGACGAGGCCTCGTCGTGGTAATGAGGCCAGTAGACATGCGCTCGCGGTTGCTGTGCGCTGGGGAAACCGCCGAGTGGCAGTGCACGCGGTTGCCGGGAAAAAGCAACCGTCAAATCGTCCGATTAAGCACGTAACAAATGTTTTTGCGTAAACCATTCAAGCACACACTGCACTGGCACGCTTAGATAGTGTGCACTGTGTTCAGATACTAAGCACGTACTATGTTGAACTCCTCTCACCTTTCCCGACGCACGCTGCTACTACCGCACGACTAATGCTCTCTGACTACTATTCGCACCGATGCCTCTACTACCACACTTCCCCACGCATCACTCTCACGTGCCCGTGGTGACACACGCTCGTAATTCTAAAGACTTCACAACCGTGACTGTCTGAGTAAGTCTTCAGATGCATGCCCCTGCCACTACACATTTGTGCATCCACAGAGTCGATACTAGTGCCTCTATAATTCCAACATCGGTGCCTGTAGAGCCTGGTGTTCCGTGCCTCACACATGTATTAAGACGCTACATCGAACAAAAAAACAAAGCCAGGCGGCACGAATCTTGATGCTAAAATCAGACCGTCGAAGATAATAGACGGTTCCATCATTTCCATCTCTCCCACCTCCACTACTCTCTTGCTTCCTCTCTTCCACAGTAAATCTCGAAACATTCCGCACTCACACAAGGTCTCCTCCTAGGTTCAGTACTTCAGTGCCTCCTATACCTGCATCTGTGCCTCCTGTGCCTCAATGTCGTGCCTCAAGTGCCTACATCCACGTGCCTCGCGTGACACTTGCCGTGACTCCTATGGGGCCCGTCGTGCCACACCCACGTCACTTCACAAATGTGGTTCTCTAACCGGGTAGTCGGACCCATGCCTCTGCCAAAGACACTTACATGCATCCAGAGAGTGCACAACCGTGATCGCGGAAAACACACGACGCGTTCGCTAGGATTCACCAATTCTGCCTTCCGTAACTGCACCCACGTGCCTCAAGTGCCTAACGTAATAACATGCCCTATGACTCTTACATGGCCCCACTACCACGCCCGCGTCGCTCCTGAGACTTCACAACTGTGCCTCTTTAACCGAGCATTCTAACACATGCCTTTGCCACCGCACTCTTGAACATCCACAGGGTTGATACCCGTGCCTCGAGAAGCAGCATGTCCGTGCCTGCGTTTGCTTCATTTCCTTGCCTCCGATGCTTACAGCCACGTGCCTCACGCGACACTTACATGTCCCGTGGTTCTCTAACTGCCTGTAGAACCCACACTTCCGTGCCTCCTGTGCCTGAATGTATGTGCCTGTAGAACCTGCACTTCCGTGCCTCGTGTGCCTGCATCCACATGCCTGTACAGAGGCTCCACTTCATCACTACCACGTGACTTCACTACCGTGGTGCCTTGATTTCTGTGCCTTACGTCCTTGCACTCACGTGCCTCACGCGACACTTGCCGAGACTCTTACGTGCCCCGTAGTGCCACACCCACGTCACTTCACAACCATGGTTCTCTAACCGAGTACTCGGACCCATGCCTCTGCCACCACACTTTTTTTGCATCCAGAGAATGCACGTACGTGCCTGTGGTGCCTTCATTTCTCTGCCTTACGTACCTGCACCCACGTGCACAACATGACACTTGCCGAGACTCTTACGTTCCCCGTAGTGCCACACCCACGTGAGTTCACAACCGTGGTTCTGTAAACGAGTACTCGGACCCATGCCTCTGTCGCCACACTTTTGTGCATCCAGAGAGTGCACGTACGTGCCTGTGGTGCCTTCATTTCTGTGCCTGCACATACCTACACCCACGTGCGCAACTTGACATGCGTGGCTCCTGAGACTTCACAACCGTGCCTCTGTAACCAAGCATCCTGACACATGCGTCTGCCACTGCACTATTTTTGCATACGCAGGGTTGATACCCCATGCCTCGAGAAGCCGCAAGTCCGTGCCTCTGTTGCCTTGAATGACGTGCCTCCTGTGCCTTCATCCACATGCGCAACGTGACACATGCCACGACACTTACGTGACCCGTAGTGCCACACCTACGTGAGTTCACAATCGTGGTTCTCTAACCGAGTACTCGGACCCATGCCTCTGCCGCAAAACTTTTCATGCGTCCATAGAGTGCACGTATGTAACTGTAGTGCCTCCATTACTGTGCCTTACATACCTGCACCCACGTTCGCAATGTGACACTTGCCGAGACTCTTACGTGCCCCGTAGTGCCACACCCACGTGACTTCACGACCGTGGTTCTGTAACCGAGTAGTCAGACTCATGCCTCTGCTGCCACACTTTTGTGCATCCACAGACTGCAGACCCGTGACTTGAGAAAACACACGTATGTGCCTTTTGTATATTCACCTTTTCTCCCTTCCGTGCCTGAACCCACGTGCCTCACGTGCCTAACGCAACATACGCCGTGACTCTTAAATGGCCCCACTACATGCCCACGTCGCTCCTAAGACTTCACAACCATGCCTCTTTAATCGTGCATTCCAAGACATGCCTCTGCCACAACACTCTTGTACATCCTCAGGGTTGATACCCGTGCCTCGAAAAGCAGCATGTCCGTGCCTGTATTGCCTTCATTTCTGTGCCTCCTATGCTTACATCCACATGCCTCACGCGACTCTTGCTTGTCCCGTGGTTCTCTACCTGCTTGTAGAACCTACACTGCCGTGCCTCCTGTGCCTGCATCTACGTGCCTGTAGAACCTACACTTCCGAGCCTAACATCAGAAAAACGGATCTTGATGCTCAAACGGACGGTTGAAGATTAGAGACGGTTCGATGGTTTCCATCTCTCCCTCCCTCTTCTACTAGCTTGCTTCCCCTTCCGCAAAGTAAATCTGAAAACCTTCACCACTCCCGCACGCTCTCCTCCTTCCTTCTACACACAAACACAAATTCGAAATCGAGTTCGCTTCACCGAACAAACCGCCAACGCGTTCGCCAACCACCCTCCAATCCGACATACACACAGCCACACACTACCCGCGAGAACACCAATAACCCCGCTGGCTGCGGCGACCGACGGCGAGGACTTCGACAGCGCCGGCGGAAATCGCAACAAAAAAAGAGCAATGACACAATAAGCGGATGGAACCGAAGAACACCGCACAACTAATTGAAGGTAATTATCATTCTATCCCACTCCATTCCACTGGGTAGATCGTAGTGATTTTTCAACTTCAAGGAACAGCAACCGTAGCCACCGCTACCAAGGAGTTTTCCAATAACCTAAAATCAATTTGTCTAACAAATTGAACTGGCGGAGAGATGAGATTTAATAGAAATGCTACAGCTCTCCGCCCTGGAATTTTCGCCGTACGATATGTGCTCAAAGGTACTAAACCTGAAATGTCACTAACTAGAATACGTCGATAGATCCAAACCCCGCAAGAATCCTGAGAGGCCACAACCTGATAACCATACGACATTTTCTACATGTTTGTCCCTTCAATGTAACCATTTTTCAAATTAAGTGCATCTGGTCTGAAAAACCGTGAACAAAGAATAGCTGTACCCTATGCTTCTAGGGTAAAACAACCCGTGCCTGTCTATACATACAAAAAAATTCACACCATGCAGCTTTTTTTCTGTGACACTCGACTCTGCTTCTAACACCTGCCCATTTTTTATGCAGCAATGAGAAATCCTCATGAAGAAGCTAAAACCCAGCAAAATACTGACGAAGACCATGCTGAAGAGCATGCAATCCAGCAAGCTCCTGTCAAAGGTTTGACCAAAAGAGTCCACTGTCTATCTGCAAAAAACTGTATTGAGACATTAATAACTTAACTGCTATCCTTGACAACAATAACTTAACTATGTCTACAAATAAATCTACCTGCCACTTTTTATATATTTCTTTATAGAAAACATTAAAAATGTTCGCACACTATCTTATATTTAATTAAAAAACATTTTAACTTACTAAATAAATCTTCAACTCTCATTGATGATATTCCTTCCATTATGAAATATCACCTGCAGAGTGCATTTTTGTCTCAGAAAATGCTTCACCCTAACTTCACTTCCCCAGCTCCACTCATAACCATAATTAATATTTTTTTCAATCCCCTGATTAGCTCAATCGGTAACAGTAGAAATAACCTTTCTTAACCCAAAAAAGAAAACTAAAAATCCCCTTTGGGAATTTCACATTCCTTATGCATAATCGTGGAAGATATATATTTTAAATGTGTATAAATTATTTTCGGACAAAATAATATCGTTTTTAGTTACATGGTCATTATGAAGGACACAAAGACGGTGATATCGACAGCACACAAACACAAAGCATGTCTCCTCATTCATCAGAAAAGGACACAGAACATAACATGAGGAACAAACCACCTGTGGCAGAAATGGTAACTTACACTAGGCTCAACAGGATTAAACACCTAGCAACAAGCAAAAAAAAGAGAAAATTAGATACCAGCACTGTTTTTACTCCTGGAGCAAAAAGGCAAAAGAAAAAGGACAATGCTGAAAACATTGTCGACACTGGTACCTTGCAGCATCACCCATTACCTCTAATGGTACTCCCGCCAACAGAACCAACCGGCACGAAGAAACAAGCTAAACGCAAGAAGAAAAACAAACGACAAAGGGTAGAAAAAGAACAAGACGATACCAACAGCAAAGGTTCAGATACCAATGATGACGACGATGACAGACAGCATGAGGCAGATTTCATTCCAACAGACGGCGATGATGCCGAAGAGCACGACAGCGACACAGAACATGACGACGATGTAAAAACACACTTATGCACTAATTTTGAATACCGCTATTCAGCACTAGGGATCTAACATTCCTTTCTAACAAAACCCTTTCTTTTTTTCTTCTGAAACAGCCCAAATCAGGCAAGAAGGACAGAAAGAGAAGAAAGACAAGCGGGAAAGAATTGGTAGCACCAACAGTTAACGAAGAACAGCAAGAAACAGACGAAGAGAAATGCCAAATCAAGGCAGGGGCAGCATTCGCTCATGTCAAGAAAGCATGGAATTTACTTAAAGACCGTCACAAGAAAGATATTAGGACGGCAGGATTTGGCAGCATAGAGAACTGCAAAATAACGGGCTCCATCTGCAGACCGCTTGCAGCACACATCTACGACAACCTCGACACAGAAATCATGACAATGACCTTCGGTGATGCTACTGAAGACAAAAAAATCAAGATTACCAAGGAAGCTACCCACAAGGTGTTTGGATACCCAAACGGCACGCAAAGGTCGGCACCAAGACCAGAGACTAGCCCAACTTCAATGAAAGAACTGATGTCAGACCTTGGCTTCAAAGATACAAAATTCGCGCCAAAACAACTATTCGAGAAGCTACAAATATTGGTGGAAATAGATGACGAACAATCAAATAGGAAATCAGTTAAAATATTTTTCCTTTTTTTCCACAATGTTGTCTGCGGGTCAAGCGCCGCTATCTTCGCCCGGACAGCTATAATGGTCAAGGACATGGACTATCCAGAAATGGCAAAGATGGATTTCTGCGAGGTAATCGTCGAATGTATTAGGGAAGGAGCCAAGACATGGCAGAAGCACAGGATGTTGCCTCAGGAAGAAAAGAACAAAAAGCACGTCAATGGTTTGGCACAGTACCCGATAATCATGTACCTTGACTCCCTGCTGCTGCCAACCGACACAAAAGAAATGCGGAAGATGGCAAAGACAATGGACAAAACCTCATTACCACGAGCAAACCATCTCAAAGAGAGTGACCTAGCGAAAATAGCTAGAGTAGACATGAAAACGGACAGAAAAGCACGACCAGATGACTATGAATTTGGCAAGATACATGTATAGCTCTGTTGTACATAAATCAGTCCTTCCCTTTTTGAAAACAGTTTCCATTCTAATCAACTCCATTCCACCGAAACGATGCAAACATGGAAAGGAACATCAGAGAGGATCTTCTATACCAGCACAGCATCAACTTCGTCTTCAATTCACCAGATAGCAGGAGAACGTCGTAAAGAACAGCAACACCAGCACACAACCAAACTGCTACCACCTCCACCCAAGCGCTGGCGCGAACCACGTATCGGCACCAGTGGAAGCACGGAACCAAACAAAAGCGTCAGCACATGACCAGAAGAAAGATTCCAAAGGGTAAACAAATTGTTGGAAAAAGTGCTTCATGAAGCAGAACAGTTACCCGCAGTAACCACCAGGGCTAAACACCGATGCAACGAAAAAGAAGAGATATTGGATGAAAAAAACAAGGACAAAGTCGTGCAACAAACAATTTCCCTGATGGATTCTCTAGAACAACTCAGACAATTTCAGGACATAGTTTGCACAAGGTACCTCACAGACAACGCGACCCTGCAGACGCTAGAGCAAGCAGATCCAGCAGCATCAAGTAGACTAGTCGATGCCAACCGCACGAATGAAATAGTAGCCACAACAGAACAAAGAGAAAGGAGAAAAAGTAAGAAAGAAAAAGAGGACGAAGAGAGGAAGAGAAGAACAAAATCAAGGGACATGGGCATTGACAAGAAGAAGATAAAGCGGCAAAACTAGGTAAATAAATAGTAATGCATGGTGCCATCCACAAGCAAAACCCTGTTTTCATACCTCAACTGAAAAGAAATGTATCAATGCTTTCAGGAACATACCAATAGCACACCAGGCCAAGATGAACTCCAACAGCAGGATGGCGTCAACAACCCCAAAAACAAGAATGAACGCAACAAACAAAGCAACCTCACAACAGATAGTGCTCAACAACAACTACCCCAATACAAGCACAAGATACGATCGACGTTAGAACCAGTGAAGAGGTCAATATGAACATCCATTTTTCCTTTCAAAACTGGATAGAGTTATAAGTTAACTGACAAACCTCCAACAAAATATAGGCTCAGCTGGAGAACAATCAAGTCGGCAGTCTCGTCAACCAAATGCAAGAGGCTGACCCACAATCAACCGTTAGCATAACAAACGACAAAGAAGAAAACAACGAAGACGAGGTAAAATTCCACAGCCCACTACACCCCACACCGGAAACTCATAATGGTAGGAAAGAAAGTAAACCACAAACTCATATTGTTTGAACTCCAGGTATCACAATCACTGCAAGACCAAGAGACAACCAGTGTTGAAATTGAACCCCATAGTGAACCTCAAACAGACGAAGGAGTCACAGAACAGGAAGTTTGTGCACAAGAGATTTCAAGTGCCACAACATTGCAGATCTCCATCACGAGTACAAAGGAGAAAACCGAAGACATCCAAGCCGATGAGAAACTAGAGACTGTTATACCTGACAAAGAAACAGTTGATGCAGGCACGAATAACCCAGTCATCAACGCAGAGGTAAAAATCAACAACAAGCCCTTTTCAAACCATTTATGATGTCTAAACTACGTAATACACCCCACCACCGCAATACAAGGATTATAAGGGATGTCTGACCCTTTTGTTTGACAAATGCAGGAAACAAACAAGTACATTGATCTCGAAGATCAAGAAGCAGCGCAACCAAAGGAAACTGGAAAACACACAGAACTTCAAACAACAACATCTGAAGAGGTGAGGTTACAAAGCTGAGACACAAATGAAGTTCAAACTATAATTTCAATTTTTTATTGAACAGGAAGAGGAAGCAAGCGAAAGCACTCGCATAGACATTGAACAAGAAAAACTAGAGGACAGAACGAGACAAGGAGAAGCCGTAGTTCCAAAGATGAGACGATCCTGCAAATCCAGAGAAAGAGGTCTTATAAAAATTGTAACTCAATAATCAGAGATGCACCCATTTCTTAAATACTTTTTGTGTTGGTGCAGGCACAAGAAGCTCAAGAGAGCACCAACAATCAAGACCATCAAACACAACCAGAGGAGCCCACTGAACAACCCGAACATGTTCATCAGACGGTAGACAATTATGCCACTGAAGACCAAGCCACCAAAAATTCACTCACCAAACAACAGCTACCAAAGACAGCGCCAACGTCAACAATTGAAAAGGTAAAGTAACGAAACCTGCAACTATGAAATTATAAAATTCCTGCGTGCACAATCAAATAAACTCCAACCTAGCACACCTGTATTCACTCCAATGCACTCTCACTTTGCCACCTCTATATTTGAACAGCTGCAAGAAAAAAACTAGGTCAGTGACGATGAACAACAAAAAAAGAGCAAGAGAAGGACTAAAAAACACCACTCAACGAAGAACACGTAGAACAATCAGCAGTAACAAGTACATAGGTGAAAACACAGAATACCTCTGAATGATCTTATAGTTGAAAAATACGCATTTCACATTTCACTACTTTCCTCCATCACAGAGAGAGGAGACAAATGAGCAAAAGGAGGCCACTGAAGAAGGGAAACATGTTCTTCAAATGGCAGACATCAACGTCAAAGAAGACCAAGCGCCAAAATATTCACTGGCCGAAAAACACGCAGCAGAGACGGCAGCAGCGCCAACGACTGAAAAGGTAAAGTTACATAAGCTGATCCTCTGAAAGTATAAAATAGCTCTGTTGAAGCTCAAATGCACTACCACTTAGCCACATGTGTGTTTCAAAAGCTACAAGACAAAAACGACGGCAGCGGCGATGAACTCCAAAAGAGAGAACAGGAAGATGCCCAAAAACCTCCACTCAACGAAGAACAAGCACAACAGTCAGCAGCAGCAACGAGAATAGAAGCAGAGACAACAGAAACAACAACGAGTGAGGAGGTAAAGTTACATAAGCTGATTCTACGAAAATATAAAGTAGTTCCATGGTTGAAACTTACCACCTTTATGATTGAACAGCTGCAAGACAAAAACCATGACAGTGACAATGAACACCAAAAAAAAGAACAAGACGGTACCCAAGAAACAACAATCAATGAAGAACGGGTGGAACAGACAGCATCACCAACGACAGCTCAACAGGTGAAGTTGCACAAAATGCTTCCACAAAATGACAACTTAATCACAATCAAAATAGCTCAAAGCACGCACCGAACGCTTCACTATTTTCCCATAACAGCTGATATAATTAAAATAAAGTAACAAGTTAAATTATTTCAATGCTTTTTAAATGATAACGCAGAAACACAAAGAAGGCAACCACGGAGATACAACCAATGAAGCAAACACACAAATTGTTCTAGAGAAAGAACCAGAAACTATCGAAGAAAACCCTACGCCGTCGTACGATGCCAATTCCCCTGGCAGACAGGTCAGTGCAATCTAGGTCGAGATTGAAAATTAAGACGGAAAAGACCACCAGCAAGGCATAACGGTTGACAAGGAAAAACATGATGCTAAGAAAAGCACAGATGACTCAAATAAGGATGGACCAGAAACTGAATAAAAGGGTACAACGCAAAAAGAAGATCAAAACATGCCACAGGAAGCAGAAGGAGAACAAGAAAGGAACAACACTGGACAGGACATATCTTCCAGCATCGAAGCAGGCAAGACAATAGAAACATAATTACTATCTTATGATCTTTGTGACTTGGAATTATTTACATTAAATTCAAAATCATCGCAGGCACAATGGAGAAAGGGGGCAAAGATAGCGATTCTGTCAACAAAGCCATCAAAGACCTGTACAACGCTGTATGCAAGCCATGGACAAAGAGAGAAATGTAAGTTCATGCAACTAACACAGAAAACATTATTACACATGATCATTTTGACTGTATCACGTGTGAACTAAAACATTTTTCTAAATATACTTTGCAGGGATCAGCTTTTCATTACAACGGACAAGTTTGATGTAAATCTAGGCCATGTCTCCGAAAGCTTCAAGATAGGTAAATCAGTACACACCGAAGCAATCGAGCCCATGCTAACAATCTTGAGAAAACAACTCAATGGCACACGGAGGAAGATTTTGTCGTTAAGCAACACTGTAAGTAAATATCACAGCAAAAGAATCATGTTTAAAACAATATATATGACTTTATAAATAGATAAACTTCCCCTATAGCTGAACTGACAAATTCCCTTTGTGTATCTATGACGAAACAAGCAGCACTCAATAAGGGAAGCCGACCACGAAGATCCAATGTGCTACAAAAATAATGATCAACAAGACATTACAAAAAAATTACTACCTGCAAGGCTTAGATCATTTTTCAACGTGCAAGAAGAAGAAAACTGCAAGATTATAACATGGTAAGGAGATCAGCTGTTTCAAAAACAAAACACAAATTGCGTATGTGTTATGCAAAGTTGTCTTTTTATTTTATGTTTCTAAATATAATAAGATTTCCAAATGTTTTCTTTTTATTTTGTGTTTTGCAGTTCCTTCTACCATGTTCGTTGTGCGGGTTTGAGCAAGACGAAACTATAAGTCATTACTTCACCATCATAGTTAACATGCAAAAACAGCGCTTTGAACTCCTTGACTCTTCAACTGCATATCTAGGCACAATAGAATTCTTGAACAATGTAACCAGCAAATTAATGAAAATCTGGAAGCACAGAGCTACAGCTTTCACAAAAAAGCATCGACCATTTCAAAAAGGTCAAACTGCAGGTGCCACTTCAAGGAGAAGACACGTAAGCACTTCCAACATTTTCACATGTTTCTTTTTTTTCAATGCAAGATTCAATACTAAAATTGCTGAAATAATTATATTCTTTCGTCTTTTAATACAACAATTACCACTACGATTGCTCAAACATTTCTCTTCTTTCCGTTTCTTGAATGCAACAATCTTACCAGTACCATTCCTCTACATGCAGAATGGACTGCGCATTCTATATGTACATGAACCTGAAGCACTACTCCAATGACGCAACAACACCAACCTTAAAGCCAGAACAAGTACCAGAGTTGAGGAAAAAAATTATATATCAACTAATCAGTCAACACAGAGGGAATACCAAACTGTCACTAATCAAGTGTACAATAGGTTAGTCTCTTCAGAAACTAAACCTTACAGTTTCGTAACACTAGAAGAGGTAATTTTTTTTATTATTGTTTTATAGATATGCTAAAGTATGAAGTAGATATGGAAGACAAAGAAATGCAACAGGCAGAATGTTGCGTACTAGAAGAGTTTCCGCCAACTCCCGAGCCAAAAGAACATATTATGCGTGCGACAACCACACAAGAGCATGAAGTTATTGATATATCCAATGAACGCAAAGAGATTATGGATGTCGGAAGCCACGTCGCCCAACAATCTTGCACAGACCACGAACAAAATGATCCACCAATAGAACCAGATCAACCACCACCAGACGACAAGATACCATACCATGCCGAAGAGGAAACGGACGAGCAAAATATCAACAGCAATATCACAAGCACAGAGCAACTGGAACAAACAGCCACTGATTTAAAAGAGGATGATGTATAACGACGTACCAAATACACAACAACGGGTTTCCGAGCAGAAGAAACAGCCTGTTCTTCTTCAAGAAGAAACAGGCTCGACAAGCAATCAGCAAGGCACCTCCAGCACCATCTCTTTAGACTTCCTAAAACCAAAAACAATGGAAAAGCACGAAGAAGTTGATGAATTTCTTTCAAACCTTAACCTGCTACAACTAGACGTGTACAACGACTATGTAAAGATGGGCTATAAGTTCGATGTAATCAAAACATGGCTGAACGACTATGAAAGCTATGAATTCAACAAAGATGCCAAGCCGTATCTTACAATCTTGTAGCAAGAATCAGAAGAACATTCAATGCCTCAATCATCTGAGAATAGCTCAGACAAGAAAATCTTGGTCAAGAAAAGGCCGGTAAAGCCTTCAAGCAGGCTCCTTAGAGAAAGCATGATTCCTACTTTTGTCCCAGGAGATTTCAAATTTATGAACAAAGCCAGAGCACTCCATGAATACCTATTCAGCAAAGAAGGACAGGACGAATGCGGAGAGTAAGTACTTTCTCTTGCATAAACAAAAAAAAACAAAGAAATATTGCCCCTTTTTAAACCAACCTAACTAATGTATAAACTTTTTCTGCTTGCAGTCTAAATGTATATATTAGCTCGATGCAACCCGATTGGATTACAGGAAAACAAGCAATGGAACAGCTACAGAAAGGAGATCATGGACAGATGGAGGGCTCCATCGCAAACGCATTGTTCGATGAATGAACAGTGCAGCAACAATACAAGCCATACTTCCCACAGAATTTGCAAACGTATGAAGTCCAATTTGACAAAAACAGTTGCATCAATTCAGTGATTACAATGATTGAACTAAAAAGTAGAAAACTTTTTGGTCACAGATCGTGCTCGGTGTTAAAATTGGAGAAGAAGGAGGACTAGCAGAATTCAATGAGGAAGAAGCATTGAAACAGTTTGCACCCCTTGTAACAGGGAAGGAACTTTTAAAGAAATGGCTGGTAAGTTAATAGAAATATAGAAACATGATTCATTCTTCCTACAGATTGCACATTCACATGTCATTTAATTCTCCTGACAAGAATGAACTTTAACTCACTCTGTCTCCAAACACTGCAGATTATGATACCTCACAACACAGTTAAACACTACACACTGTACGTGCTCAACAAGTACACGAGCTCCATCGACATACTTGACTCACTGAATTACAGACACGGAGACGGAAAAAATACATGGAAAATACACCATAAGGATCACTACAAGAAATATGTCAACTTGTGACCTCGACTATTGGTCACTGAAAGGTCATTGTTTTTCATTTGTGACCTTTTTGTGACCAAAAACATAAGGTCAAAAGTCGGCAACAGAATCGAATTAACGACCTTCTCTGTGAGAAGGTCGTAAACGTTTACGACCAAAACAGAAGGTCGTTGAACCCATGACCTTTTGTTTTGGTCAGTGGCTGTCTGCCCAGGCCATGTCGGATCCGACGTGGCAATCTTACGTGGCAAATTTGCGACCAATTGAAAAGGTCAAAAATTAGAACCGGCCCGGTCCAATTGGGTGTTTTACATGGGCCGAGCCCAACAATTCAGCCTATTTTTGTGTTTTTATGTCAATTTTTGATCGGCTTCATGGGCCAAGCCCAACAATAGCAGCCTTTTTTATTGTTGGGCCGTGGCCTTTTTGTCTAAGCAATTTCATTTTCTTTTTTTATTAAATGGGTCCACTAGTCAGATGGGTCCTGATTGTCAGGTTCTGATAACTGGGTCCCATTTGTCATATTCTGGTAAGTAGGTCCCATCTACCAGGCTCATATTCTTCAGATTTCAACCAGCAACCAAAAATCACACATGATACTTCAAATAAAAGCAACCAGATCATGTAATACAATGGCAATCACAGTAACAAGCTCTATTCGTGCCAATACATATGACCATGTGTAAAACAGTACTTTACAAGCTCTACAAGTGTAATACAGTAGTTCTTTACAAGAAAATGACAACATGTCAGACTCGCTGGACGACCATAGTCAAATGAACAACATGCCGGACTCGTTGGACAAACATAATCAGGGTTGGGAACAAACAAAATGGCAACATGCATTCCTCGGTCGCCCTGTTACATGAATCAGCAGAGAAGAATCAGAAAAAGTGAGGCAAATATCTTACGAACAGACCATTCAAGAAAAGGAAACTTATTTGGAATGATAACACAAATTGAGCTAGTACCTTGCTTTTTGTTCTCCTGCTAGTTAAAATGAGATAACTCGTTCATACAAGAAAACAGAGACACTATGAATACACAGCAGGATTGACAAGTACACAGCAGGATTCAATATTTTTTTAGGATCGCAAAACACCAATATAAGCTAGAATTGACAAGTACACAACAGGATTCAATTCGTCTTGCCCATATACAGCAAACAACAGACATGTAACATTTTAGCATGCGCATACAATTTATTTACTTATTTTTGAGCAAAATCACCCACTTCCAAACAGAATGTCCTTTCATTTGATAAATAAAAATAGCAGGCCAAAGAAAGGCAAGCGTACAACAGACACATTACAGATGAGCAAGATACTAGAGGTCAGCACACAAGTCATATCATATATTCTGTTAATCTTTAACATATCATACAGAATTATGAGCTTGACAGTCGTCGGTCTAACCATATCACGCAAGCAACGACATACAAACTAATTAGCAGTACTATATATGATGCAGCATACGGACAGAATTT
The DNA here is from genome assembly GCA_021605145.1 of Aegilops bicornis. Lineage (NCBI taxonomy): Eukaryota > Viridiplantae > Streptophyta > Magnoliopsida > Poales > Poaceae > Aegilops > Aegilops bicornis. The sequence continues at coordinate 118,233,848 of CM038675.1, read as the reverse complement.
CTACCTTGTTATCATCAGGAAGCAACATGGGTTGGGGGAAGATTTGGATCAGCTCCGTGTCAGATGCCATCACCACAAACTCAGAGTCTTGGTAGCTGGGGAAAACAGAAAATGGAGATTAAAAATCATAGGAACTGAAATCAGCAGGACCGACCAAAGCGCGCAGCTAGGGATTGGTCACCTTCAAGGTAGAACAATGAATTAACTAGTTTTAGTCAAAGACGTAAGCATGCACATACAAACATACATACGAATTGAACCAGAATCCACATATGTCTCTGCACTTAATTGCAGGTTCTATCCAACTTGCACTTGGAAAGAGTACAACCTGGTTTACTAGCAGCCAAACAAAAGATTCAGGTTCTGGGCTTGGTGCATGAATCCTACTGTTGTAGACAGACAGAGAGGAAAGAGTTGAGCAGGAGAAAGAATTCATTCATCTTTATTTTTCCAGTAGCAGGGGGTATAGCTTGGCTACAGTTTTAGAAAGGAATCTTGAGTTTGCTCGAACCAAAAAGAAAAAAAAGTGATGCATATTTGTTCATAGATACAAGAAACTGAAGATCCAACTAGATTCAGTCGAAGTTTCAGCAAGCTGCACATACGTACAAATTTTTTACTTTTTGTGATGAGCAAATTAAAGTTGGCCCCTGCCAAACAAAATGTGATTTCAGGAAGCCAAAGAAAGGCAGGCGTACAAGACATGACAAGTAAATAAATTTTCATAACAAGCTAAACCTGAAGGATAAAGCCTAAGATTTCACCCACCCCAAACTTCAGTATTTGGTGGTACAATGAAAGAGCAGTTCAGCCAAATATATTTCTGCTCTACGATTTTGGTTTCAGCTATTTACTAATGAAACAGAATAATAAGTATAAACCAGTCCAAACAAGCACCTCACTGACATAAGTGTTGCCACCAATTCAACTTACTTCACACCGAGTTCAATGTGCTCTGGATACCGAAGCCAAAGCATCCGGTGTCGTTGAAGTTCCTCCTGAGCAGCTCGTACTCCTTCACCTTCAGGCCACTCTCCAGCAGCTGCATCAACTTCTCAACCCTGATAGTCATGTAGCACGCAATCTTCTCATTACGCCTGATACTGAACAACCTGACAGTGTACCTCGCTGCAATAGCACAATATCGTTCCTATTAGGACCACCAATATTGACCACAATTGACATGTCCACCAGGATCAAGTCGGATTGAAGACACTCACCCTTGGAGAACACCGGTGACTGTCCGCTCAACTGCTCCAGCACCTATCAAATTAACAATAATGCAGTTAACATCCATTAATGATTTGCAGTTAAGCTGTATTTCCAGAGACCACGAATGCAGAGAAATCACTTGAACTACTCGGTGCCACTAAGACAACAGACTAAGTCAATCTACAACTAGCAAAATGGAGCGAAAACGATTGACCACGACGAAACAACAGTTATTACATGGTAGCAGCATCAGCATCAGAAGTCGATGCATGTCCTACTAGCAATCTACACAGGACACCCCAGATAGAATAGGCTAGTGCCGATTTCGGCCAGATACAAGTGTTCAAACAAGAGCGCTAGATTGCTATGAGCGAACAAGGACAAGCAGGCTACTGACAACCAAAACAATATACTCCAAGTGCAAATAGTAGTAATCTGGTGCTACCCTATTCACATTCTTCCGACGATGCCAAGGAAACTGGGCTCAGAGAATCCCACATCGGGATGCCTTGTATGCACTAATTAACGGGACATACAAGGCATCCATCGGTCCATCAGTAATCTGACTCAGTTTTCACTGCACGACTTGGGCCCTCTGGTGCAAAGCAAAAAAGACAAAAACAAATTACACGGTCAGTGTCTAGGTGAGAAAGACATCAGTGACTGATGGACAAGGTCAAACCAAGTTGCAGTAATAAGGATAGTAGTTGCAGATGCATAAAAGAATTAGTAAAAGCAGGTATCAGGTGTCATTTGTGCAATGGAGGCCATTTGTGCAAGAAATGCATGCACCAAAGAAATGCATGTATTTGTCAGCAAAGAAGAAGCTAGGTACATGAGTTTGGTTGTTACAGCAAGAAGAGAAACCACAAAAGGACCTCTGTTTTGATCCAAACTAGATGAATTCAAGGCTAACTATGTGACACTATAATAGTGGAGAGATGAAGCGCACACATGGTTTGCTAAGCTAGGCAGAAAGGACGCAGATCGATATTGTGTGCCTCATTAAGTACACTGTGGATGCAAGGTATAAATAGTACTGCATGTGGATATAACATATGCATAATTCAGTCTCATCTTCTTGTGCCTCTATGATGTCATTTTCTATCAGTTCTGCTGGCACAAGAAAACCATACTATACTGAATGAAAAGCACATAACCTTTTGCCAGAACAACATGCATGCTTGGACATTACATCATGAACAACCCTATCAAAGTAGCGATCACACGATTTGAATTTACTGAGGCAAAGAATATAACCTAGTGTTGATTTCAGCAACATGAATCCAAAAGAGGGCAACCCATAGGCTGTAAAAACAATCACAACCACTTAAACTAAAATCGCCCCAGAAAGCAGCATGGACCTAGCATCAGCACAACCAAATAATGATACGATGCCAAATAACTGGAATTACCACAATGCCTACCCAAAAAATCTGCTATGGCAGCAACAGCTGTGCCATAGCATACTATTCGTCCAAACAACCACCATCACCGCAACGCAACTACACAATCGTCTGCAACCCCGGTAATTAATTGGCCACAATGCAGTACTAGAGCTACCATGCCCGCGAGCATGCCAACCGCATGACCAAATCAATCTAGCTACCATCGGGCCCCTGTTCCACCTGCGGAGACGGACAGATTAACAGGAGGGGGGCGCAGACCTGGATCTCGCGTCGAATGTCGGGGAACTCGTAGAAGCGGCAGCCGAGGTGGTGCAGGAACTCGCCCCACTCGTCCCTCTTGGCGTCGGCGGGGAGGCGCGGCTGGTGCATGAGCTGGAGCATGAGCAGGCGGCACGTGCAGATGTCGGAGCCACGCGGGAGGAAGTCGCGGCCGATGAGCGCCTCGAGGACGCTCGACTTGCCGCTGCTCTGACTGCCGGCGACGGCCACCTACGGTAGGTCGATGGTGGATCTACTCCCCAGCTGCGCGAAGATGTCCTGCAGCTTCTTGACGATCGGGATCACCGAGGAGCCCACCACTGCCGTGGCCTCGGCCGCCGCCGTCGCCGGCGACGGTGCGGAGGCGGAGGAGTAGTTGTAGTGGTCGTCGGCCATGGGAGCAGAAGAGCTCCGTCCCCCTCTAGGGTTTTGGGGGGGGGGGGGGGGGTCCCTAGATCAAGAGGGAGAGATCTCGGCGGCGGCCGATTTGGTTCCCCTCTATCTCTGTATTTCTGTGGGGCTACGGATTCGAATAGGGAGGTGTCGAGGAGGAGGGCATGGGGGAGGCCATGGACGGCAGGGAGGATAGAGAGGAGGAGGGCGTGGGGGAGGCCATGGACGGCGGGAAGCTCCACTTGAGGGAGGTGGCGGCGGCGATCTGGAAGGGAGGAGTGTTGTGCGGGGGAGAGAGGAGCTAGGGTTTGCTGCACGGGGGAGAGAGAGGAGCTCGCGGTGGGTGGGTGAGAGGATGGGGGTGTGGGCCATTGGATCTGGCAGTATCCGACGGTTTCCGATGCTTGATCCACGTGACATGTCTGTAGACCAATCAGAACAAAGTGCAGGCTTTGATCACGTTATGACCTTCTAAATTGGTCATAATTGATTAACAATAGGCGCTACTAGTCAGCCAGGTGATTTTGTCTAGAAATCATCCACCTAGCAGCCGCCTGATCTGTGCATTGGTGATCATTTGATCACATCAATATGTCACAACAGCACCGAACGTGAAAAAGCTTCAACGCGGCATCGATGATATCCCCACGAACCTCCGTCGCAGCTCTCAACGGTGCACCAAGAGCTCCAAAGCAACACCACGGCGCCCGGCGAAACTCCATTGCAGCGTGAGCTCCAACGCAGCACCACGGCGCCCGGTGTTAAGTTTCCTTCTATTTTTATGACAATGTTTGTTAAGTTTCCTAATAACTAGTAGTGTTATTCCCTCGAATAACGAAAAATTCATTTTTCATTTTTTGAGTGCCCAAAATGAGTTTTTTTGTGAAGGACCTACAATATATTTATTGCAAAATTGGACCAAATCAATTTTCTAAAATATTAGGCCATATTTAATGTACAATTGACCAAATGGTTGGGTGTCAAAAGATTTGATCCACCTCTCATGAAAAATACAAATTTTCGCCGGTTCAATAGGAAGTGGGTCAAATTTGAACTGCGGCTGCCTCATAGTTTGCTCTTTATTTTTTACAAAAATCATTTTTAGGTACAAAAGTATCTATTTAATTAGATAAACACCAAAAAATCCAAGATTCAATCATTAGCTAGGAACGGTCATGCACGCCGTTTTGACCGCATTTTGAAATGGGCATGAAAAATTCAACGAAAAACAAAAAATTGGAAAACCTTTGCATTGTGTCATTATATGTGACCAAGTTGCCAGAAAAAAATAATAAACTTGTAGTACGGGAATTAGTTTTAAAAAGTGTTCTCGGAAATGAGTTGTCATGTGTCAAGATTCATGGCTTTCAAACCAAATGATCAATATTATGGCCACATTCATGGCATAATTTGTTCAAATGATCTAATATTTTTCACAAGGGTGCATATTCGAATGGCAAACAATGTTGCCGAAGGAAGTTTTCATTTTCTTTGGATGAAAATTTCATTTTCCATTTTTTGAGTGCCCAAACTGATTTTTTTTGTGAAGGACCTAGCAAATAGTTGTTGCAAAATTGTACCAAATCAATTTTCTAAAATACTAGGACATATTTAATGCACAATTGACAAAATGGTTGGGTGTAAAAAGTTTTGATCCACCTCTCGTGAAAAAGACAAATTTCCGCCGATTCAGTAGGAAACGGGTCAAATTTGAACTACAGCTGCCTTATAGTTTGCTCTTTATTTTTTCCAAAAATCATTTCTAGGTACATAAGTATCTATTTAATCAGATAAACACCAAAAAAATTCCAAGATTCAACCACTAGCTAGGAACGGTCATTCCCGCCGTTTTGACCGCATTTTGAAACGGGCATAAAAAATTCAAAAAAATCAAAAAATTGGAAAACCTTCGCATTGTTTCATCATACGTGAAATTACCATAAAAAATTATAAACTTGTAATACGATAATTATTTTTAAAAAGTGTTCTCAGAAATGAGCTATCATGCGTGAAAGATTCATGGCTTTCAAGCCAAATGATCAATCTTATGGCCACATTCATGGCATAGTTTGTTCAAATGATCTCATATTGTGCAAAAGGGTGCATCTTGGAATTCCAGACAATGTTGCCTAAGGGAGTTTTCTTTTTCTTTGCACGGAAAATTCATTTTCCATTTTTCGAGTGCCCGAAATGAGGTTTTTTTGTGAAGGACCTACCATATATTTGTTGCAAAATTGTACCAAATCAATTTTCTAAAATATTAGGAATTAATGCACAATTGACCAAATGGTTGGGTGTAAAAAGTTTTGATCCACCTCTCGTGAAAAAGACAAATTCCCGCTGATTCAACAAGAAGCGGGTCAAATTTGAACTATAGCTACCTCGTAGTTTGCTCTTAATTTTTTCCAAAAATCATTTCTAGGTACATAAGTATCTATTTAATTAGAGAAACACCAAAAAAATTCCAAGATTCAACCACTAGCTAGGAACGGTCATTCCCGCTGTTTTCACCGCATTTTGAAACGGGCATAAAAAATTCAAAAAAAATCAAAAAATTGGAAAACCTCCGCATTGTGTCATTATATATGACCAAGTTTCCAGAAAAAATAATAAACTTGTAATACGGTAATTATTTTAAAAAAGTGTTCTCAGAAATGAGCTATCATGTGTGAAGATGTTGGGGAACGCAGTAATTTCAAAATTTTCCTACGATCACGCAAGACCATGGTGATGGCATAGCAACGAGAGGGGAGAGTGTTCGTCCACGTACCCTCGTAGACCGAAAGCGGAAGCGTTATAACAACGCGGTTGATGTAGTCGTACGTCTTCACGATCCGACCGATCCAAGCACCGAGCGTACGGCACCTCCGAGTTACGCACACGTTCAGCTCGATGGCGATCCCGGACTCCGATCCGGCAAAGTGTCGGGGATGAGTTCCGTCAACCTGACGGCGTGGTGGCGATGTTGATGCTCCACCGGCGCGGGGCTTCGCCTAAGCACATGACGATATGACTTCTCCGGCGCAGGCTTCGCCTAAGCTCTCTGACGATATGACGAAGTGGAATATGGTGGAAGGGGCACCGCACTGCAGCTAAGGAAAGATCCGTAGATCAACTTGTGTGTCATGGGGTGCCCCCTGCCTGTATATAAAGGAGACAAGGGGAGGTGGCCGGCCCTAGAGGAGGCGCGCAAGGAGGAGTCCTACTCCTCACGGAGTAGGACTCCCCTTCTCCTAGTTGGAGTAGGATTGAGGAGGGAAAGGGAGAAGGCGCGCCCCCTCTCCTTGTCCTATTCGGATTTGGAAGGGGAGGGGGCGCGCAGCCCACCTGGCCGGCCCTTCTCCTTCTCCCTCAAGGCCCATGAGGGCCCATATACCCCCCGGTGTTCCGGTAACATCCTGTTTTCACTCGGAACCATTCCGAAGTCCAAACATAGGCTTCCAATATATCAATTTTTATGTCTCGACCATTTCGAGACTCCTCGTCATGTCCGTGATCACATCCGGGACTCCAAACAACCTTCGGTGCATCAATACTTATAAACTCATAATGAACTGTCATTGAAACGTTAAGCGTGCGGACCCTACGGGTTCGAGAACTATGTAGACATGACCTAGAACCATTCTCGGTCAATAACCAATAGCGGAACCTGGATGCCCATATTGGTTCCTACATATTCTCTGAAGATCTTTATCGGTCAAACCGCATAACGACATACGTTGTTCCCTTTGTCATCGGTATGTTACTTACGAGATTCGATCGTCGGTATCCAATACCTAGTTCAATCTCGTTACCGGTAAGTCTCTTTACTCGTTCCGTAATACATCATCTCACAACTAACTCATTAGTTGTGATGCTTGCAAGGCTTAAGTGATGTGCATTACCGAGAAGGCCTGGAGATACCTCTCCGACAATCGGAGTGACAAAACCTAATCTCGAAATATGCCAACCCAACAAGTACCTTTGGAGACACCTGTAGTACTCCTTTATAATCACCCGATTCGTTGTGACGTTTGGTAGCACCAAAGTGTTCCTCCGGTAAGCGGGAGTTGCATAATCTCATAGTTACAGGAACATGTATGAGTCATGAAGAAAGCATTAACATACTAAGCGATCAAGTGTTAAGCTAACGGAATGGGTCATGTCAATCGATCATTCTACTAATGATGTGACCTTGTTAATCAAATAACAACTCCTTGTTCATGGTTAGGAAACATAACCATCTTTGATTAACAAGCTAGTCAAGTAGAGGCATACTAGTGACATCTTTGTTTGTCTATATATTCACACATGTAATATGTTTAGGTTAATACAATTCTAGCATGAATAATAAACATTTATCATGATATAAGGAAATAAATAATAACTTTATTATTGCCTCTAGGGCATATTTCCTTGAGTCTCCCACTTGCACTAGAGTCAATAATCTAGATTACAAAGTAATGATCCTAACACCCATGGAGTCTTGGTGCTGATCATGTTTTGCTCGTGGAAGAGGCTTAGTTAACGGGTCCGCAACATTCAGATCCGTATGTATTTTGCAAATCTCTATGTCTCCCACTTGGACTTGGTCGAATGGAATTGAAGCGTCTCTTGATGTGCTTGGTCCTCTTGTGAAATCTGGATTCCTTTGCCAAGGCAATTGCACGATATTGTCACGGAAAGATCTTCATCGGTCCCGATGCACTAGGTATAACACCTAGATCGGAAATGAACTCTTTCATCGAGACTCCTTCATTTGCTGCTTCCGAAGCAGCTATGTACTCCGGTTCACATGTAGATCCCGCCACGACGCTTTGTTTAGAACTGCACCAACTGACAGCTCCACCGTTTAATAAAAACACGTATCCGGTTTGCGATTTAGAATCGTCCGGATCAGTGTCAAAGCTTCGTCGGCGTAACCATTTACGACTAGCTCTTTGTCACCTCCATATCTGAGAAACATATCCTTAGTCCTTTTCGGTATTTCAGGATGTTCTTGACCGCTGTCGATGATCCATTCTGGATTACTTTGGTACCTTCCTGCCAAGCTTATAGCTAAGCATATGTCAGGTCTGGTACACAGCATTGCATACATGATAGAGCCTATGGCTGAAGCAAAGGGAACATCTTTCATTTTCTCTCTATCTTCTGCTGTGGTCGGACATTGAGTCTTACTCAATCTTATACCTTGCAACACAGGCAAAAAACCTTTCTTTGCCTGATCCATTTTGAACTTTTTCAAAATTTTATCAAGGTATGTGCTTTGTGAAAGTCCAATTAAGCGTCTTGATCTATCTCTATAGATCTTGATGCCCAATATGTAAGCAACTTCACCGAGGTCTTTCATTGAAAAACTTTTATTCAAGTATCCTTTTATGCTATCCAGAAATTCTATATCATTTCCAATCAATAATATGTCGTCCACATATAATATCAGAAATGCTCTGAGCTCCCACTCACTTTCTTGTAAATCTGAGGCTTCTCCAAAAGTCTGTACAAACCCATATGCTTTGATCACACTATCAAAGCGTTTATTCCAACTCCGAGAGGCTTGCACGGACCATAAATTGATCATTGGAGCTTGCACACTTTGTTAGCACCCTTTGGATCGACAAAACCTTCTGGTTGCATCATATACAACTCTTCTTCTAGAAATCCATTCAAGAATGCGGTTTTACATCCATTTGCCAAATTTCATAATCATAAAATGCGGCAATTGCTAACATGATTCGGACAGACTTAAGCATCGCCACTGGTGAGAAAGTCTCATCGTAGTCAACCCCTTGAACTTGTCGAAAACCTTTTGCAACAAGTCGAGCTTTGTAGACAGTTACATTACCATCGGCGTCAGTCTTCTTCTTAAAGATCCATTTATTTTCAATGGCTTGCCGATCATCGAACAAGTCAACCAAAGTCCATACTTTGTTCTCATACATGGATCCCATCTCAGATTTCATGGCTTCCAGCCATTTCGCGAATCTGGGCTCACCATCGCTTCTTCATAGTTTGTAGGTTCGCCATGGTCAAGCAACATGACTTCCGAATAGGATTACCGTACCACTCACAGTGCGTATTTTATTCTGGTTGACCTCTGAGGTTCGGTAGTAACTTGATCTGAAGCTTCATGATCATCATCATTAGTTTCTTCACTAATTGGTGTAGTTGTCACGGGAACCATTTCTTGTGATGAACTACTTTCCAATAAGGGAAGCAGAATCTGATTATCTCATCAAGTTCTACTTTCCTCCCACTCACTTCTTTCGAGAAACTCCTTCTCTAGAAAGGACCCGAATTTAGCAACGAAGATCTTGCCTTCAGATCTGTGATAGAAGGTGTACCCAACAGTCTCCTTTGGGTAACCTATGAAGACACATTTTTCCGATTTGGGTTCGAGCTTATCTGGTTGAAGTTTCTTTACATAAGCATCGCAGCCCCAAACTTTAAGAAACGACAACTTTGGTTTCTTGCCAAACCATAGTTCATAAGGCGTCGTCTCAACGGATTTTGTGGTGTCCTATTCAACGTGAATGCGGCCGTCTCTAAAGCATAACCCCAAAGCGATAGCGGTAAATCGGAAATAGACATCATAGATCGCACCATATCTAGTAAAGTACGATTCTGACGTTCGGACACACCATTTCTCCGTGGTGTTCGGGTGGCGTGTGTTGTGAAACTATTCCACATTGTTTCAAATGTAAACCAAACTCGTAACTCAAATATTCTCCTCCACGATCAGATCGTAGAAACTTTATTTTCTTGTTACGATGATTTTCCACTTCACTCTGAAATTCTTTGAACTTTTCAAATGTTTCAGATTTGTGTTTCATTAAGTAGATATACCCATATCTGCTCAAATCATCTGTGAAGGTGAGAAAATAACGATACCCGCCGCGTGCTTCAACATTCATTGGACCACAAACATCAGTATGTATGATTTCCAACAAATCAGTTGCACGCTCCATAGTTAGGAGAACGGCGTTTTGTCATCTTGCCCATGAGGCACGGTTACGCAAGTACCAAGTGATTCATAATCAAGTGATTCGAAGCCCATCGGTATGGAGTTTCTTCATGCGTTTACACCGATATGACCTAAGCGGCGATTGCCACAAATACGTTGCACTATCATTATCAACTCTGCATCTTTTGGCTTCAACATTATGAATATGTGTATCACTCTTGTCGAGATTCAACAAGAATAGACCATTCTTCAAGGGTGCATGACCATAAAAGATATTACTCATATAAATAAAACAACCATTATTCTCTCGATTTAAATGAATAACCGTCTACTTAATAAACAAGATCCAGATATAATGTTCATGCTCAACGGCGGCACCAAATAACAATTATTTAGGTCTAAAACTAATCCCGAAGGTAGATGTAGAGGTAGCGTGCCGATTGCGATCACATCGACTTTGGAACCATTTCAACAGCGCATCGTCACCTCGTCCTTAGCCAATCTTCGCAATCCGTAGTTCCTGTTTGAGTTGCAAATATTAGCAACAGAACCAGTATCAAATACCAGTACTCTGCGAGTATTAGTAAGGTACACATCAATAACATGTATATCATATATACCTTTGTTCACCTTGCCATCCTTTTTATCCGCCAAATACTTGGGGCAGTTCCGCTTCGGTGTCCGGTGCGCTTGCGGTAAAACACTCGATTTCGTGCTTAGGTCCAGACTTGGGTTTCTTCTCTTGATCAGCAACTTTCTTGCTGTTCTTTTGAAGTTTCCTTCTTCTTCCCTTTGCCCTTTTCTTGAAACTAGTGGTCTTGTTGATCATCAACACTTGATGCTCTTTCTTGATTTCTACCTCCGCAGCTTTTAACATCGCGAAGAGCTCGGGAATTGTCTTAGTCATCCCTTGCATATTATAGTTCATCACGAAGCTCTTGTAGCTTGGTGGCGATGATTGGAGAATTCTGTCAATGACACTATCATCCGGAAGATTAACTCCCAGCTGAATTAAGTGATTGTTATACCCAGACATTTTGAGTATGTGCTCACTGACAGAACTATTCTCCTCCATCTTGCAGCTATAGAACTTTATTGGAGACTTCATATCTCTCAATCCGGGCATTTGCTTGAAATATTAACTTCAACTCTTGGAACATCTCATATGCTCCATGACGTTCAAAACATCGTTGAAGACCCGGTTCTAAGCCGTAAAGCATGGCACACCGAACTATAGAGTAGTCATCGGCTACTGCTTTGCGGGCGTTCATAACTTCGGCTCAGCATCTGCAAGAGCCTGTCACCCGGTGCTTCCGGGGCGTAATTTTTACGTGCAGCAATGAGGATAATCCTCAAATTACGGACCCAGTCCGTGTAATTGCTACCATCATCTTTCAACTTTGCTTTCTCAAGGAACGCATTAAAATTCAACGGAACAACAAAGACGAGCCATCTATCTACATCAAACATAGACAAGCAAAATACTATCGGTACTAAGTTCATGATAAATTCAAGTTTGATTAATCATATTAAAAAACTCCCACTTAGGCAGACATCTCTCTAGTCATCTAAGTGATCACGTGATCCAAATCAACTAAACCATGTCCGATCATCACGTGAGATGGAGTAGTTTCAATGGTGAACATCACTATGTTGATCATATCTACTATATGATTCACGCTCGACCTTTCGGTCTCGTGTTCCGAGGCCATATCTGTTATATGCTAGGCTCGTCAAGTTTAACTCGAGTATTCTGCGTGTGCAACTGTTTTGCACCCGTTGTATTTGAACGTAGAGCCTATCACACCCGATCATCACGTGGTGTCTCAAAGACGAAGAACTTTCATAGCGGTGCATACTCGGGAGAACACTACTTGATAATTTTTAGTGAGAGATCATCTTATAATGCTACCGTCAATCAAAGCAAGATAAGATGCATAAAGGATAAACATCACATGCAATCAATATAAGTGATATGATATGGTCATCATCATCTTGTGCTTGTGATCTCCATCGCCAAGCACCGTCATGATCACCATCGTCACCGTAGCGACACCTTGATCTCCATCGTAGCATCGTTGTCGTCTCGCCAATCTTATGCTTTCACGACTATCACTACCGCTTAGTAATAAAGTAAAGCATTACATCGCGATTGCATTGCATACAATAAGCGACAACCATATGGCTCCTGCCGATTGCCGATAACTTCGGTTACAAAACATGATCATCTCATACAATAAAATATAGCATCACGTCTTGACCATATCACATCACAACATGCCCTGCAAAAACAAGTTAGGCGTCCTCTACTTTGTTGTTGCAAGTTTTACGTGGCTGCTACGGGCTGAGCAAGAACCGTTCTTACCTACGCATCAAAACCACAGCGATAGTTTGTCAAATAGACTCCGTTTAACCTTCTCAAGGACCGGGCGTAGCCTTTTCAGTTCAACTAAAGTTGGAGAGACAGTCTTCCATAAGCCATCTATGTGCAAAGCACGCGTCGAGGGAACCGGTCTCGGCGTAAAATGCACGCGTAATGTTGGTCCGGATCGTCTCGTCCAACAATACCGCTGAACCAAAGTATGACATCTTTGGTAGGCAGTATGACTTGTATCGTCCACAACTCACTTGTGTTCTACTCGTGCATATGACATCAACGCATAAAACCAGGCTCGGATGCCCTTTGTTGGGGAACGCAGTAATTTCAAAATTTTCCTCACGATCACGCCAAGACCATGGTGATGGCATAGCAACGAGAGGAGAGTGTTCGTCCACGTACCCTCGTGAACCCGAAAGCGGAAGCGTTATAACAACGCGGTTGATGTAGTCGTGCGTCTTCACGATCCGACCGATCCAAGCACCGAGCGTCACGGCACCTCCGAGTTACGCACACGTTCAGCTCGATGGCGATCCCGGACTCCGATCCAGCAAAGTGTCGGGGATGAGTTCCGTCGACCTGACGGCATGGTGGCGATGTTGATGCTCCACCGACGCAGGCTTCGCCTAAGCACATGACGATATGACTTCTCCGGCGAGGCTTCGCCTAAGCTCTCTGACGATATGACCGAAGTGGAATATGGTGGAAGGGGCACCGCTGCGGCTAAGGAAAGATCCGTAGATCAACTTGTGTGTCATGGGGTGCCCCTGCCCCGTATATAAAGGAGACAAGGGGAGGTGGCGGCCCTAGAGGAGGCGCGCAAGGAGGAGTCCTACTCCCTCAGGGAGTAGGACTCCCCTTCTCCTAGTTGGAGTAGGATTGGGGAGGGGAAAGGGAGAAGGCGCGCCCCTCTCCTTGTCCTATTCGATTTGGAAGGGGAGGGGCGCGCAGCCCACCTGGCCGGCCCTTCTCCTTCTCCCTCAAGGCCCATGAGGGCCCATATACCCCAGGGGTTCCAGTAACCCCGGTGTTAAATAACATCCTGTTTTCACTCGGAACCATTCGAAGTCCAAACATAGGCTTCCAATATATCAATTTTTATGTCTCGACCATTTCGAGACTCCTCGTCATGTCCGTGATCACATCCGGGACTCGAACAACCTTCGTGCATCAATACTTATAAACTCATAATGAACTGTCATTGAAGCGTTAAGCGTGCGGACCCTACGGGTTCGAGAACTATGTAGACATGACCTAGAACCATTCTCGGTCAATAACCAATAGCGGAACCTGGATGCCCATATTGGTTCCTACATATTCTCTGAAGATCTTTATCGGTCAAACCGCATAACGACATACGTTGTTCCCTTTGTCATCGGTATGTTACTTACCCGAGATTCGATCGTCGGTATCCAATACCTAGTTCAATCTCGTTACAGTAAATCTCTTTACTCGTTCCGTAATACATCATCTCACAACTAACTCATTAGTTGTGATGCTTGCAAACTTAAGTGATGTGCATTACCGAGAAGGCACGGAGATACCTCTCCGACAATCGGAGTGACAAAACCTAATCTCGAAATATGCCAACCCAACAAGTACCTTTGGAGACACCTGTAGTACTCCTTTATAATCACCCGATTCGTTGTGACGTTTGGTAGCACCAAAGTGTTCCTCCGGTAAGCAGGAGTTGCATAATCTCATAGTTACGGGAACATGTATGAGTCATGAAGAAAGCATTAACATACTAAGCGATCAAGTGTTAAGCTAACGGAATGGGTCATGTCAATCGAATCATTCTACTAATGATGTGACCTTGTTAATCAAATAACAACTCCTTGTTCATGGTTAGGAAACATAACCATCTTTGATTAACAAGCTAGTCAAGTAGAGGCATACTAGTGACATACTGTTTGTCTATATATTCACACATGTAATATGTTTCCGGTTAATACAATTCTAGCATGAATAATAAACATTTATCATGATATAAGGAAATAAATAATAACTTTATTATTGCCTCTAGGGCATATTTCCTTCAGAAGATTCATGGCTTTCAAGCCAAATGATCAATCTTATGGCCACATTCATGGCATAGTTTGTTCAAATGACATCATATCATGCACAAGGGTGCATCTTGGAATTCCAAACAATGTTGCCTAAGGAAGTTTTCATTTTCTTTGGACTAAAAATTCATTTTCCATTTTTTCGAGTGCCCAAAATGAGTTTTTTTGTGAAGGACCTACCATATATTTGTTGCAAAATTGTACCTAATCAATTTTATAATATACTAGGCCATATATAATGCACAATTTACAAAATGGTGGGGTGTCAAAAGTTTTGATCCACCTCTGGTGAAAAAGACAAATTCCCATCGATTCAGTAGGAAGCGGGTCAAATTTGAACTGCAGGTGCCTCATAGTTTGCTTTTTATTTTTTCCAAAAATCATTTCTAGGTACATAAGTACCTATTTAACAATAAATACATGGTTTTGTGGTGATACATCGAGGTTTGTACGGTGGCCGAGGGCCCCAACTGTAGAGCGTGTAAGCTCGCATGCCCGTCGCGTGGTCACCGCGTGACCGTGGTGTTGCCATGCGTTCTGGGAGGACTAGGAATGTCTAGTGGGTTGGGCACTCCCCAGGTAGGTGCTAGGAAGAAAATTATAACATAATATTCTCATGAGGAGACCGAACTATGCTCAAACATGAATTAGCAGCCAAGTGTTCGATTAGCTGATGCACGGAAATGCACATGGCGATGGGCGTGAGTTTTGGCCGAGGATGATCATATACTAAGAAGAATGGCTTCACAAATTTTTAGGGAAATCAAGAATATATAAATAACACTTCCTTCACAAAGTGCTGCTCTGAACAGAATAGGAAAATGAATATTGTTGAATTATTTTTGAACTAGGCAAGGAAGGTTTTTGACATATTTAATAAATATATGATCCAAACAATTTATGAGAATTTTTTGGGAATTTTTGGAATAACAGAAATATAGGTTGCTTCACAACCTAGGGCGAAAATTGACACATGGACATGACACATAGGCAAAACTGATGAGATGGCGCCTAGTCATCACAACCCACCACAATTTACAAGGCTATGACCGTCTATATTGGTCGTTAACAACTAGAAATAAGGCAGCGGACCAGCGTTGTTTGCTTTATGACCATTTCGTGTAAGGAAATTACGACCTTTCTAACCAAAATGGTCGCAATGGTTTAGGGTTTGGAGCCCCCCGAACAGCTTTTGACCAATTGGTCTCAAATGGTCATAGATCTATGACCAATTCTTCCAGGGTCACTGACAGAAGGTCACTAGTTGACATATTTCTTGTAGTGGATCACCAAGAACTAGTACGTCAATTCAACATTATTTTCTAATTGGTTTTCCAATTCCTGCATTCCCTTTATTAAAAACCCAATAATAACACAGATTAAAAGGATGCACGCACTCATGAAGAAGCATTACAGTGAAGCGGAGCTACGAGCCAACTGCGAACCGAACTGGTTGAGGATAGCAGAAACACCTAACAGAGTTTGCGTGCCAAAACAGCAGGGTACCCAATGTAGACACTTCATGGTTCAATTTGCAAAATACTGGAATGGCATTCATCTCATAAAAGATGAAGAGGATTTCAATGTAAGTGAATAGTACAAGAGCAAAAAAATTAATTTTTACAAGCATCACTACTTGAATACTTAAATTATCTCATGAAAGAAAAATAAAAGAATATCCGATGACCTCCATGCAGCAAAGCAACGTAGATGCCGAGTGGAAAGCAGAGTTCCTTTTTACAGCCATATTTGGTGAAACAAACCAAGTAAAGTGGGAGCAACTACCTAGAAGAATCAAAGAATTCAAACGAGAAACTTCAAAGTTCTTTTCCACGAACAAAGGTAAGAAAATCATTTCTACTTATCTTTTTTTGTAATAACCTACCCATCCCACAGTTCACCAATGTCTTTCGTATCACGAGAGCTTACATATTACATATCTGCTTCCGCTGATAAAAACAGATGAAACAAAAAGGAAAAAAAAAGACAAAGCACGAGTTCATATCCAAAACATTCTCATTGCTTCCAACACACAAAGGAGGCGTCCGACCTCTTCCATCTAGTCATGAGCGACAGCTGGCGGGAGGAATACAAAAAGTGAGTTGTTTTCTATTGCACCTCAAAATAGTTGGACAGAGGCCAAAAATAATGTAAGAATCTGTTTCTCACTAACCGTGACCTCCAAAATTATTTTATCTCCATGTCGCAGCAAATCTATATTTAGGCGCATCCACAGGGACAGTGAAAGCACGCATTACTGGAGCCCAACTGAAGGCAGTATTTGGTCCAAGACCAGCACAGACGAACATACCACATCATATGGAAAAGAGGGTCCTCGATGACATAGAAATTTGGGAAAGTAGACAAGATTCAAAACATAGTGGCAGAGTAATATTAGGCCCAAACTTTGCAGAAGTAAACTTTTGAAAAGCAAAGTCTTGTGTATATTGCAACAACTACTCTTTTTATATTGTTACACAGCTCTTTTTTCTAACAGTTTTTTTCATCATAAATATTGTTTGCAGCATATATTAGATTTAAAGGAACACAAAACTAGTATTAAAAAATTTAAAAATGAATTGCAAAAAACAAAGAATCAGCTGGTTCCCATGTATCTCAAGGAAAATCAACGAAAAAAGCTCTCAACAGCAAACATGGTAACAACCCTTTCTTCCATGACAAAATCAGAAAATATGCGTTCTACTAAATTACTTTATATTAAACTGTCATCTAAGCAACAAGTATTTTGTACGCAGATATTCATTCCACATGTCCTGGACAAATACAAACGAAAAGTTCACATTATTGATCCTCGAGAAACGACTCACAAGGAATTTGAGAAAGAAAAGATAGACATCGGAAAATTGAAACAAAAAGAAGCATGTCGCGTTCTTCAAAAAAATGTAGATGCTAAAGAAGAAAGAGAAAGACAGTTTCAGGAATATCATGTTCATAAGTTGGCAATCGTAAGCATTTATACATAACAATTTTTTCAGTTTTACAAGTTGCAATATTAAAACAATTAATTACAAAATGCAATATTCCCAGGTACCTAGGTTTAAAGAAGTCTTCAACATCATTACTAGGACAAACAATGAATGCCAAGGGTACAAGATGGCAGACTCATACCGTGAAAGATGTTCCAGTGATAGAAAAGGGAGAATCAACATTTGCTGTTTTAAAGCTTGCATTCCTCTACAATGGTGAAAAGTTTGTCGAAGACCTGGAAGATTTAACAGTAAGTTTATATATATATATATATATATATATATATACTTATAAACAACTTATATGCACAAACTCTAATAATATACCTCTCTTCTCGGCAAAATTTCACAGGATGAGGTCGAAGACTGGAGGGCAGAGGCAAAGTACATTCTCTTAAATAGCGAGATGAATCAAGTCAAAGCTAGTGAAATGGGTGACGAGATTAGCAAGATCTTAAGCAAAAATGAAGACTAAAACTTTTGATTTAGCCCGCGAGGCTAATTCTATCTAGACGTGACAAAATAGTTTGTCAATAACTCACATTTGTATGTAATGTAGTTAGAAATTGCGTGTTCATGTTGAAAAGAGAACTATTTCGACAACAGTGCCTCTTACATCATAAGAGAGTGCCAGTAAACTATAAACAACAATGCCTCTTCTTATTTGTACAACAACAGTGACTCCCAAAATGAACCTTTACGCGTGACTCTGGAAAGCACCCTCCCGTGCCTCCAGAGGCGACATGGCCTTGTGCCACCAAACCCTGGGTCACCATGCCTCCGGGCAATATCCACACACACACATACCCTTACGCGTGACTCTGGAAAGCACCGTCCCGTGCCTCCAGAGGCGACACGGCCTTGTGCCACCAAACCCTGGATCACCATGCCTCCGGGCAATATCCACACACACACATACCCTTACGCGTGACTCTGGAGACCACCCTCAAGTGCCTCCAGAGCTGACATAGCTTTGTGCCACCAAAGCCTGGGTCACCATGCCTCCGGGCAATATCCACACACACACACATACCAAGAGCGCCTCAACTGTGGCTAGCTCCTACGCACACGTGACTTCACATGCTTCAAACTCGTGCCTCCGGAGGCAACATACCAATGCCTTCGTAGTATGCACACATGTGCATGCACGCACAAACCTATATATCGTCAACAAAGCATAGCTCTTAAGTAGACGTGACTGCACATTCTTCAAACCTGTGCGTTCCGAAACAAAGCAGCTTGCCTTTTGCACGACCTGCTGGGAGGTTCCCTCGCGCAGAAGGCGCCGTGTCACACCGCGAGGAACAACGCGCCGCACGTCCAACACACACTTCGACCTATGCCCCCCCCCCCCTTCAAGATGTTTATGAAAATTAAACGAGGCGAAGGCGAGCAGGAGATTCCCTCGATCGGGAGGCGTCGTGTCACACCACGAGGGACAACGCCGTACGAACCAACACGCTGCACGACCAACACGCACTTCGACCTATGCCCCCCTTGAAGATGTTTATTAAAATTAAACGAGCCGAAGGCGAGCAGGAGGTTCGCTCGCGCCGGAGGCGCTTTTCTTCAATTTAGTAAAGTTATACACCCGTGCCTCTCCTAGTGTTCACCTGTGCCTAAGACTGTCGTTTTACATTAAAAAGTTGCTTTTTTTTGTTACTTGAAAGGTCACATTTGATAGTGTTGGTAGTCCCCGCCCGTAACTACCCCATAAATCTCCATTACCCGGAAATATAATGAGAACAAAAAGGGAAACGAGAAAGGGAAACAGGGAACCAAGCGCGCGAACTGGTATTTTTTGTGTGTTTTCGCACGGAAAAGGAAAACGAAAAAATGTAGTAGTACGAGGGTCAAAGTGCAAAACGCACGAAACCACAAACCAGAAAGGGAAAACCAGGAACCAACCACACCACCTGATTTTCACTGGCGGGAGCGCTCCACGCGCGACATTTGTCACGCGCGGAGCGCTCCCGAACCGCTCGTTACGAGCGCTCGTTAACTAGTTGCTCCCACTAGTTGCTCTCACCGTTTCAGCTTTCTTTCAGTCACCGGGCCGGCATTTGACAAGCCTGGGCCGGAATCACTTTGGGCCAACGTGCGCGACTCACGTCCGAGCCCTTCACTCCCTTCTTCCTCCCCTGCCGGCCGGAGCGCAACTCCCTCCACCGGAAAAAAATTATATGAGACCAGTTCTCATATAAAGCAGGTGAGACCCGCCTTGATGGATGACACGTGGCATTCACAAATTACAAAGCATCTAATCTCTCCCCCCTGATTTCAGGTGGGGGGTGGGTCTCAGCTGCTAACTCGTGAGACCTGGTCTCATAGAATTCTTTTCCCCCTCCGCCGCCGTGCCCCAGACCTTCCATTAAAATGCAGCCGCGCCCCCTCGCCCCCACCCCGCCCCCAACCCCCCACCTTCCGACTTCGCACTGGATGGTCTCAGGTCGCGCCACCCCGCGAGGAGTTTAGGGGCAGGGGCAGTTTCCTGTCGGTGAGCAATGGGGAGGAGGCGACCACCGTGAGAGGAGGAGGATCACGAGGTAAGGGGGTTAGCAAATCAACTACGTTTAAGTAATAACAACACTATAGGAAATAAGAACGAAGTTTGAAATGCTCTCTCCTTTCTTTCGTTTTGCTGCTGTTTATTCATTTACCTGTGTCCAATTTCATTTACTAGATTAGATAGTAACAGATAGGAAGGAAGTGTTCAGTACCTTGATTGAAAGTGGTCAGATGCCGAGGTGAGCATTCCTGTGTCTAAGGCTGCGTTTGTGCCGAGAAAGTCAAAAGAAGGAGCCTCCGTTGGGTTCCACTTAATTGGTGATAGGAAGAATATCAGTATGGTCTGTTCTCATGCCCAATTTTATCAGCATGTTCCATCGTATGTCAGTTAGAGCTTAAAATTGCAGTTCAACGCTTAATGTTTAGACTGCCTAAAAATATATTACTGGTGGGTCTATGTTTACCTTTTGATTCTTTTCCTGTATTATTCAAAGGTTGATTATTCTTGTTCTCAAGTCCAATTTGTTTCTTTCAGCTGAGCTATAAGTCTGTGCATGACACTGGCACCACATGCCCTTTTGACAGTCGCAAATTCTTGTGTCCAGTGACGCAATTATGTGATCTGTGTTCGATTGTGTTATGCGATGCAAGAGCTGTAACTATCCACTCTTCTGTTCCATCATGATATATATATTATTCTGTTTAGTCCAAAATTTCCCCTGACAAAACAGAGCTTGCAGATCCTGGACAAGTGCCTGCTCCTTATGGACACAAAGATGGTGGAAGTTCCACAGCTCAGGCGGCGACGAAGGAACGAAGAACCACACTCCTGTCCTGCTGGGGCTGGGGTCGCTGACGATCACGGAGGCGAGACGCGGCGTCGTCATGCTCAGGTTTATCTCTGCTTGCTGTGTCTCCCTTCAGCTGTAGGATGTTGCTTTAGCTGGTTCTGTTTTGATGGATGTCATGGTTGCCTGCCAAGGCATGAGGAGTGAACTTGGATGCTGCTCTGTTTCTATGAAATTGGACAGGGCAAAGAGCCTTTTGATCTACAAAATGTGGCACTAGAGGGATTCCACCCACAATTAACAAGTCTACCGGTGAGCTTTTGCGTCACTGCTAGAAGACAAGTAAATTCGGTAAGCTAACATATAACTATCCATATGGTGACAGGTGCGGCGTATATTTAAATGGCAGGCCACCGGAATCCGGTACAGAAGATTTGACTCAGGCTACGATCTCAGCACACGACAGGAGATTCCAAAAGATATGGCACGTTAGCAGCGCTGTATTCGTAGTAATAAAAGAGCTTGCGGCGCCAGACCCTGCAGCCTAAGCTTGGACGGACTCACCAGCTAGCAGCAGCCTAGAGAGGTCAGCACTGGCATCTCTCTAGCTTTCCCTGCCGATCTTTTCTAGCCAAGCAAAGCAGTTCTTGCAGCTTCTTCTTCTCCTCTGGGTGAACAAGGTACTTGATGCTCACTGACGAGTTCAGCTTTCAGTTTCCGTGATGATTCTCATGCGGCACTGTGATCTTTGTGTTCTGAGCAAACATTCAAATTTCTGGATAATTTCATGGGATTTGGACTCTCTGATGTTGCTCCAGTACCAGTATTTGTAGTATCTGTTCTTTGTCTGCTCCTTCATAAAGAAAGAGTATCTGTTCTTTGTCCTAACTAGTTTCTTGTTCATGATTGGCGACAGGGCTGCAACAGGAGCTGATCCATTTGGAAGCAATAGATATTGTGCGCGTAGATGGGTTCCGTCACAACTAAATCCTCTCCTCAACTTCCTCATCTTACATAGCTAGTCGCATCGCTTCTGCTGCCTTTGCTGAACCTAGTTTTTCTTTGTCAGACGGTGAGGTGGCTGATTCTGAGACTCAGGTGACTCCCTTTGCTAAAGCTGGGTTTTTCAGCAAGATGTCATTTTGGTGGTTGAATCCTCCAATGAAGATGGGTTACAAGAAACCCCTTGAGGATAAAGACATACCACTTTTGGGTGCCACAGATCGAGCATGCAACCAGTACTCGATGTTCATCGAGAAGATGAATGGCATGGAGTCGCTATCACACGCCACACCATCATTCTTCTGGACAATTGTTTCTTGTCACAGGCGTGCAATCTTGGTCTCAGGATTCTTTGCTTTGCTCAAGGTTCTCACCTTATCTGCTGGCCCAGTAATCCTTAAGGCGTTCATCAATGTATCACTTGGGAAAGGGACCTTTAAACACGAAGGCTATGTGCTAGCTGCGTTAATGTTCATCTGCAAATTCTGTGAATCCCTGTCACAGAGAAAGTGGAATTTCCGCACTCGGAGATTAGGGCTGCAGGTGAGGTCAATCCTGTCAGCAGCTATTTATAAGAAACAGCAGAAGCTATCAAATGCAGCAAAAAAGAAGCACTCTTCTGGAGAAATTTTGAACTATGTGACTGTTGATGCCTATCGGATTGGGGAATTCCCATTCTGGTTCCATCAGACATGGACAACAAGTGTTCAGCTTTGCATTGCTCTGGTAATTCTATACAATGCGGTTGGTGCTGCAATGGTTTCATCTTTGGTCGTTATTATTATTGCTGTACTGTGCAATATTCCATTGGCCAGACGGCAACACAAATTTCAGAGTAAACTTATGGAAGCACAAGATGTGAGATTGAAGGCCATGTCCGAGTCATTTGTTCATATGAAGATCTTGAAACTTTATGCATGGGAAGCTCACTTCAAGAAGGTTATCGAGGGGTTGAGAGAGGTTGAGTACAAGTGGTTGTCCGCATTTCAGTTTAGGAGGGCATACCATAGTTTCCTGTGTTGGGCATCACCTAATTTTGTTTCTGCAGCGACCTTTCTAACATGCTATCTTTTGAAAACCCCTCTTGATGCTAGCAATGTCTTCACTTTTGTGGCAACCCTGCGTCTCGTGCAAGAGCCAGTTAGGTCAATACCAGATGTTATCCGCGTTGTGATACAAGCTAAGGTTGCTTTCACTCGAATATCGAAGTTCCTTGATGCATCTGAGCTTAACGGGCAAGTTAGGGAAAAATACAACGTTGGCATTGATTATCCTATACCTATAGCGATGAATTCGTGTAGCTTCTCATGGGATGAGAATACATCAAAACCAGCTCTAAATAATATAAATCTTATAGTGAAAGCTGGAGGAAAGATTGCAATTTGTGGAGAGGTAGGATCAGGAAAGTCGACGCTTTTGGCTGCTGTACTTGGAGAGATCCCCAAAACCAAAGGCACGGTATGTTCCTTTTTACTAACATCATCCTTTAAAGAAATAACTGCCAAATTCCGAATTCAGACATTTAGACACTATGGCCTGTTGTTATAAAAATTATGCTTGACACTATTTACCAAGATGAAGCTCAAAAGATGAAGTACATTAATATATTCATTTTTTTGAAACATCTTTATATCAAATTCCTGATCTTTGCATAGACATTTCAGATCCAGGTCTGCGGAAATTAGCATATATTTCTCAGAATGCGTGGATCCAAACAGGAACCGTGCAAGACAATATTCTCTTTGGATCACCGATGGACGTGGAAAGATACCAGAACACACTCGTGAGGTGCTCGTTGGTCAAGGACCTTGAGATGTTGCCATATGGAGATTGTACTCAAATTGGGGAGAGAGGAGTAAATCTTAGTGGTGGTCAGAAGCAGCGCGTCCAGCTTGCTCGTGCACTATACCAAAATGCAGACATCTATCTTCTTGATGACCCTTTCAGTGCCGTTGATGCACATACAGCCATAAGTCTCTTCACCGTAAGGATCGTATCAGCATATGCATACCATATTACTATTTGATTGTCGTTTTTTTTTACAAAGCTCTTTGTAACAGGAATATGTCATAAGTGCTCTATCAGATAAGATTGTTCTTTTGGTGACCCACCAAGTTGATTTTCTACCTGTATTTGACTCCATTTTGGTACCTCTCTCCACTTTGGAAATGTCAACATATGATGATATTTGTGCCTCTATGATTATGTTTATCTATAATTACTTTTATTTTATTGTTAATGAGATCTAAAAGACTAAAACTGGTGGTGATTTTTGGCAGTTAATGTCAGATGGAGAAGTTATCAGGTCTGCACCTTATCAAGATCTATTGGCAGATTGTGAAGAATTTAAAAACCTTGTATATGCCCATAAAGATACGATGGGTGTTTTGGATCTTAATAATAACTCACACTCTCAAAGAGCTAAGGAAGTATCGATCAAGGAGACAGTTGGTACTCATGGAAGCAGATATACAGAGTCTGTGAAGCCATCCCCAGAAAATCAACTGATCAGGAAAGAGGAAAGGGAAACAGGGGATGCAGGTGTTAAGCCTTATATGCTTTACCTGCGCCAGAACAAATGTTTCCTGTGTTTCTCTTTTTGTGCTATTTCTCACATAATTTTCATAGCCGGGCAAATATCACAGAATTCATGGATGGCTGCTAATGTTCAGAATCCTGATGTTAGTACACTGAAGTTGATTTATGTGTACATTATTATTGGAGTTTGCACGATGCTCTTCTTACTATCAAGATCTTTAGGAATCGTTGTTCTTGGGATCCAGACATCACGATCCCTATTTTCCCAGTTGCTCAATTCATTTTTTCCATGCACCAATGTCCTTTTTTGATTCTACTCCTCTAGGAAGGGTTCTTAGTCGGGTAAGAATTCTTACTCGAATGGAAAATACGATAAATTTCAGTCACATTTTGCACCCAGAGAATTTTCTCATAATAGATTAACTCGGTCCCTTGTTTTTCTTCTGCAGGTCTCTTCAGATTTGAGTATTGTTGACCTTGATATTCCATTTGCCTTTGTGTTTAGCCTTTCTACTAGCTTAAATGCATATAGCAATCTAGGGGTATTGGTTGTTATTACATGGGAAGCTCTGTTTGTATCCGTGCCAATGATAGTTTTGGGAATTTGGTTGCAGGTAATCTTTATGATTTTGTTTCTTTATGCTACTCCTCATGCCTATGATAATTTGATTTCATTCCCCAACTGATGTTAACTGCTGCTATTTTTCTCCGGGAGTGAATGAGCCTACAGTTTTGCATTCAAAGTTTCCATTAACTGAAACTTGTTACATTTGATCATGCAGAGGTACTATCTAGCCTCGGCAAGGGAATTGATGCAGATCAATGGTACTACCAAGTCTGCTCTAGCGAATCACTTAGGTGAATCGATTTCAGGAACTACAACAATAAGGGCCTTTGAGAATGAAGATCGTTTCTTTGCTAAAAATTTGGATCGCATTGACAAGAATGCCAGTCCATATTTCTACAATTTTGCAGCAACTGAATGGCTGATTCAACGTCTGGAGATAATGAGCGCTGCCGTTCTTTCTTTTTCTGCCTTTGTCATGGCCGTTTCTCCTCAAGGAACTTTTAGCCCTGGTAAGCAATTATATGGACACCATGTTGCTTCAAATATTTGGTGAAAGTTGTGTAGCAAGCTCGTTCTATGGCCATTGATGCTTGCATCTGATTTGCAATGTTAAGTGCATTGACATGTAAATGTTGCTACCTTTTTATTGACTTCTAGTTGAGTCCTGACATACTTTTGTTATGAGAACCTACATGACACTCCCCCAGTCGTAAATAGATGACGTTTTAGACGTGGTTTTTAGACGATCATATATGATGTTTTTTCTGTTCATAGATGATCATATGATGTTTTGAAAAGATTGGAATTGTTATACAAAAAACAATGATGCATATGATCATGATTTGCTTCCAAAGATATACACTTTGCTTCTAAATTTTTATCAGTGAATTGCTTCCATACGACATTTTGATTTGACTTTAAGTGTGACGCCCCCGATTTAATCGTACACTAATCATGCACGCAAACGTGTACGATCAAGATCAGGGACTCACGGGAGGATATCACAACACAACTCTAAAACATAAATAAGTCATACAAGCATCATAATACAAGCCAGGGGCCTCGAGGCTCGAATACAAGTGCTCGATCATAGACGAGTCAGCGGAAGCAACAATATCTGAGGACAGACATAAGTTAAACAAGTTTTCCTTAAGAAGGCTAGCACAAACTGGGATACAGATCGAAAGAGGCGCAGGCCTCCTGCCTGGGATCCTCCTAACTACTCCTGGTAAATCGGCCGGGCCGCACGTAGTAGTAGGCACCTCCAGTGTAGTAGTCGTCATCGACGGTGGCGTCGCTCCTGGGCTCCATCGTGCAGTCGCAGCAACCGGGTAAAGAAAGGGGAAAAGGGGAACAAGGCAACCATGAGTACTCATCCAAAGTACTCGCAAGCAAGGAGCTACACTACATATGCATGAACATATGTGTAAAGGGCCATATCAGTGGACTGAACTGCAGAATGCCAGAATAAGAGGGGGATAGCTAATCACAGCCGAAGACTACGCTTCTGGCAGCCTCCGCCTTGCAGCTTGTTGCAGAGAGTAGACTGAAGTCCTCCAAGTAGCATCACATAGCAATAATCCTACCCGGCGATCCCCTCATCGTAACTCTGATAGAGAGCGACCACCGGGTTGTATCTGGCACTTGGAAGGGTGTGTTTTATTAAGTATCCGGTTCTCGGTGTCATAAGGTCAAGGTACAACTCAAGTCGCCCTGTTACCGAAGATCACGGCTATTCGAATAGATTAACTTCCCTGCAGGGTGCACCACATAACCCAACACGCTTGATCCCATTTGGCGGACACACTTTTACGGGTCATGCCCGCCGCTGAAGGATCAACACGCCGCAGCCCACCTAGGCTCAACAGAGAGGTTGACATGCGGTCTAAACCTAAAGCGCCGCAGTGCAGGGCCCGCCATCGCCTGAGCACACACACACTTGCGTTGCGTACGCGGCCGGAAGCAGACCTAGCCTAGTGGCGTTCTAGTCCAATCCGGCGCGCGCCGCTCAGTCGCTGGCGTCACGAAGTGCTTCGGCTGATACCACGACGCAGGGATACCCATAACTACTCCCGCGTAGATGGTTAGTGCGTATAGACCAAATGGCGGACTCGGATCAAATACCAAGATCTCGTTAAACGTGTTAAGTATCCGTGAACGCCGACCAGGGCCAGGCCCACCTCTCACCCAGGTAGTCTCAACCTGCCCTGTCGCTCCGCCTCAAAGATCCACTCGCGGGTGCTCCACAAGCCGACCCGACTTTAGTCACCACATGTATCATGTATAAGTATATAGTATATACCCGTGATCACCTCCCGAGTGATCATGGCCCGATAGTATAACTGTGAGACGGACAAGAATATAGGGCCACAGATGGAAATACTAGCATCCTATACTAAGCATGTAGGATTGCAGGTAAAGGTAACGACAGTAGTAGCAAGGACAGGCTATGCATCAGGATAGGTATCACTAGTAGAAAAGGGGGCTTTCGTCCAGGCCAGTTTAGCCCATTAGTCCCGGTTCAATCCAGAACCGGGACAAATGGAGCTATTTGCCCCGGTTCGTGAGCCCAGGGGGCCGGCCGGGCCACGTGGGCCATTGGTCCCGGTTCGTCCGGACCTTTTGGTCCCGGTTGGTGGGACGAACCGGGACCAATGGGCCCGCTTGGCCCACCACTATTGGTCCCGGTTGGTGGCATGAACCGGGACCAAAGGCTTCCTTTAGTCCGGTTCAAGCCATCAACCGGGGCTAATGGTGCTGCCTATATATAGCCCCTCGGCAAGAAGCGAGCACACTGCTCTGCTTTTTACGGCCGAGGGGAGAGGGCTTGGTGGTGCTCTAGCTCACCTCCTATGCACACAAGGTGTTCGATGGAATGCCCGAGCCACACTACTTAAGGTTTCTCCTCTCCAAGCTCGACCGCCAAGCTCCATTTTCCTCAATATTTATCTAGGTTTAGCGGTCCGTCACACCCGTCCCGTCTTCATCGCCGTCGATCACCCGCGCCGATCTCATCGCGGCACCACCATGGTGAGCCTCTTGTTCTTATCTTCTTTACGAAAGGAAAAATATTATTACTTGTTTGTTTAGATAGATACTTGTATTATTTTCTTACTTTTATTATTGCATCTTATATAGTGCGATGGTTTTGGTATCCGCCCCGTCGGCCCTCGTCACATCTATGATTCAGATGTGGTATATATTATCTTTTCATAACTATTGGTTCATTTATTGTTTATGAAAATTATGCCACCAACGTGACATAGATTTTATTTATCTAGGAGGTTGTTGAACCGGAAATTCCAACCGACCCTATTGTCGAGAGGTTAAATTTAGTTGAAGAACAAAACAATTTCTTGAAGGAAAAATAAAAAAACTTGAGGAGGAGAAGATGATATTGGAGTTGCATGTTGCGGATGTAAATGCCGATGATCATAAGATCAAGATGGATGCAATGCGCTTGAAGATGAGAAAGATTAGAAAATATGCCATTCATACCGAGGCTTGGTATCATTATGCCGTTGGATCAGTTGTTACCTTGGTTGCGATTATGATCGCATTTGTTTTCGCATTGAAATGTTTTACATAGTTTCAATGTATGGTTTAATTAATTTAGATGCTCTGCAGAGCTTTATGTTGTTAGATGAGAACTATGTATGTACTTTATGTGATGATGCACTTCTATTAATTTGGTCACTTAATTATCTATTCATGATGTTCTGTAATGATTTTTGACACACTTAATTATATATAATGCACACAGATGAACCGACAATGGATGTACGGTGACAGACACACCTCCGAGTACATTAAGGGCATGCATGATTTTCTCGAAGTGGCTGAGGCAAACAAGCAGAATGGTTTTATGTGTTGTCCATGCCCTATATGTGGGAATCTGAAGTCTTACTCGACCGGAAAATCCTTCACACCCACCTGCTTTACAAGGGTTTCATGCCACACTATAATGTTTGGACGAGGCCGCGAGAGAAATAGGGGTTATGATGGAAGGCGGCGAGGAAGAAGAGTACGATGACAACTATGTGCCCCTGAATACGGTGATGCTCTTGAACATCAAGATGCACCAGACGATGTGCACGATGGTGCTTTGGAGCGGGCGAAGCTACTGAAGATCAAGAGGAACCAGACGATGTGCCCGATGATGATGATCTCCTTGGGTCATTGTCGATGCAAGGACACAATCACGAAAGTCAAAAGGAGAAGCTGAAGTTCGACCGCATGTTAGAGGATCACAAAAAGGGTTGTACCTCAATTGCGAAGATGGCAACACAAAGCTCGGTACCGTACTCGAATTGCTGCGGTGGAAGGCGAGAGAATGCTGTGCACGATAAAGGATTTGAGAAGCTCTTGAAAATATTGAAGAAGAAGCTTCCAAAGGATAACGAATTGCCCGACAGTACGTACGCAGCAAAGAAGGTCGTATGCCCTCTAGGATTGGAGGTGGAGAAGGTACATGCATGCCCTAATGACTGCATCCTCTACCGCAGTGCGTACAAGGATTTGAACGCATGCCCGGTATGCGGTGCATTGTGATATAAGATCAGACGAGATGACCCTGGTGATGTTGAGGGCGAGCCCCGCAGGAAGAGGGTTCCTGCGAAGGTGATGTGGTATGCTCCTATAATACCTCGGTTGAAACGTCTGTTAAGAAACGGAGAGCATGCCAAGTTGATGCGATGGCACGTTGAGGACCGTAAGAAAGGCGGGAAGTTGAGAGCACCCAACGACGGGTCGCGGTGGAGAAAAATCGAGAGAAAGTACTGGGATGAGTTTGCAAAGGACCCAAGGAACGTATGGTTTGCTTTAAGCGCGGATGGCATTAATCCTTTCGGGAGCAGAGCAGCAATCACAGCACCTGGCCCGTGACTCTATGTATGTATAACCTTCCTCCTTGGATGTGCATGAAGCGGAAGTTCATTATGATGCAGTTCTCATCCAAGGCCCTAAGCAACCCGGCAACGACATTGATGTGTACCTAAGGCCATTAGTTGAAGAACTTTTACAGCTGTGGAATGGAAGCGATTATGCGTCGTGGGATGAGCACAAAAAGGAGGAATTTGACCTAAAGGCGTTGCTGTTACGTGACAATCAACGATTGGCCCGCTCTCGATAACCTTCGGAGACGGACAAACAAGGGATACCACGCATGCACGCACTGTTTACTTGACACCGATAGTATATACCAGGAAGCTGCGGGAAGAATGTGTACAGGGCCGCCGTCGATTTCTTCCGACCAACCATAAATGTCGAAAGAAAGGCAAGCATTTCAAAAGCGAGGCAGATCACCGGAAGAAGCCCGCCATGCGTACCGGTGATCACGTAATTGCTATGGTCAATGATTTACACGTAATCGTTGGAAAGGGTCCCGCGGACTAGCTGTTCGAATGACGCCGAGAATCACGCACCCATGTGGAAGAAGAAATCTATATTTTGGGACCTACCCTATGGAAAGACCTAGAGGTCCGCTCTTGATCGACGTGATGCACGTGACGAAGAACCTTTGCGTGAACCTGCTAGGCTTCTTGGGCGTGTATGGGAAGACAAAAGATACACACGAGGCACGAGAGGACCTGCAACGCTTGCACGAAAAGAGGGCATGCCTCCGAAGCGGTATGAAGGTCCTTCCAGCCACGCTCTTACGAAGAAGAGAAAGAAATATTCTTTCAATGAGTGCTCAAGATGAAGGTCCCGACCGGCTTCTCGTCGAATATAAAGGGAATAATAAATATGCGGAGAAAAATTTCCAGAACCTAAAGTCTCATGAATGCCACTTTATTATGACTCAACTGCTTCCGTTTTCATTGAGGGGTCTTCTACCGAAAAAAGTCCGATTAGCCTTTGTGAAGCTATGTGCATTCCTCTATGCAATATCTATGAAGGTGATCGATCCAGAAATCGTACCAACGCTAAGGAGTGATGTGGCGCAATGTCTTATCGGTTCGAGCTGGTGTTCCCACCATCCTTCTTCAATATCATGACGCACGTCCTAGTTCATCTAGTCGACGAGATTGTCATTCTGGGGCCCGTATTTCTACACAATATGTACCCCTTTGAGAGGTTCATGGGAGTCCTAAAGAAATAGTTTCGTAACCGCGCTAGGCCAGAAGGAAGCGTCTCCATGGGCCATCAAACAGAGGATGTCATCGGGTTTTGTGTTGACTTCATTCCTGGCCTTAAGAAGATAGGTCTCCCTAAATCGTGGTATGAGGGGAGACTATTGGAAAAGGCACGCTTGGAAGAGACTCAATAATATGCAGGACGGATATTCTTGGTCTCAAGCACACTACAGTTCTACAAAACTCTACCTTGGTGACCCCGTATGTCGATGAATACAAGAACGATCTGCGCTCCAAACACCCGGAAGGCGGTCTGACGACCGGATTACATGTGAACACATCGGGACTTTCGGGAGTTGGTTGGAAACACGTCTCGAGGTGACAGCACTGTTTGTGATGAGCTGTACTTGTTGTCCAGAGGACCATCTTCGATTGTAATGATTTGGAAAGGATCTGAGATAAATGGGAATACATTTTACACGATTGACCAAGATGAAAAGAGCACCAACCAAAACAGCGGTGTCCACTTTGATGCAGCAACCGACAAGGGAAATGACACATATTATGGTTACATGGTAGACATATGGGAACTTGACTACGGAGTAGATTTTAAGGTCCCTTTGTTTAAGTGCAAGTGGGTCAATCTGTCAGGGGAGGCGAGTGCAGTGTAGACCTGATGCGGAATGACAACGGTGGATCTGAAAAATCTTGGGTACACCGACGAACCGTTCGTCCTAGCCAATGATGTGGCACAGGTTATCTATGTGAAGGACATGTCTACGGACCGAGGAAAAGAAAAGATAAGGAAGCGAATACATCATACAATGAGCCAAAGCGCCACATAGTTCTTTCGGGAAAAAGGGACATCACAGGAGTGGAGGGCAAGATGACATGTCTCAAGAGTATGAAAAGTTTCATGAAATTCCCCTTCAAAGTCAAGGCTGACCCAAGCATCACGATAAGCGATGAAGATTATCCATGGTTACTGGCGCAATAAGCAAAGCGACACAAGCGAAGAAAAAGTGAAGACTTTCTCCGCAACTATTATGTTGATACCATGCCAACTTTGTAATGCATTTAGTATGATACCATTGTCCGATTTGTACATGCACATGATATGCCAACTTTTTCAGAGTTCAATAGAAAACTATGAATTAGAAAACCTCGCCAACCGAAGGGCGCTCACACCGGTTTATAAGCCCGTCCCTCTACACAACGTTTTATTGTAAGCAGAAACAAAATAAAATAAATAAAGCAACAAAGAAAACAAAAAAAGTGTTTTCAAATTTGAAAACTAATGGCACTAACAGAAAGTTTATAATTTTTCTAAAGCTAAAAGCAAAAAGAATTAAAAAATAAAGCAAAAAACAACAAAAACTAAATAATGTAGAAAACATAACAAAAAACTGAAAAAAAATAAAAATAACAACAATAAGTATTTTGTTGTAAGTAGAAACAAAATAAAATAAATCAAGCAACAAAGAACACAAACAAAGTGTGTTCAAAATTGGAAACTAATGGCACTCACAGAAAGATTATAATTTATCTAAACATATAAGCAAAAAGAATTAAAAATAAAGCAAAAAACAACAAAAACTAAATAATGCAGAAAACAGAACAAAAACTGAAAAAATAAAAATAGCAACAATAAGTATTTTGTTGTAAGTAGAAACAAAATAAAATAAATAAAGCAACAAAGAAATCAAAAAAGAGTTTTCAAATTTGAAAACTAATGGCACAAACAGAAAGTTTATAATTTTTCTAAAACTAAAAGCAAAAAAGAATTAAAAAATAAAGCAAAAGACCAAAAGAAAAATAAACCAAAACCAAAATAAACTAAATAAAGCAAGAAATAAAAAAAAAAACAAAAAAGTGCCACCTCTGGGCCCCACGTCACGAATACGACTAGAAACCCTATGGGCCAGGATTCGAGGCCAGCGGAAGGCCCAGAGGCCTGACAGATTGCGAGTTAGGCCCGAAAGCCTTGCTTTAGAGAGGAGCTCGAGAGGGAAGCCGCACCGCACCTTATAAACATGTGCGACTCCCTCTCAACTAGCGAGGTGGGACTAAACTTTGGGCGTGGGCAGCGAAGGCCTTTGGTCCGGTTGGTGGCACCAACCGGGACTAAAATGGCGTTAGTCCCGGTTCGTGGCACCAGGGACCAATGCCCCCTTTAGTCGGTTGGTGCCACCAGGGACCAATTCGCCGCTTCCCGCCCTTTGGGCTCTTGAAAATTGGCCTTTGGTCGGTTGGTGGCACCAACCGGGACTAAAGGTGGCATTAGTCGGTTTGTGCCACGAACCGGGACCAATGCACTCTATATATCTGAGGACTTGTGAAAATTTCACATCTCCTCGCCTCCCTAGCCAGTTGCCCCCGCGCCAAGCTGCCCAAATCGCTCATGGCGCTCCTCGTCGCCCGTCGCCGCCGCCCATCATCCCGTCTCCCGTGCCCGCCCGCGCCCGAGCCCACGCCGGCCGCCGCCCGTGCCCTCCCCGTCCCGAGCACGCACGCAGCGCGCCTCACGCCCCACGCCGCCGCCGCCCGTGCCCCTGCCCGTCCCGAGCACGCCGACGCGCCCTGCGCCCAGCCCGCCCCACCATTGTCGTAAATGTGGCGGCGCCCCCTGCCGCCCTGCCTCGGCGCGCCCCTCCTCCCCATTCGGTCCGGCTCCGCTACCCCTTTCCTCCTGTCCCCTCGTCCTCTTCATATAATTTTTTTCATATAATTTTTTTTCATATGCATATGTTGATTATATGGATGGATGGATGATTATATGTTCATTATATGGATGGATGGATGATGTATGCATGCTTTTTAGGCAGATTTTATGTTCATTATATGTTCATAATTTTTAGGCAGATTTTATGTTCATTATATGGATGGATGGATGATTATATGTTCATTATATGGATGGATGGATGATGTATGCATGCTTTTTAGGCAGATTTTATGTTCATTATATGTTCATAATTTTAGGCAGATTTTATGTTCATTATATGTTCATAATTTTAGGCAGATTTTTAGAATTTTTTGTGTATGTATGTTATGTTTATATGTATGTATGTATGTTCATATGTATGTATGTTTATATGCAAAGCATATGCAAAGAAAATGTATGAATGGTCATATGCAAAGAAAAATGTATGAATGGTCATATGCAAAGAAAAATGTATGTATGGTCATATGCAAAGAAAATGTATGTATGTATGTTCATATGAAAGAAAAATGTATGTATGTATGTTCATATGCATATGCAAAGAAAATGTATGTTCATATATATGATGATATGTTCATATAAAAAGGAAAATAAGAAGAGGAAGAAAGGAGAAGAAGAGGAGAGGAAGAAGAGGAGAAATAAATAAGAAGAGGAAAAAGAAGAAAAAGAAGAGGAGAAGAAGAAAGGAATAGAAGAGAAGAAGAAAAATAGAAAAAATCTATTTTTCTTCTTCTCTTTCTATTCCTTTCTTCTTCTCTTTTTTTTCTCTTCCTTTATTGCGCTGTTGTATATGTATCGAGGGTGTCGAGGATCGCCGAGGGTCGAGGGTCGGGAACTAGGGTAGAGGGTCGAGGGTCGTTAAGGGGTCAAGGGTCGAAGGTTTTAGGGTCGAGGGTTCCTATAGTGTCAAAGTATTGAAGAAATACATGGCTTCATCATTAGCGGAAGTAACCATGGCATGATGGTGCGAAGTCCTCAAAGTTGTTACGGAATGGAGTCCGGATAGGATAATTTGCCTTTTTATGCGAATCTCAGCAAAGGGCTTTCAAATACGATATATTCGGAAGGTTCTTGCTGAACTTTGTACCAGAAAGTGAATTATCCTATCTGGACTCCGTTCCAAAACAACTTTGAGAGCTTCACCATCATGCACCTATTACTACTAATGATGAAGACATGGTTTTGTTGAATCCTTTGACACTAGGCAACCTCCCGACCCCTCGGCGATCCTCCACCCTTGACCTCGACCGCTCGGCGATCCACGACCCTCTACCCCATCATGGCCGATGCCCACGTCACTTGTGGGACATAGATGTAGTGTTCGCGCCGACCCCTCCCGATAGCTTCAACACGTGAGGGGGCGATGTACCCCTCCTAGCTTGAAGCGTTCTCGAGGCCACCCTAACCCTTGAAGCGTTGTCGAGGCCACCCCAAACCCTAGAGAAGCAGCGTCGAGGCCACTAATATGATTCCTTATTGTGATTAGCTAGCTAGTTCTCGTTTGCCACTAATATATCCATATCTGTCATGTTTGAATAATAATTGCCATGTTGTAAAAATTTGTAGAAACTATGGACACCACACGAGACGAAGCACAAGAAGCGTTGTTGAGGGACATAATCATACAAGGAAGTGATGCCGTCTCCTCGATGATGTTTCTCAACGTCAACGATGGTCTGGAAGAAGAGGGTGAAGAAGCAGCTGGCTATGATTTACATGGCTCCGATGACCCAATGCGGTGCAAGAAGGAGAGGGTGAAGAAGTAGACCGTGAGGACGGCTCGGTGATCACCAAACCGAGTCCGGCCGGTATATATATTAGTTAAGCCTGTCTTGACTAGCTCTCGTCTTTGTTTTGGTATGTACACATATTAATTAACTCTCGTCTTTGTTCTTTTTCTAGCCCTCCGGATCAAGCACAACTTCGGTAAAGAGGCGAGGCCGAAGAAAAAGTTGAGCTCGGATGAGAAGTTTGAGATCATAGAAATCGCATGACGGCCAACCGATTGAACCCTACCGGACAAAGAAGGCATTTGTTGCTCGGTGCGGTGTTACGGTTAGGGACAAGATCCCGATCAGCATCCACCAATGGTATAAGCCTAAGAACGAAGACCACGAGGTGTCTTGTGTCAATGATATGCAGAAAAATGATCTTTGGACTGAGCTGAAGTCAAATTTTACCCTACCGCTAGAGGATGATCCGGAGAAGCCAGTAATAGAGCCATTAATCAAGTCTTTTGCTCTTAAGAAGATGGCAGAACTATTCAGGAATTGGAAGAAAGAACTCAATACGTATGTCGAAAAAAATGAGACACCAGAATTCAAGGGCAAATATGAGAAGATCGAGAGATGGTGGCCCGCATTTGTGGCCTACAAGACATCGGAAAAGAGTAAAAAGATGTCGGCGACAAACAAGAGAAATGCTGCGAAGAAGAAGCTTCACCATCGCACGGGGTCAGGTGGCTACCTCGTAGCCCGACCTAAGTGGGCCAAGGCTGAGATTGATCTGCTTCATAAAGGGAACGAACCAGAGACAATGAACTGGCTAGACCGTTGCCGGACTTGGTTCTTCGGGGTCGGCGGATCCTTGGACCCTATAACAGGGAAGTGCATTTGGGCCAGACGAACAATTGGACATACCGGTCAAGAGGCTTAAGCATTATATCGAAGCAACAAGACAAGGGAAGTTCGTTCCAGACAGGGAGAAGGACGAGCTCACAATGGCCCTTGGGAATCCTGAGCACCCTGGATGGACACGAGGCACGCCAGGCTCCGTTTCGTAGAAGGCTGGATTTCCGAACGCAGGGGGTTACAAAACCCATGAGAGGAGGAAGAAACTGGAGCAGAGCCTAATGCAGGCGCTGCACGAAAGGGTAATGGGGCTAGAGGAACGAGAAGCAGCAGATCACAACAAACGACCTGCCAAGCTTCCCCGAAGCTACCCCGCCATCTTAAGCGGAGAAGCGGCGTGGCTTCCACCGAGCTGCTTCAGCGAGCAACATGCCTTGACGGCTCCTGCCAGCTATCCCGTGGATGCTATCACGGATGCTGAAAATTGCCACCTTATGGCGCAATGGAGCAATTTGAAGGTCAAGGCGGCTGTTGGCTCTGTTTATCCTACTAAACCCGACTCAAATTTTCACTGCCGGCCGATTCCAGAAGGATATGCTAAGGTGATGGTCGATGAAATAACGGAGGGATTTGAGGACCTCCGGCTTGACCACCCTACCGGTGAAGGGGACTATCGGCTGGGTTCTGCTCTGAAGACTCCATGCCTATGGCGGAAGGATCTCATCAACCTTCTGAACTGGACGCCTCCGCCTCCTCCTCCTCCTCCGGCGAGTCAGGGCACTCCGCCTCCTCCTCCGGCGAGTGACGATCAGGGCACTCGGCCGGCTCCTTCTCCGGCGCGTGGCGGCACTCCGCCTCCTTCTCCGCCTCGTCAGCAAGGGCGGAAGAGACCCGCCGCCGCTCCGGCTGCTCCGGCGCGTCGTAGTCCTTCTCCTCCGCCTCGTAAGCAAGGAAAGAAGACATCCGCTCCGTCTGCTCTGTCGGCGTCTAGTGATACAGCCAAAGGCGGGAGGAGATACTGATTCGGTCCTTCTCTGAAGACTCGAGAGAAGTTACCGTCTGAGAGGAGGCGAGGAGGAAAGCGAAGATCGCCTTGAGGCGAAGTGGATGACTGGTTTCAAGGGTTGAAAGCAAAGAGACATCCACCTCCGGAGGAGAAGGTAGATCCGGTCAAAGCGAAGCGCACTCTGGCTGCCGTGACAAAACCACCCAAGTCTCCGCCGAAAGGCAACTATGAGCGCATTATTGGAAAGGCATTTGCCAAAGCGGAGAGGTCGGGAAGTACTGTCAGTGATCAAAGGACGAAAGAACGACGAGCTGGGAAACAAATTGCCCAACTCAGCGAACAAGCGAAGCAATCGTGCCCCCCGCTCAAGGTGCCTGCTAGCGACATCGTCGATCCGAGGATGGTGCCCGGTTGTGGGAATCCTGCAGATTACCTGCCCGACGATGTACATAATGATTTCTTGGAGGTGCAGAT
Organism: Aegilops bicornis; assembly: GCA_021605145.1. Lineage (NCBI taxonomy): Eukaryota > Viridiplantae > Streptophyta > Magnoliopsida > Poales > Poaceae > Aegilops > Aegilops bicornis. The sequence goes on along the minus strand of CM038675.1, from coordinate 118,195,959 downwards.
ACAAAGATACGAGTACGGGAAGCCTCTCGTCAAAGATGAAAGCTCTCTATCAACGATGATGCGAAGATTGCATGATTGGTACATGAAAACCTGCAAAGAGTCCGAGGGAGGAGTACTTTCTATGTGAGAGTTAAAAGGAGCATGACCTCCTTGGAATTGAACATTGCCTATTCCATTTGAGGAGTTCTATCAGTTTTCAATCAATTGGCCCTCGATAAAACAACGGTCACTTGCTACTCATGCGTAAGTAGTACTACTTACATCATTAAGTATCTCTATATAACTCAGCCCTTTCATTGCATGTATTTATAAATATCCTCACTATATTATGCAGATTGAAGATCGCGAATTGAAGAAAAAGACAAGTGGGTGATATTGGGTTCATTAACACATATCTCATAGATGCAACTGAGGTTCAATTTCGTGCCCAAGATACCGAGGCCAACTTGCTACAATCGTTGGTAATAAATGAACACAAAGATATAATACTCTTTCCTTACAACTTCAAGTGAGTGTTCTTGTCTTGTGGCATATTCGGTTTCCTTATTAGTCCAGGTTATAGTAATGTAATATTGATGAGTTATGCATGCGTGCGCAGCTACCACTATATTCTCCTAGAGATTAAGCTTGAGCGGGGAGTAGTAACTGTCTTAGACTCGAGACGAAAAGATCCCAAGGAGTATGCGGACATGATTGAAATGCTCGAGAAGTAAGTTAAATCGATCATTATCCACCATATCAGCAACTTTGTTCATTTCTGATATCAAGTAATTGTTTTCTTTGTATGGCAGGGCTTGGGGAAAATTCACCAAAAAGCTCGGGACTACCGAAGAAGCTGCAATTTAGACACCCGAAAGTAAGTACTATATAGTAGCATATTCCACGCCAAGATCTCCTAGTGATTCAAGCGCTAGTTTCATCAATACCATTTAGAATGCTTGCTAATTATCAGTTTGATTGACCTCTGTTTCTTGTAAAGTGGTTGTGGCGGGAACAAGGGAATGATTTCTGTGGATACTACGTTTGCGAGTCCATCCGCCACACGACCTGTGAGAGGGGCTACTCCGACAAACAATATGAAGTGCGTAAATGAAAATATTCACAATTTTATTTTGTTACCATCATTTGTGTTGAGTTTCATTCATTCATATATATATATGTATTGACCCCCTTCTTAAAATTAGATGTTTCGGATGCGGGATGAACTACTAGCACCAGATCGCCTGCGAGCAATTCAAGAGGAATTGGCGGCATTCTTTCTTGACCACGTGATCGCTGAAGGCGGAGAATACTATGTGGACCACAGCGTCCGTATTGTAAAAGATAATTATTGTATATATGTAGCGGTAGTGTCGGATAGATATACGAGAACTTGTTGTTCGACCCATCTCTCGGAGAAGGAGAGGTGGTCGATATCACTTCTCTCTGTATGCATATATGTTCATGACGATCTTCTGTTTGCTTAATTACTAGCTAGCTAGCGTGTCTAGCTAGTCCTCTCTATACGTATGTATAGTACGCAGCGTCGACCAAGCACGGACAAAAGTGAGGACACTTTTCTCTATTAATTAGCTAGCTATAGCACAATATATGAAACACCTAAATTAACCCCCAAAACCCCCAACCCCCCTTTTCAAAAAAGAAACAAAAACCACAGCCATAGAAATCTTGTGGCGTGGATGCCTATTGGTCCCGGTTGGTGCCACCAACCGGGACCAAAGGCCCTCCCCGCTCGGGCTCACGGACAAAGCCACGTGGAGGCCATCGGTCCAGTTGGATTGAACCGGGACTTAAGGGCCAGTATTAGTACCGACCCTTTAGTCGGTTCATGAACCGGGACTAAAAACCCTCACCAAGGGTCAATAGGCCCCTTTTCTACTAGTCTATAACAGCGGTAACATGCTACACTACTCTAATGCAAGCGGTATAGAGTAGAATAGGCGATATCTAGTGATCAAGGGGGGCTTGCACGGTTGCTCGCAAGAGAGAGGGGTCGTCCAACTCCGTAGTCGAAGGCGGCAAAGCAGCGTCGGTCTCGTAGTCTCTGGGAGAGAAGAGGGGGGAAGAAACAATGAATACCATGCAAACAGATGCATAAAGATGCATGACAAGACAAGTAACGGTGCTAGGGGTGCCCAATCGCGGTAGTAGGTGATACCGACGAATGGGGAAAACATCCGGGAAAGTATTCCCGGTGTTTCGCGTTTTCGGACAGATGAACCGGAGGGGGAAAGTTGTGTGTTTGATATGTTAGGAATGTGTGGTGGACGAACGGGCTGCGTCCCCGGATTCGTCTCGTCGTTCTAAGCAACTTTCATGTAGAAAGTATTTTAATCCGAGTTACGAATTAAAAGATATGATTTTCTAAAGATTTTATTAATTTCTGGAATTTAATTAGTTAATTAATTAATTAAAAAAATAGATTAATGACATCAGCATGATGTCATGCTGACGTCAGCAGTCAACAGGGTTGACTGGTCAACCTGACCAGTGGGTCCCACTGGTCAGTGACACATTTTAATTAACAGATTATTTAAACTAATCATAATTAATTACGGGGTGGGCCCCACTGTCATACTAATTAATTAAAAGTAGTTAATTAGGTTAATTAATAATTAAGTTAATTAACCTTAATTAGTTAATTTAATCAGAATTAATTAAGTTAATTAATTAGTTAATTATTTATTTTCATTATTTATTTATTTATTATTATTATTATTATTAATTTCTTTTTTTTTCTAAAAGCGTTACGGGGCCGGGCCCATTGTCGTGGGCTAGGGGCCTTAACGGGTTAGGGCACCGCCTTGAGCAGGCGAAAGCGGGCGACGAGCGGGTGCAGGTGCTCACTGACGCCATGAGAGGCGAGGGCGAGCGCGCCTGGGGCCTCGGTGGCCGGCGACGACGGGAGCAGCACCGTGCACGGGGAGTTGCGGGGGACGCGCGTTAGGCGCCGGCAGCTACAGGCTGCAGGGGGCGGCGGAAAAGCGAAGCCCCGGCGCGGCAGCACGGAAGCACTACTAGGAAAAGGCCTACTAATGGCGCACCAGTTTTGCCTACTAATGGCGCACTACTGGTGCGCCATTAGTACCACGCCACTAGTATTTTTTACTAATGGCGCACCACAAGTGCGCCATTAATATACCAGATACTAATGGCGCACCTCCGATGCGCCACTACCAACCCTTAGGTGCTCCACTAGTATTCCCTCTAGGTGCGCCACTAATAGCCTTATAGGTGCGCCACTAGTAATAAAGGAAGGTGCGCCACTAATAAGGGCTGAAATGCGCCACTAGTAATGTATTTGGAAAACAAAAAAATCCAAATTTACAGAAAACAACCTATAAGGAAAAATAATTTAAAAAAATGAAATAGAATCATAATTTTTATTATAGTAAGAATATTACAATGTCTTTACAAGTATCCAATAAAAGAAAAATTACAAGGAAATAAAAGAAAATTCTAAAACTAATCTTCTAGTAATCTTTTCTTCTTTTTCCTTACTTTATCCCTGCAAAGAATGATAGAAATATGTGACAATGAACATTGCAGAGAAGTGAAATTGAGCAATTATTTGCATCTGACATCGAAGATCTAAGATACCTTGAATCATAGATATGGGTGATTTCATGAAGCCAATAGTATATGCCATTAGGGATGCATAGTTCCTGTCAGAAGAACTTAATTATTCAAGAAAGACAGTCCTAAGCTTTTACATGAGACAAAACATAAGGTATATGCTTGACCAGTTGACCTAAGCTACGGCCACGCTAATCCCGCTAACAACACACATGCAACTAGATAACCAAGATTACTACTAACATAATTCACCGAAAAGAGTAACAGGTGATGCATCAAAAGGAATCTGGCGAGATGTGATCACATTAGACGAGCCTAGGTGTGTGGATCCAAAACAAAGTGTCGGAGAGGTTGCGGCTAATGATTCAAAATGAAGAATAGTCAAGTTAAGTGTTAACCAACATTGTAAAAATACAGTAATTCACCGTTTTGATAACTCACTTAACATTGTACAAGTTGAGGTAATGGCGAAGATAAAATGGAGCTTATGGAAACAATATTCAGAGAGTAGGAGAATAGATCCTAAATTAAAAGGATCCACTAAGTTGTGCCATTGCTACACACAGGGACCTGCAGCGCTGGTGTGACATGCCATGCCATCCGGCAACACCGGCCATGTCGACCCACAAGTTGAGTACACAAAAACTGGGAAAACCCGCAAGTTGAATATGCATGCATCTTACCTCCCTCGATTGCTTCGATCGGTCACTTGCGATCAAGATGTCCCTTCCTCCTTCCATGGAGAAATGGATCTTTCTTTCTTTCTTCCTTTCTTTGTTGACAACCTTCAATCCCTGATTAGATTAGTGAAGGAAGCAGGTCAGGGGGGTCTGAGTAGGAACGACAAGACGAAGTGCTATAGTTTATCAACATGGTCTGCTCTCAAAATCAATTTGGAATTCTCCAAGTATGTTACTAAAATAAATCTTCATACTTCCACAAGTAAATTTCCAAGCACTACAAATTACAGTGAGTGATTCAGATAAACAAAGAATGACTGGAAGATGGCATTGGTTGATGACTTTGCTCTATGCCAGCCAACTTTGAAAACATAGTAAGTGTACCTATACATACATAGGAAACAGGTCGTGCATCCTCCAATAAAAGGAAAAGAATCAAAATCAATACAAATCGTCTTTTTTTAAAAACTGAAATCAATACAGATGGCAGCTAGTACAGATTGTCGCGAGAACGCCAGAGGCAAACTGAAACACACGCGAGAACTCTTGTTGCAGAACGCCATTGAGGGTGGGCGTCTTGAGGAAGAACTTCGGAATGGCGCCGGTGATGCCACGTGAGTCGTTCGACCACTCAAACGTGACCGGAAAAACTGGCTACTTTGCCATCGTTGATTGCATCTCCCTTTGGAAATATAAAAACTGTATAAATTACAAATATTGGCTCCGACAAGGAAAGAAAAGGAACCAAATCTGCACCGCTTGTTCTTTTATTTTGGATTGAAATCAACAATACAGATTCGAGGACAAGGCCAAGAGGAAAAATGAAACGCACGCGGTGTAGGGAAGGAGACGGCATGGTGAGTTCAGAGATGCAGGCGGGGGTGAGAGGAAGGGAGAGGAGGCTGCTACGGGGTTGGGTGCGGTGGTGGCCGACGAGATGGAAGGAGACGCCATCGTCCTTGGCCGTCGAGGATCTTGTGGACACCATCGAGGACGGATGAGTTGAAGTCGCCGAGGTTGAGCACGCCGCTCTTGACCAGCACCGCTGTGCCGCGGATCTTGCCCTCCTTCCACGCCTGCTTGTTCTTCCCTGTCAGCCCGTGCAGCAGCAGCATCTCCGCCTCCTCTCCCCTCCTCTCCGGTTATGGGGGCGCTGAAATCGCCACAACTGCTGCCTGCGTTTTGGTCTTGGAGGAGAGAGGTCTGAGCTCGGTCGACATGGCTGCGGGCGCGAGGAGGGAGGAGGGACGGAGAGCTGTGGAGGCGGAGGGCGGCTAGGTGGGGTGGAAGGAGTAGGACGCGGTGGCAGTGGTTGCCGCGGCCTGTGGATCTGAGGCCTCGCTCCCTCCTAGGAAGAGACGGAGAGGGGAGAGGGTGGGGGCACCGACGACGGGATGCAGGGCGGGGCGGGAGGTCGACGGTGAGGCTAGAGGAGACGAGAACGCCGGTGGGGATGGGGATAGGAGGTCCACGGCGGCGGCGGCGGGTTTGGAGGGGATCGATTCGAGGGGAGAGGAGGAGGAAGCGTTGTGTTGTGTTGTGTTGCTTTGGTTGGATTGGATTCTCTCGAATCAGGGCCGGTCGGTGCAGCACATAGCAATGGCGCACCGTGGGAGTGGTGCGCCACTCCCACGGTGCGCCATTAGTAGTTTTGAAAAAATTAAAAAAAATTGTTACTAATGGCGCACCGTGGGATGTGGTGCGCCATTAGTATTTGCACACTAATGGCGCACCAACACATGGTGCGCCATTAGTATTTAGTAATGGCGCACCACATGTACATGTGCGCCATTAGTGTCCATCCCATCTATAGCCCTTTTCCTAGTCGTGAAGGCAGGGCACAAGGCCACGGGAGGAGGAGATGGCGGGGACGAGGCGGTGCAGCACGGGCGCCGGGCGCCGCAGTTGGCCGCGGCGAGGCAAGACGGCGGCCCGGGGCGGCAACAAGTGCGGGGAGAGGACGAGTGGGAGCGCGGGGGTGCGTCCATGGGCGCGGGCGGAGCACGGCTGCGCTGGCGTCGAGGCGCCGGGTGCGGCTTGCCGACGCAGGCGAAGCGCAGCTGGGCGCGGTGACCGCAAATGGGCGAAAGGGCAGAGAGAGAGAGGAGGCGCCGCTCACAGGGGGGTGTAGGGCACGCGGCAGTGTGCTCGGGGAAGGCCGGGGAGGACGACGGGGACGAGCGACGGAGTGGAGGAGGACGGCTAGGTGGCGGCGTCCTGGCGGCGGGGCGGCGTCGAGCGGCGACGGCGGGGCCGTCCACAGGCGCTGGGGACGGCGGGTCCGAGGTGTGCGGCTTGCGGTTGAGGCGGCCGGCGCGCTCCAGGCGGCGTCCTGGTGGGGGGGGGGGGGCGTGTCGGCGCTGGGCGTTGGGGGCGACGGGGTTCGTTCCCCCGATCCGATCTGGATCGGGGAGGAGGGGGGAGAGCGAGTGGCGAGTGGGGCGAGTGGGTGGATTAGGGTTTGGGTTCGTGGGGGGGGGGGGGGGATAAGGAGAAGTGGGGGAAGGCCGGTTGGGCCTGCGGCCGAAAAGGGCCGGCCAGCTGGGCCGAAGCCCAGTGGGGGCCTTCTCTCTTTATTTTTCTTTTTTCTAGTTTTAGTTTTCTGTTTTCTTTTTATTTATTCTGCTTTCTGTTTAATTTCATTTTAAACTACTTAGGCATTTTATAAAAATGGGTTTGTTGCACCATAATTACATTTGTAATATTTAGTACAAACCAAACATTTTTATTTTAAATTTTGAAAACTTTTATTGATATCATTAATTTGAATTTGAAATTAGGACCGGTTTTCTTCTAACGATAGATTAGCAGCAGTAACCGTGGTCACGTGGCACCAATAGCGTGGGATCACTGTAGTTTAATTATCCGGGCGTTACATTAAGTCTGCCATGGCTCCATACATGACAGTCAAAAAATCAGTGAGGGGAGAGTCTCCACCATATATGAGAGAAGAAGAATGCCGACTGTTGTCGTGGGGGTCGCTTTTCCTTCTTCTCCTTCTTCTCCTTGTGCTAGACCTTTGTTATATATGCACTAGGGGAAGAAGGAGTAGCGACCATCATCGACGGTCAAAAAATCGGTGAGGGAGTGTCCACCATATATGAGAGAAGAAGAATGCCGACTATTGTCGTGGGGGTCGCTTCTCCTTCTTCTCTTTGTGCTAGGCCTTTGTTATGCACTAGGGGAAGAAGGAGTAGCGACCATCATCGACGGTCGAAAAATCGGTGAGGGAGTGTCCATCATATATGAGAGAAGAAGAATGCCGACTGTTGTCGTGGGGATCGCTTCTCCTTCTTTTCCTTGTGTTAGATATTTGTAATGCACTAGGGAAAGGAGGGGCAGCGACCATCACCGACGGTCGCAATATTAGAGAGGGAGTGTCTACCATATACGTGAGATAAGAGTTTAGGAAGGAAGACTCGACAGACCTAAAGTCAACCCGTTGCATATTGAGTAATAATAATCTGTGTGTTGAGTTTCCTGGTAGTTGCCTTCGACTGATTTTTAATATTTCAGATATGAACATAGCCGTTACATGACGACCCTGAAGTTTCTTATGTCCAGGATAGAAAGAAAGATGATCTTTGGACCTCCCTGAAGGCAAATTTCACCCTACCGCCAGAGGAGGATCTGGATAAGCCAGTTATAGAGACAAAGCTCAAGGTGTGTGCTCTTAAGAAGATGACAGATCTACTTAGGAACTAGAAGAAGAACACAAAGTTTGTCAAGAAAGGGAAGACTCCAGAATTCACCGGTCGATATGAGAAGATAAGAGATCACTGGCCCGCATTTGTGGCCTACAAGACATGAGAGAAGGGTAAGAAAAGGTTAGAGACAAACAAGAAAAATGCTCCAAAGAAGAATCATCACCATCACACGGGGTCAGGTGTCTACTACAAAGCCCAGCTGTTGTGGGACAAAGTTGAGCAAGACCTGCTTGCTAAAGGGGTCCAACCAGCGACATTGAACTGGCAAGACCGTTCAAGGACTTGTTTCTTCGGGGTTGACAGAACTTTGGACCCAGAAATAGGGGAGTGTCGTTGGACGGACAAGCAACTTGCAATACCCATCAAGAAGTTTCAGCAATATATCAGCGCAACGCAGAAAGGGACATTCATTAAAGACATATAGAAGGATGAGCTGACTGAGGCCCTTGGGAATCCTAAGAACCCTAGAAGAACACGAGGCACACCAGGCTCCGTTCCGTGGGTGGTTGGGTTTCCCGGCACAGGTGGTTACAGAAGCCGAGAGAGAAAGAGGAAAGCGGAGCTGAGCGAAATGCAGAAGCTCAATGCAAGAATAGCGAAGCTAGAGGAACTTGCAGCTGCCGGCCAACCATCTCAGCGGCACGAAGATCCTGCCCCACAAGCTACCCCACCATCTCAGCGAAGAAGCAACATGGCTTCGACGGAGCTCGTTCAGCCTGATTTCACAACTCCTCGCTACCCCGTGGATACTATCACGGAGGCTCAACATTGCGAGCTAATAACGAAATGCCAGAACCTCACTTTGAAGGCGGTTGTCGACTCTATTGCACCTCCTCAAGCTGACGAAACTTTTCACTGCCGTCTGATTCCACATGCCTATGCTGTTGTGACGGTGGATGAAATAATGGAGGGATTTGATGAGATGGAGCTTGACCACCCTAAGGTGACGGGGGGAATCATCTGGTTTATGCTTTGAGGAGTACCTGTCTATGGAGGAAGGAGTACATCAAGCTTCCAAACTAGACGCCTCCTCCTCTGGCGAGTCAGGGCACTCCGCCTCCTCCTCCCCTCCTCCTTCAGCGAGTGATCAGGGCACTCTGCCTCCTCCGGCGCGTGACGACACTCCAGCTCCTCCTCCGCCTCCTCCGACGAGCACTCCGCCTCCTCCGGCGCATGAGGGCACTCCGGCTCGTCCTCCGCCTCCTCCGGCGTATCAGCGGACTCCGCCGCGTCAACAACGGCGGAAGAGAGACGCCGCCGCTCCGGCGGCTAGCAGTACAAGCAGAGGCGGGAAGCAATTCTAATACGGTCCATGTCTCAAGGCTCCGGAGAAGTTACCATATGAGAGGACCGACAAGGAAAATGAGGACATCTGTCGTGCCCAAGTGAGGGACCATTTTGCACGGAAACCTCCACCTCCGAAGGAAACGTTTGATTAGGTGAAAGTGAAGCGCACTTTGGATGCCCTTAGGCGACCACCACCGCCTCCGTCGCAATCCAATTGTGAGCGCATTATTGAAATGACATATAAGGAAGAGGAGCGGTCGGGAAGTACTTCCAGTGATGCAAGGTTAGCAAAACAAAGAAGTGGGAAAAAATTCCCCAGCTCGGTGAACAGGCAAACCAATCATGCCCCCTGCTCAAGGTGTCTAGCGATATCGTCGCTAATCATCTGGGGATGGTGCCCGGTACCAATCCTGCTGATTACCTGAGCGATGATGTAGATTTTGAATTAATGAAGGTGGACACCTTTAGTTATCAGCACGGGAAGCCTCTCGTCAAACCTGATCATCCTCCTCTAACAACGATGATGCGAATATTGCATAAATGGTACATGGAAACCTGCAGCGAGTCGGCGAAGAATAGTTTGATGCTGAGAATTAAAGAGGAGCACTTCCTCGTTGGAACTAAGTTGTTGACTGTTGAATTTGTGGAGTTATTCCAGTTAGACAATCAAATGGCCCTCGACAAACAACTCGTGACTTGCAGCTGTCTGTAAGTATTACTTCTGTAATTAAGTCTTTATATATAGCTTAGCTCTTTCATTGCATGCATATATAATTATCCTCACTATATTATGCGGATTGAAGATCGTCGAATGCAGAAAAGCACAAATCTATGACATTGTGTTCATTAACCCAAATACCATAAATGAATGGTCGGTTAAAAATAGAGTCTTTGATACCAAGGACAACTTGCTACAATCGTTGCTTCTAAATCAAAACAAAGAGAAAATACTCTTTCCTTACAACTTTAAGTGAGTATTACTGTCTTGTGCATATTCTATTTCCCTTACTCGAGGTTATAGTAATGTAACTGATGAGTTATGCGTGCATCTGTGCGCAGCTTCCACTTTATTCTGCTAGAGATTAAGCTTGATCGGGGAGTAGTAACTGTCTTAGACTCGAGATAAAAAGATCCCGGGACTATGCAAACATTACTGAAATGCTCCAGAACTAAGTTCAATCGATCATTATCGCACCATATCGACAACTTTGTTCATTTCCTGATATCAAATAATTATTGTCTTTGTCTGGCAGGGTTTGGAAAGAGTTCACCGGAATTGTTTCGGGACTGCCGAGGGAGCTGCGATTTACACACCCGAAAGTAAGTACTACTAGCTAGTTCCGCGCATCTCCCATTGATTCTAGCTAGTTTCATCAATACCATTTAGCATGCTTGATTATTAGTTTGATTGAACTCTATTTCTCGTAATGTGCTTGTGGCAGGAAGCCAGAAATGAATTTGTGGATGCTATGTTTGCGAGTTCATCTACAGCGCGATGGCCTCTCAGCATGGCTACCCTGAAAAACAATATGAAGTACGTAAACAAAAATATTCACAATTTTATTTTATTACCATCATTTGTGTTGAGTTTCATTCATATATATGTATTGACCCCATCCTTTAAATTAGATGTGGCAGATGCGGGATGAACTCCTACCACTGATCGCATACGAGCAATTCAAGAGGAATTGGCGGGATTCTTTCTTAACCATGTCATACCAAAAGGCGGAGAATACTATGTGGAAGTTGAAACCGATTTTAGACGTTAGGGGTTGTAAGACATGTTATATTGTATATATGTAGTAGTTCCGGATAGATATACGAAAACTTGTTGTTTGACCAATCTCTTGGAGAAAGAGAGGTCTTACTTCTCTCTATATATATATGTTCATGATGATCTTATGTAATTAATGGTTTCTTCATTTGCTTACTAGTTAGCGTGTCGAGTTCTCTCTATATGTATAGTAGTTAGCGTCGACCAAGCACGGAGAAAAAGAGGACACTTATCTCTATTAGCTAGCTAACACAATATGAAACCCCTAAATTAACCCTCCAAAACATCCTAACACCCCACCCCTTAAAAAACAAAAACCCCAGCTCCTGCCAGCTGCTGACGCATGGATGCCTTTTGGTCCCGGTTGGTATTACCAACCGGGACTAAAGGTCCTCCTGCTTGGGCGTCCCGCAGCGGCCATGTGGAGCCCCTTCTGCCCCGGTTCATAAGAGAACCGGGACTAATACCAACCGGGACTAAAGGTCCTCTTGCCGGGGCGTCCCGCAGCGGCCATGTGGAGCCCCTTCTGTCCCGGTTCATAAGAGAACCGGGACTAAAGCTTTTGGGCTTTAGTCCCGACCCTTTTGTCCCGGTTCCAGAACCGGGACTGAAGGCCCTCTGAACCGGGACTAGTTTCCTGTTTTCTACTATTGTTTGTTCCCACATCAAAACTTGCATAAATTAACCTTCGTTTATTATTTCCAAAAAAAAGTATATTTAAATTTATTAAATCGTTAATGGCACATCTAGAATTCCAGTAAATTTAGTCGCAGTCTCCAAATATGAAATCTCCTCCCTTGTTTAATAATTTCTTCTTTTCTTTCAAAGATAAACAAACAAAGCGGACGCATCCCTCCTCATCTATAGAAATGAAATGAAACCCAAAAGAATACATATTATCGAAACACATTACGAACAAATTTGATTCTTCTTTTTGAGAGGACAAACAAATATGATTAGTCTCCCTTAGCTTATTTTTGGACATGCTTAATCCCGACAGATCCTGTTGTTTTATATGTCCCACTACTTTTGTTAGTAAAGGGAGGAATAATGCTTGAAGTACTGAAATGCAGGGCACACCTAATCAGATTTCTATACTGGCTGAACCATAACAGAGGAAGGTCAATATTCCTCTCCTAATTATCTGTTTATTCTCTTAAATGATTTAAAATACAGTATAGTATAGACTGTTACTTCTTGAAAGATCAAACAAAAATACAGTATAGTATAGACTGTTACTTCTTGAAAGATCAAACAAATATATACTGTCCACAAGGATAGAATGGAGACCAAGAGGGAAGTTCGAAAACACATATTACAAACATATATGGCTCCTTTATTTTCGTTATATTGGAGTAGACTCTGGACATGTTTGGTTTATTCCCGCGAGCTCATCAATTAGCCTGATTTCTTATGCCTGATCTCAATGCCCTGCACGACCAGACCGCTCTTCCCGTTCAAAGCCTTGGTCTCCGAAACGCCAAAGGACACATCACCATCTTCATCCCCATCGCAGGTGAACTCGCCCAGCTCCAGCTCCATCCAGCCATCGCCCCTTTGACGAGGGAGCACTACGTCCTCTGCACGGCGGTTTTGGCTCATGCTTCTTTGCGGGTTAGGTTGGAGGCAGACCTTGCGGGTCAGGTTGGTGCCTCCAACTCTAATTGATGCCTCTTGGATCGGAGAGTCCAGCCCATAAGAACTGTCAGCCAACTTGTACACGATGTGTGCGGCATAGACTGACCCCTTGGAGAGTATCTTGCTATCTATCTTGCCAGGGATATCCAACCAGCAAACTAACCTGAGTACAGCAGTCTCGGAGAACCTAGAGTCGGACATATGTAGGGTTATGATTCGGACATATCGAGCATCATTGCTGCAAAAATACTCTGAAACGGAATTCAAGTTGGCCTCATCACCAAATTTCTAGTATGTTCTTATCGTAACAGTTGGGTACAGGGTAGCTAGAATCTACCACCCTGTGCCACCTACACTTGCAATTTATCAAAATTGGACGAGTGAGACAGACTACAACGCAGCAGCATCATGTTTAAAAACCTGAATTTGCAATTAGACGGGCACAACTGAGATGACAACGGAACTGAAGGAAATTAAGAGCAGTGGAAGGGAGGGGACCTCGAATCTGCGAGAGGGACCCAGTTCCAGTAGCGTGGAGTGTCGCGCCACGCGATGGACAGCGCCCTCGCCGACACCATGTAGCACTTGGCGCCGGTCTCCCTGTCCAGCCACATGCTCTACACATGGCACCGATGGAAATGGCCAGCGAGATCAACGGAGAGGCAAAATTTCTTACAAGGGCCGATTGTTGGGATCCGCCGTATTCACCGAGACCACGAGGAGTATTGTTAGAGTACGTACCATGAGTCCGCCTGGGAGGAGGACGTGTCTGCCGGAGAGGCGGAGGAACAGGTCTTTCTTCCTGCAAGGCTCTCCGTCGGTGAGCGGCGGGAGTTCGTCGAGCGGTGGCAGGAAGCAGGACCAGACGGCATCGGAATCGGCCGCGGCACGGAAGGCCGGGGAGACCACCGCAGCGCGGCAAGCGTCGCGCGGCGACGTGCGGGAGAGCGCCACCGACAGCAGCTCCTCCGGCAGGCGCGCGATCTCGCAGGGCTCCATCGGCCCCTCTTGCGGTCCTCTCGATTCGATTTGGTGGAAACTGTCGGCGTGGAGTAGGACCCAGTCGGCGTGGAGAAAGCTAAGTTATTTCGAACGAGAGGACCCAGTCGGCGTGGAGTAGGTGTCGAGCAACTAATTGCACTCTGGCATTTAGTAGTAATCCCTCTGTAAACTAATATAAAAATATTTAGATTAAGAAATCTAAATATTTTTATATTAATTTACAGAAGGAATACAAATTACAAAGCACACAGCACACATGGATCCATATACTGATTTAAATGACCGAATCAATACTGGTTGGTTGATAGCTACAGTGCGTATAGCATGGGCCACGGGCACGCGGCAGCCACGGAGCAGCAGCGCGTGTGGAATGAGGTCGTTTATTTGGCTCCCTGTCAGGCAAGACTTATCTCAAGGAACATCGCAATCATCCACGCATAGCCGAGGTGACTTTCCTTCTTTATGTTAGAGGATCCGCTTTCATGCTAGAGACCATTCGCTTATGGCCGGAGCACCTTGGCTAGATGGCACTGGCGAAGCTTCAGCAAGGCTATATGGGCCATGGCCCGCCCAGCTTTGCAGCATGTCCTCCTATTATAGCCGGCCCATGGACTGAAGAAATACCAATTTCATGCAATTTAGTCTACCCAGCCCGCCCAGGAATTTGTTGCAAGCTCCGCCACTGCTAGATGGTCCAGCCTCCCATGACGGCTGATCCTACCTTTCGGGCGCCTTTGATTCAAAGGATTATTATAGGATCTTTGAATAATTAGAACCCTTGATTCGTAGGATTGAACCCCGTAGAATTTTTTTTAAGGATTCATTTGTACTACATTTTACAAGAATTCTAACATCTATTCTAACTTTTTAGAAAAAAATCTTTGTTTTTCCTGTGGCATAATCAAACAAACTCAAATCATATACTCCCTTCGTTCCTAAATATTTGTTTTTCTAGAGAATTCAAAAAGTGACTACATACGGGATAAAATGAGTGAATTTACACTTTAAAATTGTTGAGTATATATGTTGTGCATATCTGTGCATTGGGCCCACCTCCTAGTTGCCGTGTATAATTGAGGTTATGGCCCACCTTTGTACATCATATATACGTGTGTTTTCATCTGAGTAATACATCGTGCAATTCTCACAACATATATAGTATCAGTTTCCTAGGTTCCAACCCTAGCTTCCGCCACTGCCGCCGCCACTCCAGCCGCCACCGCGCCTCCCCTGTTGTGCCGCCGCCGCCCTCCCTCCCCCTGCCGCCGCGCCACCCCTCCCCGCCACAGCTTCTTCTCCCGCTCGCCCCGGTCGCCCGATCACCCCTGCCGACGCGAACCAGCAGCAGCCGCCTCCACGCGCCGCCGCCCAACCTTCATGTTGCCGCCGTGACCTCCTCCCCCTCACAAGCACCCGCTGCTGCTCTCCTCTTATAGCCACCGCACCGCTGCCACCACCCGACCCTACCCCTAGCCGATCGCCGCCGCCACCCGACCCTCACCCGAGCCGAACCCTAGCTGCACCATGTCGTCCGTCACCTCGTCCGCGTCCACCAACTCCAATCCGTTCACCGACGCCAACCCGCCCGACGTCAACGACATCCGCAACCTCAACATTTACGAGCGGGTGCCGTTTCGTCTCTCCCAGACGGACTCGTCCAACTACACATGGAAGACATATTCTCCCTCGTGTTTCGGGAGTACCACCTCGTTGATCATGTGGACGGCTCCGTCGACTCCAGACTCGTCCCCGAGTTCCATGCATGACTGGTCCACCACCGCCACCACGATCATCCGGTGATTCTTCCTCACCATCTCGCTGGACCTCTTTCAGACAGTCGTGCAGGACGGTGATGACGCCCACGCCGTGTGGACCAAGCTGAACGGGCTCTTCACCGACAGTCAACTCCAACTTCGTGTTTTCTAGCAGCAAGAGTTTTTTGGGTGCCACCAGGACAACTCCTCTGTCGACGACTACTATCGCCACCTCAAGACTCTCGCTGACGAGCTCCGCAATATTGGCACAAAGATCGATGATGACCTCCTCCTCAACACGCTCACCGCCGAGCTCAACGAGGACTTCGGCAACGCCGCGGCGAACCTCACCCTCATCCCCGAGCCCTCCTTCACCAAGTTCGTTCCGTACCTCCGGCTGGAGGAGCGTCGAATGAAGCAGGTGAAGGCGTGGGCCATCCACACCACCCTTGCCACCGGCACCACCCGCGGCGGCCCCCCGCCAACCCCCGCTGCCCCGGCCGCGCCCCCTCCATCGTGCCACCAGGCGCCATACCCAGCGGTGCTTTCTCTTCCTTACGGGCCTTCTGCCCCTCCCGCTCTTCCCGTCGAACGACGCCGCGGGGGCCGGCGCGGTGGCCGGTGCGGCGGATAGCAGCAGCAGGGCGCCGACGCGCCTCGTCAGCAGCAGCAATAGTAGCTTAAGGTGCCTCCTCCGTGGGCCGCCGGATACAACCCGTGGACCGGTGTCGTTCATGCTTACACCATGCCGGTCCCGCAGGCCCCTGCGCCGACCCGTCCCGTGCCACGCCCGCCGATGCATCAGGCGTACTACGCGGCTCCGCAGCCCTATGGAGGGTACCCATCTCCGCAGCTGAGCGGTGGTTACGGCTTCCCGATGGCGCCTCCGTCCCCCTCGCTGGCACTGCCGCTGGCGCCTTGGGATCCGGAGATCCTCGCCGCGCTGCACACCACTCCTACGTCGAACAACTACATTGGAGGCGGTGTTTGGTACATGGACATCGGGGCCATGGCTCACATGTTTGCTCAACCTGGTAATCTTGCCTCCTTCACTCCCGTCACCACCGACCGCTGCTACCTCTTGTGCTTGTGTTGGTTTTTCCCTTGAAGAGGAAAGGGTGATGCAGCAAAGTAGAGTAAGTATTTCCCTCAGTTTTGAGAACCAAGGTATCAATCCAGTAGGAGACAACGCACAAGTCACCGAATACCTGCATAAACAATCAACAACTTGCACCCAACGCGATAAAGGGGTTGTCAATCCCTTCACAGTTACTTGCAAAAGTGAGATCTGATAGAGAAATAAACGTAAAGCAAATATTTTTGGTATTTTTGGTTTATAGATCGGAAAGTAAAAGATTGTAAAATAATAGATTGGAAACTAGTATGACGTAAAAGAGATTCAATATAATGGAAAAGAGACCCGGGGGCCATAGGTTTCACTAGTGGCTTCTCTCAACATAGCAAATATTACAATGGGTGAACAAATTAGTGCCAAGCAATTGATAGAAAAGCGCAAAGTTATGACGATATCTAAGGCAATGATCATGAACATAGGCATCACGTCCGTGTCAAGTAGATAGAAATAATTCCGCATCTATTACTATTACTCCACACATCGACCACTATCCAGCATGCATCTAGAGTATTAAGTTCATAAAGAATAGAGTAACACATTAAGTAAGATGACATGATGTAGAGGAATTAACTCAAGCAATATGATGAAAACCCCATCTTTTTATCCACGATGGCAACAATACAATAAGTGCCTTGCTGCCCCTACTGTCACTGGGAAAGAACACCACAAGATTGAACCCAAAGCTAAGCACTTCTCCTATTGCAAAAAAAAACCCAATCTAGTAGGCTAAACTAAACCGATAATTTGAAGATACTTGGAAAGATATCAAATCAAGCATATAAGAATTCAGAGAAGAACCAAATAATATTCATAGATAATCTGATCATAAATCCACAATTCGTCGGATCTCGGCAAACACACCGCAAAAGAATATTACATCAAATAGATCTCTAAGAACATCGATGATAACATGGTATTGAGAATCAACGAGAGAGAGAAGAAGCCATCTAGGTACTAGCTATGGACCCGTAGGTCTGAGGTAAACTACCCACGCTTCATCGGAGAGGCAATGGTGTTGATGTAGAAGCCCTCCATGATCGAATCCCCTTCCGGCGGGACGCCGGAAAAGGTCCCTAGATGGGATCTCACGGGTACAGAATGTTGCGGCGGTGGAAAAGTGGTTCCGTGTGTCCTCTCGATGTTTTCAGGGTATAAGAGTATATATAGGCAAAGGAACTAGGTCAGGAGAACCACGAGGGGCCCACAAGGCAGGGGGCGCGCCCTACCCCCTGGGCGCGCTCTCCACCCTCGTGGCCGCCTCGTTGCGTCTCCGACTTCATCTCCAAGTCTCCTGGTTTGCTTCTGCTCCAAGAAAGATCATCGCGAAAGTTTCATCCCGTTTGGACTCCGTTTGGTATTCCTTTTCTGCAAAACTCTAAAATAGGCATAAAAAACATGAATTGGCACTGGGCTCTAGGTTAATAGGTTAGTCCCAAAAATAATATAAAATAGCATATAAATGCATATTAAACATCAAAAAAAGATAATATAATAGCATGGAACAATCAAAAATTATAGATACTTGGAGACGTATCAAGCATCCCCGAACTTAATTCCTGCTCGTCCTCGAGTAGGTAAATGATAAAAACAGATTTTTTGATGTGGAATGCTACCTAACATTTATCCATGTGATTCTCTTTATTGCGGCATGAATGTTCAGATCCGAAAGATTCAAAACAAAAATTTAATATTGACAGAAAAACAATAATACTTCAAGCATACTAACAAGGCAATTATGTCTCACTACTAGGGAAAAGCCTAGCATCAGCGCGGGTTCTAGGTATATCAGTAGCGCGGGGTCCGGCGCTACTAATAAGGTGCTAAGCCAACCCGTAGCAGCAACGCGTGCGCAACCGCGCTACTGCTATGCAAGTGTAGCAGCAGTGTGCTGCGTGGAAGCTCGCTACTGATAATAGCTCTAGCGCGCTTTGCCTGGACGCCATCGCTCTTTGTCACGCTGCTGCTAACTTTTCTCCACTCGCTACTGCTAATTTTAGTAGTTTTTGATTTTTTCTGCATATTTGTTTTGTATTTGAACAGGCTTTTTAGACAAGAATCTTTAGCACATACAAATGTCATCATGATACACATACAAATGGCTGCGAGACCACAAATGTAATCATAGCATATACATACAAATAGTCTCATCATAATCATCATCCAAGACAAAGTGGTATCTCGTCATCATCTCGAAAATAGCGATACATGCAAGTCTCGAATACTTGCAACTACAACGTCATCCATCGAAACAATGATATACGCGAGAAGAGCTATCACTTTGAGTGAGAGCGGAACTATGCAGTACATGAGGCGGCAGTTACGAGTCCTCTCTCGCGCTAGCGGGAACCTCAAGTAACTAGCTTCTCCTTCTTGTCTGCTTTTGAAGCCTTTATGGCTGGCGCCCGAGACCCCATTCACTTGTGCCTGACACTCAGGCCACTCGTTGTACACCCCCGGAACCTTCCCTTTGTACACGACATAGCACTGCCATCTCGCCATCAAGAAGCTAGGTACCTGTTAGAGATGCGTCTTCATCAAGAGGGTGTACAATCATATGTAACAAAATATACTAGAGCAACATGAAAAAGAAAGGGTTAGCAACTGGATGCAACATACAGTACGCAAACTAATTAACTAGAGGTACGCATGTCATCGTACCAAAACTAACAAAGTAGCGTTATGAAAGTTCGGCAGGGACCGTGGACATCACAAAGTTTCATCGCTACAGAAAGTATACAAGTTCAACCGACACATATCATCATCATCGGCATCGTAAATCACTAAAAGTTCCATCCTTCCATATCATTGAGGATGGACCCTAGCTTCTTGAACGGCGTGAGGTCATGACGTTGCATGCCTATGCGAGTTCGGACGTCAGCTCGCGATATAAGGCCATGGTCGAACATCACCTTCTCATCGACGACTTCTTTCATGATGATCGTCGCAATGTACCTTTGGATGCGAAAGAAGTCATCTCTAAGTTTATAATCCGCTTCTCCATGAGTACCCACTTGTGGATATGATCATCATTTCTGCTTGTCATGCGAAGCTTTTGGTGATCCGTGCTGAACTCAATCATGAGATGGAGGATGTAGAATCCATCTTTCTTGCTTGGTTTTGGGACATGGATGTAGCAGAAGTTAGTTTTATGCGTGAAACCCATTTTCTTGTTCCTTTGTTTCCTGATCTGCACGTGGCCACCTCTAATGCTGAAGCCTTGGAGAGCATCATCTAGAATATTCATTATGTGGGTGTAGTCCTTCTTCACATAGTCTCTGGAAGGGTCAAAATACACGGCGTGGGAGACTCGCGGGTAAAGAACGATAAGGACGGCGCGCCCATTGCTGCGGGGAAAAGACACCTCAAATTATTCTCCATATGAGCGAGAAGGAATGATTGGAATGTACGAAAGGGTTGTCCGGAACTGACTTACTTTGGATGATAAGGCAGGAGGACAATTTCCTGGTCCTTATTATGTACCATGAAGTTTTGGAGGTATCCCTAGCAGTTTCACGCTCAAAGTCAGCAAGACTCAAGAAAGACTTGTGCATGTAGTACGGATCCGCCACACAGATTTGCGAGACTTCTTCTCTCTTCATGACGGAGCTAATATGTAGCGCAAAAAGGCGGACGATTGTAAAATTGAGCCGCCTTGTCAGAAACATCTCAAAGATATGGTCAAACCGCAGGAAGAACACCTCCGCGGGCCGTGTGTCGACGTAGCACTTCCCCTCAGGAACATGAGCCACGTATGTCGGATATCCTTGATCTTTCGAGGCTAGTAGGCTTTTCTCAGTCGACAACACATTGTCGTGCAGTCTCCTGAAATCCCTTGATAGTGCCTCCAGCGGTTTCAGCGGTAGCGTCAGCTCGCCCGTGAGATGGAACATGGCCGCACCTTTCACGGGTACACGCTCTTCAGAATCCATCATCTGGCTGCTATGCGCTCTGGCTTGTTTGAAGTCAGCTACCTTCCCCGATCTCTTCCTCTTCTTTTTCTTGGGCACACCTTCCAGACCCTTCCTTAACCCCTGTCCCAGTGTTGCCGGGCTAAGCACTGTACGACCCCGGCTAGTTGAGCCTGTGTTGAGGCGGCATCTTCAGGCGTGTCGTGTGAGGATTTCATGAAGAGAGACTTCTTGCAATCCTTGCTATGACTTTCCTGCCCGGGCAGATCATCCATATCCTCATTAGCATGCTGATAGTCCGATTCATCATATGGTTGACTCATCATATCTAAGTCACATTCATACGTGTTTGTATTGAGGAAAGCCATTAGTTCGGCCTCCGTCTCATCATCCATTCTCTGTTCTACAGGACTGATTACATCAGCCAGTACTATTGCACCCCCTTCATCACGTCGTCCGCCGCTCTCACCCGGCACTACAGGAGCTGGTAATTGCGTAGGCGGGGTGGTGGTCTCCGCACATGCTTGTTGATGTGTGGTTACTGGTGTGCTCTCGGCCGGCTCCAGATGAAGAAGATTCTTCGGCCATAACAGCACCCAACCCTTGCAGCTTCCAATCCGCGGCGGGGTCTCGTCGTCCTCTTCCACATGCCGTACTAGAGGAGGCAAATCCTCATGTCCTGATTTCACACTGGACAAGTTAACCCTGAAGTGCCCAGCGGGGATCGGTTGGTTGTGGAACATGGGTTGCAAGGGGTTCATTATCACCCCCTTTCCCACGTCCACCTTCTGGCCTTTGATCAAGTAGAGTATGCTGCACAGAGTTTCCTCGGTCTGCAAACACATGTTTGTGGCGTAAAACATCCGAAAGGCAACGAAAATGGAACATTCTATATATATATATATATATATATATATATATATATATATATATATATATATATATATATGTGTGTGTGTGTGTGTGTGTGTGTGTGTGTGTGTGTGTGTGTGTGTGTGTGTGTTGGTGCGACATGTAATTACCGTGATGGCGTCGAGCTCAGCCAAAGACGAAGGCCCACCTAGCGCGCCACACACTGAGGACGGGCTGCTATGAGCGGGAGCGAGTGCAAGAGGAGGCCCAGTTGCGTGAGAAAGTGATGGTGCGATGGTGTTGTTGTTCACGGAGTTGCTTGCGACGAAACTGGGCAACGGGAAATCATGTACCGTCTTGTATGGATTTTCCTTCGTCCAGTTCATGATAGCTCGAACCAAGTTAGTAGCGAAATCATTTCTGCAGGCAGTTACAGCTGCATTGACTGCCTGCTGTAGCAACTCATTTTTCCCTCGGCTGTTTTTTCCGTGTCCTCAGCTGCTTTTTTCTCGACCGCAAGCTTCACCTTCTCGTTGATGTCCGCCTGACTAAACTTCTTTTTCTGCTTCTTGGCCTCCGGGCCCTCGTTGTAAAACACCTTCCACGTGGCGCCGTTGTCGGTGTCAAAACCGGCGGATCTCGGGTAGGGGGTCCCGAACTGTGCGTCTAAGGCTAATGGTAACAGGAGGCGGGGGACACGATGTTTACCCAGGTTCGAGCCCTCTCTATGGAGGTAATACCGTACTTCCTTCTTGATTGATCTTGATGATATGAGTATTACAAGAGTTGATCTACCATAAGATCGTAGAGGCTAAACCCTAGAAGCTAGCCTATGATTATGATTGTTGTTGTCCTACGGACTAAACCCTCCGGTTTATATAGACACCGGAGGGGGCTAGGGTTACACAGAGTCGGTTATAGAGAAGGAAATCTATATATCCGAATTGCCAAGCTTGCCTTCCACGCAAAGGAGAGTCCCACCCGGACACGGGACGAAGTCTTCAATCTTGTATCTTCATAGTCCAACAGTCCGGCACAAGTACATAGTCCGGCTGTTCGAGTACCCCCTAATCCATGACTCCCTCAGTAGCCCCTAAACCAGGCTTCAATGACGATGAGTCCGGCGCGCAGATTGTCTTCGGCATTGCAAGGCGGGTTCCTTCTCCGAATACTCCAAAGAAGATCTTGAACACAAGGATCATGTCCGACTCTGCAAAACAAATTCCACATACCACCGTAGAGAGCACAATATTCCATGAATCTAATCTGCTGACAACTTTTCATAGCGTGACATCAACCCGCGGCCCGGACATTATACAAACCGTTTTTCTCAACCTGCTGCTGCACGTCTTGCGAGGCAGTTTTATTGGCACGTCTTGTCGAAGCAGAGATCGTGTTCCCCTTATCACGGGATTCTCATCAATACGGGTGTGGGTAACCCAACCATGCCGTTAGTATGACTCCTCGGTTTTAGGCAAGTTCCAAACAGCCACGCAGAGGACGCTTGATATTCACCCTCTTTATAAGGAGGTCAAGGCCTGTCCTTTTCTTTCCACGCCAGATTCTTCCCTTCCCCTACCTCGAGTTCCAACACCCAAGGCTCAGTCTAAGTGCTCTGGACCTTCAACCATGTCCGGATCCAACCTTCAAAGCCGGTGGATGGCCTCTTCCGTCACAGAGGAGGAAATCAAGAAGCTTAGGGAGGCTAGGTATCTGATCGCCGAAACCCTTCACAGGCTACCTGCTCAAGGGCAGGTTATCCCCACTCCCAAACCCAACGAGAGTATCGTATTCGTTTCCCACTTCCTCCGAGGGTTAGGCTTCAGTCTTGATCCCTTCGTTAGAGGGCTCATGTTCTATTACGGGCTAGATTTCCATGATCTAGCTCCAGATTCCTTCCTTCAAATCTCGTCATTTATCGTCGTGTGTGAGGCCTTCCTCTGCATTACCCCACACTTCGGCTTATGGCTCAAGACCTTCAATGTGAAGCCGAAGATGATCGATGGGTGACACGCGGAGTGTGGAGGCGCTATAATAAGCAAAGGTGCTGACGCCCTATGGCCAAAGGGTTCCTTCCCGGAGGTGTCCGACCTATGGCAACGGGAGTGGTTTTACATCATAGCACCCTGAGGTACAAAGTGGGCAGCCGCCCCAGCCTTCCGCTCTGCCCCTCCACCCCAACTGGCATCATGGGTCGACAAAGGGCTGGACTAGGGGCCAGTTAATGACGTGCTGACATTGCAAAGCCGCATCCGAGATCTCCTTAAGAGGGATATCAGTCTCATCAAAGTAATTCAAGTAATGTTAGTTCGTCGGGTCCTGCCATGCCAACGTCGATCTCTCCGTATGTGGGAGTTCAACCCGGAAGGACCGCGAACCATTCAACACTTCTTCGGCGTGAAGCTCGAAGGGATGTATTGATTATTCTTCGGATCACGAATAAAGTGTCCGGATACCATCGAGGATGCGGGCCTCAACTGCAACCGTCCAGATACCCAAGTAAGTAGCTCTGCGACCGAACATGCTGTCATCATATTTGTCACAACATCATTCTGAAAAATTACCCTCGGCCAGGATTGGATAAGAAAGGCGGAGAGGATCAGGTGTTCGGCCCCTCATCCCGAAGGCTCACCGAATCCTGTACTAACCAGGATGCTGGCTCGCGCACCTTATCAAGTTCCATCAGGAGAAGACGAGGGGAGGAATAGAGAAGCCAAAAGCGGGCTTCATACGTTACACATTCGTCCTGGGGGAATTAGTGCCTCCGCGTCGGAGGATGATCTGGGAGGTGAATCTAGAATCCCCTCCCCCCACGGGAAGAAAAGGGCCGCCCCTGAAGACTTGGAAACGGAGGTTTCCAAATGAGGGAGGAAACCTTCACTAGGGGCCCCTGCCCCGGAGGGCATCCTTAGCGAACAGCGCCCACAAGAGGGCCATCCATCAACCGAGCCGTAAGTGAACAAAGGCACGTTAGTAAATACGCCCTGCTCTTTTCCTCAGAATAACAACCGAGACATATGTTTTGCAGTCCGGCTCATAGCCCTTCTCAACAATGTTCGTCCTCGGGGGATCTTCTTCCGGAGATGATGGAGAGCGAAACGCCTCCTCCTGCTTCCCCGCCTCATGAGACAGATGACCCCGAGGTGTCGTCGCAGAGGATTTCTCCTGACCCGCAAAGGCTAGAAGGTAATTCTTCGGCCGCCCGAAGTCCAGGGTTCTCGGCTCCTAAGGAGACCTACATAAAAAGCCTGGGACTATCTGGCGTACAACCGGACACATTGATAAGTCTTCTGGAGCATGCGGCTATCTCAGAGGCACATCGTACCTTAATGGGTACGGTGGTTGAGAGGATTTCATCCGCAAAAAGCGGGTTGAATGAAGCTTTTACGAGCCTGCTAAGAGGCTTTGAGGTACGCAAAGTAATATCTATTTTTGACTGTACCGCACACGCAAGGTGTGCTTTGTGTAGATAGTAGCCCCTAAGACTCTGGTTGCCGTCCAGACGCGGCGAGCAGAGGATCATAGTCTCAGGTAATAATAGCGCTGCTTTCATGCGCATGCGGCTGCAGATTCGGCGGCTGACCGGAGTGCTGAATGTGCCGAATTGAGGCGACAACTTGACGTGGCAGATGCGGACATCACGCTTGTTAACAAGCGACTTGACGAGGCACAGGGTATGTATATTAGGGTGGCCAGCAAATATTAAGAAGAGCATGATGCCAGTGTTTATAGCGTGCTTTGACTGCAGATGGAGCTACCGCCGTGGAGACCCTTCGGGCAGAACTTGCCCGAGCCAAGGAGCAAGCCAGGAGAAGTGATGCGGCCGCCCTGAAGGCAGCCGAAGAATTAAAAGCCGAACAGGCTGCGCATCTCCAAAGTGAGGACAAAATAGCCAACATGGCTATTGAGCTACAAAATGCCGCCAGCCGATATGAGCTTCTCGAAAGGGAAAACCAAACAAAAATGGCTGACCTACAGAAGGCCTTGCAATCAGCAAAGGAAACTCGCTCTGAAATCAGAGCGGCGCGGGAGGAGCTTCGGCTAGCCGGTGATATCGCGGCTGTGAAGCCCTTTTTATTGCGGACGAAGTTCGGCGATCCGAAATATGCCCCTCTTGATCAATTGTGGAGCTCTGCAGACGCATACTTGGATTTAGCAAAGAGTGACGCTGATGCGACGAATTATTTCAAGGATCGGAAGGAAAGATTGTTCTGGTCGCAGTTCAGTGCTCCAAAAGCGTCCGCTGCTATTGAATGAGCAAATGGCCGAGTGGGCCGAGCTCCATAGATTGTCCGGGCTTGCCATGAAGGCTGTCGTGGACCATCTGTGGCCGAAGGAACCGAGCTCGGATAGTTATTTTGGTTTGGTGAAACAATTTCTTCGTGTTGTGCCGCATATCAATGATGTCAAGAGGTCGACGTGCATAGAGGGTGCGCGGATGGCTCTTGCTCGTGTTAAGACATATTGGGCGGAGATGGAGGCCACCGATGTTGCAACCAGGGGTCCGCCCGGGGGTCGGGACTCGCCCGAGTACTATTTTGAAGAAGTCCTAGAAGGTGCCCGTTTAACAGAGGCTCAATGCTCAAAGAGTACCATGTTCTAGTCACGTGTATCTTGATTGTGAAAACACTGCTTTTTTGATAATAAAGGCTATATTTCATACTTTTGCCCGTAAAGTATTTTAGTGCCTCCTGTGCGGCCGTTTTGTGTATGTATGTATATAACCTGAAAGTTTGCAGTCGTCGGCTTCAGCCCCCACGCATATAATGCGGGGGTGTTCGGTAAAGCGCGTAATCACACTTGATCCAACGTCTTGGTCCATTAAGGAGGTGATAGCATGGTGAACAAGGCAATCGGACTATATAGCTTTAACACTTTCACTTAGCCATAGGAGTTTGACGGTGGGGCTACTATATAGCCCCAGGTACATTCGTGTTCATCCGAATATGGTGCACGTACATATGTGACCGGGAAACCGGTCCTTCGTTAATGCGGAGGAATTGCGAAGATTCCGATGAGTCCTCGAGTGGTTGAGCAGTCTCTCACTTTATCATGACAGTCAGTTTTCGGCTTTCTCTACTGAGGTGCTCATCCAGATGAACCAGAGCACAATCGCAGCAGTTCTCCCCAGTGCCACCTTAGCCGATAGAGCTGAACGTAAGGTAGAAAAACACGGGAGCCGGACAAACCCAACTATTGACCAAAGACATGATTCGGAGCTGATGCATATAAGGCCAAACTTGTGACGCCGAACACTCCCGAAGGTATTCAGACTTTACAACATATACTGGGCTGAGTACCGCACTCGATAATGAGCCCTGAATTTCCAGGAACGTGCATTAATCTGGCGTGACGAAATAGCTTGCCAATAATGCCAGTATCCCTCTCGGTTGTTCTAAGTGTCCGGAGGGTGTGCAGCAACAAGAGACAATAAAAAAGGTTTACACGGGGTCTTAATCTAAAAAGAAACCTTTGAACGGGGCCCTGCTGCACGTCTGCGCCTTTTTCTCCGTTGTGTCGTTTCCTGGAAGGGTGTAGCACGATGGTCATTGATACGTCTCCAACGTATCTATAATTTTTGATTGTTCCATGCTATTATATTACCCCTTTTGGATATTTATGGGCTTTATTTTACACATTTATATCATTTTTGGGACTAACCTACTAACCGGAGGCCCAGCCCAGACATTGCTATTTTTTTGCCTATTTCAGTATTTCGAAGAAAAGGAATATCAAACGGAGTCCAAACGGAATGAAACCTTCGGGAGCGTGATTTTTGGAACGAACGTGATCCAGAGGACTTGGAGTGCAAGTCAAGAAGCAATCGAGGCGGCCAGGAGATAGGAGGGCGCGCCCACTGTCTCCTGGGCCCCTCGAGCGGCCACCGACGTACTTCTTCCTCCTATATATACCCACGTACCCCAAAAACATCCAGGGAGCCAACGAAAAACAATTTCCACCATCAGAATCCTTCTCAGATCCATGAGATCCCATCTTGGAGCCTTCACGGTGCTCACGGAGGGGGGAATCGACCATGGAGGGCTTCTACATCAACACCATAGCCCCTCCGATGAGTTGTGAGTAGTTTACCATAGACATTCAGGTCCATAGATATTAGCTAGATGGCTTCTTCTCTCTTTTTGGATCTCAATACCATGTTCTCCCCCTCTCTTGTGGAGATCTATTTGATGTAACTCTTTTTTTGGTGTGTTTGTCGAGATCCGATGAATTGTGGGTTTATGATCAAGTTTATCTATGAGAAATATTTGAATCTCTTTTGAATTCTTTTATGTATGATTGAGTTATCTTTGCAAGTCTCTTCGAATTATCAGTTTGGTTTGGTATACTAGATTGATCTTTCTTGCCATGGGAGAAGTGCTTAGCTTTGGGTTCAATCTTGCGGTGTCCTTACCAAAGGATGTAACGGGTTGCAGGGCATGTATTGTATTGTTGCCATCGAGGATAAAAAGATGGGGTTTATATCATATTGCTTGAGTTTATCCCTCTACATCATGTCATCTTTCTTAATGCGTTACTCTGTTCTTATGAACTTAATACTCTAGATGCATGCTAGATAGAGGTCGATGTGTGGAGTAATAGTAGTAGATGTAGGCAAGAGTCGGTCTACTTGTCACGGATGTGATGCCTATATACATGATCATGCCTAGATAATCTCATAATTATTCGCTTTTCTATTAGTTGCTCGACAATAATTTGTTCACCCACCGTAATACTTATGCTATCTTGAGAGAAGCCACTAGTGAAACCTATGGCCCCCGGGTCTATCTTTTATCATATAAGATTTCAATATACTTTTATTTGCATATTTACTTTTTGCATCTGTATTATAAAATACCAAAAATATATTTATCTTATCATACTATCTCTATCAGATCTCACTTTAAC
Organism: Aegilops bicornis; assembly: GCA_021605145.1. Taxonomy (NCBI): domain Eukaryota; kingdom Viridiplantae; phylum Streptophyta; class Magnoliopsida; order Poales; family Poaceae; genus Aegilops; species Aegilops bicornis. Next base: position 118,167,740 of record CM038675.1, on the reverse strand, counting down.
AAGTGGCCGTGAAGGGATTGACAACCCCTTTATTGCGTTGGTTGCGAGTTCTTTGTTTGTTTGTGTAGGTGCGTGGGACTTTTGAGGAGCCTCCTACTGGATTGATACCTTGGTTCTCAAAAACAGAGGGAAATACTTACGCCACTATTGCTGCATCACCCTTTCCTCTTCAAGGAAAACCAACACAAGCTGAAGACGTAGCAAGAAGGATTTGTGGCGCCGTTGCCGGGGAGGCCTTCGCTCAAGTCAAGACATACCAAGTACCCATCCCAAACTCATCTCCCTCGCATTTACATTATTTGCCATTTGCCTCTCGTTTTCCTCTCCCCCACTTCACCCTTGCCGTTTTATTTGCCCTCTCTTTCCCAATCTTCTCCTCTCTCTTTCGCTTGCCTTTTTCCGTTTGCTTGTGTGCCTGTTTGTCCTTATGGCTTTGCCTAAGAGTACCGACCTCCTTCTTAGAAGGTTGGAAGAGATTGAATCAAATATTAGAAGCTTTATGACTTTACAATATGAGCATAATAATTTCTTCAGAAAAGAGCTTAAAGAACAAAAAGTTTTTTTAGGGTTTATGAACAAGGAGCTTGATGACATGAATAAAGAATTTTATGGTGTGAACTCTCAAATTTCCCGGCTTGAGAAGGCTATAGCCCAAATTTCTCATAAGCAAGCTACCTTAGTCAATAAGATGGCTGCCAAACCAGAAAAGTTAGATGAAAATAATGATGAAGAGCTTAAAGTTATTGATGTGTCTCCTATTAGATCTTTGTTTTGCAATATGAACCTTGATAATAATATGACTGGAGATGAGTCAAGTTTAGTTAGAAGGCGTCCCAATAATTTGGAGTTTTTAGATCTTGATGCTAAATTTGGTAAAAGTGGGATTGGAGAGGTCATGACTTTAAATAGCATTGAACCCACTATCTCGGATTTCAAGTAGTTTGATTATGATAATTGTTCTTTAGAAGGTTGTATTTCCTTGTTGCAATCCGTTGTTAATTCTCCTCATGCTTATAGTCAAAATAAAGCTTTTACCAAACATATTGTTGATGCCTTGATGCAATCTTATGATGAAAAACTTAATTTGGAAGTTTCTATACCTAAAAAATTTAATGATGAGTGGGAACCTACTATAAAGATTAGGATTAAAGATCATGAGTGTTATGCATTGTGTGATTTGGGAGCTAGTGTTTCCACGATTCCAAAAACTTTATGTGATATTCTAGGTTTCCATGATCTTGATGATTGCTCTTTAAATTTGCACCTTGCGGATTCCATCATTAAAAAGCCAATGGGAAGGATCAATGATGTTCTCATTGTTGCAAATAGAAATTTGGTGCCAATAGATTTTATCGTTCTTGATATAGATTGAAATCTTTCTTGCCCTATTATTCTTGGTAGACCTTTTCTTAGAACGATTGGCGCGATTATTGATATGAAGGAAGGGAACATTAGATTCCAATTTCCATTAAGGAAAGGCATGGAGCACTTTCCAAGAAAGAAATTTAAATTACCTTATGAATCTATCACGCGGGCTACTTATGAATTAAGTGCGAAAGATGGCACCACTTAGATCTATCTTCGCTTTTATGCCTAGCTAGGGGCGTTAAACGACAGCGCTAGTTGGGAGGCAAACCAATTTTATTTGTGTTTTTGTTTTTTTTCTGTTTAGTAATAATTTTTTGCATCTACCTTCTGTTTAGATGTGTTTTTATGTTTTAGTTAGTGTTTGTGCCAAGTAGAACATATAGGATAACCTATGGTGATAGTTAACTTTATTCTGCTGAAAAACAGAAACTTTGCGCGCACGAAATTAGTTTTGTTAAATCACAGAAACGTGCTTTTGCATTGATGATTTTTGCTGCTGATCAATAGACAAATTGTCCAGGACTTCCTATTTTGGTAGGAGTTTTAGAGTTCCAGAAGTTTGCGTTAGTTACAGATTGCTACAGACTGTTCTGTTTTTGCCAGATTCTATTTTTCGTGTGTTGTTTGCTTATTTTGATGCATCTATGGCTAGTATTAAGTGGTATGAACCATAGAGAACTTGGAATAAAGAATGAGTTCATTACAGTAGCATATGTGGTGGTTTTCTTTTCTTTCACTAACGGAGCTTATAAGATTTCCTGTTAAGTTTTGTGTTGTGAAGTTTTCAAGTTTTGGGTAAAGATTTGATGGACTATGGAATAAGGAGTGGCAAAAGCCTAAGCTTGGGGATGCCTATGGCACCCCAAGATATTCAAGAGTAGCCAAAAGCCTAAGCTTGGGGATGCCCCCAGAAGGCATCCCCTCTTTCGTCTTCGTTCATTGGTAACTTTACTTGGAGCTATAGTTTTATTCACCACATGATATGTGTTTTGCTTGGAGCGTCGTGTATGATATTAGTCTTTGCTTTTTAGTTTACCAGAATCATCCTTGCTGTAAACACCTTTTGGGAGAAGCCCACTTGATTAGAATTTATTATAATACTCTATGTGCTTCACTTATATCTTTTGAGCGTGATAGTTTTTGCTCTAGTACTTCACTTATATCTTTTAGAGCACGACGGTGGCCTAATTTTGAAGAAATTGCTAGTCTCTCTTGCTTCACTTATATTATTTTGAGAGTCTTTTAGAACAGCATGGTATTTGCTATGGTTATAAATTGGTCCTAGAATGGTGAGCATCCAAGTTGGGTATAATAAAAACTATCATAGAAAGTGCATAAAACACTAGGGTCAATTTGATGCTTGATAATTGTTTTGAGATATAGAGGTAGTAATGTTAGAGTCATACTAGTGGGTAATTATGAAATTGAGAAATACTTGTGTTGAAGTTGGCAAGTCCCGTAGCATGCACGTATGGTAAAAGTTGTGTGACAAATTTGTTGCATGAGGTGCTCTTTTGATTGTCTTCCTTATGAGTGGCAGTCGGGGACGAGCGATGGTCTTTTCCTACCAATCTATCCCCCTAGGGGCATGCGTAGTAGTACTTTGCTTCGAGGGCTAAGTAGACTTTTTCAATAAGTATATGAGTTCTTTATGACTAATGTGAGTCCATGGATATACGCACAATCACCCTTCCACTTTGCTAGCCTCTATTGTGCCGCGCAACTTTCGCCGGTATCATGCACCCATTATTTACCTTCCTCAAAACAGCCACCATACATACCTATTATGGCATTTCCATAGCCATTCCGAGATATATTGGCATGCAACTTTCCACCGTTCCGTTTATTATGACACACTTCATCATTGTCATATTGCTCTTTGCATGATCATGTAGTTGACATCGTATTTGTGGCAAGGCCACCTTCATAATTTTCATACATGTCACTCTTGATTCATTGCATATCCCACATACACCGGAGGCATTCATATAGAGTCATATCTTGTTCTAGCTTTGAGTTGTAATTCTTGAGTTGTAAATCAATAAAAGTGTGATGATCTTCATTATTAGAGCATTATCTCAGTGAGGAAAGGATGATGAAAACTATGATTCCCCCACAAGTCAGGATGAGACTCTGGACTTTACAAAAATAAAAAGAGAAAAAAGAAAAAAAGAGAGAAAAGCCAAAAGAAAAAAAGGGAAGTCCAAAGAAAAAAAGAAAATAAGAAAAAGGAAGAAAAGAAAAAAAAATGAGAGAAAAAGAGAGAAGGGACAATGCTACTATCTCTTTTTCCACACTTGTGCTTCAAAGTAGCACCATGATCTTCATGATAGAGAGTCTCCTATGTTGTCACTTTCATATACTAAGTGGGAATTTTTCATTATAGAACTTGGCTTGTATATTCCAATGATGGGCTTCCTCAAAATGCCCTATGTCTTCGTGATCAAGCAAGTTGGATGCACACCCCACTTAGTTTCTTTTGTTGAGCTTTCATATATTTATAGCTCTAGTGCATCCGTTGCATGGCAATCCCTACTCACTCACATTGATATCTATTGATGGGCATATCCAAAGCCCGTTGATATGCCTAGGTGATGTGAGACTATCTTCTCCCTTTTTGTCCTCACAACCACCATCATATACCACCATAGTGCTATGTCCATGGCTTGCGCTCATGTATTGCGTAAGAGTTGAAAAAGCTGACGCGCATTAAAAAGTATGAACCAATTGCTCGGCTCGTCATCGGAGTTGTTCATGATGGGAGTATGTTGTGTAATGAAAATGAAGCATGCCCTAACTATATGATTTTGTAGGGATAAGCTTTCTTTGGCTTTGCTATTTTGATAGGACATGATTATTTGTTAGTATGCTTCGAAGCATTTTTTTTATGTTTTATAATCTTTTATCTCGAATCATTTGGATGTGAACAATCATGCCACAATAAAGAAAATTACATTGAGAATTATGCTAGGTAGCATTCCACATCAAAAATTCTGTTTTTATCATTTACCTACTCAAGGACGAGCAGGAATTAAGCTTGGGGATGCTTGATACGTCTCCAACGTATCTATCATTTTTGATTGTTCCATGCTATTATATTACCACTTTTGGATGTTTATGGGCTTTATTTTACACATTTATATCATTTTGGGACTAACCTACTAACCGGAGGCCCAGCCCGTATTGCTGTTTTTTGCATATTTCAGTATTTCGAAGAAAAGGAATATCAAACAGAGTCCAAACGGAATGAAACCATCGGGAGAGTGATTTTTGGAACAAACGTGACCCAGAGGACTTGGAGTGCAAGTCAAGAAGCAATCGAGGCAGCCAGGAGATAGGAGGGCGCGCCCACCCCTCCTGTGTGCGCCCCTGTCTCCTGGGCCCCTCGAGCGGCCACCGACGTACTTCTTGCTCCTATATATACCCACGTACCCCGAAAACATCCAGGGAGCCAACGAAAAACATTTTCCACCACCGTAACCTTCTGTATCCGCGAGATCCCATCTTCGAGCCTTCGTCGGCGCTCTGCCGGAGGGGGAATCGACCATGGAGGGCTTCTACATCAACACCATAGCCCCTTTGATGAGTTGTGAGTAGTTTACCATAGACCTTCGGGTCCATAGTTATTAGCTCGATGACTTCTTCTCTCTGTCTTCGGATGTGCATGGGTCGCTGGTGCCGCTGCGGGCCAACCAACTGTCCTCGCCAGCGCAAAAGTGGGTCATAAGGCTTGTTACGGCTGCCATTGTCCTTGGTTTTTCCTGGCCGAGGTGTCTGGCGAGCCATTCGTCCCGAACACTGTGTTTGAAAGCCGCTAAGGCTTTAGCATCCGGGCAATCGACGATTTGGTTCTTCTTGGTGAGAAATTTGTTCCAAAGCTTACGGGCTGACTCTCCGGGTTATGGGATTATGTGACTTAAATCGTCTGCGTCCGGAGGTAGGACATAGGTCCCTTGAAAATTGGCCCTGAAAGCATCCTCAAGTTCCTCCCAACTTCCAATTGAGTTTTCGGGAAGGCTTTTCAACTAGTGCCGAGCTGGTCCTTTCAACTTGAGGGGCAGGTATTTGATGGCGTGGAGATCGTCTCCGTGAGCCATATGGATGTGAAGAATAAAGTCCTCAATCCAGACTGCAGGGTCTGTCGTTCTGTTGTATGCCTCTATGTTTACAAGTTCCTCCCAAATTCATGATCCAGCACCTCATCGCTGAAGCACAAGGGGTGTGTGGCACCCCTGTATTTGGATTTGTCATGGCATGCTTCCGATGGATGTAGTGTTAGGTGTTGATTCCGAGCTGGTATTCGATCAATATAGTCGTTTTGGTGGCCGTGATCCTGCGTAGGAGCACGCTTCCTAGATCCATAGATGGACCTGGTCATACCGCCTCTTTTGTCCAGGTGCTCACATAAATCGTGTGCTAACTTGTGTGCGGCGTCATTAGCCGCTCTATCTCGGCCACGGGGTGGTCTGTCCAGCAGATCGACCGTATTATTTTTCAGCGGGATGGGCTCTATAGCCTCATCGTCGAATTCGGGCAGCAGCTTGTGCTTTGGGTAGCTCTTTGTGTGGCGATCGCCACCGTATTTTTGTCAGTGTCGATCACTTTGTTCCATATGTGGTTGAGCGTATCCTGCATGGCCTTAATCTTTTGCTTCTGCTTCTTCAAGCTCCTTGCGGTGGCGATAAGCCTTTTGTGGAGGTTCTCTTGTTCCAAGTGCTTTTCTGGGATGATGAGTGCATCGTCGTCCGGACTGTTCTCCTCTCCGGAGACATGTTTATAAGTTTTATCTTCGGCATCGATGTGATTGGGCAGCGGCCCCGGATTGTGTTTGCCGTCCCATGGCTCATCCTGCTCCATCGCTGGGTCCATGGGGTCGTCGGTACCTTTGGAGTCATCTGGGGTATTATTCTTTCTTGTGCCGTTATCGCTGTTTTTGCTGTTGCGGGATTTAGAGCGGTGTCGCTGATGTCGGTGCTTTGGTTGCTTCTCCAGAGGATTATCCTCCGTTGCATCCTTCCATTCCTCGCCGTTGTTTTCTTTGGGTGTGTCCACCATGTATATATCTTATGATGAGGTGGCTATCCAGTGCCCTGTGGGCGATGGTTCCTGTTCTTCTCCGGCTTCGTCATTCATACCGTCGATGTCTTTGGAGTCGAAATCAAGCATGTCGGTTAAGTCGTCGACAGTGGCTATTAAGGGGGTGGTGGGTGGGAAACGAATTTTTCCGTCGGCCGCTTCCCACTCAAGCCAGACATAGTTCGACAAGGAGTCTCCTGACAGGGAGAGAGGTTTTAACGAATTTAGCACATCGCCCAAGGGCGAGTGCTGAAAGATATCCGCGGAGGTAAATTCCATGATCGGTGCCTGATCAGGTTCGATAGGCACGGATGCGCGCGGTTCGGAGCCTATGGCCGGAGACGAGTCCGAGGGTCCGGTGACACAGACCTCATTGGAGGCGAAGTCTATGTTCTGCTCTATCGCCGTTGAGTGTGCGGCCTCCGTGGCGGGGTCCATCCACCCGTGTCCGGACGGCACGGTCTGCTCCGGATTTAGAGCCGGGGCAGCTGCAGGTGTGATCTCCCGAACACCGTCCAATGGCAGATCTAAGTCATGCTCATCGTGACTATTCGGCGCACCTGTCATGGGCTAGAATTCGTCGAAGATCAAGTCTCCGCGGATGTCGGCGGTGTAGTTCAGGCTTCCAGACCATACCTGATGGCAAGGGGCATAACTATCGATCTGCTCTAGATGGCCAAGTGAATTGGCCCGCAGTGCGAAGCCGCCGAGTACGAAGATCTGTCCGGGGAGGAAAACCTCACCCGGGATCGCCTCGTTGTAGATGATTGAAGGAGCCATCAAGACTTATCGTGATGACACAGTGGAACTATCAATGAAAGCACCAATGGCGGTGTCGAAACCGGTGGATCTTGGGTAGGGGGTCCCGATCTGTGCGTCTTAGGCTGATGGTAATAGGAGGCAAGGGACACAATGTTTACCCAGGTTTGGGCCCTCTCAATGGAGGTAAAACCCTACTTCCTGCTTGATGGATATTGATGATATGAGTAGTACAAGAGTAGATCTACCATGAGATCATAGAGGCTAAACCCTAGAAGCTAGCCTATGATTATGATTGTTGTTGTCCTACGGACTAAACCCTCCGGTTTATATGGACACCGGAGGGGGCTAGGGTTACACAGAGTCGGTTACAGAGAAGGAAATCTATATATCCGAATTGCCAAGCTTGCCTTCCACGCAAAGGAGAGTCCCACCCGGACATGGGACGAAGTCTTCAATCTTGTATCTTCATAGTCCAACAGTCCGGCACAAGTACATAGTCCGGCTATCCGAGGACCCCCTAATCCAGGACTCCCTCAGCCGTCTCCAACGCCGTGCACACGACCATATTGCTGCCGCTGGCCCAAAGGGAGTCCCTTAAGTTCGTTCAAGGCCCGGTTGAGAGGGGTGTCCCACTTGGGCTTCATCGGAGAAGTACGGCTTTCGGCTGCAAGCTGGTGTTCCTTCTCCAGCAGAAGGAACGTGAACCGTTTAGGAATGTGTAGTCGACTAGATCTGGAGCTAAATGTAAGGTGGTAAAAGAATAATTACTAGTAGTCTAATCAATCTCCTCGTGATTTGGTCCGTGTAAAAAACCTTCTTTTCCTTGTCCCACTTGTAGAGGGCCCTGATGAAGTCACGCTCCAAGGGGTTGGTGAACTTTGCGAAGGGGTCTGGGATACCCGCGGCTTCACATTCCGCGTCCTACTTATCCCATATGGGCTTTTACCGAGGTAGCCATGATTTTCTAGGCGATGCTTCCCCGTGTTCCTTTGCTGAAGGCTCTTGAATTTCGCAGCCTTAGCCTTGGCTGCCTCGGTAGCGCAAGTGTCCTTGAACTTTTGGAACTCCTCTTCCGTAAGTGTCAGATTTTCCTCCAGAATCTTGGACAGGGGTTCCTCAGCCTCAATAGCTCATTTCACCCTTCCTTTCCAGGAGGCCAAATCATTGTTAATGTTTTTCATCTTCGGATCATCCCACGGTTGTTCTATGTTATCATCCCAGTCGGGGAACTTGAATCTCTTGTGCAACTTCGTCAGGAGCAACTGCATCAAATGTTCTTTACTCCTTAAGTCATCATCGTTGATGCTCGCGCATTCCCATAGGATGCATCCTACTTGGTTCCCATAGCACTTGCAAGGTGCTTCCAGCTCTAATGGCTCAAACTTGCCAGGTGCCATCTTTGTGATCACTAGTCGTCCAATCCCTAGTTTGTTAGGTTTTCATATCCTCTGCTTCTTATGCTTCTTATTTTTGGTAGCAGCATCGGCGCCAGTACCTTCCCCGCCGGTACCTTCCCCACCAGTCTCGGCGCCGCCATCGGTCTCGGCACCGCCATCAGTGCCGGCGCCGTTGATGTCGATGTCGGCGTCAGTACCATCGAGGCCGACCTGCAAACCTTGACTTTGCAATTGCTTAGCAATCAAATAGTCGAGGTACTCTTGTTCACCCTCATAATCCATCTTGTCTGCATCTTGGTCAAAAGGCCCAGTTTCTTCGTTGTTCGACATGTTTCCCATGATTAAGTCTCCCCGTTTAATTCTAAAACTATGAAAAAAAATGAGAAATGACATAAAAAAGAAATCTATGTTTGTCGGAATGTCGTTTCCCAGCAACTCCCACCATTCGATATGCCTACTATCTAGCACAAGTCATGCCAAAATTCACGGAAAATTTCGGATGACCTTTGCTAAAAAAATGGACACATCGAGCGCCTGAAATTCACCAGAACGGAAATGAATCGACATTCCAGCGTAACATAGGCAACTCGGATCATTTACCCTGCACATAATCATCATGTTGAAATGACATGTCCAAATTTCAAATATGACATGTCCAAAACATCACATGTGCACATATCACATGTCCACTTTAAATTTGCATATAAAAGGAAGAAAAATATAGAACTTGAAGAAAAAACCTAGCTAAATTCATAACTAAATATATATAACCTAATTAACCATCTTCCCTAACTAAAACCTAAGTAAATTAACCAAAGAACCTAGCTACCAGAGAGAGGAGGAGCGGTGGGAGGCTTACAAAGGGTGCAGGCCCGACGACGGCCGAGGTTGGGAGGGGTCGGGGTCGAGCGCCGGGGACGGAGCGGCGGCCAGGGTCAGGGCCGGGGCCGGGGCCGTGGGCGAGTGCCGGAGTCGGGGCTAGGGCCGGAGTCGGCACCGGGGACGGGGTCGGGGCCGGGGGCGAGTGCAGGGGTGCGGCGAGGGCAGGGCTCCGGCGGCGTGACGAGGGAAGAGAGAGTGTGGGGATTTGGGGGAAAAGAGGCGGGATGAAGAGAGGAGTGGGGATTTTGAGGGTTAAGTGGGAATAGCAGTAGCGCGTTTAGACAAAACGCGCTATAGCTACTCCAGGTAGCTATAGCGGTTTTATGTAGATACCGCTACTGCTATCTTGACTAGCTGTAGCTCTTTTCTCACAAAAGCGTTTCTGCTATAACCAGTACCTATATAGCAGTTTTCCTGTTTGTTTCCTTCTATTTTCTTTCCCTTTATTTTCTCTCACTTTTATTTTGTTTTTTTCTAAGAGCAGTGAACGAAGGGAAGGCGATATATATTGCATCATTTGACGGTTAAATATGTATACAAAATAGGAACATATATATATTACATCATTGGACCCATGCATAATGATGGCTAAGTGTGTATACAAAATAGGAACATATATATTACATCATTTGACAGATAACATACGGTTCCTCAGCGTTGACGTTTTCATTTTTGAGTCAGCTTCTTTCCCTTCTTGTTCGTTGAAGAATAATTGAGCCCCTCATTGTGACTTTGCCTTTTCCATGGAGTATGATTTTTGTTAGGTAATGTAGTATTGATTCTTCTTTTGACGTATACTTCATCATCATCGTCATCTTCCCTCATTGGGTTGCCGTTCTAATCGTAGTCTTCCTCGTTGGCGAATCCATCCATTCCAATGATGTTCCTTTTGCCTCTCCTCACGGCAACACGACTGGGATTGCGCAGGTCGATTATGAAGAAGCATTGTGTCACATGCTTAGCATGTACCCATGGCTCATTTTTTGCGATAGCGTTCATGGTAGCTGATACACCTCCACCGTATCTACTTTTCCAAACACTTTTGCCCTTGTTTTGCACTCTAACTTGCATGATTTGAATGGAACTAACCCGGACTGACGCTATTTTCAGCAGAACTGCCATGGTGTTATTTTTGTGCAGAAATAAAAGTTCTCGGAATGACCTGAAAAATCCACGGAGCAACTTTTCAGAATTAATAAAAAATACTGGCGAAAGAATTAGTGGTAGGGGGTCCCGAACTGTGCGTTTAGGCGGATGGTAACAGGAGACAAGGGACACGATGTTTTACCCAGGTTCGGGCCCTCTTGATGGAGGTAAAACCCTACGTCCTGCTTGATTAATATTGATGATGTGTGTTACAAGAGTGGATCTACCACGAGATCAAAGAGGCTAAACCCTAGAAGCTAGCCTATGGTATGATTGTTGTTCGTCCCACGGACTAAAACCCTCCGGTTTATATAGACACCGGATAGGGTTAGGGTTACACAGTCGGTTACAATGGTAGGAGATCTACATATCCGTATCGCCAAGCTTGCCTTCCACGCTAAGGAAAGTCCCATCCGGACACGGGATGAAGTCTTCAATCTTGTATCTTCATAGTCTTGGAGTCCGGCCGATGATGATAGTTCGGCTATCCGGACACCCCCTAGTCCGGAACTCCCTCAGTAGCCCCTGAACCAGACTTCTATGACGACGAGTCCGGCGCGCATGTTGTCTTCGGCATTGCAAGGTTCTTCCTCCGAATGATTTATAAAAGATTGTGAACACCAGGATAGTGTCCGGCTCTGCAAAAAATAAATTCCACATACCACCGTAGAGAGAATAATATTACCCAAGATCAATCTGCTGACGTATTCTGTGGCGTGACGTCGCACCACTGCCAAGCCTTTACTCAAATTGTTTTTATTGTTCCACCTCAGCATGTTTAGCGAAGCGGTTTCCTTGGCACGTCTTGTCGAAGAAGAGATCGTGTTCCCCTTATTCCGGGATTCCCATCAATACGGACGTGGGTAACCCAACCGCGCCATTTATTGTGACGCTTGGGGGATAAGCGAGTTTTACCAGGCCGGCGGGGACACATGTTTTTGTCCGCCCATATAAGGGGATAAAGATCCAACCCTTTTACCTGCGCCTTCTTCCTCCTTGGCTTATCCATCTCCGCGAACTCGAGCTCCAGCGCCCAAGTCCGCACTTCTCGCCTCAACCTTCTCCAACTATGTCCGGAGCGGGAGGCAAGTGGATGGCCTCCTCCGTCACGGAGGGGCAGATCCAGAAGCTGCGCGACGCCGGATATTTGTCCAGCAACATCGCGCATCGGCTCCCCGACGAGGCATAGCTCGTCCCCAACCCAGGCCCCATGAGAGGGTAGTATTTCTTCCCCATTTCCTCCACGGACTGGGCTTCCCGCTTCATTCCTTTGTCCGGGGGCTCATGTTCTACTACGGCCTAGATTTCCATGATCTGGCCCTAAATTTCATCCTCAACATCTCGGCGTTTATCGTCGTGTGCGAGGCCTTCCTCTGCATCCAGCCCCACTTCGGCTTGTGGCTCAATACCTTGATGTCATCTTTGAAGGTTGTGAAGGGCAGCCAAGCCGGAGTGCGGAGGCGCCATGGTGGGCAGGATGTCCCACGTTACGTGGCTGGAGGGCACTTTCGTGGAAACCATCAAGGGGTGGCAATCGGGTGGTTCTACATCACCGAGCAGCGTGACCTGATTGGGCAGCGCCCCCAATTCAGATCTGGCATCCCTACACGGCTCACCTCACGGAAAGAGAGTGGCGGATTTGGGGGACTTCAGATGAGCTGACCGGACTCAAGCCTGTATCGAAGCTGGTGGACAAGAAGCTCAAGCTTGTCAACGTAGTCCAGGTCATGCTCATCCGCCGGATTCTCCCGTGCCAGCCGATGTGGCTTCGACATGTGGGAGTTTGATCCGCGCAGCACTGACCTCGAGCGGGCTCTTCGACACTACGCACGAAGATGTCTAGAAGGTGCTGTTCAAGTGCACGAAGCTCCGCATCCGCCACCGAAGATCGCGGATTACGCTCGCAGCTGGCCGACGAGGTAAGTGATTTCACCACTTGTTTTCCATAGTTTGGCTCTATGCGGGATCTAAACTCCCTTTACCTTTGAAAGGAATGGCTGGCGAAGGCCGAACAGATTATCTGTCCGGCCCCATTGCCAGAGGACCCAGCGGATGCCCGCCTAACGGGGCTGCTGGCTCCGGCACCCCACGTGGTGCCGGAGAAGAAGGCTAAGAAGACGGCCACGGGGACTCGGAAGAGTTCCCGTTTTCAGGTGCTATCGGATGATGAATACAAGGCCGACTCCTCCCATCAAGGCGAGGAGGAGAAGAAGAAAGCCTCTCCCCCAGCGGGGGGAGGGAAGATTAGGAAGGCCTCCCCAACAAGGGAGGCCGAAGAATCCAAGAAGGAAAAACTTTTCCCGGACTGCTCCGCCAACGCCAAAGGATTTACGACGAGGACTAGCCCCCAAGGGCCAAGCCCCTGGCGAGATCGTAAGTATACGGAATCCCGAATAACTTCACGGTTTTTTCTTTTCACCACATAATGTCTTTCTAATGCCGCATACAACCCTGCAGTCCGCCCAAGGATGATCTTCCCATTTCATCGAGCGGGTCCTTGGGTGCGTCGGATATGGATTCCCTTCTGACTGCCTCCACCCCCCGTGCTGCGGACGACGCCGAGGTGGGATCCCAGAAAGGGACCCACCAGGAGGAGGAGGCTCCGGAGGTGTCACAGGACACCCTCCCGGACTTTGTACCGGACTCAGCCACGGAGGCCACAGTGGCTGCGGAGTCCGGTGGGCGACCCCTTCATAAGAAGGGCAAGACCGCGACGCCGGCTGCCTCCGTCCAACCGGAGGTGCCGGATAATTTGCTGGAGGCGCTCAACGGCGCCTCCATCGAAGAGGAACACCGCACTATTATGAGTGCGGTGATTCAGAAGGTTCAGCTCGCCAAGAGCGGGCTGACCGAAGCCTACAGCAGCCTTCTAACAGGCTTTGAGGTAAGAATTTCAATATATGTAAAATGGTACCACATAGACAGTAGCCCCTGATGCTCGGTTCGGTGTTCGGAAAGAAAAGCCGGACTGAGGATCTTTAGAAAGATAAACGCAGGAGTCATAAAAAATATGTCAATATGGGATTGCAGGCTGCGCTGCTGACCTCCGCCGCACTGACTGCGGAGGTCAATACTTTGAAGGAAAACCACGAGCGGTACGAGAACGACCTCGTCCAACCCAAGAACCAGCTCTATGAAAAAGAAGGAGAGTAATACCTAATGAAAAGTGTACCTTCTGAGAGAAGGATTTGGTTGCAAGAAAAATGACAAGGATAACGTGGGTATTGTAGGGGCCACTAACGAGGTGGCGACCACAGAAGGAGGCAATGGCAGCGGCCGAGCATAATCTTGACGCGGAGCGAACCGAGCGAGAGAAGCAGGAGGCACGGGTGGCGGAGGTACAGCAAGAGCTCCAGGATCTCGTGAAAAAACATGAGAGCTTGGAGCGTGACTCGAAGACTCGAGAGTCTAAGCTTACAACGGCTCTTGAGAGTGCCAAAGCCGCTAAGGCCGAAGCCTACAAGGCCCTCCAGGAGATTGAGGCGGTGAAGAAAATAGCAGCGGGTAAGGCATTTTTCATGCAAAGTAAGCATGTGAGTGTTAATTACCTGTTGCTTACCCGAATTCGGAGCTCTCCAGGAGCGTTCGCAGATCTTCCTCGCAGCGTGTCCGATGCTGCCGCATTCTACCGGGCCGAGGAGGGGAGCTCGATGGAGAAGGTCTTGGTCTTAGTATGCTGAGACCGGACATCCAGTGCTTTAGCGACCAGCTGAAGCAGCTGGTTGAGCTCCACAAGGTGGCGAACAGGCCATGAAGGGCCTCATAGTTCGGCTGTGGCCTAAGGAGGCCATGCACTGGAGCTACTTCGCCCAGTGCGGCGGCTGATGGATGCGTGCCGGTGGGTAGAAGTCGTCAAGCATTCCGCTTGTATTGAGGGTGCCCGTCGGGCCTTGCCCGCACAAAGGTGCACTGGGCAAGATGGATGCCTGTAAGCTCGTGGACGGACCCGCCACCAGAGGGCAAGGAGCATCGCACGCCCGAGATGTATTATAAGAGTGTCTTTGAAGGGCGCCCGCACTATTGCGGGTGAGTGCTCCAAAGATGTAATATTTGAGTAGACTCGCATTTTGTTATCCTGCGCGCTGAAAACTTAGTTCATATGCGCTTAAGCAACGCTTGTTAATTTAAAATATTACCTTCGTGCAGCTGTTTATCAAATCTGAGAGATGGCAAGTCGTCGGCTTCAGCCCCCATGCCACAGTCTTTGGGGTGTTCGGGATAAACTTGAGCGCTCTTGTTCCCATTTTTGGGTCCATCTAGGAGGCGCTCAACACAGCGTAACAAGGCAACCGGACTTATAATGCTTGAACACTCTCACTTAGCCATAGAATTCTATAATTTTAAATTTCGGCGAAGCCCCTAGTCTTCGGAAGGCTGAATTTGGGGCGCTATCCACGCCTTGGCCGGACAGTATCCGGCTCCTCTCTCTAAGCGGCATAAGTCTTTAAGGACTCGCAAAAAACCTCTCGAACAGCGACCGGTCTCTCGCCTCATCATAACGGTCAGTTTTAGCTTTCTCCACTGAGGCGTTAACCCAGCTCAACTGGGGCGGAATCGCAGTGGTTCTCCCAGTGCTACCTTAGCCGATATAACGGAACGTAAGGTACCAAAACATGGGAGCCGGGCAAACCCAACTATTGACCCAAGACATGATTCGGAGCCGATGCATATAGTGCTATAAGTTCTGGGTGCCGCACTTGTGAAAGTGTTCGGACTCATCACACCATAATGCGGGAAACATAAGCCCCTAGTGTATATTAGCCGTACCAAAGTGTACGGATGCAACATGCCGTGAATGAACATAAAAAAGAAATGCAATTATAAGCAAAAAGGTGCTCCATTGTTTTATTCAATAAGTGCTGCTTTCTGAATGCGTAACGATACAAAAGTGCGATAAGCAAGGTATGGGACTATTAAACATGTCCCCTCCGTGGGTAGGCTGCAAATTGGTGTATAAAAATGCTCGTAATGGAGACCACCTGTATATTCGTTGTAGCCTTTATCCTTACCTGGCTGTTGCATTGTGAGTTCGGCAGGTCTGCTGCCGGACAGGGCCTCTGACAAACGGAGTCCTGTGGGTAAAGAAGTAAAAGGTAAAAAAGAAAAGTAAAAGGAACGCGACACTTGAGAGCCCCTGGTGTGGTTGAGCCGCAGTCTGGGTTTATCGTGGTCGTGCCCCTCTCCCCATGCCCATGGTATCTTCAGATCGTAATGGCGTACACGAAGGACCTGCTTTGACGTTTCGCAGGGGCTGGGGTTGGGGCCGCACTGCTATGCGTGCTCCGAATGTGCCAGGTGGTCTTGTTGTAAGTTACTCCGGGCGCGCTTAGCTGTGTCCGACCGCTTAACGGCCGGACTCGGGAATTGCCTTAAGAGGCTGCATTGCACTTCTGCCGCGAGAGCCGCTGTATGTTCCTCCGTGCGGAGAGAACGTTCAGTGTTTCCGTTGACCGTGATGACTCCTCGAGGGCCTGGCATCTTGAGCTTGAGGTATGCGTAGTGCGGCACCACGTTGAATTTTGCGAACGCGGTGTCCGAGCAAGGCATGATAGCCGCTGCGGAACGAGACTATGTCGAAGATTAACTCCTCGCTTCGGAAGTTATCCGGGGATCCGAAGACCACTTCCAGTGTAATTGAGCCTGTACAATTGGCTTCTACACCTGGTATGACACCTTTAAAGGTCGTTTTGGTAGGTTTAATCCTTGAGGGGTCTATGCCCATTTTGCGCACTGTATCCTGGTAAAGCAGGTTCAGGTTGCTACCGCCGTCCATCATTACTCTTGTTAGGTGAAATCCATCGACGATTTGGTCTAAGACAAGTGCGGCGAATCCGCTGTGGCAGATGGTGGTGGGGTGGTCCCTTCGGTCAAAAGTGATCGGGCAGGAAGACCATGAATTGAACTTCGGGGCAACTGGCTCCATCGCGTAGACATCCCTGAGTGCATGCTTCCGCTCCCTTTTGGGTCTGTGCGTTGCGTATATCATGTTCACCGTCCGCACTTTGGGGGAAACCCTTACATCCTCTATTGTTCGGGCGGTTGGGTCTCGTCCTCGTCATCACTATGCAGCCCCTTGTCATTGTTTTCGGCAATTAACTCGCCTGCCTGCTTGAATACCCAACAGTCCACATTGGTGTGGCTAGCTGGCTTTTTCGGGGTGCCGTATCCGCACAAGCGGTCGAGTATTCGGTCCAAATTGGACGGACCCGGAGTAGGTCTTCTGAATGGCTTTTTCCGCTGACCGGGTTTAGAGCCTCTGAATCCGGCATTAATTGCCGTATCCTCCATATTGTCGCCGTTAATGCGGCGTTTGTTTTTGTTACGACGTGGCCTGCCATTTCGGTCCTTGAAGTCCGGACTGCCAGAATTTTTGCTGAGGTTGTTGCTGCGTGCTAGCCAGCTGTCCTGACCCGCGCAAAAGCGGGTCATGAGTGATGTGAGGGCTGCCATGGATTTCATCTTTTCCTGTCCTAGGTGCCGGGCAAGCCACTCGTCGCGGATGTTATGCTTGAAGGCCGCGAGGGCCTCCGCATCCGGACAGTCGACGATTTGGTTTTTCTTGGTTAAGAACCGTTTCCAGAATTGTTCCGCCGATTCGTCTGCTGCTGAATTATGTGGCTTAGGTCATCAGCGTCTAGTGGTCGCACATAAGTGCCCCGGAAGTTATCGAGGAATGCGGCTTCAGGTCCTCCCAGCTCGAATTGACTCACCGGCAAGCTGTTGAGCCAATGCCGGGCTGGTCCTTTAAGCTTGAGGGGAGGTCTTTGATGGCGAGAAGATCGTCACCGCGGGCCATGTGGATGTGAAGGAGATAGTCTTGATCCAAACCGCGGGTCTGTTGTGCCATCATAGGATTCAATATTGACGGGTTTAAACCCTTCGGGATTTGATGATCCATTACTTCGTCATGAAGCATAGTGGGTGTCGGCGCCTCTATCTTTGGGCGATATCACGACGGAGCTCAAAAGAGCTTTGTCTGTTTTTGTTCGGCCCGGCCGGACTTATCGTGGTCCGCGGCGACGGTTGTCGCCACGCACTGGGCGCCCACGCGATCCATAGATCGATCTTGATTGTCTTGACTTGTCCTCCAATATATCTCGCAGGTCCGGAGCGTTCCCCTGTGGCCGTGTGCTTTTTGAGCAATGCCGGGGTACGGTTCTATTGAAGGGCCTAGAGGCCTCTCTGTCGCGACCACGGGGTGGTCGGTCAGCCGTATTGTCTCCTGGTGATGCGGGTTCGCAAGCCTCCTCCTCTAATCGGGGGAGAAGCTTGCGTTTAGGGTAGCTTTTGGAGGGGTGTTCGAGCTCATGCTCTTCGGCCGCGAGGACTTCAGTCCATCTGTCGGCTAGCAGATCCTGATCAGCTCTAAGCTGTTGCTGCTTTTTCTTGAGGCTGTTCGCCGTGGCCATAAGCCTGCGTCTAAAACGCTCTTGTTCGACGGGATCCTCAGGCAGGACGAATTCATCATCGTTGAGGCTTGCTTCGTCTCCAGAGGGAGGCATATAATCTTCTACCTCTTCTTCTGCCGCTCTCTCGTGAGGGCTGGCGTCTCCATCCTCCTGTGCTAGATCTTGCTGGAGTGGATTGTCTTCGGCACTGTCCGGTGTATTGTTATCTCCGGTGCCGGAATCTTCATTCTTGCTGTGGCGGGATTTAGAGCGGCGCCGCTGACGCCGGCGCTTGGGCTGCTTCTTGGAGGGGTCATCCTCCGTTGTTCCGTCGCCGTTCCCATCTTTTGGGATGTCCACCATATATATGTCGTATGACGAGGTGGCCTTCCAGTGCCCTGTAGGCGCTGGGTCTTGTTAAATCTCCGCATCGTCGTCCATACCGTCGATGTCTTCGGAGTCGTAGTCTAGCATGTCGGTTAGATCGTCGACAGCGGCTACAAAGTGGGTGGTGGGTGGGCTTTGAATTTCTTCGTCATCCGCATCCCAACCGTCCTGAACGCGGTCCGGCCAGGGCTCTCCTGATAATGAGAGGTACTTTAGCGAACTCAAGATGTCGCCAAAAGGTGAGAGTTGAAAGATGTCCGCTGCGGTGAACTCCATGACCGGCGCCCAATCGAATTCGATCGGAGGGGGCGCGGGAGGTTCGAAGTCCGGCACCTCGGAGTCGCAAGCTTTATGAGGGACAAGATCAGTGTTTGGCTCTATCGCCGTAGAGGTTGCAGCCCCCGAGGCGGTGTCTAGCCATCCGTCCCCGATCTGCGCAGCCGGCTCCGAATTGAAGATCGGAGCGGGTTCGAGTGCGGCCTCCAGGGTACTGTCCAGCTGCAGAGCTAAATCATGCTCGCCGTGACAGTGCGGCACGCTTGGCTGTAGCTCGACTCCATCGCGGATCAAGTCCCCGCGGATGTCCGCTGTGAAGTTCAAACTTCCAAATCTAACCTGACGGCCAGGGGCGTAGCTTTCGATCTGCTCCAGATGGCCAAGCGAATCGGCCTGCAGTGCGAAGCCGCCGAATACGAAGATCTGTCAGGGGACAAAAGTCTCACCCTGGACTGCGTCGTTGATGATGGTCGAAGAAGCCATCGAGCCTATCGGTGACGCATACGTATTTAACTCTCAATGAAAGCACCAATGTCGTTGTCAAAACCGGCGGATCTCGGGTAGGGGGTCCCGAACTGTGCGTCTAGGCGGTTGGTAACAGGAGACAAGGGACACGATGTTTTACCCAGGTGCGGGCCCTCTTGATGGAGGTAAAACCCTACGTCCTGCTTGATTAATATTGATGATGTGTGTTACAAGAGTGGATCTACCACGAGATCAAAGAGGCTAAACCCTAGAAGCTAGCCTATGGTATGATTGTTGTTCGTCCTACAGACTAAACCCTCCGGTTTATATAGACACCGGATAGGGTTAGGGTTACACAGAGTCGGTTACAATGGTAGGAGATCTACATATCCGTATCGCCAAGCTTGACTTCCACGCCAAGGAAAGTCCCATCCGGACACGGGACGAAGTCTTCAATCTTGTATCTTCATAGTCTTGGAGTCCGGCCGATGATGATAGTTCGGCTATCCGGACACCCCCTAGTCCGGAACTCCCTCAGGGGGCCCACACCCCGTCCACGAGGGTGGGGGGCACGCCCCCTCCCCCTGGGCGCGCCCCCCTGCCTCGTGGCCCCCCTGGACGTCCACCGACCTCAACTCCAACTCCATATATTTGCTTTCGTGGAGAAAAAATCAGAGAGAAAGTTTCATCGCGTTTTACGATACGGAGCCGCCGCCAAGCCCTAATCTCTCTCGGGAGGGTTGACTTGGAGTCCGTTCGGGGCTCCCGAGAGGGGGATTCGTCGCCGTCGTCATCATCAACCATCCTCCGTCAGCAATTTCATGATGCTCACAGCCGTTCGTGAGTAATTCTATCGTAGGCTTGCTGGACGGTGATGGGTTGGATGAGATTTACCATGTAATCAAGTTAGTTTTATTAGGGTTTGATCCCTAGTATCCACTATGTTCTGAGATTGATGTTGCTATGACTTTGCTATGCTTAATGCATGTCACTAGGGCCCGAGTGCCATGATTTCAGATCTGAATCTATTATGTTTTCATGAATATATGTGAGTTCTTGATCCTATCTTGCAAGTCTATAGTCACCTATTATGTGTTATGATCCGATAACCCGAAAGTGATAATAATCGGGATACTTCTCGGTGATGACCGTAGTTTGAGGAGTTCATGTATTTACTATGTGCTAATGCTTTGGTCCAGTACTCTATTAAAAGGAGGCCTTACTATCCCTTAGTTTCCATTAGGACCCCACTTCCACGGGAGGGTAGGACAAAAGATGTCATGCAAGTTCTTTTCCATAAGCACGTATGACTATATTCGGAATACATGCCTACATTACATTGATGAACTGGAGCTAGTTCTGTGTCACCCTATGCTATAACTATTACATGAGGAATCGCATCGGACATAATTATCCATCACTGATCCAATGCCTATGAGCTTTTCACATATTATGCTTTGCTTATTTACTTTACCGTTCCTACTATTACAATTACTACAAAACGGCTACCGTTATTTTTGCTACCGTTACCGTTACTTCCTTACTACTTTCCTACTAAATACTTTGATGCAGATACTAAGTTATCCAGGTGTGGTTGAATTGACAACTCGACTGCTAATACTTGAGAATATTCTTTGGCTCCCCTTGTGTCGAATCAATAAATTTGGGTTGAATACTCTACCCTCGAAAACTGTTAGGATCCCCTATACTTGTGGGTTATCAAGACTATTTTCTGGCTCCATTGCCAGGGAGCACAACTCTATTCTTTGAGTCACTTGGGATTTATATATGTTGGTCACTATGAGGAACTTGAAAGATGAGAGAACTAAGATTTATCCCTCAACTACAAGGGAGGTAAGGAACTGCCATCTAGCTCTGCACTAGATTCTCCTTCTGTTATGAGTAAGCTTGCGACACCTAAACCTGCTTCTGCTATGAATTCTGGTATGTCGCATGTTATTGATGATGCCACTTCTACTATGCATGATACTTATGATGAAACTACTTCTATGCTTGATTCTACTGTGCCATTAGGTGAATTTCTTGATGAACAACTTGCTAGGGCTAGAGAGAATGAAATTACTGAAGATATTGATGATGAAGGTCCCCCCTAAAAATGAACCGTCTGTTGTTCTAGAGGGTTATGTTATGGATGAAGAAACTACTAGAGATATTCTTGCTTGCAATGTTAGATCTGATCTTAAGAAGTTATTAGTTAAACTGAAACACAAATCTCTAAATGCTAGAATGAAATATGACCCTGCTTTTTCTACTTCACCTATCTTTGTTACTGATAAGGATTATGAATTCTCTGTCGATCCTGAGATAATTACTTTGGTTGAATCGGATCCTTTTTATGGCAATGAATCTGAAACTGTTGTGGCACATCTTACTAAATTTAATGATATAGCCACCCTGTTCACTAATGATGAGAAGTCTCGCTACTATTATATCCTTCAGATATTTCCATTCTCATTAAAGGGTGATGCTAAAACTTGGTTTAAATCTCTTGATCCTAGTTGTGTGCGTAGTCCCTAGGATATGATTTATTACTTCTCTGCTAAATATTTCCTTGCTCATAAGAAACAAGCTGCCTTGAGGGAAATTTATAATTTTGTGCAAATTGAAGAAGGGTGTCTCCCACAAGCTTGGAGGAGAGGCTTCTCCGGTTACTTAATGCTTTGCGTGATCATCCCTTAAGACAAATGAAATACTTGATATCTTTTATAATGGACTAACCGATGCTTCCAAGGACCACTTGGATAGTTGTGTTGGTTGTGTTTTCAGGGAAAGAACAGTCGATCAAGCTGAATTGCTATTGAATAATATGTTGACTAATGAAAATAATTGGACTCTTCCTGAGCCAATTCCTGAGCCAATTGAGACAACTCCTGAGCCAATTCCTAAACCTACTCCGAAGAAGAGAGGTGTTCTATTTCTCAGTCCTAAAGATATGCAAGAGGCAAAGAAATCTATGAAAGAAAAACGTATTAAAGCTGAAGATGTTAAGAATTTACCTCCTGTTGAAGAAATACATGGTCTTAATTTACCACCTTTTGAAGAAACACATGGTCTTGATAACCCGACACAGGTAGTGAAGGTAAATTCTCTCTACAGATATGATAAAGTTGAAATCCCGTCTACTAAGTTTCCTAGCCAATGTTTGGATGAATTTTATGACTTTATGGCTAGACAAGAAAACTTCAATGCTTATGTTGGTAGAGAATTAAAGAGTAATTCTTACATGATTGGACGCTTGAGTGATTATATGGCTAGAGTTAAAGGTGAACTTAAACTCATTAGTAAATATGCTTCTATGGTTACCACTCAAGCAGAACAAGTACTTAAAGCTCAAAGTGATTTGCTCGATGAATTAAATAATAAACATGACGTTGCTGTTAGAGTGGCTACTAGAACTGGTAAAATGACTCAGGAACCTTTGTATCCTAAAGGCCACCCTAAGAGAATTGAGCAAGATTCTCAGAGAAACAATTTCGATGCACCTAGTCCTTCTAAAATAAAGAAAAATAAAAATGATAGGACTTTGCATGCTTCTAGTGAACCTATTGTAGACACACTTGAGAATCTCAATGATATTTCTATTTCTGATGCTGAAACACAATCTGGTGCTGAACATGAACCTAGTGATAATATTAATGATAATGTTCATGTTGATGCTCAACCTATCAATAATAATGATGTAGAGATTGAACCTGCTGTTGATCTTGATAACCAACAATCAAAGAATCAACATTATGATAAAAGAGACTTTGTTGCTAGGGAGCACGGTAAAAAAAGAGAACCATGGGTTCAGAAACCCATGCCTTTTCCTCCTAAACCATCCAAGAAAAAAGATGATGAGGATTTTGAGCGTTTTGTTGAAATGATTAGACCTATCTTCTTACGTATGCGCTTAACTGATATGCTTAAAGTAAATCCTTATGCTAAATATATGAAGGATATTATTACAAATAAAAGAAAGATACCGGAAGCTGAAATTTCCACTATGCTTGATAATTACACTTTTAAAGGTGGAATACCTAAGAAACTTGGAGATCCAGGAGTACTAACTATACCATGCTCCATTAAAAGAAACTATGTTAAACTGCTTTATGTGATCTTGGAGCCGGTGTTAGTGTTATGCCTCTCTCTTTATATCGTAGACTTGAATTGAATAAGTTGACACCTACTGAAATATCTTTGCAAATGGCTGATAAATCAACTGCTACACCTGTTGGTATTTGTGAGGATGTGCCTGTTGTGGTTGCAAACATCACTATCTTAACGGACTTTGTTATTCTTGATATTCCCGAGGACGATAGTATGCCGATTATCCCTGGTAGATCATTTGTGAATACTGCAGGGGCTATTATTGATTGCAACAAAGGCAATGTCACTTTTCGTGTTAATGGTAATGAGCATATGGTACACTTTCCGAGGAAACAACCTCAAGTTCATAACATTAATTCTATTGGAAAAATTCCAACTATCATTATTAGAGGTTTTGAATTTCCTCTTCCTACTGTCAAGAAGAAATATGATATTCTTATTATTGGGGATGTTCATATCCCCGTTGAGGTAACCTAGTGTTATTCGAAATTTCTCCAGTTCCATGTTATTCGGAATGAGTTTGTTAACAAGACTTGACCAACCTTGTTAGTGGATTCATTTTGATTAGCATGAGATGGATGAATTAGAAGGCACAACCTTCTGTACCCTCCTTTTACTTTCTGTTATTTAGTTTAAATAAAGTAAAAATAGTATTTTCTGTCTGTTTTCTTAATTATCCATGCAATAAAAAATATCCCGAAAATAAAAGTTCTCCAAATGCCCTGTAAATTTAGTATGATTTTTTCTGGAATAGCTAAGAATATTTGGCACTGAGAACACAGCAGGGGGAGCTAGCACCTGACCACAAGGGTCCAAGGAGCGCCCACCCCTACAGGGCGCGCCCCCTGCCTCGTGGGCCCACGGTGGCCCCCTCCACTTATTCCTACATCCACACATTTCATCTTCCTCCCAAAAAATCACCATCCAGATCAAGCACGAGTTCTAGCTCACTTTGCTGCCATTTTCGATCTCCTTGCTCAAAGCTCCATTCAGAAAACTGCTTTGGGAGATTGTTCCTTGGTATGTGACTCCTCCAATGGTCCAATTAGTTCTTGTTCTAGTGCTTTATTCATTGCAAATTTTTGCTGCCTAGGTGACCCTGTTCTTGAGCTTGCATGTTAAATTTATGAGGTCCCAAGTAATTTTAATGCATGACATAGGCTCTAGGCACTTGTGGGAGTAGTTGCTATCAATTTTGTTGAGTTTGATTCACTTTTATTTTGAGTTACTAAAAATTTCAGAAATTTTCAGAAAATGATTAAGAGATTTTTGAGGGGCTCTTCTAGCCAAGGCTCCAAGGACAAACAAGCTAAGGAGAAAGAAAAGGCCAAGTATAATCTTCTTCGTGTGGCGGAAGTACGTCCGTGTGAATGGCCTTGTGATGATTTCTTGAGAGCAGTCGGGATTTATGAAGACTTTTATTCTTTGGCTGATAATGTGGGCCTCACCAACTTCCTCCACGACCAGATCGAACAGTCTCTATTACTCACCAATACTTTCATGCAAAACTTCTACTATTATCCTAAGAATTCACCTCCTTCGGTAGCTTTCCATTTATATGATGTGGCAGGGAGATGTCATTACGTGATTTTTGTGCGGTCTGCAGAATACCCTTCGAGGGCAGCTTAGAGGAACCGCATGGTAAAGATGTGGATGGTTTTATTGATACTCTTACTGTAGGGGAATCGAGGAAGGTTTCTGATCCAAGAATTACTTGCATACATTTTCCTGTTTTACGCTACTTTGCAATATTTGCTATTCGATGCTTAATTGGTCGCGGAAACTACGGAAACCTCAGTGTTCCTGATATTATTATTTTGTTCCATGCTTTATTTTGTGACAACTCTGTTAGTATGGGTGCTATTATTGCTAAACATTTAAGCCTGAACTGTACAAAAGGCCCCATCTTTGGAGGTATCTATGCTGCACGCCTTGCTAAACACTTCGAGATACCTATTAGGCATTTTGAGAAACAAGATAAACTGCTGCCCCCTACTTTTCTAGATTATAAGAGCATGGTAGCACATGAGTTTATTGTTAACAATGATGATAAAATGCTTCTATATAACCCGAGATAATAAGAAACACAATGAGATTATTATCTTGCATGCGCCCTCTTTGTTTGATTTAATTGCAGACCATTACCTCGTCTCGCCGGCGACCGTTTATGCGCACCTAGGCCAGACATCAGCTCCAGAGCCGGAGCCGGAACCACCACTAGATCCTTATCGACCATCATCTTATCAGTGGGATCCGGAGCAGATCGCCATCCAGTGGCAGTACGATGACACTCCTCAGTACACCGGGGAGAGTAGCCGCGATCCATGGGCATATACCAACTTAGGCCAAAAGCCTAAGCTTGGGGCAGTACGTATTTCTCACCAACATTACATTCATGTTCACACACTCATTCTAGTCGTCGGTGCTCATACTTTTTCATTGTACTATCCATGCTAGTTTAATTTATTTTTCTAGCTTTCTTCTTGTGTGTTTAATAAATCTTAAGCAAAACCAAAAAAATTAGTTAGCTTACTTTCCATGCTTGTAGTAGTAATTAAAAGAAAACCCAAAATGATTTCACGTTCTTCTTTTTGCTTGTTGGGAGCTTTTCCGTGTAAATAGTTTTATTTCTTTTCTTTCCTTTGGGGGTCTAGAGGAGAAGACCATAATGAAAATGTTTAGTGGTTCTAATATGCATGATTGTTGATTTAACCAAGAGCCCATATTACCTTGTCTCCTCCCTTGAGTTGAATGCTTGAAGATTCCAGCTTAGTCCAATGCACGTGCACTATTATTATTATCCACACCGTTCGGTCGTGCTAGTGAAAGGCAATAATGACGATATATGATGGACTGATTGAGATGAGAGAAGCTAGTATGAACTCGACCTCTCCTGTTTTTGTAAATATGATTAGTTCATCGTTCCTGATTCAGCCTATTATGAATAAACATGTTTGCAATGACAATTAGAGATTATAGTTGCTTATGTCATGCTTAATTATCTAGGAGCTTATAATGGTTTACCTTGCGTGTCAACATGCTATTAAAATGGTTGTGATGTGGTATGATAGGGTGGTAGCCTCCTTTGAATGATTTGAGTGACTTGACTTGGCACATGTTCACGCATGTAGTTGAAACAAAATCAACATAGCCTTCACGATATTTATGTTCATGGTGGATTATATCCTACTCATGCTTGCACTCAGTGTTGATTAATTTTAATGCATGTTCATGATTTTTGTCGCTCTCTCAGTTGGTCGCTTCCTAGTCTCTTGCTAGCCTTCACCTGTACTAAGCGGGAATACTGCTTGTGCATCCAAACTCCATAAACCCCAAAGTTATTCCATATGAGTCCACCATACCTTCCTATATGCGATATCTACCTGCCGTTCCAAGTAAATTTGTATGTGCCAAACTCCAAACCTTCAAATGAAATTCTGTTTTGTATGCTCGAGCAGCTCATGTATCAACTTGGGTTGTGTGTATCTTCCATGCTAGGTGGGTTATTCTCAAGGGGAGTGGACTCCGCTCCTCATTAACGAGAAAATGGCTGGTAACCGGGATGCCCAGTCCCATGATCAAAAGATCAAAATCAAATCAAAATAATTAAACAAAACTCCCCCAGGATTGTTGCTAGTTGGAGGCACCCATTGTTTCCGGCAAGCCATGGATTGATGCTTGTTGGTGGTGGGGGAGTATAAACTTTACCATTCTGTTTGGGAACCGCCTATAATGTGTGTAGCATGGAAGATATTGAGATCTCATAGTTGTTACGTTGACAGTGAAAGTATACCGCTCAAAATGTTATTCATCTCTATTTGAAAATCGAGCTCTGGCACCTCTACAAATCCCTGCTTCCCTCTACGAAGGGCCTATCTATTTACTTTTATGTTGAGTCATCACCCACTTATTAAAAAGCACCCGCTAGAGAGCACCGCTGTCATTTGCATGCATTACTATTAGTTTATATTTGGTATGACTTGACTGGATCTCTTTTACCATCAATTACAATGTTTAGTCAGTCCTTCATGTTTAAAGGTGCTCTGCATTTTGCTACGTCTTGAGCTTGCGTTGGTTTTCCTTGAAGAGGAAAGGGTGATGCAACAATAGTAGCGTAAGTATTTCCCTCAGTTTTTGAGAACCAAGGTATCAATCCAGTAGGAGGCTCCTCAAAAGTCCCACACACCTACACAAACAAACAAATAACTCGCAGCCAACGCAATAAAGGGGTTGTCAATCCCTTCACAACCACTTGCGAAAGTGAGATCTGATAGAGATAATATGATAAGATAAATATTTTTGGTATTTTATAATATAGATTGGAAAAGTAAAGATGCAAATAAAAGTAGATTGAAAGCTTATATGATAAGAGATAGACCCGGGGGCCATAGGTTTCACTAGTGGCTTCTCTCAAGATAGCATAAGTATTACGGTGGGTGAACAAATTACTATCGAGCAATTGATAGAAAAGCGAATAATTATGAGATTATCTAGGCATGATCATGTATATAGGAATCACGTCCGTGACAAGTAGACCGACACCTGCCTGCATCTACTAATATTACTCCACACATCGACCACTATCCAGCATGCATCTAGAGTATTAAGTTCATAAAGAACAGAGTAACGCAATAAGAAAGATGACATGATGTAGAGGGATAAACTCATGCAATCTGATATAAATCCCATCTTTTTATCCTCGATGGCAACAATACAATACATGCCTTGCTGCGCCTGCTGTCACTGGGGAAGGACACCGCAAGATTGAACCCAAAGCTAAGCACTTCTCCCATTGCAAGAAAGATCAATCTAGTAGGCCAAACCAAACTGATAATTCGAAGAGACTTGCAAAGATAACTTAATCATACATAAAAGAGTTCAGAGGAGATTCAAATATTTCTCATAGATAAACTTGATCATAAACCCACAATTCATCGGATCTCGAGAAACACACCGCAAAAAGAGTTACATCGAATAGATCTCCAAGAAGATCGAGGAGAACATGGTATTGAGATCCAAAAAGAGAGAAGAAGCCATCTAGCTAATAACCATGGACCCGAAGGTCTGTGGTAAACTACTCACAACTCATCGGAGGGGCTATGGTGTTGATATAGAAGCCCTCCATGGTCGATTCCCCCTCCGGCGGAGCGTCGGCGAAGGCTCCAAGATGGGATCTCGCGGATACAGAAGGTTACGACGGTGGAAATAATTTTTAATGGTCGCCTTTGATGTTCTCGGGGTACGTGGGTATATATAGGTGGAAGAAGTAGGTCGGTGGACGACCGAGGGTCACACGAGATAGGGGGGGCGCGCCTAGTAGGGGTGGGCGCGCCCTCCACCCTCGTGGCCGCCTCGACTACTTCTTGACTTGCACTCCAAGTCCTCTGGATCACGTTCATTCCAAAAATCACGCTCCCGAAGGTTTCATTCTGTTTGGACTCCGTTTGATATTCCTTTTCTTCGAAATACTGAAATAGGCAAAAAAACAGCAATACGGGCTGGGCCTCTGGTTAGTAGGTTAGTCCCAAAAATGATATAAATGTGTAAAGTAAAGCCCATAAACATCCAAAACGGGTAATATAATAGCATGGAACAATAAAAAATTATAGATACGTTGATACGGGATGCCTCGGAAATAATCTTTCACGGTGCAGAAGAACTCACAAGGAGCAGCAACAAACTCACTCGAAACTTGTTTCAACAAACTTCGTTTCTCTCAAGTGAAAAGAACAAGAGGAAACACTCTCAGATAAATTGCAGCGGATTACTAGCTTTGTTTACAAGGATGCAACCCAAACCATGAAGCTTGTGAACCTACGAAGAATCACAAGAAGGAACCACAAGGATCCTATATGAATTGAGGACAGGCCCTCCAATCCACACACACGAGTTAACACTCAACGATACTAGTGCTCACAGCACAACACAACCTCACCGGTTGTCTACAAACATAAACTCAGAAATCTCATCCCCCCTTCACATGGAACAGCTGGGGAGTATTTATACTAGAAGCACCCACTAGTTAGGTGTGAAAACAACTCAAAATTAAGGGTAAATTCGTGAGCCCCAAGCTGTAGCAGGAGCAAACTTGTTGAGCCTCGCGCCGTAATAAATTCCTGGACAGCTTGCATGGAAACTTGCACAACTTTTGACTCAAGACCTCAAATGATGCACCATTTTTTTTGAATGAAAGCTGACTTCAAATACCATCTTTTCCAGCCTCTATAAAGTGCTAGAGACTTCCAGAATTAATTAGGTTTAGGTGGGAAGTTGCAGCTGGAAATCTGACGTGTCATTTCTCCCAAAATAGGCACCGGAAGCTTCCCAACTAAGATAATGGTTTTTCCCTTGTCTTCCTTTGGATGCTCTAATGGTTCAGCATTTGTGCTAGCATTAACCTCACTCTTGGATGCATTGGTCATGATCTGTTCCACATCATCCTCCCTTCCTTCAAACAAAACTGTCCTCGGTTTTGAGGTATTCTTTTTGGGCTTCTTCACTTGTGGGAATTGCTCAACCTTGAGTACTTGATCCACCATAGGTTCCAAGACATGGTTCACTCCTTGATGCATGAAAGAATACTTGTTAGACCTCCCATGGTGAGTAGCATCATGATCAAACTGCCATGGTCTTCCCAAAAGAAGATGACAAGATTGCATTGGCACCACATCACATACCACTTTGTCCACATAACTTCCCACTGAAAATTGCACCCTAGCACGATGCGTAATCTTAAGCTTACCAACACCATTCAGCCACTTCACATAATATGGCTGGGGCTGCCTCCAAGTTGATATCCCAAGAGCATGCACAAGATCACTACTAATGATGTTGTTGTAGCTGCCTCCATCGATGACCACCTTGCAGTTTTTGTCCTTGATCTTGCAAATGGATTGGAACACATTTTTTGCTGGCCCTTCTCAACAATAGGAGCATCATCATGAGCCACTTTGCGAACCATGAGATTAACACCATCTCCTCCATCTGAACTCAGAGGTGCTCCGATCTCAAAAGTACAATAATTTGCATCCTTCTTCTCAGATTCAGATTTGTCACTTGAGTCATCAGTGACATATCCATCATTTGTGAGTAAAACCTTCTTCATATTAGGACAATCGTTCTTGAAGTGACCTCTACCCTTGCATGTATGGCACTGAATATTACTAATGTGAGTGGCAGGAGTATTGGAAGATTCAACCTTTGATGCATTAGCTTCTTTTGTAGCCATCTTGTTGTGTGAGCGAAAATCTGCAGCAACACTTCCGTCTACTTCTCACTGAACTGAACCTCTCCAAGTGCTTGATGTATAGGTTTGTCTGCGATTTTGGCGACGCTTCAGCTGCTGCTCTGCACGAATAGCTTGATGCACAAGGTCTTGCAAATATTGGTATGTAACCATCTCTATCCTTTCTTGCACATCTTCATTCAGTCCATGAAAGAATCTTGATATTGTGGCCTCCTCTGGCTCATTTACCGCTGTCCTAATCATCAAAATCTCCATCTCTTTATAGTACTCATCAACACTAGAATTACCTTGGCACAACCATTGGAGTCGATTGTACAAGGTTCTTGTGAAATGTTCAGGAACAAACCGTCTCCGCAACAGATTTTTCATTTGCACCCATGTCTCTGGACGACCTCTAGCACGACACAATTGGTTCCACCAAATCAAAGCATATCCAGTAAACTCAATGGATGCATATCGTACCTTCTTCTCCATCGTATAGAAGTGGCTGTCAAAAATCTGATCCACACGCATCTCCCACTCCAAATAATCATCGGGCTCGGTTTTCCCATTGAACGATGGTATGGTAAGTTTGAATTTACCAATCCATTCATCTTCATGGTCACGATGAGCATGCCCATGACCTCTTCCTCCCATGGCAAAGCCTTCTTGGACTTCTCCGCGATGATCATGATGAACACGTCGTGGTCGAGGCTCGTAGTAGTTTCGAGCATCATCGGAGTGGTCGCTCCAATGCTCTCCATGGTGGTCTTGCTGTATGGGGAGTTGTCGATGTCGACCCCGTGCAGCAAGCCCATCTCGTGGTGGCGATGGTGGCACCCAAGTAGCACCTCGCTGGTCGTAGCGAGCACGCCGAGGTGGTGCAGCATAGTAGCTATGAGCATCACCCGAGTAGACGTGGTTGTGCTCTCCATGCCCCTCCTCAAGGTGGCGTTGGCCCTGCTGTTCGGGGATTTGTCGAAGTCGACCCCGTGCAGCAAGCCTATCTCGATGGAGTTCCTCGGTGAGGGAGTCGATTCTCCGGCCAAGGTTGGTCTCCACGGCTGATATGCGCTTCTCCACCTTGTTCAACACATACTCTCGTGTATCCTCCAATGCCAACACATAGGCGGGCTGCAAGCTTGGATCGTACACGGGAAGTGGCAGCTCCTCCTCCTCCTCCACGAGGTGCCTACCTCCATGCACACCATCAACACTGCTGGATCTCCTCGAACCCATGGAAGCTTCTCAAGAACAAAATCAGCAAGAGAGAAAATAGCACCGCGAACAACCTAAAACTCTGATGCCAAGATGATACGGGACGCCTCGGAAATGATCTTTCACGGTGCAAAAGAACTCACAAGGAGCAGCAACAAACTCACTCAAAACTTGTTTCAACAAACTTCGTTTCTCTCGAGTGGCAAGAACAAGAGGAAACACTCTCAGATAAATTGCAGCGGATAACTAGCTTGGTTTACAAGGATGCAACCCAAACCATGAAGCTTGTGAACCTATGAAGAATCACAAGAGGGAACCACAGGGATCCTATATGAATTGAGGACAGGCCCTCCAATCCACACACACGAGCTAACACTCAACGATACTAGTGCTCACAACATAACACAACCTCACCGGCTGTCTACAAACATAAACTCAGAAATCTCACCCCCCCCCTTCACATGGAACAGCTGGGGAGTATTTATGCTAGAAGCACCCACTAGTTAGGTGTGAAAACAACTCAAAATTAAGGGTAAATTCGTGAGCCCCAAGCTGTAGCAGGAGCAAACTTGTTGAGCCTCGCGCTGTAATAAATTCCTGGACAGCTTGCATGGAAACTTGCACAACTTTTGACTCAAGACCTCAAATGATGCACCGTTTTTTTGAATGAAAGCTGACTTCAAAGACCATCTTTTCCAGCCTCTATAAAGTTCTAGAGACTTCCAGAATTAATTAGGTTTAGGTGGGAAGTTGCAGCTGGAAATCTGATGTGTCATTTCTCCCAAAATAGGCACCGAAGCTTCCCAACTAAGATAATGGTTTTGCCCTTGTCTTCCTTTGGATGCTCTAATGGTTCAACATTTGTGCTAGCATTAACCTCACTCTTGGATGCCTTGGTCATGATCTGGTCCACATCATACGTTGGAGACGTATCACATTTATGTTTTGCGGTCTCAGAAAGGGCTAGAGAGATACCATCTTGTTATATCATATTATGATTGTTTTGAGAAAGTGTTGTCATCCGAGTTTTATTAGTATTGCTTGCTAGTTGATTATGCCATTGATATGAGTAAACATGAGACCTAAGTGTTATTGTGAATATGGTTAGTTCATAATCTTTGCTGAAAACTTGAATGCTGGCTTTACATATTTACAACAACAAGAGCAAACTGAGTTTGTAAAAGTTTTTCTTTATCACTTTCAGTTTGTCAACTGAATTGCTTGAGGCCAAGAAAAGGTTTAAGCTTGGGGGAGTTGATACGTCTCCGTCATATCTACTTTTCCAAACACTTTTGCCCTTGTTTTGGACTCTAACTTGCATGATTTGAATGGAACTAACCCAGATTGACGCTGTTTTCAGCAGAACTGCCATGGTGTTATTTTTGTGCAGAAATAAAAGTTCTCGGAATGACCTGAAAATCCACGAAGCAACTTTTCAAAATTAATAAAAAATACTGGCGAAAGAATTAGCGTCAGGGGGCCCACACCCTGTCCACGAGGGTGGGGGGCGGGCCCGCTCCCCCTGGGCGCGCCCCCTGCCTCGTGGGCCCCTTGGACGTCCACCGACCTCAACTCGCACTCCATATATTTGCTTCCGCGGAGATAAAAATCATAGAGAAAGTTTCATCGCGTCTTACGATACGGAGCCGCCGCCAAGCCCTAATCTCTCTCGGGAGGGCTGATCTGGAGTCCGTTCGGGGCTCCGGAGTGGGGGATTCGTCGTCATCGTCATCATCAACCATCCTCCATCACCAATTTCATGATGCTCACAGCCGTGCGTGAGTAATTCCATTGTAGGCTTGCTGGACGGTGATTGGTTGGATGAGATTTACCATGTAATCAAGTTAGTTTTGTTAGGGTTTGATCCCTAGTATCTACTATGTTCTGAGATTGATGTTGCTATGACTTTGCTATGCTTAATGCTTGTCACTAGGGCCCGAGTGCCATGATTTTAGATCTGAACCTATTATGTTTTCAGGAATATATGTGAGTTCTTGATCCTATCTTGCAAGTCTATAGTCACCTATTATGTGTTATGATCCGACAACCCCGAGGTGACAATAATCGGGATACTTCTCGGTAATGACCGTAGTTTGAGGAGTTCATGTATTCACTATGTGCTAATGCTTTGGTCCGGTACTCTATTAAAAGGAGGCCTTAATATCCCTTAGTTTCCATTAGGACCCCGCTGCCACGGGAGGGTAGGACAAAAGATGTCATGCAAGTTCTTTTCCATAAGCACGTATGACTATATTCAAATACATGCCTACATTACATTGATGAACTGGAGCTAGTTCTCAGATCACCCTATGTTATAACTATTACATGAGGAATCACATCCGACATAATTATCCATCACTGATCCAATGCCTCTGAAGCTTTTCACATATTGTGCTTTGCTTATTTACTTTACCGTTGCCACTGTTACAATTACTACAAAACTGCTATAGTTACTTTTGCTACCGTTACCGTTACTTCCATACTACTTTGCTACTAAATACTTTGCTGCAGATACTAGGTTATCCAAGTGTGGTTGAATTGACAACTCAACTGCTAATACTTGAGAATATTCTTTGGCTCCCCTTGTGTTGAATCAATAAATTTGGATTGAATACTCTACCCTCGAAAACTGTTGTGATCCCCTATACTTGTGGGTTATGAGTAGCACTCTTGGCGTCGGGTATAGTCATGGTAGTGAAATTCCGGTTTTCTCTTTCGACATTCTTAGCTCATCTGACACGGAACATCCTCGTGTTGTGCAGTCCAGAGTAGTCAAGCATTCCATCGTCACCCCTGAGTTCTGATCATCACTGTCCATATCTTTGGCCTCCGTGTAGAACGTGTATCCGTTGATATCGTACGCCTGATAGGTTACGAGGTTGGGCGAGGGGTCATGTGCTAAGGCGTATATGAGCAATCCGTCCTTAGAGCCCTCCTCCGGGGGATTAGCAATAATATGCTCTTTGAACCAATGCAGGAAAGTGGAGTTGTGCTCTCTAGTAACTTTGGTGTCCGTCCTGGATACCCCCCGGTCACGATACTTCTTTGCGATAATTTCTTTGTGCGGTGCCACGAAAGGATCTACCTCGTCTAGGTGTTGTAGCACTGCCAAGTTTGCTCTGTCAAAGTCGCTGCGTCGATCTAAGTATGCCACGTGCAGTTCTCTGCGACCGTTGGAGTGACCTTCTCCTTCGAGCCTCCCATCGTGCTTGTTAACGGGCAAACTAGCACTAATACCAGGCGGCTGGTCTGCGCCATATAGAAAATTCTCGCAGAAAGAGATGCACTCTTGTGTCAGATAGCCCTGGACGATGCTTCCATCTAGACGGGACATGTTATGAACGAATCCTTTGATGATCACATTCATCCTCTCAAACGGCATCATGTTATGCATGAATGACGGCCCCAGGCGAAAGCACAAGTGCTCCCTGGGTGATTTTGGTAATTAATGTCAACATATCTCTTGTTGGACTAACACTTCTACCTAGTATGTTTCAGACAAGTTCAACAATGGAGTGGCATGGACTAGAGGATGTGGAAACCCTTCAAGATGCTAAGGACAAAGGATTGGCTCAAGCTCCAAGCACAAGACTCTACATTTTATATTTTAGTGATCCAAGATCACATTGAGTCTATAGAAAAAGCCAATACTATCAAGAGGGGATGAGGTGTTGCTTAATGGATTGCTTGCTCAAAGTCCTTAATGATATGCTCCAAAGCCCTCAACTACCTTCTCACATCCACACATATGACCTAACCCAAAAGTCTAACTCGGCCCTACCGATTCTTTCTATCCGGCGCCACCGAGTTCAGATGTCATAGCCACTGCCACAAACCCTAGGCAAATCGGTCTCACCGATAGGGATCTCGGTCTCACCGAGATTGGATTGTAATCTCTCTGTGTATGTCCATTACCAAAATCAGTCTCACCGAGTTTGAGTAATCGGTACTACCGAGATTACAATGCAAACTCTCTGGTTAGCTTATTACCAAAATCGGTCCCACCGAGTTTGTGTAATCGATCAAACCGAGTTTGCTTGACCAACTCTCTAGTTAGCTTATTACCAAAATCGGTCCCACCGAGTTTGTGTAATCGGTCTCATCGAGATTACTTATGCCGTAACTCTAACCATATCGGTCCTACCGAGTTGCATGTCGGTCCCACCGGAAATCCTAATGGTCACTAGATTTGCTGAATCGGTCTGACCAAGTTTCTCAATTCGGTCCCACCGAGTTTGGTAAGGTGTGTGTAACGGTTAGACTTTGTGTGGAGGCTATATATACCCCTCCACCTCCTCTTCATTCATGGAGAGAGCCATCAGAATGAACCTACACTTCCAGCATCCATTTTCTGAAAGAGAACCACGTACTCATGTGTTGAGGCCAAGATATTCCATTCCTACCATATGAATCTTGATCTCTAGCCTTCCCCAAGTTGCTTTCCACTCAAATCTTCTTTCCACCAAATCCAAATCCTGTGGGAGAGAGTTGAGTGTTGGGGATACTATCATTTGAAGCACAAGAGCAAGGAGTTCATCATCAACACTATTTGTTACTTCTTGGAGAGTGGTGTCTCCTAGATTGGCCAGGTGTCACTTGGGACCCTCCGACAAGATTGTGGAGTTGAACCAAGGAGTTTGTAAGGGCAAGGAGATCGCCTACTTCGTGAAGATCTACCGCTAGTGAGGCAAGTCCTTCGTGGGCGACGGCCATGGTGGGATAGACAAGGGTGCTTCTTCATGGATTCTTCGTGGGCGGAGCCCTCCGTGGACTCGCGCAACCGTTGCCCTTCGTGGGTTGAAGTCTCCATCAACGTGGATGTACAATAGCACCACCTATCGGAACCACGACAAAAACATCCGTGTCTCGAATTGCGTTTGAATTCTCCAATCCCATCCCTTTACATTCTTGCAAGTTGCATGCTTTACTTTCCGATGCTCATATACTCTTTGCATGCTTGCTTGTTATGTGTTGTGCTTGTTAAACTTGTGCCTAAACTCCACTTGAACTTAAAGAAGTTAAAAACTGTAACTTTTGGTACTTAGTGTCTAATCACCCCCCTCTAGACACCTCTTCCCGATCCTTTCAATTGGTATCAGAGCTTTGGTCTCCATTGCTTTGGTTTAAACACCATTGGAGGAAGATGGATGAGTCTACTATTGGGAGTCTTAGACATATAGTGCCTATACTTGATGGAGAGTACTTTCATGAGTGGAAAAATGAGATGCTTGTGATTTTCAATCAATATCATTTGAACAAGTACATTGCTAGCCCTTGTGCACCTCATGTTGATCCTATGCATCCTACCCTTGATGAGTCAATTGACATGATCCGCAATGTTAGAACTGTTGAACTTATCACTAGAGGCTTGCCTAGAAACTTGATTGTATGTTTTCCTACTCTTAAGTGTGCCTACACCATATGGAAATTTCTTGAGGAACGCTTTCCAAATTATTCCTTGAAAAATCTAGATGAAATTCTCCATAAGTCTATTGCCTTGAGTAAGATGAATTCCAGTGATCCTATGTTTGGTGATTGTCTATTTGAGCTGACAAACCTTATGCGTGCCAAAGGAGATGTAGGAATTATTAGTGATATTATTTCCGAAGCTATTAAAATTCATAAACAAGATCATTGTCAAACTCACTCTAACGAATCACCCTCTCTAGGATTTGATCCAACACATGATGATGTTGAACATGGATACTATGATGAGGATGATGATAGTGACTTCGATCTTGATGATGCAATGAGATACTTTGGTCTTATGGCAAATCTTCGGGGATATATGGCTGCAAGAAAGGAATGGGTCCTTGATAGTGGATGTACCGATCACATGACCGGAGATAAAGATATGTTCCCTGAGCTTGCTGAAAACGATGGTCCTCGAAAGTATGTCACTTTCGGTGATAACTCAAAGGGTAAGGTGGTTGGCCTCGGTATGCGAAACCTTGACAAGCTTATTAAAGAAAATCATATCCTTGGAGTTAACGATGTCATATTTGACAAGGATAGACTTTGCAGCGCTTGTCAAGCAGGTAAACAGGTTGGAGGAAGGCATCCCGTGAACAACATCATGACCACAAGGAGGCCACTTGAGCTACTTCACATGGATCTTTTTGGTCCCAACGCTTACAAAAGTCTCAGTGGAAATTCTTTTGGTCTAGTTATAGTTGATGACTTTTCAAGATTTACGTGGGTGTTCGTTCTCGATGATAAATCATAGGTTCAAAAGATCTTCAAAAACTTTGCTAGAAGGCCCAAAATCAATTTTAAGTGAAGATCAAGAAGGTTTGCAGCGACAATGGAACGGAGTTCAAGAACGCAAATGTGGCCACCTTTCTTGACGAAGAAGGTATTTCACATGACTTCTCGGCTACGTACACACCTCAACAAAATGGAGTTGTTGAGAGGAAGAACCGGACGCTCATCGAAATGGCGAGAACGATGGTTGATGAGTACAAGACGCCGAAGCACTTTTGGGCGGAAGCGGTTGAGACAGCTTGTCATGCAACAAATCGCTTGTATCTTCACAAACTACTCGGCAAGACGGCATACGAGCTTCTCACCGGTAACAAACCCCAAGTTGGATACTTTCGAGTATTCGTCTCAAAGTGCTACATTCTTGATAAGCATCGTCGTTCTAAATTTGCTCCTAAGTCTCGTGAAGGTTTCCTACTTGGTTATGGCTCAAACTCTCACACATACCATGTCTACAACAATTTCACCCGAAAGGTTGAAGAAAAGGTAGATGTGAAGTTTGATGAATCTAACGGCTCGCAAGTAGAGCAACTGCCAATTTTTGTAGGAGACAAAGACCCCTCGGAAGCAATCCAAGACTTGTCTATTGGCAAGATTCATCCAACGGAAGTGAAGGAGAGTACCTCGTTCGTCCAAGTGGAAGCTTCTAACTCACGACAAGGAGAACCAAGAGTTGATATGGAAGCATCCACAAGTGGGACACACCAAGATGAAGAAAACGAGGAAGTGCACCAAGGCGAACGTCAACGACCTCCTTCTCCACCACGACAAGAGAACGACAACGCCAACAATGAAGAAGGACAAGAAGAAGAACAAGATGAAGAAGATGTTCAACCAAGACCAAGGCAAAATCTTTCACGAGTTCGAGCAAGAATTGCTAAAGACCATCCCGTCGAGCAAATCTACAATGATATCCAAACTGGGAGAATCACTCGCTCTAAAACTCGTTCAGCTA
The DNA here is from genome assembly GCA_021605145.1 of Aegilops bicornis. Lineage (NCBI taxonomy): Eukaryota > Viridiplantae > Streptophyta > Magnoliopsida > Poales > Poaceae > Aegilops > Aegilops bicornis. The sequence continues at coordinate 118,128,824 of CM038675.1, read as the reverse complement.
ACTTTTGTGAACACTAGTCATTCATCTCTAGCATTGAACCCATGAAGGTTGAAGAAGCATTGGAAGATCTGGATTGGATAAACGCCATGCATGAAGAGCTACACAACTTTGAGAGAAATCAAGTTTGGACATTGGTTGAGAAGCCTGACAACAACCACAACATCATCAGTACCAAATGGGTGTTTCGCAACAAGCAAGATGAAGATGGACAAGTAGTTCGCAACAAAACACGTCTCGTCGCCCAAGGCTACACACAAGTCGAAGGTATGAACTATGGTGAGACTTATGCTCCCGTTGCTAGACTTGAGTCCAGTCGCATCTTACTTGCATATGCTAATCACCATGATATCACCTTGTACAAAATGGAGATTAAAAGTGCCTTTCTAAATGGTGAAATAGAGGAGGAAGTTTATGTTAAACAACCTCCTGGCTTTGTTAATCCTAAGAAACCCGATCATGTTTACAAACTGCACAAAGCTCTTTATGGTCTTAAACAAGCTCCTAGAGCGTGGTATAAATGCTTGACCAAGTTCCTTATTGAAAAAGGCTTTGAAATTGGAAAATTGATTCCACTCTTTTTAATAAAAGGGTCAATGGAGAACTATTTGTATGCCAAATTTATGTCGATGATATTATATTTGGTTCTACTAACCCTCAATTTTAGTGAAAAGTTTGGAAAGCTAATGTCGGAGAAGTTTGAGATGTCTATGATGAGTGAACTCAAATTCTTTCTTGGTTTGCAAATCAAGCAAACTAAGGAAGGTACCTTTGTTTCTCAAACGAAGTACACCAAGGACTTGTTCAAGAAGTTCAATATGCAAGAATGCAAAGGTATGACTACACCCATGCCTACTAGTGGACATCTTGATTTCACCAAAGATGGTGAACCGGTTGATCAAAAGGTTTACCGCTCTATGATTGGTTCATTGTTATATCTATGTGCTTCACGTCCCGATACCATGCTAAGTGTGTGCATGTGTGCACGATATCAAGCTGCTCCTAAACAATGTCATCTTAAGGCCGTGAAAAGGATAGTGAGATACTTAATCCATACACCAAATTTTGGCATTTGGTATCCTAAGAGGGCCTCTTTCGATCTTGTTGGCTACTCCGACTGGACTATGCCGGTGACAAGGTTGATAGAAAGTCCACTTCCGTACTTGTCAATTTCTTGGTAGATCTCTTGTGTCTTGGTCTTCCAAGAAACAAAACTCGGTATCCTTATCCACCGCCGAAGCGGAATACATTGCCGCTGGTTCATGTTGTGCTCAATTACTTTGGATGACCCAGACTCTTAAAGATTATGGGATATATGTGAAACATGTACCATTACTTTGTGACAATGAACGTGCTATCAAGATTGCTCATAATCCCGTGCAACACTCTCAAACTAAGCATATTGAAGTCCATCATCATTTCATTCGAGATCATGTTGCTAAGGGTGACATTAATCTTAAGCATGTTCGCACCGAAAAGCAATTAGCGGATATATTCACTAAACCACTTAATGAGAAAGTGTTTTGCAGGTTAAGAGGTGAATTGAACATCATTGATGCTTCAAACTTGGAGTAGGAACTCCATTGGATACATGCAAGACATGAGCTTATGACTAGTCCTTGATATTTCTCTTATGATGATAATCTTATGTCATGGACATATTTGCACCTTGCATGTTATCTAACCCATGTAGGTACTTGGATGAATCTAATTCTATGAGATTGCAACTCACTCACATCTTGAGCAATATCTACATTACCAAGTCTCTACGCAATGGTGGTTGAAGACAAGGAAGCACGAAACCATTCAAACATATCCTTTGACAAATTTCTTATTGAGATTCATGATTGTCATTTTGGATACACAAGTGCTCTTCCTTGCAAGAACTAACCCATGTAGGTAGATGAACTCAAATTACAAAGTGGTGCTCCCAACTCTTGATGAGCTACATCAACCTTGAGCAACCCACACAAGTTCAACTACATGATCACGATCAACACCACCACCCAAGGTATGTTATTCCATCTTAGAGAAAAATTACTCCAAGGCATGAGTCAAAGCAACTCGACAAGATGTGAATACATCAAGATGCTTAAATGAAAAATGGTAACCCTATTTTGAGCTTAAACGATGAGTATGACCTATGATCAAGTGATCTCACTTGACTCCTAAGTCAATATACTCTAACATAGGTGACTTTGTCGCCGACCATCTCCAGATGAAGTTCTCTTGTGTTCTTTTTCTGTGCTCTTGCATTTGTCTCATACATATTTGTTTTCCCCTTTCTTGGAAATTTGTTCTGCATCAACTCCCTCTAGAAAAAAACTTCATCTAGATTTATTTTCTTTTCTATTTGTTCTGCATTCCCTGCATCAATTCATTGCAAATTTGTCGGAGTAAATGACCACGGGTAGCCTGGCCGGCTCCCCCTGGGACGCTGGGCCGACTCCCCCTGGGACGGGTAGCCTGGCCAAATTCTGAAAAAATTACAAGCCAAACAAGCCAATCAAGTCATCCAACCTCCAGGACGCTGGGCCGCCTTCCCCCGGCCGGCTGTCGTTTAGGCCGGCTGTCAGGAGGAGGCCTGGCCCCAAGATCCATAGAAGAAAGCCACGAGAGGGCCGACTTCCAAGAAGCCGGCTACCAGAGGGCCGACTCCGCGCAGCCGGCCACGAGAAGGCCGACTCCAAGGAGCCGGCCACCCCGCAGGCGGCCAAGGCCACACCCTCAGAATCTGCACCCACATAACGGTGATGAGACGGGGCGTAGCTACAGTGAAGCCTGTCACCCCCGCATCCCGGAGCGCGCGTGGCTACAGTGCGCCGTACAGGGCAGCCACCACCCATCCGGCGCGACACTATTGCCATGTCGACTGTGACGTCACCCACGACAGGCTGTCTGTACTACCCGCAGGCGGCGGGCCCCTCCGGTCAAAGAGATGCCCGGAGGCGGTTCGGCCTCCCCCGGTCGGCCTGAGACATGGCCGGCTCCCCATAGCCGGCTTGTTCTCCCCCTCGAAGGAAGCGCCTCATTAAGGAGACAAGATGAAGTGAGGCTACAGTGATTGCCGCCAAGGCGGCGGCACTGTAGCCATGCTTACCCCGACAAAGCCCTTGTCATCAGGATTGAGGCAAAGTAACCAGCCCACGACAAGGCCCTCAACGGTGGGGCCAGCTTGTCGACCAGGAAGCCGGCAGCCGGCGGGACCCACCAAGTCGGCGGGCCCCAGCGGCCGGCGGAGAAGCCGGCGGACGAAGACACTGACGGCCAGGGCCCATGCCTAGCCGGATTACCATTGTACCCCTGGGGGGTAGGCCTATATAAACCCCCCAAGGCGCCCATGCAAAGGGTTGGACTCTGATAGTTTTAGACACCACGTAGAGTGAAGAGGAGAGGTAGTCGTGCCCTTCTTCTTCCTCATCCCGAACAGCTCAAGGAGCCTCTTGTAGCAACTTGTTCATCTACTGATCATGCGGAGACCCCGCAGAGTAGCAGTAGGGGTGTTATCTCCACGGAGAGCCCCGAAGCTGGGTAAGATTCGCCGGCGTGCATGTCTTCGCCTCATCCCGTTTCCAGGCAACGGCGACGTCTTATTGGCTCCCACTATGATTAGCCACCCGTTGGCATATGTCGCACCTACCACCGATATTTGGCGCCCACCGTGGGGCCAGGTGCACCGTCGTCTGGACACCTGCTCTGGACGGGAACCCTCTTCCTCCCCCGCGGGCGTAGCCAGCCCGGCACGCCCGATGGCGCTTGCCCCGACGCGCTGCAAGGCGTCGCTGACGCCTGCGCGGCGAGCTGCCTCGCCGACCTTCTTGGCGAGGCTCGCATCTCCGACGAGCCCGCATCCGACGCGGGCACCGGCTGCCTCGAGAGCCACCTCGTCAGCCTCCTCGACCAGCTCCACGTCTCCAGCGAGCCCGCTGTGGACTTGGAGTCGGTTGGCTCCACCGACCCGATGCTTGTCGACTCCGACACGACATCGCTCGACGCCTTCCCCACCAACGTCGTCATCTTCGACGACCCGCTCCCCCAAACCGACAGCTGTGGCAGCGCCATCACCGAGGTGCTGGTCATCAGTCACGGCGGCCCCTCGGGCGAGAACGCCCACGACGCCCCGCAAAAGGTGCCGCACGACCTGTCTGCCCCTCTCCCGGCTGACGCCGACGCCGAGGCACTGGAAGCACGTCGCCTCGCCCTCCACGCGGAGGGCCGGAGGATAGCCTCCCTGAGACGCCTCACCGAGGCCCACCAGCGCGTAGTCGACCGCGCCGCCTTCAGCATGCCGCCTCCCGAAGGGCCGAGCTGACTCGGCATTGTCAAGAAACGCGGCCGAGCCATCGCCGACATGCTGGGCGAGACCGCCCCGTTTATGCCACGCCCCTCGAGAACCTGCGCGCCGCCCAGGCGGCCGTAGAAGAGCTGAACGGGCTAGGGCCCGACGAGCTTCCCTACATGGCTAGGCGTATCCAAAGAATCGACCGATCAGCGGCCGCCGGTGCAAGAAGACAGCGCCCGCACCGAAAGTTCTCCCCCGCCGAGAGCACGCGGCGCAACGCCACGCGACGCCGACCGCGGGCAACGCCACAAGACGGCAAGAGAAGGAGCCGGCTGCCAGCCGCAGCCGAACCCGGATCTCCATCGAGCGCGACGTAGAAGGCCACCCTCAAGCCGTGGAACGGCAAGGCAACCCTCCCCCTCCTCCACCTCGCGGGGAAAGATATCCCACCCCGCCGCCTGTCACACATCCGACTCTCAGCAGCCGACTAGGCCGCAGCGAAGGAGTCGGCAAAAACGACGGCCGCCACAGGATCGACTGCCTGGCGCGATCCCTAGCGTTGGAAGAAGAAGACGATGTCGGGCCGCCTTGCTTCGGCCCCCGCATCCGCGACGAGCCCTTCCCCAAAGGGTTCTCGCTCCCAAGAGATACGCCCAAGTATAACGGCTCCGTGAAGCCGGAGGATTGGCTGATCGACTACTCAACCGCGATCAGCATAGCGAACGCAACAGCGCATTGTCCGTGAAATATGTGCCCCTCATGCTTGTGGCACGGCGTGAACCTGGCTCAACAGCCTCAAGCAGACAAAGATCATCAACAGCTGGCTGGACTTCACCGAAGCCTTCATCCGCAACTTCACCAGCACCTACAAGCGGGCTCCTAAGCCCAGGTAACTTTCCTTGTGCGTGCAAGGACCCACCGAGTCGACTCGCGACTACCTCACGCGTTGGGCCGAGCTCCGCAACTCCTGTGAGGGGGTGCACGAGGTTCAAGCGATAGAGTACTTCACCGCCGGGTGCCGAGAAGGCACCCTCCTCAAGCACACGCTCCTCTGCTACGAGCCGGCTACCCTCGATGAATTACTTGTCATAGACGACAAGTACGCCACCGCTGACTCCTCAATGAAGACCGAGCTCCAGGTAGACGCCGCAGGGAAGGTTCTCAACCCGGCTCCCAAAACGCCGGCTGGCGACCCTAGCCGACGTCCGTACCAGCACGACAACAATCGCAAGGGCCCAATGCCGCCACTACCCAGTCGGCAGGTGGCCACCGTCGAAGACGAGCAACCTGAAGGGAGGCCCGCGCCCAAGAAGCCGAAGGGCGGCAGGCCGGCTTGGCAGCCGGCTTTCTCCTACGAACAAGCTCTTGACGCCCCATGCAAGTTCCACAGCGGCATGAAGCCGTCCAACCATACAACCCGGAAGTGCCACTGGCTCACCCAAATCACAAAAGTCGAAGGGCTGGTGCCGCCTCCACCTGCTGGACAGCCGCCTCCGGCTCCCCAACGGCCGGCCGCTGACTAGCAGTCGGAACCGTCCAAGATGAGTTCCCCAACGAGCACGCCGCCTACATCATCTTCACGAGCCATCCTGAAGACCGGGGCAGCCGGCGCCGACATCACCAAGAAGTCAATGCAGTCGCTTCCAACAACCCCGAATAAATGCACTGGTCAGAGAGGCTATCAGCTGGAGCCGGGCCGACCACCCAGAGGTGATGCCGTCCCCGGGCTCCTATGCCTTGGTTTTGGAAGCAACCCTAGCAACAGACAGGCTTGCTGCCCGATTCTCCCGCGTACTGATAGACGGCGGGAGCAGCATCAACATCCTGTACCAGGATACCATGGAGAAGTTGAACATCAAGTCCAAACACCTCATGCCAAGCCGGACCGTGTTCCATGGCATTGTACCCAGCCTGTCCTATTCACCAATCGGCAAGATCAAGATAGATGTTCTCTTCGGAGAGAAGGATCACTTCCGCCGAGAAGCAATCTGGTTTGAAGTGGTGGACCTTGAGAGCCCCTACCATGAGCTGCTTGGCTGGCCTGCTCTGGCCAAGTTCATGGCTCTACCCCACTATGCCTACCTCAAGATGAAGATGCCGAGTACCAAGGGCATCATCACCATAGCCGGCGACTACAGGAAGTCCTCTGAGTGTGCTGCAGCCAGCAGCCGGCTGGCCGAGTCCCTCGTGGTCGCCGAAGAGAAGAAGATGTTGGACCGAGTCGTGGCCATGGCCGGCAAGCAGCCTGCCCTGTCCCCCGACCCCAAAGAGTGTGATGCCCAAGGTTCCTTCCAGCCGGCTAAGGAAACAAAGAAGATACCCCTGGACCCAGAGCACCCGGAAAGGTTTGCCGTCATCGGGGCAAACCTGGACAGTAAATAGGAAGGCGAGCTCGTCGATTTCCTCCGTGAGAATCGGGACATCTTCGCATGGTCCCCCAAGGACATGCCGGGTGTTCCGAAGGATTTCGCCGAGCACAAGCTACACGTCCGATCAGATGCCAAGCCAGTCAAGCAGCCCCTCCGCCGACTGTCAGAGGAGAAGAGAAGGATCGTAGGAGAAGAGATAGCCCGACTCTTGGCGGCCGGCTTCATCATGGAGGTTTTCTTCCCGGAGTGGCTCGCCAACCCGGTCCTCGTGCTGAAGAAGAATAACAAATGGCGCATGTGTATAGATTACACAAGCCTCAACAAAGCCTGCCCCAAAGATCCCTTTGCCTTACCCAGGATTGATCAAGTAATAGACTCCACAGCCGGATGCGAGCTGTTGAGTTTCTTGGATGCCTACTCAGGCTACCACCAGATAAAGTTGGACCCGGCCGACCGCCTGAAGACCGCCTTCATCACGCCATTCGGAGCTTTCTGTTACCTGACTATGACATTCGGCTTGAGAAATGCCGGTGCCACCTTTCAGCGTTGCATGCAGAAATGCCTCCTCAAGCAACTCGGCAGAAATGCCCACGTCTATGTAGACGATATCATGGTGAAGACGGAGAAGCGCAACACTTTGTTGGAGGACCTCAAGGAAACATTTGAGAACCTGCGCCGGTTTCAGATCAAGCTCAACCCCGAGAAATGCGTGTTCGGAGAGCCAGCCGGCCAACTCCTAGGCTTCCTGGTCTCTGAACGCGACATTGAATGCAACCCAGTGAAGATCAAAGCCATTGAGAGAATGGAGATTCCCACCAAGCTGCGAGACGTCCAGAAGTTTACCGGGTGCCTGGCCTCCCTGAACCACTTCATCAGCCGGCTGGGAGAAAAGGCTCTCCCCCTCTACCGACTCATGAAGAAAAGCACTCATTTCGAGTGGAATGACCAAGCCAACCAAGCCTTTCATGAGCTGAAGAAGATGCTTGCCATGCCCCCTGTCTTGGCGGCGCCGACTGAGAAATAGCCCATGCTCCTTTATATCGCCGCCACCAGCCGGGTGGTCAGCACCGTCATCGTGGTCCAGCGCCCAGAAGAAGGCCAAGCTCAACCAGTCCAGAGGCCGGTGTACTACTTAAGCGAAGTACTGTCTGCCTCGAAGCAAAACTACCCGCATTACCAGAAGATGTGCTACGGCGTGTACTTCGCCGCCAAGAAGCCGAAGCCCTACTTTCAAGAGCACTCCATCATGGTCGTATGCACCGCTCCGCTCGCCGAGATCATAGGCAGCCGGGACGCATCCGGCCGGGTGGAAAAATGGGCCATTGAGCTAGCTCCTTACACGATCTTCTACCAGCCTCGCACCGCCATCAAGTCGCAAGCATTGGCCGACTTCCTCGTCGACTGGGCCGAGACCCAGTACCTGCCGCTGGCTCCCGACTCCACTCATTGGCGGATGCACTTCGACGGGTCCAAGATGCGCACCGGCTTGGGAGCCGACATCATCCTCACCTCTCCCAAAGGCGATAAACTCAGATACACGCTGTAGATTCACTTCGCCGCTTCCAACAACGTGGCCGAGTACGAGGCGCTCGTACACGGACTCCGGCTGGCCAAAGACCTCGGCATCCGCCGGATCCTGTGCTATGGCGACTCAGATTTGGTGGTCCAGCAGTCATCTGGTGACTAGGATGCCAAGGACGCAAACATGGCGAGCTACCGCTTCCTCGTTCAGCAAATCAGCGGGTACATTGAAGGATGCGAGTTCCTCCACGTGCCACGGACCGACAACGAGCAAGCGGATGCCCTGGCACGGATAGGCTCAACCCGACAAGCTATACCAACCGGCGTCTCTCTCCAACGCCTCCTCAAGCCGTCTATCAAGCCGTCTCCTGAATCCGACTCCATCTTCGTGCCGCCTAACCCCGATGCAGCCGGATCCGTCTTGGGGAGCCAAGCAGGCGGCCCGGGGACTTCGATAGGCGGCTCGGGGACTGCCATAGTCGCACCCGGCCCGGGGACTTCAGAACCCAGCCCGGGGACTACGGTAGTCGGCCCGGATCGCTTCAACGCCACAAAGGTGGCCAGCTCCAGCTCTTCACCACCCAGTCCACCCGCCCTGGTTGCAGTAGCCGTTTTGGCTATAGAAGAAGTCATAGCTCCATCATTGGCTCAGCCCATCCTCAACTTCCTGATAAACAGAGAGCTGCCGGCTGATGAGATCGCGGCAAGACAAGTCCAACGCCGAGCCGACGCATATACAATTGCCAACAGAGCTCGTCAGCGCAGTGTCACCGAGTCTTCCAACAAGGCCAAACCGGAGAAGGGAATAGAAATCCTCAAGGACATTCACCAAGGCGAATGCGGCCACCACGCAGGCTGAAGATCCCTCGTTGTCAAAGCCTTCCACCATGGATTCTTTTGGCCGACTGCCTTGGACGATGCCAAGGAGTTGGTCAAACACTGCAAAGGCTGCCAAGTTTTCGGCTCCAAGCAACAGCTGCCTGCTTCAGCACTCAAGACCATTCCCCTCACCTGGCCTTTTGTCGTCTGGGGATTGGACATGGTGGGCCCATTCAAGACGGCGCGCGGCTGCATGACACACTTTCTTGTCGCCGTGGATAAATTCACCAAGTGGATCGAAGCAAAGCCGATTAAGAAGCTGAACGGGCCGACTGACGTGACATTCATCACAGACATCACAACTCGGTACGGCGTGCCACACAACATCATCACCGACAACGGCACGAATTTCGCCAAGGGAGCATTGGCACATTTCTGCGTGACGCAGGGCATCCGACTGGACCTAGCGTCCGGTGCCCACCCGCAGTCAAATGGCCAAGTTGAGCGAGCCAATGGCCTCATCCTTTCCGGCATCAAGCCCCGGCTGGTCGTGCCGCTGGAGCGCTCGGCCGGCTGTTGGCTCGACGAGCTGCCGGCCGTCCTCTGGAGTCTGCGCACTACCCCAAACAAGTCAACCGGCTTCACTCCTTTCTTCCTCGTATATGGCGTCGAGGCTGTCATCCCAACCGACATCGAGTTCGACTCGCCTCGGGTGACCATGTACATGGAAGCAGAGGCCAAAGAAGCACGAGAAGACAACGTCGACCTGCTGGAAGAAAGCCGGCTATTAGCCCTCAGCCGGTCTACCATCTACCAGCAGGGTTTGCGCCGCTACCATAGCCGGAAGGTCAAGCCAAGATCCTTTCAAGAGGGCGACCTTGTGCTCCGGCTGATCCAGCGAACAGCCAGCCAGCACAAGCTCTCGGCCCCTTGGGAAGGTCCCTTCGTCATCAGCAGAGCATTGGGAAACGACTCCTACTACCTAATCGACGCACAGAAGCCGAAGGCACGAAAGAGAGATGATTCCGGCAAGGATTCGAAACGACCATGGAACGCCAACCTCCTCCAAAGATTTTACAGTTAAAATGCAATATGTATCACGCTACCTTTTCTACTAAGTATGAGACAATGGGCCCCCCAAGGAGCACTCAGGGACTGCCACCTTTTATCTATGAATGACGAGTATCATGCTTATGATTTTGTCATTTCACCTTTTTTCGTCTGGCACTGGGTTCGACTAGTCGGCCCGGGGACTGGCCGCCTTGAGTTATATTTAAAGTTCCACCTGCTGTCAGACAAGTAGTGTGCCGGCACCCAAGCCCTCTCTTATCAAAAGCCGCAGCTCGAAGAACCGACTGTCTGGCTGGCAAGAGTCAAAGGCAGGAAAGGATGCCCACACGAAAAACGGCTAAGGATTAACAAACTTATATAACAAAAGCCGGCTTCCTCCCGTTGCCGACCGGCCATCAAGTAAGCCGGCCGGACTTACCATTCAACCCTGCCACAATCCAACAAAGCTCATACTTGCCTTCCCACAAATAGTTGAAAGTTCCTCCTCAGCCCACAGATCGCAGAAGCAAATTGCTCGGCCGGAAGGCGGCAATGAAGGGAAGGCGGCAAAGGAAACGGCCTAAGGATAAAATGGAAACTCGAATGGAAGCCAAACACATGCATAATTATATTTACACAAAAGCCTTCGAAAGGCCAGCATTCAACATAGTCTGAATACACCACCAGCGGGTGGAACTGCACAAAGTTAATAAAACTGGTTCAAAGAGCAACAGCAGAAAAGAGAGAGCGGCAGATCAAGCCAGCGGAGCAACAGGCGAGCCGGGCAGGTCAGCAGAGGCGGCAGTGCGGGCTGGAGGAGTGGCCGGCTGGCGAGTCTCGGCCTGATCTTCACCCCTGGCAGGCGGCGCGCTCGCGCGTGCCTCGTTGCTAGAGGCACGATCAGGCTGACGCTGGCTGGTCGCTTCGCCATCTGGCGCGGCGTCTTCGCCGCCCTCCTCCTCGTCATCTTCAGCTTCATCGCTGGAAGAAATCTCGTCCGCCGAGTCCTCGCCTTCCGCCGGGTTCAGCCCGAACCATTCCTCCGTCTGGGCTACTCCGCTATCGTTCACTTCAGGATCGAAAACGCTGGTGTCGGTGTACTCGGCGATAGCCGAAGCGCGCTGGATGATAGCCGGCCGCAACGCCACCAGTTCCTTGTCAGCCTCCTTCCTCCAAGTGCTTAGCTGGCGCAGGCTTAGCCCAGGATACCAGGCCCGGACGAACTCCAGCGCCCGCCCGGCGCCGGACCGAGCAGCGGAAGTCTTCCAGGCCTCGAAGCGGCCAACCGCAACCTCCAGCCAGTTGGCAGTCCGAGTGGGGGTACGGGGGATCACCTCGCCGGGCCAGAGAACGGCCAACACTTGCGCCCATGTGAGCCGGCTGCAGCCGGGCCTGGATCGCCAAGAGCTGCTCCTCGAGCGTCCGGCTGGCGTCCGGCGCAATTGCAACCCCTGCTTGCCGGCGCGTCTCGCGGTGGGCCTCGATGGCTTGGCTGGCGGCGACGGAGTAGCCGGGGAAGTAATCTGCGGGAAGAACAAGGAAACGGCACAAAAATCAGAAGATGAACAAGAGGGCAAGGAGCAAGCAAAGGAGTGAGAAGGGAAGGCGGCCTACCATCGATTAGATCCTACACCCGCCCATAACCCTCGCTCAGCGCTTGCTTTGCTTCAGCCCAGCCCGCCGCCTCGGTCTTGAACTCGGCCTTAAGGGCGGCCTCATTGTCCTGTGCCTTCTTCAGGGCCGCCTTGTGGCTCTCCTCCTGGTCGGCCAGCCTCTTGGCCAGGCGGTCGCGTTCCTGGGCCAAGGCGACGATCTCGGCTTCCTTGGCGCGAAGAGCAGTCTGGGCCTCGCCTAGCTGCCCCCTCAAGTCGGCGTTAGCTCCTGCAAGCATGGAGAAAAAGGTAAAAAGCAGTAAGGGAAAAGTCGTCAGGGAAGATCCGACCCGGCTGCTCAGCAGTCGGCCCGAATCTCGGGGACTACACCCAGTGGAGTCTTGACGCCCCACTTGAGATAGAAGGAACCAAGTACTTACTCCGGCTATTAAATCGGATCGCGGCCTTCGCTCAGCTCACGGGCCTAGGAGTTGAAGGCGGCAGCGTGAAGATTGTGATACTCCCGAAAATCAGATGGAGTGTGTATAAGAACAAGATTGCTATCAAGGCACGCTAAGAAGTTTCAAGCCGCCAGCTCGTGAGCCGACTTCAAACTCGGGGACTACACCAGTGGAGTGCTGGCGTGCTCTACGGAAGAAATCAAAAGAGAAATCGATCAAGCTAGAAGACTCACCCGGACGATCGCGCGTGTAGCAAGGAACTCCTGGGTGTACCGTTGCAGCAAGCCGGCCTGAGCCTGAAGCCGGTGTCGGACCTCCTGTGCCTCCACGTTCAGCTCGGCCGTCCCACCGCTGGGCGTCCACTCGGACGTGCTGGCGCTGGCCGCCTCCAGGTCCTGTGCCGTCGAGCTGGCGCCCACGGCCCTTTACGGCTCCGGCATCGAGGACACCTCTCCCACGCGCAGGCGAGGCGCTGACTGCACCACGAGATCCGCCGCCGCCGCCGACTCGCCCCCGGCCGCATGCCCAGGCTCCGCAGCAGGTCGGCCGCCTTGGCCCGCTCCAGTCGGCGCCGACTGTGGCGCCTCCCCCAGGATCGTCACGTCATCCTGCCTCCTCTCCATCACCGGCTGGTCGCGGTCGGCTTCCTCCGACGGAGGCACGGGGATATCGGGAGCCACGGTGCGAAGGGGAATGACGAGCTGTGGTGGCTGATTGCGCAAAACCTCCGCCTCCCTCTCCGCGGCCGCGGTTTCCGCCTGGGCCTTGGCCGCCGCGTCGCCTTGCGCCTCGGCCAACTTCTCCGCCGCCTCCTGGACGGCGCTCCGCTCCGCCGCTTCCCGCTCCTCCTGAGCCTCCCGCGCGTTCCGCTCCGTTGCCTCATGAGGTCGGCGCGGGGGTCCACTCAGCGGGAACTCGAAGACCCTCCCGTCGGCCCGACTATGGAGGCGGCGTCAACCCGCTCAAGGGAAAGCGGTGCCCTATTAAATAAACCAAGAAGACGGCTCAGATGAGCCTCAACCAAATAAGACAACAAAAGTACAAGGCACACAACACTTACACCGAGACCGCTTGTGGCTGCTTCACCACCTTGCGGAAGCGGGCCGCTTTCGCAGCCGCCTCGTCTCGTTTGGTCGCTGCCGCGGAGCTCTTGGGTTTCTTCGGCCAGCTGCCGAAGAAACCCGGCGCGGCCCGACGCTTTTGCGCGCCACCCCAAGCAGTTGGCGCGGCGGAAGGTCCCGCGCCTTGGCGATCGGCCGCCGGCTGGCGGCGTGGGATAACCTCGGCCCGTCATCCTCCGGCCGATCTCGAAGCCGGCCGTGGGTAAAGTCGCTGCCTCTCTGCCGGTTGCGACTACGGCGTCGTCCATGGCGGCCGCCCCTAGATCCGGGTCGTCAGGGTCGTCCATGGTGCGGTCGGACGTAAACTGGCGCTCCGGCCCTGCGGCCCCGGGCGCCAGTCGAAGAAGAGGGCTCTGCTCAAAGACAAAGCCGATTAGTCAAGAGTCGGCTATCGCGAACACGGCAACAAAAGAAGAAGAGAATAAGGAAAAACTCACCACAGGCGGCGGGTTGGCCCGAGAATATGGCGCCTTGCGATACTGCCACTCCATGGTGATTTTGCAGTTGGAGATATAATTCACCATGTAAGATACCTCGTCGCGAGGCATCTCTCTGGTGCTCAGCCGGCACGGGTCAAAGCGGTCGCTCATTTGGCAGATCATGTGCGGCCGGCTTTGGAGCGGAAGCACCCGGCGATCCACGAAGGCGGCCACCAAGTCGGCCCCCACCAAGCCCTCCGACTGGACCATCACCCGGAGCCGGGTGACGGCGGCATTCCTGGCAAGGTGAGCGACCAGGCTCGAAAGGACCAAGACGCCGGCCTCCCAGGCGGCGGGCCGGCTACGTAAGCCGGCAGATTGAGGTAGTCGCCTTGCGCGGCAACGTTCTTCACGTAGAAGTACGACTGCTGCCAAAGCTTTACCGACTGGATCAGCGGGATAGGCGGAAAAGGGTTGTTGTCGGTCGTCCTCCACTTGGCGGCGAAGGCGCCACGGTGGGCGGCACGCGGAGAGACAGTGCCAAGCTTGCACTGGAAGAACTCCCCATAGAGCTCCAGAGTGGGGAGGACTCTGAGAAAACCCTCGCACTGGGTGACGAAGGAAGATAGCAGCATCACCATGTTGGGGTGAGGTGATGCGGCTGAATATTGTAGAAGTCGAGGAAGGAGCGGAAGAACCCGCTCGCCGGCAGGCCGAGGCCGCACAGGCAGTGCGAGCGGAAGATGACCCGCTCGCCCTCCTCCGATACCGGCGAAATCTCTGCCTCCGGCGCGAGGCGGGTCTTCATGAGGTCCTCGCCCCGGCAACTGCCGCATCCGGCGGAGCCAATCGATGTGATCTTCGTGGACCTTGGAGCCGTCCCACGAGCTCGACAAAGCCATGGGAACGAGTGAAAGGAAAGAGCCGCGACGGCGGAGAGCACGACCACGCAATGAAGGAACCGCGGCGAGCCAAGATAGCTCGCGGCAGAACAGCACGGTGGTGAGTGCGCTACGGCGACGGAAGAGTGAGGAAGAAAGTAGAGGAAGGAGAGGAGCGAGGGCGAGCGTGCGGGCCCCTGCCGCTCCCCCTCCTCCCCCTACTTATAGGCTCGGGCGGCGGAGCCTAGGAGGCGAGGCGTGGGGGAACGTGGGATTAACTGCGCCCACTCCCCCCACGTCCCGCGATTATGGCACCCTAAAGGCGTGCTGAAACTGCCGCGAGAAGACGAGCAGTCCACTTGGGCCACAGAGAATCCGCGTGTGGGCCTAGGCGTAGGCTTGGTAGGCCCTGGCCTGCGGCGATGTCCCGTCGCGCGCGTGGGCTGGCAGGCTTTTATGGCCATGTGGCGCGCAAGGTGATGTGCGGTCAACGCGCGGGCCGGCTCGCTTTCCCTCCTTCTAACCGCGGAGCTTCCCGAAGACGGCGCACCCATTCAAGGCCGGCTCCTAGCTGCCGGCTTCCCAGGATAGGAAGCTGATCGAGCTTCTCGACCTCCTTTCGACCTCGAAGCCCAATCAGCTTCGGGGACTACTGTCGGAGTAAATGACCATGGGTAGCCTAGCCGGCTCCCCCTGGGGCTTCTGAAAAAATTACATGCCAATCAAGTCATCCAACCTCCAGGACGCTGGGCCGCCTTCCCCCGGCCGGCTGTCATTTAGGCCGGCTGTCAGGAGGCGGCCTGGCCCCAAGATCCATAGAAGAAAGCCACGAGAGGGCCGGCTTCCAAGGAGCCGGCTACCAGAGGGCCGAATCCATGCAGCCGGCCACGAGAAGGCCGACTCCAAGGAGCCGGCCACCCCGCAGGCGGCCAAGGCCGCACCCTCAGAATCTGCTCCCACATAACGGTGATGAGACGGGGTGTGGCTACCGTGAAGCCTGTCACCGCCGCATCCTGGAGCGCGCGTGGCTATAGTGCGCCGTACGGGGCAGCCACCACCCGTCCGGCGCGGCACTGTTGCCATGTCGACTGTGACGTCACCCACGACAGGCTGTCTGTACTACCCGCAGGCGGCGGGCCCCTCCGATCAGAGAGATGCCCGGAGGCGGTTCGGCCTCCCCCGGTCGGCCAGAGACATGGCCGGCTTCCCATAGCCGGCTTGTTCCCCCCCCCCTCGAAGGAAGCGCCTCATTAAGGAAACAAGACGAAGTGAGGCTACAGTGATCGCCACCAAGGCGGCGGCACTGTAGCCATGCTTACCCCGACAAAGCCCTCGTCATCAGGATTCAGGCAACAATAACCAGCCCCCGACAAGGCCCTCAACGGTGGGGCCAGCTTGTCGACCAGGAAGCCGGCAGCCGGCGGGACCCACCAAGTCGGCGGGCCCTAGCGGCCGGCGGAGAAGCCGGCGGACAAAGACGATGACGGCCAGGGCCCATGCCTAGCCGGATTAACATTGTACCCCTGGGGGGGTAGGCCTATATAAACCCCCTAGGGCGCCCATGCAAATGGTTGGACTCTGATAGTTTTAGACACCACGTAGAGGGAAGAGGAGAGCTAGTCGTGCCCTTCTTCTTCCTCATCCCAAACAGCTCAAGGAGCCTCTTGTAGCAACTTGTTCATCTAGCGATCATGCGGAGACCCCGTAGAGCAGCAGTAGGGGTGTTATTTCCACGGAGAGCCCCGAAGCTGGGTAAGATTCGTCGGCGTTCATGTCTTTGCCTCATCCCGTTTCCAGGCACCGGCGACGTCTTATTGGCTCCCACTATGATTAGCCACCCGTTGGCATATGTCGCACCTACCACCCGACAAAATTCTTTTAGTTAATTCCTTGCAAATCCTTGTGAGATCTTACCTGTCTAGTGAGCTGAGGTGACAAGTGCTTTCTCTGTGATGAACTCGGTCTCACCAATTTGATGCCCTCGTTCCGTCCGAATCCCTTCGGTACAACCAAAGCATACAACTCGGTGCCACCGATTTCACAAAAGGAAAAACATTTTGCCATTTATTCCTGCACTGCTCTTGATCCAGCTCCACTCGATGAATCTTTTCCTCTACAAGCATCACATTTATATTAGTGCCTTGTGCTGTGACTCAAGGACCAAACCCATTCACGGCAAATTCCAGAAGGTCCTTCTTGGAAATTGATGTCAAAGGGGGAGAAAGAGATCACATAAAAGCTTAATCACTTCAGCAAGGGGAGAGAGATATCTCTAGGGGGAGAGAATACTCAAGGAGAGAGTAATCTTCAAGGATCCCAGATGCTTGGTGTTCAAGAAGAGAGATGCCACATGTCTTCTTGAGGGGAAAGACATGTTCATATGTGCCTATTTGCATTAGCTCTTTTCATTTGCTTCTTTGAGCTCTGATTTTTCATGATTTTGCATTTTGCTTTGATTTTCTGTTCCCTATCTTCTCCCAGTATCCCATGCTAGATTCAGGGGAAGCAAGACATCTAAGGGAAAGAAATTGTTTAAATTCCTTGCACATCTTTACCTTTGGGGACATCTCTATATCTATTGTGCTACTTAGTACTCACTCTCTACATGTCATCCCAGTCTTGGTACTCTTGTGGTTTCTTTTGTTTGCTAGCAAGTGTATTTGTGTTATCTAACCTTATTTTCACAGAATCATTCCATCCTAAGCCAACTAAAGACCACAAGGTAAGTATATGCATCACAATCATGTGTATGAGGAATTCTTGATGTTGTACATACTGTTTGCAAGAAGGACTCATGAGCATGAAGGTACATTTTCCCACATTCACATCATTTGCTCTGATGCATATAGCCAAGATACATGTAACACATTGCTTACTCTGTCATGTTTATGCATTCACATGCTTCTATATTCCATATTCACATGATTGCATACATGTAGGGGGAGCCTACGTTTGTTACATGTCTTTCCAAAGCTTTAGTTGTTATTCTCTATATCTTTATCTAAAGCTTTGATGTATGTTGTCATCAATTACCAAAAAGGTGGAGATTGAAAGCACAAGTGCTCCCTGGGTGATTTTGGTAATTAATGTCAACATATCTCTTGTTGGACTAACACTTCTACCTAGTATGTTTCAGACAAGTTCAACAATGGAGTGGCATGGACTAGAGGATGTGGAAACCCTTCAAGATGCTAAGGACAAAGGATTGGCTCAAGCTTCAAGCACAAGACTACATTTTATATTTTAGTGATCCAAGATCACATTGAGTCTATAGGAAAAGCCAATACTATCAAGAGGGGATGAGGTGTTGTTTAATAGCTTGCTTGCTCAAAGTGCTTAATGATATGCTCCAAAGCCCTCAACTACCTTTTCTCACATCCACACATATGACCTAAGCCAAAAGTTTAACTCGGCCCTACCAATTCTTTCTATCCGGCGCCACCGAGTTCAGATGTCATAGCCACTGCCACAAACCCTAGGCAAATTGGTCTCAGCGATAGGGATCTCGGTCTCACCGAGATGGGATTGTAATCTCTCTGTGTATGTCCATTACCAAAATTGGTCTCACCGAGTTTGAGCAATCGGTATTACCGAGATTACAATGCAAACTCTCTGGTTAGCTTATTACCAAAATCGATCCCACCGAGTTTGTGTAATCGGTCAAACCGAGTTTGCCTGACCAACTCTCTGGTTAGCTTATTACCAAAATCGGTCCCACCAGTTTGTGTAATCGGTCTCACCGAGATTACGTTATGCCCTAACCCTAACCATATCGGTCCTACCGAGTTGCATGTCGGTCCCACCGAAAATCCTAACGGTTACTAGATTTGCTGAATCGGTCTGACCGAGTTTCTCAATATGGTCCCACCGAGTTTGGTAAGTTGTGTGTAACGGTTAGATTTTGTGTGGAGGCTATATATACCCCTCCACCTCCTCTTCATTCATGGAGAGAGCCATCAGAATGAACCTACACTTCCAGCATCCATTTGCTGAAAGAGAACCACCTACTCATGTGTTGAGGCCAAGATATTCCATTCCTACCATATGAATCTTGATCTCTAGCCTTCCCCAAGTTGCTTTCCACTCAAATCTTCTTTCCACCAAATCCAAATCCTGTGAGAGAGAGTTGAGTGTTGGAGAGACTATCCTTTGAAGCACAAGAGCAAGGAGTTCATCATCAACACACCATTTGTTACTTCTTGGAGAGTGGTGTCTCCTAGATTGGCTAGGTGTCAATTGGGAGCCTCCGGCAAGATTGTGGAGTTGAACCAAGGAGTTTGCAAGGGCAAGGAGATCGCCTACTTCGTGAAGATATACCTCTAGTGAGGCAAGTCCTTCGTGGGCGACAGACATGGTGGGATAGACAAGGTTGCTTCTTCATGGACCCTTCGTGGGTGGAGCCCTCCGTGGACTCGCGCAACCGTTGCACTTTGTGGGTTGAAGTCTCCATCAACGTGGATGTATGATTTCACCACCTATCGGAACCACGACAAAAACATCCGTGTCTCCTATTGCGTTTGAATTCTCCAATCCCATCCCTTTACATTCTTGCAAGTTGCATGCTTTACTTTCCGCTGCTCATATAATCTTTGCATGCTTGCTTGTTATGTGTTGCGATTGTTAAACTTGTGCCTAAACTCCACTTGAACTTAAAGAAGTTAAAAACTGCAACTTTTGGTACTTAGTGTCTAATCACCCCCCCCTCTAGACACCTCTTCTCGATCCTTTCATCAGGTCTAATATCTCGTCCACAATATGGACACACAGATGCACCACCACGTCAAAGAATGCAGGCGGGAAGTACATCTCAAGCTCATTCAGTATCACAACAATCTCTTCCTGTAGCCTTCGGAGCTGCTTCACACTGATCGACTTTTGAGAGATGACGTCGAAAAAGTTGCAGAGACCAATAAGCGTGTCACGGACATGCTTGTCCATTATCCCTCTAAGGGCAACAGGTAGTATCTACCTCATCATCACATGACAGTCATGGGACTCCATCCCGCTGAACCTTTTCTTTCCCGTGTCTAGATATCTGCTTATCTTTCCATAGTAACCGGAAGTAACTTTGACTCCGGTAAGGCACTTAAAGAATTGATCGATCTAAGCCTGACTTAAGGTGAAGCAAGAAGGGGGGGAAATAATCCTCTTTCTTTATTTTCTTTCCCTTCTTCTCCCGCGCCTCTGTCTCCATCTCTGTCTCGTCTGACTTTTTACGGGGCGACATGTGCAGATCTTCCCTGATATTCAAATCTTGCAAGTCTTTTCTTGCCTTCGGCCCATCCTTGGTCTTATCCGGCATGTTCATCAGTGTCGTGAGCAAGCTCTCAAGGACATTCTTACAGATATGCATTTGATCAAGGCAATGAGGTGTATTGAGTTTGTGCCATTACTCCAAGTCCCAGAACACAGACCTCATCTTCCATACCTTCAGCAGCGGCTCCGGCGCCTTTTTCATCGTCTTTCCTGGGACAGGGCACTCCTTCCAGTTTTTCAACAGCTCATCGATTTTGGCACCGCTCTGCTTACGTGGAGGTCCTGGATGCTCAGCGTGACCATTGAATAGATCTCCACGGTTTCTCTACGGGTCGTCCTGTTCGAGCCATCTTCGATGCCCCATGTACACGATTTTCCCGGACCCGCCATCTTTCCTTGACGTTAGCTGCTGAGACGTTGTATCATCCATGCACCGCGTGCATCCGCAGTATCCATGGCACACCTAGCCTGCGACGTATCTATAACCGAGATAGTCGTGCACCGTCGTGATCAGCGCGGCTCTCATGTAGAAATACTCGCCTTTGCTGGTGTCCCATGTCTTGGCCGGTGTTTTCCATAACGTGTCTAACTCCTCTTTAAGTAGACCTAGATACAAATTAATATTATTTCCTGGTTGTTTCGGCCCTTGAATCAGCATGCTCATGTGAATGTACTTCGACTTCATGCACAACCAGGGGGGAGATTGTACATCCATACAAACACGGGCCATGTGCTATGGTTGATTTTCTGGTTGCCAAACGGATTCATGCCATCGGTACACGCGCCGAGCACGATGTTCCTGGCATCACATTCGAAATACCGATAGAAGCTGTTCAACGCTCTCCACTGGCTTCCATCCTTGACGTGTCTCAGCTTCGGATCATCTCCATCGTCAGGATTCTTCCTCTCCGCGTGCCAGCGCATTAGCTTTGCTTCCTTGGGATCTACAAAATACCGCTGGAGACGGGGAGTGATCGGTAAGTACCATACAACTTTCTGGGGACATTTCTTCCCGGCCTTCTTGTATCGAGAAGCATTGCACACTGGACAGCTTGTTTTTTTTCCGCGTGCTCCTTCCGATAAATTATGCAATCGTTGATGCATGCATGGTATCTAACATGCGGCAGATCAAGAGGGCACACGATCTTCTTGGCCTCATCAAGACTAGTAGGACATAGATTCCCCGCGGGAAGAACATCCTTT
This sequence comes from Aegilops bicornis, assembly GCA_021605145.1. Lineage (NCBI taxonomy): Eukaryota > Viridiplantae > Streptophyta > Magnoliopsida > Poales > Poaceae > Aegilops > Aegilops bicornis. Next base: position 118,107,853 of record CM038675.1, on the reverse strand, counting down.
AGGTACTTGAGATGCTCATCGAGGCTAGTGTCGGTCCATTTGGTTTTAGCCTTCGTCTTCAGGAGTTGGAGCATGAAACTCAAGCGGGTCACCTCAGGATTGTAACCATCATACACTGGAGTGTTTGAGTCTACCACCAGTTGCTCCAACTTAGCCTCCTCTCAAGAAGCATCTCTCTCAGTAGTCGTCTCCTTGCGAAGCAGTGCTTGAACATGAGGGTCCCGCACGATTGAACTTAGTACCAAAAAACTCTGCTGCGTGGAGTCCATGTTCTCTCTGCCGCCATGTCCGGCCCCTTCTCCTCCGCCATGTCCGGCCCCTTCTCCGTCACCATGTCCGGCCTCTTCCCCGCCACCATTATCGATCATCTCTTTGTCTTTCCCCGTGTCGTCATTGCCTACCCCGTCGGCGTCCTCAACATTGGCATCCTCATCTTCAATTATCCACCGAGTATAGCCATACATGAAACTAGTCATGAGCAGGTGCGCTTAGACACGACCATCTTCATAGGGGTCGAGCCAAACTATTCCTTTGCATTTTTGACACGGACATAAAACCTCTGTCTGGTTATTTTCTTTCATGTCATGCACCGCTGACCGCAACCACCTGTCCACCATCGTTCCACTGACCATCATGAACGTCTGCACGGTAATAATAAAAAAATTGATTATAAAAATGCATGCATGCATCAAAGTCATACAAAAATTCGGCATGACCTTCCCTAAAAATAGGACATATAGATCTAGAGTTTGCCTGGAATTCGCCGAAACAGAAATAAATTGACATTTCGGCAAAACATAGGAAACTCAAAAGCACAATTTGGCGTCAACTCATGCGACACACACAATTTCCATCATATCACCCAATTATCATATCACACACACATACACATATTTCCATTTTGCAAAAGCATGAAATTTTAATCACCTCTATCTCGAGATCGAGCACACGGTGGAGATGATGATGTAGGGAGATCAAAAGTGCACAAAGCTCCACTACAAAAAAATACACTTCCGTGATGATACGTGTTTGTCACAATAGGTCGCGTTTTTTGTCATGGATGTACATCCATGACGATTTTATGACAGAATCAAGATAGTCATACTGTCTTTGTCGTAGAAGTGTTCCATGACATTACCAAAATTATCATCACGGAAGTGTCCACTTCCATGACGATAAATCGTGCGTCACAGAAGTGCTTTCGTCAAGGGTGACCGACACGTGTCATCCACCGTAACGGAACGCCGTGAAGCCCCGACCAATGGGGATTTTCCACGTGTAAAATCATCATTGGCTGGAGGAAACACGTGTCGGCTCATCGTTGGGACAGATGTCATCCACTCATTGGACGGAAGTCGCCTATGATACGTCGACACGTGGCACGGCCCAATAGAGGCCCATTCCTGTGAGAAGTCTGGCCCGTTTGACTTGGTCAAAAGGTAGCGGGCCGGCCCATGGAAAGCCTGTTAACGGCCTGTTCGCGTATAGCACATTTACAGCCCGCTAACCCAAGGCCCATTACGCCCTATCCAAATTAGGCCCAGTAGCGTCATCTGGGCCATCCAATATGATTCCAGCCCGTTTTCACTTCTGGCGCATGTATGGCCCATGACATCTTTCGGCCCATATGAGGCCCTATGTAACTCTTGGCCTATTAACGACCCGTGGTGAAACTGGCCCGTAATGAACAGTGTATCACTTTATACCCATTAAGGGCCCGTGGTGAAACTGGCCCGTAATGAACAGTGTATCACTTTATACCCATTAACGGCACATTATTCCGTTGGGCCGTTTCCAGCCCATGTTACCTTTCGGCCTTCTCAGAGCCCATTTATTCTTAGGCTCATTACCAGCATTCGTTTACTTACGGCCCGTTCATCGCCATTTTTACGCTTGTGGGCCAAATTCAGCTGTGGTTCTGATCGGCCCGTTTGTGGTCCGTTAATACATTGGGCCGTTTTCATAGCGTCATCAACGGCCTATTAACGATGGCCCGTTATGGTCGGCCCATGAACGGACGATTCCAACTCTAGCCCGTTTATGGCCATAATGCGGTCTGTTCGGCCCATGTTTGGCCAATCGATCATACGGCACGTATAAGGCCCATTGATGATACAGTAAATATTAGCCCATGGTTGTTGTGGCCTAGTTTTAAAAAATAGGTTATTGTAGCCACTAGCAAACCGCGGAAAAAGAACTGCAATGACTACAAGCAAACAAATAAACAAGACAACAAGGAAATAAATAAGCAAGCAACTAACGCTAGGCTATCACGACTATTACACATATTACATCCACTGGGCATCAAAGTTTGCCACCAGTGCAAATATAGGGAACAAAGCAGCATATCATATACACTGGTTGTCAAAGTTGGCGACCAGCGCAAATAAACACCGCAGCAAAACAAATCCAGATCTGAAACCACTTCAGAAGATCTCAAGAAACAATATCCTGGGTACCCATAATGCTAGCAAGATGCTTAGCAAGCTTATTAACTTTCTCTTGTTTGGCGCTTAAATCCTCCAATGCTTGCTGTTGCACCAGAAAATATGCATCTGAATTCTGCAGGGACTTCCTCGGTCCTTCAGCTTCCTGTCGCAGCACATCTGATCGATGTCTTTCAACTTGAAGTTGAGACTCAAGAAGACGAACTGATTTAGGCAGCGAGTTCGAAGAGCTTGTGCCAGCAGTAGTGGCCAGTAACTCGAACACTACATCAAGACAGGACTTTTGGGTTCCCTCACTGTCGTCAAGATATTTTTTATCAGCTTTCTTGGAGACCAACAGGGATGTCTCACTATCTTGAACCTTATCTGCATTACTTCCTTTACCATTGGATAACGCGGTACTGTTCTCCAATATTTTGTCCGCATTCTAAAAGAGAAACAAGCAGACACATCACATGTTTACCATGTTGTATATGAAACTCATTTTGGTAAATGAGTTCAGTAGTAAAGTGGACAGGATAACAACATGAAACAAACATATATCTATGTACCATGGTCACTTTATGGTCTATATCATTCTAGTTTTTGTTGCCAAATCAAGATAGAGACATAGTTCAAATAATATTTGTTCAAGACAAAGGAGAATAGACAGAACATAAGTGTGGGTAATCAGAGAGCAATAACAACACTTGTAATGTGCATGACATGAGAACATAACTGTTTATTCAATTGAAACTGAAATCAACATAGAGCAGGTTACAACAGCAAACTAGTTAAAGAAACAGGTTTAAAACATACCTGTTGCGCCATTGGAGTTTCAATTTCTCCCTTCAAATTTGAAAATAGTTGGTATGAGTAAATACAGTAATGCAAGAGCAAAGGAGTATGAACCATAGCTATAGAACCTGACCTGAGAACAAATCTTCTTCTCCTTTAAGCGTTGAGTTGGGATTCGGAGTGGTGGTCCTCGTGCTTTGGGCACTGCAGTTCCCTTACTAACTGCTCGTGTTTGGGTGCTCTGTGGTGGAGACGGTGCTGTGGGTTACTATCTGCCGGGGTTGGGGTTAGAAGGGGTGTAGCTGGTTCTCTGTCCAACTGGGTAGGGGTACAATCTGCGAGAGTCTGGGTTATGTGCGGTGGATCTGGTCCTTGGGAAAGTACAACCATGGTTCTATCTGCATCAACTGGTAGCCCTATCTTTTCTGAAGACCGTGTTGTTACTCCCTTAGATACTGCCATCACGCTCTCCAATTCAAATTGCTGATAAACAAGAAAAGTAATTGAAAGTATAGACATTGTATGATAGACAGGTGCAATGGATAGTGGGGAATAAAAGAGGGCATGAAATAACTCATATTTTTTTGTCTAACCAAACAGGTTATCATGATACAATTTCACATATATGATGGCTAACTAAACATGATAGCATGACACAATTTCACATTATGATGGCTAACTAAAAAAGATGGAAAGACATAGTTCAAAATATGAGACTATGTAAACAGGATGACATGACATAACTATATAATGTGTTTATTAAATAGGTTGGCATGCCATAATTCACATACATTCACGGATAGAATGCCATAATTCAAAATATGATGACTATAAACACTAAATAGTATGAGATGATATAACTATATGATGTCTTTATTAAATGGATTGCCATGACATAATTCAGATAGATGATGTGTATGTACTATGTAAACATGATGTCATGATATAATTCAAATATATGATTTATATAGTAAGCAAGTAAGGAGATGGCAATCCATATATGATGTAAAAACTAAGCGATGCAAGACAACATGCATTACATGGGTAATATAACCCTGCCAACTTTGAGCATAGACCTCAGGTGGGAAATAGGACTGGTCATCAGTCTCTGAATCCTCCTTTGAGGAGCTCTCTGTAACCAGCAAGATGTCTGCTTCAGCAGGTAGCACTGTCTGCTCTGAATACCTTCTTTTCACTCCAGATACTTCCATCACCGCTTTAAATGGCTGATGCACAGGAAGAGTAGTTGAATATACAAACGTTGTCGACAAATGGAACACGTAATACAAAAAAATGATAGCATGATATAATTCACATACATGATGATTGGCTAAACAGCATGACATTGCATAATTCACATATATAATGCCTTTGCAACAAGATAGCATTGTATAATTCACATATATAATGTCTTGCAACAAGATGGCAATGCATAATTCACATATATGGTAATTAGACACTAAACAGGTGGCATTCACACAAATCATGTCTAAACTAATCAAACGACATAGCAATGCGAGACACCATACACACAATATGAGCAACATAACACTACCAAGTTAGAGCATACACATCGGGGGGGGGGGGATAGGACTGGTCATCTGTCTCTGAATCCTCCTCTGAGGAGCTATCCGTAACCAGTGAGATATGCGCTTCGTCAGATAGCATAGTCTGCTCTGAAGACCTTGTTTTCACTCCAGAATTTGCCATCATCGTGTCAAATGGCTGATGCACACGAAGAGCAGTTGAATGTACTAACATTGTTGAGAAATGTAATATGTAACACAAAAAAAAGATGGCCTGATATAATTTACAAATAAGATGACTGGCTAAGCAGGATGGCATTGCAAAATTCACATATATGGTGCCTGGCTAAACAAGATGGCGTTGCATAATTCACATAAACGATGAATAAACTAAACAGATGGCATTTGCACAAAGGATGTCTAAACTAAGCAGATGACATATTTGATGTATAAAGTAAGCAATACAAGACACCATATGCATGATATAACCAACATCAGCATGCCAAGTTAGAGCGAAGACCTCAGGGGGTAAATAGGAGTTGTCTTCTCCTACGAATCCCCTCGAATAGATATCTTCCTCTCGATTATAATCCGAAATGCGTGGAGGGGGGGGGGGTTTCCTTTGCGCCTACCATGGAGCGACGTCTGCATGAAATTTTATTGCCACGCAAGGCTCGTCTCTTTTGCTCTAGATGTTCAGTTCCATTGTTTACAATAATTGTCATGCATAGGAATAAAACATAGTGAGATTATGTAAGGAGTGCATGCAGAAATCCAGAGTGATGGTAGCAACCTGTGGATAGACCAAAAACCAATAGTAGCAGGCAGATAATGGCTTGAGTTAAAAAATACAGATAATGGCTTCTTTACTGTTTGTTTCCCACCGAACATGAAACTCATAGTAGACACCGGAGATTAACCAGATACTAGATAGATACTATTGATAGCGGCCCCGATATGTACCCCACAACCATTTAAAAACTCAAGTTTGACCATTAGTTTGGAGCTGACTCAGATCTAATCGGTGAACAGGACAATAAAGTAGCATGTAATATTAAGCGATGCATAACGTAAGCAGACACAAAAGAGTGCGATCTCTCTTGCGGACCCGTGTAGTCCTCGAGGTCATCTGCTCGGTTGATGATGGTAATGCAGTTTTCATGGCTGCCAGCGGCGGGGAAGAAGATTTGAGGCGGGGAAAGACAGTATGGAGGCCGGATCCCTGCTGTGCTGGACCCTTCTGTCGTTGGAGCAGCTGAGCTGGGGTGGACAACGACGCGGTAGGAGCGGGATAAACAACGTAAGGTTTTCTTTGACAACTATCTGTAAGAGAAGTAATTATTTAAGTGCTCGTTTGAATTGGAGGATTCCAACAATGCAGGGATAGGAAATAGATAGGAATAGGATAGGAATGCACGTGCAAAACAGAGAATTAAAAAACACAGGATTTCTGCCAATCTGGGTGTTTGATTCACAACAATTGGAATATCACAGGATGCAAAGAAGCAAGGTGAGATTAAGTCAAACCACAAGAAAATGTACGGTTATAATGCTATTATGCTACTATCTCTTAGTCTTGTGCTTCATGAATAGGAATTTGAAAAGGAGGACAAGCGAAAATTAAAATTCCTATGTTTTTTCTTTGAAGGAGACACTAAAGGAACAAATCTGTGTGCTCTGTGGACAATATAGATAACATGTAGAGTAAAAAAGAGATGCAACAAGTGTACAACCTCTTTGGCGAAGCCATGTCGATCTCAGTGTGATTGGGTTGGCCGGTGAGGATGCTCCGACTGACTTTGCTGTCGGAGGAGGGGAAGAAGATCTTAGGCGTCTGGAGATGGAGACCGAGGTACTTCTCCGCTGTGATGGAGGGTTTCGTCGTTGGAGCACCTCCGGTGAGTTGTACGACGCCGAGGCTGAAGCAGGACAAGAGAGACAACGAACAACGTTAACCTGAGTGGAATTCTAATAGCATCTCCAATACATGACGTAAAATACATAACCACAAAGTGCTAGATGTAAAATACATCAGCCGCTCATCTCTGAACTTAACTGTCGAAACTGAACTTAACTGCCGAAACTGAATTTTGCTGTCGAAACTGAATGCACTAGCAAGGTGAGGCTACACGTCGGCCGACTGACTTTTTCATCTTTGGTTAGTCGATTTTGCAGCCGTTGGATACGAAAGCAAGGGCCTGCGGTTCATCTTCAACCTCCACCCCCTGAGCCACCAGCCACCACCGGGCAAACAGCAGCCCCCGCCGCCCATGCGTGCGCCGCCCGCCCTCCCGAGAACACCCCCCCCCGCCGGTCCGCCGCCGCCCCGGCCATCCCTCTAGGCCCCCCCCTGCCGAGCTTTTTCACCAGCGATCTCCACGCCACCGCCCCGCCCACGCCCCGCAACCGCCGGCGACCACCGCCCCCATCCGGAACCCGAAGATAGATAGGGGGGTACCTCACCGGTGAGCCCCCCACCCCACTGCGGCTAGTTCTTCCTTCACCCTGGCGAGCCCCCCCCCCCCAACCCCCTGAAAATCGGAGCAGCATCGCAAGCAAGAGCAAGAGCGAGAGCAGCAGTGCGAGTAAGAGCAATAGTAAGAGCAGACCAGGCAGGGACCGAGCAAGCGAGCAGCAGCGCTAGCAAGGGCTAAAGCAGCAGCAGCTCCTACTGATGTGGACGTCACCGCCGAGGGAGCGACGCCATGGAGGAAGTGGCCGGCGACGCCACCGTGGATGGAGCCGCGCCGTGTCGGCTCTGGACCAAGCGCCGGCAGCACTGTGAGATCAAATCAAGAAGAAAATGCGGCGATTGAGGGAGTCCTGGATTAGGGGGTATCCGGACAGCTGGACTCTATACTTCGTCCGGACTATTAGAGCGTGAAGATACAAGACTCAAGACTATGTCCCGTGTCCGGATGGGACTCTCCTTTGCGTGAAAGAAAAGCTTGGCCATCCGGATATTATATTTCCTTCCTTGTAACCGACTCCATGTAAACCCTAGCCCTCTCCGGTGTCTATATAAACCAGAGAGGTTGGTCCTTAGAAGGACGATCACAATCATAATCATCATAGGCTAGCTTCTAGGGTTTAGCCTCCACGATCTCATTGTAGATCTACTCATGTACTACTCATATCATCAATATCCATCAAGCAGGAAGTAGGGTTTTACCTCCATTGAGAGGGCCCGAACCTGGGTAAACATTGTGTCCCTTGCCTCCTGTTACCATCAGCCTAAGACGCACAGATCGGGACCCCCTACATGAGATCCGCCGGTTTTGACACCGACATTGGTGCTTCCATTGAGAGTTCCTCTTTGTCGCCGCTGCAATGCTCGATGGCCCATCTCGTTGTCAAGGATAACATCACCTCGGGGGGAGAGCTGGCTGTAGGCCAAACTCTCCGACTTGGCGGCTTCATTATGGCCGCCCCATCGGTTGTCATGCCGACGACGACCTCTCGGGTCATCACACTTAGCCTCCACGTCAATTTGGAACTCGCCTAACAGATGGATCAGATCGAGCTCTCCACCCTTAATAAGCTCTTGGATCGCATCGCTGCTTCGGGAGTCGCCACAGACTATGACCGGATTGGGCTTAAACCCGACCAAAGGGACATTAAATCCCCGCCGGCCACCCACGAGATAGCGGTAGTTGAGGAGCCACATACGGATTACCCCTCTATCTTGAGGACGAGTTATGTCCGGATCACCGAGCTCCCGGAGCCGGACACCCGCTCAAGGAAGACATGACCCAGACAACGGACTTAGAATCGGGTATTGGGCCGAAGAAATTGGGCAGCATTCCCGATCCTGAGCTGTTAAGCCCGGAAGCTTCCCTGCCCCAGGGCGTTAGATTGGATCAGAATCCAGATTCAGCTACACCCACCCACCCATACTTAAACCCTCTCTCCCATATCAGACAAGAGCCCCAAGAGACAGTACATCGCTACTGGGCCAGATTCCTCCTTGTGCTAAACAAGGTCAAGGACTGTCGTGAGGAGGACGCAGTCTCACTTTTCTGCAAAAATTGCACGAACAAAGGAATCCTTAATGCTATAAGTCGCCGTCACATAGCACACTTCACGGACATGGCAACCATAATACAGAAGTACTGTGCGATGGAAAGCGCCTGGAAAACCCAAACAGAATTTTGGGATAATCCGGCTCTCACTAAAACCTTTGCCCGAGCTAAACGGACGAACTCTCGAAAGTCGGCCGATCCAACTCCCAAGAAACCAAAGCCCACCCCAAGGCGTGGAACCGTATTGGTAGAATGGCTCAACGGGCCATGTAAACTCCACAGCACGCCGAACACTACACCAACACATAGCCTTAGAGCATGTTGGATACTCTGGCAGGTAGCAAAAAGTGGCGAGGATCTTCTTGTAAACCATAATGCAGAACAATGTCCCGCCAAAGAAAACAATACGGTACTAAAAGACTTCGATACTTTTGCCTCAAACAACAGGCGCAAGCGAGCTCATCGAAGCTCTGCTGAAATCTGCCATGTGGCAAAAATAAATCTGTGGAACGACACTGCTATAACTTTCAATGCCAGTGATGAACCTCAATTCCAGACCGTACGGGCACCAGCCGCTTTGGTCCTTAGCCCAATCGTAGACGGCTTTCGGCTCACTAAAGTACTCATGGATGGCGGAAGCGGATTAAACTTGATCTACGAAGAAACACTCAGCAAGATGGAAATTGATAAGAGCCGCATTGAGCAAAGCGGCACAACCTTCAGGGGAATCATCCCTAGTCGGGAAGCACGATGTGCGGGAAAAATCACACTCGATGTGGTATTCGGCACTCCGGAGAACTACAAGTCCAAAGAAATCACATTCCAAGTGGCTCCTTTTAGCAGCGGATACCACGCCCTTCTAGGGCGGGACGCGTTTACAAGCTTTCAAGCTATACCCCATTACGGGTACATGAAGCTTAAAATGCCCGAATCCAACGGAATCATCGCTCTAGCCAGTGATCCAGATGTCGCCCTTCGTGCCAAAAAGAAAACCGCAGCACTAGCCCTGGAAGCCTTATCAGAAGCCCTAGCAGCCGAAGAACTAACAATGCTGCGTGCCACCATGGACAGGGACGACGTGATACTCGACAAGCGACCCAAGTCCACCTCATTCAAACCCGCAGACGAAATAGTCAAATTCCAGGTCCATCCAACGGACCCCATGAAGACAGCTTCCATCGGGACACAGTTAAACCCCACAATGGACGCCGCACTGCGAGACTTCCTGCGCGAGAATTGGGACATTTTCGCCTGGCACCCTTCGGACATGCCAGGCATCCCACGCAAACTGGCCAAACCCAGCCTCAATATACTAAATGGATACAAGCCTGTCAAGCAGACTCTAAGGCGCTTTTCAGAGCCCAAACGGCAAGCCATGGGGGAAGAGCTAGCCAAACTACTTGAGGCCGGATTCATCAAAGATATCAAGCATCCGAATTGGCTGGCAAATCTGGTATGGTACCAAAGAAGGACAAATCCTGGCGCCTATGCGTCGACTTCAAAGACCTCAATAAGGCTTGCCCCAAAGGTCCCTTCCCCCTCCCTCACATCGATCAAATCATCGACGCCACCGCAGGACACGACTCACTGTGTTTCCTCGACGCATACTCTGGATAGCATCAAATAAAGATGGCAGAGTCCGACCAAGCTGTAACAGCTTTCATAACGCCATACAGTCCTTTTTACTTCAACACTATGCCTTTCAGGCTTAAAATGCGGGCGCAACCTATCAGCGCATGATTCAGACATGCCTGGAAAAGCAAATCGGCAAGACAGTGGAGGCGTATGTGGATGACATGGTCGTAAAAACAAGACACATCGAAACCATAATAGACGAATTGAGGCTTACATTCGACAACCTCTGAACATATGACATCAAGCTAAACCCAGAAAAATGTGTTTTCGGCGTACCCTCTGGGAAACTGCTCGGCTTCATTGTTTCCAATAGAGGAATTGAGGCTAATCCAGCAAAGATCAGAGCCCTGTCGCAGTTGGCTATTCCAACAGACCTCAAGCATATCCAGAAATTAGCTGGATGCGTGGCTGCCTTAAGCCGCTTTATATCCCGATTAGGAGAAAATGTATTACCCCTTTACCACCTTCTTCGGTGCACCAAACACTTTGTGTGGACGGATGCAGCCGCGGCCGGAATGGACGAAATAAAAACCTTATTGGCCAGTAATCCAGTCCTAACAGCGCCATATATTGGCGAACCCATGCTACTGTATATAGCTGCAACACATCAAGTTGTAAGCGCAGTGCTCTTCGTCGAACGAGAGGCTAACGGATACAAATTCCCGCTCCAGAAGCCGGTATATTACGTATCCACGGTCCTCACCCCATGCAAATTCCGATACCCACACTATCAAAAAATAGCATAAGCGGTCTTCATGGCATCCCGGAAGCTATGCACTACTTTCAAGAGTGTTCGATCACGGTGGCCTCCGAAGTACCACTCAACGACATACTAACTAACCGCGACGCTACGGGCTGGATTGCTAATTGGGCCACCGAACTCCTTCCGTTCGACATAACATACAAGCCACGGCGGGCCATCAAGTCGCAAGTACTGGCTGATGTTGTCGCCGAATGGATAGAAGCCGAACTCCCTAAAGAGTACGGCGCGTACACTAACTGGATCATGCACTTTGATGGCTCTAAAATGCTGGCCGGATTGGGCGCAGGTGTAGTCCTGACGTCTCCCACCGGAGACACGGTCTAGTACGTAGTCCAAATATTATACACAGACTCCAACAATGCAGCCGAATACGAGGCTCTGTTGCACGGTCTTCGGATGGCAGTCTCTATGGGTATTCAACGCTTAGAAGTGCGCGGGGATTCAAACCTTGCAATATCACAAATAAACGGAGACTTTGATGCCAAGGATCCGAAAATGGCGGCCTACCGTAATGCTGTCCTCAAAATGTCAGCTCGGTTTGAGGGGCTCGAATTCCACCATGTGGTTTGAGAAAACAATCAAGCGGCGGATATTCTCGCCCGCATCGGCGCTAAACGCGACCTTGTCCCACCTAACATATTCCTGGAGGCTGTTCAAGCCATCCGTGGCATGGGAAGGGGAGTCCGGTAACACTAGCAGATCCGAATACACCCCCAGATTCCGAACCATCAGACATAATCGAAGGCTCCACCACCGAAATAATATCTTCGGCCCATGAAATCATGGCTGTAATCGCCTCATGGACCGAGCCTCTCTTGGCCTACCTAAATAGGCAGGAGCTCCCCGAAGACCAAAATGAAGCACGTTGCATCGTGCGGCGCTCTAAATCTTACAAAGTCCATGAAGGGGAACTCTATAAGAAAAGCGTGACCGGAGTGCTCCAAAGGTGCATCTCTGAAGAGGAAGGGCGGCAGCTCTTGGCTGAAATCCATGCCGGACTGGGCGGGCACCATGCCGCGGCTTGAGCACTAGTCAGCAAGGCCTTCCGTACAGGCTTCTATTGGCAGACAGCCCGAGCAGACGCACATGACCTTGTCCAACACTGCGTCAGTTGCCAGCTCTTTGCCAATCAGAGTCATATGCCCCCTACCTCTCTCCAAACAATCCCCATAACTTGGCCCATCGCGGTTTGGGGGCTGGATATGGTCGGACCTCTTAAAGGGGGAAGCCATAAGAAAAAATACTTATTGGTCATGTGGACAAGTTCACCAAATGAATAGAAGCTAAACCAGTCAAAACGGCCGAATCCAGACCAGTGATAGACTTCATATCCGGGGTTGTACACCGATACGGCGTCCCCCACAGCATCCTCACTGATAACGGCTCAAATTTCACAGTTGATGAAGTGAAAACTTGGTGCGGCAAAATGGGCATTAAGCTCGACTACGCTTCTGTCTACCATCCTCAAACAAACGGCCAGGTCGAACATGCAAACGGTCTCATCATGAGCGGCATCAAACCCAGACTAGTGTGATCCTTGACAGAGTCGGACATGCGCTGGGTCGAAGAGCTCGACTCCGTACTCTGGGGGCTGCGGACCACGCTGAATCGCACCACCGGATATACACCATTTTTTATGGTGTACGGCGCGGAAGCAGTACTACCCTGCGACATAATACATGATTCACCTCGCGTATGTATGTATGAATAGAAGGAAGCCGAGTTAGATCGGCAGGATAACTTGGATGCCCTGGAGGAGCGAGACGTTGCAAAAGCCCGCTCCGCATTCTATAAGCAGCAGGCTCAATGGTACCAAAGCAGAGAAGTGCGGGACACAACTTATAATGTTGGCGAAGAAGAAGAAGGACAAGCTCAAACCTAAGTGGGAAGGTCCCTTCGTCATTGACAAAGTTCTCACCGGAGGAGCATACCGCTTACGTAATGCATCCGATAACAGGCTCAAGCCGAACCCATGGAACGCGGCCAGGCTCCATAGATTCTATGCCTAGCGCCAAACTCAGTGTTCGTCTCCTTACCCCCTCCTTTTTAATTATGCTCACTCCCTTTTCCTTTCTCGACCTTTTTTCCTCTTCGCACAAAGTATTTAATACAGTACGGACGCCCGGATCACTCCGGCCGCACTATGTGTGTAAGCAATACCTGGGGGCTTCCTATACGGAAGCTAAACATAATTACTTTAAATGGCTTTTTGCCCATCACATATGCGTTCTTCTTCCATATGTGCCTTTTCTTCACCATTATATGCATCAATATGACTTAAGATGTGGCCATGCTGGGTTGCCTGGCTCTTGTGTTTATGCCCTATGTTCCCGTTAATTCGGCTAGGGCATAAGGGGAGCACCTCTGTGTTTGTTACTGCCGGTTCAGCCGGATGTGTACCTCAGTCTGGGTGAAGCCGAAAGCTAGCGTTCTTAAGGGAATATTCAGTCGGTGAACAAAAGATGTTTTGCATTTATTACAACGCAAATCCCCAGAAGTTTTGTATCCTGCGTCTTTGTTCGCAGTCCGGACATGTGCATCGTCGCATGCGTACCCAGGTAAAGGAACCCCTAACGGAACTATTCTCCCTGGAAGATGTTTCTTACTACCCATGTAATATAACATAACTAGTTGGATACTTGTCTGTTCAAGCACTTATGACCCCTACGCCTGGTTTCCATGCATAGCCCGGTTTTGTATAATTGAGCGGGTATTCGGATACACCCCGGACTGTCGGATCCGGGGGCTGAAGCGAAAAGGTCCGTGTCGGTGTCAAAACCGGCGGATCTCGGGTAGGGGGTCCCGAACTGTGCGTCTAGGCGGATAGTTACAGGAGACAAGGGACACGATGTTTTTACCCAGGTTCGGGCCCTCTTGATGGAGGTAATACCCTACTCCTGCTTGATTAATATTGATGATATGGGTAGTACAAGAGTAGATCTACCACGAGATCGTAGAGGCTAAACCCTAGAAGCTAGCCTATGGTATGATTGTTGTTCGTCCCTACGGACTAAAACCCTCCGGTTTATATAGACACCGATAGGTTAGGGTTACCTGAGTCGGTTACAATGGTAGGAGATCTACATATCCGTATCGCCAAGCTTGCCTTCGACGCCAAGGAAAGTCCCATCCGGACACGGGACGAAGTCTTCAATCTTGTATCTTCATAGTCTTGGAGTCCGGCCAGAGATGATAGTTCGGCTATCCGGACACCCCCTAGTCCAGGACTCCCTCAGTAGCCCCTGAACCAGGCTTCAATGACGACGAGTCCGGCGCGCATATTGTCTTCAGCATTGCAAGGCGGGTTCCTCCTCCGAATTCTTCATAGAAGGTTTTGAACACCAGGATAGTGTCCGGCCCTGCAAAACAAGTTCCACATACTACCGTAGAGAGAATAACTTTTGCACAGATCTGCTGTCGTATTCCACGGCGTGACATCACACCACGGCCAGGCCTTTATATGAATCGTTTTTTACTGTCCCACCTCAGCGCGTTTAGCGAGGCAGTTTCCTTGACACGTCTTATCAAAGCGTAGATCGTGCCCCCTTATTCCGGGATTCTCATCAATACGGATGTGGGTAACCCTACCATGCCCGTTGGCACGCCTCCTCTATCGAAGGCGAGTCCCGATCGACCACGGGGCGGGCTCTTGGTATTCAACCTCTTGGGAAGGAACAATGTGAAGGTTAAGCTTACGTAATTCCTCGTGGAGAAGTGGTTGACTTTGTTGTAACATTAGATTGTTACAATAAGATTTGCGACTTAGTGCATCAGCCATGACATTGGCTTTGCCTGGGGTGTAAGATATTCCTAAGTCGTAATCTGTAATCAACTCGACCCAACGTCTTTGCATGAGATTCAAATCCGGTTGGGTGAAGATGTATTTCAGACTTTGGTGATCAGTGTAAATTTCGCAACGATTACCAAGAAGGTAATGTCGCCAGGTTTTGAGTGCATGGACCACTACCGCAAGCTCTAGATCATGTGTGGGATAGTTATCCTCATGTGGATGCAACTGTCGGGAAGCGTAGGCAATCACATGACGATCTTGCATGAGTATGCAACCTAGTCCTTGTCGCGAGGCGTCGCAATAGATAATAAAGTCCTTAGAAAAATCTGGTGGTACAAGTACGGGTGCAGATGTCAGGCGTCTTTTCATTTCCTGAAAGCTGAACTCGCCTTGTGGGGTCCACTCGAACTTTTTATCTTTCTTGAGGAGTTCGGTTAGAGGCTTAGCAACCTTGGAGAAATTCTCGATTTAAGCGGCGGCAATAGCTTGCTAAACTGAGGAAATTCCGAACTTGCTTGACCGATTCAGGTGGAGTCCAGTCAAGGACGGCTTGAACTCGCTCGGGATTGACAACAATGCCCTTACCAAAGATTACATGGCCTAAATAGGTCACTTCTGGCAACCAGAACTCACACTTAGAGAATTTGGCATAAAGGCGATGCTCTTGAAGTTTCATCAATACTAGCCTTAGATGTTCGGCATGTTCTTCCTCATTCTTGGAGTAGATGAGTATATCATCGAGGTATACCACAACGAATTTATCCAAATACTCCATGAAGATCGAGTTCATTAACCGAGAGAAGGTGGCTGGGGCATTGGTTAACCCGAAGGACATGACGGTGTACTCGTATTGGCCATAACGAGTAACAAAGGCCGTTTTAGGAATGTCCCCGTTCTTGATTTTGATTTGATGGTAGCCCAACCTCAAATCCATCTTGGAAAAGACTGAGGATCCAGCGAGTTGATCATACAGGTCGTTGATCCTGGGGAGCGGATACTTGTTCTTGATAGTGACCAAGTTGACAGGTCGGTAATCTACAACCATCCGATCCGTTCCATCCTTCTTCTTAACGAAGAGGACGGGGCAAGCCCATGGAGATGAACTAGGACGGATGAAACCCTTTTGCAAGTACTCATCGAGTTGTTTCTTAAGCTCGGCTAGTTCTAGGGGTGCCATCTTATAAGGTCTTCTAGAGATTGGGACGGTTCCTGGAACAAGATCTATCACGAACTCGACATCCCTGTCAGGTGGAACACCTGGCAGTTCTTCTGGAAAGACATCCGGAAAATCACGGACTATCAGAATACCTTCAAGGTCTGGAAGGGGGTTGGCATTTAAGGAGTAGAGTTGACGCTCAGACACTCGGGTTAAAACATTAACTGTCTTGCCTGAAGGATGGGTGAGTTGAACAGTTCTAGTAGAGCAATCAATCTTAGCGTAATGGGCTGACATCCAGTCCATACCCAAGATGATGTTTATGTCCAAGGACTTGAGAGCTATTAGTGATGCAAGGAAGACTAATCTGTCGACAAGGATTTCATTTCCATGGCTGATTTTAGAGGTTTGCCACTTAGATCCAGGAGTTTGAGTTACCATGGAGGTGTGCATGTCACAAAACGTGGTGTTGTGCAAACGAGCATAGCTCTCAGAAATAAATGAATGAGATACTCCAGTATTAAAAATAACAGTTGCCGGATGGCAATTATCAAGGAGCGTACCGAGAACGACGTTGGGATCCTCATGGGTTTCCTCAGCTGAAACTTAGTTGACGTGGCCACGAGAAGTGGCAGCTGGTTTGGCGTAGAGCACCTTCCCTGCTGGCTTACCACGGCCAATGACTTTCCGATCCGACCGGGTTGTTCTGAGGACACTCACGGATGTAGTGCCCCGTCTCTCCACACTTGAAACAGGTTATCACATTGGGACGTGGAGCAGCATTAGCAGCGGGGCCACCATAGGCCTTGGGCGGTGCAAACTGCTGGTTGGGGCGAGGCGCCTCAAAGGATGGCCTCAGAGTGAATCTGGGGGGCAGAGCGGTGCTTCGAATCCAGACCCGACGCTTCTGAGATCCAGAGCCGGATGACGAACCAAAGTCACGGGAGTGCTTGCGTGAAGCTTCAAAGTCAGACTGTCCAGTTTCAGCACTGATAGCCTTGTTGACTAGCTTCTGGAAGGAGGAGCACTCGTGCAGACGAAGATCACGGCGAAGCTCGGGGCTAAGTCCCTTGCGGAACCTTGCCTGCTTCTTGGCGTTGATAGAAACCTCTTCAGGAGCATAACGTGCTATATTTCCAAGCTCGCGACTGTATGCATCCATAGTCAGTCTACCCTGGGTGAAATTGCAGAATTCTTCCCTCTTGCGATCCATGAGACCTTCCGGGATGTGATGCTCACGGAAAGCCGCACTGAACTCAGCCCAGGTAGTGATTTGGCCAACCGGGCGCATAGCCACGAAATTCTCCCACCAAAGGCTAGCAGGGCCTTCGAGGTGGTAGGCAGCAAAGGTAACCTTATCGGCTTCAGCCACGTTGGCGTAAGCGTAGCTTGTGGGTGATGCTGCGAAGCCAGTCATCCGCATCGAGAGGCTCAACGGAATGTTTGAACTTCGATGGGTACAGCTTGACAAATTCATTGAGTGGCACCAGATCATTCCTTGGCTGGCGTGCGGTATTCTGCTCAATCCGCTCCAGCAAGCGATTGGTCTCACGCTTGTTGCATTCTGCCTCCATCATAACTTCGGCCAAAGAAGGCGGTTGAGGCAGATTTACACTCCTAGCTGCGTTGGCTTCTCCCTGCTCCGGAGCAGCAGGGTTGTTGCGGGTGTTGACCATCCTATGAAGCAAAACAATGGTTTAGACAAGGATGGCAAAATTTGGCAAGGAAGTGCGGAATGTAATGGATAATGCGGAATGCAGAGATGTTCATCCGTATGACATGGTAATATAGAAACTGCCATATATATACCAACGGTCATACACACCATTCATAGTTTAGTACAAGCCCGGCTAGAGTACAACTACGGTGAAAGGCGTTACATCTCATCGGAAGCATTCCAAACTCCTATACATTATTTTTCTACACTTCCGGAAGGATACACACTAGGTCATATTCCACAGGTCACGCAGGACGATGGAAATACAACTATTACAATACTAGGGATACTACTACTAACTCAGACAGCTCCGTAGTAGTCCTCATAGAAGTCACCTCCATAGCCTGGAAGCTCAACATGATTATCCGGAAACAGACGGTCCTGAGGGCTTGTGGACCATAGGGGCTAGGATGAGGTCTTGGACCAACAAACGGTGGCATGCGGGGACCACGGGGTGGGGTGATGCCTCCCACATCACGCCAATCCATCATGTCTGGCAGAGCAGATCTCACAGGATTCTGATCCCTCAGATCCATACATCCAGCTTGCACAGCCGGTGCAAACCGAGTCAAAGTGGCCCAATGATCGGCACGGGTGTTGAAAAGCTCCATTCTCAAGGCCTGATTCTCTCGGTCCTTTTCCTCGAGCATCTCAGCAGTGGTGCGGGTTAGTGAGTCCTCCTGACTGGAATCAGCATAGATGGCCTGAAGATACCCTTGCGCCCCTGGGAGCGAAGCTAGCATATAACGGAAGTCGATGTTCCGAAGTAGGCCAGTCCTGACTCACATGATGGTCATCATAGAGTATGCAACATCCTGCACAACCATCTCAATAGTGACCCCGAGTCCATAGGAGTGGTGAAGAGGCTCAGTCGATCCAGGATATGAAGGAAATATCCCGATGCAGAGGTATTGGCTTTGATTAAAGTCTCGGAATTGCTCTTCGACGGTGTATTCGGGATACCAACGGTAACCCGTCTCAATCATAACCCGGACTAACATAGCCATATGACCGGGCACATCGATGCACCTGGTTAGACGAACCAATTGGTTTTGAGCACGAGTGGCCATCTGAAAGCACAGCCACAAAGCAAAGACATTAGAATTTCTAGGGAAAATCGGACATCATAACATCTGTAAATGCTCAAGAACAGATTTGAGACATTCAAAATCAGATTGCAAAACAACTCAACAACATCATATCAAGGATCCGGTTCAACTGATAACATACTAAAAATAGTAGAAATTACTCTGAGGCTGTAACCAACAATCCTACAAGTTACTACGGATTAGTAACACGTGAACCTGATAGAGAAAAGAGAGCCTAGTCCTATACCCACGTAGAATGAGAAGAGGGTGACTTAGATCAGAGGGCATAAGGTAAAGGAGTAAAAAGAGCCTTACGTCCCTCCCACAATCAATTCCCCTACATATAACAAAAGCATTTCTAGACTCGACATCGACCAGTTTGGCTTAGCGAACCTACAGGCAGTCCGGCTCTAATGCCAACGCTGTCAGGACCCCGATTCCAAGTCACATTGACCTAGCCGGTAACACCTCATATCACTTTGCGGCCTCACGCACGGTATTCCCACGGGTGTCGCCTTACCATTGCCCGGGACCGTTTGCGCCTTTTGGCTCACGTATATGATAGTGTCGCTAGCATCCACATGACAGAGAACCCGGGCCGACATGGCTAGTCGTGAACCCAAAGCGGCGCTAACCCATGGGGACAGGCATACATGAATCACATCGAGCATGTCGGTCATCAACGTATGAATTCGGGCTGTAGCATTGGGCTAACAGGACTCCGGTATCCCAGGCTGTAGCAGGCTAGGCAGGACTCCGAATATCACCGCGTGACATTTCCTCGAAGGGACAGACATAGGAACGAAATGAAACACATGCCGACCAGTCAAGTGTCCAAAGCAGTAGTGCTAGGCTAGCGGGACTCCGGTGAACCGGGCTGTAGCGGACTACTATCGCTCAGGAAGCACGAGACTACATTTCCCCATATGAGAGGCTGCCAAGGATAAACAACTAGATTGTCGGATCCCACTCATACCAAGCATTTCAATCATACACACAATATGCCCGATATGAGGACATACAACATGGCATCACAACAAAACTCTACAACTCAAAGTACTTTATTTAAGAGGCTCCGAGGATCCATACATAACATATCCATACAGATAGGGGTCACATGACCCAACACTCAAGTCATACAAACATACAAGCACATGCGGAAGCAAACTAGTCTGAGTACAGACTCTAGAAAGAAAGAAAGCTTGATGAAGCCATTCTATCTACAATGGCCCTTCACAAGCCTTGGATCACCACCTGGGTGGCTAGTTCACTCGTCGGTGTCAAGGTCTACATAAAACCCATCGGAGGGGGCGGTGTTGTCGTATGAAAAGATTAATTAAGCAAACATGAGTACGGAGGTACTCAGCAAGACTTACAACAGAAACCTATTATACATGCACATTCTCAAGAAGGTAGTGGAGTTATTGCAGCAAGCCAGCTTTGACTCTTGGCTAAGCTATCCTACGTGACACCACTTGAAAAGCATTTGTTGCACACGAGTCCACTAATCACCGTCACAATACTCCACCGTGGATCCTCTCTCGTCAACCTACGAGAGGGCCATCCGCGGTACTGACACTTATCTTGAGGCTTTTACTAGTATCCATTTACTTGTCTATGAAATGTATAGGTGACCAAGTAGTCCTTTATCATGGACGGCAGCTATTCGAATAGTTTTATACCCTGCAGGGATGTACTTCTTCACACACGCTCTCACCACTTATCGCCGCTACACGACATGTACTCGGCAACCTTCAAGCGGAAGCCCAGCAAGGGTGTCGGCCACGACCTGACTAAACACACGAGTCCCTAGTCCAGGTTTATCGCCTATTCGGGTTCCATCCGCAGGGAGTCCGGCCGAGGTTTCCACTAACGACCCCGAATGATGTGTGCAGGGTTCCCGAGACACCAAACGGGCGAATCGGTACACCGTGCCATGTGCCTACCGCAACACAGCCCACCCCTAAGGTCAACGCTGCGTCGCCCAAAGATGCTACAAACACCGAAACTACTTGCAACTCTTGACCGAGGACAAGAGTGGTTAATAAGTCGAGAGGGTCAATTAAGGATCCCAATGCGTGGTAGTAGCTAAGTCTTAAATCACACACAGATCTCAGTTCTTAGGGACGGCTTCAGTGAAACAACCCACCATGTACTCCTACATGGCCTCTCATCGATACCTTTACCAAATCGTGTTCAACACTTTCACTCTCGAACCCGACACAACCTTTCACTCCAGTTCATCATCCCGATGAGCCAGACCTGAGACAACTCTAAGCATAGCAAGCATAGCATGGTAGGAATCACAAACATGGCTCAATCAACTCCTACACATACTAGTGGGTCTCATCTAGTTACTGTGGCAATGACAGGTCATGCAAAGGAAGTGGGTTCAACTACCGCAGCACACAACAGTTTGAATCGCGTTGTCTTAATGCAATAAACAAGAGCAGAAGCGAGAACATGGGTTTGTATCGTAATGATTAATCGGTTGCTTGCCTGATGTAGTGGTAGTAGGATACTGCCCTTCAGACGGATATTCAGGGTTATCCTCGGAGGCAGAACCTATCACACCGAACATAAACAACACATGACAATATGCAACAATATGATGCATGCTATGACATGGCAATATGAATGTGTGTTGGCCTAATGCAAGCTAAAACAGAAAGGGATGAACTCATTGGAATCAAAGATTCAAATGTTAGCTCATTTAACATAGCCATAAAGGTGCATTATCTTATTCTGATTAAACAGCAAGGTTAACTTGTTCTATCATGCATGAAACCATTACCAATGGATAGATTGAATTTTTATGATAAAAATTCATATATAAAACTTTGCATTTGGAGTTACAGATTAATTTCTATGATTTTTTGAAGTTTGCAACAATTTCTGGGATTTCCTGTGCACAAATAAATCCAGAGTGACGTAAGGGGTCAACGGGGGCGTCCAGGTCAACCTGACCAGTGGGTCCCGCATGTCAGTAGCTAATTAGACTAACTAATTTTGGTTAAACCTAAGCTAGGTTAATTAGCAGAGGGCCCCACCTACTCAACTGTGTCAGCGGGGTCAAACCCGCCGATCAACGGGTTAAAGCCTACCGGCGTTTAGCCACCGGCGAGGCCAGACGCGGCGGCGTGCTGCGGGTTTAGCCCACAGGGCTTCATTTGCTACGCGGAGAGCAGCTACGGGCAGCTGGTGCTCGCCCGCATCCAGCCGTGGTGATGGCTTGGCCGGGGAGTGGCCGGAGCATCGCCGGCGACGAGTTTGGCGGAGGCCGAAGCTCGGGCCAGCTCGTGCGCGTGGCTGCAGTGGCCTAGGCGGTGTGGCACTAGCACCTACAGACTCTACGCGGTGTGAGGAGTGTGACGGACACAAGCCCGTGACCAAATGGTCACCGGAGCAACGCCGGCGACGAGGTCAGGCGGCGGCGCGTTCGGGTACAAGAGGTGCGGCGTCTACGGTAAGCTAGGGGCGAAAAGGAAAACACGGGGAGGTTCAGCAGCTCACAGAGAAACCGCAGAGGTGGTCAGCGTGCTCGGGGAGGGCTCGGTGCGGTCGGAACGGCGACGGTGATCTGGGCGGCCCGAGGTTGAAGACGACGGCGGCGGGGATGATGAAGTTGCTCCGGCGTCGTGCGGCTTGGCTAGTCGACGTAGTCGACGACGGCGAACCGTTCGGACACGGTGAGAGGGCGCGGGGACGGCGTTGGACGCGGCTGTGGCGAGCGGTGGCGACGACGACGTCTCGGGCGACGTCGGGGAGGGCGAGAGGGAGGAGCCAGGGGGAGGAGCGGGTGTCTGCGGGGTCGGGGAGAGCGAGAGAGCTCGTCCCACGTCGGCAGCTGGACGAGGGGAGCGGCGAGGCGGCGGGCAGCTGCGTGGCATGCATGCTGTGCTCGCCGTCAAGAAGCTGCCTGCCTGCCTGGCCGAGCCAAGCAGCTCGCTGGCGCGGTGGCTGGGCTGGCCCGGCAGGTGGGCCGCTGGGTGGCGCCAGGTAAGAGTTTTTCGTTCTGTTTTCTTTTTTTATTTTCTGTAACTTTGTTGCATTTCTAAACATACCTAGGCAACTCCAAAAATCACCAAACTGCACCTGGTCCTTAGTTGGAATATATCCAACATGGAACATTTTAGTTTGGGATTATTTGAGCATTTGAAATATTTTATATAATTTAAATGCCCAAATTCAAATAGCTAGAGATTTAATCCAGTGACCTTAGAGTGACCTAGAAATCTGTGCATCACTTACGGCGGTGGGTTTAGGACAAAGGCAAAGGTGATGAACATTTTAGAAGGGCATTTCAGGTTCATTGAAAATATTTTTAGTAAACCCTAGTTGGATTCAAAGTTGTTCTGGGGGTTCTGTCTTCCCCATTTCAAATTTCTGATGAAAGATAAACATGATGCAACACTCTAATGCATGGACTAGCTAGGATGTGACACCTTGGCTTCAGCCCCCACGCACATAGTGCGGGGGTGTTTGCAAAGAAGGCGCTTTTTCACACTTAATCCAACGTCTTGGTCCTATTAAGGAGGTGATAGCGTAGCAAACTAGGCAACCGGACTATACTGCTTTATCACTTTCACTTAGCCATAGGAGTTCGAGGGTGGGGCTACTATATAGCCCCTGGGGGCACCGCACTCTCCCGAAGTCAGGGTGCGTATGTGCCTGACCGAAAAATGGTCCTTCGTTAATGCAGAGGAATTCTAAACATTCCGGTGAGTCATCGAGTGGTTGACCAGTCTCTCGCTATATCATGATAGTCAGTTTTCAGCTTTACATCTTTGGCGCCGCCCGGCGAATCGGGTACAATCGCAGTAGTTCTCCTGGTCCCACGTTAGCCGATAAAACGGAACGTAAGGCAGCAAAACACAGGAGCCGGGCAAACCCAACATTTGACCAAAGACATGATTCGGAGCTGATGCATATAAGGCCTAACTCGAGACGCCGAACACTCTCTAAGGTATTCGGTCTTTATAAAAACGGGCAAAATAATGCCCTAACCCCTGGTGTCCAGGTACGCGCAAAAATTCTGGTGTGGCCAATGCCAAAACGCCAGTCTCCTCCTCGGTTATAGTAAGAAACCGGGGGATGTATATCAACAAGAGACAGTAAAAAAGGTTTACGCAGGGTCTTAATCTGAAAAGAATCCTTGCAACGGGTCCCTACTGCACGTCTGCGCCTGTGTCTCCGTTGTGCCGTATCCTGAACGGGTGTAGCACGTTGTTCATCTGTAAAAGGGAGGAACTTTGTTGAAAAGAAAAAAAGGATCATGCGAAAAATGTACTTTATATTAAATAAATAGAGTATGATTCGAAAAAGTGAATAAAATTGAGCTTTATTGTCTCTTGTTGTACATGCGTGCATCCCCTTGTGCGGGGGTATGCCGCTAGTAGGCGCCGGACTCGTCTAGCCGTGTCCGGGGTTCGAATTACCTATTCAGGTGCTTTGGTAAGCGGAGCCGGATTGGTGTGGGGCTGTCAAGGCGGCCTCACACTCTTCCGTGCTCGAGTAACACTTAATACTCCCTTTTAATGAGATGATGCCGCGTGGACCGGGCATTTTAAGTGTAAGAGATGCATAATGCGGTATTACGTTAAAGCGGGCGAAAGCTTCACGCCCCAGTAGTGCTTGATAGCTACTTTCGAATGGGGCAATGTGGAAGGTTAACTTTTTGCGGCGGAAGTTGTCGGATGAGCCGAACATAACTTCTAGCTGTAGGGAGCCCGTACAATGGGCATATGGGCCGGGCATTACCCCCTTAAAGGAGGTGTTGCTATGGCGAATTTTTGTTGGGTCTATCCCCATCATGCGGATTGTGTCCTGATATATCAGGTTTATGTCACTGCCGCCATCCATGAGGACTTGTGTAAATTAGAATCCGTTGATTATAGGATCCAATATCAAGGTAGTCCATCCTGCGTTCCGGATACTTTCGGAGTAGTCCTGATGGTCGAAGGTGATTGGTTTTGACAACCATTGTTGGTACTCCGCTAGGGTAGTATGTGCGGCGCACATCTTAATGGGCGCCGCTCTATTTTTCCCTTTTATCACGTGAAGTGAGTTTACTGTTTTAACCTCTTGTGGGAAATTATTTTCTTTTCCGGTGCTCTGCTTGTGGGGTTCGTCATCGTCCTCGCTTGGTGTGTCGAGCCCCTTGTGTTCGGCATTGAGTCTGCCGGACTGCTTGAACACCCAACAATCTCGGTGGGTATGGTTTGCAAGCTTCCTGGGTGTACAATGGATTTGGCATATCTTGTCCAAGATTTTGTTTAAGTTGGATAGCTCATCGCTATTGTCCTTAAGGGGCAGTTTTTTATTGTTCTGCCGTGAGCTTTTGAATCCGGCGTTTACTGCCGCGCTCTTTGGACCGTTTCCCTTAATCCGCGCTGGTCCTTGTTGCGTCGTGGTTTCCCATTTCCATCCCTGACTTCGGATGTACTTGGGTCGCTGGTGCTGCATCTTGCTAGCCAGCTATCCTCTCCCGCGCAAAAGCGGGTCATGAAGCTTGTTAATGCGGCCATTGTTCTTGGCTTTTCTTGACCGAGGTGTCTGGCGAGCCATTCGTCTCGGACGTTGTGTTTGAAGGCTGCTAAGGCTTGGCGTCCGACAGTCGACTATTTGGTTTTTTAGTAAGGAACATGTTCGAATTTCCGGGCTGACTCTCCGGGCTGTTGAGTTATGTGACTTAGATCGTCTGCATCCGGAGGGCGGACATAGGTCCCCTGAAAATTTGCCCGAAACGCATCCTCGAGCTCTTCCCAGCTTCCAATGGTATTTTCGGGAAGGCTTTTGAGCCAATGCCGAGCTGGCCCTTTGAGTTTAAGGGGTAAGTATTTTATGGCGTGGAGATCATCTCCTCTAGCCATGTGTATGTGGAGGATATAGTCCTCAATCCAGACTCCAGGGTCTGTTGTTCCGTCGTATGCATCTATGTTTACGGGCTTGAATCCCGCTGGAAATTCATGATCCAGCACCTCATCGGTGAAGCATAGGGGGTGCGCGGCGCCCCTGTATTTGGGTGTGCCGTGATGTTCGGATATTTGACGTGTTGAATTGCTTTGAAGAGCTTGCTTTCTCGGCTCATAGATGGACCTAACTGGGCCATCCTTTTGATGTGAATCCTTATGCGGATAGCGTACCGGCTTGTGTGCGGTGCCATTTGCCGCTTTCTTTTTGCCGTGGGGTCGTCCATCCGACCGGGTGGCCTTCTTATTTTTTGATTGTGGGGGCTCTAAGGCCTCCTCATCAAATTCGGGCAGTATTTTTCTCTTTGGGTAGCTCTTTGTCCGGCGACTGTCGCTGTATTTGTCTGCGTTGTTTAATACTTTGCTCCATCTAATTCTGAGTGCATCTTCCGCTGTTTTGAGCTTCCGCTTCTGCTTTTTCAGGCTACGCGCCGTGGCGACGAGCCTTTTGTGGAGGTTCTTCTGCTCTAATATTTTGTCCGGCGTGAGGTCGTCCGGATCATTATCTTCGCCGGGACGGGTTGTTTATCCAAGTTGTCCTGTTCGGAAGGTTGCTCAATAGTATGTTAAATGCCCACCGGTTCGCCCTGCTCTATGGCTGGGTCTTTGTTGAGGCGGGACTTGGTGCGGCGTTTACGTGGCTGCTTTTGACTGCCGAGGGATTTATCCTTCAGAAGCGCCCCGTTGTTCCTCGTCGTCACTTCCTTTGGGTGTATCCACCATGTATACATCATGGGATGAGGTGGTTGTCCAGCATCCTATAGGTGCTGGTTCATGGTTGTCTCCTACATCGCCGTCCATACCGCCGATGTCTTGAGTCAAAATCGAGCACGTCGTGTAAGCTTTCGACAGTGGCTACAAAGTGGGTGGTGGGTGGGCGTTGAATTTCTCCGTCGTCCCCATCCCAACCTTCCTGACCGTAGTCCGGCCAGGGCTCTCTTGATAAAGAGAGAGACTTTAGCGAATTCAAGATGTCGCCAAAGGGCGAGTGCTGAAAGATGTCCGCGGAAGTGAACTCCATGACCGGCGCTCAATCGGATTCGATTGGCAGGGGCGTGGAGGGTTCGGAGTCCGGAGAGGAGTCCGGCACCTTGGAGTCACGGTCCTCGCAAAGGACAGGGATTGTGTTCGGCTCAATCGCCGTATAGATTTCAGCCCCCGAGGTGGTGTCCAACCAACCATCCTCGATCGGTGAGATCGGCTCCGAATCAATGTTCGGAGCGGATACTAGTGCGGCCTCCAGGACACTGTTCGGCGGCAGAGTTAGGTCATGCCCATCGAGATAGTGCGGCGCGCTTGGCTGCAGCTTGAATCCGTCGAAGATCAAATCTCCGCGTATGTCGGTCGTGTAGTTTAAACTCCCAAACCTGACCTGACGGCCAGGGGCGTAGCTTTTGATCTGCTCCAGATGGCCAAGCGAATTAGCCCATAGTGCAAAGCCGCCGAATACGAAGATCTGTCCGGGGAGAAAAGTCTCACCGTGGACTGCGTCGTTGTTGATGATCGAAGGAGCCATCGGGCCTATCGGTGACGACACAGAGGAACTCTCAATGAAAGCACCAATGTCGGTGTCAAAACCAGCGGATCTCGGGTAGGGGGTCCCGAACTGTGCGTCTAGGCGGATGGTAACAGGAGACAAGGGACACGATGTTTTTACCCAGGTTCGGGCCCTCTCGATGGAGGTAATACCCTACTCCTGCTTGATTATTATTGATGATATGGGTAGTACAAGAGTAGATCTACCACGAGATCAGAGAGGCTAAACCCTAGAAGCTTGCCAATGGTATGATTGTTGTTCGTTCTACGGACTAAAACCCTCCGGTTTATATAGACACCGGATAGGTTAGGGTTAGACAGAGTCGGTTATAATGGTAGGTGATCTACATATCCGTATCGCCAAGCTTGCCTTCCACGCCAAGGAAAGTCCCATCCGGACACGGGACGAAGTCTTCAATCTTGTATCTTCATAGTCTTGGAGTCTGGCCAGAGATGATAGTTCGGCTATCCGGACACCCCCTAGTCCAGGACTCCCTCAGTCCGCCATGGCAAATGATTTTAATCCGGCTAAGGACTACTTATGTCCATTGAATTACACAGTCACTTGGACTGACTATATTCCTCCTCTATACCATCCAACAGGTTATCTAGCTTACAATCCTGTTGGGAATACTTTCTGGCTAATGCTACCTGGTCATACACCAAACTCATGGGATTTTCTTGCCCATCTGGCCCCGCCGGTCCGACTTCGGCCATATGGTTCGTGTCAAGCTTGGTGTAGCGCGTCTTCACCATAGCCCAGGCTTCTCTTGCACCTTGTCGGCAGGATGACATCTTCCACAATCGGAAGCGCCGCCGTGCTCCTTGGAGCATATCCACACGCTCCCCCATACCCTTCGGCAAGCTTGATGGCCACAAGGCCTGTGCAATGCCCTGCATCACCTGCTGAGCTCGCTCGTGCAGTTGTGAGAGGTCTTGCAGCAAATCGCCTGCAGACGCGGGCATCTCTTCTTCAGGACGGCCCATCAACATACCTACAAATAAAAATTCTTTCAATATGCTTCCTCGCCGAGCGGTATTACAGTTCGTCTAGGCACTTACTATAAATGCCGCGACGAAGCCTTTTGTTCTCCTTCACAGAGTCCGCCAGCTGAGCGCGGACATCTTTTAATTCCACGTCCAGCCGGATATTTGCATCTTGAAGATTGTTCTTCTCCTGCCTAACTTGCGTAAGAACACGCTCGCCAGCCTTTAGCTGCCTTCGGAGATGCGAGTCGTCATCTCCTACAAACTCCGGATTCGCCCAGGGAATGTCAGCAGAATTTTCTGTTAGACTTATCATACGAGCCACTTACTAACTGGTACATCTCCGTACAAATGAGACAAATATTACCAGATGAGGCCTTCTGGGATCCCTCTTACTTGGCAACTGTGGCCCTCAGCTGGGTCTTGCACTCCTCCAGCTCCCGAGACAATTGCTCATTCTTATCTACAAGGTGATGTGCATAAATTGATCGTTAAAATAGTTGTTCCAACCGTTTCAAGTCTCAGGGGCTACTGCTATACATACTTATCAAATTTTCTTACCCGTATACCTTTGGTATACTGGTCCGTCACTCGGGCGAGCCCACCTTGAGCAGCTCGGATGTATGCGTCTCCTGAATTGAAAGCATTAAATGCCTCTTCGAAAGAGATGTTGTGGCGAAGTACGGCTCGTCGGTGCCGGTGATTCATGGTGCTCTCTACTTCAGAATTCGTGGCGGAGAGCATATCCGTGTCCTCTGTCGAAGGACAATGCGGCATCGGCCCCACGTCCGCCTCCTCTAACGAAGCCGGCTCTGGAATCCGGCTGGTGGAGGCGTGATTGGCAGGATCCCTGTATATAGTCCGGCTACTCCTCTTCCTGCCAGGACACGAAGGGCGCTGTCACATTTCAAATACAATAATCACATAACAGGTTTTTACCTTACCTCTATAGCGGCGTTTCGGCCCTAACCGCCTTCCTCTTAAGCCTGCCCGATCCGGACACCCATTGCCGACGGGCCCCTAGGGGCTCGGCCCCGCGCTCTGATCGTCATCTCTGCAAAAACACGACACTTCAGGTGCAAGGATAACATCAGAAAGGAATCCTCTTCGAAGGATAGGGTTTTCGGCTTGCTTACACACGACGTAAAAACTACCACAACTTTGTATTAAGCAAGTAGGTTCCAGTCGTTGGTAATTTCAGGGAAGCCAACATTGGCATTGCTCCTGAGTTAGCCAAACAGATAGTGGAAGAAGTGGATGTTATCGTAAACTCTGCAGCAAAGTGTCGTTTTCCCCGCTGCCAGGCTCCCACCAGAGAGAGATCCAGTAGTGTCAACCTTAGTTCTGGTTCTTTATCTTGGAATACTCTCCGTTGTCCTGGAAGCAATGCTTGAAAGAAAGCGTAAGGACCCAAATTGAGCGAAGGCGGCCACTTCACGATATTGTGCCAATTCCAGTTTTGAACTACCGCAGACTTGTTTCATAGCTTTCAACTGAGCGGCAGACCCGACGTGACTGGCGGATAAGCTAACGTTAATAGCTGGTCTAATTCCGCGATAAAAGAGCTCTGTTTCCAAACAGATTTGTCCATCTGTAATGGAGATCACATTGGTGGGGATATAGGCTGATACGTCTCCAGCTTGTGTTTCAATCATGGGTAACGCAATCGAGCCTAAAACCTGTAGTTTTGAAGTTGCAAACTCCAGCTTCGAAGCTGGAGTGCTTTAGCCCTTTTTTAAGCAAGAATCACCGTCTGGGATAGTCGGCGATAATAGCCACTGAGGTGCCATCGCAGCTCGCCTGATAAAATATCCCGTTGACGAGCTCCACAGTAATATCCGGATCTTCTTCGAGTCCTGGATTGAGGGCCCTTTTGGGGTCCTCTGGCTGCGGGGAGGGGCTGGAGATTCCTTCTACGGCCCTCCTCAGTTCCTGCTCGGAAATATCAAGGTAAATAATCTTGGCAAAGAACACCACAATAAGCAAAGTAGGGGAAAGAATGACGACTTACCCAGCTTGGGGGGTTGTACATAGAAAACCTATCCTGCAGTTTAATGTGAAGGAATTCTTCTTCTTCCCCTTTATATAAATCGGACAATATCCTCGCCAGAGCCTTGGAAGAGTCCGGACCTTTACGGCCACAGCGGGTGGCATCATCTTCCCCGTTGTAGTGCCACATGGGCTTCCCCCGATATTGGAGCGGCTGCACTCCCCGCATTATGCATATTGCCATGACCTCGACTATTGTCAGCCCAGATTTGGCCAGTAACATAATCCGTCTCATCAGAAAATGTATTTGTTGGGTATCCTCCTCTTGGGGGCCCCGAGGGCGCCAGGTTCGACGCGCCTTCGGCGGAGCGTTGTTGAACTCAGGGAGACCTGTCCGTACTAGATCCGGAAGGGGAACGTCGTCAACATAAAACCACTCTGAGGGCCAGTTCTCCGGTGCCTTCTTGGGAGTGCCGGATAGGTTTCCGGTCTCGGTGATGTGCCATACTTCGGCTCCGCCCTCTTGACATAGGGATTCTCCGTGGTTGCGTGGGACAAGGCAGAACAGCTTCTTCCATAACCCAAAGTGAGCCTCGCTGCCTAGGAATAGCTCACAATGGGCGACGTATCCTGCTATATGCAGCACGGAGGCAGGGGTGAGGTTGTGCAACTGGAGGCCGTAGAACTCCAGAAGCCTGCGAAGAAATGGGTGGATAGGAAACCCGATGCCCCTTAGCAGATGCGAGATGAGGCATATTCGCTCCTCTGGGGAAGGATTATTAGATCCCTTCGCTTGCTCCCCGCCATTATAAGTGGCTATTCCGTCTCGGACGGAGACCATGAACGCCGGTGGGAGAAACCCTTGGGTCTATAACTATCAAACGGCTGTGAGGAACTGAAAACTCTTCCCAGTCACCCGGCTTGGAGAGAGGAGAGCGAGAAGAAGAGCTGCGACGACCGGCCATGTTGGAATGGTTTTTCCGGAGCGCTCTGTTGGATGCTTGCTCGAGGGAAGAGGATGAGGTTTGGATCTGAGAATCCCCGTCTCCTCAAATAGACGGTCAACCTGCCAAACCAGGGGGTGGCAAATGCAAAAATGCCTCGGCCCCTCGCATTCGCTCGACACGTGGAAAGGGTCATTATTCAGGCACAGAAGCCGAGTAGTATAACATTAATGGGAAGCCAGACACTGTTCGTCGTAACAGGTACTTTGGAGTATTCGGAGATGGAACCCGCCTTGCAATGCTGAAGACAAGACTGCGCGCCGGACTCATCATCATTGAAGCCTGGTTCAGGTGCTACTGAGGGAGTCCTGGATTAGGGGGTATCCGGACAGCCGGACGCTATACTTTGTCAGGACTATTGGAGCGTGAAGATACAAGACTCAAGACTCCGTCCCGTGTCCGGATGGGACTCTACTTTGCGTGGAAGACAAGCTTCGGGATCCGGATATTATATTTCCTTCCTTGTAACCAACTCCATGTAAACCCTAGCCCTCTCCAGTGTCTATATAAACCAGAGAGGTTGGTCCTTAGAAGGAAGATCACAATCATAATCATCATAGGCTAACTTCTAGGGTTTAGCCTCTATGATCTCGTGGTAGATCTACTCTTGTACTACTCATATCATCAATATCCATCAAGACGGAAGTAGGGTTACCTCCTTCGAGAGGGCCCAAACCTAGGTAAACATTGTGTCCCTTGCCTCCTATTACCATCAGCCTAAGACGCACAGATTGGGACCCCCTACCCGAGATCCGCCGGTTTTGACACCGACAACGATTAGTGTACAACCTCTTTGGTGGCACCGATTAGGCCGCAGCTTCATCCAAGGAACCGATGATGATGATGCTCTTCCGGTGGTGCAGGTGAAGACGGCGGTGTGGGAATGGAGGTGGCGCGAAAGATGAGGGGAACGTCGGGGCAGCTCCTTGGAGGTGGAGGACGGGGTGGCTGAACCGGCGGTACGATGAGATCGACGACGGATCCTCATCCGGTACGGTGGATGAGGGACGTCGAGGTGTTGCTGTGGATGACGTCGTCGGGGAAGAGGATCCGGCTGGGTGGCGGACGGAGCAGGGTGTGGGGTTTCGTCACGGGTTTTCGCAGCCTCGGTGTACGAATGGGTGGGCGGATGGGATGGAAGTGGGGAACCATGGCTTAAAGAGGCGCTTGTCTGAAATGTGGGTAAGTTATGAAAGTACCCCCACCGATTTGAGGCGGTTCTTTCAGTTCAGGGGTACCACGGGCATTTTGCGTGTCAGAATTCATGTTATGTTCAATTAAAATATTTTGCTACGTGTATAACGCATGCAACCTACTACTCAAATGAACGTTTTTGTGCATTCCAAACATATATACTACCACTTCAATATGAACTAAATTTGAATTTGTTTCTCTATTTGAATAAGATCTACAGTAATGATTGTTGTGAAGTCTTTTTTTCTCGAATATGCACGAGTGTGCATATCATTCATTAAAGAAGGGAGGGGAGACAGCCCCAAATCCACATTGCAAGCTTATTTACATGCGGGCCTCGCCCAACACCACCCACACTTGACACAACTACTCGCTAGTACCCCGCGTTTCTTGCTCTACTTCGAACCCTACATTGTGTCCTTTGAACAATCTCGCCTTCGCCCATAGCCTACCTTCCTCATGTATGCGTTGTTCGTGGTACCGATGGCCTCTCCCCATTGAAGATCATGTCATTTCGCTGCTTCCAAATCATCCACATGCCAAGAAGGCATTTGGTTTTCTGCGCACGCCCGCTGTCTGAGTTGCCGTCTTGCCTTATCGACCATTGTTCCAGCGGTTCATTTTGCCTCGGCTCTATGTCCAGTCTCTCCGTGAGTCGGCCCATTGCCGACCAAATCTGCCTCGCGAATACACACTCCATCAACAAGTGCTGCATGGTTTCATCCTGTTGGTTTCAGTGGCATGTGTGTCCTGGTGGGGTAGTCCACGTCGGGCGAGCCTATCCGAAGTCCAACATCTGTTCCTTATCGCCAGCTACGAGAAAAACCGGCATCGCCTTGGCGCCTTAGTCTGCCAGGTAAACCCGGCAGTTGGGGACACCTCTCCCCATGAACCGAGCCTCATATGCCGTCGAGCCGAGAACTCTCCATTCTGCTCCCACATCCACCTCACCGTGTCTTCCATCTCATCATCAAGTTGCACTTCCGCCACCTTTGGCCAAAGATTTAGAAATTCGTCCAGAGCCTCCGGTGGTAGGTCAACTCCAACGTCGTTGACCCAGTTGTTGTTGCGTATTGCATCCTCCACCAGCTTCGACTGGCGCACTCTCTTCGTGATCCGACTATAGATTTGCGGGGCCAGCTCAGATACCCGAACACCGTCGATCCATCTATCCTCCCAAAAAAGTGTTTTCCTGCCATTGCCTATCATTGTCCACGCAGCTGCTTGCACCAAAGCTTGCGAGTCAGCTGGCATTTGAATTCGTTCCTCTGTTTTAGTAAGATCTACAATCATCATTATTGTCAAGTTAAACCATCGTTTGTGTATTATCTTCACAGCACACGACATGATTAGTCTCGAGTTACATACGAACTATGTGTACTATATGAACTCGAACTAGATTTTTTGAATCCACTTTATTTTGATTTCAAATCACGTTACATTTCTAGCTCTAGCTAGATCTTCATAATCTAAACCATGTCTCATATGTATAATGTGTTTATCACATTATGTACAGTGCACGCCCCCTACGCCTACAAGTATTTAGATGTGAGTTGCAAACACCACACATTACCACAAATTCAAATAAAATGTGAGAATGTCTGATATATAGTATTGTTTAGATTGTTCGATATTTAGTTGTAAGCTGCAAACGCCACACATTGTCACAAATTCAAATAAAATGTGAGATTGTTTGATGTATAGTATGGTTTAGATTGTTTGGCATTTAGTTGTGAGTTGCAAACGCCATGCATTATCACATTATGGTATAACATGTGCACAGCACATGTATCACCGCTATATTCATGCATGCAATGTTTAAAACACTATGATCTCCTATTCAAATATATGAATCCGCTTTTATATCAAATTATGATCTTTGTTAGTCTCTTACACCCACACAATGCTCTAACCTTTGTAGCTACCACTAACTTTCTCTCGTGCATGCACATGCCCTCCTCGCCCTCCCCCTCTCTCGGCATTCTATCCATCGGGCACATTCATTTCTTTTCTTTAGGTCGTTCTCCCAGAGTCTCCACAACTCCTTTCCGACACACACCGATCGATAAACCTCTCCAGCGATGCCTGCATACAACATACACACACACACACACCTTCAATCTCCTCCTTTATGTGTCCTTGCCTCGTGTCTCTCATACGGTGACACACACGTGTAAAATCTCGCCCCTCTTTTCATCGATCTCACAACCACACACTCCTCCCCCTATCTAGCTAGTAGTTGGGCCTCTCGCACCACTTCCTAGCTCCATTCTCTCTGTCTATCCATCTCGCTGGGCCTTATTTGCCTCTAACAAATGGACGTACACCGACCGATCTCTCGCTATACATATAGCTAGCTAGGTCCTTATAACTCGTTTTTACTCACACGTCGATCGATCTACCTCATTAGTTATGTCTCTCTCTTCCTCCGACAAACAACAATTGATCTACCGATCTAGTTAGGTTTGCTTACCAAACACATGGTTCCCCTTCATCATCCATGGATGCGTCCCGACAGATCTATCACGCACATGCACACACAGAAACACATCCCCACTCTTATTGATAACATTGCAGTTCCACCCTCAGTTTGTCTAGTAGGCCTCTCCCACCATCTGCGAGAAGCAACTCCATCACCCATCCAGCACTCTACCCCTCTCCCTCCCTCTCCCTCCCTATCTCTCCTCTCTCTCTCTCTCTATCCCATCATA
Organism: Aegilops bicornis; assembly: GCA_021605145.1. NCBI lineage: Eukaryota > Viridiplantae > Streptophyta > Magnoliopsida > Poales > Poaceae > Aegilops > Aegilops bicornis. Next base: position 118,072,540 of record CM038675.1, on the reverse strand, counting down.
TTTCCCGTCCTTCAGTTATGTATGCATGTTGACCGATCTCCCTCAAGACATAGCTGGGTCTCTCCTTCTCAACACATAGACGAGTCGTTCTACCTCTATATCTAGGCCTCTACCTACCCCTCCCCACACCCCCCTCCCCCCCCCCCCACACACACATCGATACATTGAGCGCTCTAGTCATGTCTCCCTGCCACACACAAACTTGACATGTGCCCTCTACCGTTCCGTAGGCAGGCCGCCCTATATCTTTGACTTGCACACACACACAATTTCGATGGCTCTCTTCATCGATCTCGCACCCACCCACTTGACCCTCTCTTCGACTCTATCGATAGCTATGACCCCTCCCTCTCTTCTCGTGGATTGCCCGACCCTCTATGTATGATATGGATAGGCCTCCATTTCACACACATTGCATGCAAAATTTTGTTTGAGATGTCATCGACACATATTCCCACAAATAATTCACGAAATCAACCCCCACCCCCAAACAAAAAACACTCACGAACATGGTTTGTATCTCTCACACACACCCACGTAGGTGGGGGACGTGCAGGAAGAGAAGAGGTGCATGCACGGCGCACGTACTCCCATCTGTTTCCCAACCACACCCGTGCAGGTACACGGTGGAGCTCATTTCTGTATGAAAAAGGCAGCCCACATGGTAATTTGGCACGTGTACTGGTTGTCCACTTGGTGGAGGGAGGATGGTTTACCACAGGTGAACAAACAAATTGCGACTTGACATGTTATGTTAAAAAAAGAGGCAAACCATGTGGGGCCTACCTTAGAGGGAAGGCTCTATACACTGGAGTACTTTTGATGTGTCCCGTCAACTCGCAGAACAAGGAGAAGCTTGCTTAGTACGCCGTCTCCCCCGCCCACGGGCGCGATGGCTCGCAGGATGAGGTGAAGCTTGCTTCTCCTTACGCCCGCTCCCTCGCCCATGCGCGCGGTGGCTCGTAGGACGAGGAGAAAAATTTACTACTCCCTCCATTTAATCCTCGTCCCTACTACCTTGGTTATAGAGATTGTATCATATTTTTTGGAATATATATGTCATTTAGTAGATTTCAATATGAACTACTAGTACATACTCCAAACACTGATGTATATAGACGTATTTTAGAGTGTAGATTCACTCATTTTGCTCCGTATGTAGCACTCTCCCTCGCCCCTCGACCCTCGCCCACGTGGTGGACGTGCAGCAATTCATTTGGTCTCATATAGCCAGAACGATATATACTGCACTACCATTATTGCACGACTTCTCGAAGAGGAGAAGAGCCAGTCGCAAGGTTAATATTTTGGAGATGCCAAGCTCAAGGTTATAGGAGAACGAGTAGTAGGTGCCGCGTCATTTATAAATAAAGTTTTTTTTCTCAGTGGCACGTACGCAATATGATAGATTCATATGGAGAGAAAAGGAAACCGCTCCACTATATACATAGTCAGGACGGGCCAGCCTACACGGTTGCTTGCTGGGATTGCTCTCTCCACACTCTCTCGCACAAAACGACTGTGGCCACATCTCTAACACCCCGGCGGATCACGTCCGCTTGGGGAAGGGGTGGGTGCTTAGTGTAGATGCGATGGCCGTCGCCGACGGCGAAAACCCACTGTCGGCACGTCCCGATCAGGGGTCCCTGCCGTTCTCTCTCACAAAGCCGGTGAGGTTGCCTTCGTCCCTTGCTCACTGTCGCGATGTGGGCAGTTGCCGCCTCCCGCCGCCCTCCTCAAGGTTGAGCTACGTCCCTCAGGTACAACTCCCTTTACAGCCGGCTTGCACCACTGCTCCAGCTGCCCACATCACTCCCTGTGGATATTTCTCTACTTCTTTGCCCCACACATACCTCTACTGGCTTCTACGTACTGTATTTGTGATGACTTTATGTCTCATAAACTAGTCCCAGTAATCTTATTCTAATCACGCTCTTCAATTTCTTTGCCACAGGGATGCTCATCTCGATTTTGGTGAAACTGCACAAAATGATCTGATGGTCAAAAGGTTGCAAACTTCATTTATTAGGAAGCTCGAACGTTGCCAGCAAATTGAAGCCTGGTCAGGGTTCACGGTTCAAGGGCTAGGGACTGCATGGATCGTTTTTTTCTTTAGCTGCCTCATTTCCAGAATATGTGTCAACTTTAGTAGTAGTACAACTTTGTACTAAAGTTTGCACAAAGTTGAGACACTTATTTTGGAACAGAGGGAGTACATATTTGCTATGATCTGTCAATCACTGAGTTGCACTAGCATGCATGTTAGTCTCCTTTGTATTTGATGAAATGTTGCAACGGGCAACCTTGGACGCAAGATACATGTAACAGAAGCTGGAAGCTTCATAGCATTGTACAAATTTATCTCGCTAATAAATTACAGTACGTACTATACTAGTACTTCCTCCGTTCCTAAATATAAGTCTTTGTAGAGATTTCACCATGAACCACATGTGGATGTATATAGATGCATTTTAAGTGTAGATTCATTCATTTTGTTCCGTATGTAGTTCACCTAGTGGAATCTCTACAAAGACTTATCTACTAGTAATAGCTAGCCCCCACTACTAGGAATTCTCTATCCTCTCCTTGAGCCACATCATCAAAATTGATGTAGCCGTTAGATGAAGTAAATCAGTCCATAATAGCCGTGCGATCTAGGCGTTGAGAGGCTCAAGACTAAGCCACATGCAAGCATGCAGAAATACCGTGGCACATGCATGTGAGTGGGTTTTAAATCACATCAACATGTGCGCATGCAAGCATGCACCGGTAGCATGCATGTAAGTGAGCTTTTAAGTCCCATTAACATGTCAAAAAGAAAAATATAATCCCATTATGCAGTAGGAGTTGGCTGATCTTTTTTCCTTATGTGGGATGATCTAAATGATGATGGGAGTTTATTTAGTTTGGCTATCACATTTGTCATGCGGTTATAGAGTTTTTTTTAGTTCTATGAAATCGATAATTTTGCGCAGAGAGATATACGGCTGTTCATGGCAACGCTGGGACTCATCTAGTAATATTTAGGAACGGAGGGAGTACTATGTAAAGAGTTAGGTGTCGCACGGTGATAGTGTGAGGTGGGCCATGTAATCCCTGAGCCTGCATGTTTTCACTGCTCTTGCACTCCTCCGCTGTAAGAATGGAGAAAATTGTAATCTAGTAGTAGTACCTCCTTTCGCCGAAAGCGTGGGACATCCAGTAGTCCTACCACCTCAGTAATAAAGACCAATGAGCCGTCAAATCACATAGACCCAGAAGTAAGTTGGACGGACGAAGCAACCATCACTCTTACGCCAGTGAGAGGTCGCATTCGCTTTGCCCGGGCATGAATGCAGCACCGATTATTTGGAGAGGCGCTGACCGTTTCGGGAGGGAAGGCGCGCGGGCGATGGAGGGGCTTTGGGTGGGCCAGGCTGGTTAGGCGCGAGCGTGGCAGCTGTCCGCATGTCCCTACCGGACACGCCCAGAAACGAGAGGATGCACCGACTCTCGCGGCTAAAATCGTACACTACACACCATCGCTCTGTAGGAATAGGTCGATCTGTCGCTCTCTCTAACACACACATGCTGTTAAACAGACACACGCACACGCACGCACCTTGGTCCAGTTGCACCTTCTAACATGACTTATTACACCTAGACGGAGGGAGTAGTAAGTATACGAGATACGGTGGCACACTGACTTAAGTCGAATACAAGTTCCCAAAATTTGTGTGCATGTTATAATAAGGATTCACTTAAAATAGTACGTGAGCGAACAGAGGGATCAATTGGACAGTGTTCCCGAGCAGTAGCGAGATGTGTGAGGTAAGATACACCGCTGGTGCTTTTAATTTTTCTTATTAATTTGTTTGTTTCACCCTCTGACTGGTGGGACCCAACGTACTACGTGGAGAGAGGTAAGGTGACTAAGGCTGCATTGTTTCTGCACCACTGTGGATAGTCTTACCACCGAAGCCACATGACAAGATTATGATTGAAATCCCAATGACTCCCACACACACACAAAAAACACGGCATGCTTGTCACACGAATGCAGGAATGTATAAAAGGTTATTTTCCTCTCGTTGAACATAACGGGAGGGTTGTGTAGCTGGTTAGCCTGTTCGCTCATCAAACTTGAGGTCTCGGGTTCGATAACTACACTTGAGCATAATTTGTGCTAGGAGGATACTTTGACTGGTCAAAATGTTTTCTAGGGTTTGCACGCTTCACACTCTCTCTCCAGTATATATATACACGCTAGAGCCTCAACGCTTGTAGTTGCTCTCTTCACACTATCTCACCCTCTCCCGCTGGAGCCTCGGCTAGAAGTTGCTCTCTTCACACTCTCTCGCCCTCTCCAGATCTAAACAAGACTTCGTTGGCCTCTCTCTCCCATCACTACTGCTCAAAGAGCCGGCAGGATCCGTCCGCCGGGAAGGGAAGGAGGCTTAACGCTGTCGCCGTCGGCGAGGGAGGGAATCCACTACCGGCGCGGCTGTTCACTTTCCACCCAGCGGCGGCACGGGAGGGCCTCCGACCCCTTCTTCGCCGCCGTCCCATCGCCCACCGAACCACGCCCCAAGAACCTTAAGGTATAATTAATTACTCCACATGCATTGCTCTAGCTGCATGTATACCATGAATCTAGGACGTGGTTCAAAGAGGAAAGGAGTGGGGGAAAGTAGTGGGAAAAGTTGTATATAGCATGAATCTAGGACGTGGTTCAAAGAGGAAATGAAGGGGAAAGTTATATAGCATGAATCTAGGACGTGGTTCAAAGAGGAAAGGAATGGGGAAAGTAGTGGGGAAAGTTGTAACGCATAAATCTAGGACGTGGTTCAAAGAGGAAAGGAAGGGCGAAAGTACTAGTTCAAAAAGGAAAGGAAGGGACAAGGCTGTAGAGTTTGAGCAGGACTAGATTTGCTGCGCTCACATAGGGAAAGGTGTCTAAAGATAACAAAACTGGGACCAACACAAATATGCCCCTTGGTTGTTTGTTCTTTGTTGCAACAGACTGTGCATGACCACAGTACATCGGTAGATGCACATGGTGCTGGTGTGTCCACTGTCCCGTGCAACTCATTGGCTGTTGTTAATCTAAGGCCCTGTTTGGTTAAAAACTCCCTAGTCCCTACCTGCTTGGTTCCAGGGACAAACATGGACTAGAGGTTATTAAATGACATGCTAAAAGACCATGTTACCCCTAGTAATGAACTAATAGAAACAAGGTGCGATGCGTGGCAGGGGCAACTGTTGGAACAAGTCCCAAAAAGACACCCTCGGGGTCTTCTTTCTTTAGTCCCAAATGCCCACTTTTAGTCCCTAAAAGTCCCTCCTGTTTGGTTTAGATGGGACTGACACGGAGTTTTTTAGTCCCTACACCAAAATGTCCCTGTAAACAAACACCCTCTAATAATGTCATTTGGAAAATTGATGCAATGCCACGCTTAAAAGCAAATTACATGTTTAACGAATTTTATTGTTAATATAATCTCTATGTTAATATTAATCAATGCCACCATTTGAGAAATGCTACTGTCTTGCTTTCTTTCCCATTTAGATAAGGTAGATGCTTCTTTTTGTTGGCTTTTGTCTCATCCACTGTTATTGAACACTAATTGTTTCCTTTGCACCTCTGTGTAAATAGGATTATCTACTTCACCTCGTTGCCATTGTGACCTTTTGTTGCACTGCACAAAACACTTTTGTTTTAAGAGTGTTTTGTGAAGTTCAACCAAAATGTCACACCGACAACGTTGCTTGATTGCTTGATCTTAGTGGAACTGCACAAGAGGAGATCTTACTTCCTATCCGTTAAGGCGAATTTGGTTCAGATCTTCTTCTTGCGAGTTGTTTGAATTCCGCATCATGAGAAGTCAGTACTAGCCTTCTTTCACATGATTCTGTAGTGTGCTTTCATATGTTGTGCTACTTGTACGATAATGTTGCTTGATTTTAGTGAACTACACAAATGGAGACAAGACTTCCAATCTGTATGTGCACCGTAATATCCCATTGAGGTAAGATAAGGATATTTCACAACTACTGGCCCGTATTTTGCCACTTTCATCAGAAAATTAAGTTTAGTACTATACTTGTGCTCCCTAATTGACATGCCAAATCTTACATTGAAGGCAAAGCTTGTCTGTTATTGAACCAATTGATGAAGGGGAAGAACAAGCGGAATAGAAACAAAATCAACTCCGGTGTTGTAATGAAACCTTTGGAACTGTGATGACACAAGTAATGATATAGTTTTGCATCTTAATTTATTGCTATGGCTGGAACGAGAAATTGTTTTGCCACTGATTTGATGCCACTCTTAATGTAAGACGTAATTATCTCTACTTGTGCAAATAGGAATCTTCTTTGAAGATACCATATATTTTAGTGGAACTGCACAAGAAGATGTTGGAAACATTAAACTAATCGAGGAGTATATAGTAGGCATGGCCACCTGACAAAGGTTCCGGAGAAGTGCTTCATCTGTATGCTCTACACAATAAGCCTCCTGACAAAGGTTGGTACTCGCCCACTGACAAAGGTTGGCATCTCTATTGGTGTTGTGCTACTGTTTAGATACTGTCATGAAAAAGTGGTATTGTCCTTGAGAAGTGCTTCATCTGTGCTGTTTTAAATATTTCCTTTCCTTTTTTCGAGCAAACAGGGATGCTAGCATTTAGTAGTCCTCTTGTCTTTGCACAACAGGATCATCTTCCTCTGAAGAAGAATATGGAGTACGTGAAGTGACTAGTTCCGATTATGCCAGGATGAAGAAGCCGTCTCTATCTTCTCATCAGAAGGAGCAGTTGAAGGATGGTTACATTACTCCCCACAAGACCAAACTAACGTCAGCTCAGAAGGACTAACAAATCTCCATTTTTTTGTTGTGATTCGCGAGTACAATGTTGTTCTAGGATTCTTCCTCGTTTTCTGTGTGGAGCGGCCTCGTTGGCAGCGGGGCGGGGCCTCGGCGGAGCCGGCGATGTCCTCTATCTCGTTGCCGGTGGGGCGGCGCCTCGTGAGCTGTGGAAATCCTCCCCACGTTGCCGGCAGGGTGGGGCCTCGGCTGAGCCGGCGATGTCCTCTGCCTCGTTGTTGGCGGGGCGGGGCCTCGGCGGAGCCGGCGGTGTCCTCTGCCTCGTTGTTGGCGCCACGGGGCCTCGGCGGAGCAGGGCCTCGTCGACGCCAGCGGAGCGGGGACTCGTCCGAGCCGGCATTGTCGTCTGCCTCGTCCTCGGTCTCGCCAAACAACGCCTCGCCGCTTCATCGCCCTCTTTCCTAGCCTCTTTGTAGGTGGCCGCAGCCTCCGCCAACCGCATGCGGTACCGCCAGCGCTCGAGGCGGCCCTTCCGGGCGGAGCAGTATGAGTCGAGCAGCGCCTCCTGCTCCGCCCGCTTAGCGGCGAGCTCCTCCTCCACCTGCAGGGGCTCCTGGAGGAGATGGTGGTTGTAGGCGGCGTCGGCCTGCGCCTCCCGGAAATGCTCCTCACGCATCTGCCTCACCCTGTCCATATATTGGGCAGGAGCCTCGCCGATGGTCATGGTGCAATGCACCAGCGAGGATGGCACGTAGGAGGGGGTTGGTGCCGGATCGTTGACTACCATGTTCTCCATTGGGACGTGGTCGTCCTCCGGCTGCCTGCCGGCCAGTCGGTCGGCAGCAATGGCTGCCATCTCCTTGTGGTCCGTCGTCGCCCGTCCCGAAGAGCGCTGGAGCGTGAGGAAGCCATGGTAGGAAGTAGTGGTGTGGATAGGAGAAAGGGAACATATGCGGATGACTACGGCTATGGCCGGCGCAACAGTTTATATAGCACTGGTGGGCGGGCGGAGGGACGTACGTGTGGCGCCGGAGTAGCCGCTTCGGCAACTGCGTATCATTAATGTGGGCGGCAGATGGACGGACGGACGGCACTTGTGTCGTTTGAAGGCGGAGCAATCGCCTACACCGGGAAGCGGGGCGGGCGGCGCTGACTGTTTCGGGCGGAAAGCGCGCGCGGGCGAGGAGATGACTTTACTTGGAGAGGATGACAATGGGGACCCACCAGGTCCATATCCTCACGTCATAAGTGCCTCCTTATTATATATATATATATATATATATATATATATATATATATATATATATAGAGGGTGGGACTATTTAGAAACCCCCCTCTAGAGTTCCTAAATAAGCTTATTTAGGAACCACCCTCCTAACCTGTTTCTTTTGCCGAAGGGAGCGCGCGAGGGAGCGAGCGGCGCGGTAGCAACGCGAGGGAGCGAGCGAGCTCGGATCTGCAGGCCATGGCACAAACCCACCGCCGCGCGCTGCCACCTAACCCGGCGCCTCGCTCGCGACCAACCACGGTCGCCTGCTGGATAAAAAGCGCTGGAAAAGCAAACTAAATCCCAAAATCCAGCACCATCGCCAGTCATCTCCTTCCTCGCCACCACTCTCTCTTCCCTCTGCATGCTAGGCGGACCACCTCCCATCCTCTCACCCCACCGCCTACCGCCATAGCCCCGCACCACCTCCCAACCCGACGACCGTGGTATTTGGCCACCACGAGCACTGCTACCCCGGCGAGGAGGGCAGCCACAACTCCTTCCTGACCAGATCGACCCCGCTGCTCGCCTTGGCACTCCTGCCATCCATGGTCTTCCCAATGGCCGAGGAGGTGGGCGCCATGGATTCCGGCAACAGGCCTCCCTGGGAGCCCCGTGTCGTCCCTCTCCTCGTCTCCTTCCTCATCGGGCAACCATCCATGGGATTCGAAGGTCCACGCCATCGATTGGATCCAGCGGAGGCTCGCGAGATCCAGTGGAGGCCCAGCACCCTGCGGCACTCCTCCCCCTTTCCAGTCGACGGCCACGGCCACATCTCCAGTGCCTCTTCACCAGCCGACGAGAAAAGCATCTGTCGTTCCCCTCCTTTCCTCGTGTAGGTGCTGGTCGCAGTTACCCCCATGGCCGTTGCAGCAGTTACCTGATAGGTGGGTGGGAGGGGGCCTTTTGGGTGGCGCACACGGGGGAGGTTGCTGATGGTGGCACACCGACGGGGTGGGCCGGGGTGGCGCACCGGCAGCCATCGTCGCCAGGCCCAGGGAATCAGCGTTGGCTCTCCCGCCCGAGAAGTCCATCACCTCCTCTGCTCCACCCATCTCTTCCTCTATACCATCGGCCAGGGTGACCTGATTCATGGCAAGCACGGACGGATATACTCCAACGCAGCTTGTCTCATCCACAAGTGCTCTCCTCCACGTCATGCGCCGCCCTTCGCGAGCCATCACCGTCGGCTTCGCCGACCACGGGCACCCATGCATTATCCCCCCACATCGCCTTTGACCAGGGACTCATCACCTGCGCCGGATCCGTCGCCCACCAGTGCCTCCAGGATTGGCCGGCCCTCGCCCTCCGCCTCCAATGAGGCCTACTCCTCCGGCCTCCGGCTCTAGCGGCGATTAATTTTGCTAAACAAAACCGTTGTTGCCTTCGGGTGCATGGGGTTGCAGAGTTAGTGAACTAAAACTGTAGCAGTTGACTTGTGCTTAGATTAGCAGTTGACTTATGTTACTGTAGCCGTTAGTTTCTTTAGAAGTTACTATCATTTTTAGGTGGAGCAGTTAATCCATGATAATGTAGCAGTTAACTATTAAAAAAGTGAAAAAAGCTTTTACTGAAATAAACAGGGAAGTTAGTGTTTTATGACATGTTAGTCAAGTGAACGAAGTGCAATAGTTAAGTGTTTCAAAACTGTAACAGTATAACAAAGTTTTTTATACTTGTAGTCCATTTTTTATTGCATATGGCAGATAAGTGGGTGAGTTGTGGAACTTAACTTGAACACTTAAATGCCATGCGCACTCGAGCAGTTAGCGTGACCTTGGCAAAAAAAAATAACGAAACAAAAAAGTTGATACCTTCAGTCAAGCGGTTCACTAGTTCTGCCATAGTCCCGACAGTTAGCTATTTCAGGCCTCGCGGTTGGAATGACCCAGGGAAAAAGAAAAAAAATCAGTACCTTCAGTTCTGCAGTTAGCTTGTTGTTAACTGCCACAATCCCCAACAGTTAGCTATTTCAATACCGACAGTTAGCTTGATCTGGGAAAAACCGAAAAAAACAAAAAAATGTGTCTTAAGTCACGACAGTTAGCTTTGTCATCATACGTCAGTTAGTGTTCTAGTCGGGCAGTTAGCTTGTTCACAACAGTTAACTAGGTGTAATTAGCTTGCGCAATCTGTGGAGTTAACTTCTGAAAAATTGCGGCAGTTAATGTGACCCGTGCATAAAGGTATTGTTTTTTTTGCATATTCGGTCCGGCAGTTAACTTGGTATACTATCGCAATCCCAACAGTTTGCTATTTCAATCCCGGCGGTTAGCTTGACCCCCAAAAAATGAAAAAAACCGGTCCGACAGTTAACCTGGTGTGCAATCCCGACAGTTAGCTTTTTCAGTCCTAGCGGTTAGCTCGACCCAGAAAAAAAGAATGAATTTTTTAAGTATTTTTGGTCCAGCAGTTAACTAGGTATTAACTGCCCCGATCTTCAGCAGTTAGCTATTTCAGTTCTAGCAGTTAACTTGAAACGGGAAAAAAAGAATAAAATAAAAAAAAATACTTTATTCCGTATGGCAGTTAGCTTGCTGAGCATGGGGCAGTTAGGTATTCTACTCGAGCAGTTAGCGTGTACTGTAGCAGTCGGGCAAAAAATGTCAAAAAATGATGTTAGTTTTTAGAAAATTGCTCTTAAACCATAGCAAATGTGAGAATGTGTTATATATGCCAAAGTTCGGGCTAATCTGTAACTTTCTAACGGTATATCATACGCATCGTTCCAATAATTTTTTTAAAAATTCCTTTCACAAAAACATTGAAAACTCGTTTGATGGATTTTCAGTTTTTTTATTTTGTTTAAAAACCGAATCGATTTTGGGAAAACGGTCAACATGAGTTTTTTGCTCCTTTTCAATAGCTATCCAACGGTATATCATATGCATCATTCCGATGAACGGTTCAATAATTATGACTAAAAACAATGCAAAAAAACAGTGCCAGAAATAGTCCGCCCGGCAGTTAACTAGTATAGGTTGCATAGTTAGCTGTCTATTCTCGGGCAGTTAGGAAGGGTTTCTGAATAGCTTATTCAGGAATGGGTTGCAGAATAGCTTAGCCTACGCTACGGCCTAATTAGGTGGGCGGGTTGCACCGCAGAAGTAGGCCTCTCCACCGCTCCTAAATAGTTGAGGGTAAAGGTGTTTGAAGAAAATAGTAATGGGATTTAATTTGGTTACCATGGATGCCCGCGTGCTCCACGACCTGTCGCTTTTGAGGTTGCTAATCATTGGTAGTAATGGGTATAGAATAGATGGTAATGCCCATATACGCAACCACTAGTGTATAGTAATTGCATTACTATTTCGAGTCCTTGGTGTTACGGCAGTCAGTGCCTCCTAATTACATTACTATGTGGTATAATTCATTCTTTCTTTAGCAACTAAGATGCAAATGAAAGTCATGTAAAAATTAGGGTTGAATTACCCTTGGGCCTAATTTCCTTCACAGAAATCACAAGGTTATTTTAGGTTTACAATAGACCATGTTTTGGTTTACTATATTTGCACAAAATTGCTCTAGGTAATTGACATCGTACTATTAATATGTTTACTAGTTACATTTATCTGTTACTAGGTTCCATTAATTCATTAATAGATGAAAGTTCGGTTACTAGGTGCTATTGCTTCATTACTAGATGCATGTTGGATTACTAGGTTCCATTACTTCATTACTAGATGCAAGATGCATGTAGTGAGATTTATGCAGCGAGGATCAGGATCTGGTCGTAATTTTATTCAGTCGTTACGATGGAGTTTCCACGAATGCCAGTACATTGGGTTGTTCGGGCTAATTAGCGCGCGATGGCCGTTTGGGGTCGATTGGACGGAGCGTAGTTAAGTTATAGTACGCTCTCGCTTATTTTAGCATGCATATATATATATATATATATATATATATATATATATATATATATATATATATATAACTATAATGAATTTTGCTTCCTCCTGGTTTCCTGACATCACGGTCCCACACCATTGTCAACCTATGTACTCCCTCCTTTCCGGTTTATAGACTTATCTCAAAATTTTAGTTTTTCCATTTTATAAGGCTCAATTTGGTTGTTTTCTATCACATGTTCAAATTCCAAGGTGCATTAAATCATTGCATCACATTTAATGCATTGATAAACATAATTTTTTGGGGATAACAAGAGCATTAATTAGGTGCTTTTGCAAAACTACAAAAAGTATTCCACCACTCGCGATCTTTCCTGATTGGTGAGATTTTTGAATTAAGCACTATAAACCGGAAAGGAGGGAGTAGTCAATAAATGAGAGAATTGCACAAGAAGCGGTTGACGGCTGGGACCAAGCAGCTCGAGCAGTATTTGTGTTTTTGAGGTGTGAGCACTACAGAGTTTTTCGATGTTTAGCCCAGATATTAATTTTTCTCCTCTGAACAACAACGAAAACATTGCTGCAGGTATTAACTGGGTGATCTGTGGCCCGTCTAGCCCAGGCCAGATATCCAGCCCAGATATTAATTTTTTTCAAGCTCAAAATGGCTAGCCCAGCTATACTTTTTTTAGGAATACCCAGGCAAGGTCTAGTTGTTATTCTCCGAATTCACTGGCTGCAAATCTTTCCTAGGAGGGATGCATTAGGCTTAACAAGAAAATGGGCTTTAAGAAATAATAAATGGGATGTAATTATAAAAACTAGGTAGTAACTATAAAAAATGCACCAAACACGTGATTACTTTATAAAATATTATTTTTGGATATTGAAAATTTTAATTTCATTAATTATTGCAAGCGCAATGTTTTGTTGGATTTTTACGTAATATAATTTTATATTGAAATTGTATTTAATATTACTAGAAATTTCGGGATAAAAATATTTCGGATCCCATCAAGATGTGGGAAATTTTATTGAATTCTGTTTTGAACGGTTGGTTGAAATGGGCTATACTTTTAACAAACTATAAATGGGTTGTACACTAGTAGAAAACAGAGCTTTAAAACCAGTTTGTAAGGGCCTTTAGTGCCGGTTATGGAACTGGCACTAAAGTGTGGGCACTAAAGCCCCCCCCCCCTTTAGTACCGGTTCGGCACGAACCGGTGCTAAAGTGCCACCACGTGGCGTGAGCTCGCGCCCTAGTATGGGGATTTTAGTACGGTTGGTGTTACCAACCGGTACTAAAGGTTTTTTTTTTTGAATTTTTTTTGAAAATTTTTGAAAAAAAATTGATTTTTTTTCGATTTTTAATTTTTCTGGATTATTTGATGATTTAGTCTCTAATCACCTCTCTTAACTGCTCAAGTGTCGATCACTCATTCCAAATCATCTAACTTCCCGACCGGTCACCCATCCCTCTCACTACTCCAGCCCGAGCACGCTTAACTTTCGGGTTCTATTCTCCTTCTTTTCCGAGTCTGCACTTGTTGTTTTCTTGACAATAGTAAGATGTCAATCCTATTAACCCTCAGGAGTTTAGCTTGAGCATGAAGTCACACATTTCACCGTTTGACTTTGAAACTATTATTCTAAAAAACAGTAATTATTTAGTAACGCTAATATTTCTTGAATAAGTTTGACCATAGTTTGACCATAGTCTGACCATAGTTTGACCAAAATTCAAAAAATTGAAATAATTATTTAGTAACACCAATATTCTTGAATAATTATGTAGTAACATTAATACTTCTTGAATAAGTAGTTTGACCAAATTTAACCAAATTTTTAAAAAAAACTGAAATTTGACCATATCTTTTTTTTTCCTTTTCGAATTTGAGGATTCTAAAAAATTCCAAACAGGACGTAAGCGGTCTCCATCAGATGCGGATTTTCGTGCTGAATTTTTTGATATATTATACGTTTTATTCCGACATCGTATGCAAAAGTTATAGTCGTTTTACATTTTCCCTACACTTTTTGCAAAACACGTCCAATTTAAGTTTTCAAATTTTCCTAACTAGTAGATATAGTAATATAACTACCTCTCGAAGGATTTTATTTTTTGAAGTTTTTATCATTTTCTTTTTATTTTTTCAAAACTGAAATGGCGATACAGGGGGGGGGAGGGGTAGAGTTTGAAAATTGGCCCCTTTAGTACCGGTTCGTGGCACGAACCGGTAGTAAAGGCTTGTCCCCTTTAGTACCGGTTGGTAACACAAACCGGTACTATAGTTTAGACCTTTAGTACCGGTGGGTAACACAAACCGGTACTAAAGGGGCTCGTGGGGACCCGGCCTGACGCCAGCCTGCCACTACCCCTTTAGTACCGGTTCTTGGCACGAACCGGTACTAAAGGCTCAACACGAACCGGTACTATTGATCGCAGCCACGAACCAGCACTATTGATCACATTAGTGCCGGTTGTTTTACAAACCGACACTAATGTGCTTCACATTTGACCCTTTTTCTACTAGTGGTAGTAAATTCCATTAGAATTAAAAAATGGGCTACACATTCTTACAAATCTCAAATGGGCTATAAGTTCTCTGCCACACACTTCTGGTATAACTAAGTTGACGCGTCCCCTGAAAAAACAGAGTTAACGCGTATGCAAGGCTTTGTCAACTTATAGTCAACACACGGTTCTAGCAGCAGTGGCCGTTGGATGTCCATCCAATGGATGCCGTGCTTCTTCTTCAATCTCAGATATTCTAGCTTCACCGCCCAAAAAATGATTCCTCCCCCTGACATCTGGGGCGCACCATTTCAGAAGCTGACCTGTGGGCCTACTAAGTTGACGTACCAAGGGCTTTATCAACTTAGTCAATATAAATGATTCTAGCTGCAGTGACCGTACGATGTCCATCCAACGGCCGTCGTGCTTCTTCAACCTCTGGTCTTCTTGCTCCAGCCTCCCAAAGTAGCGCCGGTCGTGCCGCCTGCTCCTGCCTCTCATGGCCGGCTGTGCTGCCGCGGAGGCCTCACCGCCCCCTACTACTCCCACCGCTGGCTAGACCATCCCTCCACTCACCCACACCCACTGTTATTCTACAGCGACGGCAGCGCAGCCGAACTAGTGAACCCTCGTACTCCTCTCCGTGTGTGCATCCACTGCCGCGTCTTCCCCGGCTCCGCGCCGTCCCCTTCCTAGGCCTCACAGTCGTCCACCGCCGTGGTGCTCTCGGCGCGGCGTGGTCAACGTGGTCAAGGAACGACTTCCATCGGACGTGGACTGTACGTGGAGAGGCTGACAGCTGGGTCCACTGCAGCCGCAAGGAAGTGCCTCCTTATTACGCGCAAAATAATTATTCCTCCACCTGATAGCGGGGACCCACCAGACGAGCCACCATATTTCGCGAAAAAAATGATTCGCCCCCTGACTGCTGGGACCCACGAGCTACATCTTCGCACGCAAGGAAGTGTGTCCAGGAAAAAAACGATTCGCCCCCCTGACTGATGAGACCCACCAGCTACATCTTCGCACGCAAGGAAGTGCGTCCGAAAAAAAAATGATTCGCTTCGACCGCCGGGACCCACTAGCTACACCTTCGCACGCAAAGAAGTGCCCCGCAAAAAACGATTCGCTTCTCGATTGCTGGGACCCAGCAGCTACACCTTCGCACACCCTGACTGCTGGGACCCACCAGCTACATCTTCGCACGCAAGGAAGTGCACGATACCGACCCACCTGGTCAAAGCGTACGTAGCATTGTCATTCTGGTCGCGAACGTGTACGTACATGCTGGTCGATGTAGAGGTGCGCACGTAGCATGTACAAGTACGTACAGCGGTGAGGGTGCAAGAAAGAAAATACGGCCACGTACGTACATATGGGCAGGGTGTCGAACGCCTACTCGCGCATACGTACGGCCATGGCTCGTGTACATGGCTGGGTCGGAACGGAGAGACAGTGCCGTCGTCGTGTTCATGGGGAGCCAACCGGCTGGGTCGGAACAGAATGCGTGGTCGTGTTCATCGGGAGGGCTTGGACGGAACAGGCCATGGAAACAAGGCCTGGCGTACAGCAGAACAGAGGAAACGGCCTTGTGTTCGACCGGCCACGTTTGAAACGGGATCCTGTTCATCGGGAGGGGTCTGGCGTACCGCAAAACGGAGGAAACGGACCTCCTACGGTCAAAACGGGGGTCCTGTTGATCGGGAGGGGTGTGGCGTACCGCAAAACGGACGAAATGGACCTCCTACGGTCGAAACGGGGGTCCTGTTGATCGGGAGGGGTCTGGCATACCGCAAAACGTACGAAACGGACTTGTGTTGGAGCGCTACGGCCAAAACGGGGGTCCTGTTCATCGGGAGGGGTGTGGAGTACCGTAAAACGAGACACCACGGGATACTGTTCATCTCCACCGTCGACCTCCTCCAGCCTCCACGGGCTACCGTCGACCTCCTCCAGCCTCCACGGGCTCCTGTTCATCCAGCCTCCACCCCGCGCTACTCCACCGCCATCGCTCAACCACCCCTCCACCGCTCATCGCTCATCCAGCCCTCCACACCACGGGTCCTGTTCAACCACCCTCCACGGGCACCCCTCCATCGTCTCTTCGTTCATCCAGCCTCCACCACACCACGGGTCCTGTTTCATCCAGAGGCAACGCCACCACTCATCGCTCATCCAACCCCCGCAACGCCATCGCTCATCCAATTGATCGGCTTGATTAGCAGCAGAGCGGCGAATAGCTCGATCGGGTTCGATTAACAGCCATCGATCGATCGCTCGGGTTGAGTAACGCGTAGTTCGCAGTGCAATCGCCGGGTTGATTAGAGCCCAACGCCTTGCTCGGGTTCGATTAGAGCCAACGCCGCACACACGCACGCACTGCACGAGAGAACGCGCATCGCCGCCCCGACCTCCCACCGTAACCGGAACTCCCGAAATTTTCTTCCCCTCGCTTCTACCACGGTTTTTCCGTCATGGACGGCCCAAAGAATGTCATGCAGCTGCGTCTCCGCCCGCCCAGACGAAAAGCCCATTTTTGTCATGATTTTTGTCATAGAAGTAGGAGCCCACCACATCTATGATGATACCAGGTTTTGTCACAATTATCGTCATAGAAGTGTCATATGTATGACAGGAAAAAAATTCGTTCGGCCCAAAATGTCACGGATGTGTCTTTTTTTGTAGTGCTCTTCTTGACAAAGATAGATCTAGTTAGGGGGCAAATATGTCACTTAACTAAATGCTACATCTACCTAGCTAGCTAATTTGGGAGGAGACAACTTCAACTAGCACTACTAGGGAAAACCCTAGTAGTAGCGCGGGATAATGACCTATTAGTAGCGCGAGGGGCCGCGCTACTAATACGGCGCCACAACTAACTTTTAGCAGTAGCGCGGGTCCAACCCGCGCTACTACTACTTCTGCTAGTAGTAGCGTGGTTGCCACCCATGCTACTACTACTTAGATGTAGCGCAGGTAAGGTTCCCGTGCTACTACTAACTAATTAGGAATTAAAAAATAAATTCATCCAAGGCTGCTGCTGCTGGGGGTCAACGTCTTCTCCATCCAGTGTTGATGCTGGTCCTGGAGGGGATGAAGTCGTCCATGGTGATGGTGCTTCCCCGCCCAACTTATCCTCGCACCTCTCCTCTGTTGCTACTACAAAAGAAGAGAAAACGATTAGAGAGGCAGAGAGAGAGATTGAGAGGAGTAGGAAGAACAACTCACATGTGGTTGTGTCCATGGCCGATCTGGCCGCCGCCATGGATGGCGCTCTGCTGGATCTCCCTCTCCTTCCAACATCAGAGAAGGAGGAGGAAGGAGAGGGAGGGGGCTGCGGCGGGAGTGGACGATGCCGGATTTGGGGGAGGCATGAGGTGCGAGGCCGGCGGTGGTGGTGGATGAGGAAGGGAATCATGGGTGGGAGGGAGAAGGAATGGGAGAGCCTATGGACAGAGGGGGAGAGTGAGGGAGAGAGGAGGGATTCGCCGAGAATATGGAGACTTCACCTACCTTGTACTTAGTAGTAGCGAGGGGTATAAACCCGCGCTACTACTATCAACTTAGTAGTAGCGCGGGTTCATACCCCTCGCTACTACTATGGCATGTCCCGGGGGGGGCACGGTAGAGACTTCTTAGTAGTAGCGAGGGTTAAAAACCCGTGCTAATACTATCAACTTAGTAGCAGCGACGTGTAAAAAACCACACTACTCCTAAGTAGCAGCAGCGAGGGGTATAAACCCGCGCTACTAGTAAGCGCCTTCCTATAAACTTTTCCCTAGTAGTTTAGTGGAGGGGGAAGGAAAAAGAGAAAGGAGATGCATTAATGCAGGTGGTGTAGTTAGCTAGGAGTAATGAAGAGAGAGAAAGGTAGGTAGAAGAGGGAGAGTAATGGGGGAGAAGTATTGATGAGGAAGAAGAGTGAGAGAGGGAGGATGTGGGAGGTAGGGGAAAGGGAAGAGAGGAGATGGGGGAGGGGAAGACGAGTGGGAAAAGGTGGTGGTGTGCTACGTCTTAGCAGTAGCGCGGGGGAAAAACGCGTTGCTGATAAAACCATAGCAGCAGTGCGCTTTTCTCACACGCGCTACGGCTAAGCGGGGCCAACCGTGTGGCCAATTTCAAAATTAGCAGCAGTGACCGGAGCAAAAAGCCCGCTACAACTACTGCATTAGCAGTAGCGCGTGTCGCGACACCGCGCTGCTGCTAAACGTATGCTGGTGGATACTGTCGGTCGATGTTTGTAGCAGCGCGGTTTAGCCGGCACGCGCTACTGCTAAATTTGTATTAGTAGCGAATTTTTTGTACCCACGCTACAGCTAATTAGCAGTAGCGCTTCTTTTTGTTCCTCGCTGCTGCTAAAATTCTGTGTATAAGGTTTTCCCTAGTAGTGTCTTCTCAAAATAACATGGCCAAAGAAAGGGTATGCCTACAAAATCATATACTCTGGCTATACTCCATCTTCATCACACAAAATACTCAAGTCATGCACAACCCCGGTTTCAGCCAAGCAATTCTTTCATATTTCAGTATTCTCAAACTTTTTCAGCTTTCACGCAATACATGAGTGTGATCCATGGACATAGCACTATAGGTGGAATAGAATGGTGGTTCTGGAGAAGACAAAAATAGGGAGATAGTCTCACATCAACTAGGCGTATCAACGGGCTATGGAGATGCCCATAAATAGATATCAATGTGAGTGAGTAGGGATTTTCATGCAACAGATGCACTAGAGTTATAAGTGTATGAAAGCTCGAAAAAGAAACTAAGTGGGTGTGCATCCAACTTGCTTGCTCATGAAGACCTAGGGCATTTAAGGAAGCCCATCGTTGGAATATACAAGCCAAATTCTATAATGAAAAATTCCCACTAGTATATGAAAGTGACAAAACAAGATACTTTCTATCATGAAGATCATGGTGCTACTTTGAAGCACAAGTGTGGAAAAAGGATAGTAACATTGCCCCTTCTCTCTTTTTCTCTCATATTTTTCTTTTTTTCTTCTTTTTTTTCTTGGCTTCTTTGGCCTCTTTATTTTTTTCCTCACATGGGACAATGCTCTAATAATGATGATCATCACACTTCTATTTACTTACAACTCAAAAAATTACAACTCAATGCTTAGAACAAAAATATGACTCTATGTGGATGCCTCCGGCGGTGTACCAGGATGTGCAATGAATCAAGAGTGACATGTATGAAAGAATTATGAAAGGTGGCTTTGCACAAATACGATGTCAACTAAATGATTATGCAAAGCAATATCACAATGATGAAAGTTGCATGGCAATATATCTCGGAATGGCTACGGAAATGTCATAATAGGTAGGTATGGTGGCTGTTTTGAGGACGGTATATGGTGGGTGTATGGTACCGCGAAAGTTGTGCGGCACAAGAGAGGCTAGCAATGGTGGAAGGGTGAGAGTGTGCATAATCCATGGACTCAACATTAGTCATAAAGAACTCACATAATTATTGCAAAAATATATAAGTCATTGAAAACAAGCACTACGTGCATGCTCCTAGGGGAAGGGTTGGTAGGAGTTAACCATCGCGCGATCCCGACCTCCACACAAAGGATGACAATCAAAAAAATACTTCATGCTCCAACTTTGTTACATAACGGTTCACCATACGTGCATTCTACGGGACTCACAAACCTCAACAAAAGTATTTCTCAAATTCACAATTACTCCACTAGCATTACTCTAATATCACCATCTTCATGTCTCAAAACAATCATAAAGAATCAAACTTCTCACAGTATCCAATGCACTTTTTATGAAAGTTTTTATTATATCCCCCTTGGATGCCCATCGTATTAGGACTAATTTTATAACAAAAGCAAATTACCATGATGTTCTAAAAGACTCTTGAAATAATATAAGTGAAGCATGAGAGTTCATTAATTTCTATAAAATAAATTCAACGCCGTGCTCTAAAAAGATCTAAGTGAAGTACTAGAGCAATATTGTCTAGCTCAAAAGATATAAGTGAAGCACATAGAGTATTCTAATAAATCACGAATCATGCATGCCTCTCCCAAAAGGTGTGTGCAACAAGGATGATTGTGGTAAACTAAAAAGAAAAGACTCAGATCATACAAGACGCTCCAAGCAAAACACATATCATGTGGTGAATAAAAATATAGGCTCAAGTAAAGTTACCGATATACGAAGACGAAAGAGGGGATGCCTTCCGGGGCATCCCCAAGCTTAGGCTTTTGGTTGTCCTTCAATATTACCTTGGGGTACCTTGGGCATCCCCAAGCTTAGGCTCTTGCCACTCCTTATTCCATAGTCCATCAAATCCTTACCCAAAACTTGAAAACTTCACAACACAAAACTCAACAGAAAATCTCATGAGCTCCGTTAGTATAAGAAAATAAATCACCACTTTAAGGTACTATTTCAAATTCATTCTTTATTTATCTTGGTGTAATATCTACTGTGTTCCAACTTTTCCATGGTTCATACCCCCCGATACTACCCATAGATTCATCAAAATAAGCAAACAGCACGTAAAAAAAGAATCTATCAAAAACAGAATAGTCTGTAGTAATTTGTAACTATCGAATACTTCTGTAACTCAAAAAATCTAAACCAAATTAGGAAAACCTGGGAAATTTGTGTATCAGTCCACAGAAAAACGAATAAGATCAAAATCACGTTTCTGTGAATTTTCAAAACTAATTTACCGGGCACAAAAGTTTCTGATTTTCAGCGGGATCAACACAACTATCACCGTAAGCTATCCTAAAGGTTTAACTTAGCACAAACACTAATTAAAACATAAAACCACATCTAACCAGAGGCTAGATGAATTATTTATTACTAAACAGGAACAAAAAGCAAAGAACAAAAATAAAATTGGGTTGCCTCCCAACAAAAGCTATTGTTTAATGCCCTTAGCTAGGCGTAGAAACATTAATAGATCTAGGTATTGTCATCTTTGGTATGCAATCCATAAGTGGCTCTCATGATAGATTCATATGGCAATTTAATTTTCTTCCTAGGAAAGTGTTCCATGCCTTTCCTTAACGTAAATTGGAATCTAATGTTTCCTTCTTTCATATCAATAATTGCACCAATCGTTCTAACGAAAGGTCTACCAAGAATAATAGGACATGTAGGATTGCAATCTATATCAAGAACAATGAAATCTAGGGGCACATAATTCCTATTTGAAACAATAATAACATCATTAATCCTTCCCATAGGTTTCTTAATAGTGGAATCCGCAAGATGCAAATTTAAAGAACAATCATCAAATTCACGAAAACCTAACACATCACACAAAGTTTTTGAATCGTGGAAACACTATCACCCAAATCACACAAAGCATGGCATTCATAATCTTTAATCCTAATCTTAATAGTAGGTTCCCACTCTTCATAAAGTTTTCTAGGGATAGAAAGTTCTAATTCAAGCTTCTCTTCAAAAGATTGCATCATAGCATCAAAGATATGTTTAGTAAAAGCTTTGTTTTGACTATAAGCATGAGGAGAATTTAACACAGATTGGAACAAGGAAATACAATCTACTAAAGAACAATTAGCATAATTAAATTCCTTGAAATCGGAAAGAGTGGGTTCATTGCTACTTAAAGTCTTGACCTCTCCAATCCCACTTTTATCAATTTTTTCATCTAGATCTAAAAATTCTGAATCATTGGGATGCCTTTTAACTAAAGTTGACTCGTCTCCAATCCCATCTTTATCAAGATTAATTTTAGAAAATATATATTTAACAGGAGTCACATCAATAACTTTTAGATCCTCATCATTATTATCTTGGAAACTAGAAGAACACTCTTTTACAAACCAATCTTTTTTAGCACGCATCTTAGTGGTTCTTTCTTTACACTCATCAATGGAAATTCTCATGGCCTTGAGAGACTCATTAATATCATGCTTAGGTGGGATAGATCTAAGTTTCAAAGAATCAACATCAAGAGAAATTCTATCCACGTTCCTGGCCAAATCATCAATCTTGAGAAATTTTTCTTCAATCAAAGCATTGAAATTCTTTTGCAAACTCATAAATTATTTTACAATATTCTCAAAATCAGAGGCATATTATTCAAATTTCCATAAGAATTGTTGTAGGAATTACCATAATTATTAGAGGAATTACTAGGAAATGGCCTAGGATTAAAATTGCGTCTATACGCGTTGTTACCAAAATTGTTCCTATCAACAAAACTCACATCCATAGATTCATTATTATTCTCAATCAAAGTGGACAAAGGCATATCATTAGGATCAGAAGAAACACTCTTATTAGCAAATAATTTCATAAGTTCATCCATCTTTCCACTCAAAACATTAATCTCTTCAATCGCATGAACCTTTTTACTATTGGATCTTTCGAAGCGCCATTGAGAATAATTAACCATGATATTATCTAGGAGATTAGTAGCCTCTCCTAAAGTAATTTCCATAAAAGTGCCTCCTGCGGCCGAATCTAAAAGATTTCTAGAACCAAAATTCAATCTAGCATATTTTTTTTGTATAATCATCCACAAATTCAAACCATGTGTAGGGCAATTACGTATCATCAATTTCATCCTCTCCCAAGATTGTGCAACATGCTCATGATCAAGTTGCTTAAAATTCATAATAACGTTCCTAAGGGAGATGATCTTAGCGGGAGGAAAATACTTTAGAGATGAAAGCATCTTTGCACTTATTCCATGAATCAATACTATTTTTAGGCAAAGATGAAAACCACGTTTTAGCACGATCTCTAAGAGAAAACAGAAAATAGCTTCAATTTAACAATATCGTTATCCACATCTTTCTTCTTTTGCATATCACACAAATCAATGAAATTGTTTAGATGGGATGTGGCATCTTCACTAGGAAGGCCAGAAAATTGATCTTTCATAACAAGATTCAAAGAAAGCGGCATTAATTTCACAAGATTCAACATTAGTAGTGGGAGCAATCGGAGTGCTAATAAAATAATTGTTGTTGGTATTGGAAAAGTCACACAATTTGGTATTATCTTGGGCCATCGTGACAAAGCAAGCAATCCAACACATAAGCACACAAGAAGCAAGCAAAAAAGACGAATGGAGGGGCGAAGAAAAGGCAAATCTTTTCGAAAATCGTTTTAGAAGTGGTGGGAGGAAAACGATAGGCGAATGGAGAATAATGTAATGCAAGAGAGAAGAGTTTATGCTGAGTACTTGGTATGGCTTGACTTGATGTAGATCTCCCCGGCAACAGCGCCAAAAATCCTTCCTACTACCTCTTGAGCTTGCGTTGGTGTTTACCTTGAAGAGGAAAGGGTGATGCAACAAAGTAGAGTAAGTATTTCCCTCAGTCTTGAGAACCAAGGCATCAATCAAGTAGGAGACAATGCACAAGTCACCAAATACCTTCATAAACAATCAACGACTTGCACCCAACACGATAAAGGGGTTGTCAATCCCTTCATGGTTACTTGCAAAAGTGAGATCTGACAGAGACAGATAAACAGTAAAGTACATATTTTTGGTATTTTTGGTTTATAGATCAGAAAGTAAAAGATTGAAAAATAGTAGATCGAACACTAATATGACGTAAAAGAGATTCAATATAATGGAAAAGATACCCAGGGGCCATAGGTTTCACTAGTGGCTTCTCTCAAGATAGCAAATATTCTACCTCTGAAAAAAAAAATCCTTTGAAATTTTTCTGAAATTTTTAGTGACTCAAAATAAAAGTGAACCAAACTGAATAAGATTAATAGTAACTACTCCACAAGTGCCTAGAGACTATACCATGCATTAAAACTACTTTTGACCATATAAATTTAACATGCAAGCTCAAGAACAGGGTCACCTCAGCAGCAAAAATTTGCAATAAATAAAGCACTAGAGCAAAAACTAATTGGACCATTGGAGGAGTCACATACCGAAGAACAATCCCCCAAAGCAGTTTTGTGAATGGAGCTTTGGGCAAGGAGATCGAAAATGGCAGCGAAACGAGCAAGAACATGAGTTTGAGCTACGGGGTGATTTTTTCCGGAGGAAGACGAAGCGTGTGGGGGCTGGAATAAGTGGAGGGCGGCCACGTGGGACCCACGAGGCAGGGGCGCACCCTCCACCCTCGTGGATCACTGGTGTGGTCCCCTGGTGTGTTCTCAGTGCCAGAAATTCTCAAATATTCCATAAAAATAGACAGAAAATTCTATTTCTCTTTCTTTAAACTAAATAACAGAAAGTAAAAGGAGGGTACAGAAGGTTGTGCCTTCTAGATTCATCCATCTCATGCTCATCAAAAGGAATCCACTAACAAGGTTTATCAAGTCCTGTTAACAAACTGCTTTCGAATAACATGAAACCGGAGAATTTTCGAATAACACTAGGTTACCTCAACGGGGAGATGCATGTCCCCAACAACAAGAATATCATATTTATTTTTGGCAGTAGGAAGAGGGAATTCAAAACCTCCAATAGTAACAGTTGAAAACTTTCCAATAGAGTTGATATTATGAACTTGAGGTTGTTTCTTCGGAAAGTGTATCGTATGCTCATTACCATTAACATGAAAAGTGATATTGCCTTTATTGCAATCAATAACAGCCCCTGCCATATTCATAAAAGGTCTAACAAGGATGATCGACATACTGTCGTCCTCAGGAATATCAAGAATAACAAAGTCCGTTAAGATAGTAACGTTTGCAACCACAACAGGCACATCCTCACAAATACCGATGGGTATAGCAGTTGATTCATCAACCATTTGCAAATAGATTTCATTAGGTGTTAACTTATTCAAATCAAGTATACGATATAAAGAGAAAGTCATAACAGTAACACCAACTCCAAGATCACATAAAGCAGTTTTAACATAGTTTCTTTTAATGGAGCATGCTATAGTTGGTAAGCCTGGGTCTCCTAATTTCTTTGCTATTCCACCCTTAAAAGTATAATTAGCAAGCATAGTGGAAATTTTAGCTTCAGGCATCGTTCTTTTATTTGTAACTATATCTTTCATATACTTAGCATAAGGATGCATTTTAAGCATATCAGTCAAACACATATGCAAAATGATAGGTCTAATCATTTCAGCAAAGTGCTCAAAATCCTCATCATCCTTTTTATTGGATGGCTTAGGAGGAAAAGGCAGGGTTTCTGAACCCATGGTTCTCTTTCTTTACCGTGCTTCCTAGCAACGAAGTCTCTCTTATCATAACGGTTATTCTTTGATTGTGGGTTATCAAGATCAACAGCAGGTTCAGTCTCTACATAATTATCATTACTAGGTTGAGCATCATCATGAACATCATCATTAACATTACCACTAGGTTCATGTTCATTACCAGATTGTGTTTCAGCATCAAAAATATAAATATCATTCGGATTCTCTAGTGTGTCAATAACAGGTTCACTAGAACCATGCAAAGTCCTATCCTTATTCTTTTTCTTTTTATTAGAAGGACTAGGTGTGTCAGTATTAATTCTCTGAGAGTCTTGCTCAACTCTCTTAGGATGACCCTCAGCATATAAAGGTTCCTAGGTCATTTTAGCACCTCTAGTCATAACTCTAACATCATTATCATTGTTCTTATTATTTAAGTCATTGAGCAAATCATCTTGTGCCTTAAATTCTTGTTCTACTTGAGTGGTAACCATGGAAGCATGTTTACTAATAAGCTTAAGATCACTTTTAACTCTAGACATATAATCACTCAAGTGTTCAACCATATAAGCTTTACGTTTCAATTGTCTACCAACATAAGCATTGAAGTTTTCTTGTTGAACAATAAAATTATCAAACTCATCGAAGCATTGACTAGCAAACTTAGTAGATGGGATTTCGCCCTTTATCAAATCTATAGAGAGAATTTACATTTACTACTTGTGTCGGGTTATGAAGACCGTGTATCTCTTCAATAGGTGGAAAATTCTTAACATCTTCAGCTTCGATACCTTTTTCTTTCATAGATTTCTTTGCCTCTTGCATATCTTCGGGACTGAGAAATAGAATAACCCTTTTCTTTGGAGTTGGCTTAGGAGTTGGTTCAGGAAGTGTCGAATCATTATCATTACTCAATATATTATTCAATAGCAATTCAGCTTGCTAAATAGTTCTTTCCCTGAAAACACAACCAACACAACTATCCAGGTGGTCTCTAAAAGCATTGGTTAGTCCATTATAAAAGATATCAAGTATTTCATTTTTCTTGAGAGGATGATCAGGCAAAGCATTAAGTAATTGGAGAAGCCTCCCCCAATCTTGTGGGAGACTCTCTTCTTCAATTTGCACAAGATTAAATATTTCACGTAAGGCAGCTTGTTTCTTATGAGCGGGAAAATATTTTGCAGAGAAGTAATAAATCATATCCTGGGGACTACACAAACAGCCAAGAGCAAGAGAATTAAACCATATCTTAGAATCACCCTTAACGAGAAAGGAAAAAAATTAAGAATGTAGTAATAGCAAAAAAATTCCTCATGAGTAAATGCGGTGGCTATATCATTCAATTTAGTAAGATGTGCCACAATAGTTTCAGATTCAAACCATAGAAAGGATCAGATTCAACTAAAGTAATTAACTCAGGATCGATAGAGAATTCATAATCCTTATCAGTAACACAGATAGGTGAAGTAGCAACAGCAGGATCATATTTCATTCTAGCATTCAAAGACTTCTCTTTCAGCTTAGCTAACAGTTTCTTAAGATCATATCTATCATTGCAAGCAAAAAAGTCTCTAGCAGTTTCTTCATCCATAACATAACCTTCAGGTACAACAGGCAATTCATATCTAGGGGGAGAATCTTCATCATCACTTTCATTAATTCATCAATTTCAGTAATTTCATTCCCTCTAACCCTAGCAAGTTGTTAATCAAGAAATTCACCTAGTGGCACATTATTATTAAGCACATAAGTAGTATCATCATAAGCATCATGCATAGCAGAAGTGGCATCATTAATAACATGCGACATATCAGAATCAATAGCAGGTGTAGGTGTCGCAAGTTTACTCAAAACAGAAGGTGAATCAAGTGCAGAGCTAGATGGCAGTTCCTTACCTCCCTTCGTAGTTGAGGGGTAGATCTTGGTTTTGTTGTCTTTCTGATTCCTCATAGTGATCAACAGATATAAATCCAAAGTGACTAAGAGAATAGAGGTATGATCCCCGACAACGGCGCGAGAAAAAGGTCTTGATAACCCACAACTATAGGGGGTCACAATAGTTTTTGAGGGTAGAGTATTCAACACAAATTTATTGATTCAACACAACGGGAGCCAAAGAATATTCTCAAGTATTAGCAGCGGAGTTGTCAATTCAACCACACCTGAAGGACTTAATATCTGCAGCAAAGTATTTAGTAGCAAAGTAGTATGGAAGTAATGGTAACAGTGGCAAATGTAACAATAGCAGTTTTGTAGCAATCGTAACAGTGGAAACGGAGAAGTAACTTAGCAAAGATCAATATGTGAAAAGAACATACACTACTGGAAGCAGGGAATTTGCCATCAGTCAGCTCTTTTCCGTCTGCCAGCGGATGGCAAAGAACATCTTTGCCATCTGCTTACAAAAAAGACGGCAAAGAACTGACAGATGGCAAAGAACCTGGTTGCCATCAGCCAGTTCTTTGCCAGCCGATGGCAAAGAATCTTTGCCATCGCCTGGCAGACGGCAAAGAGGTGGGTGGGGTCCCGTGCTGTAACGGCCTATCAACTCACCTCTTTGCCGTCTGCCAGAAGATGGCAAAGAATCTTTTTCGTCTGCTGGCAGATGGCAAAGAAGTGGGTGGGGCCCAGTGGATGACGGCGCTGTAACGACCCACTAGCCCCACCTCTTTGCCATCTGCCAGCCGAGGCTGATGGCAAAGAGGTGGGGCTTTGCCATCCGCTGGCTGATGGCAAAGATGTGGGCCTTTGCCATCCGCTGGCTGATGGCAAAGAGGTGGGACTATCTCCTCCCCTCTCTTCTTCTAAAAAAATCTCCTCCCCTCTCTCCCAGCCTGGCCCCACCTCTCTCTCTCTCTCTCTCTCTCTCTCTCTCTCTCCTCTCTCTCTCCCAGCCCGGCCCCACCCCTCTCCCTCTCTCCCCACCTCACCCACCCACCACCGCACCCGAGTGCCCCAGCCCCGCGTTCCTGACGCCACCCAGCATCGCAGTCGGCCCGCCACCGCCCAGCACCGCCGCCGGCCCGCCCCTCCCCGCCACCACAGCCTCCCCGCCATCAAGCAACCCACCCTCGCGCCCGCCTCTCACTGTTTCTAGGGTCATGGCGCCTCCCTCCAGCAGCCCTCCCGGCCACTGCCAAGTGGCTGCTGCCTCCCCGCCACCGCAGCCCGCCCCTGCGCCTGCCCCTCCACCGAGCCAGGCCGCAGCACCACCTTCCCTGCGGCCCTCCCCGCCACCGCGCCATCCACCATAGTTTAACTCTCTGGTACTTTTCTTTGTCAATTTTTGTGCTAATATGGACTATAATTTCTAGGGGATTTACACTATAAGTCTTGGATCTTCGCAGTCAGGACGTAGCTTCACGTGTAGCTCTAGCCAAGAAGACAGTTGATCCAGTCCTAGTCCTGGTCACTTCACGTGTAGCTCTAGCTAAAAAGACTCAAACATGGCATACTGCAGTTTTAGGTATAGGTGTGTTTTCGTCGAGTCCCGCGTAGCTCGTATGCCTGTTCTGTATGTGATCGAAAGAAGTTGATGAACTGAAAGTAAGGTTTATAATGTTAAAAATCTGCTGAAACTTGCAAGAAATTGATCATCGTGTTGGGAAAGGTGCGTTTGCGTCGAGTCTCTCCTTTTGCAATTTTGAGTTTCTCATGTCCATGTTCAGACTTGCAGAGGTCGGGGTCTTCCCCCTTTTCAAAAAAAATGTTCAGACTTGCAGTCCAAGTTGCAATTGGAATTCAACCAAAATTGAAAAAATTCTCTTCTTGCTCTTTCTAGATATAAAACTACATATGTACGACATAACTGCGATATACATTCAGAAAAAGATGAATCTTTTCTGAGGTTTGCAAGTTGGATTGTGCTCAACACCGATTGCATACAAAGCAGGACAGGCGTATATCATCTATTGCCTTCTTCTGTTTATAGCAAGGTATTTTAATTTTAATGGAGAAAGGGCTACATTACAAAGTAATTTTTAGGCAGTTGCAGTGTTAGTTGGCAAGTTCTGCTAGTGTAAATCTTGGACTGTAATTTGTAGGTGTTCTTGGACTCTTTTGCACTATAATTCTTGATAATTTTCAGTGTCATTTACTTTGTCAACACAGTGTGTAGGCTCTGAATGTTTTTATGCTATTAGGTGCACACATTCTTTTGTATTTTTCTGCATGCTTTCAGTAATATTGAGTCCGCAGTGTAATTTTTCAGCTACCTCAGGATTATAGTGTAGGTTCTATGATTTTTGCCACTGTATTTCTTCATTCTGGACTTCAAAGTTTCTGTAATTTCCAGAGTATCATGTTTGTTTCTAATTTAATATACTAATATTTCCCCAGATTTTATTACTATATAGTAAGTAGAAGTGTTTCTGACCTGGTGATCTTCCTGGGATTTCCCTCAATGTTTGGCTGTTTGGTGGGTCGCTAGCTGATGGGAGGTTGTTCGCCATGGTCCAGGGTATTTGTGCTTCAAGTTTAGTTGAAACCGGGTGACAGTCTAGCCCGACCCATTTTTTAGAAATAGAAAGCATCCACTCGCCGGGGTGGGTTTTTTTGGACATACAAGTGTCCTCTATTTATTTGTCAGGAAATGTGAATATTACCGAATTGAAAAACAATCAAGTACTAAATAGACACTTCCTAATTTTAAGAGGATTTTTAACCTAGTTTTTTCTGTTTAGTGCTAGTTTGGCTTGCCTTAGCTTTTATATTTGAACAATCAGGATCACAAATAGATAACAACCTAGACACAAGCTGAATAAACCCTAGCGGATTTTGTTTTCTCCACATGAGATTTGCAGGGGAGGTTGCATTGCCTAGAGGAAAGGCAGAGGAGAGTGATGTTGATGATGCAGCAACATCATTAAGGGAAGCAAAGGAGGAGATTGGGCTTGATCCAGCCTTGGTCACTGTCGTTTCCTCGCTTGAACACTTCTTGCCCAAGGTAAGATGTCTATGAGTTCTCGCTTATACCCCTACTGAAAAAAAACACATTGTACAGCGACAGACTATTTAAGTGCACGTTGAAAGGCATGTTAGTTTTTTTTCTTCTTAGACTTCGAAAAAACACATGCATGCAGCCAAGATTTAGGATATGCTTATAGATGTTTTGAGGATCATGTAGCGGGATTTTCTTTATAGTCCACTTTGGCCGGATAGGATTTATCTTTGTCCCTTTGACACCACGACACCACGACACGACACCCCCGACCCTCGACACCTCTTCGGCTTCCTGTTGACTAAAAACGTGCTCTTGGGCCTTCCAGAGGCCGACGGGGTCATATATTTATGAATTATGAGTTAGGTCATATATTTTCTGATTTTGTTATAAAAACATCATATATATTTGTGTTGATCGGGTGGATTTAAATGTGTAGTTGTTTTGTCGCTGCGAGGGTCTGGTGTTCGACGACCTCCCCGTGCGTTCAACGAGCTCCTCCCCGACGTTCATGGGTGAGCACAAATGACATCTCCTCCTCTCCCAATCATCTGCTATGTTCCAGTCTTCGTGCCGATGAAACATGCTAGCTGTAGGTAGATTGAATCATCAGTATGCGTGACCACTATGTGTCTCCCGTTCGAAAGGGTTACATCTATAAATATGCATCCATTTGCATATTTATAACCGTGATTCTTTCGAATTGTCCAACGTTATCCATGGACAGCCCGAGTATGTGTAGATTGGGTTCGTTTTCCCATATGCTCTACTCCGGATCTGATGCAGAATTTCGTCAGTGCCTCCCTATTGTTCTCCGGGTACACATCCTCTCTCCTTATTATTGAGACGTGTATGAGGAGAACAGTGGGGAGGTGCTGCCAAAATTTTGCGTCGGATCCGGAGTAGAGCATGGGAAAACGAACCCAATCTACACATACTCGGGTGGGATTAGGACCTATCTTTACCTATTAGCGTTTAGGTTGCATGGACGTAATAAGACTGACAAACTCTATTAACTGATGAATATGGTTTGCTGAATTATGTATATATTTCTTGTGTGCCAGTAGCTAGGGAAGATGAGTGATCGTGCGTGGATGTACACGGGTCACACTAGTCAGAAAGACATGACCCATGAATGGATAACAAAAACGAAGGGGTTTGTGAGAGTCGCATTTGCAAATGGACAGAGAAAAACCTGGTGCCCTGTGTCGAGTGCGACAACTACCATAAGAGGTCAGAGTTTGAAATGATCAAACACTTGCAGAAGTCGGGTTTTACGCCTAATTATACGGTCTGGACATTTCATGGTGAGTCTGCCCAACGTGCCAGAGCTGAGGAGGGTCGTCGTCACACCGACGAGCATGGTACCGGGATGGAAGATCGATATGGTGGAAGACTTTGATGATGCTCGGGATTCGGATGATGAGATGGAGGAATCTGCAAAGGCCTTCAATGATATGTTGGAGTCTTCCAAACGTCCTCTCCACGAGCACACTGAGCTTTGTCAGCTAGATTTCATCGCACAAGTAATAGCTCTGAAGGGTCAATTCAACTTGGGCAGAGAATGCTACGACGCGATGATGACACTATTTGGACGCTATCTACCCAAACTCCATGTAATGCCTGCAAACCTCTATCAGTCGGACAAAATCCTTCGTGTACTTAAGATGCCCTATGAGAAGATAGATGCCTGTGAGAAAGGATGTGCCTTATTTAGGCTTGAGTATGCAGACTTGAAGTATTGTCCCGTTTGCCAGTCTTCCAGGTATGTTGTGGTAGACAACGGTATGGGTGAGAAGAGTCAGACAAAAATCCCAGTTAATGTTCTTCGGTATATGCCAATCATACCAAGACTTCAACGTCTTTTCATGGTCGAAGAGATGGCCAGACAAATGACATGGCACAAATTGGGCAAAAGAACCGAACTAGATGCAGTCGGGGAGCCGATGTTGGTACACACATCAGACGGTTTTGCATGGAAGCGCTTCGATGGAATACGTCATCCTAAAGCGGCATATCCAAGGCATCCTCGAATCACCAGAAGCACGGATGGGTTCAACGTGTTTGGTATGATGGCAGCCCAATACAGTTGTTGGCATATATTTGTCATTCCACTCAATCTCCCTCCTGGATAGATTATGCAAATAAAGAACATTTTCTTGTTGATAATTCCAGGGCCCAACTATCGAGGGAAGAGTATGAATGTGTACTTGCAGCCGCTTAAGGATGAATTGCAAGAAGCTTGGGATAATGAGATCAAGACATACGACGCTGCTACAAAAAAACTTCCTAATGCGTGTGTGGTACATGTACTCGATGCATGACTTGCCGGCGTATGCGCTATTCGTTGGTTGGTGTGTGCATGGTAGGTTCTCGTGCCCCACATGCAAGGCAGCTCTTGAGTTTCGTCGGCTGCAAGCGGGTGGCATGTTTTCTTGCTTTGACATGCATAGACAGTTCCTGGATCCTCGCCATAAGTTCAGAGAAGACAAGAAGAACTTCATCAAAGGTAAAGTTGTCAAAAACTCTGCACCACCTGCGTTGACAGGCCAACAGACCCTGGATCAGTTAAACATTATCGAGCCGGGTCAAGAGCATCCAGGGTATTTCAAGGGGTATAATTCGGAACACGCCCGGACTCACAAGACATGCTTGTAGGATCTGCCTTACTTCAAAGACCTCCGTTGCCCACACAACATCGACGTGATGCACACTGAAAAGAATGTCGGCGAGGCCCTCTTTGGTACATTGTTCGGCATAGAGGGGAAAACAAAGGATAATCCTAAGGCTAGAGTCGACCAGGAGGCTCTATGTGATAGACCGCTACAAAACATGCGACAACCGAAAGGAAAGAAGAACTGGGCGAAGCCAAAGGCATGGTTCAAACTTGGAAGGCCAAATGTGAGGAAATTATCCTGTGGGTGAAAAAGGAGTTGATGTTCCCCGATGGGTATGCAATGAATCTAATGAGGGGAGTGTCGGTTCAATATCCGACGTATCTCGTAGTAGGGGTCCTAAGCTAGGCGTCTTGGAGTGATGGTAACATGGACACGGGATTTTACCCAGGTTCGGGCCCTCTTGATGGAGGTGAAACCCTACGTCCTGCTTTTGATTGTATTCATATGGGGATTGTACAGAGTACATGTGTCTACCACGAGATTGTAGTAATGAATATGAGATTGTCTATTGACTAGCCTGGCCTCGGTTTATATAAGACACCGGAGGACTAGGGTTTAGGAGAGTCCTTGTCTTGGGCGGCAAGTCTTGTGGAGTCTTCCTTGTATGCGGCAGGGGTAGTCTGAACTAGCCCATGAGTATACGGCCATGGGGGTCCTCGGCCCAATCCAAATGATCGGGAGATGACGTGGTGAGTACCCCCTAGTCCAGGACACCGTCAGTAGCCCCCGGAACCGGTCTTCAAGTTGGGGACGCTCCTCGATTCTTCCGAACTGTTCTTCATCTTCGGTCGTCAGTCTTCAAAACTGGTTCAAAAAATCTTTCCATCTTCGATCTTGAGGATCGCCAAAGTGAATCCGAAGAGTTTACACGTCGGGTATCCGAGGAGCCCCTTTAAGTTTCCGGCCTTTATCAATGCCTTGTTATTTTTATGCTACACATCGGGTTTGAACTTGTTCCCGGGAGGCAGTGTCCTCTTGTGTCCGAGCTCCAACGCCGGACTGCATTCGAGGTATCTTTTGCAGCCGAGCACCAACACCGGACCGCTTCGAAGCTCCAACGCCGGAATGTATCCGAGCTCCAACGTCGGACTACATCCAAGCTCCAACGTCGGACTATATTCGAGGTGTCATAGATCACCTTGGTTCAAAAAAGTTGAAGGAGTTTAGCCGAGCTTAATGCCGGAAATTCCCTCTATGGAGCCAGCCACTAGCACCCGAGCTTTATGCCGGGCTACTTCCGAGGTGGTGCACCACCTTGGCCATGGGCTGATTTTTATGAATTTAATTCTGAATTGTGTAATGTAATCTTTGAAGAGATGTATAGCCAGTATCCCTCAAGGTGCGTGTTGGCCTAATATCCGGGATGCACCTGAAGGAAAAAAATCAAACCGCTGACCCTAGTAGCCCCTGAGACTCAGGTCGATTCATAAAATCAGCCTGAGGATCAATTCCTAGCTCGGCAGAATACTTAGGAATAGAAACGCGGTGTGAAAAGCCCTCGAGACTCAGGTTGGGTGCGGTCGACCAACCTGAGGATAATAATCTCCTCGAGAAATATATTGCGCTTTAAATTCTCTGCATTGGATTACCAATGTAGTAGCCCCCGAGACACTGGTCGGGTGGCAACACCAGATCAGGGGATCGATGTGCCCCTTTAATATTTGTAAATACCCAGTAGCCCCCGGGCCTTAACGCGGGCACGGGAGGCCGAATTAAGGATCGACATCCATAGTAAAATCACAAATGATATGTAATGACTCTAAGTACCCAAGTACTTTACGTCATTAATGCTCGGATCCGCATTGTACAAAACTTTGTTGACCGACCATCGGCTTCAACCTCCTCGACCAGCAGCCGGGGAGTGTTTGTCCTACTTTATAATGCCTTTATGAAGATTTACGGCAAAAAAGGCAATCCGGCCATACGGTTTTATTAACAAAGGTACGCCGAGAGACATGTTATATTATTGTTTAACATAAGAAACATCGTCCAATGAAAATAGTCCCGCTATCGGTTCCTTTCTTTGGGTTGTCATTCTAAGCATGATCATGAAACCTCAGCTCCAATCAATGTGGGAGGAAAATACTGAGGATTTAGTTCGGGAAAGCTTCCAAACTATATGGTCTAAATGAACCCCAAATATTCATTTCCGTTGTGACCATTTATAATCTGAAAGTGGCTCATCATCGGCTTCTACCCCCTTGTAGATGCTACGTGGTGTGTTTCCAAAACAACCCTTAGCCGACGTCTTGGCGCCCGAAGGCGGTTGTGTTGGCGGAAACGAGGATATCATATATGCGGGCTTTATAACTTTCACTTAGTCATAGGAGCTTAAAGTTGGGAGGCCATCAAGTATCCCCCCGGTTAGTGTTCGGCGACAGCCGAGGTCAAGCCGTAAACACTTCGGCCAAAGTTATGAACGGCCCGTCATTTAATACCGTCATCGGAACGCTGACCAGTTTACGCTTATTGTGACAGTCAGTTTTCGGCTTTCTCCACTGAGGTCCTTAACCATGCGAGCTGGAAGCACAATCGCAGTGGTTCTCCCTTTGCACACCTACCTGAACAAAGCGGAACGTAGGAGGCAAGCACAGGAGCCGGGCAACCCAACTATTGACCGAAGACACAATTCGAAACTGATGCATATATAGCAACATCCGAGAATTTTTGCCGAATCTCTAAAGATGCCCGGCGTTGCACTGTGAGACTTATGCAGAAAACACACAAATGGTTGAAAAGTGCCGCAGGATTGGAAAACCAAAAAACATCAGGAAAAACTCGACGTCCGAACTAGATGAACTGTTCGGTGTCAATCAGAAAATTGGTCTTAGAAAAAAAATTGTACTTCTGACATGCTTTAACATGACACATCCTTTCTCAAGACATCAAGCGGGTCAGCCTACGGCTTCAACCTCCTATCCCGAAGGCGGAGTACTTCTCGTTAGGCCAATTTAGCAAACTTTAGCGGCTTTCAGAGAGAAATTAGGCTCCCCGGCTATTGATCGCACACTCGCTTCGAAAAAATGAGTGATAGGAAAAAGACTTTGCAACGACTAAGAAGAAGAACACTTATTATAAAACAGCTCACATAAATTTAAGAGCCCCCGAGTGACTTGGGTAAAAGAATTTTATGTATAATGATTGTATGTACCGAAGTACTTATATCATATATGTGTTCACCCGACCTTTATACGCGTCTTAACCGACCGTCGGCTTCTCCTTCTTCGGTCAAGGACCGAAAAGTGTTATGTACTCCCCCTGTCGAGAATATCGACGGTGTCTCCGATAACCAGGCAATCAGGCCATAAGGCTGTAATAGACAAAGCGCGCTCAGGGAACTTATGCTATATTATCGACCAAGTGTAAGAAGCATCTTCGAAGAAAATAGTATCGCCACCGATACCTCTCTTCGGTTGCTCACTATGAGACTTGTGCAATAGATTTTTTTGTACTCATGAGTTCCGTTGTGTGCCGACCATTATTGAAAATAGCAGGAGCGCTAGCTTTCGGCTTCACCCAGTCTGAGGTCCGGCTCGGGTGACCCTATCGTGACAATCGCAGAGGTGCTCCCTTTGCTCCCTAGCCGAACAGTCGGGAATGTAGGGGTAAACACAGGAGCAAGGAAACCCAGCTTGCAAATCACTTAGGTCAATATGGTGCATATTATGGTGTAATACACGAACAAGGAACGAAGTCGTACAAGTATAATCATTTGCAAGAGGAAAGGCTTCATAAAGGAAGCCCCCAAGTAAACGGGGTATTTGAATTTGTGTGTCACAAACAATGTTTGGACAAGGAAATTTTTCATAAACAACTTTTTGCTAAAAAAAGTATAATGCTTGGTCGGACCGAACAAAATTTAAAAATTTAAAACTTTGAGCATGAAAGCGACTTAGCTAGTTA
This sequence comes from Aegilops bicornis, assembly GCA_021605145.1. Taxonomy (NCBI): domain Eukaryota; kingdom Viridiplantae; phylum Streptophyta; class Magnoliopsida; order Poales; family Poaceae; genus Aegilops; species Aegilops bicornis. Next base: position 118,035,448 of record CM038675.1, on the reverse strand, counting down.
ATATGTTCGGCATTGATGACGCGTTCCGAGCTTGGTGCGCGAGGAGGTCTCAGCCCCCAAGCCCGATGTGGCCAAGCGAAGAGCTCGGCACTCCGAAGAGGTGAAGCCCCCAGACTAGCCGAGGTGATGGAGCAGGTCACCGGGTGACACTGGAATCTCCGGCCGAGTAGGTTGATGAAGCGACAATGTGGGGTTGCCAACACAGGGCTGCGCCCAAGGCAATCGACAGAATTTGGTCGATGAAGGTGGGTGACGACGTCACCTGCCAATTATCTGCATGCATGAAGTAGCACAAAGCAGATAGCAAAAATAAATAAATAAAAATTCTTTACAAAATTCTTTATGTAAAATAAATTATTAAAAGAGATGTGGCGTGGTGCGAGGCCATTGTCGACACTGGGCGTTGGCGTGGCGGGGTGACAAAATGTCACGACCGGTTTTTTTCAATAAAAATATTTATTGAACAACCGACCTATGAAGTCCAATATGAGGAAAATCCCTCATACCGGTAGACAAAACTTTGATACAATAAGCCAGTAGCATTACAATATTACAGGGGTCGGAATGAAGATGCCCAACCAATTATTACAAACACGCCGATAATTATACATAGTGGCGGATATGACCCAAAGGTGTGGGTGGAAATACTACTGACTCGAGATATGAGTGGTTGGTGGAATAACACAGCTGGGTGGTTAATAAGTCTCATCAGATCGGCGGCTCATCGAAAGCGCCGAGGTGAGGCTCGATGAATTTATTTGGGTAGCGGAAGCGGATATATCACAATGACTAGTCCAGGGTCGACGAGACTGACTGGGATTCCTCTAGGCGTTGGACTCGCTATCAATTCTTCATCCATGAGATCGCCTTTCACAAGATCTGGCCAAATCAACAAGCCAGGTGAGGTACTTTGAAAGTACTCGCAAGACAGTTCGGACAAAAGATATAACAAATGAATGCATGAATGAGTCATGATTTATTTTTAACAATGCTCAAATAAATCAGTATAACAACAATAAAATGAGAAGGGAATCGGCGGTAGTCCGCTCGAAAACCCAAAGAAGGATAAACTCAAAACCGATCGAGTGTTTGAAATGACGCCTCGAGGGGTGAAAATAAGTAAAACATGCCACAGTCGGGCGTCTGGGCGACACCTCATAAAGGGCTTATAATGAAAATAAATAACAACAATGCCGCAGTCGGGCGTCTGAGCGACATCGCAGAAAGGGCTTATAATGAAAATAAATAACAACAATGCCGCAGTCAGACGTCTGAGCGACATCGCAGAAAGGGCTTATAATGAAAATAAATAACAACAATGCCGCAGTCGGACGTCTGAGCGACATCGCAGAAAGGGCTTATAATGAAAATAAATAACAACAATGCCGCAGTCGGACGTCTGAGCGACATCGCAGAAAGGGCTTATAATTTATTATTTATAACTGACAAGATATAGTGCTCGCGGAAAATATTCATCCCAAGACAATAAGCGGGTTAGTCCGTTCACAGGAAAGTAAACATTTAATACTCAAATGGTTCTCAGGAGTTTCTGTCACTGAGACTGACACTTGACAAGATGAGATGATCACGGTACTTGGACATGAATAAGATGAATTCAAGAATTTTGACTCTGCAGAGTTTGTACCAAAATTGTCCACAGCCAACGGATTTCCGTAGTCACGAAGGACTAGTTCCGTTTACGGTATTTCAGAGGAAACACAACTAGCTAGTACACCCCCATCATACCTCACGTTGCCAGAATCACCCTAGACAGCGTTTAAGAAAAACTCGAGACGGGAGATCACAATCTCGAATAGCATGGGATCAAATTTATATCTGGCGGCGCTCTAAGGGGTGCCCCCCTCTCGGTCCCAACCGGAAACACCCATGCCCCCTGACCGGATGAAAGGCTTTAATCCAGGGCCATGGAACCTTCATCCCGGCCTCTCGATTTAGTGTGTACCAGGAAGTGGTTTGCAACCTACTAGGCCGTATCCCTTGCGGTAAACATGTGGTAGTACGGAAAGGGAGACGGACGGGAAACTGATCGATTAATACTGACACTGGGTCAACGATATGGCATAAGCCTGGCATGCTACAACACTGCCATCTTACCCATACTCATGCCAACTCATGGCCATGCAATAAGTTTCCAGCAACTCACGGATTTACCGAGCTCATTTGCCTCAATGCTCACGAGAAAAACTATCATCAACAATGTTCATGAACGTGCCATGATACAAAAAATAATGCAAACATGCCCAGACACTCATCATATCAAAAGTTCAAACTTTGCTTGCCTGGTTCGGAGTAGTCGGGGTCTAGCTCGGCGAAGTTCACGGTTCCGTCACCTCCTTCGGTATCTATGGTACACAAAATACATGTGCTAACGTAAATACCGTGAGGTGCACAAAATTTTAAAGAGGACAGAAAAAGAATCAATCAAAAATTCCTTTCTGTTAAAAAGTTATAAGGGTTTTAGCCCAAGGGCTCATCTGTAATGAAACAGAAAACTTCCAGGGGGTTCTGCGGCAAAGTCCAGATAACGTTTCGTTTAAAAGAAATGACTGAGGGGTTGACAGGCGGGCTCCACCTGTCGGGATAAAAAATTTAAAATAGGGAAACAGGGCGCGACGGCGCCCGAGAGGTGCGGTGGTCGCCGGCGGCGATCCACGGCGAGGCAGAGTGATCGGAAGGTACCTTCGTGATCAGCACGTCCTTCCGCGTCTATGGGACGTGGGAGTGGTCGTCGGCGAGTACCACGTCGACGGAGACGCTTGCTCCGGTGGACGGCGGTTCGGACGGTCGTGGATTTCGCCGGAGAGAGCTGCGGGGCCAAAATTGATGTGGGGGTTATCCTACTAGAGGTGGTACGAGGCTACGGGCGAAAGTAGGGCGGCGGAGGAGCCCTCACCGGAGAGAACGATGCCGGAGCCCGAGGTGGACGGAGGTGGCCGGAGTCGCGGAAGAAAGGCCCCTCGAGGCTCTCCCAGTGGCTAGGCAGGGTCTAGTGAGGTGGTGGAGTCGTGCTGGGGCGAGAGCAGGCTCGGGGGTGCTATATATAGCCGGCCCGAGTCGGTTGCCGTGAACGGATAAGTCCGGCGAGTTGATTACGGAGGCGCTGTGGCTGGATGGTCGGCTTAGGAGCTTGAGCATGGCCTAGGTGGAGTAGTGGTGCCATTTCAGGGTCCAGCTCAGCACGGGAGGGAGGTTTACGGCTTGCCCTCGACGGAACGGCCGCATGGCCCGTCGGCGGCAGAGAGCGCGCTCTGCGCGTGCCAAGCCACGACGACGGTGCTGCATGCATGCGCTGGCAAGGAGGTGGCCACGCGGAGCCACCAGGATGCTTGGGCGGTGCCGAACGGCGTTGCGCCGCAGTTTTGCCCCCTGTCGCCGTTACGGTGTTTCGGCCGCCAAGAAAGCACGCCGGCAGATCGGGCAGGCGCCACCGACGCCGGGAAGGTGCCAAGCGCGCGTGTGGAGCTCCGGACAAGCAGGCCAGGCTGCGAGCATCGAGCCAAACACACTGTGGACTCGTGACTGAAGTTACTGACGGAGATCGACACTGAACTTCTGAATTTACTGAATATGAACAAAACAGTGCATGCCAGGTGTTCGACAAAATGATTCTGGTATCCAGGGATTTTTCCTTGAGCTGATTTTTGGTGGAGTGGTCTCTCATTGCTACTAGAGGTTGCCTGAATTTTGGTGGAATTTTTGGAGTAGTGTAGATATGAATTTCGCCAAATTTGGCAAATCTGGTCCAAACTTGCAGTGAGTGAAATTTGAAATATTTGAAAAGAAGAAGAGTGGATCAAGATGGTTCTGGGTTGTGGATACCAAGGACTATCCAGGGGTGTGGAGTTGAGGTCAAAAATCAAAAGCATTATGGTACTTGCTTTGCAAATCACCTAGGTTCAAAAGAAAAGACAGAATTATTTTGGGAGGAGAAATAATTGGAATAAAATCCAAAAATGGATTTTATTAGTTTGGACAGAATGTTTGAGTTGCACCAAAGTGGAAGGAGAGATTTTTGGGAAGGTTTTACCATGTGGTGCATGGAAGAATCATGAATGGTTTCAAATATGGGAGAGGATGAAAAACTCCTAGAGTTTCCTTTTTGAAAGAAAATAAACTCCAAAGATTTTTCTTGAAATTTTGAGAAGAGGGCAATCAGAAGAAAATTCAAAACCAAACACTAGAGTTGAAGGAGATGCAAAAATAAAATATTTGTTGAAGGGGAAAAAAGCTTTGAGAGAGATTTTTGGAAGGGTTTTGGAGACCTCCTTCAAATCCAACAAAATTTTGAAGAAAACCAAAGGAAAATTTTTGGAGTGTCACACAAAATCCGAATTCGCACGGGCGCCCGAGTTACGGACGCAATGCGCACAGGGCAGCGACAGCATATGGGATTGCCCTGAAACGGCGGCTGAAGTGTAGACCTGATTGCAGGACCTGCAGCACAAAAAGGCTGACCAGCAGAGAATACTCTTTGGACGGAAAACGCATGTACATGCGTCAACAAAATATCTCTGCAAAAAATAATTCAGTACAAACAGACAGAAAATATGATGTGTATAATAATTTTTGTGTGATAAACGAATAGTCACGAAAATTTAAACCTGTTTAACTAGAGATGACCGTAGTAAACCGAAGCATATAAAAAAAAGCGGTCTATACCAACTAGCACAAGCTAGTACCAAAAATAGACTAGTTTCTGATCCAAACGTGAAGTAGTAGTACTTGAATTACTACAATCCACCGACCAAATCTAGGGCATCGTGCAAAATACTAGGAGTCCATCGCATTAGTACTTTGTCCTAGGCCTTCCATAGCAAAAATACTACTCGGCCCAAATGACGGTCTAGGTGCCGAATTAAAAAGAGGAATAAAGAAACAAAAAAGGAAAGGAATCTCCCCTTAGATGGCCGCTGCCCATGCGAGGATTTTTCCTCGGCTCTATGATCCAGCACTACAGCCGACAATGCGGCCAGCTGCTAGTTGATCTTTGGCTAGACCACGTCGTCTACCAATACTGAAACCGAGGTAGAACGCCAGATACCAAGGTGTCTGGCAGCGAAATTTTAGACCTTGGTCTCAATCTAATCTGTGAATAAAGCTCGAAAACCAGCGATGATTCTCACAAAAACTAACTAGTACAGAACAAATCTGACTGAAAAAATATCACCTGATTATCCATCAATCCGTGTCGATCACCTAGCAGGCTCTCAATGAAAGCACCAATGTCGGTTCAATATCCGGCGTATCTCGTAGTAGGGGACCTAAGCTAGGCGTCTTGGAGCGATGGTAACATGGACACGGGATTTTACCCAGGTTCGGGCCCTCTTGATGGAGGTGAAACCCTATGTCCTGCTTTTGATTGTATTCATATGGGGATAGTACAGAGTACATGTGTCTACCACGAGATTGTAGTAATGAATATGAGATTGTCTATTGACTAGCCTAGCCTCGGTTTATATAAGACACCGGAGGCCTAGGGTTTAGGAGAGTCCTTGTCTTGGGCGCCAAGTCTTGTGGAGTCTTCCTTGTATGCGGCAGGGGTAGTCCGAACTGGCCCATGAGTATACGGCCATGGGGGTCCTCAGCCCAATCCAAATGATCGGGATGTTGGCGAACGTAGCAGAAATCAAAAAAATTCTACGCTTCACCAAGATCAATCTATGGAGTTATCTAGCAACGAGGGGAAAAGGAGTGCATCTACATACCCTTGTAGATCGTGAGCGTAAGCGTTCAAGAGAACGAGGTTGATGGAGTCGTACTCGTCGTGATCCAAATCACCGATGACCGAGTGCCGAACGGACGGCACCTCCGCGTTCAACACATGTACGGTTGGGGAAGACGTCTCCTCCTTCTTGATCCATCAAGGGGAAAGGAGAGGTTGATGGAGATCCAGCAGCACGACGGCGTGGTGGTGGATGCAGCGGGGATCTCGGCAGGGCTTCGCCAAGCTCTACGGAGAGGGAGGAGGTGTTGGAGAGGGAGAGGGAGGCGCCAGGGCTAGGGTGCGGCTGCCCTCCCTCCCCCCACTATATATAGGCCCCCTGGGGGGGCGCCGGCCCTAGGAGATGCAATCTCCAAGGGGGGCGGCGGCCAAGGGGGTGGCTTGCCCCCCAAGCCAAGGGGGGCGCCCCCCACCCCTAGGGTTTCCTGCCCTAGGCGCAGGGGGAGGCCCAAGGGGGGCGCACCAGCCCACCAGGGGCTGGTTCCCCTCCCCACTTCAGCCCATGGGGCCCTCCGGGATAGGTGGCCCCCACCAGGTGGACCCCCGGGACCCTTCCGGTGGTCCCAAAGACAATACCAAAGTGACCTCAAACTTTCTCGATGGTCAAACTTGACTTCCTATATATAAATCTTTACCTCCGGACCATTCTCGGAACTTCGTTGTGATGTCCGAGATCTCATCCGGACTCAACAACTTTCGGGTTACTGCATACTAATATCTCTACAACCCTAGCGCCATCGAACCTTATGTGTAGACCCTACAGTGCACGGAGACATGCAGACATGACCGAGACGACTCTCCGGTCAATAACCAACAGCGGGATCTGGATACCCATGTTGGCTCCCACATACTCCTCGATGATCTCATCGGATGAACCACGATGTCCAGGATTCAATCAATCCCGTATTCAATTCCCTTTGTCAATTGGTACGTTACTTGCCCGAGACTCGATCGTCGGTATCCCAATACCTCGTTCAATCTCGTTACCAAAGAAGTCATTTTACTCGCATCAGTAATGCATGATCCCGTGACCAGACACTTGGTCACGTTGAGCTCATTATGATGATGCATTACCGAGTGGGCCCAGAGATACCTCTCCGTCATAATGAGTGACAAATCCCAGTATCGATACGTGCCAACCCAACAGACACTTTCCGAGATACCTGTAGTGCACCTATATAGCCACCCAGTTACATTGTGACGCTTACACACCCAAAGCACTCCTACGGTATCCGGAGTTGCACAATCTCATGGCCTAAGGAAATGATACTTGACATTTGAAAAGCTCCAAAGAAACGAACTACACGATCTTTGTGCTATGCTTAGTATTGGGTCTTGTCCATCACATCATTCTCCTAATGATGTGATCCCGTTATCAATGACATCCAGTGCCCATAGTCAGGAAACCATGACTATTTGTTGATCAACGAGCTAGTCAACTAGAGGCTCACCAGGACATGTTGTGGTCTATGTATTCACACATGTATTACGATTTCCGGATAACACAATTATAGCATGAATAATAGATAATTATCATGAACAAAGAAATATAATAATAACCATTTTATTATTGCCTCTAGGGCATATTTCCAACAGTCTCCCACTTGCACTAGAGTCACTAATCTAGTTACATTGTGATGAATCGAACACCCATAGAGTTCTGGTGTTGATCATGTTTTGCTCTAGGGAGAGGTTTAGTTAACGGATCTGCGACATTCAGGTCCATATGTACTTTACAAATATCTATGTCTCCATCTTGAACCTTTTCACGAATGGAGTTGAAGCGACGCTTGATGTGTCTGGTCTTCTTGTGAAACCTGCGCTCCTTGGCTAGTGCAATAGCTCCAGTGTTGTCACAGAAGAGAGTGACCGGCCCGGACGCATTGGGTATGACTCCTAGGTCAGTGATGAACTCCTTCACCCAGATTGCTTCATGCACTGCCTCCGAGGCTGCCATGTACTCCGCTTCACATGTAGATCCCGCCACGACGCTTTGCTTGCAACTGCAGCAGCTTAATGTGCCCCACCATTCAAAATAAACACGTATCCGGTTTGTGACTTAGAGTCATCCAGATCTGTGTCGAAGCTAGCATCGACATAACCCTTTACGACGAGCTCTTCGTCACCTCCATAAACGAGAAACGTGTCCTTAGTCCTTTTCAGGTACTTCAGGATATTCTTGACCGCTATCCAGTGTTCCATGCCGGGATTGCTTTGGTACCTTCCTACCAAACTTACGGCAAGGTTTACATCAAGTCTAGTACACAGCATGGCATACATAATAGACCCTATGGCTGAGGCATAGGGGACGACACTCATCTTTTCTCTATCTTCTGCCATGGTCGGGCATTGAGCCGTGCTCAATCGCACACCTTGCAATCTGTGCAAGAACCCTTTCTTGGACTGATCCATATTGAACTTCTTCAATATCTTGTCAAGGTAATACTTTGTGAAAGACCAATGAGGCGTCTCGATCTATCTCTATATATCTTGATGCCTAATATATAAGAAGCTTCTCCAAGGTCCTTCATTGAAAAACACTTGTTCAAGTAGGCCTTTATGCTTTCAAGAATTCTATATCATTTCCCATCAACAAGATGTCATCCACATATAATATGAGAAATGCTATAGAGCTCCCACTCACTTTCTTGTAAACACAGGCTTCTCCATAAGTCTCAGATAAACCCAAACGCTTTGATCATCTCATCAAATCGAATGTTCCAACTCCGAGATGCTTGCACCAGCCCATAGCTTGAGTGTTGGAGCTTGCACACCTTGTCAGCATTCTTAGGATCGACAAAACCTCCCGCTGCATCATATACAATTCTTCCTTAAGAAAGCCGTTAAGGAATACCGTTTTGACGTCCATTTGCCATATCTCATAATCATAGAATGCGGCAATTGCTAACATAATTCGGTCTGACTTCATCTTCGCTACGGGTGAGAAAGTCTCATCATAGTCAACCCCTTGAACTTGTCGATAACCCTTAGTGACAACTCGAGCCTTATAGATGGTCACATTACCATCCGCTTCTGTCTTCTTCTTAAAGATCCATTTATTTTCTATGGCTCGCCGATCATCGGGCAAGTCACCAAAGTCCATACTTCGTTTTCATACATGGATCCTATCTCGGATTTCATGGCTTCTAGCCATTTGTCGGAATCTGGGCCCGCCATCGCTTCTTCATAGTTCGAAGGTTCACCGTTGTCTAACAACATGATTTCCAAGACAGGGTTGCCATACCACTCTGGCGCGGAACGTGTCCTTGTGGACCCACGGGTTCAGAGGAGCTTGATCCGAAGTACCTTGATCATCATCATTAACCTCCTCTCTAGTCGGTGCGGGCACCACAGGAACATCTTCCTGAGCAGCGCTACTTCCCGTTTCAAGAGGTAGTACTTCATCAAGCTCTACTTTCCTCCCACTTAATTCTTTCGATAGAAACTCTTTCTCCAGAAAGGACCCGTTCTTGGCAACAAAGACCTTGCCTTCGGATCTGAGGTACAAGGTATACCCAATGGTTTCCTCAGGGTATCCTATGAAGACGCATATTTCCGACTTGGGTTCGAGCTTTTCAGGTTGAAGTTTCTTGATATAAGCATCGCATCCCCAAACTTTTAGAAACGACAGCTTAGGTTTCTTCCCAAACCATAATTCATACGGTGTCGTCTCAACGAATTTCGACGGAGCCCTATTGAAAGTGAATGCGGTTGTGCGTATCCCCAAAATGATAGCGGTAAATCGGTGAGTGACATCATGGATTGCACCATATCCAATAAAGTGCGATTACGACGTTCCGACACACCGTTACGCTGAGGTGTTCCAGGCGGCGTGAGTTGTGAAACGATTCCACATTTCCTTAAGTGCGTACCAAATTCATGACTTAAATATTCTCCCCCACAATCTGATCGTAAGAACTTTATTTTCCTGTCATGTTGATTCTCAACCTCACTCTGAAATTCCTTGAACTTTTCAAAGGTCTCAGACTTGTGTTTCATTAGGTAGACATATCCATATCTACTCAAGTCATCAGTGTGAGTGAGAACATAACGATATCCTCCACGAGCCTCAACGCTCATTGGACCGCACACATCGGTATGTATGATTTCAGTTCCGGAGAACGGAGTCTTGGTCATTTTTCCCATAAGGCATGGTTCGCATGTGTCAAATGATTCATAATCGAGAGACTCTAAAAGTCCATCAACATGGAGCTTCTTCATGCGCTTGTCACCAACGTGACCAAAGCAGCAGTGCCACAAGTATGTGGGACTATCGTTATCAACTTTACATCTTTTGGTATTCACACTATGAATATGTGTAACATTACGCTCGAGATTCATTAAGAATAAACCATTCACCAGCGGGGCATGACCATAAAACATATCTCTCATATAAATAGAACAACCATTATTCTCGGATTTAAATGAGTAGCCTTCTCGAATTAAAAGAGATCCTGATACAATGTTCATGCTCAAAGCTGGCACTAAAATAACAATTATTGAGGTTTAAAACTAATCACGTAGGTAAATGTAGAGGTAGCGTGCCGACGGCGATCACATCGACCTTGGAACCATTCCCGACGCGCATCGTCACCTCGTCCTTCGCCAACCTCCGCTTATTCCGCAGCTCCTGCTTTGAGTTACAAATATGAGCAACCGCACCGGTATCAAATACCTGTGGAGCTACTACGAGTAATCGGTAAGGTACACATCAACTACATGTATATGGCATATACCTTTAGTGTTGCCGGCCTTCTTGTCCGCTAAGTATTTGGGGCAGTTCCGCTTCCAGTGACCACTTCCCTTGCAATAAAAGCACTCAGTCTCAGGCTTGGGTCCATTCTTTGGCTTCTCCCCGGCAACTGGCTTACCGGGCGCGGCAACTCCCTTGCCATCCTTCGTAAAGTTCTTCTTACCCTTGCCTTTCTTAAACTTAGTGGTATTATTCACCATCAACACTTCATGTTCCTTTTTTATCTCCACCTCCGCTGATTTCAGCATTGAATATACCTCGGGAATGGTCTTTTCCATCCCCTGCATATTGAAGTTCATCACAAAGCTCTTGTAGCTCGGTGGAAGCGACTGAATGATCCTCACACGATCAAGGCCATCCGGGAGATTAACTCCCCAGCTGAGTCAAGCGGTTGTGCAACCTTGACATTTTGAGTATGTTCTCACCGATGTAACTATTTTCCTCCATCTTACAATCAAGAACTTGTCGAGACTTCATATCTCTCGACCCGGCATGAGCTTGGAAAACCATTTTCAGCTCTTGAACATCTCATATGCTCCGTGTTGCTCAAAACGCTTTTGGAGCCCCGGTTCTAAGCTGTAAAGCATGCCGCACTAAACGAGGGAGTAATCATCAGCAGGAGACTGCCAAGCGTTCATAACTTCTTGGTTCTCTGGGATGAGTGCTTCACCTAGCGGTGCTTGTAGGACATAATCTTTCTTGGCAGCTATGAGGATGATCCTCAGGTTCCGGACCCAGCCGTATAGTTGCTGCCATCATCTTTCGGCTTGGTTTTCGCTAGGAGCGCGTTGAAGTTGAAGGCAACGTTAGCGTTGGCCATTTGATCTACAAGACATATTGTAAAGATTTTACACTAAGTTCATGATAATTAAGTTCATATAATCAAATTATTCAATGAACTCCCACTCAGATAGACATCCCTCTAGTCATCTAAGTGAAACATGATCCGAGTTAACTAGGCCGTGTCTGATCATCACGTGAGACGGACTAGTCAACGTTGGTGAACATCTTCATGTTGATCGTATCTTCTATACGACTCATGCTCGACCTTTCGGTCTTCCGTGTTCCGAGGCCATGTCTGCACATGCTAGGCTCGTCAAGTCAACCTAAGTGTATTGCGTGTGTAAATATGGCTTACACCCGTTGTATTCAAGACGTTAGAATCTATCACACCCGATCATCACGTGGTGCTTCGAAACAACGAACCTTCGCAACGGTGCATAGTTAGGGGGAACACTTTCTTGAAATTATTATAAGGGATCATCTTATTTACTACCGTCGTTCTAAGCAAATAATATGTAAAACATGATAAACATCACATGCAATCAAATAATGACATGATATGGCCAATATCATATTGCTCCTTTGATCTCCATCTTCGGGGCTCCATGATCATCTTCGTCACCGGCATGACACCATGATCTCCATCATCGTGTCTTCATGAAGTTTTCACGCCAACGATTACTTCTACTTCTATGGCTAATGCGTTTAGCAATAAAGTAAAGTAATTTACATGGCGTTATTCAATGACACGCAGGTCATACAAAAAATAAAGACAACTCCTATGGCTCCTGCCGGTTGTCATACTCATCGACATGCAAGTCGTGATTCCTATTACAAGAACATGATCATCTCATACATCACATATATCATTCATCACATCTTTTGGCCATATCACATCACAAAGCACTTGCTGCAAAAACAAGTTAGACGTCCTCTAATTGTTGTTGCATGTTTTTACGTGGCTGTTATAGGTTTCTAGCAAGAATGTTTCTTACCTACGTAAAACCACAACGTGATATGCCAATTTCTATTTACCCTTCATAAGGACCCTTTTCATCGAATCCGCTCCAACTGAGACAGACACCCGCTAGCCACCTTATGCAACTAGTGCATGTCAGTCGGTGGAACCTGTCTCACGTAAGCGTACGTGTAAGGTCGGTCCGGGCCGCTTCATCCCATGATGCCGCCGAAGCAAGATAAGACTAGTAGTGGCAAGAAAATTGACAACATCTACGCCCACAACTGCTTTGTGTTCTACTTTTGCATAGTAACTACGCATAAACCTGGCTCTGATACCACTGTTGGGGAACGTAGCAGAAATCAAAAAATTTCTATGCTTCACCAAGCTCAATCTATGGAGTTATCTAGCAACGAGGGGAAAAGGAGTGCATCTACATACCCTTTTAGATCGCGAGCGGAAGCGTTCAAGAGAACGGGGTTGATGGAGTCGTACTCGTCGTGATCCAAATCACCGACGACCGAGTGCCGAACGGACGACACCTCCACGTTCAACACACGTACGGTTGGGGAAGATGTCTCCTCCTTCTTGATCCAGCAAGGGGAAAGGAGAGGTTGATGGAGATCCAGCAGCACGACGGCGTGGTGGTGGATGCAGCGGGGATCTCGGCAGGGCTTCGCCAAGCTTTACGGAGAGGGAGAGGGAGGCGCCAGGGCTAGGGTGCGGCTGCCCTCCCTCCCCCCACGATATATAGGCCCCCTGGGGGCGCCGGCCCTAGGAGATGCAATCTCCAAGGTGGGCGGCGGCCAAGGGGTGGCTTGCCCCCCAAGCCAAGGGGGGCGCCCCCCACCCCTAGGGTTTCCTACCCTAGGCGCAGGGGGAGGCCAAAAGTCATAAAAAAATTCGGCATGACCTTCCCTAAAAATAGGACATATAGATCTAGAGTTTGCCCGGAATTCGCCGAAACGGAAATAAATTGACATTTCGGCAAAACATAGGAAACTCAAAAGCACAATTTGACGTCAACTCATGCCACGCACACAATTTCCATCATATCGCCCAATTATCATATCACACACACATACACATATTTCCATTTTGCAAAAGCATGAAATTTTAATCACCTCTATCTCGAGATCGAGCACACGGTGGAGATGATGATGTAGGGAGATCAAAAGTGCACAAAGCTCCACTACAAAAGAAATACACTTTTGTGATGATACGTGTTTGTCACAATAGGTCGCGCTTTTTGTCATGGATGTACATCCATGACGATTTTATGACAGAATCAAGATAGTCATACGTGTGCTGTCGTAGAAGTGTTCCATGACAGTACCAAAATTATCATCACGGAAGTGTCCACTTCCATGACGATAAATCGCGCGTCACAGAAGTGCTTTCGTCAAGGGTGACCGACACGGGGCATCCACCGTAACGGAACGCCGTTAAGCTATCGGGTCGGGTTTTTGATCTGATAACCCGTTAACAGCCCCGACCAATGGGAATTTTCCACGTGTAAAATCATCATTGGCTGGAGGAAACACGTGTCGGCTCATCGTTGGGACAGATGTCATCCACTCATTGGACGGAAGGCGCCTATGATACATCGACACGTGGCACGACCCAATAGAGGCCCATTCCTGTGAAAAGTCCGGCCCGTTTGACTTGGTCAAAAGGTGGCGGGCTGGCCCATGGAAAGCCTGTTAACGGCCTGTTCGCGTATAGCCCATTTACAGCCTGCTAACCCAAGGCCCGTTACGCCCTATCCAAATTAGGCCCAGTAGCATCATCTGGGCCATCCAATATGATTCCAGCCCGTTTTCACTTCTGGCGCATGTATGGCCCATGACATCTTTCGGCCCATATGAGGCCCTATGTAACTCTTGGCCTATTAACGGCCCGTGGTGAAATTGGCCCGTAATGAACAGTGTATCACTTTACACCCATTAACGACCCGTGGTGAAACTAGCCCGTAATGAACAGTGTATCACTTTACACCCATTAACGGCACGTTATTCCGTTGAGCCGTTTCCAGCCCATGTTATCTTTCGGCCTTCTCAGAGCCCATTTATTCTTGGGCTCATTACCAGCATTCGTTTACTTACGGCCCACATCGCCATTTTACGCCAGGGCCAAATTCAGCTTGGTTACAATTCTGATCGGCCCGTTTGTGGTCCGTTAATACATTGTGCCGTTTTCATAGCGTCATCAAATACGACCTATTAATGATGGCCCGTTATGGTCGGCCCATGAACGGACGATTCCAACTCTAGCCCGTTTACGGCCATAATGCGGTCTGTTCGGCCCATGTTTGGCCAATCGATCATACGGCCCGTATAAGGCCCATTGATGATCTGACCCATGAAGGCCCATTGTTTCTACTGACCGTAGAAGGCCCATTGTTTCTATAGCCGAGGAGGCCTAGTGTCACTACAGTAAATATTAGCCCATGGTTATTGTGGCCTAGTTTTAAAAATAGGTTATTGCAGCGATGGCGAGACCACGGAAAAAAAGAACTGCAATGACTACAAGCAAACAAATAAACAAGACAACAAGGAAATAAATAAGCAAGCAACTAACTCTAGGCTATCACGGCTATTACACATATTACATCCACTGGGCATCAAAGTTTGCCACCAGTGCAAATATAGGGAACAAAGCAGCATATCATATACACTTGTTGTCAAAGTTGGCGACCAGCGCAAACAAACGCCGCAGCAAAACAAGTCCAGAACTGAAACCACTTCAGAAGATCTGAAGAAACAATATCCTGGGTACCCTTAATGCTGGCAAGATGCTTAGCAAGCTTATTAACTTTCTCTTGTTTGGCGCTTAAATCCTCCAATGCTTGAAGTTGCACCAGAAAATATGCATCTGAATTATGCAGGGACTTCCTTGGCCAGTAACTCGAACACTACATCAAGACAGGACTTTTGGGTTCCCTCACTGTCGTCAAGATATTTTTTAACAGCTTTCTTGGAGACAAACAAGGATGTCTCACTATCTTGAACCTTATCTGCATTACTTCCTTTACCATTGGATAAGGCGGTACTGTTCTCATTCTAAAAGAGAAACAAGCAGACACATCACATGTTTACCATGTTGTATATGAAACTCATTTTGGTAAATGAGTTCAGTAGTAAAGTGGATAGGATAACAGCATGAAACAAACATATATCTATGTACCATGGTCACTTTATGGTCTATATCATTCTAGTTTTTGTTGCCAAATCAAGATAGAGACACAGTTCAAATAATATTTGTTCAAGACAAAGGAGAATAGACAGAATATAAGTGTGGGTAACTGTAGAGCAATAACAACACTTGTAATGTGCATGACATGAGAACATAACTGTTTATTCAGTTGAAACTGAAATCAACATAGAGCAGGTTACCACAGCAAACTAGTTAAAGAAACAGGTTTAAAACATAGCTGTTGCGCCATTGGAATTTCAAATTCTTCCTTCAAATTTGAAAATAGTTGGTATGAGTAAATACAGTAATGCAAGAGCAAAGGAGTATGAACCATAGCTACAGAACCTGACCTGAGAACAAATCTTCTTCTCCTTTAAGCGTTGAGTTGGGATTCAGAGTGGTGGTCCTCGTGCTTTGGGCACTGCAGTTCCCTTACTAACTGCTCGTGTTTGGGTGCTCTGTGGTGGAGACGGTGCTGTGTCAACTGAACTGGGTTACTATCTGCCGGGGTTGGGGTTAGAAGGGGTGTAGCTGGTTCTCTGTCCAACTGGGTAGGGGTACAATATGCGAGAGTCTGGGTTATGTGTGGTGGATCTGGTCCTTGGGAAAGTACAACCATGGTTCTATCTGCATCAACTGGTAGCACTATCTTTTCTGAAGACCGTGTTGTTACTCCCTTAGATACTGCCATCACGCTCTCCAATTCAAATGGCTGATAAACAAGAAAAGTAATTGAAAGTGTAGACATTGTATGATAGACAGGTGCAATGGATAGTGGGGAGTAAAAGAGGGCATGAAATAACTCATATTTTTTTGTCTAACCAAAAAGATTATCATGACACAATTTCACATATATGATGGCTAACTAAACAGGATAGCATGACACAATTTCACATTATGATGGCTAACTAAAAAAGATGGAAAGACATAGTTCAAAATATGAGACTATGTAAACAGGATGACATGACATAACTATATAATGTGTTTATTAAATAGGTTGGCATGCCATAATTCACATACATTCACGGATAGAATGCCATAATTCAAAATATGATGAATATAAACACTAAATAGGATGAGATGATATAACTATATGATGTCTTTATTTAATGGATTGCCATGACATAATTCAGATAGATGATGTGTATGTACTATGTAAACATGATGTCATGATATAATTCAAATATATGATTTATATAGTAAGCAAGTAAGAAGATGTCAATCCATATATGATGTAAAAACTAAGCAATGCTAGACAACATGCATTACATGGGTGATATAACCCTGCCAAGTTTGAGCATAGACCTCAGGGGGGAAATACGACTGGTCATTAGTCTCCGAATCCTCGTCTGAGGAGCTCTCTGTAACCAGCAAGATGTCTACTTCAGTAGGTAGCATTGTCTGCTCTGAATACCTAGTTTTCGCTCCACATACTTCCATCACCGCTTCAAATGGCTGACGCATAGGAAGAGTAGTTGAATATGCAAACGTTGTCGACAAATGGAACACGTAATACAAAAGAATGATAGCATGATATAATTCACATACATGATGATTGGCTAAACAGCATGGCATTGCATAATTCACATATATAATGCCTTTGCAACAAGATAGCATTGTATAATTCACATATATAATGTCTTGCAACAAGATGGCAATGCATAATTCACATATATGGTAATTAGACACTAAACAGGTGGCATTCACACAAAGCATGTCTGAACTAATCAAATGACATAGCAATGCGAGACACCATACGCACAATATGAGCAACATAACACTACCAAGTTAGAGCATACACATCCGGGGGGGAATAGGACTGGTCATCTGTCTCTGAATCCTCCTCTGAGGAGCTATCCGTAACCAGTGAGATATGCGCTTCGTCAGATAGCATAGTCTGCTCTGAAGACCTTGTTTTCACTCCAGAATTTGCCATCACCGTGTCAAATGGCTGATGCACACGAAGAGCAGTTGAATGTACTAACATTGTTGACAAATGTAATATGTAACGCAAAAAAAAGATGGCCTGATATAATTTACATATAAGATGACTCGCTAAGCAGGATGGCATTGCAAAATTCACATATATGATGCCTGGCTAAACAAGATGGCGTTGCATAATTCACATAAACGATGAATAAACTAAACAGATGGCATTTGCACAAAGGATGTCTAAACTAAGAAGATGACATATTTGATGTATAAAGTAAGCAATGCAAGACACCATATGCATGATATAACCAACATCAGCATGCCAAGTTAGAGCGAAGACCTCAGGGGGTAAATAGGAGTTGTCTTCTCCTTCTGAATCCCCCTCAGAACAGATATCTTCCTCTCGATTACAATTCGAAATGCGTGGATGGGGGGGTTGCCTTTGCGCCTACCATGGAGCGACGTCTGCATGAAATTTTATTGCCACGCAAGGCTCGTCTCTTTTGCTCTAGATGTTCAGTTCCATTGTTTACAATAACTGTCATGCATAGGAATAAAACATAGTGAGATTATGTAAGGAGTGCATGCAGAAATCCAGAGTGATGGTAGCAACCTGTGGATAGACCCAAAACCAATAATAGCAGGCAGATAATGGCTTGAGTTAAAAAATACAGATAATGGCTTCTTTACTGTTTGTTTCCCACCGAACATGAAACTCATAGTAGACACCGGAGATTGACCAGATAGTAGATAGATACTATTGATAGCAGCCCCGATATGTACCCCACAACCATTTAAAAACTCAAGTTTGACCATTAGTTTGGAGATGACTCAGAGTCTAATTGATGAACAGGACGATAAAGTAGCATGTAATATTAAGCGATGCATAACGTAAGCAGACACAAAAGAGTGCGATCTCTCTTGCGGACCCGCATAGTCCTCGAGGTCATCTGCTCGGTTGATGATGGTAATGCAGTTTTCATGGCTGCTAGCGGCGGGGAAGAAGATTTGAGGCGGGGAAAGACAGTCTGGAGGCCGGATCCCTGCTGTGCTGGACCCTTCAGTCGTTGGAGTAGCTGAGCTGGGGTGGACAACGGCGCAGTAGGAGCGGGACAAACAACGCAAGATTTTCTTTGACAACTATCTGTAAGAGAAGTAATTCTGTAAGTGCTCGTTTGAATTGGAGGATTCCAACAATGCAGGGATAGGAAATAGACAGGAATAGGATAGGAATGCACGTGCAAAACAGAGAATTTAAAAACACAGGATTTCTGCCAATCTGGGTGTTTGATTCACAACAATTGGAATATCACAGGATGCAAAGAAGCATGATGAGATTAAGTCAAACCACAAGAAAATGTACGGTTATAATGCTATTATGCTACTATCTCTTAGTCTTGTGCTCCATGAATAGGAATTTGAAAAGGAGGACAAGTGAAAATTAAAATTCCTATGTTTTTTCTTTCAAGGAGGCACTAAAGGAACAAATCTGTGTGCTCTGTGGACAATATAGATAACATGTAGAGTAAAAAAGAGATGCAACAAGTGTACAACCTCTTTGGCGAAGCCATGTCGATCTCAGCGTGATTGGGTTGGCCGGTGAGGATGCTTCGGCTGACTTTGCTGTCGAAGGAGGGGAAGAAGATCTTAGGCGTCTGGAGATGGAGCCCGAGGTACTTCTCCGCTGCGATGGAGGGTTTCGTCGTTGGAGCACCTCCGGTGAGTTGTACGACGCCGAGGCTGAAGCAGGACAAGAGAGACAATGAACAACGTTAACCTGAGTGGAATTCTAATAGCATCTCCAATACATGAGGTAAAATAAATAACCACAAAGTTCTAGATGTAAAATACATCAGCCGCTCATCTCTGAAATTAACTGTCGAAACTGAACTTAACTGTCGAACTGAACTTAACTGTCGAAACTGAATTTTGCTAACGAAACTGAATGCACTAGCAAGGTGAGGCTACACGTCGGCCGACTGACTTTTTCATCTTTGGTCAGTCCATTTTGCAGCCGTTGGATACGAAATCAAGGGCCTGCGGTTCATCTTCAACCTCCACCCCCTGAGCCACCAGCCACCACCGGCAAAACAGCAGGCCCCGCCGCCCTCGTGCCGAGCTTTTTCTACAGCAATCCCCAGGCCACCGCCCCGCCAACGCCCCGCAACCGCCGGCGACCACCGCCCCCATCCTGAACCCTAAGATAGATAGTGGGGTGCCTCTCCGGCGAGCCCCCCTCCCCACTGCGGCTAGTTCTTCCTTCACCCTGGCGAGCCCCCCCCCCCTGAAAATCGGAGCAGCATCGCGAGCAAGAGCAAGAGCGAGAGCAGCAGCGCGAGCAAGAGCAATAGCAAGAGCAGACCAGGCAGGGGATCGAGAGCAAGAGCAGAGAAGCAGCACGAGCGAGGGCTAAAGCAGCAGCAGCTCCTACTGATGTGGACGTCGCCGCCGAGGGAGCGACGCCATGGAGGAAGTGGTCGGCGACGCCACCGTGGATGGAGCCGAGCCGTGTCGGCTCGGGACCTAGCGCCGGCAGCACTATGAGATCGAATCAAGAAGAAAATGCGGTGATTGAGGGAGTCCTGGATAAGCTGGTATCCCGACAGCTGGACTCTATACTTCGTCCGGACTATTGGAGCATGAAGATACAAGACTCAAGACTCCATCCCGTGTCCGGATGGGACACTCCTTTGCGTGGAAGACAAGCTTGGCGATCCGGATATTATATTTCCTTCCTTGTAACCGACTCCATGTAAACCCTAGCCCTCTCCGGTGTCTATATAAACCAGAGAGGTTGGTCCTTAGAAGGACGATCACAATCATAATCATCATAGGCTAGCTTCTAGGGTTTAGCCTCTACGATCTCATGGTAGATCTACTCTTGTACTACTCATATCATCAATATCCATCAAGCAGGAAGTAGGGTTTTACCTCCATTGAGAGGGCGAACACAGGTAAACATTGTGTCCCTTGCCTCCTGTTACCATCAGCCTAAGACGCACAGATCGGGACCCCCTACCCGAGATCCGCCGGTTTTGACACCGACATTGGTGCTTTCATTGAGAGTTCCTCTTTGTCGCCGCTGCAATGCTCGATGGCCCGTCTCGTTGTCAAGGAGAACATCACCTCGGGGGGAGTGCTGGATGTAGGCCAAACTCTCCGACTTGGCGGCTTCATTATGGCCGCCCCATCGGTTGTCATTCCGACGACGACCTCTCGGGTCATCACACATAGCCTCCACGTCAATTTGGAACTCGCCGAACAAATGGATCTGATCGAGCTCTCCTCCCTTAATGAGCTCTTGGATCGCATCGCTGCTTCTTGAGTCGCCACAGACTATGACCGGATTGGGCTTAAACCCGACCAAAGGGACATTAAATCCCCGCTGGTCACCCACGAGATAGCGGTAGTTGAGGAGCCACATACGGATTGCCCCTCTATCTTGAGGACGAGTTATGTCCGGATCACCGAGCTCCCGGAGCCAGACACCCGCTCAAGGAAGACATGACCCAGACCCCGGACTTAGAATCGGGTATTGGGCCGAAGAAATTGGGAAGCATTCCGGATCCTGAGCTGTCAAGCCGGAAGCTTCCCTGCCCCAGGGCGTTAGTTCGGATCAGAATCCAGATTCAGCTACACCCACCCACCCATACTTAACCCCTCTCTCCCATATCAGACAAGAGCCCCAAGAGACAATTACATCGCCATCGGGCGATTCCTCCTTGTGCTAAACAAGGTCAAGGACTGTCGTGAGGAGGACGCAGTCTCACTTTTCTTCAAAAATTGCACGAACAAAGGAATCCTTAATGCTATAAGTCGCCGTGACATAGCACACATCACGGACTTGGCAACCATAGTACAGAAGTACTGTGCGATGGAAAGCGCCTGGAAAACCCAAACAGAATTTTGGGATAATCGACTCTCACTAAAACCTTTGTCCGAGCTAAACGGATGAACTCTCGAAAGTCGGCCGATCCAACTCCCAAGAAACCAAAGCCCACCCCAGGGCGTGGAACCGTATTGGAAGAATGGCTCAACGGGCCATGTAAACTCCACAGCACGCCGAACACTACACCAACACATAGCCTTAGAGCATGTTGGATACTCTGGCAGGTAGCAAAAAGTGGCGAGGATCTTCTTGTAAGCCATAATGCAGAACAACGTCCCGCCAAAGAAAACAATACGGTACTAACAGTCTTCGAGACTTTCGCCTCAAACAATAGGCGCAAGCGAGCTCATCGAAGCTCCGCTGAAATCTGCCATGTGGCAAAAATAAATCCGTGGAACGACACTGCTATAACTTTCAATGCCAGTGATGAACCTCAATTCCAGACCGTCCGGGCACCAGCCGCTTTGGTCCTTAGCCCAATTGTAGACGGCTTTCGGCTCACTAAAGTACTCATGGATGGTGGAAGCGGATTAAACTTGATCTACAAAGAAACACTCAGCAAGATGGAAATCAATAAGAGCCGCATTGAGCAAAGCGGCACAACCTTCAGGGGAATCATCCCTAGTCGGGAAGCACGGTGTGCGGGAAAAATCACACTCGATGTGGTATTCGGCACTCCGGAGAACTAAAGGTCCAAAGAAATCACATTCCAAGTGGCTCCTTTTAGCAGCGGATACCACGCCCTTCTAGGGCGGGACGCGTTTACAAGCTTTCAAGCTATACCCCATTACGGGTACATGAAGCTTAAAATGCCCGGACCCAATGGAATCATCACTCTAGCCAGTGATCCGGACGTCGCACTTCGCGCTGAAAACAAAACCGCAGCACTAGCCCTGGAAGCCTTATCAGAAGCCCTAGCAGCCGAAGAACTAACAATGTTGCGTGCCACCATGGACAGGGACGACGTGATACTCGACAAGCGACCCAAGTCCACCTCATTCAAACCCGCGGACGAAATAGTCAAATTCCAGGTCCATCCAACGGACCCCACGAAGACAGCTTCCATCGGGACACAGTTAAACCCCACAATGGACTCCGCACTGCGAGACTTCCTGCGCGAGAATTGGGATATTTTCGCCTGGCACCCTTCGGACATGCCGGGCATCCCACGCGGACTAGCCGAACACAGCCTCAATATACTAAAAGGATACAAGCCTGTCAAGCAGACTCTAAGGCGATTTTCAGAGCCCAAACGGCAAGCCATGGGGGAAGAGCTAGCCAAACTACTTGAGGCCGGATTCATCAAAGATATCAAGCATCCGGATTGGCTGGCAAATCTGGTAATGGTACCAAAGAAGGACAAATCCTGGCGCCTGTGCGTCGACTTCAAAGACCTCAATAAGGCTTGCCCCAAAGATCCCTTCCCCCTCCCTCGCATCGATCAAATCATCGACGCCACCACAGGACACGACTCACTGTGTTTCCTCGACGCATACTCTGGATACCATCAAATAAAGATGGCAGAGTCTGACCAAGCTGTAACAGCTTTCATAATGCCATACAGTCCTTTTTGCTTCAACACTATGCCTTTCAGGCTTAAAATGCGGGCGCAACCTATCAGCGCATGATTCAGACATGCCTGGAAAACCAAATCGGCAAGACAGTGGAGGCGTATGTGGATGACGTGGTCATAAAAACAAGACACGTCGAAACCATAATAGATGACTTGAGGCTTACATTCGACAACCTCCGAACATACGACATCAAGCTAAACCCAGAAAAATGTGTTTTCGGCGTACCCTCTGGGAAACTGCTCGGCTTCATTTTTAACAATAGAGGAATTGAGGCGAATCCAGCAAAGATTAGAGCCCTGTCGCAGTTGGCTATTCCAACAGACCTCAAGTATATCTAGAAATTAGCTGGATGCGTGGCTGCCTTAAGCCGCTTTATCTCCCGGTTAGGAGAAAAGGTATTACCCCTTTACCACCTTCTTCGGTGCACCGAACACTTTGTGTGGACGGATGCAGCCGCGGCCGGACTGGACGAAATAAAAACCTTATTGGCTAGTAATCCAGTCCTAACAGCTCCATATATTGGCGAACCCATGCTACTGTATATAGCTGCAACACATCAAGTTGTAAGCGCAGTGCTCGTCGTCGAACGAGAGGCTGACAGATACAAATTCCCGCTCCAGAAGCCGGTATATTACATATCCACGGTCCTCACCCCATGCAAATCCCGATACCCACATTATCAAAAAATAGCATAAGCGGTCTTCATGGCATCCCGGAAGCTATGACACAACTTTCAACAGTGTTTGATTACGGTGGCCTCCGAAGTACCACTCAACGACATAATAAATAACCGCGACGCTACGGGCCGGATTGCTAAATGGGCCACCGAACTCCTTCCGTTCGACATAACATACAAGCCACGGCGGGCCATCAAGTCGCATAATCTTGGCTGACATTGTCGCCCGAATGGATGAAGCCGAACTCCCTAAAGAGTACGACGCGTACTCTAACTGGATCATGCACTTCGATGGCTCTAAAATGCTCGCCGGATTGGGCGCAGGTGTAGTCCTGACGTCTCCCACCGGAGACACGGTCCAGTATGTACTCCAAATATTATACACAGACTCCAACAATGCAGCCGAATACGAGGCTCTATTGCACCATCTTCGGATGGCAGTCTCTATGGGTATTCAACGCCTAGAAGTGCGCGGGGATTCAAACCTCGCAATATCACAAATAAACGGAGACTTTGATGCGAAGGATCCGAAAATGGCGGCCTACCGTAATTCCGTCCTCAAAATGTCAGCTCGGTTCGTGGGGCTCGAATTCCACCATGTGGTTTGAGAAAACAATCAAGCGGCAGATATTCTCGCCCGCATCGGCGCTAAAAGCGACCCTGTCCCACCTAACATATTCCTGGAAAGGTTGTTCAAGCCATCCGTGGCATGGGAAGGGGAGTCCGGCAACACTAGCAGATCCGAATACACCCCCAGATTCCATACCATCAGACATAATCGAAGGCTCCACCACCGAAATAACATCTTCGGCCCACGAAATCATGGTTGTAATCGCCTCATGGACCAAGCCTCTCTTGGCCTACCTAAATAGGCAGGAGCTCCCCGAAGACCAAAATGAAGCACGTTGCATCGTGCGGCGCTCTAAAGCTTACAAAGTCCATGAAGGGGAACTCTATAAGAAAAGCGCGACCGGAGTGCTCCAAAGGTGCATCTCCGAAGAGGAAGGGCGGCAGCTCTTGGCTCAAATCCATGCCGGACTGGGCAGGCACCACGCCGCGGCTCGAGCACTAGTCAGCAAGTCCTTCCGTACAGGCTTCTATTGGCCGACAGCCCGAGCAGACGCACATGACCTTGTCCAACACTACGTCGGTTGTCAGCTCTTTGCCAATCAGAGTCATATGCCCCCTACCGCTCTCCAAACAATCCCAATAACTTGGCCCATCGCGGTCTGGGGGCTGGATATGGTCGGACCTCTTAAAGGGGGAAGTCATAAGAAAAAATACTTATTGGTCATGGTGGACAAGTTCACCAAATGGATAGAAGCTAAACCAGTCAAAATGGCCGAATCCAGACCAGTGATAGACTTCATATCCGGGGTTGTACACCGATACAGCGTCCCCCACAGCATCATCACTGATAACGGCTCAAATTTCACAGCTGATGAAGTGAAAACCTGGTGCAGCAAAATGGGCATTAAGCTCGACTAATCTTCCATCTACCATCCTCAAACAAACGGCCAGGTCGAACATGCAAACGGTCTCATCATGAGCGGCATCAAACCCAGACTAGTGCGATCCTTGACAGAGTCGGACACGCGCCTTTGGGTGAAGAGCTTCGCGTACTCTGGGGGCTGCGGACCACGCTGAATCGCACCACCGGATATACACCATTTTTTATGGTTTACGGTGCGGAAGCAGTACTACCCTGCGACATAATACATGATTCACCTTGCGTATGTATGTACGAAGAGAAGGAAGCCGAGTTAGATCGGAAGGATAACTTGGATGCCCTGGAGGAGGAGCGCGACGTTGCAAAAGCCTGCTCCGCATTCTATAAGCAGCAGGCTCGATGGTACCAAAGCAGAGAAGTGCGGGACACAACTTATAATGTTGGCGAACTCGTTCTACGCCTACCGGAGAAGAAGAAGGACAAGCTCAAACCTAAGTGGGAAGGTCCCTTCGTCATTGACAAAGTTCTCACCGGAGGAGCGTACCGCTTATGTAATGCATCCGATAACAGGCTCAAGCCGAAACCATGGAACGCGGCCAGGCTCCGGAGATTCTACGCCTAGCGCCGAACTCAGTGTTCCTCTCCTTACCCCCTCCTTTTCAATTATGCTCCCTCCCTTTTCCTTTCTCGACCTTTTTTCCTCTTCACACAAAGTATTTAATACAGTACGGACGCTTGGGATCACTCCGCCGCACTATGTGTGTAAGCAATACACAGGGGCTTCCTATACGGAAGCTAAACATAATTACTTTAAATGGCTTTTTGCCCATCACCTATGCGTTCTTCTTCCATATGTGCCTTTTCTTCACCATTATATGCATCAATATGACTTAAGATGTGGCCATGCTGGGTTGCCTGGCTCTTGTATTTATGCCCTATGTTCCCATTAATTCGGCTAGGGCATAAGGGGAGCACCTCTGTGTTTGTTACTGCCGGTTCAGCTGGATGTGTACCTCAGACTGGGTGAAGCCGAAAGCTAGCGTTCTTAAG
Organism: Aegilops bicornis; assembly: GCA_021605145.1. Classification (NCBI taxonomy): domain Eukaryota; kingdom Viridiplantae; phylum Streptophyta; class Magnoliopsida; order Poales; family Poaceae; genus Aegilops; species Aegilops bicornis. Next base: position 118,009,445 of record CM038675.1, on the reverse strand, counting down.
GGAATATTCTGCCGGTAAACAAAAGATGTTTTGCATTTATTACAACACAAATCCCCAGAAGTTTTGTATCCTGCGTCTTTGTTCGCAGTCTGGACATGTGCATCGTCGCATGCGTACCCAGGGAAAGGAACCCCTAACGGAACTATTCTCCCTGGAAGATGTTTCTTACTACCCATGTACTATAACATAACTAGTTGGATACTTTTCTGTTCAAGCACTTATGACCCCTACGCCTGGTTTCCATGCATACCCCGGTTTTGTATAACTGAGCGGGTATTCGGATACACCCCGGACTGTCGGATCCGGGGGCTGAAGCGAAAAGGTCCGCCATGACAAACGATTTTAATCCGGCTAGGGACTACTTATGTCCATTGAATTACACAGTCACTTGGACTGACTATATTCCTCCTCTATACCATCCAACATGCTATCTAGCTTACAATCCTGTTGGGAATATTTTCCGGCTAACGCTACCTGGTCATACACCAAACTCACGGGAATTTCTTGCCCATCTGGCCCCGCCGGTCCGACTTCGGCCATATGGTTCGGGTCAAGCTTGGTGTAGCGCATCTTCACCATAGCCCAGGCTTCTCTTGCACCTTGTCGGCAGGCTGACATCTTCCACAATCGGAAGCGCCGCCGTGCTCCTTGGAGCATATCCACAAGCTCCCCCATACCCTTCGGTAGGAAGCTTGATGGACACAAGGCCTGTGCAATGCCCTGCATCACCTGCTGAGCTCGCTCGTGCAGTTGTGAGAGGTCTTGCAGCAAATCGCCTGCAGACGCGGGCATCTCTTCTTCAGGACGGCCTGTCAACATACCTACAAATAAAAATTCTTTCAATATGCTTCCTCGCCGAGCTGTATTACAGTTCGTCTAGGCACTTACTATAAATGTCGCGATGAAGCCTTTTGTTCTCCTTCACAGAGTCCGCCAGCTGAGCGCGGACATCTTTTAATTCCACGTCCAGCCGGATATTGGCATCTTGAAGATTGTTCTTCTCCTGCCTAACTTGCGTAAGAACACGCTCGCCAGCCTTTAGCTGCCTTCGGAGATGCGACTCGTCATCTCCTACAAACTCCGGATTCGCCCGGGGAATGTCTGCAGAATTTTCTGTTAGACTTATCATACGAGCCACTTACTAACTGGTACATCTCCGTACAAATGAGACAAATATTACCAGATGAGGCCTTCTGGGATTCCTCTAACTTGGCAACTGTGGCCCTCAGCTGGGTCTTGCACTCCTCCAGCTCCCGAGACAATTGCTCATTCTTATCTACAAGGACATGTGCATAAATTGATCCTTAAAACAGTTGTTCCAACCGTTTCAAGTCTCAGGGGCTACTGCTATACATGCTTATCAAATTTTCTTACCCGTATATCTTTGGTATACTGGTCCGTCACTCGGGAGAGCCAACCTTGAGCAGCTCAGATGTATGCGTCTACTGAATTGAAAGCATTAAATGCCTCTTCGAAAGAGATGTTGTGGCGAAGTACGGCTCGTCGGAGCCGGTGATTCATGGTGCTCTCTACTTCGGAATTCGTGGCGGAGCATATCCGCGTTGTAACACCCCGAGACCGATGCTCGAGAAGACTTCCATATATTCCGGGTTTCGCCGTGTGTTTCATTTGTGCCTGCCCTTTTTATTTTTTGCATTGCATCATGTCATCATGCCATCATCTCATAAATCTTTTGCAACTCAACTAAATAAATGGCATGGATCTTTGATCCATTTAAATCGAGGGAATTCACATGGTGATTCTCTTTAAAACATATCCTCTCGATATTTAGAGAGCTATAGTAAATATTCCAATTATTTGGATTTACCGCAAAACACACTTACAAAATATCCTAATGCCTTTGTTGTCTTAATTCTTGATCTCCAACTTTGCCATTTATTCTTTCATCATCTTAGGAGCTCCACCAAAAATCCCAACATTTTTGGAAACCTCTAATTCCTAGTCCTTGCTCAAACCTTTTGAATTAAATTCAAATGACTTTGAATTTAATTCCTGCAATCTTGCCACTCCTATTTTTCATGGACCGTGCACATTTTTACGAGTCCGTGAAAATTATCCCCATGCCCAAACTCTTTCTCTAACCTTTCTTTTCTTCCCTTTTTCTTTCTCTTTATTTTCTGTTTTGAAAAGAGAATTAGGGAAAGAGAGAGAGAGAGAGAAGGAGCCCAGCAGCCTGGGCCTCCCAACCTCCCGCGCCGGCCCAAGGCCAAGGCCCAGCCGCCCCCACCAATCCCTCCAAACCCTAGCCCGAACCCCCCTGCCCGATCACCCACTCTCCCTCGTCTCCTCCCTCGCGCCGCCACACACACGCATCGCAGACTAGAGGAGCGCCCGCGCCCGATCCCCTAAAGCTCGCCACTGGGCCAGGACCTCCTCGCATGCCTCCTCGTCTACCCGGTGCCATCGCCTCGTCAGCTCCATCGCCAGGGGAGGAGCCCCTCGACCCGTTCCCTTCGGCCCCGACTCCGGCGAGCGCCGCCTCATCGACTCTCCTCCATGCGACGCCTCCCCTCTGCTTCTTCGTCCTCGCCTTGTACCCCGCCACCGCAGGAGCTGCTCCGTCCGCCCAGCTGAGCCGTCGTTCCCGCGCTGCTGCCGTTCTCACGGCATCGACCTCCCCTTCGGCCTCTGTTGTCGCACCTCTACGGTTCACGGTTGCCCTCTGCCTCGAGTCCGAGCTCGAGCGCTGCCATGGATAGACACCTCGCCTGGATCCGTCAAGCTCCGCCGCCCCTCTGCTCCTGCTTCGTCTCGGCGCACCAGCCTCAACCTCCTTCCCTGCGCGTGAGATGCTCTCCTCCATAACCCACCTTGCACCGGCTCCTTCTCCCTCACGCCCGAGCCTTGCCGCTGCCTGCGTCCGTCCACCACTTGCAGCTGCCGGAGCAGGACCTCCTCGTCGTGGCTCTGCCTCCACTAGCAGCCTCCTGCTGCCTGTCATCTCCATGGCCTTGAGCAGCCCAAGGCCCGGGTGTTCTAGCCCTTGCACATCACTGTTGACCGAGGAGACCACCGCCAAGTTCCATCAAGCCGACCGTGTCGTCTACCGTCACCGTGGGTTTTCATCAAGTTAAACTCTGACACAAAGATATGTGCAACTACGCGGATTCGCCGAGTACGACTACTCATGGGACCCGTCAAGTTCATCTACGTGCATGTACGACTACACCTGTTGATGCGTCAAGTACCTTGGAACATCTACGACTACGCGGACTCGCCAAGTACCACGATGACCGTGTACCACAACCGTCGACCCCGGAGACATCGGACGCCTCAAGTCCCTCTTCGAGACGTGTACCACTACTTCCACTACGGTCGCCACGAAGATGTTGGATTCGTCAAGTGCCTCTTGAAGCGAACGTGTACAACTACTTCCACTACGACCGTTGCGAGAACGTCTACTTCCTCTTCATTGCACCGATTTCGATCCGCCCCGAAAATGCATGCTTCGAAGGTATAACCCCGAGACGACCGCCCGTGAACGAATGCTTGTGTGTTGTATGAGATTCTCGAGTTTTGCACCGTGATCGAATCGTCTTTGCACGTTCCTCGTTTGCCATGCCACCGTCATGTGGGACACCCGGTATCCGGGATCACCCCACCATCTTTTGCATGTTCTGCACATCCGCACACTTGCTATTTTGCATCGGCATCTCAATGGGTTGTTGGATCATCGAAATGTTGCCGTGGCACCATTTCCGTCGTCGTTGCCGTGGCACCCCTTTCGTTCCGCCATGGTGACCAAATGCTTCATAACATGCTCATGTCAACATTTGCATAAAAATTGCATAAAACTTGTTTATGTCATCCGCATCATGTTAACAACATTTCAATGTTTAAAATTGTTGTTTGCATTAAAATTGCTAAACGACATATGGGGATTTTTCCGGAATTGCTGTTTGTTATTTCCGGCCTCACTTAAACTTGCCTAAATGGTTAGTTTAATTATGCTTCATCTCTTGCCATGTTTAATAACATTTAATATTGTTGAGTACCTAAACGAGATTAAACTAAATAGTTGATGTGGTGTTTCGTCAATATGCAACTCGTTGCATATTAAGCTCCACTTAACTTGTAGTGTTGTTTGTGCATATTGCCATGCCATGCCTCATTAAACCGGACATGCATCATACTTGTTTGTGCATCATGACATGTTTATGCTTGTGTGTTTACCATGGTGTGTGCTTATTTCGGTTTGCTTCTCTCGCTAGCTTGGTTCCGTTCCGGAGTTGTGAGGATTCGTTAAATCTACATCCTTTTATCTTCTTCATGGACTCGTTCTTCTTCCTTGCGGGATCTCAGGCAAGATGACCATACCCTCGAAATCACTTCTATCTTTGCTTGCTAATTGCTCGCTCTTTTGCTATGCCTATGCACGATGCCTACCACTTGCTATATCATGCCTCCTATGTTTGCCATGTCAAGCCTCTAACCCACCTTTCCTAGCAAACCGTTGTTTGGCTATGTTGCCGCTTTGCTCAGCCCCTCTTATAGCGTTGCTAGTTGCAGGTGAAGTTGAAGATTGCTCCATGTTGGAACATGTTTATGTTGGGATATCACAATATATCTTATTTAATTAATGCATCTATATACTTGGTAAAGGGTGGAAGGCTCGGCCTTATGCGTGTTTTGTTCCTCTTGCCGCCCTAGTTTTCGTCATATCGGTATTATGTTCCCGGATTTTGCGTCCCTAACGCGGTTGGGTGATTTATGGGACCCCTTGACAGTTCGCTTTGAATAAGACTCCTCCAAAGAAGGCCCAACCTTGGTTTTACCATTTGACTACCTACCACATATACCCCTTCCCTTGGGTTCTGCAGACTCAAGGGTCATCTTTATTTTAGCCCCCCGGGCCAGTGCTCCTCCGAGTGTTGGTCCGAACCGAGCAGCCTGCGGGGCCACCACGGGGAAACTCGAGGCTTGGTTTTACTCGTAGCTTGACTTATCCGGTGTGCCCTGAGAACGAGGTACGTGCGACTCCTATCGGGATTTGTCGGCACATCAGGCGGCTTTGCTGGTCTTGTTTTATTCTTTGTCGAAATGTCTTGTAGCCGGGATTCGAGACTGATCAGGTCTTCCGGGAGAAGGAATATCCTTCGTTGATCGCGAGAGCTTATCATGGGCTAAGTTGGGACACCCTGCAGGGTATTATCTTTCGAAAGCCGTGCCCGCGGTTATGAGGCAGATGGGAATTTGTTAATGTCCGGTTGTAGAAAACCCGAAGTTGATCTTAATTAAAATACACCAACCGCGTGTGTGACCGTGTTGGTCTCTTCTCAGCGGAGTTCGGGAAGTGAAAACGGTGTTGTAGTTATGTTTGACGTAGGTTGTTCTAGGATCACTTCTTGATCATAGTTGTTCGACCGTGCTTTTGCCTTCTCTTCTCGCTCTCATTTGCGTATGTTAGACACCAGATATGCTAGTCGCTTGCTGCAGCTCCACCTCACAACCTTCTCCTACCCATAAGCTTAAATAGTCTTGATCTCGCGGGTGTGAGATTGCTGAGTCCCGGTGACTCACAGATACTTCCAAAACCAGTTTGCAGGTGCCGATGAAACCGTGCAGGTGACGCACCCGAGCTCAAATAGTAGCTCGATGAAGATCCTGTTCATTGTGTTGCTCCGTTTCAGTTGATCAGTAGTGGAGCCCAGTTGGGACGATCGGGGATCTGTGTACCATTTGGGGTAGTCTTCTTTTATTTTGGTTCCATAGTCGGACCTTGATTGTATCTGTATGATGTAATGCTTTACTCATGTATTGTGTGAAGTGGCGATTTTAAGCCAACTATGTATCTCTTTCCCTTATGTATTACATGGGTTGTGTGAAGATTACCTCACTTGCGACATTGCTTTCAATGCGGTTATGCCTCTAAGTCGTGCTTCGACACGTGGGAGATATAGCCGCATCGAGGGCGTTACAAGTTGGTATCAGAGCCATCCCCAACTTAGGAGCCCCTGCTTGATTTTTTGCTGGCGTTGTTGAGTCTAGAACAAAAATGTTTTGAGTCTTAGGATTATATATCGGAGAGTAGGATTCTTTTTACTCCTCAGTCCCTTCATCGCTCTGGTGAGGTCTCCTGACGTAGAAGTTTTGACTCTTCTCTCCTCAAATTTCACTAAAAAAAATTTAGGATCACGCACGTATCTTGGAATTGTTCCAATGGTTTTGTGACGAGAACATTGTTCTTGGTGCCTCCTGACATTTAGGGGTTGTGGCAGTGTCCCGGGGAGTTGAGCTCCGAGGTGTTGTCGTCACAATTTTATCGTTGCAGTTCTGGAATACCTGAGCTTTGCCGACATCGAAAATCTCTTTTATGCAGTTGTTGGTGATATAACCTCGATAACCCAGTACTGAGGCGAGCTCGAGAGTATTGCCATAACTCGTATAACGGATGCTTTTCGAAGGTTGAGGTACACGATTTCCGGAGTTTTCTTGGTTATGTGTTGAAGGATGGATACAGTTGGATCTAGGTATTGTTAGTTTGGGTGATATATTTTGTGTCCCCTGTATCCCCAACACCAGATTGCATAACCAGAAAGTTTCGGGAGTTTATAGGTGGGAATTCAAGTATCTCGTAGGATATCTTTCCAACAGACACATGATACGATATGGGATCTATCGTATGTTTGTTTCCGGCTTATTCCGCAAGCCAAATCCTTTGTTTTTGTTTTGAGTTGTGGTGTCGAGTTGCTTCGAAGTCAAGTGTTGATTCCATACCTTATTCTAAACGGTGTTCTCATATTTCTATGTGGATGCTAATCATTTTTGTTCATCAAGGTCGTCTTTTCAATCCTTTCCAACCGTGTGCTTCTCTCCAAGTAAATCCGATCATTGCAACATTCGCAAGATCAATTCTAAGTTTTTTTTCTCAATGGTGTTCGTTTCATCCGACCCAAGTTGCCTTTGTTTTCCGCCCTCCACCCTTTTTCTTCAAGGACTCAGATGTCTTAACCAAGTATCCATTTTATTCATGTGAAGTCCCTTCATTCTTTTCAATCAATGCTCTTACCCGGTGGTTCTCATGAAGATGTTCTTCAAGTTTATCATTCTTCATTCTTTTTCTTCTCTGGTGGACTAAATTCAAGCCTTCAATGTTGGTCACATTCCTTTCCTTGTTTCAAATGTTTTTCTCATGCCGGTGTATCTCTTAATCTTTCACCGCTCGCTTTCCATTTGTTCCGATGTGCTGAAGATATCTCAGAAGATTTGTGTCTCCATTATCAATCCGTTCAAGCTATTTCGAGGTTGTTATCACTTTCAAGCCGTTTAATTCAACCGATGCAATCTCTCTTCCAAGCGACCTTTTTAACGGTGTATCTTTTGAGTGGGCCCTAACCCACAGGTCTTTTTCCAGGATCTTAACTGACTCTTTTAATTTTCTTGGAGCTATTCCCAAATTCTTTTCGAAGTTTGACGTAAGAATGAATTTTCATCAGCATATGTCTTTCTCCAAGATCTTTCACATTCTTTTCATCGTTGGTTCAATCTTTCTATTCTTCATTATTCTGGAGTGTCTCAACAATTCATTGTGGTGTTTCTCATCGTCATTCTAGGATTTGAAGACCGAAGAAGAGTTTCTCTTAAATCTTTGTCCATTCTATTGAAGATTCATAGTTCAAGCTTGATGCCATCCTCTCATAATTGTTTTCGATTGGGAGAATTCTTTTCAACCATCCGGAGCAATTCAGGAATCTTTTCAGTTTGATTCTCCAGAGCCATCATCTCCGAATTATTCATTCCAGCTTTCAGCTCTCATTCTCCAAATGTTACAGGTGCATCATTCAAGTATTCTCTAATCAGTTCATGATCTCTTCGTTCTCATGTATCTAAATTCTGTCAAGTATCTTTATTCGTTTTCTAATTATTCTCGATGAATTGCGCCTTTGCTACATTCATTCTCAATTCTTACGGTGGTTCGTTCAAGAGTTCTCTTCCTTCATTATTATATAGATTCATTCGTTCTTCCCAAATCCTACCGGCGGATCGTTGAAGACCTTCCCAAGTTGAGCAATATCTCTCTTCAATCCTTTTTCAACGAGAATAAGTAGTATGCCTAATCCGTTGCTTGTCATCAATCTAAATTGGTGAAGGATACGCATAACATAATTCTTGTTCTTGTTTCATCCAAGTGATTGATTCATTCTTAGGAGTTCGTAATGGTATCAATTTCTCAGTTCTAAGTTGTTCATCTCTTGTTTAGGAGTTTGTTCATCATATCACATTCTCGGTCCGAGATGCTTCATCTTTTCTTTCCGGAGTTCAAAGTTTTCTCGGTTATATCATTTCAAAGCTTCTTCTTATCACTGCAAGGCTTCACCTTGTGTTTTCAACTTCTCTTTCCTTTATCATCATTTTCTTACCGGAGTTCTTCACGGAGGCTCAACATGATGGTTCGTCAAGGATTCTTTTCATTCCTCAATTGTTCATCAAGATTTCTCGCGGAGTTAAGATCCGTCAAGCCATACTTCAAAATAAACATGGTGCTCAACACATGTTTTTTATGAGGCGTTCAAGCATTCTTCATCTTGCATCCTGAAGTGCAATTCTTTTGACCTTATCTTTTGAGGTGGTGTTATGTCATTTTGACAGTTTCATTCATGTTTCATGATTCACATGTTGTCAAGAATGAGGTATTTTAAATCCATCAATCTCTTCATTGGAGTTATCTTGGGCTATATTTCACCTAAAGCTTTCCCTAAGGATTGTTGCTAATTATGGTGCTTATAAATGACCCAAGTTCTTCATTTGTCCTCTCGGTGAAATAAGTTTCTCGTCTCCTTGTTGATATCAATCCAATCGTTTGTTTCCGTTGGTGGCAGCAGCTCACCTCATAATGTTTAGATGTTTCCATAAGAACACTACAAGGTTATTCTTTTCGTTGTTGGTTTTCCAACAACTTCGTTCTATCCTTCTTTTTAAGGGTGCTTTCCAAACTCATTTGTGGTAGAAGTTGTCATTTTCTTCTCCATTCCTTTATTCCAATGATCTATCTTCAATTTTTCTTCCGGAGGCATTGTGATGTTGCTCTCTTCGACCCATCATCTTGTTTTGTCAAGACCATGTCCTTTTCCTTGCTTATCAATTTAACCGGAGTGTTGTGTCTATCATTCCTCTTTTAACCGGAGTCTCATCCAGGTGCTTTCATTTTGCCAAGTTCATGATTCTAATTCCTTCCATTTTCAGTCGGAGTGCTGTCCAAATTATATCATTCTTACTCCTTCTCTATCTTGTTTTAACCAGAGTGGCTTCAAAATCTATCTTGTCCCCTAAGCTCTTGGTTCTCATCATGTTCTTTGTTCTTCTCTGCTAACAAAGTGTTCACAATCTCGTTCATCTCCATTGTATTCTTCTTTCAATTTTTCAACCTCTCAAGGTTCATGGTTTCACTCGTTTGTCAAAGAAGCAACTTTGTTTTACCTCTTCCTCTTCCGCTTTTCTCCGGTGCCATCCTAGATCTCGGGACGAGATCCTCTCGTAGTGGTGGAGTGTTGTAACGCCCCGAGACCGATGCTCGAGAAGACTTCCATATATTTCGGGTTTCGCCGTGTGTTTCATTTGTGCCTGCCCTTTTTATTTTTTGGATTGCATCACGTCATCATGCCATCATCTCATAAATCTTTTGCAACTCAACTAAATAAAGGGCATGGATCTTTGATCCATTTAAATCGAGGGAATTCACATGGTGATTCTCTTTAAAACATATCCTCTCGATATTTAGAGAGCTATAGTAAATATTCCAATTATTTGGATTTACATAAGCACACTTACAAAATATCCTAATGCCTTTGTTGTCTTAATTCTTGATCTCCAACTTTGCCATTTATTCTTTCATCATCTTTCGGAGCTCCACCAAAAATCCCAACATTTTTGGAAACCTCTAATTCCTAGTCCTTGCTCAAACCTTTTGAATTAAATTCAAATGACTTTGAATTTAATTCCTTTAATCTTGCCACTCCTATTTTTCATGGACCGTGCACATTTTTACGAGTCCGTGAAAATTATCCCCGTGCCCAAACTCTTTCTCTAACATTTATTTTCTTCCCTTTTTCTTTCTCTTTATTTTATGTTTTGAAAAGAGAATTAGGGAAAGAGAGAGAGAGAAGGAGCCCAGCAGCCTGGGCCTCCCAACCTCCCGCGCCGGCCCAAGGCCAAGGCCCAGCCGCCCCCACCAATCCCTCCTAACCCTAGCCCGAACCCCCCTGCCCGATCCCCCACTCTCCCTCGTCTCCTCCCTCGCGCCGCCACACACACGCATCGCACATGAGAGGAGCGCCCGCGCCCGATCCCCTCAAGCTCGCCACCGGGCCAGGACCTCCTCGCCTGCCTCCTCGTCTACCCGGTGCCATCGCCTTGTCAGCTCCGTCGCCAGGGGAAGAGCCCCTCGACCCGGTCCCTTCGGCCCCGACTCGGCGGCGCCGCCTCGTCGACTCTCCTCCATGCGATGCCTCCCTCTGCTTCTTCGTCCTCGCCTTGTACCCCGCCACCGAGGCTGCTCCGTCCGCCCCAGCTGAGCCCGTCGTTCCCGCGCTGCTGCCGTTCTCACGGCATCGACCTCCCCTTCGGCCTCTGTTGTCGCACCTCTACGGTTCACGGTTGCCCTCTGCCTCGAGTCCGAGCTCGAGCGCTGCCATGGATAGACACCTCGCCTGGATCCGTCAAGCTCCGCCGCCCCTCTGCTCCTGCTTCGTCTCCAGCGCACCAGCCTCAACCTCCTTCCCTGCGCGTGAGATGCTCTCCTCCATCACCCACCTTGCACCGGCTCCTTCTCCCTCACGCCCGAGCCTTGCCGCTGCCTGCGTCCGTCCACCACTTGCAGCTGCCGGAGCAGGACCTCCTCGTCGTGGCTCTGCCTCCACTAGCGACCTCCTGCTGCTGTCATCTCCATGGCCTTGAGCAGCCCAAGGCCGGGTGTTCTAGCCCTTGCACATCACTTTGTTGACCCGAGGAGACCACCGCCAAGTTCCATCAAGCCGACCGTGTCGTCTACCGTCACCGTGGGTTTTCATCAAGTTCGGCTTCTGACAAAGATATGTGCAACTTCTGGCGGATTCGCGAAATGCGACTACTCATGGGACCCGTCAAGTTCATCTACGTGCATATGCGACTACACCTGCTAATCGTCAAGTACCTTGGAACATCTACGACTATGCGGACTCGCCAAGTACCCACGATGACCGTGTACCACAACCGTCGACCCGGAGACATCGGACGCCTCAAGTCCTCTTGAGACATGTACCACTACTTCCACTACGGTGCATACGAAGATGTTGGATTCGTCAAGTGCCTCTTGAAGCGAACGTGTACAACTACTTCCACTACGACCGTTGCGAGAACGCGTCTACTTCCTCTTCATTGCACCGATTTCGATCCGCCCGAAAATGCACGCTTGAAGGTATAACCCGAGGCGACCGCCCGTGAGCGAATGCTTGTGTGTTGTATGAGATGCTCGAGTTTTGCACCGTGATCGAATTGTCTTTGCCGCGTTCCTTGTTTGCCATGCCACCGTCATGTGGGACACCCGGTATCCGGGATCACCCCACCATCTTTTGCATGTTCTGCACATCCGCACACTTGCTCTTTTGCACCGGCATCTCAATGGGTTGTTGGATCATCGAAATGTTGCCGTAGCACCATTTCCGTTGTCGTTGCTGTGGCACCCCTTTCGTTCCGCCATGGTGACCAAATGCTTCATAACATGCTTATGTCAACATTTGCATAAAAATTGCATAAAACTTGTTTATGTCATCCACATCATGTTAACAACATTTCAATGTTTAAAATTGTTTTTTGCATTAAAATTGCTAAATGACATATGGGGATTTTTCCGGAATTGATGTTTGTTATTTCCGGCCTCACTTAAACTTGCCTAAATAGTTAGTTTAATTATGCTTCATCTCTTGCCATGTTTAATAACATTTAATATTGTTGAGTACCTAAACGAGATTAAACTAAATAGTTGATGTGGTGTTTCGTCAATATGCAACTTCGTTGCATATTGAGCTCCACTTAACTTGTAGTGTTGTTTGTGCATATTGCCATGCCATGCCTCATTAAACCGGACATGCATCATACTTGTTTGTGCATCATGACATGTTTATGCTTGTGTGTTTACCATGTTTTTTGCTTCTTTCGGGTTTGCTTATCTCGCTAGCTTCGGTTCCGTTCCGGAGTTGTGAGGATTCGTTCGTCTACATCCTTTTATCTTCTTCATGGACTCGTTCTTCTTCCTTGCGGGATCTCAGGCAAGATGACCATACCCTCGAAATCACTTCTATCCTTTCTTGCTAGTTGCTCGCTCTTTTTCTATGCCTATGCACGATGCCTACCACTTGCTATTTCATTCCTCCTATGTTGCCATGTCAAGCCTCTAACCCACCTTTCCTAGCAAACCGTTGTTTGGCTATGTTGCCGCTTTGCTCAGCCCCTCTTATAGCGTTGCTAGTTGCAGGTGAAGTTGAAGATTGCTCCATGTTGGAACATGTTTATGTTGGGATATCACAATATATCTTATTTAATTAATGCATCTATATACTTGGTAAAGGGTGGAAGGCTCGGCCTTATGCCTGGTGTTTTGTTCCACTCTTGCCGCCCTAGTTTCCGTCATATCGGTATTATGTTCCCCGGATTTTGCGTCCCTAACGCGGTTGGGTGATTTATGGGACCCCTTGACAGTTCGCTTTGAATAAGACTCCTCCAAAGAAGGCCCAACCTTGGTTTTACCATTTGACTACCTACCACATATACCCCTTCCTTGGGTTTTGCAGACTCAAGGGTCATCTTTATTTTAGCCCCCGGGCGGTGCTCCTCAGTGTTGGTCCGAACCGAGCAACTTCTTGGGGCCACCACGGGGAAACTCGAGGCTTGGTTTTACTCGTAGCTTGACTTATCCGGTGTTCCCTGAGAACGAGGTACATGCGACTCCTATCGGGATTTGTCAGCACATCGGGCGGCTTTGCTGGTCTTGTTTTATTGCTGTCGAAATGTCTTGTAGCCGGGATTCCGAGACTGATCGGGTCTTCCCGGGCAGAAGGAATATTCTTCGTTGATCGCGAGACCTTATCATGGGATAAGTTGGGACACCCCTGCAGGGTATTATCTTTCGAAAGCCGTGCCCGCGGTTATGAGGCAGATGGGTATTTGTTAATGTCCGGTTGTAGAAAACCCGAAGTTGATCTTAATTAAAATACACCAACCGCGTGTGTGACCATGATGGTCTCTTCTCGGAGTCCGGAAGTGAACACGGTGTTGGAGTTATGTTTGACGTAGGTTGTTCTAGGATCACTTCTTGATCGTAGTTGTTCGACCATGCTTTTGCCTTCTCTTCTCGCTCTCATTTGCGTATGTTAGACACCAGATATGCTAGTCGCTTGATGCAGCTCCACCTCACTACCTTCTCCTACCCATAAGCTTAAATAGTCTTGATATCGGGTGTGAGATTGCTGAGTCCCGTGGCCTTACGAGATACTTCAAAACCAATTTGCAGGTGCCGATGAAACCGTGCAGGTGACGCACCCGAGCTCAAGTAGTAGCTCGATGAAGATCATGTTCATTGTGTTGCTCCGTTTCTGTTGATCAGTAGTGGAGCCCAGTTGGGACGATCGGTGATCTGTGTAGCATTTGGGGTAGTCTTCTTTTATTTTGGTTCCGTAGTCGGACCTTGATTGTCTCTGTATGATGTAATGCTTTACTCATGTATTGTGTGAAGTGGCGATTGTAAGCCAACTATGTATCTCTTTCCCTTATGTATTACATGGGTTGTGTGAAGATTACCTCACTTGCGACATTGCTTTCAATGCGGTTATGCCTCTAAGTCGTGCTTCGACACGTGGGAGATATAGCCGCATCGAGGGCGTTACACGCGTCCTCTGTCGAAGGACAATGCGGCATCGGCCCCACGTCCGCCTCCTCTAATGAAGCCGGCTCTGGAATCTGGCTGGTGGAGGCGTGATTGGCAGGATCCCCGGATATAGTCCGGCTACTCCTCTTCCTGCCAGGACACGAAGGGCGCTGTCACATTTCAAATACAATAATCACAGAACAGGTTTTTACCTTACCTCTGTAGCGGCGTTCCGGCCCTTACCGCCTTCCTCTTAAGCCTGCCCAATCCGGACACCCGTTGCCGACGGGCCCCTAGGGGCTCGGCCCGCGCTCTGATCGTCGTCTCGGCAAAAACACGACACTTCAGGTGCAAGGCATAACATCAGAAAGGAATCCTCTTCGAAGGATAGGGTTTTCGACTTGGCTTACACACGACGTGGGTAGCAGTCCGGGATAGTCGGCGATAATAGCCACTGAGGCGCCATCGCAGCTCGCCTGATAAAATATCCCGTTGATGAGCTCCATAGTAATATCCGGATCTTCTTCGAGCCCTGGATCGAGGGCCCTTTTGGGGCCCTCTGGCTGCGGGGAGGGGCTGGAGATTCCTTCTAAGGCCCTCCTCAGTTCCTGCTCGGAAATATCGAGGTAAATAATCTTGGCAAAGAACGCCACAATAAGTAAAGCAGGGGAAAGAATGACGACTTACCCAGCTTGGGGGGTTGTACATAGAAAAGATATCCCGCGGTTTAATGTGAAGGAATTCTTCTTCTTCCCCTTTATATAAATTGGACAATATCCTCGCCAGAGCCTTGGCAGAGTCCAGACCTTTACGGCCACAGTGGGTGGCATCATCTTCCCCGTTGTAGTGCCACATGGGCTTCCCCCGATATTGAAGCGGCTGCACTCCCCGCATTATGCATATTGCCATGACCTCGACTATCGTCAGCCCAGATTTGGCCAGTAACTTTATCCGGCTCATCAGAAAATGTATTTCTTGGGTATCCTCCTCTTGGGGGCCCCGAGGCGCCCGGCTTGATCGCCTTGATTGGGCGTTGTTGAACTCAGGGAGACCTGTCCGGACTAGATCCGGAAGGGGAACATCGTCAACATAAAACCACTCTGAGGGCCAGTTCTCCGGTGCCTTCTTGGGAGTGCCAGATAGGTATCCGGTCTCGGTGATGCGCCATACTTCGGCTCTTCCCACTTCACATAGGGATTCTCCCTGGTTGCGAGGGACAAGGCAGAACAGCTTCTTCCGTAACCCAAAGTGAGCCTCGCTGCCTAGGAATAGCTCACAATGGGCGACGTATCCTGCTATATGCAGCACGGAGGCAGGGGTGAGGTTGTGCAACTGGAGGCCGTAGAACTCCAGAAGTCCTCGAAGAAATGGGTGGATAGGAAACCCGATGCCCCTTAGCAGATGCGATATCAGGCATATTCGCTCCTCCGGGGAAGGATTATTAGATCCGTTCGCTTGCTCCCCGCCATTATAAGTGGCTATTTCGGCTCGGACGGAGACCATGAACGCCGGTGGGAGAAACCCTTGGGTCTGTAACTCTATCAAACGGCTGTGAGGAACTGAACACTCTTCCCAGTCACCCGGCTTGGAGAGAGGAGAGCGAGAAGAAGAGCTGCGACGACCGGCCATGTTGGAATGGTTTTTCCGGAGCGCTCTGTTGGATGCTTGCTTGAGGGAAGAGGATGAGGTTTGGATCTGAGAATCCCCGTCTCCTCAAATAGACGGTCAACCTGCCGGACCAGGGGGTGGCAAATGCAAAAATGCCTCGGCCCCTCGCATTCGCTCGACACGTGGAAAGGGTCATTATTGAGGCACAGAAGCCGAGGAGTATAACATTAATGGGAAGCCGGACACTGTTCGTCGTAACAGGTACTTTGGAGTATTCAGAGATGGAACCCGCCTTGCAATGCCGAAGACAAGACTGCGCACCGGACTCATCATCATTGAAGCCTGGTTCAGGGGCTACTGAGGGAGTCCTGGATTAGGAGGTATCCGGATAGCCGGACTCTATACTTCGTCTGAACTATTGGAGCGTGAAGATACAAGACTCAAGACTCCGTCCCATGTCCGGATGGGACTCTCCTTTGCGTGGAAGACAAGCTTCGTGATCCGGATATTATATTTCCTTCCTTGTAACCGACTCCATGTAAACCCTAGCCCTCTCCGGTGTCTATATAAACCAGAGAGGTTGGTCCTTAGAAGGACGATCACAATCATAATCATCATAGGCTAACTTCTAGGGTTTAGCCTCTATGATCCTCGTGGTAGATCTACTCTTGTACTACTCATATCATCAATATCCATCAAGCAGGAAGTAGGGTTTTACCTCCATCGAGAGGGCCCTAACCTGGGTAAACATTGTGTCCCTTGCCTCCTGTTACCATCAGCCTAAGACGCACAGATCGGGACCCCCTACCCGAGATCCGCCGGTTTTGACACCGACAACGATTAGTGTACAACCTCTTTGGTGGCACCGATTAGGCCGCAGCTTAATCCGAGGAACCGATGATGATGATGCTCTTCCGGTGGTGCAGGTGAAGACGGCGGTGTGGGAATGGAGGTGACGCGAAAGACAAGGGGAACGTCAGGGCAGCTCCTTGGAGGTGGAGGACGGGGTGGCTGAACCGGCGGTACGATGAGATCGACGACGGATCCTCATCGATGCAGTGGATGAGGGACGTCGAGGTGTTGTTGTGGACGACGTCGTCGGGGAAGAGGATCCGGCTGGGTGGCGGACGGAGCAGGGTGTGGGGTTTCGTCACGGGTTTTCACGGCCTCGGTGTACGAATGGGTGGGCGGATGGGATGGCAGTGGGGAACCATGGCTTAAAGAGGCACTTGTCCGAAATGTGGGTAAGTTACGAAAGTACCACCACCGATTTGAGGCGGTTCTTTCGGTTCAGGGGTACCACGGGCATTTTGCGTGTCGGAATTTCACAGGAGGTGGGAGTTTTCGCGCGCGTTGTAATTTCGGAATAGCAAGGCGCGGGTTGAGATGGAGGGAGTTGTCGGAGCACAACAAGACAAAGATATATCTTAAATGTTTCGGGCTAACAAGGCGCGGGTTGAAATTTCCGGACAAGCCTAACATGTATTGTACCAAATCAATGCGCACTACAAATGTCATTCAAAACTTTGAATTCATGTTATGTTCAATTAAAATATATTGCTACGTGTATAACGCATGCAACCTACTCCACAAATGAACGTTTTGTGCATTCCAAGCGTATATACTACCGCTTCAATATGAACTAAATTTGAATTTGTTTCTCTATTTGAATAAGATCTACAATAATGATTGTTGTGAAGTCAAAGCATTTGAATTCGTTTCTCTGTTTTAGTAAGATCTACAATCATCATTATTGTCAAGTTAAACCATCGTTTGTGTATTATCTTCACAGCACACCACATGATTAGTCTCGAGTTACATACGAACTATGTGTACTATATGAACTCGAACTAGATTTTTTGAATCCACTTTATTTTGATTTCAAATCACGTTACGTTTCTAGCTCTACAAGTATTTAGATGTGAGTTGCAAACACCACACATTACCACAAATCCAAATAAAATGTGAGAATGTTTGATATATATATTATTGTTTAGATTGTTCGATATTTAGTTGTAAGCTGCAAACGCCACACATTATCACAAATTCAAATAAAATGTGAGATTGTTTGATGTATAGTATGGTTTAGATTGTTCCGCATTTAGTTGTGAGTTGCAAACGCCATGCATTATCGCATTATGGTATAACATGTGCACATCACATGTATCACCGCTATATTCATGCATGCAATGTTTAAAACACTATGATCTCCTATTCAAATATATGAATCCGCTTTCATATCAAATTATGATCTTTGTTAGTCTCTTACACCCACACAATCCTCTAACCTTTGTAGCTACCACTAACTTTGTCTCGTGCATGCACACGCACTACTCGCCCTCCCCCTCTCTCGGCATTCTATCCATCGGGCACATTCATTTCTTTTCTTTAGGTCGTTCTCCCAGAGTCTCCACAACTCCTTTCCTACACACACCGATCGATAAACCTCTCCAGCGATGCCTGCATACAACATACACACACACACACACCTTCAATCTCCTCCTTTATGTGTCCTTGCCTCGTGTCTCTCATACGGTGACACACACGTGTAAACTCTCGCCCCTCTTTTCATCGATCTCACAACCACACACTCCTCCCCCTATCTAGCTAGTAGTTGGGCCTCTCGCACCACCTCCTAGCTCCATTCTCTCTGTCTATCCATCTCGCTGGGCCTTATTTGCCTCTAACAAATGGACGTACACCGACCGATCTCTCGCTATACATATAGCCAGCTAGGTCCTTATAACTTGTTTTTACCCACACATCGATCGATCTACCTCGATGGTTGTGTCTCTCCTTCCTCCGACAAACAACAATTGATCTCTTGATCTAGTTAGGTTTGCTTACCAAACACATGGTTCCCCTTCATCATCCATGGATGTGTCCCGACAGATCTATCACGCAGAGCACACTGAAACACATCCCCACTCGTATTGATAACATTGCAGTTCCACCCTCATTTTGTCTAGTAGGCCTCTCCCACCATCTCCGAGAAGCAACTCCATCACCCATCCAGCACTCTACACCTCTCCCTCCCTCTCCCTCCCTCTCTCTCCTCTCTCTCTCTATCCCATCATATTTCCCGTCCTTCAGTTATGTATGGATGTTGACCGATCTCCCTCAAGACATAGCTGGGTCTCTCCTTCTCAACACATAGACGAGTCGTTCTACCTCTATACCTAGGCCTCTGCCTACCCCTCCCCCCACCCCCTCCCCCCCCCCCCCACACACATCGATACATCGAGCGCTCTAGTCATGTCTCCCTGCCACACACAAACTTGACATGTGCCCTCCAATGTTCCGGTAGGCCAGTCGCCCTATATCTTTGACTTGCACACACACACAATTTTGATGGCTCTCTTCATCGATCTCGCACCCACCCACTTGATCCTCTCTTGACTCTATCGATAGCTATGACCCCTCCCTCTCTTCTCGTGGATTGCCCGACCCTCTATGTATGATATGGATAGGCCTCCATTTCACACACATTGCATGCAAAATTTTGTTTGAGATGTCATCGACACATATTCCCACAAATAATTCACGAAATCAACCCTCACCCCACCCCCACCCCAAAACAAAAAACACTCACGAACGTGGTTTGTATCTCTCACACACCCACATAGGTGGGGGCGTGCAGGAAGAGAAGAGGTGCATGCACGACCTTGCGTACTCCCGTCTGTTTCCCAACCACACCGTGCAGTGCAGTGGAGCTCATTTCTGTATGAAAAGGCAGCCCACGTGGTAATTTGTGCGATGTAATGGTTGTCCCACTTGGTGGAGGGAGGATGGTCTACCACGGGTGAACAAACAAATTGCGACTTGACGTGTTATGTTCAAAAAAGAGGCAAACCATGTGGGGCCTACCTTAGAGGCAAGGCTCTATACACTGGAGTACTTTTGATGTGTCCCGTCAACTCGCAGAATGAGGAGAAGCTTTCTTAGTACGCCGTCTCCCCCGCCCACGGGCGCGGTGGCTCACAGGATGAGGTGAAGCTTGCTCCGCCTTACGCCCGCTCCCTCGCCCATGCGCGCGGTGGCTTGTAGGACGAGGAGAAAAATTTACTACTCCCTCCGTTTAATCCTCGTCCCTACTACCTTGGTTATAGAGATTATATCATATTGTTTGGAATATATGTCCTTTAGTAGATTTCAATATGAACTACTAGTAGATACTCCAAACACTGATGTATATAGACGTATTTTAGAGTGTAGATTCACTCATTTTGCTCCGTATGTAGCACTCTCCCTCGCCCCTCGACCCTCGCCCACGTGGTGGACGTACAACAATTCATTTGGTCTCATATAGCGAGCGATATATCTTGCACTACCATTATTGCTCGACTTCGAAGAGGAGAAGAGCGATCATAAGGTTAATATTTTGGAGATGCCAATCGCAAGGTTATAGGAGAGCGAGTAGTAGGTGCAGCGTCATTTATAAATAAAGTTTTTTTTCTCGGTAGCACGTCACATAATATGATAGGTTCATATGGAGAGAAAAAAACGCTCCACTATATACATATTTAGGACGGGCCAGCCTACACGGTTGCTTGCTGGGGTTGCTCTCTCCACACTCTCTCGCACAAAACGACTGTGGCCACATCTCTAACATCCCGGCAGATCACGTCCGCTTGGGGAAGGGGTGGGTGCTTAGTGTAGATGCAGTGGTCGTCACCGACGGTGAAAACCCACTATCGGCACGTCCCGATCAGGGGTCCCCACTGTTCTCTCTCACAAAGACGGTGATGTTGCCTTCGTCCCTTGCTCACTTTGCATGACGTGGGCGGTTGCCGCCTCCGCTGCCCTCCTCAAGGTTGAGCTCGTCCCTCGGTACAACTCCCTTTACAGCCGGCTTGCGACTTTGCTCCGGCTGCCCACATCACTCCTCGTGGATATTTCTCTACTTCTTTGCCCCTTTTATACCTCTCGGCTTCTACGTACTGTATTTGTGATGAGTTTATGTCTCATCAACTAGTCCCAGTAATCTTATTCTAATCATGCTCTTCAATTTCTTTGCCACAGGGATGCTCATCTCGATTTTGGTGAAACTGCACAAAATGATCCAATGGTCAAAAGGTTGCAAACTTCATTTATTAGGAAGCTCGAACGTTGCCCGACAAATTGAAGCACAGTCGGGGTTCACGGTTCAAGGGCTAGGGACTGCATGGATCGTTTTTTCTTTAGCTGCCTCATTTCCAGAATATGTGTCAACTTTAGTAGTAGTACAACTTTGTACTAAAGTTTGCACAAAGTTGAGACACTTATTTTGGAACAGAGGGAGTACATATTTGCTATGATCTGTCAATCACTGAGTTGCAATAGCATGCATGTTAGTCTCTTATGTAGTTCACCTAGTGGAATCTCTACAAAGACTTATCTACTAGTAATAGCTAGCCCCCACTACTAGGAATTCTCTATCCTCTCCTTGAGCCACATCATCAAAATTGATGTAGCCGTTAGATGAAGTAAATCAGTCCATAATAGCCGTCTGATCTAGACGTTGAGAGGCTCCGCACTAAGCCACATGCAAGCATGCAGAAATAGCGTGGCACATGCATGTGAGTGGGTTTTAAATCACATCAACATGTCTGCATGCAAGCATGCACCGGTAGCATGCATGTAAGTGAGCTTTTAAGTCCCATTAACATGTCAAAAAGAAAATTATAATCCCATTGTGCAGTAGGAGTTGGCTGATCTTTTTTCCTTATGTGGGATGATCTAAACGATGATGGGAGTTTATTTAGTTTGGCTACCACATTTGTCATGCGGTTATAGAGTTTTTTTAGTTCTATGAAATCGATAATTTTGCGAGAGAGATATACGCTGTTCATGACAGCATACGAGGACTCATCTAGTAATATTTAGGAGCGGAGGAGTACTACGTAAGAGTTAGGTGTCGCACGGTGATAGTGTGAGGTGGGCCATGTAATCACTGAGCCTGCATGTTTTCACTGCTCTTGCACTCCTCCGCTGTAAGAATGGAGAAAATTGTAATCTAGTAGTAGTAGTAGTACCTCCTTACGCCGAAAGCGTGGGACATCCAGCAGTCCTACCACCTCAGTAATAAAGACCAATGAGCCGTCAAATCACATAGACCCAGAAGTGAGTTGGACGGACGAAGCAACCATCACTCTTAAGCCAGTGAGAGGTCGCATTCGCTCTGCCCGGGCATGAATGCAGCACCGATTCTTTGGAGAGGCGCTGGCCGTTTCGGGAGGGAAGCGCGCGCGGTCGATGGAGGGCTTTGGGTGGGCCAGGCTGGTTAGGAGTTGGCCGTTTCGGGTTAGGACACGCCCGGAAACGAGAGGATGCACCGACTCTTGCGGCTAAAATCGTACACTACACACCATCGCTCTGTAGGAGTAGGTCGATCTGTCGCTCTCTCTAACACACACATGCTTTATTAAGCAGACACACGCCTGCATACGCACCTTGGTCGATTGCACCTTCTAACATGACTTATTACACCTAGGCGGAGGGAGTAATAAGTATCTGAGATCTGATGGCACTTGACTTAAGTCGAATACAAGTTCCCAAAATTTGTGTGCATGTTATAATAAGGATTCACTTAAAATAATGCGTGAGCGAACATAGGGATCAATTGGACGGTGTTCCCGAGCGATGGCGAGATGTGTGAGGTAAGATACACCGCTGGCACTTTTAATTTTTCTTATTAATTTGTTTGTTTCACCCTCATTGGTGGGACCCAACGCATTACTACATGGAGAGAGGTAAGGTGACTAAGGCTGCATTGTTTACGCACCACTTGTGGATAGTCTTACCACCAAAGCCACATGACACGCTTATGATTGAAATCCCAATGACTCCCACACACACAAAAACACGGCATGCTTGTCACACGAATGCAGGAATGTATAAAAGGTTATTTTCCTCTTGTTGAACATAATGGGAGGGTTGTGTAGTTGGTTAGCCTGTTCGCTCATCAAACTTGAGTTCTCGGGTTTGATAACTACACTTGAGCATAATTTGTGCTAGGAGGATTCTTTGACTGGTCAAAATGTTTTCTAGGGTTTGCACGCTTCACACTCTCTCTCCAGTATTTATATACACGCTGGAGCCTCAGCGCTTGTAGCTGCTCTCTTCACACTCTCTCACCCTCTCCCATTTTGGAGCCTCGGTGCTTGTAGTTGCTCTATTCACACTCTCTCGCCCTCTCCAGATCTAAACAAGACTTCGTTGGCCTCTCTCTCCCCTCACTTTGCTGCTCAAAGAGCCGGCAGGATCCGTCCGCCGGGAAGGGAAGGAGGCTTATTTGTCGCCGTCGTGAGGAGGAATCCACTACCGGCGCAACTGTTCACTTTCCACCCAACGGTGGTGCGGGAGGGCCTCCAACCCCTTCTTCGCCGCCGTCCCGTCGCCCACCGAACCACGCCCCAAGAACCTTAAGGTATAATTAATCACTCCACATGCATTGCTCTAGCTGCATGTATACCATGAATCTAGGACTTGGTTCAAAGAGGAAAGGAGTGGGGGAAACTAGTGAGAAAAGTTGTATATAGCATGAATCTAGGACGTGGTTCAAAGAGGAAATGAAGGGGGAAAGTTATATAGCATGAATCTAGGACGTGGTTCAAAGAGGAAAGGAATGGGGGAAAGTAGTGGGGAAAGTTGTATCGCATAAATCTAGGACGTGGTTCAAAGAGGAAAGGAAGGGGCTAAAGTACTAGTTCAAAAAGGAAAGGAAGGGACAAGGCTGTAGAGTTTGAGAAGGACTAGATTTGCTGCGCTCACATAGGGAAAGGTGTCTAAAGATAAAAAAACTGGGACCAACACAAATATGCTCCTTGGTTGTTTGTTCTTTGTTGCAACAGGCATGCATGACTACAGTACATCGGTAGATGCAAATTGTGCTGGTGCGTCCACTGGCCTGTGCAACTCATTACCTGTTGTTAATCTAATGCCCTGTTTGGTTAAAAACTCCCTAGTACCTACCTGATTGGTTCCAGGTACTAAACATGGACTAGAGGTTATTAAATGACATGCTAAAAGACCATGTTACCCCTAGTAATGAACTAATAGAAACAAGGTGCGATGCGTGGCGAGGGCAAGCTGTTGGAAAAAGTCCCAAAAAGACTCCCTCGGGGTCTTCTTTCTTTAGTCACAAATGCCCACTTTTAGTCCCTAAAGTCCCTCCTGTTTGGTTTAGATGGGTGACACGGAGTTTTTTAGTCCCTACACCAAAATGTCCACAATAAACAAACACCCTCTAATAATGCCCATTTGGAAAATTGATGCAATGCCACAGTTAAAAGCAAATTACATGTTTAACGAATTTTATTGTTAATATAATCTCTATGTTAATATTAATCAATGCCACCTTTTGAGAAATGCTACTGTCTTGCTTTCTTTCCCATTTAGATAAGGTAGATGCTTCTTTTTGTTGGCTTTTGTTTCATCCACCGTTATTGAACACTAATTGTTTCCTTTGCACCTCTGTGTAAAACATGATTATCTACTTCACCTGGTTGCCTTTGTGACCTTTTGGTGCCCTTCACTTAACACTTTTGTTTTAAGAGTGTGTTGTGCAGTTCAACCAAAAATGTCACACCGACAACGTTAACTTGATTGCTTGATCTTAGTGGAACTGCACAAGAGGAGATCTTACTTCCTATCCGTTAAGGCAAATTTGGTTCAGAACTTCTTCTTGTGAGTTGTTTGAATTCCGCATCATGAGAGGTCAGTACTAGCCTTCTTGCACATGATTATGCAGTGTGCTTTCATTTGTTGTGCTACTTGTACGATAATGTTGCTTGATTTTAGTGAACTACACAAATGGAGACAAGACTTCCAATCTGTATGTGCACCGTAATATCCCATTGAGGTAAGATAAGGATATTTCACAATTACTGGCCTGTATTTTGCCACTTTCATCAGAAAATTAAGTTTAGTACTATACTTGTGCTCCCTAATTGACATGCCAAATCTTACATTGAAGGCAAAGCTTATGCATTATTGAACCAAGTGATGAAGGGGAAGAACAAGCGGAAGAAAACAAAAATCAACTCCGGTGCTGTAATGAAACCTTTGGAACTGTGATGACACAAGTAATGATATAGTTTTGCATCTTAATTTATTGCTATATGCGGAACGAGTAATTGTTTTGCCACCGATTTGATGCCACTCTTAATGTAATACGTAATTATCTCTACTTGTGCAAATAGGGATCTTCTTTGAAGATACCATATATTTTAGTGGAACTGCACAAGAAGATGTTGGAAACATTAAACTAATCGAGGAGTATATAGTAAGCATGGCCACCTGACAAAGGTTAGGAGAAGTGCTTCATCATATGCTCTACACAATAAGCCTCGACAAAGGTTGGTACTCGCCCACTGATTTCATCCATATGATTGAGCTTTGTCATCTCTATTGGTGTTGTGCTACTTTGTTTAGAATCTTGTCCTGAAAAAGTGGTATTGTCCTTGAGAAGTGCTTCATCTGTGTTGTTTTAAATATTTCCTTTCCTTTTTTTCGAGCAAACAGGGATGCTAGCATTTAGTAGTCCTCTTGTCTTTGCACAACAGGATCATCTTCCTATGAAGAAGAATATGGAGTACGTGTTGTGACTAGTTCCGATATTGCATTGATGAATTAGCCGTGTCTATCTTCTCATCAGAAGGAGCAGTTGATCGATGGTTACATTACTCCCCACATGACCAAACTAACTTCAGCTCGGAAAGGATGACAAATCTCCATTTTTTTGTGATCTTGTGAGTACAATGTTGTTCTAGGATTTTTACGGTGAGTTGCATTTTTCTAGAAGTGTTCTCTACATGGACCATGTATGTGCCTGTTGAAAGCTGTCAATTCATAGTACAGTTTGCTTTATACTAATCAATTGTTTTTTATTTGTTCAAACAGGGGTGCTAAGCTTGATTTCAATGGGAACTGCACAAAATGTTCATGAATACATCGAATCATTCATTTCCACCACAAGAAAGGAGGTGCCGATAAGTTCAAGGCGTTGCAACATATAAAGGCGAAATCATACAAGCTACACGCGAATTTGGTTGATTTTGGTGGAACTACACAAAAAGAATAGCTGGTTTATTTAGCAGGAGGTGCCATGTCAATGTCCGAGCTGATGGCAAACGCTGCCCATTCCACAATCGTAGGCATTTGATATTTTGGAATGGGACACTCAAATTTGCTCATTGATTTTAGCAAGACATGTGTTTGATATTTTTGAATGGGGCGCCTTTCTTTGTCGTGGCAGCGTCGATCAATTTTTCTTTATTCTTTAGTTGTGAAGTAAATATTGCCTCGACATGTGTGTCGCTGAGATGCATAATCATCGATTGTTTTGAATGTTCTCTATGAATTGCCAGGCTGTGTGTTTGATTGCAATGCGTAAACGCTAAAAAGCTGCTCAAACTCTTTGTACTCATACATTCCTTTTACTCCGCACATTGTGAAAGTGCATACTTTTTTGTATAAGATTGGTCAAAGTAGAGATATTTTGACTGCAGACAAAACTTGTATGCAGCCTAGAAAGGACCGGAGGGAGTACATGTGAAACTGCTGCAAACAAGGTGATCACCTTGGGAATAATGCTAGTACATATTGTTTTGCATGTTCATCCAATGCCAGTGATACAGGAATCCGAACTAATCAAAATATATTCATTCATACACGGTCGGATTTCATATAAACATGCCGAATTTCATTACATTTCATACATTCTTCAACTAAAAAGGGGTGAGCTAGAGGTATAATTAATTAACTGAAGCTACCCACCTGTGTCCCGGCCGAGCGAAGCTTGAGTGACTTTCTGATCAGTGCAGTTGCGTGAATCGACATGTGGCCTGTTGGGCCCACGTGTCAGTCAGCCAACTTCACCAGCAGTTAAGTAGAAGCGGCGTTCTTCTCCAGCGTAGCTCTCCGACTCCACGCCGCTGCCAAGAAGCTAACCGGCCGTCAATGGACAACCCGCCTAGCTTGGCTTCAACCGGAGGGTAGCAGCGGTGGCCTTACTTGGACCCGAGCGGCGGCGACCTACCGTGTTCTACTCTTCCTCGTTTTTTGTGTGGAGCGGCCTCGTTGGTAGCGCGGCGGGGCCTCGACGGAGCCGGCGATGTCCTCTATCTCGTTGCCGGCGGGCGGCGCCTCAGCGGAGCAATGGAAATCCTCCCCCATGTTGTCGCCAGGGTGGGGCCTCGGCTGAGCCAACGATGTCCTCTGCCTCGTTGTTGGCGGGGCGGGGCCTCGGCGGAACCGGCGTTGTCCTCTGCCTCCTAGTTGGCGACGCGGGGCCTCGGCGGAGTAGGGCCTCGTCGACGCCAACGGAGCGGGTACTCGTCCGAGCCGGCATTGTCCTCTGCCTCGTCCTCGGTCTCGCCAAACAGTGCCTCGCCGCTTCATCGCCCTCTTTGCTAGCCTCTTTGTAGGCGGCCACAGCCTCCACCACGCGCATGCGGTACCGCGGCCTTTCGGCGGCCCCTTGCAGCGGAGCGGCACGAGTCGAGCAGCGCCTCTGCTCCGCCCGCTTAGCGGCGAGCTGCTCCTCCGCTGCGGTGCTCTGGAGGAGATGGTGGTTGTAAGCGGCGTCGGCCTGCGCCTCCCGGAACTGCTGCTCACGCATCTGCCTCACCCTGTCCATATATTGGGCACGGGCCTCGCCGGTGGTCATGGTGCAATGCACCAGCGAGAATGGCACGGAGGAGGGGGTTGGCGCCGGATCGTCGACTACCGTGTTCTCCATTGGGACGTCGTCGTCCTCCGGCTGCCTGCCGGCCAGTCGGTCGGCAGCGCTGCCATCTCCTTGTGGTCCGTCGTCCGCTCGTCCCGAAGAGCGCTGGAGCACGAGGACGCCATGGTAGGCAGTAGTGGTGTGGACAGGAGAAAGGGAACGGATGCGGATGACTGCGGCTATGGCCGGCGTAGCAGTTTATATAGCACTGGTGGGCGGGCGGAGGGACGGACGTGTGGCGCCGGAGTAGCCGCCTCGGCAACCGCGTATAATTAATGTGGGCGGCAGATGGACGGACGGACGGCACTTGTGTCGTTTGAAGGCGAACAATCGCTGCCTTTGGGAAGCGGGCGGCGGCTGTATTTGAGAGGCGGAAAGCAGCGGCCGAGGAGATGACTTTACCTGGAGAGGCTGACAAAGAGGACCCAACAGGTCCATAGACACACTTACGCCAGTGCCTCACTATTATATATATATATATATATATATATATATATATATATATATATATATATAGTGATCCTATTCATCACCGGGATGCGAATAAGTTATTCTTCACCCGAGGTAATCTTATGATTATTTCATAATTAAATTACGTTTGGAATTCAAATAGTTACATTCCTATTGATTCACTACGTAAAATTTGGCATAAGAAAATAAAAATATAGGTCATAGGACAAGAGAATTTGCAGTTTATGTGTATTTTACACTATGTTTTTACGTTTGTAATTTTACATGACATAAAATATTTTTTACAACGATTATATATTTTCTTACGGTCTCTTTTTACGTCGGAAATAAGAAAAAACTTACGGAACGTAAAATTACGGTGTTTTGATGGTAAAATAGAGGGGATGAAGAATAACTATTTCTCACCCAGGGTGACGAATAGTAATCCCTATATATATATATATATATATATATATATATATATATATATATATGTATGTATATATAGATATATATACGGTGGCGCTATTGTGAGCGAGCGCGCAAAGTCGCTTAGCCTACGCTACGGCCTAATTAGGTGGGCGGATTGCACCGCAGAAGTAGGCCTCTCCACCGCTCCTAAATAGTTGAGGGTAAAGGTGTTTGAAGAAAATAGTAATGGGATTTAATTTGGTTACCATGGATGCCCGCGTGCTCCACGACGTGTCGCTTTTGAGGTTGCTAATCATTGGTAGTAATGGGTATAGAATAGATGGTAATGCCCATATACGCAACCACTAGTGTATAGTAATTGCATTACTATTTCGGGTCCTTGGTGTTACGGCTGGCAGTGCCTCGTAATTACATTACTATGTGGTATAATTCATTCTTTCTTTAGCAACTAAGATGCAAATGAAAGTCATGTAAAAATTAGGGTTGAATTACCCTTGGGCCTAATTTCCTTCACAGAAATCACAAGGTTATTTTAGGTTTACAATGGACCATGTTTTGGTTTACTATATTTGCACAAAATTGCTCTAGGTAATTGACATCGTACTATTAATATGTTTACTAGTTACATTTATCTGTTACTAGATTTCCATTAATTCATTACTAGATAAAAGTTGGGTTACTAGGTGCTATTGCTTCATTACTAGATGCATGTTGGATTACTAGGTTCCATTACTTCATTACTAGATTCAAGATGCATGTAGTGAGATTTATGCAGCGAGGATCAGGATCTGGTCGTAATTTTATTCAGTCGTTACGATGGAGTTTCCACGAAGGCCAGTACATCGGGTTGTTCGGGCTAATTAGCGCGCGATGGCCATTTGGGGTCGATTGGCCGGAGCGTACGTTAAGTTATAGTACGCTCTCGCTTATTTTAGCATGCATATATATATATACATATATATATATATATATATTATATATATATATATATATATATATCATGGTCCCACACCATTGTCAACCTATCTACTCCCTCCTTTCCGGTTTATAGGGCTTATCTCAAAATTTTAGTTTTTCCATTTTATAAGGCTCAATTTGGTTGTTTTCCATCACCTGTTCAGATTCCAAGGTGCATTAAATCATTGCATGCAAGTATTAAGAGAAAATTGACTAATGCATGTACTTTATGCATACATGCATTGCAATTAATGCATTGATAAACATAATTTTTTGAGGATAACAAGAGCATTAATTAGGTGCTTTTGGGAAACTACAAAAAGTATTCCACCACTCGCCATCTACCTTGATTGGTGAGATTTTTGAATTGAGCACTATAAACCGGAAAGGAGGGAGTAGTCAATAAATGAGAGAATTGTACAAGAATCGGTCGACGGCTAGGACCAAGCAGCTCGAGCAGTATTTGTGTTTTTGAGGTGTGAGCACTATAGAGTTTTTTGATATTTAGCCTAGATAATAATTTTTCTCCTCTGAACAACAACGAAAACATCGCTGCAGGTATTAACTGGGCGAGCTGTGGCCCGTCTAGCCCAGGCCAGATATCCAGCCCAGATATTAATTTTTTTCAAGCTCAAAATGGCTAGCCCAGCTATACTTTTTTTAGGAATACCCAGGCAAGCTCAAGTTGTTATTCTCCACCCCGCTGGGCTGCAAATCTTTTCTTGGAGGGATGCATTAGGCTTAACAAGAAAATGGGCTTTAAGAAATAATAAATGGGATGTAATTATAAAAACTAGGTAGTAACTATAAAAAATGCACCAAACACGTGATTACTTTATAAAATATTATTTTTGGATATTGAAAATTTTAATTTCATTAATTGTTGTGAGCGCAATGTTTTGTTGGATTTTTACGTAATACAAATTTATATTGAAATTGTATTTAATCTGACTAGAAATTTCGGGATAAAAATATTTCGGATCCCATCATAATGTGGGAAATTTTATTGAATTCTGTTTTGAACGGTTGGTTGAAATGGGCTATACTTTTAACAAACTATAAATGGGATGTAGTAAATTCCATTAGAATTAAAAAATGGTCTACACATTCTTACAAATCTCAAATGGGCTATAAGTTCTCTACCACACACTTCTGGCATTACTAAGTTGACGCGTCCCCTAAAAAAACAGAGTTGACGCGTATGCAAGGCTTTGTCAACTTATAGTCAACACTGCAGTTCTAGCGGCGATGGCGTTGGATGTCCATCCAATGGATGTCGTGCTTCTTCTTCAATCTCGGATATTCTAGCTTCACCGCCCAACAAATGATTCCTCCCCCTGACATCTGGGGCGCACCGTTTCGGAAGCTGACCTGTGGGCCTACTAAGTTGACGTACCAAGGGCTTTATCAACTTAGTCAATATAAACGATTCTAGCTGAAGTGACCGTACGATGTCCATCCAACGGCCGTCGTGCTTCTTCAACCTCTGGTCTTCTTGCTCTAGCCTCCCAAAGTAGCGCCGGTCGTGCCGCCTGCTCCTGCCTCCCGTGGCCGGTTGTGCTGCCGCGGAGGCCTCACCGCCCCCTACTAGTCCCACCGCTGGCTAGGCCATCCCTCCACTCACCCACACCCACTGTTATTCTGCAGCGACGGCAGCGCAGCCGAACTAGTGAACCCTCGTACTCCTCTCCGCGTGTGCATCCACTTCCGCGTCTTCCCCGGCTCCGCGCCGTCCCCTTCCTAGGCCTCACCGTCGTCCACCGCCGTGGTGCTCTCGGCGCGGCGTGGTCAACATGGTCAAGGAACGACTTCCATCGGACGTGGACTGTACGTGGAGAGGCTGATAGCTGGGTCCACAGCAGCCGCAAGGAAGTGCCTCCTTATTACGCGCAAAATAATTATTCCTCCACCTGATAGCGGGGACCCACCGGACGGGCCACCATATTTCGCGAAAAAAATGATTCGCCCCCTGACTGCTGGGACCCACGAGCTACATCTTTGCACGCAAGGAAGTGCGTCCAGGAAAAAAATGATTTGCCCCCCCTGACTGATGGGACCCACCAGCTACATCTTCGCACGCAAGGAAGTGCGTCCGAAAAAAAAATGATTCTCCCCCCGACTGTTGGGACCAACCAGCTACACCTTCGCACGCAAAGAAGTGCGTCCGGGAAAAAAACGATTCGCCCCCCTGACTGCTGGGTCCCAACAGCTACACCTTCGCACACAAGGAAGTGCGTCCGGCAAAAAAACCAAAACGATTCGCCCCCCTGACTGCTGGCACCCACCAGCTACATCTTCGCACGCAAGGAAGTGCCTGACAGTCGGGACCCACCTGGTCAAAGCGTACGTAGCATTGTCATTCTGGTCGTGACGATATGCGTACATCTTGGTCGATGTAGAGGCGCCGCGTAGCATGTACAGAAATGCGTCTGAGGCGAGGGTGCAAGAAAGAAAATACGGCCACGTACGTACATACGGGCAGGGTCTCGAACTCCTACTCGCGCATACGTACGGCCATGGCTCGTGTACATGGCTGGGTCGGAACGGAGAAACAGTGCCGTCGTCGTGTTCATGGGGAGCCAACCGGCTGGGTCGAAATAGAATGCGTGGTCGTGTTCATCGGGAGGGCTTGGACGGAACAGGCGATGGAAACAAGGCCTGGCGTACTGCAGAACGGAGGAAACGGCCTTGTGTTCGACCAGCCACGTTTGAAACGGGATCCTGTTCATCGAGAGGTGCGGCGTGCCGCAAAAGCGGAGAAGCGGACCTCCTACGGTCGAAGCAGGGGTCTTGTTGATCGGGAGGGTGTGGCGTACCGCCATAAAGCGGACGAAATGGACCTCCCTACGGTCAAAGCAGAAGTCCTGTTGATCGGGAGGGTGCAGCGTGCCGCAAAAGCGGATGAAAGCGGACTTGTGTTGGGCGCGGTCAAAGCAGGGGTCTTGTTCGCCGGGAGTGTGTGGAGTACCGTAAGCAGGACTCCACGGGATACTGTTCATCTCTACCGTCGACCTCCTCCAGCCTCCACGGGCTACCGTCGACCTCCTCCAGCCTCCACGGGCTCCTGTTCATCCAGCCTCCACCCCGCGCTACTCCACGGCTACTGTTCAACCACCCCTCCACCGTCTACTGTTCATCCAGCCCTCCACACCACGGGGTCATGTTCAACCACCCCTCCACGGGCACCCCTCCATCGTCTACTGTTCATCCAGCCTCCTCCACACCACGGGGTCCTGTTCATGCAGAGGCAACGCCACCGCTCACTGTTCATCCAACCCCCCCCCCCCCACAATGCTCACTTTTCATCCAATCGATCGGCTTCAATTAGCAGCAGTAGCGAAGGAATCGCTCGATCGGGTTCAGTTAACAGCCATCGACCGATCGCTCGGGTTCGATGTAGCGTAACTGCGGTCTGTCGCTCGGGTTCAGTTAGATCCCAACGCCTCGCTCGGGTTCAGTTAGAGCCAACGCCTCGCACACACGCGCGTACGTACGAGAGAAACGTGCATCGCTCGACCCCGACCTCCCACCGTAACCGGCAACTCCCCGAAATTTCCTTCCCCTCGCTTCTACCATGGTTTTTCCGTCATGGGCGGCCCAAAGAATGTCATGCAATTGCGTCTCCGTCCCACCGGTGACGAAAAGCCCATTTTCTGTCATGATTTTTGTCATAGAAGTAGGAGCCCACCACATCTATGATGATACCAGGTTTTGTCACAATTATCGTCATAGAAGTGTCATATGTATATGAGAAAAAAATTCGTTAAACCCAAAATGTCACGGATGTGTCTTTTTTTGTAGTGCTCTTCTTGACAAAGATAGATCTAGTTAGGGGGCAAATAGGTCACTTAACTAAATGCTACATCTACCTAGCTAGCTAATTTGGGAGGAGACAACTTCAACTAGCACTACTAGGGAAAACCCTAGTAGTAGCGCGGGGTAATGACCTATTAGTAGCGCGGGGGGGCGCGCTACTAATACGGTGCCACAACTAACTTTTAGCAGTAGCGTGGGTCCAACCCGCGCTACTACTACTTCTGCTAGTAGTAGCGTGGTTGCCACCCATGCTACTACTACTTAGCTGTAGCGCGGGTAAGGTTCCCGCGCTACTACTAACTAATTAGGAATTAAAAAATAAATCCATCCAAGGCTGCTGCTGCTGCTGGGGGTCAACGTCTTCTCCATCCAGTGCTGATGCTGGTCCTGGAGGGGATGAAGTCGTCCATGGTGATGGTGCTTCCCCGCCCAACTGATCCTCGCACCTCTCCTCTGTTGCTACTACAAAGAAGAGAAAACGATTAGAGAGACAGAGAGAGAGAGAGAGAGATTGAGAGGAGTAGGAAGAACAACTCACCTGTGGTTGTGTCCATGGCGGACCTGGCCGCCGCCATGGATGGCGCTCTGCTGGATCTCCCTCTCCTTCCAACATCAGAGAAGGAGGAGGAAGGAGGGGGAGGGGGCTGCGGCGGGAGTGGACGATGCCGGATTTGGGGGAGGCATGAGGTGCGAGGCCGGCGGTGGTGGTGGATGAGGAAGGGAATCATGGGTGGGAGGGAGAAGCAGAATGGGAGAGCCTATGGACAGAGGGGGGAGAGTGAGGGAGAGAGGAGGGATTCGGCCGAGAATATGGAGACTTCACCTACCTTGTACTTAGTAGTAGCGAGGGGTATAAACCCGCGCTACTACTATCAACTTAGTAGTAGCGCGGGTTCATACCCCTCGCTACTACTATGGCATGTCCCGGGGGGGCACGGTAGAGATTTCTTAGTAGTAGCAAGGGTTAAAACCCGTGCTAATACTATCAACTTAGTAGCAGCGACGTGTAAAAAACCACACTACTACTAAGTAGCAGCAGCGAGGGGTATAAACCCGCGCTCCTAGTAAGCGCCTTCCTATAAGCTTTTCCCTAGTAGTTTAGTGGAGGGGGAAGGAAAAAGAGAAAGGAGATGCATTAATGGAGGTGGTGTAGTTAGCTAGGAGTAATGAAGAGAGAGAAAGGTAGGTAGAAGAGGGAGAGTAATGGGGGAGAAGTATTGAGGACGAAGAAGAGTGAGACAGGGAGGATGTGGGACGTAGGGGAAAGGGAAGAGAGGAGATGGGGGAGGGGAAGACGAGTGGGAAAAGGTGGTGGTGTGCTACGTCTTAGCGATGGCGGGGGAAAACAGCGTTCTTGATAAAACCATAGCAGCGATCGCGCTTTTCTCACTGCAGCATCTTGCTAAGCGGGGCCAACCGTGTGGCCAATTTCAAAATTAGCAAAGACGGCCGGAGCGAAAAGCCGCTACAACTCTTGCATTAGCGATGGCGGCGTGTCGCGACCGCTGCTGCTGCTAAACGTATCTTGGTGGATCTTGTCGGTCGATGTTTGTAGCAGCAGCGGTTTAGCGGCTTTTCGCTCTGCTAAATTTGTATCGATGGCGAGTTTTTGTACCCACGCTACTGCTAATTAGCAGTAGCGCTTCTTTTTGTTCCTCGCTGTTGCTAAGATTCTGTGTATAAGGTTTTCCCTAGTAGTGTCTTCTCAAAATAACATGGCCAAAGAAAGGTTATGCCTACAAAATCATATAGTCTGGCTATACTCCATCTTCATCACACAAAATACTCAAATCATGCACAACCCCGGTTTCAGCCAAGCAATTCTTTCATATTTCAGTATTCTCAAACTTTTTCAGCTTTCATGCAATACATGAGTGTGAGCCATGGACATAGCACTATAGGTGGAATAGAATGGTGGTTCTGGAGAAGACAAAAATAGGGAGATAGTCTCACATCAACTAGGCGTATCAACGGGCTATGGAGATGCCCATAAATAGATTGCCATGCAACAGATGCACTAGAGTAATAAGTGTATGAAAGCTTGAAAAAGAAACTAAGTGGGTGTGCATCCAACTTGCTTGCTCATGAAGACCTACGACATTTGAGGAAGCCCATCGTTGGAATATACAAGCCAAATTATATAATGAAAAATTCCCACTAGTATATGAAAGTGACAAAATAAGATACTTTCTATCATGAAGATCATGGTGCTACTTTGAAGCACAAGTGTGGAAAAAGGATAGTAACATTGCTGTCGGTGCACTAGAGTAGGGGTACCCTAGTATCCCGAACTCGTGCCGCAGGCAGTTCTGACACCAGCGGCAAGGCTTGCCTGGTCACCGCCAAGATCCTCCGTGGTTCCTTTGGAGCCATTCAAGAAAAAAGTATTTAACCAAGAAGACAAGGCCCTGGCAAGAAGAGCTTGCCGGGAAGGCCGCTCAAGGCACGCAGAAGACAAGACCCCGGCAAGAGGAGCTTGCCGGGAAGGCTCGGAGAGCGACAAGCCTCCGGACGCCGACAAGGATTCAGCAGCGGCAAGGCACTTGCCGCGCAGTAACCTCTCTTCATCTCCGCTCCAGCTCATCCACCAGCGTGTCGCCATGGGACCATTCCATGCGCGTGTCAAGAGGATGTGCAGCGGTGAGGAGCAGCGATAAGCGGCGCCGACAAGCCTACCATCGTGGCAAGCGGTGGCGCTCTGACGGTCCTGTTGCCTTTGTTTAGGCGGCGAGGGGCGGGCATTTAATGCTTTGTCCCTTGCCGTCGAGTTAGGTATATTGCCTTTGTACCTTTGTTCAAGTAGGTGTACCAACTACTGTTTTTCCATTTGTACCCTCATCTACGTTGCCACCTGTCGGAGACCCCTTGAGCATATAAAAGGAGGCCCATGCGCAACGTAGAGGGGGTTTGGTCGTTCGATCAGTTCCCTCCAGGTTTGATTCCAACATAACCAGAGAACACTCACGCTAGGTCTGGTAGCTCTCATCGCTCCCTAGCAAGAACACAATAAAAACCAGACAAGCAGCAGTAGGAGTTTTATCTCTCCGGAGAGCTCCGAAGCTGGGTAAAACCGCTCGTGTGCTTCGCCTCGATCCGCTCTTCGTGCGATCTCCGCCCCCCTCCGAACCAAAAGGGGCTCGGTCCGCCGGCCCCATAGGTGTTCGTGGGTCCGATCAGCCTCCCCGACATCCTTGGCGCGCCAGGTAGGGGGCGTCGAGGCTGTGTGAACCTGATCCGGCGTTCACACGAGCAACATCTTCATCATCTTCAACATCTTCATCAACATGCCACCGAAGAAGAAGGCTTCGGCGGCAGCGGAGCCGTCGCGTCAAACCCACCATCACCGGAGCAAGCGGGTGGTGGAAGCGAGCAATGGCGGAAGAACGGCGCCCGGCGAAGGAGTTCGTGACGCTGCCAAGTCCAAGGACAAGGCGCGCAAACCTCGGCGTCCGTACATGTCCCACGCCCATCTCGGGAAGCAGCGGGACCAACAGCGTCATGGTATTCACAATACCATACGCTCGTTGGATCAAGACCAGCTGGAGGATCTCGAGACCCTCAAGACCGGTGTGCACGCCAACACGCGGCACGGCGAGATCACGGTTGCTGGGCGGGTGCTGCTCCTTCTAACATAGTTAGAAGTCCGAGCATATCCGCTCCTCGCACCGTTCACCATTGCCACCCACCACTCCAGCGGAAGCCTTGGCGAGAGCTCAATCGCCTCTCGACTACCCTCCAACAGCCGACAAAGGTCGGCAGTGGAGGGCCACCATCTGAAGTCTCATCGGCCGCCAGCGGTGACGCTCATGAAACCGAGTGCGTCGCCCAGCTTGGCGAGAACGCCAAACGCGAGCCGGTGGCGGCGAGACCGGTGAAGTGCAACCACCATGCACTCTCCACCCGAAGGCCAAGATCGCCGACTTCGCCGGATCCACCTCGACAGCGACTCCCGCTGCGTCGCCGGATCCACGAGCTCACCGCGATCAGCGCCAAGTACTACGATCGACAGCAAGAGGACGCTCGAACTCGCATCGGCGCCAAGAAGAAGCGCGACGTCAATCCGACAAGCTGGCTGGGCCCTCTATTGACATGCAGCGCCCGGAGAACCAGGCGACTTGCCGTGCAGCGGTAGGTTGCCCTGCGTTCACTCGTGAGCTGCGGCAAGTCGATGGCCCACAAGAAAAACTTCAAGCAGACGTCTGGGAGAAATGCGGCGGCAAGACGCATCCGTCAGAGTTCCTCAGCATCTACACCATTGCGGTGCAGGCTGCCGGGGGGCGAGACGACAAGATCCTTGCCAACTACTTCCCGCTCGTGCTCAAGCCCAATGTCAGGTCCTGGCTCATGCACTTGCCGGACAACTCCTTATCTTCTTGGGCAGATCTATGCCATCAGTTTGTCGGCGCCTTTACAGGCGGCCACAAACCCCATGGCCAAGAAAGTGACCTTCATCTGCGCGCCCGGAAGGAAGGAGAGCCCCTTCGCAAGTATATCCAGAGATTCAGCCGTGTACAGCACAACATCCCAGATGTCCACCCTGCCGCGGTGATCAGCGCGTTCCATCAGAACGTGCGGAACCGCAGGATGCGGGAGGAGATGGCGATGTGCAAGATCAGAGACGTCAGTGAGCTATGCGCCCTGGCCGACAAGTGCGCCGCGTCTTTGAGGAGGAGGAGACTCCGGAGAGAATCTGAGAAGTGGTCCGGCGGTGAGGAGACCGCCCGGCAAAGAGGAGCGGCGGGCAACAGAAATAGAAAGGCAGAGATGTGCTGGTTGTCGAAGCAGTCCGGCAATGGAGGTGGCGACAAGAAAGCCAAGGCTGGTGGCTCCGCAAGGAGGTTGCACCGGCACCAACCACCGATCTGTGGTGGCGCCGACAAGCGGGGACGGCTCCGACAAGCGATCTTGCAAGATCCACCGCACCAAGGGTCATGACCTCGAGCTGCAAGAAGGTCGAGCAGCTTGTTGAACAGCAGAAGGCTGAGTCTGGCGGCGCGACAAGGAGAAGGCCCAAGAAGGTGCTTTGGAGGAGCCAACAAGAAATGTCGGCCGGGGAGGACGCCTTGGCAAGGCCAAGCAGCGGCAAGGAGACAGACCTCCCAGCGGCGCGACAAGGATGAAGATGACAACGACGATGAAGATATGGAAGGCAGCGAGACCGATGAGCAGGAGTTTCAGAAAGCTACAGAGGTCCTCTGCGTTGACGGAGGTGCTTCCCTGCATACTTCCCACCGCCAACTCAAGCAGTGGATGCGGGAGGTCAATGCAGCGGAACCATCCGTGGAGTCATGCAAGCCTCTGAAGTGGTCCAGCACGCCTATCATCTTTGATATTGAGGACCACCACGATCGCATAATCATGGTCGGGTGCTTGCCGATGTTGGTCTCACCAACTATCCACAACCTCAAGGTCACCAAGATGCTAGTTGACGGCGGGGCCGGCTTAAACCTGATCTCCTCTGCGGTGCTCCAGAAGCTTCAGATCCCTGACAGCGAGCTCGAAGAGACTGGCACATTCCAAGGAATCAATCCGGGAAGGAGCAAGCCGAAGGGGAAGATCACGTTGCTGGTAACATTTGGCAGCGAGCTGAACTTTAGGACTGAGAGGGTCACATTCGACGTTGCTGATTTCCCATTGCCTTACAATGGGGTACTTGGTCGTCCAGCACTCGCCAAGTTCATGGCGGCCTCTCACTATGCCTACAACTTACTCAAGATGCCAGGCCCGATAAGCATCATCTCTTTCCATGGCGACAAGAAGGATGCTCTTATCTGCGCCGACAAGATCTCTGGGGAGGCAGCTGCAACAGAGAAAGCAAAACACTTGCGGCTGAAGCTCCGGGGAAGAAGAAGACCAAGTCCGGCAAGAGCTCGATGCCCACTCCAAAGCGCACCTCCTCGGAGTGCTGCGCTACCATCGAGGACGCACCATCGAGCTCCACCGCAAGTGCAAGAAGGCGATGGCAGCTCCGCCAAAGACCAAGAAGGTGTCCGCCAAGGAGGATGGCCGGTGGTACCTTCACCATCAGTGCCTCTCTTGACCCTAAATAGGAAGGCGCTCGTTGCTTTCCTGCGGCGAACGTCGGCGTGTTTGCATGGCAACCGTCGACATCCTGGTGTTCCAGGAAAATGGCGAAACACCGTCTTGCCGCTTTGTCCTCATCGCGGCCCGTCAAGCGTAAAGTCAAAAAGCAAGCAGTGGGCGCCAAGAATTCATCGCAGAAGAGATCAAGAACCGGAAGCAGCGAGGCCTTGTTAGAGGAGTGCTCCATCCTACGTGGTTGGCCAATCCTGTAGTTGTGCGCCAAGGCTAACGGGAAATGGAGGCTTTGTATCGACTTCTGAGATGTCAATAAAGCTTGTCCCAAAGATCCATTTCCCTTGCGGCGCATCGACCAGATTGTTGACTCCACGGCTGGATGTGATTTGCTTTCGTTTCTTGATGCATATTCGAGATATCATCGGATCTTCATGGCAGAAGAAGATGAGGAGAAGACCGCATTCATCACCCCATGTGGCACATACTGTTTTGTACGGACGCCCTTCGGGTTAAAGAATGCTAGTTCAACGTTTGCAAGGGTAGTTCATGATGCTTTTGAGCCGCAAATGCACAGAAATGTAGAAGCCTACATGGATGACATAGTGGTCAAGAGCAAGGACAAAGCAACTCTGGTTCAAGATTTGGATGAGACCTTTGCAAATCTGCAAGATCAACCTCAAGCTCAACCCCGAGAAGTGCGTGTTTGGAGTCCCTTCCGCAAGCTTCTCGGGTTCTTCCGTGTCTCGGGGGAATTGAAGCCAATCCCGACAAGATCAAGGCCATTGAGCAGATTGAAGCACCAAAGCGCGTCAAGGATGTACGAAGACTTGCGGTTGCGTGGCTGCTCTCGGCGAGTTTATCTCTAGGTTCTGCTGAACGCAGCATACGCCATTTTTCAAGATTTTGAAAAAGGCAGGTCCAATGAAATGGACTCCGAAGTGGAGGCAGCGATGCAGGACTTGAAGAGATACTGTCCTCCACTCCAACACTTGTCGCACCTAAGCCACAAGAGAAGTTGCTGCTATATATAGCGGCAACCAATCAAGTGGTTAGTGCTGCGTTAGTAGCGGAGAGGGAGGCCGATGATGAGCTAGCAACCACGGCAGACACGTCCAGCGACAAGCAGGGGGCTTCGCCGGCAAGCTCTGGTCCCGACAAGGACGGATCTGCGCAGACGCATGAGCAGATGCAGAAAAGGATGGTGCAGCGCCCAGTTTACTTTGTCAGTTCTCTCTTGCAGGGGGCTAGGTCAAGGTACTCTGGTGTGCAGAAATTGCTTTTCGGCCTCCTCATGGCCTCGAGAAAGCTGCGCCATTACTTTCAGGCACATGAGATCACAGTTGTCACTCGCTTTCCGCTGAAGAGGATACTGCAGAATCCAGAGGCAACAGGCAGGATTGTCGAGTGGGCACTGGAACTGTCAAGCTTTGACCTCAAGTTTGAAAGCACATCATCTATCCAAAGCAGAGCATTGGCGGAGTTCATAGCAGAATGGACGCCAACACCAGATGAAGAAATTCCAGAGACGAGCATTCCCGTCAAGGAAGCAAGCAAAGAGTGGCTGACGTACTTTGATGGTGCCTTCTCGCTGCAAGGCGCCGGTGCCGGCGTGCTGCTTGTCGCACCCACCGGAGAGCACCTCAAGTACGTAGTCCAGATCCACTTTCCCAAGGAACAAGCAACAAACAATACTGCAGAGTATGAAGGTTTGCTTGCTGGTCTCAGGATCGCAGTGGACCTTGGGATCAAGAAGCTTATTGTCAGGGGTGACTCGCAGCTTGTCGTTCGCCAAGTGAACAAAGACTATCAAAGTCCATTGATGGAAGCCTACGTTGATGAAGTGAGAAAGCTAGAAGAACACTTTGACGGCCTACAAATGGAACATGTTCCAAGATCTCAGAACGACATTCTTGATGGTTCGTCAAAGTGCGCTGCACTTAAGTTGCACAATGGAACCAGGGATTTTTGTGCTCAAGCTAACTCAACCAACCGTAACACCATCAATTGGACAGAACAAGAAGAGAAAGTTGATTTACGGTGACTATTTTCCAGTGAGCTTCCGAAGCCGCCGCCAAGAAGGTCCCCAAGATCGACACCAATTGATCTTTGAGGAAGCGATCTGCTCCGACAAGCCCTGAGGTTTGTTTCGTTGAAGCGAGCGCTCCCGACAAGCTTTGCTCCGGCAAGCTTGCCGGGAACGATCAAGCTCGGCTGAGCCGCAAGTTCTTGCCGTGGAAGCTAATGTTCCGCAGCAGCAGATGTGCCTTTAGTCCTTGTTGTTCGAGCCGCAAGCTCCAAAGATGGGCGCAGCAGATTGTCCATTTCCTTGACGGAGAACTTCCGAAGAGCAAGAAGAAGCGGAAAGAGTAGCCCGGCAGTCAAGTATGTACCAGTTTGTCGATAGCACACTGTACAGAAGAAGACTCAACGGGGTGAAATTGAAGTCTATTCATCGGGAAGACGGACAAAAGCTGTTGGCAGAGATACATGGAGGCATATGTGGTCACCACATTGGCGCGGAGCACTTGCCAAGCAAAGTTTTCCGGCAAGGTTTCTTTTGGCCGACAGCCCTCCGGATGCAAGCGCACAAGTAACCAAGTGTGAAGCGTGCGGTTCCATTCAGCAGATACACCGGCCAGCTCAAGCTCTCTAGGCGATCCATTTATCACGGCCATTTTCGGTGCAGGGGCTCGACATCCTCGGCCCCTTCCCCGAAGCTGTCGGGGGCTTTGAGTACTTATGCGTTGCCATCGACAAGTTCACAAAGTGGCGGAAGTGGAAGCGATGAGGAAGGTGACAACACGGTCAGCGATCAAGTTCTTGGTCGATATTTTGCCGTTTGAATCCCTAACAGGATCATCACCGACAACGGCACACAATTCTGAAGTCGCACCTTCATGCGGTCGTCCAAGATCTTGGCGCCAAGTGCTGCTTTGTACATTGCTCATCCGAGAAGCAGCGGTCAGCGAGAGGGCAAATCTTTGAAGTGCTGCGCGGGCTCAAGACCAGAACTTTCGGGCTGCACAAGTGCGGAAGAAAGCTGGATTGAGGAGCTGCGGTGGTTCTTTGGTCGATCGGGGCGACACCAAATCGAGCCACGGCGAGACACCTTCGCTCTAGTCTATGGAGCGAGGCAGTTCTCCCCACGGAACTCATATACGGATCGCCTCGAGTGCTCGCTTATGATGAGCTTGAGCAAGAGCAGCTGCGACAAGATGACGCTGCTCCTTGAGGAGGATCGTCTTGAGCCATCAGACGAGCTGCTCGTTACCAGCAAGCTTTGCGTCGCTACCATAGCCGCAAAGTTAGTGCCGAAGCCTCGAGGAAGGCGACCTTGTTCTTGGCGCGTTCAGTCCGCCAAGAATTCAAACAAGTTGGCCTTGAAGTGGGAAGGCCCTTATCGGGTGAAAGCGGGTCACTAGGCCTGGCGCTGTCCGCCTTGAGACCGAAGATGGCATCCGGTGAGCAACTCCTGGAACATTGAGCATCTTCGTAAGTTTTACCCATAGGGCGCGGTTGCCGGAACCTGTTCCGGCAACCACCTTTTGTACAAGTCTTGCCGCTGTTGCATGTAATCCTTTGTACAAAGCCCCGTGCATCAGTAAAGCTCATGTGTTGCGCACAACTTGTGAAATTCATGCTTTCATCATTTTATTGCATGTTTTGGCTAACACTTTGTGCAGCACCCACACCCGGTAAGCCATATCGAGCCGCTGGGCCCCATAACTTTATTTTCTCTTCTTTCTCTTTGCTCAAAGAAAGGAAGGTTCCCTCGCGCACAAGTTAACCAGGGGGGAAGGAGAAGATAATACTATGGACCAAGCGTTGCTCGAGGAAGTTTCTCCTTATCGGGAAGCAAGCAGCGGAAAAGCTAAATTGCCAAAGTTTGAGCAATCAGTTCTTAAATTTTAAGTTATCTTCCTCGAGCGATAGTACTTTATATGGAAAACCTGTGCGAGAGGAACCAACTTCGCTGACTAGTCGCGCCTTACTTTGTTTCGAGTCCGCTCAACAACTTAAGTGAGCTGCAGCTAGTCGCGACAAGGTTGCTTGTCGGAGGCGGCACCGACAAAGCTCTTGACGTTTACTTTTCGGCGCTTCGCGGTAAAGGTGCTGCCGACAAGTTCCCTAAAAGCGTAGGGCAAAAACATACAAAGGAAGGAATCAAGTAAAGGAAATAACATTGCAATCATCGCCTAAGATAGAGTTATATTACAAAATAGCTTGTCGCCGATCTAATAAATTGTTCTAAACATGATCAGCAGCGGCAAGGGAAAGATAAAATTGGCGGCCCAGTCTACGCGGTCGCCATCAACCCGCTTGATCTTGCCCACCTTGTCCACAATGGGTGCGACAAGGGCTTTGAGCGCCTCCACATCGGCATCTGGCGGCAAGGATCTGAGGGCGCCCGTTGAGGTTGAGGCCTGGATTGCGGAAGGCCACCTTCATCAACACCTTCTGGAGGGCTCCTGCACAGATCTGGCGCGATTCCTCGGCCAGCTGCTTTGGGATCTCTTCCCGGAGTCGCTGGAGACCCGTCACCATGCCCTTGAAGAATAAGCTAAGCTTGGCGCTGGGTTGGAGGTGCTTGTCGGAGGAGTATCCGAGATCCACCATCCCCAGCTCCATCAGCTTGTTGTGGATGGCGGCAGCAGTGTCCACAAGACCTTCGGTCGATGGTCCACTCTCCCTCAAGGCGCCTGGTGGCAACAGCATTCGCCACAGCTCCTCGTTGGCCTTGATCGTCTCCAACAGGCCCACCTCCCGCTCCTTGGCGCCGTCCAGCGTCTGTGTCAGAGTGGTCAGCTTCAGCTCAAGATCTGCCTTGGAATCCTTGGCGGCGTCGAGCTCCTTGCTCCTATCAGCGAGACGGCCCTGCTGCTCGCCAAGAGTGTAGGTGTCCCTCTCGCGCTCGTGCTTGAGCGCGGCAAGCTCCTCGCCGCTCTTCTGGTGACTGGCCTCCAGCTGCCTCACCTTCATCTCCAACTCTTTC
The DNA here is from genome assembly GCA_021605145.1 of Aegilops bicornis. Lineage (NCBI taxonomy): Eukaryota > Viridiplantae > Streptophyta > Magnoliopsida > Poales > Poaceae > Aegilops > Aegilops bicornis. The sequence continues at coordinate 117,965,582 of CM038675.1, read as the reverse complement.
TTGGCAGCCTCGGCGGCTGCGGCAGCATCCTTCGCTTCCTTAAGAGCCTCGCCAAGTGACTCCTCGCGCGCTACAAGCTCTTCCTCGTGGCTGTCCAGGTTGACCTTCCGCTGCGCCAGCTCGCTTTCCTGCACGGACAGCTTCTCGGCGGCAAGCCGCTGCTCCTCCTCAGCTGCGGCCTTCTCGAGGATGAAGGCCGTGCGCTCCTCGGCGAGTCGCTCCCGCTCTTCTGCTATGTTCCGGAGAGTTTCTTGGTTGGCGCCCCGGAGCTCTTCTGCGCGCTTCTCCATGTCTGCTCCCACCCTCGCGACAAGTGCTTCCCGGGACTCCAACTTGGCTTGTCGGGCGCGGTAGAGCGACAGCAGCTTCTTCGGCCAGCTGCTCCTCCTCAGACTTCGCCGATCTTCTTGCTTGGCGCGTCCACAGCGTCGGCCAATGGAGGCGAGCAGCTCTCCATCAAAGGTCTCTCCTTCGACCGCGCCACAGGCTCGACTCCCAAGGGAGCTTGATGAATCTGCCCGTCGCCGGCCTTGGTGGCGCGGGCTGGGAGCTCTTGAACTGTGGCTGCGGCGTGGGAAGTCGGCGGTCGATTATGGCGCTGGCGCTCCTGCGGCCCCAGGGCCGTCGGTCACGATCGCCGGACCCTCGCCCGGCACGTGGCGGCGGCAGCCTCGGTGGCCTCCTCGCCCGGCAGGCTCGTCGGCGCCGGCCTCTTCTTCCTGACGGCAACCGTCGGTGTTGCAGCAGCGTCCTCCTCGCCGGCGACCTCGATCTCCATCGGCTCCGCGTCAGACAAAGAAAGATCAGTCAAGCAAATGTTCAAAAAGAAAAACAGAAGAAAGCAAGCCCAAGGGAAATTTTCGCGCAAGAGGATTACCTGCAATGGGATCTGCAGCCATGGTCTCGACCACTGGAGGGTCACTAGTGATGTCCCTTGCCGGAGTAGTCTCCCTTGGAGGACGGCTCCCTTGTCGGAGAATCCTCCCTTGGCGGCGTGGTCGAAGCAGATAGAATTTCGGAGGCGGCCTCCGGGCCCTCCCCGATGAGGCTGCTCTCCTCCTACACAAACCAACGATCGAGATATCAATGAAGAAGGAGCACCCATGCACACCTAACGATAAGGAGAAAACTGCGTGCCTTACTCGGGGCTGTCTTTGGGGGCTGCTCTGAGAAGGGTTGCCGGTCCGGCAAGGGGGTCTCGAGCAGCGCCTCTGTTGCCACCGGTGGATCGTCCTCAACGACGACCACCGGGGTCTTGGCTCTCTTCGACGCTCTCTGGGCCAGCGTTCTGAAAAGGAAAGAGTTCAGAACGAAGCAAATCAGATTCAAGGTGAAGCAACAAAATTGAAGAAATACAAGCACAATATTGAAGCTTACTCTTCTTGCTCGTCGGAGCTTAGTGCAGAGAGATCAAACTCCGGCTCGGCTCCAGTGCGAAGCGGCGGAGGAGTGGGCTCTCTTGGCCGCTTGGCGGAGGTGTCGGCGGTGGCCTGGAAGGATCCCGCCCCAGTTGTCGCAGCAGTGTGGGGTGCTCCCGCGGCAACATCGCTTGCCGCGGTAGAGCGTCGCCTTGGCGCTTCTTGATTGTGGCCGTCTGCCGCCCCGTCTCGTCTCCGGCCTTGCGGAGACGCCTCTTTGGCGGAGCCGGGGGCTCCGTTTGCGGCAAGCCGCTGGATGGTGGGGAAGAAGCGCCCTCGGCTGGTTCGCTCGACTCGGCCTCGGGTTCGGCAAGCTCTTCCTCACCGGCGAACTCCCTTCGCTCGGCAAGGCTTGCCGCCTCTGCTGCATCTGCCTCCCCCATGGTGTACCCGAAGACGCCAGCGGCAGCAGCTGCTGCTGCCTCCTCCAACCTTGGGGCAATGTGCACCATCTCTTCGTCGGTGGTGTCGCGGGTGAGCCTCTTCTGATCGTCGGGGCGGATCGGCACTTCTTCCAAGCTGTCGAAGAACTGCCGCACGATGTCGTCGGAAGGCTCTTGCCAGGTTGGAACGATCCCATGAGAATCGCACAACGGCATCATGGCGCGGATGCGGTCGAGCGAAGAGTTGTTGCACAATGGGACGACCCCCCTCGGCAACCTAAACCACTCGGGGTGATCGGGGTCATTCTTGAACAGCTCTAGCAGCATCACATCCAACTCCAAGACAGTAAAATTTCAATTGAGGCCCGGGCGCAGCCTCATGATGTCCGCTGCATTTTGGAACTCCCAAGCAGGTCTCCTCCTCTCCTGCAAGGGAGCAATGCGGCGGCGAAGGAAATCTGCGCCAACTGCGCCTACGGTGAGTCCGGCAAGCCTGAGGCGCAAAATCCGGTCACAGCTATCTTCAACCTAGCATCTTAGGCGCCAAGTTGCTCCAATCGTTGCCGCGCACTATTGGGGTTTGGCGAGGCAGTCGAAGGGCTGCGGGTTCTCCTCAGCGATCCAACACCAATTGGCTCTCCACTCCTCCCATTTGCTGCCGAACTCTCCTTCCAGATAGGCCTCCTTCTTGCCGACCCTGGAGACCCAAGCAATCCCTCCGGCAAGCGGCTCCCCTCTCTCGACGCGGAGCATGAAGAAGTGGCGGAAGAGGGCGACGTTTGGGTGGATCCCGACAAAGTTTTCGCAAAGGTGTGCGAAAACTGCCATGGTCAGAACGGTGTTGGGGGTGAAATCAAGGAGGCGGAACCCGTAGGTGTTCATAATGTCGCAGAAGAATTCAGAAAAGGCGGGCAGAGCCATAATAGAAGAAAAGCGCAAAGAAAGGATACCCGGTTGGGGCTAGTTGAAGCGGGCGGGGAGTACCTTCGTGCGGCGGGTGCGCCTGGCGTCTCCGTCGACCAAAAGAGGTAGAAGCCCTCCCTCGGCTCCTTTAAGCGCCGAGCTGGGGAGAAGATGGCCAGCTCCTTGCGCAGAGCCGCGAGCCGCTGCGCATCGGCCGACTTCACGCCCTTCCCTTGTCGGCTTTGAGCCATGGCGGAGGTGGTGGAGGAGACCGGCGGCGTTGATGGCGTTGTGGCGAAAGAGGCGGCGCTGCTGTCTTCGCCTTTGGAGATGAAGGGGCGGCGGTGGTTGTCAGGACAAGACAGCAATGGCGAGGTGGGCGACCTGCCCCTGTTTCCCCTGTTTATAAGGAGGGAGAGGGGGCGGACGTTCGCTTTCCTAATAAAGAAACCCCCACAATCTCTCCCACGGCGCCCACGTTCGGTGCGTGCCGTTCGTGGGGGCGTGGTGAGTCGAGAGCAAGTTACTGGCGTGATCAAGGCGCGTGTGACCGTGCCTTTGTTTTGGGCTGGCCCGACAGCGCTTCGGCACCGTGTCTTGACCCAGGCAGGGCTCTGTCGGTTGCACTAGAGTAGGGGTACCCTAGTATCCCGAACTTCGTGCACGGGTAGTTCTTGACACCCCGCGGCAAGGCTTGCCTGGTCACCGCCAAGATCCTCCGTGGTTCCTTTGGAGCCATTCAAGAACAAAGCATTTAACCAAGAAGACAAGGCCCCGGCAAGAGGAGCTTGCCGGGAAGGCCACTCAAGGCACGCAGAAGACAAGACCCCGGCAAGAGGAGCTTGCCGGGAAGGCTCGGAGAGCGACAAGCCTCCGGACGCGACAAGGATTCAGCAGCGGCAAGGCACTTGCCGCGGCAGTAACCTCTCTTCATCTCCGCTCCGGCTCATCCACCAACGTGTCGCCATGGGACCATTCCATGCGCGCGTGTCAAGAGGCTGTGCAGCCAGCGGGGAGCAGCGATAAGCGGCGCTGACAAGCCTACCATCGTGGCAAACGGTGGCGCTCCTGATGGTCCCTGTTGCACTGTTTAGGCGACAGGGACGGGCATTTAATGCTTTTGTCCCTTGCCGTTAGAGTTAGGTATATTGCACTGTACACTGTTCAAGTAGGTGTACCAACTACTGTTTTTCCATTTGTACCCTCATCTACGTTGCCACCTGTCGAAGACCCCTTGAGCATATAAAAGGAGGCCCATGCGCAACGTAGAGGGGGGTTGGTCGTTCGATCAGTTCCCTCCAGGTTCGATTCCAACATAACCTAGAGAACACTCACGCTAGGTCTGGTAGCTCTCATCGCTCCCTAGCAAGAACACAATACAAACCAGACAAGCAGCAGTAGGAGTTTTATCTCTCCGGAGAGCTCGAAGCTAGGTAAAACCGCTCGTGTGCTTCGCGTCGATCCGCTCTTCGTGCGATCTCCGCCCCCCTCCGAACCAAAAGGGGCTCGGTCCGCCGGCCCCATAGGTGTTCGTGGGTCCGATCAGCCTCCCCGACACATTGCCCCTTCTCTCTTTTTCTCTCATTTTTTTCTTTTTTTCCTCTTTTTTTTCTTGGCTTCTTTGTCCTCTTTATTTTTTTTATTTTTTTCCTCACATGGGACAATGCTCTAATAATGATGATCATCACACTTCTATTTACTTAGAACTCAAAAAATTACAACTCAATGCTTAGAACAAAAATATGACTCTATCTGAATGCCTCCGGCGGTGTACCAGGATGTGCAATGAATCAAGAGTGACATGTATGAAAGAATAATGAAAGGTGGCTTTGCACAAATACGATGTCAACTACATGATTATGCAAAGCAATATCACAATGATGAAGCGTGTCATAATAAACGGAACGGTGGAAAGTTGCATGGCAATATATCTCGGAATGGCTATGGAAATGCCATAATAGGTAGGTATGGTGGCTGTTTTGAGGAAGGTATATGGTGGGTGTATGGTACCGGCGAAAGTTGTGCGGCACAAGAGAGGCTAGCAATGGTGGAAGGGTGAGAGTGTGCATAATCCATGGACTCAACATTAGTCATAAAGAACTCACATAATTATTGCAAAAATATATAAGTCATTGAAACCAAGCACTACATGCATGCTCCTAGGGGAAGGGTTGGTAGGAGTTAACCATCGCGCGATCCCGACCTCCACACAAAGGATGACAATCAAAAAATACTTCATGCTCCAACTTTGTTACATAACGGTTCACCATACGTACATGCTACGGGACTCACAAACCTCAACAAAAGTATTTCTCAAATTCACAATTACTCCACTAGCATTACTCTAATATCACCATCTTCATATCTCAAAACAATCATAAAGAATCAAACTTCTCATAGTATCCAATGCACTTTTTATGAAAGTTTTTATTATATCCCCGTTGGATGCCCAGCGTATTAGGACTAATTTTATAACAAAAGCAAATTACCATGATGTTCTAAAAGACTCTTGAAATAATATAAGTGAAGCATGAGAGTTCATTAATTTCTATAAAATAAATTCAACGTCGTGCTCTAAAAAGATCTAAGTGAAGTACTAGAGCAATATTGTCTAGCTCAAAAGATATAAGTGAAGCACATAGAGTATTCTAATAAATCACGAATCATGCATGCCTCTCCCAAAAGGTGTGTGCAACAAGGATGATTGTGGTAAACTAAAAAGAAAAGAGTCAGATCATACAAGACGCTCCAAGCAAAACACATATCATGTGGTGAATAAAAATATAGCCTCAAGTAAAGTTACCGATATCTGAAGGCGAAAGAGGGGATGCCTACAGGGCATCCCCAAGCTTAGGCTTTTGGTTGTCCTTTAATATTACCTTGGGGTGCCTTGGGCATCCCCAAGCTTAGGCTCTTGCCACTCCTTATTCCATAGTCCATAAAATCCTTACCAAAAACTTGAAAACTTCACAACACAAAACTCAACAGAAAATCTCATGAGCTCCGTTAGTATAAGAAAATAAATCACCACTTTAAGTTATTATTTCAAACTCATTCTTTATTTATCTTGGTGTAATATCTACTGTGTTCCAACTTTTCCATGGTTCATACCCACCGATACTACCCATAGATTCATCAAAATAAGCAAACAGCACGCAAAAAAAATAATCTGTCAAAAACAGAATAGTCTGTAGTAATCTGTAACTATCGAATACTTCTGTAACTCAAAAAATCTAAATAAATTCGGAAAACCTGGGAAATTTGTGTATCAATCCACAGAAAAACGAATAAGATCAAAATCACGTTTCTGTGAATTATCAAAACTAATTTACCGGGCACAAAAGTTTCTGATTTTCAGCAGGATCAACACAACTATCACCGTAAGCTATCCTTAACTTAGCACAAACACTAATTAAAACATAAAACCACATCTAACCAGAGGCTAGATGAATTATTTATTACTAAACAGGAACAAAAAGCAAAGAGCAAAAATAAAATTGGGTTGCCTCCCAACAAACACTATTGTTTAATGCCCTTAGCTAGGCGTAAAAACACGAATAGATCTAGGTATTGTCATCTTTGGTATGTAATCCATAAGTGGCTCTCATGATAGATTCATATGGCAATTTAATTTTCTTCCTAGGAAAGTGTTCCACGCCTTTCCTTAACGTAAATTGGAATCTAATGTTTCCTTCTTTCATATCAATAATTGCACCAATCGTTCTAACAAAAGGTCTACCAAGAATAATAGGACATGTAGGATTGCAATCTATATCAAGAACAATGAAATCTAGGGGCACATAATTCCTATTTTAAACAATAATAACATCATTAATCCTTCCCATAGGTTTCTTAATAGTGGAATCCGCAAGATGCAAATTTAAAGAACAATCATCAAATTCACGGAAACCTAACACATCACACAAAGTTTTTGAATCGTGGAAACACTAGAACCCAAATCACACAAAGCATGGCATTCATAATCTTTAATCCTAATCTTAATAGTAGGTTCCCACTCTTCATAAAGTTTTCTAGGGATAGAAAGTTCTAATTCAAGCTTCTCTTCAAAAGATTGCATCATAGCATCAACGATGTGTTTAGTAAAAGCTTTGTTTTGACTATAAGCATGAGGAGAATCTAACACAGATAGGAACAAGGAAATACAATCTACTAAAGAACAATTATCATAATTAAATTCCTTGAAATCCGAAAGAGTGGGTTCATTTCTACTTAAAGTCTTGACCTCTCCAATTCCACTTTTATCAATTTTTGCATCTAGATCTAAAAATTCTGAATCATTGGGATGCCTTTTAACTAAAGTTGACTCATCTCCAATGCCATCTTTATCAAGATTAATTTTAGAAAAAATATATTTAATAGGATTCACATCAATAACTTTTAGATCCTCATCATTATTATCATGGAAACTAGAAGAACACTCTTTTACAAACCAATCTTTTTTAGCACGCATCTTAGCGGTTCTTTCTTTACACTCATCAATGGAAATTCTCATGGCCTTGAGAGACTCATTAATATCATGCTTAGGTGGGATAGATCTAAGTTTCAAAGAATCAACATCAAGAGAAATTCTATCCACGTTCCTGGCCAAATCATCAATCTTGAGAATTTTTTCTTCAATCAAAGCATTGAAATTCTTTTGCAAACTCATAAATTATTTTACAATATTCTCAAAATTAGAGGCATCTTATTAAAATTTCCATAAGAATTGTTGTAGGAATTACCATAATTATTAGAGGAATTACTAGGAAACGGCCTAGGATTAAAATTGCGTCTATACGCGTTGTTACCAAAATTGTTCCTATCAACAAAACTCACATCCATAGGTTCATTATTATTCTCAATCAAAGTGGACAAAGGCATATCATTAGGATCAGAAGAAACACTCTTATTAGCAAATAATTTCATAAGTTCATCCATCTTTCCACTCAAAACATTAATCTCTTCAATCGCATGAACCTTTTTACTATCGGATCTTTCGATGTGCCATTGAGAATAATTAACCATGATATTATCTAGGAGATTAGTAGCCTCTCCTAAAGTAATTTCCATAAAAGTGCCTCCTGCGGCTGAATCTGAAAGATTTCTAGAACCAAAATTCAATCTAGCATAATTTTTTTGTATAATCATCCACAAATTCAAACCATGTGTAGGGCAATTACGTATCATCAATTTCATCCTCTCCCAAGATTGTGCAACATGCTCATGATCAAGTTGCTTAAAATTCATAATATCGTTCCTAAGGGAGATGATCTTAGTGGGAGGAAAATACTTCAGAGATGAAAGGATCTTTGCACTTATTCCATGAATCAATACTATTTTTAGGCAAAGATGAAAACCACGTTTTAGCACGATCTCTAAGAGAAAACGGAAATAGCTTCAATTTAACAATATCGGTATCCACATCTTTCTTCTTTTGCATATCACACAAATCAATGAAATTGTTTAGATGGGATGTGGCATCTTCACTAGGAAGGCCAGAAAATTGATCTTTCATAACAAGATTCAGCAAAGCGGCATCAATTTCACAAGATTCAACATTAGTAGTGGGAGTAATCGGAGTGCTAATAAAATCATTGTTGTTGGTATTGGAAAAGTCACACAATTTGGTATTATCTTGGGCCATCGTGACAAAGCAAGCAATCCAACACATAAGCACACAAGAAGCAAGAAAAAAAGACGAACGGAGGGGCGAAGAAAAGGCAAATCTTTTCGAAAATCGTTTTAGAAGTGGTGGGAGGAAAACGAGAGGCGAATGGTGAATAATGTAATGCAAGAGAGAAGAGTTTATGCTGAGTACTTGGTATGGCTTGACTTGACGTAGAGCTCCCCGACAACAGCGCCAAAAATCCTTCCTACTACCTCTTGAGCTTGCGTTGGTGTTTACCTTGAAGAGGAAAGGGTGATGCACCAAAGCAGAGTAAGTATTTCCCTCAGTCTTGAGAACCAAGGCATCAATCCAGTAGGAGACAACGCACAAGTCACCGAATACCTTCATAAACAATCAACGACTTGCACCCAACGCGATAAAGGGGTTGTGAATCCCTTCATGGTTACTTGCAAAAGTGAGATCTGATAGAGACAGATAAACAGTAAAGTATATATTTTTGGTATTTTTGGTTTATAGATCGGAAAGTAAAAGATTGAAAAATAGTAGATCGAACACTAATATGACGTAAAAGAGATTCAATATAATGGAAAAGAGACCCAGGGGCCATAGGTTTCACTAGTGGCTTCTCTTAAGATAGCAAATATTCTACCTCTGAAAAAATTTCTTCCTCTGAAATTTTTTTGAAATTTTTAGTGACTCAAAATAAAAGTGAACCAAGCTGAACAAGATTGATAGTAACAACTCCCACAAGTGCCTAGAGACTATACCATGCATTAAAACTACTTTTGACCATATAAATTTAACATGCAAGCTCAAGAACAGGGTCACCTCAGCAGCAAAAATTTGCAATAAATAAAGCATTAGAGCAAAAACTAATTGGACCATTGGAGGAGTCACATACCGAAGAACAATCCCCCAAAGCAGTTTTGTGATTGGAGCTTTGGGCAAGGAGATCGAAAATGGCAGCGAAACGAGCAAGAACATGAGTTTGAGCTACGGGGTGATTTTTTTCTGGAGGAAGACGAAGCGTGTGGGTGCTGGAATAAGTGGAGGGGGCCACGTGGGACCCACGAGGCAGGGGCGCACCCTCCACCCTCGTGGATCACTGGTGTGGTCCCCTGGTGTGTTCTCGGTGCCAGAAATTCTCAAATATTCTATAAAAATCATACTAAATTTTCAGGGCATTTGGAGAACTTTTATTTTTGGTGTATTTTTTATTGCATGGATAATTCAGAAAACAGACAGAAAATACTATTTTTCTTTATTTAAACTAAATAACAGAAAGTAAAAGGAGGGTACAGAAGGTTTCGCCTTCTAGATTCATCCATCTCATGCTCATCAAAAGGAATCCACTAACAAGGTTTATCAAGTCCTGTTAACAAACTGCTTTCGAATAACATGAAACCGGAGAATTTTCGAATAACACAAGGTTACTTCAACAGGGAGATGCATGTCCCAAACAACAAGAATATCATATTTCTTTTTGGCAGTAGGAAGAGGGAATTCAAAACCTCCAATAGTAACAGTTGAAAACTTTCCAATAGAGTTGATATTATGAACTTGAGGTTGTTTCTTCGGAAAGTGTATCGTATGCTCATTACCATTAACATGAAAAGTGATTGCCTTTGTTACAATCAATAACAGCCCCTGCCGTATTCATAAAAGGTCTACCAAGGATGATCGACATATTGTCGTCCTCGGGAATATCAAGAATAACAATGTCCGTTAAGATAGTAACGTTTGCAACCACAACAGGCACATCCTCACAAATACCGATGGGTATAGTAGTTGATTCATCAGCCATTTGCAAATAGATTTCATTAGGTGTTAACTTATTCAAATCAAGTATACGATATAAAGAGAAAGGCATAACACTAACACCAGCTCCAAGATCACATAAAGCAGTTTTAACATAGTTTCTTTTAATGGAGCATGCTATAGTTGGTAAGCTTGGGTCTCCTAATTTCTTTGGTATTCCACCCTTAAAAGTATAATTAGCAAGCATAGTGGAAATTTTAGCTTCAGGCATCTTTCTTTTATTTGTAACTATATCTTTCATATACTTAGCATAAGGATGCATTTTAAGCATATCAGTCAAACACATATGCAAAAAGATAGGTCTAATCATTTCAGCAAAGCGCTCAAAATCCTCATCATCCTTTTTATTGGATGGCTTAGGAGGAAAAGGCATGGTTTCTGAACCCATGGTTCTCTTTCTTTACCGTGCTTCCTAGCAACGGAGTCTCTCTTATCATAACGTTGATTCTTTGATTGTGGGTTATCAAGATCAATAGCAGGTTCAATCTCTGCATCATTATGATTACTAGGTTGAGCATCATCATGAAAATCATCATTAACATTATCACTAGGTTCATGTTCATTACCAGATTGTGTTTCAGCATCAAAAATACAAATATCATTGGGATTCTCTAGTGTGTCAATAACAGGTTCACTAGAACCATGCAAAGTCCTATCCTTATTCTTTTTCTTTTTATTAGAAGGACTAGGTGTGTCAGTACTAATTCTCTGAGAGTCTTGCTCAACTCTCTTAGGATGACCCTCAGGATATAAAGGTTCCTGGGTCATTTTAGCACCTCTAGTCATAACTCTAACATCATTATCATTGTTCTTATTATTTAACTCATTGAGCAAATCATCTTGTGCCTTAAGTTCTTGTTCTACTTGAGTGGTAAGCATGGAAGCATGTTTACTAATAATCTTAAGATCACTTTTAACTCTAGACATATAATCATTCAAGTGTTCAACCATATAAGCTTTACGTTTCAATTGTCTACCAACATAAGCATTGAAGTTTTCTTGTTTAACAATAAAATTATCAAACTCATCGAAGCATTGACTAGCAAACTTAGTAGATGGGATTTCTCCCTTTATCAAATCTATAGAGAGAATTTACCTTTACTACTTGTGTCGGGTTATCAAAACCATGTATCTCTTCAATAGGTGGAAAATTCTTAACATCTTCAGCTTCAATACATTTTTCTTTCATAGATTTCTTTGCCTCTTGCATATCTTCGGGACTGAGGAATAGAATACCCTTTTTCTTCGGAGTTGTCTTAGGAGTTGGTTCAGGACGTGTCCAATCATTATCATTACTCAATATATTATTCAATAGCAATTCAACTTGCTCAATAGTTCTTTCCCTCAAAACACAACCAACACAACTATCCAGGTGGTCTCTAAAAGCATCGGTTAGTCCATTATAAAAGATATCAAGTATTTCATTTTTCTTGAGAGGATGATCAGGCAAAGCATTAAGTAATTGGAGAAGCCTCCCCCAAGCTTGTGGGAGACTCTCTTCTTCAATTTTCACAAGATTAAATATTTCCCGTAAGGCAGCTTGTTTCTTATGAGCGGGAAAATATTTTGCAGAGAAGTAATAAATCATATCCTGGGGACTACACAAACAACCAAGAGCAAGAGAATTAAACCATATCTTAGAATCACCCTTTAACGAGAAAGGAAAAATTTTAAGAATGTAGTAATAGCAAAAAAAATCCTCATCAGTAAATGCGGTGGCTATATCATTCAATTTAGTAAGATGTGCCACAATAGTTTCAGATTCAAACCATAGAAAGGATCAGATTCAACCAAAGTAATTAACTCAGGATCGACAGAGAATTCATAATCCTTATCAGTAACACAGATAGGTGAAGTAGCAAAAGCAGGATCATATTTCATTCTAGCATTCAAAGACTTCTCTTTCAGCTCCGCTAACAGTTTCTTAATATCATATCTATCATTGCAAGCAAAAAAGTCTCTAGAAGTTTCTTCATCCATAACATAACCTTCAGGTACAATAGGCAATTCATATCTAGGGGGAGAATCTTCATCATCACTTTCATTAATATCATCAATTTCAGTAATTTCATTCTCTCTAACCCTAGCAAGTTGTTCATCAAGAAATTCACCTAGTGGCACATTATTATTAAGCACAGAAGTAGTATCATCATAAGCATCATGCATAGCAGAAGTGGCATCATCAATAACATGCGACATATCAGAATCAATAGCAGGTGTAGGTGTCGCAAGTTTACTCAAAACAGAAGGTGAATCAAGTGCAGAGCTAGATGGCAGTTCCTTACCTCCCCTCGTAGTTGAGGGGTAGATCTTGGTTTTGTTGTCTTTCAGATTCCTCATAGTGATCAACAGATATAAATCCCAAGTGACTAAGAGAATGGATCTATGATCCCCGACAACGGTGCGAGAAGAAGGTCTTGATAACCCACAACTATAGGGGGTCACAACAGTTTTTGAGGGTAGAGTATTCAATCCAAATTTATTGATTCAACACAAGAGGAGCCAAAGAATATTCTCAAGTATTAGCAGCGGAGTTGTCAATTCAACCACACCTGAAGGACTTAATATCTGCAGCAAAGTATTTAGTAGCAAAGTAGTATGGAAGTAATGGTAACAGTGGCAAATGTAACAATAGCAGTTTTGTAGCAATCGCAACAGTGGAAACGGAGAAGTAACTTAGCAAAGATCAATATGTGAAAAGATCATACACTACTGGAAGCAGGGAATTTTCCATCAGTCAGCTCTTTTTCGTCTGCCAGCGGATGGCAAAGAACATCTTTGCCATCTGCTTACAAAAAAAGACGGCAAAGAACTGACAGATGGCAAATAACCTGGTTGCCATCAGCCAGTTCTTTGCCAGCCGATGGCAAAGAATCTTTGCCATCGCCTGGCAGACAGCAAAGAGGTGGGTGGGGTCCAGTGCTGTAACGGCCTATCAACTCACTTCTTTGCCGTCTGCCAGAAGATGGCAAAGAATCTTTTCCATCTGCTGGCAGATGGCAAAGAAGTGGGTGGGGCCCAGTGGATGACGGCGCTGTAACGACCCACTAGCCCCACCTCTTTGACATCTGCCAGCCGACGGCAAAGATTCTTTGCCATCAGCTAGCTGATGGCAAAGAGGTGGGGCTTTGCCATCCGCTGGCTAATGGCAAAGATGTGGGCCTTTGCCATCCGCTGGCTGATGGCAAAGAGGTGGGACTATCTCCTCCCCTCTCTTCTTCTAAAAAAAATCTCCTCCCCTCTCTCCCAGCCTGGCCCCACCCCTCTCTCTCTCTCTCCTCTCTCTCCCAGCCCGGCCCCACCCCTCTCCCTCTCTCCCCACCTCACCCACCCACCACCGCACCCGAGTGCCCCAGCCCAGCGTTCTCGACGCCACCCAAGATCGCATGATCGGCCCGCCACCGCCCGCCGCCGCCCGGCCCGCCCTCCCGCCACCACAGCCCTCCCCGCCACCGCAACCCGCCTGCCGCCCCTCCACCGTTCCAGTTGGCGCCGCCTCCCTCAGCTGCCCCCGGCCACCGCAGCCCGCCCTGGCCGCCCCTCCACCGAGCCAGCCAAAGCACCACCTTCCTCAAGGCCCTCCCGCCACCGCGCCATCCACCATAGTTTAACTCTCTGGTACTTTTCTTTGTCAATTTTTGAGCTAATATGGACTATAATTTCTAGGGGATTTACACTGTAAGTCTTGGACCTTCGCGGTCATGACGTAGCTTCACATGTAGCTCTAGCCAAGGACAGTTGATCCAGTCCTAGTCCTGGTCACTTCACGTGTAGCTCTAGCCAAGAAGACTCGAACATGGAATACTGCAGTTGTAGGTATAGGTGTGTTTTCGTCGAGTCTCTCGTAGCTCGTATGCATGTTCTGTATGTGATCGAAAGAAGTTGATGAACTGAAAGTAAGGTTTATAGTGTTAAAAATCTGCTGAAATTTGCAAGAAATTGATTGTCGTGTTGGGAAAGGTGTGTTTGCGTCGAGTCTCTCCTTTTGCAATTTTGAGTTTCTCATGTCCATGTTCAGACTTGCAGAGGTCGGGGTCTTCCCCCTTTTCAAAAAAAAATGTTCAGACTTGCAGTCCAAGTTGCAATTGGAATTCAACCAAAATTGACAAAATTCTCTTCTTGTTGTTTCTTGATATAAAACTACATATGTACGACATAACTGCGATATACATTCAGAAAAAGATGAATCTTTTCTGAGGTTTGCAAGTTGGATTGTGCTCAACATCGATTGCATACAAAGAAGGACAGGCGTATATCATCTATTGCCTTCTTCTGTTTATACCAAGGTATTTTAATTTTAATGCAGAAAGGGCTACATTACAAAGTAATTTTTAGGCAGTTACAGTGTTAGTTGGCAAGTTCTGCTAGTGTAAATCTTGGACTGTAATTTGTAGGTGTTCTTGGACTCTTTTGCACTATAATTCTTGATAATTTTCAGTGTCATTTACTTTGTCAACACAATGTGTAGGCTCTGAATGTTTTTAGGCTATTAGGTGCACACATTCTTTTGTATTTTTCTGCATGCTTTCACTAATATTGAGTCTGCAGTGTAATTTTTCAGCTACCTCGGGATTATAGTGTAGGTTCTATGATTTTTTGCCACTGTATTTCTTCATTCTAGACTTCAAAGTTTCTGTAATTTCTAGAGTATCTTGTTTGTTTCTAATTTAATATACTAATATTTCCCCAGATTTTATTACTATATAGTAAGTAGAAGTGTTTCTGACTTGGTGATCTTCCTGGGATTTCCCTCAATGTTTGGCTGTTTGGTGGGTCGCTAGCTGATGGGAAGTTGTTCGCCATGGTCCAGGGTATTTGTGGTTCAGGTTTAGTTGAAACCGGGTGACAGTCTAGCCCGACCCATTTTTTAGAAATAGAAAGCATACACTCGCTGGGGTGGTTTTTTTTGGACATACAAGTGTCCTCTATTTATTTGTCAGGAAATGTGAATGTTACCGAATTGAAAAACAATCAAGTACTAAATAGACACTTCCTAATTTTAAGAGGATTTTTGACCTAACTTTTTCTGTTTAGTGCTAGTTTGGCTTGCCTTAGCTTTTATATTTGAACAATCAGGTTCACAAATAGATACCAACCTAGACACGAGCTGAATAAACCCTATCGGATTTTGTTTTCTCCACTTGAGATTTGCAGGGGAGGTTGCATTGCCCAGAGGAATGGCAGAGGAGAGTGATGTTGATGATGCAGCAACATCATTAAGGGAGGCAATGGAGGAGATTGGGCTTGATCCAGCCTTGGTCACTGTCGTTTCCTTGCTTGAACACTTCTTGCCCAAGGTAAGATGTCTATGAGTTCTCGCTTATACCCCTACTGAAAAAAATCACATTGTACAGCAGCAGACTATTTAAGTGCACGCTGACAGGCATGTTAGTTTTTTTTCTTCTTAGACTTCGAAAAAACACATGCATGCAGCCAAGATTTAGGATATGCTTATAGATGTTTTGAGGATCATGTAGCAGGCTTTTATTTATAGTCCACTTTTGCCGGATAGAATTTATCTTTGTCCCTTTGAAACCACGACACCACGACACGACACCCCCGACCCCCGACACCTCTTCGGCTTCCTGTTGACTAAAAAGGTGCTTTTCGGCCTTCCAGAGGTCGACAGGGTCATATATTTATGAATTATGAGTTAGGTCATATATTTTCTGATTTTGTTATGAAAAACATCATATATATTTGTGTTGATCGGGTGGATTTAAATGTGCAGTTGTTTCGTCGCTGCGAGGGTCTGGTATTCGATGACCTCCCCGTGCGTTCAACGAGCTCCTCCCCGGCGTTCATGGGTGAGCACAAATGACATCTCCTCCTCTCTCAATCATCTGCTATGTTCCGGTCTTCGTGCCGATGAAACATGCTAGCTGGAGGTAAATTGAATCATCAGTATGCATGACCACTATGCGTCTCCCGTTCGAAAGGGTTACATCTATAAATATGCATCCATTTGCATAGTGATTCTTTCGAATTGACCAACGTTATCCATGGACAGCCCGAGTATGTGTAGATTGGGTTCGTTTTCCCATATGCTCTGCTCCGGATCGATCTGAGAATTTAAATCGATTGCCTCCTGTTGTTCTCCGGGTACACATCCTCTCTGCTTATTATTGAGACGTGTATCAGGAGAACAGTGGGGAGGTGCTGCCAAAATTTTGCGTCGGATCCGGAGTAGAGCATGGGAAAACGAACCCAATCTACACATACTCGGGTGGGATTAGGACCTATCTTCACCTATTAGCGTCTAGGTTGCATGGACGTAATAAAACTGACAAACTCTATTAACTAATGAATATGGTTTACTGAATTATGTATATATTTCTTGTGTGCCAGTAGCTAGGCAAGATGAGTGATCGTGCGTGGATGTACACCGGTCACACTAGTCAGAAAGACATGACCCATGAATGGATAACAAAAACGAAGGGGTTTGTGAGAGTCGCATTTGCAAATGGACAGAGAAAAACCTAGTGCCCCTGTGTCAAGTGCGACAACTACCATAAGAGGTCGGAGTTTGAAATGATCAAACACTTGCAGAAGTCGGGTTTTACACCTAATTATACGGTTTGGACATTTCATGGTGAGTCTGCCCAACGTGCCAGAGCTGAGGAGGGTCGTCGTCGCACCGACGAGCATGGTACCGGGATGGAAGATCGATATGGTGGAAGACTTTGATGATGCTCGGGATTCGGATGATGAGATGGAGGAATCTGCAAAGGCCTTCAATGATATGTTGGAGTCTTCCAAACGTCCTCTTCACGAGCACACTGAGCTTTGTCAGCTAGATGCCATCACACAAGTAATGGCTCTGAAGGCTCAATTCAACTTGGGCAGAGGCTACGACACGATGATTACACTATTTGGACGCTATGTACCCAAAGGCCATGTAATGCCTGCAAACCTCTATCAGTCGGACAAAATCCTTCGTGTACTTAAGATGTCCTATGAGAAGATAGATGCCTGTGAGAAAGGATGTGCCTTATTTAGGCTTGAGTATGCAGACTTGAAGTATTGTCCCGTTTGCCAGTCTTCCAGGTATGTTGTGGTAGACAACGGTATGGGTGAGAAGAGTCAGACAAAAATCCCAGTTAATGATCTTCGGTATATGCCAATCATACCAAGACTTCACCGTCTTTTCATGGTCGAAGAGATGGCTAGACAAATGACATGGCACAAATTGGGCAAAAGAACCGAAGTAGATGCAAACGGGGAGCCGATGTTGGTACACACATCAGACGGTTTTGCATGGAAGCGCTTCGATGCAATACATCATGCTAAACCGGCATATCCATGGCATCCTCGAATCACCATAAGCACGGATGGGTTCAACATGTTTGGTATGATGGCAGCCCAATACAGTTGTTGGCATGTATTTGTCATTCCACTCAATCTCCCTCCTGGATAGATTATGCAAATAAAGAACATTTTCTTGTTGATAATTCCGGGGCCCAACTATCAGGGGAAGAGTATGAATGTGTACTTGTAGCCGCTTAAGGATGAATTGCAAGAAGCTTGGGATGATGGGATCAAGACATACGACGCTGCTACAAAAAAACTTCCTAATGCGTGTGTGGTACATGTACTCGATGCATGACTTGCCGGCGTATGCGCTATTCGTTGGTTGGTGTGTGCATGGTAGGTTCTCGTGCCCCACATGCAAGGCAACTATTGAGTTTCGTCGGCTGCAGGCGGGTGGCATGTTTTCTTGCTTTGACATGCATAGACAGTTCCTGGATCCTCGCCATAAGTTCAGAGAAGACAAGAAGAACTTCATCAAAGGTAGAGTTGTCAAAAACTCTGCACCACCTGCGTTGTGAATAGCAGACCACTGGATCGCTTAAACATTCTCGAGCCGGGTCCAGAGCATCCAGGGTATTTCAAGGGGTATAATTTGGAACACGCCTGGACTCACAAGACATGCTTGTGGGATCTGCCTTACTTCAAAGACCTCCTTTGCCCACACAACATCGACGTGATGCACACTGAAAAGAATGTCGTCGAGGCCCTCTTTGGTACATTGTTCGGCATAGAGGGGAAAACAAAGGATAATCCTAAGGCTAGAGTCGATCAGGAGGCTCTATGTGATAGACCGCTACAAAACATGCGACAACCGAAAGGAAAGAAGAACTGGGCGAAGCCAAAGGCATGGTTCAAACTTGGAAGGCCAGATGTGAGGGAAATTATCCTGTGGGTGAAAAAGGAGTTGATGTTCCCCGATGGGTATGCAGTGAATCTAAAGAGGGGAGTGTCGGTTCAATATCCGGCGTATCTCGTAGTAGGGGTCCTAAGCTAGGCGTCTTGGAGCGATGGTAACATGGACATGGGATTTTACCTAGGTTCGGGCCCTCTTGATGGAGGTGAAACCCTACGTCCTTCTTTTGATTGTATTCATATGGGGATAGTACAAAGTACATGTGTCTACCACGAGATTGTAGTAATGAATATGAGATTGTCTATTGACTATCCTGGCCTCGGTTTATATAAGAAACCGGAGGCCTAGGGTTTAGGAGAGTCCTTGTCTTGGGCGCCAAGTCTTGTGGAGTCTTCCTTGTATGCGGCAGGGGTAGTCCGAACTAGCCCATGAGTATACGGCCATGGGGGTCCTCGGCCCAATCCAAATGATCGGGAGACGACGTGGTGAGTACCCCCGAGTCCAGGACACACCAAGAGCCCGGAACCGGTCTTCAAGTTGGGGGCGCTCCTCGATTCTTCGAACTGTTCTTCATCTTGATTCGTCGGTCTTGAAAACTGGTTCAACAAATCTTTCCATCTTCGATCTTGAGGATCGCCAAAGTGAATCCGAAGAGTTTACACGTCGGGTATCCGAGGAGCCCCTTTAAGTTTCCGGCTTTTATCAATGCCTTGTTATTTTTATGCCACACCTCGGGTTTGAACTTGTTCCCGGGAGACAGTGTCCTCTTATGTCCGAGCTCCAACGTCGGACTACATTCGAGGTATCTTTTGCAGCCGAGCACCAACACCGGTCCGCTTCGGAGCTCCAATGCCAGAATGTATCCGAGCTCCAACGCCGGACTATGTCCAAGCTCCAACGCCGGACTATATTCGAGGTGTCATAGATCACCTTGGTTCAAAAAAGTTGAAGGAGTTTAGCCGAGCTTAATGCCGGAAATGCCCTCTATGGAGCCAGCCACTAGCACCCGAGCTTTATGCCGGGCTACTTCCGAGGTGGTGCACCACCTTGGCCATAGGCTGATTTTTATGAATTTATTTCTGAATTGTGTAATGTAATCTTTGACGAGATGTATAGCCAGTAGCCCTCAAGGTGCGTGTTGGCCTAATATCCGGGATGCACCTGAAGGAAAAAAATCAAACCGCTGACCCTAGTAGCCCCTGAGACTCAGGTCAATTCATAAAATCAGCCTGAGGATCAATTCCTAGCTCGGCAGCATACTTAGGAATAGAAACGCGGTGAGGGAGTCCCGGATTAGGGGGTGTCCGGATAGCCGTACTATCACCGTTGGGCGGACTCCTAGACTATGAAGATACAAGATTGAAGACTTCGTCCCGTGTCCGGATGGGACTTTCCTTGGCGTGGAAGGCAAGCTTGGCGATACGGATATGTAGATCTCCTACCATTGTAACCGACTACGTGTAACCCTAACCTATCCGGTGTCTATATAAACCGGAGGGTTTTAGTCCGTAGAGATCGAACAACAATCATACCATAGGCTAGCTTCTAGGGTTTAGCCTCCTTGATCTCGTGGTAGATCTACTCTTGTACTACTCATATCATCAATATTAATCAAGCAGGAGTAGGGTATTACCTCCATCGAGAGGGCCCGAACCTGGGTAAAAACATCGTGTCCCTTGTCTCCTGTTACCATCCGCCTAGACACACAGTTCGGGACCCCCTACCCGAGATCCGCCGGTTTTGACACCGACATTGGTGCTTTCATTGAGAGTTCCATTGTGCTGTCGCCATCAAGAGGGATGCCTCATCCCGTCTTTAAAGACGGCTCTGTTGCTAAAGGAGCTTTGGCTATCGGCCAAACATCTCCGGCTAGGTGGTTTTCTTATGACCGCCAGTTCGGCCGCCGCGCCGACAATGACTTCTCGAGTCATCGAAACCAATCTTCACGATAATTCGGAACTTGCCGAACAGTTAGATCCGATCGAGCTCTCCTCCGTAAACGACCTCTTGGATCGCATCGCCGCCCTGGGAGTCGCCACAGACAACGACCAGATCAGGCCTAAAACCAATCTGAGAGAGATCAACTCTCCCCAAGCTACCCATCATGTTGCTGTGATAGAGGAGCAATGCGGCGATTCTTCTTCTATCTTAAGGACTAGCTACGTCCGGATTCCCGATCCCTCCATGTCGGATTCACGCAGAGGGACGGACTTCGACCAAGCCCTGAACTTAAAGTCAGGCGGCGGGTTGGACTCATTGGATAGCATTCAAAAATCCAAACTTCCGAGTTCGGAAACTTCTCGGCCCCTGAGTCTTAAATTGGACGGGGTTCCGGATCTAGTTCCACCCGCCCACCCAAACATTAGCGATCTATCCTGAATTCGGCAAGAGCCAACTGAAACAGTAAATCATTACTGGGCCAGATTCCTCCTGGTTATGGACAGGATAAAGGACTGCCGAGAGAAGGACGCAATCTCACTTTTTTGCAATAATTGCACGGACAAAGGAATCCTAAACGCCATAAGTCGTCGCGAAATTACACGCTTTGATGACTTGGTGACCATAGTACAAAAGTACTGTGTGATTGAGAGTGCTTGGAAAACCGAAAGTCAATTTTGGGATAATCCGGCCTCGAATACATCCCTAGTCCGGAATAAAAGGGCGCATCATCACTAAGCACCTGGATTAAACATCAAAAAACAAAAAAACCCTGAAGGGTACGGAACCGTACTGGAGGGTTGGCTAAACGGACCCTGCAAAATTCGTAGCACAGAGGGCGCCACTCCAACTCATAGCCTTCGAGCATGTTGGATACTACGGCACGTGGCCAAAAGTGGCGAAGAGCTTCTAGCAGTAATCCCAGCCAGCAATACCGATGCAGTGTTAACAGTCTTGAGACTTTCGCATCAAATAACATGCGGAAACGAACACTCCATAACCTTGCGAAGTCTACCAAGTAGCAACAATACATCCATGGGTGACACGGCTATTACCTTTAATGCGATTTAACCCAAATTCCGAACAGCCAGAGCACCAGCCGCATTGGTTCTCAGTACAATAGTGGACAGCTTTCGCCTTTCAAAGGTGCTCATGGATGGCAGCAGCGGACTGAACCTCATCTACGAGGAAACCCTCCGAAAAATGGAAATAGACTGGAACCGCATTGAGCGAAGCAGCACAACCTTTAGAGGAATAATCCCTAGCCGGGAAGCATGCTGCATAGGAAAAATCACACTGGACGTAGTGTTCGGCTCGCCGGACAATTACAGGTCCGAGGAGGTCACATTTCAAGTGGCCCCGTTCAGCAGTGGATATCACGCTTTATTGGGGTGAGAGGCATTCACAATTTTTCAAGCTATACCCTATTATGGGTACATGAAGCTTAAAATGCCCGGACCTAACGGAATCATCACTCTCGCTAGTGATCCGAACATAGCACTCACCGAAAACAAGACAGCCGCACTGGCCCTCGAGGCACTATCCGAAGCCCTAGCGGCCGAGGAACTGACTGTGATGCGCTCCACGGTGAACAGGGACGATGTGATACTTGATAAAAGATCCAAGTCCACCTCTTTTAAACCAGCGGATGAAATAGTCAAATTCCAAGTCCACCCAACGGACCCTGCAAAGACGGGCTCCATTGGGGCACAATTAAACCGTGATGTAGACGCCACACTACGAGAATTTCTACGAGAAAACTGGGACATTTTTGCCTGGCACCCTTCAGACATGCCAGGAATCACATGTCGGCTAGCCGAGCACAGCCTAAATATCCTAAAAGGATTCAAGCCAGTCAAACAGGCTCTTCGGCGCTTTTCCAAACCCAAGAGACAGGCCATGGGAGAGGAGCTAGTAAAACTTCTGGAAGCCGGATTAAATGGAGATATAAAACATCCGACTGGTTAGCAAATCTGGTGATGGTACCAACGAAGGACAAATCCTGGCGCCTATGTGTTGATTTCAAAGACCTTAATAAGGCTTGCCCAAAGGATCCCTTCCCCCTCCCTCGAATTGATCAAATTATCGACACTACAGCAGGACACGACTCATTGTGCTTCCTCAACGCATACTCCGGCTACCACCAAATCAAGATGGCGGAGCCAGACCAAGCTGCAACAGTATTCATCACTCCATACGGCCCATTCTGCTTCAACACAATGCCCTTCGGGCTCAAAAAACGCCGGCACAACATATCAGCGCATGATTCAGACATGTCTGGCAAACCAGATCGGCAAAATAGTGGAAGCATATGTAAATGATGTGGTCGCCAAATCCAAGCATGTCGAGACTATAGTAGACGATTTGAGGCTCACATTCGACAATCTTCGAAAATATGACATCAAGCTCAATCCCGAAAAATGCGTCTTCGACGTTCCAGCCGAAAAGCTCCTGGGCTTCATTGTGTCCGGTAGAGGAATTGAAGCAAACCCAGCCAAGATCCGAGCTCTGTCACAATTGGATATTCCAAAAGACCTCAAACAAATACAAAATTGATTTGGATGCGTGGCGGCTCTAAGCCGCTTTATTTCCCGTTGGGAGAAAAGGCGTTACCTTTATCGCCTCCTCAAATGCATACCGAACACTTCGAGTGGAAGGATGCCGCCACGGCCGGACTAGAAGAGATAAAAGCCATATTGGCAACAAATCCGGTCTGGCCGCGTAACGGGCGAACCAATGCTATTATATATCGCCGCAACACATCAAGTTGTCGGTAGCGGTGCTTTCGTTGTCGAACGAGAAGCAGACGGACACGGTTCCCTCTTCAAAGACCGGTTTATTATGTGTCCACCGTCCTCACTCCATGCAAGTCCGGTACCCACATTATCAAAAGATAGCATACGCGGTGTTCCTGGCATCCCGGAAGCTGCGACACTACTTTCAAGAGTGTTCGATAACGGTAGCCTCCGAAGTACCTCTTAACGACATTATAAACAACCGCGACGCGACGGACCGGATTGCTAAATGGGACATAGAGCTCCTTCCATTCGACATAACCTATAAGCCACGACGAGCTATCAAGTCACAGGTTTTGGCCGACTTCGTGGCCGAATGGACCGAAGCCGAACTCCCTAAAGAGTACGGCGCATACTCCAATTGGATCATGCACTTTGACGGCTCCAAAATGTTGGCCGGCCTGGGGGCTGGCGTCGTCCTGACGTCCCCAACCGGGGACACAGTCCAATACGTCCTTCAGATAATGTATACGGACTCCAACAACGCAGCCGAATACGAGGCCCTTCCGCACGGCCTCCGGATGGCAGTCTCCATGGGCATTAAACGCCTAGAGGTGCGCGGGGATTCGAACCTCGCGATATCTCATATAAACGGAGACTTTGATGCCAAAGAACCGAAAATGGCAGCGTACCGCAATGCGGTCCTCAAAATGCCAGCACGGTTCAAAGGGCTCGAATTTCATCATATAGCCCGGGATAACAACCAGGCGGCGGACATATTGGCACGCATCGGTACAAAACGCGATGCCGTCCCGCCCAACATCTTCCTGGCACGGCTGTTCAAGCCATCCGTACTATGGGAAGGGGAGTCCGGAAATAACAATCCGGACCCAACCGCCTTACTGACGCCGAACACTTCGACACAATCGGAGGCTCGCCACCGAGATAACACCCTCCGCCCACGAAATAATGGCGGTTATCGCCCCATGGACGGAACCATTCCTAGCCTACCTAACTAGGCAGGAACTCCCGAAGACCAAAATGAGGCTCATTGCATAGTACGGGGATCTAAAGCCTATAAAGTCCATGAGGGAGAGCTTTATAAGAAAAGCACAACAGGAGTCCTTCAAAGGTGTATCTTCGAAGAGGAAGGGCGAAACCTCCTGGCTGAAATTCATGCCGGACTGGGTGGGCACCATGCCGCAGCCCGGGTCCTTGTAGGCAAGGCCTTCCGTACAGGATTTTATTGGCCGACGGCCCGGCAGAATCGCAGGATTTAGTCCAACGATGCGTCGGTTGCTAGCTTTTGCTAACCAAAGCCACATGCCACCCACCGCCCTCAAAACTATACCCATCACCTGGCCGTCATGATGCGGGGCTTGACATGGTTGGACCCCTTAAGGGAGGAACCCACAAGCAAAAATACCTATTGGTCATGGTGGATAAATTCACCAAATGGATAGAGGCCAAGCCTGTTAAAACGGCTGAATCTGGACCGGTGGTAGACTTCATATCAGGGGTAGTGCACCGTTATGGCGTCCCCCATAGTATCATCACTGATAACGGCACCAACTTCACGGCCGATGAGGTCAAATTATGCTGCCAAAACATGGGCATCAAGCTCGATTATGCCTCAGTCTATCACCCGCAAACCAACGGTCAAGTCGAACGAGCAAACGGTCTAATCATGAGCGGCATTAAACCCAGACTAGTGCGGTCCCTCAAGGAATCTAACACGCACTGGGTTGAGGAGCTCGACTCCGTACTCTAGGGGCTGCGGACCACGCCGAATCGTACTACCGGATTCACACCATTTTTTATGGTGTACGGCGCAGAGGCAGTCTTGCCCTGCGACATAATTCATGACTCACCTCGCGTGCGCATGTATGAAGAAAGATAAGCCGAGCTTGATCGGCAGGACAGTTTGGATGCATTGGAGGAGAAGCGCGACGTGGCAAAAGCTCGTTCCGCATTTTATCAACAGCGGGCTCGAAGATATCAAAGCAGGGAAGTACGGGCCAAAGCTTACAACGTTGGCAAACTAGTTCTACGCCTGCCGGACAAGAAAAAGGATAAACTCAAGCCCAAATGGGAAGGTCCCTTCATCATCGACCAGGTCCTGACCGGCGGAGCATACCGTCTGCGAAACGCATCGGATAACCGACTCGAGCCGAACCCATGGAACGCAGCCCGTCTACGAACAGTCTCCGCCTAAGCGCCGGACTCCAAGTTCGTCTCCTTCCTCCGTCCACATTTTCTATTTTGCTGTCTTTTATTTCTCTCCTTCCTCCTTTCTTTTTAAAGCCTTTAGAGGCTCGTTTCGCGCTTTGTTCGCACATACTTGACGACCTTGTCCGTGCTCATTATACCGGGGCTTCTTTATGAAGCTTATTTATCTGGGCTTCATGCCCAACACATGTGTCAAACTTCTGCATGTACCTTTTATTCACCATTATATGCATCGATATGACTTAAGTTTTGGCCAAGCTGGGTTGCCTGGCTCCTGTGCTTACCCCTACGTTCCCGATTGTTCGGCTAGGTGGTAAAGGGAGCACCTCTGCGATTGTTACTACCGGGTCAGCCGGATGTGTACCTCAGACTGGGTGAAGCCGAAAGCTAGCGTTCTTAAGGGAATATTCGATCGGTGAACTGAAAGATGATTTTTAACTATTTATCCATCTGCCCCCCGATGATTTTCTGCTTTAGTAGCAGTTTTTGACATGCACTTTAGGGCATGCATCCCAGCGAAAGGAACCCTTAACAGAACTATTCTCCCTGGAAGATGTTTCTTACTATCCATGTAATATAACATAACTAGTTGGGCACTTGTCTGATACAGCAATAATGACCCCTACGCCTTGTCTCCATGCATACCCCGGTTCTTATATAACCACGAAGGTATTCGGACACACTCCGGACTATTGGGTCCTGAGGTCGAAGCGAAAAGGTCCGCTATGACAAACGATCTACAATCCGGCTAGAAGACATTTTTCATGTCATATTTAATTACATAGTCAACTCAACTCATTGTATTCCTCCTCAATGCCATCTAATAGGCTATCTAATTTACAATCTTGCTGGGAATACTTGGCGGCCAACTCTACTTGGCCGTACACTAACTTCTGAGGATCTCCCTCCCATCAGGCCCCTGGTCCGACCTCGCCCATGTGGTTTGGGTCACCGTGTACCGCGTCTTCACCATGGCCTAGGCCTCCCTGGCGCCCTGACGGCAGGCCGATATCTTCCATAGTCGGAAGCGCCGCCGTGATCCTTGAAGCCGCTCTGCCAGCTCTCCAATGCCTTCGGGTAGGGAGATAGATGGCCACAAGGCCTGGCTAACGCCTTTCATCACCTGCCGAACTTCGTTAAATTACTCTTGTATGATTCGAGAAGAAGATCACCAAGAACTGGGCATCTCCTCTTCAGACGACACTGTGAGCAAACCTACATACATGTTTATGTTAGTTGCCTTCCTCACGAACTCTTTCAAAGTTCGCTCAAGCACTTCTTGAAAATGCCGCGACGAAGCCGCCGATTCTCCTTCTGAGTCGGACAAGCTGGGCACGAACATCCTTTAGTACCTCACCCAGTTGGGTGTTGGCATCTTGGAGGTTATTTTTCTCCTGCCGCACCCTCGTAAGCACGCTCTCGCCGGCCTTTAGCTGGCGCAGGAGCTGTTGCTTGTCCGGATCTAGTCCGGTGCCATCTGCAATATTATTGTCAGATTTACACACATGGCGCAATTCATAACCTATTTATCTTTTGAAGCATATATTACGGAGGGGTCTCTGTGGCTCCCCTATAGCGGCATCTGCGGCCTCAAGTTGGGCCTTGCATTCTTCAAGCTCTGGAACAATCGGGTATTCTTTTTTGTAAGATCTCAGCATAACAAATGATCCTTAAATCAATTATTCTAACTATTTTAAGTCTCGGGGCTCTTGGCATATATAATCACAAATTTCCTTACCCGTATGTCCTTTACATACTGATCCGTGGCTCTGGCTAGACCATCTTGAGCGGCACGGAGGTGCGCATCTCCCGAATTAAAGGCATTCAAGGCCTCTTGGGAGAAACATGCGTCACGAAGAACTGTCCAGCGGCGCCTGTGATTCATGGCGCTCTCCACCTCGGAGTTGGTGGCGGACAATATGTCGGCATCCTCTGTCGGAGGAGCATCCGACACACGCCTCGTGCTCGCCTCCGCTTCCGGACCCGGCTTTGGAGCCTGGCCGGCGGAGGTTCGATTGGCAACCTCTCCGGACTCAGTCCGGCGAGCGCTCTTTTTCCTGAAAGGAGCACCAGCATTAGTACACCTCTCCGGAATCAATCCTGGGAATATGGTGACATGCCATACCGTTGCGACGGAGTTTCGATCTAGACCGCACTTCTTTTTAGCCTGCAGGGCCGTGCTGCCCCTTGTTGGCCAGCCGCCGCGGGCTCGGCTTCCTGCTTCGAAGGTACCCCTTGCGAAACACCATTGGTATACGGTGATCAAGAAATAATCACGGATAGGTCATTATTAGAGTATTGGGACCTCGGTCTCAGTGACCTGTGAGGCTGGAAGTATTCCGGGGTAATCAGCCGTAATGGCAACCAAAGCATTGTCGATGCTAAGTTGGTGGAACACCCCGTCGATCAACTCCACCTTTATATCCGGATCCTCTTCGGAGGCCGGATCGAGGGACCGTTCCGGATCCTCGGGTTGTGGGGGCGGGCTGTGTATCTTCTCCATGGCCCGGCGCAGTTCCTGCGTAGAAACCATGAAATGAGATATTTAACCACGGGAACATGGATCGGACTGGCCACTAAGGTATTTTCTTACCCAACTTCGAGGATTATTCGAAGAAAACTCGTTCAGTGGGTTGACGCGGAGAAAATCCTCCTCCCCCTTATACATGGCGGACAAGGTCTTCACCAGTTCGGTGACCGATCCCGGCCCTTTGCGGCCATGGCGGGTGGCATCGTCCTCCCCGTTGAAATCCCACATGGGGTGGCCCCTATATTGGAGTGGCTGCACTCCCCTCATAATGCAGATTGCCATGACTCCAGGCATGGTCAATCCGGCATGAGCCAGTAATCTTATTCGGCTCATCAAGTAAAGGACGTCCCGGTCATTTTCCCTCTGGGGGCTCATGGCGCCCGGCTTAGGCACTTCTTCAGAGGAGCATTGCTAAACTCCGGAAGGCCGATCCGAACAGGGTCCGGCAGCGGGACGTCCTCCATGTAAAACCATTCCGAAGGCCAGTCTACGGACGCCTTCTTCGGGGTTCCGGATAGATATCCGGTCCCAGCGATGCGCCATAGTTCGGCTCCGCCCACTTGATATATTGACCCCTCATGAGAACGGGGTACTAGGCAGAATAATCTCTTCCACAGCGCAAAATGAGCCTCAATGCCCAAGAACAGTTCACAAAGGGCCACGAAGCCCGCGATGTGTAAAATGGAGGCAGGCGTAAGGTGGTGCAACTGGAGGCCATAGAACTCCAAGAGCCCCCGGAGAAACGGATGAATTGGAAATCCGAGTCCTCTTACTAGATAAGAGACGAAGCATACCCGCTCTCCTTTAGAGGGATTGGGGACACTCTCCGCTTGCTTTCCGCCCTTGTAGGTGGCAAATCCGGCTCGAACCGGAACCATAAAGGTCGGGGGAAGAAATCCCTTGGTTTGGAGTATAACTAGCTCGCTATGCGGGACTGAGCATCTCTCCCAATTTCCAGGCTGAGGGCTGGGAGCGCGAGAGGAGGAGCCGCGTTGACTGTCCATGATGGAATGGGTCTTTGTCAAAGGCGCTCCGATGAAAGCTCGCGGAGGGGGGATGGTGTGACTCAGATCTAGATCCTCGCCCCTTTTATGGGCGGCTCATTTGTGCAGCTAGGGGGGTAAGTGTAAAAATACCATGGCTTTTCGCATTCATTCAAACACGTGGAAGATGGCTATTATTGGGCGTAGAAGCCAAGGAGCGCAGCATTTATCAGAAGTCGGACACTATTCGACAAGTATATGCAATTCGGAGAAGAACCCGCCTCGCAATGCCAAAGACAATCTACGCGTCGGACTCATCGTCATTGAAGACTGGTTCGGGGGCTACTGAGGGAGTCCCAGATTAGGGGGTGTCCGGATAGCCGAACTATCACCGTTGGCCGGACTCCTAGACTATGAAGATACAAGATTGAAGACTTCGTCCCGTGTCCGGATGGGACTTTCCTTGGCGTGGAAGGAAAGCTTGGCGATACGGATATGTAGATCTCCTACCATTGTAACCGACTCTATGTAACCCTAACCTATCCTGTGTCTATATAAACCGGAGGGTTTTAATCCGTAGGACCAACAACAATCATACCATAGGCTAGCTTCTAGGGTTTAGCCTCCTTGATCTCGTGGTAGATCTACTCTTGTACTACCCATATCATCAATATTAATCAAGAAGGAGTAGGGTATTACCTCCATCGAGAGGGCCCGAACCTGGGTAAAAACATCGTGTCCCTTGTCTCCTGTTACCATCCGCCTAGACGCACAGTTCGGGACCCCCTACCCGAGATCCGCCGGTTTTGACACCGACACGCAGTGTGAAAAGCCCTCGAGACTCAGGTTGGGTGCGGCCGACCAACCTGAGGATAATAATCTCCTCGAGAAATATATTGCGCTTTAAATTCTCTGCATTGGATTACCAATGTAGTAGCCCCCGAGACACTGGTCGGGTGGCAACACCAGATCAGGGGATCGATGTGCCCCTTTAATATTTGTAAATAATAAGCCCGAAGCCCAGTAGCCCCCGAGCCTTAATGCGGGCACGGGAGGCCGAATTAAGGATCGACATCCATAGTAAAATCACAAATGATATGTAATGACTCTAAGTATCCAAGTATTTTACGTCATTAACTAGCGGGGTGACCCGCGCATTTGCGCGGCTAGATTTTCCATTTTTTTTAATTTTTTTGGGTTTTAGCATATTTGTAGTATTAACTTTGACTTTGTTATTTCTTATCAATTATGTTCATTGTCCTTAGGAAATTGGACACCAAAATATAACATCACATTATAGAGATTTCAGATATTAAAGTCCTTTGTTTATTTTCATCCCTTTCTCATCATTAGTGCTATCGCGGTTAGGTTTGGCTACTGAAATGCCATGCATCAAAATTCATCCAAACATGCAATCCTTTCTCGAGTTTCCTTTATCTTGTGCCTATCAATTTAATGTATATGTATTCACTAAAAAAATGCTAAAACATTATCTCTCTGATAACTTTTTCATACCTGGTTTTTATAATCTATCTAACCGCGTCCATATTATATGTGTCATAACTTACCTTCATTGATCGTGCCATCGTTTTTTGGTCCAACATATGTTATTTAGCACAGCTAAAATGATTTTTATGTACATCACATGGGCTTTCATTTCAAATCTTCACAAATATAGAGGAAAAATCATTCCCTTTCTTCATCTATGATTGTCTATGGCACACTCATCCAACTGTTTATTATTCTTAACTTTTGTCATGTACTTGACTTCTATTACACGGGCATGCACATGATTATTCTGTACAATCATGTCTATATTGGTTGCAGCGATTTGTATTTTTGCACAAATCAAATATTATATTACATACTTGACATGATATCTTGCTTACATGTTCTCTGTTCACTACTTTGATCATATTTTCCTTTTTCATTTTATGCACACATCCTTATGCCTGTTTCACTTGTCTATCTATGGCACGGTAAGCCAAGACCACATTGATCTCTTTATGACAGGGACCTTGCAGTTTATGTACAAATTATGAGTTTAGCATGATAAAAAGAAGTAACTGCATAGTCCCTCCTTTACAATTTTAAGGCACATATTTTCTAATTGTAAACTTTGATCACAGATGTTTATG
This sequence comes from Aegilops bicornis, assembly GCA_021605145.1. Classification (NCBI taxonomy): domain Eukaryota; kingdom Viridiplantae; phylum Streptophyta; class Magnoliopsida; order Poales; family Poaceae; genus Aegilops; species Aegilops bicornis. The sequence continues at coordinate 117,934,714 of CM038675.1, read as the reverse complement.
TACTATACTTAATTAATAATGACGACAATATAATCACATAAAAGGCGAGGGTAGTATCTAATAAAAATCCAATGGTATACGTTTAATCTACAAAAGATAACAACACATGATTATTAATTTACGCATGGCATTTGTCATGAAATTTGATGATCCATAGAGGAAGGTGAATTGAGCAAAGTGGAGCAATCCGCGCAAAAAAAAGGTGAACTGATGCATACGTACACAAAGATGTACATAAAGATAATAATTATCTAATATAGTAGTGTATTTTTAAGAAGAAGAATTTTGTAATGTGTATAAGCAAACATACTCTTTTTAAATAGTAGCTCGCATTAGTAATAAAATTGAGTTTTATCTGATGCATAATAACACAGAAGATGTACATAAAAATAGTAATTATACAATATAGTAGTGTTTTTTTAATTGAATAACTATGTAATGTTTATACTCAAACACACTTTTTTTAAATAGAAGCTCGCTGGGATTTTTTAGTACTTCTCAGCGGCGTCGGCCGGTGCGCCGTGCAACTCTTGTCTACTGCTTACACGTGTGTCATCAGGATGGTGCCGCAGCTCCTACAATTGTCTTGCAACCCATTTTAAGTTCTGGATTCAAAGATTATGAAGCAGATCGGAATCCTGTGCAGTCGCTAATCATCTCGGCATGATCAGATCGATCACTGGTTTGGGGACCCTGAGAGTCAGTTGTGTGCGTGCTGCATGCATGTGTAGACTGGACTCCCAAAACGATTGCCCGAGAAAGCCTGCATGGAAGTGCTCTTATGAATAAATGAATAGTACTTGATGCCACACAAAAAAAGAATAGTACTTACCGGTCTAACCTATTCCAATCCGACCAGTACTATCCTAGTATGTGCGGTTTAATCCAAGTTGACTACCTTTATTACTTGATGATACGTGAGGGACCTGGGAACCTTTATTTTATTTTCTTTATGGGAACTCATGTGCGCTAAGCCTAATAATATATAAAGTCGTGATAGCTGGAAACTCTTTTGGGCCTACGTGAGACACGGCTGGACTGCAGAATTTACAAAGGCTTTTCACAAATCTCAACCGTTAAAATATTTATGTTTTAGACTGCTAAATCTTCAGTATGTAATAGATAGATAGATAGATAGAAGATAGATAGATAGAAGATAGATAATAGAAGATAGATAGATGCTCGGATCCGCATTGTACAAAACTTTGTTGACCGACCTTCGGCTTCAACCTCCTCGGCCAGCAGTCGGGGAGTGTTTGTCCTACTTTAAAAAGTCTTTACGAAGATTTACGGCAAACAAGGCAATCCGGCCATACGGTTTTATAAACAAAGCTACGCCGAGAGACATGTTATATTATTGTTTAACATAAGAAACATCATCCAATGAAAGTAGTCCCGCTATCGGTTCCTTTCTTTGGGTTGTCATGCTAAGCATGATCATGAAACCTCAGCTCCGATCAATGTGGGAGGAAAATACTGAGGATTTAGTTCAGGAAAGATTCCAAACTCTATGGTCTAAATGAACCCCAAATATTCACTTCCGTTGCGATCGTTTATAATCTGAAAGTGGCTCATCATCGGCTTCTACCCCCTTGTAGATGCTACGTGGGGTGTTTCCAAAACAACCCTTAGCCGACGTCTTGGTGCCCGAAGGCGGTTGTGTTGGCGGAAATGAGGCAATCAGATATGCGGGCTTTATAACTTTCACTTAGTCATAGGAGCTTAAACTTGGGAGGCCATCAAGTAGCCCCCCGGTTAGTGTTCGGCGACAGCCGAGGTCAAGCCGTAAACACTTCGGCCAAAGTTATGAACGACCCGTCATTTAATACCGTCATCGGACCGCCGACCAGTTTACGCTTATTGTGACAGTTAGTTTTTGGCTTTCTCCACTGAGGTGCTTAACCATGCGAGCTGGAAGCACAATCGCAGTGGTTCTCCCTTTGCACACCTAGCCGAACAAAGCGGAACATAGGAGGCAAGCATAGGAGCCGGGCAACCCAACTATTGACCGAAGACACAATTCGAAACTGATGCATATATAGCAACATCCGAGAATTTTTGCCGAATCTCTAAAGGTGTCCGGCGTTGCACTGTGAGACTTATGCAGAAAACACACAAATGGTTGAAAAGTGCCGCAGGATTGGAAAACCAAGAAACATCAGGAAAAACTCGACGTCCGAACTAGATGAACTGTTCGGTGCCAATCAGAAAATTGGTCTTAGAAAAAAAATTGTGCTTCTGACGTGCTTTAACATGACACATCCTTTCTCAAGACTTCAAGCGGGTCAGCCTACGGCTTCAACCTCCTATCCCAAAGGCGGAGTACTTCTCGTTAGGCCAATTTAGCAAACTTTAGCGGCTTTGAGAGAGAAATTAGGCTCCCCGGCTATTGACCGCACACTCGCGTCAAAAAAATGAGTGATAGAAAAAAGACTTTGCAACGACTAAGAAGAAGAACACTTATTATAAAACAGCTCACATAAATTTAAGAGCGCCCGAGTGACTTGGGTAAAAGAACTTTATGTATAATGATTGTATGTACCGAAAGTACTTATATCATATCGGTGTTCGCCCAACTTTTATACGCGTCTTAACCGACCGTCGGCTTCTCCCTCTTCGGTCAAGGACCGCAAAGTGTTATGTACACCCCCTGTCAAGAATATCGATGGTGTCTCCGATAACCAGACAATCAGGCCATAAGGCTGTAATGCATAAAGCGCCGCCAGGGAACTTATGCTATATTACCGACGAAGTGTAAGAAGCATCTTCGAAGAAAATAGTACCCCCACCGATACCTTTCTTCGATTGCTCACTATGAGACTTGTGCAATAGATTTTTTGTACTCATGAGTTCCGTCGTGTGCCGACCATTATTGAAAACAGTAAGAGCGCTAGCTTTCGGCTTCACCAGTCTGAGGTCCGGCTCGGGTGACCCGATCGTGACAATCGCAGAGGTGCTCCCTTTACTCCCTAGCCGAACAGTCGGGGAGCGAGGGGGTAAACACAGGAGCAAGGCAACCCAGCTTGCAAATCACTTAGGTCAATATGGTGCATATTATGGCGTAATACACGAACAAGGAACGAAGCCGTACAAGTATAATCATTTGCAAGAGGAAAGGCTTCATAAAGGAAGCCCCCAAGTAAACGGGGTATTTGAATTTGTGTGTCACAAACAATGTTTGGACAAAGAAGTTTTTCACAAACAACTTTTTGCTAAAAAAAGTATAATGCTTGGTCAGACCGAACAAAATTTAAAATTTTAAAACTTTGAGCATGAAAGCGACTTAGCTAGTTAATGTGTTCGGCATTGATGACGCGGTCCGAGCTTGGTGCGGGAGGAGGTCTCAGCCCCCAAGCCCGATGTGGCCGAGCGAAGAGTTTGGCACTCCGAAGAGGTGAAGCCCCCAGTCTAGCCGAGGTGATGGAGCAGGTCACCGGGTGACACTGGAATCTCCGGCCGAGTAGGTTGATGAAGCGACAATGTGGGGTTGCCAACACAGGGCTGCGCTCCAAGGCACTGACAGAATTTGGTCGATGAAGGTGGGTGACGACGTCACCCTGCCGAATTATCTGCATGCATGAAGTAGCACAAAGCAGATAGCAAAAATAAATAAATAAAAATTCTTTACAAAATTCTTTATGTAAAATAAATTATTAAAAGATATGTGGCGTGGTGCGAGGCCATTGTCGACACTGGGCGTTGGCGTGGCGGGGTGACAAAATCCGAATTCGCACAGGCGCCCGAGTTACGGACGCAATGCGCATAGGGCAGCGACAGCATATGGGATCGCCCTGAAACGGCGGCCGAAGTGTAGACCTGATTGCAGGACTTGCAGCACAAAGAGGCTGACCAGTAGAGAATACTCTTTGGACGGAAAACGCATGTACATGCGTCAACAAAATATCTCTGCAAAAAATAATTCAGTACAAACAGACAAAAAATATTATGTGCATAATAATTTCGTGTGATAAATGAATAGTCACGAAAATTTAAACTTGTTTAACGAGCGATGACCGTAGTAAACCGAAGCATATAAAAAAAGCGGTCTGTACCAACTAGCACAAGCTAGTACCAAAAATAGACTAGTTTCTGATCCAAACATGAAGTAGTAGTACTTGAATTACTACAATCCACCGACCAAATCTATGGCATCGTGCAAAATACTAGGAGTCCATCGCATTAGTACTTTGGCCTAGGCCTTCCATAGCAAAAATACTACTAGCGTCCAGCGACGGTCTAGGTGCCGAATTAAAAAGAGGAATAAAGAAACAAAAAAGGAAAGGAATCTCCCCTTAGATGGCCGCTGCCCATGCGAGGATTTTTCCTCGGCTTTGTGATCCAGCACTACAGCCGACAATGCGGCCAGCTGCTAGTTGATCTTTGGCTAGACCACGTCGTCTACCAATACTGAAACCGAGGTAGAACGTCGGGTACCAAGGCGTCTGGCAGCGAAATTTTAGACCTTTGTCTCAATCTAATCTGCGAACAAAGCTCGAAAACCAGCAATGATTATCACAAAAACTAACTAGTACAGAACAGATCTGACTGAAAAAATATCACCTGATTATCCATCAATCCGTGTCGATCACCTAGCAGGCTCTCAATGAAAGCACCAATGTCGGTTCAATATCCGCCGTATCTCGTAGTAGGGGTCCTAAGCTAGGCGTCTTGGAGCGATGGAAACATGGACACGGGATTTTACCCAGATTTGGGCCCTCTTGATGGAGGTGAAACCCTACGTCCTGCTTTTGATTATATTCATATGGGGATAGTACAGAGTACATGTGTCTACCACGAGATTGTAGTAATGAATATGAGATTGTCTATTGACTAGCCTAGCCTCGGTTTATATAAGACACCGGAGGCCTAGGGTTTAGTAGAGTCCTTGTCTTGGGCGCCAAGTCTTGTGGAGTCTTCCTTGTATGCGGCAGGGGTAGTCCGAACTGGCCCATGAGTATACGGCCATGGGGGTCCTCAGCCCAATCCAAATGATCGGGATGTTGGGGAACGTAGCAGAAATCAAAAAAAATTCTACGCTTCACCAAGATCAATCTATGCAGTTATCTAGCAACGAGGGGAAAAGGAGTGCATCTACATACCCTTGTAGATCGTGAGCGTAAGCGTTCAAGAGAACGGGGTTGATGGAGTCGTACTCGTCGTGATACAAATCACCAATGACCGAGTGCCGAACGGGCGGCACCTCCGTGTTCAACACACGTACGGTTGGGGAAGACGTCTCCTCCTTGATCTAGCAAGGGGAAAGGAGAGGTTGATGGAGATCCAGCAGTACGACGGTGTGGTGGTGGATGCAACGGGGATCTCGGCAGGGCTTCGCCAAGCTCTACGGAGAGGGAGGAGGTGTCGGAGAGGGAGAGGGAGGTGCCAAGGCTAGGGTGCGGCTGCCCTTCCTCTCCCTCACTATATATAGGCCCCCTGGGGGGCGCCGGCCCTAGGAGATGCAATCTCCAAGGGGGGGCGGCGGCCAAGGGGTGGCTTGCCCCCCAAGCCAAGGGGGGCGCCCCCCACCCCTAGGGTTTCCTGCCCTAGGCGCAGGGGGAGGCCCAAGGGGGGCGCACCAGCCCACCAGGGGCTGGTTCCCTTCCCCACTTCAGCCCATGGGGCCCTCCGGGATAGGTGGCCCCACCCGGTGCACCCCCGGGACCCTTCCGATGGTCCCGGTACAATACCGGTGACCCCCGAAACTTTCCCGATGGCCGAAACTTGACTTCCTATATATAAATATTTACCTCCGGACCATTCCGGAACTCCTCGTGACGTCCGAGATCTCATCCGGGACTTCGAACAACTTTCGGGTTACTGCATACTAATATCTCTACAACCCTAGCGTCACCGAACCTTAAGTGTGTAGACCTACGGGTTCGGGAGACATGCAGACATGACCGAGATGTCTCTCCGGTCAATAACCAACAGCGGGATCTGGATACCCATGTTGGCTCCCACATACTCCTCGATGATCTCATCGGATGAACCACGATGTCCAGGATTCAATCAATCCCGTATTTAATTCCCTTTGTCAATCGGTACGTTACTTGCCCGAGACTCGATCGTCGGTATCCCAATACCTCGTTCAATCTCGTTACCAGCAAGTCACTTTACTCATACTGTAATGCATGATCCCGTGACCAGACACTTGGTCACATTGAGCTCATTATGATGATGCATTACCGAGTGGGCCCAGAGATACCTCTCCGTCATACGGAGTGACAAATCCCAGTCTCGATTCGTGCCAACCCAACAGACACTTTCGAAGATACCCGTAGTGCACCTTTATAGCCACCCAGTTACTTGTGACGTTTGGCACAACCAAAGCACTCCTACGGTATCCGGGAGTTGCAAAATCTCATAGTCTAAGGAAATCATACTTGACATTTGTAAAAGCTCTAGCAAAACGAACTACACGATCTTTGTGCTATGCTTAGGATTGGGTCTTGTCCATCACATCATTATCCTAATGATGTGATCCCGTTATCAATGACATCCAATGTCCATAGTCAGGAAACCATGACTATCTGTTGATCAACGAGCTAGTCAACTAGAGGCTCACCAGGGACATGTTGTGGTCTATGTATTCACACATGTATTACGATTTCCGGATAACACAATTATAGCATGAATAATAGACAAATATCATGAACAAAGAAATATAATAATAACCATTTTATTATTGCCTCTAGGGCATATTTCCAACAGTCTCCCACTTGCACTAGAGTCACTAATCTAGTTACATTGTGATGAATCGAACACCCATAGAGTTCTGGTGTTGATCATGTTTTGCTCTAGGGAGAGGTTTAGTCAATGGATCTGCGACATTCAGGTCCATATGTACTTTACAAATATCTATGTCTCCATCTTGAACCTTTTCACGAATGGAGTTGAAGCGACGCTTGATGTGTCTGGTCTTCTTGTGAAACCTGGGCTCCTTGGCTAGTGCAATAGCTCCTGTGTTGTCACAGAAGAGAGTGACCGGCCCCGACGCATTGGGTATGACTCCTAGGTCGGTGATGAACTACTTCACCCAGATTGCTTCATGCACTGCCTCTGAGGCTGCCATGTACTCCGCTTCACATGTAGATCCCGCCACAACGCTTTGCTTGCAACTGCACCAGCTTACTGCTCCACCATTCAAAATAAACACGTATCCGGTTTGTGACTTAGAGTCATCCAGATCTGTGTTGAAGCTAGCATCGACATAACCCTTTACGACGAGCTCTTCGTCACCTCCATAAACGAGAAACATGTCCTTAGTCCTTTTCAGGTACTTCAGGATATTCTTGACCGCTATCCAGTGTTCCATGTCGGGATTACTTTGGTACCTTCCTACCAAACTTACGGCAAGGTTTACATCAGGTCTGGTACACAGCATGGCATACATAATAGACCCTATGGCTGAGGCATAGGGGACGACACTCATCTTTTCTCTATCTTCTGCCGTGGTCGGGCATTGAGCCGTGGTCAATCGCACACCTTGCAATACAGGCAAGAACCCTTTCTTGGACTGATCCATATTGAACTTCTTCAATATCTTGTCAAGGTAATGCACTTTTGTGAAAGACCAATGAGGCGTCTCGATCTATCTCTATAGATCTTGATGCCTAATATATAAGCAGCTTCTCCAAGGTCCTTCATTGAAAAACACTTGTTCAAGTAGGCCTTTATGCTTTCCAAGAATTCTATATCATTTCCCATCAACAGTATGTCATCCACATATAATATGAGAAATGCTACAGAGCTCCCACTCACTTTCTTGTAAACACAGGCTTCTCCATAAGTCTGTGTAAACCCAAACGCTTTGATCATCTCATCAAATCGAATGTTCCAACTCCGAGATGCTTGCACCAGCCCATAGATTAAGTGTTGGAGCTTGACACCTTGTTAGCATTCTTAGGATCGACAAAACCTTCTGGCTGCATCATATACAATTCTTCCTTAAGAAAGCCGTTAAGGAATGCCGTTTTGACGTCCATTTGCCATATCTCATAATCATAGAATGCGGCAATTGCTAACATGATTCGGACTGACTTCATCTTCGCTACGGGTGAGAAAGTCTCATCGTAGTCAACCCCTTGAACTTGTCGATAACCCTTAGTGACAAGTCGAGCCTTATAGATGGTCACATTACCATCCGCGTTTGTCTTCTTATTAAAGATCCATTTATTTTCTATGGCTCGCCGATCATCGGGCAAGTCAGTCAAAGTCCATACTTCGTTTTCATACATGGATCCTATCTCGGATTTCATGGCTTCTAGCCATTTGTCGGAATCTGGGCCCGCCATCACTTCTTCATAGTTCGAAGGTTCACTGTTGTCTAACAACATGATTTCCAAGACAGGTTTGCCGTACCACTCTTGCGCGGAACGTGTCCTTGTGGACCTACGAAGTTATGTAGGAGCTTGATCCGAAGTACCTTGATCATCATCATTAACCTCCTCTCTAGTCGGTGCAGGCACAACAGGAACATCTTCCTCAGCTGCGCTACTTCCCGTTTCAAGAGGTAGTAATTCATCAAGCTCTACTTTCCTCCCACTTAATTCTTTCGAGAGAAACTCTTTCTCTAGAAAGGACCCGTTCTTGGAAACAAAGACCTTGCCTTCGGATCTGAGGTAGAAGGTATACCCAATGGTTTCCTTAGGGTATCCTGTGAAGACGCATTTTTCTGACTTGGGTTCGAGCTTTTCAGGTTGAAGTTTCTTGACATAAGCATCGCATCCCCAAACTTTTAGAAACGACAGCTTAGGTTTCTTCCCAAACCATAATTCATACGGTGTCGTCTCAACGGATTTCGACGGAGCCCTATTTAAAGTGAATGCGGCTGTGCGTATCCCCAAAATGATAGCGGTAAATCAGTGAGTGACATCATGGATTGCACCATATCCAATAGAGTGCGATTACGACGTTCGGACACACCGTTACGCTGAGGTGTTCCAGGCGGCGTGAGTTGTGAAACGATTCCACATTTCCTTAAGTGCGTACCAAATTCGTGACTTAAATATTCTCCCCCATGATCTGATCGTAAGAACTTTATTTTCCTGTCACGTTGATTCTCAACCTCACTCTGAAATTCCTTGAACTTTTCAAAGGTCTCAGACTTGTGTTTCATTAAGTAGACATATCCATATCTACTCAAGTCATCAGTGAGAGTGAGAACATAACGATATCCTCCACGAGCCTCAACGCTCATTGGACCGCACACATCGGTATGTATGATTTCCAACAAGTTGGTTGCTCGCTCCATTGTTCCGGAGAACGGAGTCTTGGTCATTTTGCCCATAAGGCATGGTTCGCATGTGTCAAATGATTCATAATCGAGAGACTCTAAAAGTCCATCGGCATGGAGCTTCTTCATGCGCTTGACACCAATGTGACCAAGGCGGCAGTGCCACAAGTATGTGGGACTATCGTTATCAACTTTACATCTTATGGTATTCACACTATGAATATGTGTAACATTACGCTCGAGATTCATTAAGAATAAACCATTCACCAGCGGGGCATGACCATAAAACATGTCTCTCATATAAATATAACAACCATTATTCTCGGATTTAAATGAGTAGCCTTCTCGAATTAAACGAGATCCTGATACAATGTTCATGCTCAAAGCTGGCACTAAAATAACAATTATTGAGGTTTAAAACTAATCCCGTAGGTAAATGTAGAGGTAGCGTGCCGCCGGCGATCACATCGACCTTGGAACCATTCCCGACGCGCGCATCGTCACCTCGTCCCTTCGCCAGACCTCCGCTTATTCCGCAGCTCCTGCTTTGAGTTACAAATATGAGCAACCGCACCGGTATCAAATACCCAGGAGCTACTACGAGTACTGGTAAGGTACACATCAATTACATGTATATCACATATACCTTTAGTGTTGCTGGCCTTCTTGTCCGCTAAGTATTTGGGGCAGTTCTGCTTCCAGTGACCACTTCCCATGCAATAAAAGCACTCAGTCTCAGGCTTGGGTCCATTATTTGGGTTTTTCCCGGCAACTGGCTTACCGGGCGCGGCAACTCCCTTGCCATCCTTCTTGAAGTTATTCTTACCCTTGCCTTTCTTAAACTTAGTGGTTTTATTCACCATCAACACTTGATGTTCCTTTTTTATCTCCACCTCCGCTGATTTCAGCATTGAATATACCTCAGGAATGGTCTTTTCCATCCCCTGCATATTGAAGTTCATCACAAAGCTCTTGTAGCTGGGTGGAAGCGACTGAAGGATCCTGTCAATGACCGCGTCATCCGGGAGATTAACTCCCAGCTGAGTCAAGCGGTTGTGCAACCCAGACATTTTGAGTATGTGCTCACTGACAGAACTATTTTCCTCCATCTTACAGCTGAAGAACTTGTCAGAGACTTCATATCTCTCGACCCGGGCATGAGCTTGGAAAACCATTTTTAGCTCTTCGAACATCTCATATGCTCTGTGTTGCTCAAAACGCTTTTGGAGCCCCGGTTCTAAGCTGTAAAGCATGCCGCACTAAACGAGGGAGTAATCATCAGAACGAGACTGCCAAGCGTTCATAATGTCTTGGTTCTCTGGGATGGGTGCTTCACATAGCGGTGCTTCTAGGACATAATCTTTCTTGGCAGCTATGACGATGATCCTCAGGTTCCGGACCCAGCCCGTATAGTTGCTGCCATCATCTTTCAGCTTGGTTTTCTCTAGGAACGCGTTGAAGTTGAGGGCAACATTAGCGTTGGCCATTTGATCTACAAGACATATTGTAAAGATTTTAGACTAAGTTCATGATAATTAAGTTCATCTAATCAAATTATTCAATGAACTCCCACTCAGATAGACATCCCTCTAGTCATCTAAGTGAAACATGATCCGAGTTAACTAGGCCATGTCTGGTCATCACGTGAGACGGACTAGTCAACGTCGGTGAACATCTTCATGTTGATCGTATCTTCTATACAACTCATGCTTGACCTTTCGGTCTTCCGTGTTCCGAGGCCATGTCTGTACATGCTAGTCTCGTCAAGTCAACCTAAGTGTATTGCGTGTGTAAATCTGGCTTACACCCGTTGTATTCGAACGTTAGAATCTATCACACCCGATCATCACGTGGTGCTTCGAAACAACGAACCTTCGCAACGGTGCACAGTTAGGGGGAACACTTTCTTGAAATTATTATAAGGGATCATCTTATTTACAACTGTCGTTCTAAGCAAATAAGATGTAAAACATGATAAACATCACATGCAATCAAATAATGACATGATATGGCCAATATCATATTGCTCCTTTGATCTCCATCTTTGGATCTCCATGATCATCTTCGTCACCGGCATGACACCATGATCTCCATCATCGTGTCTTCATGAAGTTGTCACACCAACGATTACTTCTACTTCTATGGCTAACGCGTTTAGCAATAAAGTAAAGTAATTTACATGGCGTTATTCAATGACACGCAGGTCATACAAAAAATAAAGACAACTCCTATGGCTCCTGCCGGTTGTCATACTCATCGACATGCAAGTCGTGATTCCTATTACAAGAACATGATCATCTCATACATCACATATAGCATTCATCACATCTTTTGGCCATATCACATCACAAAGCACTTGCTGCAAAAACAAGTTAGACGTCCTCTAATTGTTGTTGCATGTTTTTACGTGGCTGTTATAGGTTTCTAGCAAGAACGTTTCTTACCTACGTAAAACCACAATGTGATATGCCAATTTCTATTTACCCTTCATAAGGACCCTTTTCATCGAATCCGCTCCAACTAAAGTGGGAGAGACAGACACCCACTAGCCACCTTATGCACTAGTGCATGTCAGTCGGTGGAACCTGTCTCACGTAAGCGTACGTGTAAGGTCGGTCCGGGCTGCTTCATCCCATGATGCCGCCGAAGCAAGATAAGACTAGTAGTGGCAAGAAAATTGACAACATCTACACCCACAACTGCTTTGTGTTCTACTCGTGCATAGTAACTACGCATAAACCTGGCTCTGATACCACTGTTGGGGAACGTAGCAGAAATCAAAAAAAATCTATGCTTCACCAAGCTCAATCTATGGAGTTATCTAGCAACAAGGGGAAAAGGAGTGCATCTACATACCCTTTTAGATCGCGAGAGGAAGCGTTCAAGAGAACGGGGTTGATGGAGTCGTACTCGTCGTGATCCAAATCACCGATGACCGAGTGCCGAACGGACGGCACCTCCGCGTTCAACACACGACCGGTTGGGGAAGACGTCTCCTCCTTATTGATCCGGCAAGGGAAAGGAGAGGTTGATGGAGATCCAAAGAAGACGACGGGCGTGGTGGTGGATGCAGTGGGGATCTCGGCAGGGCTTCGCCAAGCTCTACGGAGAGGGAGGAGGTGTTGGAGAGGGAGAGGGAGGCGCCAGGGCTAGGGTGCGGCTGCCCTCCCTCCCCCCCACTATATATAGGCCCCCTGGGGGCGCCGGCCCTAGGAGATGCAATCTCCAAGGGGGGCGGCGGCCAAGGGGTGGCTTGCCCCCAAGCCAAGGGGGTGCCCCCCACCCCTAGGGTTTCCTTCCCTAGGCGCAGGGGAGGCCCAAGGGGGGTGCACCATCCCACCAGGGGCTGGTTCCCCTCCCCACTTCAGCCCATGGGGCCCTCCGAGATAGGTGGCCCCACCCGGTGGACCCCCGGGACCCTTCCGGTGGTCCCGGTACAATACCGATGACCCCCGAAACTTTCCCGATGGCCGAAACTTGACTTCCTATATATAAATCTTTACCTCCGGACCATTCCGGAAGTCCTCGTGACGTCCGGGATCTCATCCGGGACTCCGAACAACTTTCGGGTTACTGCATACTAATATCTCTACAACCCTAGCGTCACCGAACCTTAAGTGTGTAGATCCTATGGGATTGGGAGACATGCAGACATGACCGAGACGACTCTCCGGTCAATAACCAACAGCGGGATCTGGATACCCATGTTGTCTCCCACATACTCCTCGATGATCTCATCGGATGAACCACGATGCCGAGGATTCAATCAATCCCGTATTCAATTCCCTTTGTCAATCGGTACGTTACTTGCCCGAGACTCGATCGTCGGTATCCCAATACCTCGTTCAATCTCGTTATCGCAAGTCACTTTACTCGCATACCGTAATGCATGATCCCGTGACCAGACACTTGGTCACATTGAGCTCATTATGATGATGCATTACCGAGTGGGCCCAGAGATACCTCTCCGTCATACGGAGTGACAAATCCCATTCTCGATTCGTACCAACCCAACAGACACTTTCAGAGATACCTGTAGCGCACCTTTATAGCCACCCAGTTACGTTGTGACGTTTGGTACACCCAAAGCACTCCTACGGTATCCGGAGTTGCACAATCTCATGGTCTAAGGAAATGATACTTGACATTTGGAAAAGCTCTAGCAAAAGCGAACTACACGATCTTTGTGCTATGCTTAGGTTTGGGTCTTGTCCATCACATCATTCTCCTAATGATGTGATCCCGTTATCAATGACATCCAATGTCCATAGTCAGGAAACCATGACTATCTGTTGGTCAACGAGCTAGTCAACTAGAGGCTCACCAGGGACATGTTGTGGTCTATGTATTCACACATGTATTACGATTTCCGGATAACACAATTATAGCATGAATAATAGACAATTATCATGAACAAAGAAATATAATAATAACCATTTTATTATTGCCTCTAGGGCATATTTCCAACACGGGAGACGACCTGGTGAGTACCCCTAGTCCAGGACACCGTCAGGGAGCCAGTCTTTAAAAATTGAAAATATTTGGTCTCAAGAGTCATGATTGTCACATATGGCTTGAGCGGGTAATGCCGGTGATGTTGCGTGGCCTTATCCCTGAGGATGAATGGCTAGTACTGGCAGAGCTGAGCTATTTCTTCCGTGTTCTTTGTGCGAAAGAACTATCACCTGGCTTGCTAGAAGAACTGGAAGAGTTGGCGCCGGAGTTGATCTGCAAGTTAGAGAAGATCTTTCCACCGGGCTTCTTTAATCCAATGCAGCATTTGATTTTGCATCTCCCGACCGAGGCACAATTCGGGAGGGGGGCGTGCAGAATCATTGGTGCTACGCAACTGAGAGGATGCACAAGGCACTTTGAGCAAAATGTAAAAATAAACATCGAATTGAAGCATCAATGGCCGATGCATTCATTACTGAGGAGGCGGCAAACTTTGTGACAGCACACTACGAAGCCAAAAATCGTCATTTGCATAATCCGAAGCCTCGGTACAATGCTGGCGACCCTAAAAAGGGTGGATCCAACCTCAGCCTATTCAAAGGGAAGCTCGCACCAGCCGGTGCTTATACTCCCTTATTGTTGGATGTCGACGAATGGTGGACCATTACGTTGTATATTTTGAACAATCTAACAGAAGTGCGGCCGTACATCGAGTAAGTTCTCGGTACATTGTTTCGCAACCTCTAATTCCTTTGAACTGCTCTTATTTCCAGATATTTGATACAGTCGATACGTCGCCAAATTCTCATATGGAGCGGTGATCCAAAAGGATTCCATCGAAGAGTATGAGCTTCTGGCAATGCATGGACGCGGCTATCCCGGTTTCATCTCTTGGTTCAAATAAACGGTAATTTCCATTAGACCATTTCATTTCTTCGTCTATTTTCCGGCTAATGCAACAATCATTTTGTATTAAACTTGTAGGCTAGTTCAGAGTCTATGGACGCCAAATTGAGACAAGTCGCTAATGGTTTTGACTATAAGGTCCGTTCATTTGACAAATACGACATCAACGGGTATCGCTTTCGTACCTATGGCAAAGAGTTATCTATGCCCGACCGAAAGTCTACAAATTGTTGTGTCTCTGCTATCGGCGAAGGAGATACCGAGTATTATGGAAGAGTTGAAGCAATTTATGAACTTCTATTCTATGGTGCAAACCCACCGAACGTCATAGTCTTCAAATGTTATTGGTTCCAGCCGAAGGAGACTAGAAGGACTCATGAACATCTAGGGCTAGTCGAAATCAAACAAAGCACCCATTTGGATGTTACTGATGTCTATATTACGGCTCAATAGGCAACCCAAGTTTTCTATCTACCTGCCAAAGTGATCCAAATCTCAATGGTTGGGATGTCGTTTATGAAGTGTCGCCACATGTTAGACCACCTCCCCCCAATAAAGAGGATTATGAACCTCACACTAACCCAGACACATATGAAGGAGAGTTCTTCCAAGAAACACGTCTTTCCAAAAAACATTTCAAGAACCGCTCTACTTCACCCAGAACATTGAAGTAGACAGCGACGGTGAATCCGAGCATGAGCCGGAACAAGAAGAGCCGGAACAAGAAGAGGTTACTGCTGCGGATGACCTGTCAATGCTTGAACGATTACGTAAAGGAGGCCTTCCACATGTTGATGCATTTATTGATGATGATGATGAGCATGTCATTACTTATAGTGATGATGATGATGCATTTATTGACCCTGAAGCATATATAGACGATGAAGATTAATATTATAGTTCATGTTAGGTATTCCATTTTTTTTATGTTCATGATGATGATACACTTAAATTGTATGCATATTATTATTCATGTCATGTATTCTTTTTTTATGTTGTACTAATTTCGTTTACTCTTTGTCATTGCAGGTGTTGACAGATGGTGGGCGCGGGTCAAGAGCGCTCTGAGGCTCCTTCCTCGGCGCGTGGTGGGAGGGGTAGTTCCATTCCACCCCAGACCCTCTGGAGAGCGCTAGATCTCAGTATGCAGACACCACCAGCCAGGAGAGGTCGGGGGGAGAAGAAGGAGAAGGCTAGTAGAGGTGGACGTGGAAACGGGAGAGGTAGGAAGGCTGCTACTACGCCTTCCTCGACACCACCCCCAGCTGATTTACCTGAGCACAGGACTGCTCCATCTGAGATGGACCGGAGCCGTCTCAGACCCCGGTCCACGAGCCTCTGGCCGACGAGCCTCGGGCCGACGAGCCTTCGCCCCACGAGACTCCGGCCCCAGAGGCCCCGTCCCACGAGACACTGGATCAGGCTACGTCGTAGCCGAACTGATTGGGGGACTTGCCGGAGTCGAGTGGCCATGCTGATGGTGGCGAGGATGGCTATAGTTCTAATAGCTATAGCGAGAGCGAGCGGGTTGAGGGGGGCAATGTCTACCAGCGTGGTGGTACAAAGCTCCCGCCCACCCCGGCGACCCCTGACCAGAGGTGGTCGATTGCGCCTGATGGGGAGAAGTAAGTGCATTTACTCTTTTTTAACCTTTGCCTTCACATTTCTTCGAATATCTAATGTGTTAGCTTTGTCATACTGCAGGTCTTGGAAACACGGTCGTAGTGTCCGCAGGCCCAACACAGTCCTTGGTGTGATTTGTCGCCGGAGCTTCCCGGGGTGGGTCACGTTGCCTGGTGAGGGCCAGGTTCCAGAGCTAGGAATGACCTGGGAGCACTACTTGGCTGCCCCGGCCCCGCCGGGGGAGAGGATCGGCGGTGTCGAGTGCCACACGGTGGCCGACGTTGTGATCCAGACGTTTTGGGTAATTTTTCCTCTCTCGTCTATGTTGTGTTTTCTTGTTTGATTGGCAACCCTAGTGATTGTACTAATCCATGTTTTCTTGTTTGATTGCAGACCTTCTACAGGTGTGCTGAGGGGCAGGAGGAGGCCGTGGCTCGGGTTATCGATGCCGAGTGCAGGCGCCTACTTCAAAACTGGCGGAACGAGGCTCGGACGCAGGCTATTCGAGACTACTTCGCCTTGATTGGTATTAGGATGTCCAAGTCGAAGTGGCGCTCAAAGTATCTGAGTAAGGACAAGTACATGAAGGTAATTACCTATTCTTAAGGCCTTGTACGTAGTTTCCTTGATTTGATTCGTAGGCGTAGCGCTCAAATTTCTCTTACTTAACTTAGGTGCCCCCGAGATGGTGTGCGGATAGGCAGGATTGTTGGGAGGCGTTGGCGGATGAGTGGTGCTATCCCCAATGGCTATCCACCCACAACAATGCAAAGGATCGGCGTGGCAAAATGAGCGGTGTGCCACACCATCAAGGCAGCGTCAACCTATATCAGTACGGGGATAACTGGGTATGTGGTTTGCTTCATGATTCATGCAAATTCATTCTTCATGCTAGCTTGAGCCCTTAACTAATACTTTGTTCCTCTCTTAGGTGCGACACAACAAGACGGATGTGCCAGAGCTGCTTGACCTCTATGCCATGGCCCATAGTGCCCCGTATAAGAAGGCCAAGGCATTCTCTGAGTCTGATCTCGATGATCCAAAGAACTTCAGCAACCGCATCTCCCACAACAAGCTCGTGAGGTACAGAGACGAGGGGAAGGCGAGCAAAGGGCCGGACTTTAACCCGAGCCAGCCTATTGATCCAGAGCTGGTGATGATATCTGTTGGCGGGAGGCACCATGGCTTGTTAGCCATTGGGGATGGACTGATACGTTGTACTAGCACTCTCCCAGAGATCAAGTGGCGCCAGAAGAGCTCCAATCCTGAGACAAGGCCTCGTCCACGGCCAACGGATTTCGAAATCAAGGTCAGTTATATAGAATCAGATACCTTTCCTCCATTACATTATGTGTGCATCCGTTGATGATTACAATGCTAAAGAGGAGTGGTGTTGTCGGCTGCTATTGAGGAAGAGAGAGCAAAGACCCAAGAGCTTCTGGAGGAGGAAAGGAGGCAGGCGGCAGAGAGGGAGAGGGAGATTGAGGAGAGGACGGCTAGGCTTTTGGAGGAGGAGAGGAACCAGAACGGCTAACCGGGCCATATACGAGCTCTTCGCGGTAAGTTTCTTCTGCATATTAGCTAAATCATGCACGTAATGTTCCTTTCATTAGTAACTAATATGACTGACTCGTCAAAACCAAATCTCCAGTCCATGTGCGAGAAGAACGGTCAGACCCCTCCGCTGATGCCAGTCATTGCTCCAGCGGGCACGATGAGTGTCATTTGAATGTACATTACTTATTAGTCTTCACATTTGAGTTGCATCATGCTAACAAGACATTGCAAATGATCTTTAATTTGGTGCAGCATAACTCCCGACAAGCATCAACGTCTGCCACTGGCGCGAGCAAGAACCCCATCCTCCTCCGTCTGCCACTGCCACGAGCAAGAACCCCGATCCTTCACCTACCGGTTGATGGTAAGTTTTCCCTAGTGCTTTACTTAACAAATGCATACTTAGCTTAAGAAATGACCTATTTAGCTCTAAAATGACCTATACTTGCCACTTTTTCCTCCAAAATGACATAATAACCTTAATTAGCTCCAAAATGACCTATTTAACCTAGGATAGCTCTAAAATGACCTATACTTAGCACTTTTTCCTCCAAAATGACATAATAACCTTAATTAGCTCCAAAATGACCTATTTAACCCAGGATAGCTCTAAAATGACCTATTCTTATCATATATTCCTTCAAAATGACTTAATATGCTTAGCTAGCTCAAAAATGACATAATAACTTTAATTAGCTCCAAAATGACCTATTTAACCTAGGATAGCTCTAAAATGACGTATACTCAGCATTTATTCCTCCAAAATGACTTAATATGCTTAGCTAGCTCCAAACTGACATAATATGCTTAAGAAATGACCTATTTAGCTCCAAAATGCTATAATATGCTTAGCTAGTTAAAAAATGACATAATAACCATACTTAGCTCCAAAATGACCTATTTAACCTAGAATAGCTCTAAAATGACCTATACTCAGCATTTTTTCCTTCGAAATGACTTCATATGCTTAGCTAGCTAAAAAATGACATAATAACCTTAATTCCCTCCAAAATGACCTATTTAACCTAGGATAGCTCTAAAATGGCCTATACTTAGCATTTTTCCTCCAAAATGACTTAATATGCTTAGCTAGCTCAAAATGACCTATTTAACCTAGGATAGCTCTAAAGTGACCTCTACCTAGCATCTTTTCCACCAAAATGACTTAATATGCTTAGCTAGCTATAAAATGACATAATATGCTTAAGAAATGACATATTTTAGCTCCTAAATGACTTCATATGCTTAGCTAGCTCCAAAATGAGATAATAAACTTACTTAGCTCCAAAATGACCTTACTTAGCATTTTTTACACCAAAATGACTTAGTATGCTTAGCTCCAAAATGACCTTACTTAGCATTTTTTACACCAAAATGACTTAGTATGCTTAGCTAGCTCAAAAATGACATAATAACCATACTTAGCTTCAAAATGACCTATTTTATAGATACAAGTTGCATCATAATAATCTTCACATTTTAGTTGCATCATATGAATCTTCTTCTTCTAGTCTTCTTCTTCTAACTTTCTTCTTTCCCATTTTGCAGATTTTCTTCAGATCACGGAAGCTTGGGTTGATGGAGTGCTTGTCTTTAGCTTTTGTTTTGACTTTGTGAAACTTGCTACCTATGATGAAACTGTGTAATATTGATGAAACTATGTATATGTATGGATGAAACTTGCTACTATTGGTAACATGTGTTGGATATGTGTTCATGGATATGTGTTGGATATATATGTGTTCATGACTATTGGTAATATGTGTTAAATATGCTATATTGGTCATATATATATTTGATTTTCTGTGAAAATGAATTGATATAAGAAAAAACAAAATTAAATGGGGAAATATAGGCACTTTGCCATCAGCTGGCAGATGGGAAAGAGCTTTGCCATCCGCTGGCAGATGGCAAAGAGGCCACGTGGCAGCTACCCATACAACCTGGGGAGCGCTCGTCTGGTCTATTTGCAGCCTTTGCCATCGGCTGGCGGATGGCAAAGAGCGTGCAGCCTTTGCCATCAACCGGCGGATGGCAAAGAGCATGCAGCCTTTGCCATCTACCAGCCGATGGCAAAGCACGCCGTTAGCCTCCTAACGTGGCTAACCCCGTTCCTCTGCCGTCCAGAGGCTTTGCCATCTGCCAGCTGATGGCAAAGGCTACGGGCTCTTTGCCATCTGCCAGCTGGCGGCAAAGAAGCCTTTACCAGAGTGTATTCAGTCGGCGCTTTGCCATCCGCTGGCTGATGGCAAAGCCCTTTGCCATCTGCCAGCCATGCCTTTGCCATCTGCCATGGCAGATGGCAAATTGCCTGATTCCTGTAGTGGTAGGCAATGAATCAACGATGGATAATTATGTCGGATAGCATTCATCATGCAACAGTTATAACATAGGGTGACACAGAACTAGCTCCAGTTCATCAATAATAATTTAGGCATGTATTCCGAATATAGTCATACATGCTTATGGAAAAGAACTTGCATGACATATTTTGTCCTACCCTCCCGTAGCAGCGGGGTCTTAATGGAAACTAAGGGATATTAAGGCCTCCTTTTAATAGAGAGTCGGACCAAAGCATTAGCACTTAGTGAATACATGAACTCCTCAAACTACGGTCATCACCGGGAGTGGTCCCGATTATTGTCACTTCGGGGTTGCCGGCTCATAACACGTAGTAGGTGACTCTCACTACAAAAAAAGACACATCCGTGACATTTTGGGCCGAACGAAATTTTTTTCTGTCATACATATGACACTTCTATGACAATAATTGTGACAAAACCTGGTGTATCATCATAGATGTGGTGGGCTCCTACTTCTATGACAAAAAATCATGACAGAAAATGGGATTTCGTCCTGGGCGGGGCGGAGACGCAGCTGCATGACATTCTTTGGCCCGTCCATGACGGAAAAACCCGTGGTAGAAGCGAGGGGGAGGAAAATTTCAGGGAGTTGCCGGTTACGGTGGGAGTTCGGGGGCCGAGCGATGCGCGTTTCTCTCGTACGTACGCGCGTGTGTGCGAGGCGTTGGCTCTAACTGAACCCGAGCGATTGCACTGCAGGCTACGCGTTACTGAACCCGAGCGATCGATCGATGGCTGTTAACTGAACCCGATGGAGCAATTCCTTCGCTACTGCTGCTAACTGAAGCCGATCGATGCTGCCTCTGGGATGAACAATGTGCGTTGCGGGGGTGGGGGGGTTTGGATGAACAGTGAGCGGTGGCGTTGCCTCTGGATGAACAGGAACCCGTGGTGTGGAGGGCTACATGAATAGTAGATGGTGGAGGGGTGGCCGTGGAGGGGTGGTTGAACAGGACCCCGTGGTATGGAGGGTTGGATGAACAGTAGACTGTGTAGGGGTGCCCGTGGAGTGGTGGTTGAACGATGGCCGATGGAGTAGCGCGCGGTGGAGGCTGGATGAACAGGAGCCCGTGGAGGCTGGAGGTGGTCGACGGTAGCCTGTGGAGGCTGGAGGAGGTCGACGGTGGAGATGAACAGTATCCTGTCGAGTCCCGTTTTGCATTACGCCACACCCCTCCCCCCGTTTCGACCGTAGCGCTCCAACACATGTCTGTTTCCTTCATTTTGCGGTACGCCACACCCCTCCCGATCAACAGGACCCCCGTTTCGACCGTAGGAGGTCCGTCTCCTCCGTTTTGCGGTACGCCACACCCCTCCCAATCAATAGGACCCCCATTTCGACCGTAGGAGGTCCGTTTCCTCCATTTTGCGGTATGCTAGGCCCCTCCCGATCAACAGGACCCCGTTTCGAACGTGACCGGTCGAACACAAGGCCGTTTCCTCCGTTGTGCGGTACGCCAGGCCTCGTTTCATCGCCTATTCTGTCCAAGCCCTCCCGATGAACACGACCACGCATTCCGTTCCGACCCAGCCGGTTGGCTCCCCATGAACACGACGACGACGCTGTTTCTCGATTCGACCCAGCCATGGCGTATGCGCGAAAGTAGGCGCTCGAGACCCTGCGCATGTAATGCGACGCGGGCCGTATTTTCTTTCTTGCACCCTCGCCGATGTACGTACGTGTACATGCTACATGCGCGCCTCTACTACGACACGTGCGCGCCTCTACATCTACAACACGTGCGCGCCTCTACATCGACCAGTATGTAGATACACGTTCGCGACCAGAATGACAACGCTACGTACGCTTCGACCAGGTGGGTCCCGACCGCCGAGCACTTCCTTGCGTGCGACGATGTAGCTGGTGGGTCCCAGCAGTCAGGGGGGCGAATCGTTTTTTTTCGGACGCACTTCCTTGCGTGCGAAGATGTAATTGGTGGGTCCCAGCAGACAGGGGGAAACGTTTTTTTCGCTAAATACGATGGGCCGTCCGATGGGTCCCCGCTGTCAGGTGGAGGAATAATTATTTTGCACGTAATAAGGAGGCACTTCCTTGCTGCGGTCGTGGACCCAGCTGTCAGCCTCTCCACATACAGTCCACGTCCGATGGGAATTGTTCCTTGACCACGTTGACCATGCCGCGCCGAGAGCACCAGGGCAGTGGACGACGGTGAGGCCTAGGAAGGGGACGACAGGGAGCCGGGGAAGACGCGGCAGTGGAAACCCGCGCCGAGAGGAGTACGAGGGTTCACTGGTTCGGCTGCGGTGTGAGGCTGCCGTCGCCGCCGGGCCTGGCCAGCGGTGGGAATAGTAGGGGACGGCGAGGCCTCCGCGGCAGCACATCCGGCCACGGGAGGCAGGAGCATGCAGCACGACCGGCGCTGCTTTGGGCGGCTGGAGCAAGAAGACCAGAGGTTGAAGAAGCACTACGACCGTTGGATGGACATCGTACGGTCATTGGAGCTAGAATCATTTATATTGACTAAGTTGACAAAGCCCTCCGTCCCCGTCAACTTAGTAGGCCCACAAGTCAGCCTCCCACCAAGGTGGGTCCCAGCTAGCTGGGGGGTATTCATTTTTTTGTGCGTAATTAGGAGGCACTTCCGGTGGGTCCGAGCTGACAGCAGGGGGAACGATTTTTTCACGAAATACGGTGGCCCATCAGGTGGGTCCTAGCAGTCAGGGGCAAACGTTTTTTTCGTGAAATACTGGTGGCCTGTCCGATGGGTCCCTGCTGTCAGGTGGAGGAATAATTATTTTCCGCGTAATAAGGAGGCACTTCCTTGCGGCTGTCGTGGACCCAGCTGCCAGCCTCTCCATGTACAGTATTCTTCCGATGGAATTCGGTCGTTGACCACATTGACCACGCCGCGCCGAGAGCACCACGGCGGTGGACGACAGCGAGGCCTAGGAAGGGGACGACACGGAGCCGGGGAAGACGCGGCAGTGGATGCCCACGCGGAGAGGAGTACGAGGGTTCACTGGTTCGGCTGCGCTGCCGTCGCTGCAGAATAACAGGGGGTGTGGGTGAGTGGAGTGGAGGGATGGCCTGGCCAGCGGTGGGAGTAGTATGGGGGCGGTGAGGCCTCCGCGGCAGCACAGCCGGCCACGGGAGGCAGGAGCAGGCGGCACGACCGGCGCTGCATTGGGCGGCTGGAGCAAGAAGACCAGAGGTTGAAGAAGCACTACGGCCGTTGGATGGACATCGTACGGTCAGTCGAGCTAGAATCGTGCATATTGACTAAGTTGACAAAGCCCTTCATCCCTGTCAACTTAGTAGGCCCACTATACTGGGTCCCAGCTAGCAGGGGGTATTCTTTTTTTGGGCGTAATAAGGAGGCACTTCCTTGCGTGCGAATATATAGCTGGTGGGTCCGAGCTGTCAGCGACGGTAAATTTTTTTTCGCGAAATACAGAGGCCCTTTCGGTGGGTCCCAGATGTCAGGTGGAGGAATCATTATTTTGCGCGTATTAAGGAGCCATTTCCTTGCGGGGCCCAACTGTCAGCCTCTCCACGTACAGTCCACTTCCGATGGATGTCGTTCATTGACCACGTTGACCAGGCCGCGCCGAGAGCACCAGGGCAGTGGACGACGGCGAGGCCTAGGAAGGGAACGACACGGATCCAGGGAATACTCGGCAGTTATTTCCCACGCGGAGGAGTATGAGGGTTTACTGGTTCATCTGCCGTCGAAGGAGAATAACAGCATGTGTGGGACTGAGGGTGAGTAGAGGGATAGCTAGGCCAGCGATGGGAGTATGGTGGGGCGGTGAGGCATGCGCGGCAGCACAGCCGGCCGCGGGGAGGAGAAGCGAGCAGTCCGTCGGCGCTTGTTTGAGCAATTTGGAGCAGGAAGAGCAGAGATTGAAGAAGACGACGGCCGTTGGATGGACATCCAACGATATCTGCCATCTGTGGAAAGCCTCAAATCTGTGGAAAACAGCATACGGCCCATCTGCCATTATTTCAAATAGTTTACAGCCCATTTGCTAATTCTTACGGGTTTTTTTGCAGCCCATATTCTTTTTGTTAGCATTACAGCCCATATTGTGGCCATGGTTAAAAAATTATACGAAATTTTGCATATGTCGGTCTGATGCGAACTGTTTTTAATCCCGAAATTTCGAGTCACATTCAGACTAATTTTAAAAATAAATGTATATCAATATAAAATCCAATAAATTGTCCACGCATAAAAATCAATGCAATTTAAAATCTCGAAATGAAAAAAAGATATTTGAAACTAATTGCCGGTTTGATGTGTTTTAAAAATGTACAACCCATTTCTCATTACAGATAGGCCATTTTCTCGGCCAGCCGAATAAACCTCTCCTCGTTTAGCCCAACAGGCCTGATAAAGTGACTTACTTGACAAATCACAAAAAAACTGGGCTAGCCATTTTCAAAAATAAAAAAACTACTGGGCTGGTCTGTGGTAAACATAAAAGAAAAGGTTGTCTAGACAGGCCAGAGTGTCCCGCACAGCCCAGTTGACACCCTGCTTCCGTCTCAAAAACATATTAGATAAATGCCACTCCAATTATGGAGATTCATAAAATGCCAATGCAATTTCCAAACTTTGAAAAATGCCACTGCAAATATTGCAAAATTTGAAAAAAGCCACAGCAGTTTGCAAATTTGAAAAATGCCACACCAGACATCAAAAAATGCCACAAGAAATGGCATGAAATGGCATTTTCAAAGTTTGGAAATTGCAGTGGCATTTCTCGGAGGCATTTATCAAATTAACCCAAAACAAAAATAACTGGGCGAGCTGCTGGGTCCTTGGTGTCAGCCGCTCGTTGTGCAATTCTCTCGTTTATTGACTACGTTGACAATGGCATGGGACCCAGATGTCAGAAATCCACTAGGAGGAGCCATTTTTTTATTGGCTTGAAATAAGGAGGCACTTGCTTGTGCATCGCCATGACCTTGGCGGGTCCTCGCTGTCATCCTCTCCACGTACAATCATCTCCTGATTGTGTACGCGTCAACTTGCTAGGCCCACAAGTCAGCCTCTAAACCCGTGGAGGACAAATACAACCCATTTAAAAAAATAACAGCCCATTCCATATGTTCAAACGGAAAGTTCAACATTCAGAGCAAAGTAACAGGTCTGATCCACATATAGAGTACTGAACTTCCACGTTGACAATCATCATAGCCAAGTTAACTATCTACTCCCACTAGACAAGTACAAACTTACTCTTAGCTAACTAGACGATGCCGGCGGTACACGCTAAACGCCGGCACTGGCGTCCTGCGCCACGCCTCGGACTTGCCAGAAGTGCGATGGGCGCGTTGCTCGCGCGCGTTGGCCCTTTCCATGCCGGCGTGGTCCACCGAAGCTTCGGCTTCCAAGCGGGAAACCCACTTGACGAGCTGGTAGTAAAAATCAGCGTCGCGAACACGTGCGTGCCCGACAGCCTCCAGGGCTATTTGCCGGGCGACGTCCTCCATGTAGTCGGCCCAGTTGCGGGCGCTCTGCTCGCGACTCAGAGCGTCGGTGCGCTGTTGCTCCATGTCCCGCTGGCGGCGCAAATCGGCGTTACGCTGCTCCTCCGCCAGGCGGTCGTGCTCCAACAACTCCTGCTCCTCCGCCATGCGGTCGTGCTCCAACAACTCCTCGATCTGCGCATTTCCATCTAAAGACAGATAGAATGCCTCCTCCCTCCGTCTGCCTTCCGGTGAAAATCCAAACATTAGTTCCGGCGGTGACCACCTCCGGCGTCGCCTACCGCGGACGGGCGGGGGCATGGCGGACGTGGCGAGCGATGTCGGGCTGGTGGGGGCTTATGAGGATACAGCGAGTTGGGTCACGGTGGGACTGGAGAATGCCGGGAAACAGTACTTATAGGGGGAAGGTAGTGCGACGGTCATCGGAATTCAATGCATAATGGCTTAGCGCTACTTGCCGTGGAAAACTAGGGAAACTGAAATTATGATCGTGCCGTCCCGCCCCGTCCTGGGGTCGCGACGCCGCATGGCGGTCCAAACGAAAGTGCACTCGAATCATCTCCCTCCTTGTCAATAATGATTTCGCGGATTTAAAAAGCCCGCAACAATTAAAGTGTATCTTTTTTCGCATCAGTTAGCTGCCTTAATTACGGCCGGCTGCATGCAGGCACTCAGAATCGCTCGCAGGAAGTACGCGAAGCAGCATACAACTAGTCGCAGCCGAGGGCACGCATGCAGCCACTTAAATCGCTGGAATTAATTAGGCTTAAACTTCTGCATGCCGTTAATTATTGTCATGCCTTGGTCTTGCTGCTTTGCTCATGAGACTAATAAACCCGGACGGTGGGAGTACCTTGGTTGGTGAGAGGTTTGAATTAAGCCCTGTAAACCGGAAAGGAGGTACTAGTACGTGCATGATCCGCTATTTATTCGTGTAGGATCGAGTAGGTCGTTTCTTGAATTGAGCCCTGCAAACCGGAAAGGAGGTAGTACGTGCGTGATACGCTATTTATCCGTGTAGATTCGATAGTGTAGCTTGTCAGTTTCTTCATAGGTAGGCATTTTTATCCGTGTAGGATCGATAGTGTAGCTTGTCAGTTTCTTCAGAGGTAGGCATTTTTATTCAAAAAACTGCCACTTTGCATCTTGCGTCGAAAATAAAACTGCCAGGTGCGCATTTGTAGGCTAGCTAGTGATCGATCAGTAACTTGTAAACACTGAGTGAACAGAAATAAGTAACTATTAATGCATCTCAATGATTCACGGATCATATACAAATATGTAGCTCCAAAAGCAAAGATCGACCACTTGAATCTTGCGTCATAACTAAAACTAACTAGTACGATTCCCATACATAAGATCAACATGTTAATGCATCTCAATGATTCACAGATCATATACAAATATGTAGCTCCAAAAGCAAAGATCTATAAAAAACATCTGTTCTTCCTACCAACATGGATGCTTCTCTTGGCCAACATTCAGTACAGACTGAAAGACAAATTTGTTTGTGAAGTCTACAATTCCTCTTGCAAAAGTAAGTGGTTTCCCCAACAGCTGGAACCATGAGAATGAACCACACATGATGGAGGAACATCCACTGCAATATGATTTGGTCTTCTCTCGATCACAGTGCAAGACTATTTTCAGAATACAAACTTTAACTTAGGGAAAATGATGCCCATTGTATAATCAGACCAAAGCAATAAAGCACCAAGTGTTGGCCAGTAAATAGTACAGAACTACTTTTCTGTAGTCCATGAAGTGACTATCCAATCTTTGTGTCTATTTTCAAATGGCAATCGCATGCAAAGTGACTATACTATTCTCTTGTGCAGTTCAACCAAAATTGCGGACACTTTGTTTGTTTGCCAA
This sequence comes from Aegilops bicornis, assembly GCA_021605145.1. Lineage (NCBI taxonomy): Eukaryota > Viridiplantae > Streptophyta > Magnoliopsida > Poales > Poaceae > Aegilops > Aegilops bicornis. Next base: position 117,907,242 of record CM038675.1, on the reverse strand, counting down.
ATAGCAACGGGCAGACATCTCTCGTCTGCACAAATATCAAGCAGCTAGTAAACATATACCACACCATGTTCGCGATGATGGAAGAGATGAAATCGATACAATCGAAATTGAGCATCCAATCATTGAATCCTGTCCTGCACCTCCAATGTAGGTCCACCACCAATAAATTCACATGCAAACCACTAGTATTACTATCTAATGACAGTACAAAAAGAGTAGCAAGATAGTAGCAAACCATGTACCTTCGTAATGAAAAGCTCATAGTGCCACCAATTGGATATAAAGGTTTGGAAAAAACATGCTCCTAATGTTGAACCAGTTGGACTTTTTGTGCAGCTCCACTAAAATCGAGCATCCATGTTTGCATAGATATTGAAAGTGTGATTACTATAAAAGTGGCATTAGTTAAAGCATAGACTCACAAATATAAGCATTCCAATTTCTTAATGGGAAAAGGTAGCAAGACTGTTTCTAACCACCTGTTTGAAGGAATAAATAAAGCAACAGCGGCTGATGTCAGGAAGGCATACATAGTTTTTTTTTGAAAAACTGAGCCATTCCTGACCTTTCCTCTTCTTTTAAGCAAATTTTGTGCTGTTCTACTAAAATAAAATGCCATCACCGCCTTGACAATTTAGTTACACTGTACAAAAGGAAATGACTTAACATTACATCATGATGTCGAGTATGTAGTAGACATGCATTAGAGACAAACATACAGACTTCCTCCGATAACATAATGAACATTAATTTTAACAAAGGTGTGACTAGCTTTACCGGGATAATTTGAGTGAACTCTACACCCTCTGTTCCTTAATATAAAACGTTTTCGCGGTTCAATTTAAAGTACCCAAACGTCTAGTATTTAGAAAAACGGGTAGTAGTTTTCTTGAGCACATATCTGGGAAAGCTTGCCACACTTTATTTATGTCCATACGCTAATGCAACACCATTCGAATACTACAAATCTACACTAATCCAGTGGCTAGTGCAACAATAGAGTAGTTAGTTTATTACAGAGTACAGTACAATGGTTTTCTTGAATAGATTTCAATAAACTCTAGCTTTGGAAGGTTTCTATAAGAATTAACAATACAAAATGTAAAGGTAACAAGTTTCGGCATTGGTATACTAGATGTGCATGAGCATTAAACCAAATACAAAAGTCTGAAGGTAACTAGCATTATTAACTAATGACAGTATAAAAACATTGCAAACCATGTACCTCCAAGGTAAATATCATTTCGAACTCGGGGGGACCTTAAAAATTGCTATCCAATTCTTGATAATCGATCATTGATTAAAACTTGATCTTTCCTCTTGATAATATAGTGAACATCCGGAGGTGGAGGTGCCCACTCTTGACCTTTCCTCTTGCCTTCATAATTGTGCATGCAGTTTAACCAAAATAAAATGACATCCGGTGCCTTGGCATTTGGTGACACTGTACAAAAAATTAACTTATCTCATGAAAGTGAGGTATGTAATCTATAAGCATTAACAGTGCAAAAATCTGAAGGTAGTAACAAGTTTCATCGTTGGTATACTGGCTGTGCAACAGCATTAGAATGCCTTAGCTGAAAAATATTTAATACATCCACAATCAACAGCTAACCCTGAAATGATCCAATGACATTAAATGGCACTGCTTAAATTTATCTGTGGCCTTAGACTAAGAGCGGCATTAGTTAAATGTGGCATCACTTTAGCAGTAGCATTGCTTGACTTGATCTGGCGTTATACTAACAGCAAAAAGTGGCAATAAGAGCATGGGAAGCCCATTCGGACAAGGTGCATTCAAAGACGATGTACCTCCACGGACGCAGAGTGGTGAGGAAGGTATGGTTGCCCAGAGCAACAAATATCCAGGCATCATATGTGGATTATGTCCCTTTTTTGTTCTCTTTAGCCACCTTTTCCCTATGTGAGGACAACAAACCAATCGACCTGGTCATTCTCTATTGCGTTGTCATGCCTTTCTACCCTTCTTCAACCAATAGACACGAGACTCATTCCTTAGCTACTGATTTTCCTCTTTTCAACCTAGATGCGGGTTCGATGCCTACTCTCTTGGACAGTACAGTCTCCCTTCCTTTCCTTATTCAACCCAGACATGCATTAGTCTGCATGAAGTAGGGTTTCCTTTAATAGTGCAAATTATGGTTTTCGTCTGCGTGGCCAGCAGAGCAGAGGATAGCAAATTGGGAAGATGGTGGAGTGGAAAAAGATCCACATGCAACGACGTGCCAGAGGGGGAAATAGAACAAGTGTATGGTTCGAAAAGATGTAGCATACCTGAGGGTCGGCGGGAAGTGGCTTCGCTTGTGGTCGTCGTTCTCCGCACACACTACGGCAGCGATCCCGCGTGGGCGCTAGGTCTGAGAGGACGGCCTTGTCGTCAGTGCGTGACCTCGCTCGCCGACGACGAGTGCGTCAACGCTGCACATCCTTTTCTTCCCCGGCGGATCTGTGACCACCGGTGAGGAGGGAGAGAGGGGCCGTCTTTTTTAGATCTGGAGAGAGGGTGGTAGTGTGAGAAGCAAGTGGGCAGCCCTTGGCAAGAAAGCGCTGAAGCTCCAGCCTATATATCTTCTTTATACTACTAGTACTGGAGGTGGAGTAGTGGTAGAGTAGTTTATATTTTCTCTACGTACAGTACCAGTTAGTCGTGCTTCAAAACTAAACAGCGCACAAGGCCGATAACTAGTGCGGCACCTCGGGCCAACGCGGCCAGATCGCATTTTGCACGAGAAATTACACACCATGTCTCGTTGACATGTGGTCCAGATCCACATATCAGTGAGACGACAGCGAGTAGTAGGAGTATTTCCGAACCGACGTGTAGGCCGGGGCACCCCTTCATGAACCGTGGCAAACTGGCAACCGTCCACCGACTCTTCGCCTTTCCCTCTCGATTTGGAGCTGCTGTCGTACGCTCTTCCTCTCCCTCCTCCATTTTCCTTCAGCCCTTCACCCTTTCTTCTTCCATTGTTCGGTCGTCTTCTCCATGGAGGGAACAGGACAGAAACGACCCCGTTATTCTTGCCCCGATCTGAAAGATGACGTGGTGGAGGAACTCATTGATCGGTGCAACGTCATCACCTCGGCTAGCATGGCAGGTTCGTTCAAGCCCATTCTCGACTCAACTATTAACATCATTACAAGGAACCCAAGAGTCAAGGAGCGGTTTGATCTCCCCTATCTTCTTCGCCGTGACCACGATGATCGGCGCCGTCCTGACGGAGGCCTCGCCACTGTGCAAGTTGATGCCGCTTGATAATGATACGTATGATGTTAAGATGCCATCGCTGAGGGCAAGGCTTGGGCATGCGCAAATGGAGATTGGGTTGTTTACATTGGGTCCAACTGCGAGTGGGAACTTGTGAATGTGTACACTCGTGACTGGGTTCCACTTCCAAAAATCTCAGCAGACTGCCCAGAGGTTGAGCACACCGGTATTGTACGCACGTTCAAATACAATCATGGTGACTGTCTTCTATGGAAGATAGCAATTTCTCGAGTCCCCAATCGCTCTTGGAATTACAAGAACTATGAAGTTGTTGCTATCTTCGACAAGCTTGTTGCCGTCGTCGATTGGTTTATTTGGATGGATATTGCTCAAAAATCAGTTTACGTACACGGATGAGTCTTGTGATGCAATTCAACACGAGGGCCTTGTGTTTGCTGCCACCACTCGTGGCAATCGCTTTTTGCATGGCATCCTCGTTGTTTCGGTACGTTTGTCTTCCACCGTAATTATAATTGTTTCATCCACATGCATCCAACCTTCTTCTTGTGTTTCCAAGGTCCTGTGAACATTCCACCACCTATACTTGAAGATTTTTATAACCAAGGGGGAGATGATGATGGTGATGATCACGAGCATGAGGACGAGCAGCGCCCATATACTATTTGGTGCCTGGCAACTAATTCCGATGGATCACCTCTTCTCGTGTGTATACAGCCCACTGATGATGTTACTGCTAAGGAAGTAGGTGTAGTCTCCCATGGTCACACTCTCCGGACCTATTACAACACACGTTGCATGGTATTCTCCCTGGTACAGAATTGATAGTCTTGGAGAAAACTCGCTCTTCCTTGGACAAAACTATCCAATGATGGTGAAAGGCGATCCAACTGCTGTTGACACAACGTTACTACCATTTATGAGAAGCAACTGTGTCTATACCTCGGACATTTGGGTGGTTCCCTACACTGGCATCGATATAGTAGGCCGCTTCAGCCTGGATGATCAGTCCTGCGTTGGTCTCCGGGATCGACAATGGATGGCCCGTCCAGCAGAATCACTTGTGGTTCAAAGCAAGTGTTTCCAACGCCGAGGAATGGTTGAGTTGAAGTTCATTTCATTGCTTGTTATTTGTTGTGTGGTGAAAACTTTAGTATTTATAATGTATCATCGTTGTCGATGTGGGTTGATGACCTGTTGTATGTAATAAAATGATATGCCTGTGATAAACTTACTAAATTTGTGAATGGCTTTCGAGTTGCTTCTGTGAGTGAGTGGTGCGACGAGGCAAAAAATATTTTCCGAATACATAATTGTACGTGCATTGCAACAGGTTATCGGATGGGGCCAATCAACAATAGTAGTACACTATTTGTACTAGCTTCACATGCTTTGCGCGTTGTGCGGGTGTTTTTACTGTAGCCATACTATACTACTTAACCAGCACCTCGAATCCTTGATACTACTAGTAGTACTATATAGTAGTACTAACTAGTAGGAGTAGTAGGGTGGCATGGGCCAGAACAAGCATTCACGTCCAGGACTACGGCACACGCCACCAGCACGACTTCCATCTGACATCATATTTCTTGGAGTCCGTGCTAGAGCAATCTCTTCAACCTCATCGTTTCTCTAACTCAGCCATCGGGCGAAGCGGGCGAGGTGGGGTTTGCCGATAGTCGGTTTCCTTAATCGCGGTCCCACTTGTAAGGCCAATCGCAACGCACGACCCCAAATGTAATTCCTCCGCTTTTGCTTTAACTCCAACGATAATTTTGACTAGAAAAGCAAGACCAAAGAAAACAAGAACCACAAGAATACATTTTACTACTCCCGTAAGTTGGATTAGTGCCTTCTCGATGCATTCATTGTTGATCTGCGGAGGCTCGATCTTGCGTGCTTCTTTCTTCTTCGAGTGTAAAGAAGTAGACGTTGCTTCCTCGCATCTAGTCTCATGTCTAGCCTCTATTCTAGTACTCCCTCCGTCCGCTTTTTCTCTCAAGGCCTAAGCAGCAACACGCATACCAAGTAGGAGTATCAACAAGTGAACTAATCTCATCTATAGGCTCTGTGCTAGCTAAAAGTGATAGAACATCTACTAAATTGCGCTCTATCAATATATGGATGTACTCTTATTCCCAATACAAAAACTTGCACTCCCTCCGTTGCACAATACATGCCTTCTATTTTTCAAAATATATATGTATCTAGACATGTTTTAGTATATAGGCACATCCATTTTTGGACAAATGGAAGTCAATTATTTTGGAACGGAGGGAGTACACAATAAATGTTTTTAAGTTAGCACAACTAGTCTAATCCGAGAGCACAACCGAAGATTTGATCGGGTTCTTCCTCCTTTGCCGACACGTGGGACATCCAAAGATCCGTGTCGTGGTCATGAAAGAAAATAGAGTGGTAGGAGAAGTTGATAAGTTGAAGCCACGAGATGTGCATCTTGGGTTAAATCAGAATAGAATCTTACTACTCTTGAGTAACTCCAAAAGCGGCCACCAAGATCTTTTCTTGGATTTGTTTTTCATCACCAAAGACGCCGAGGTGAAAGATGTGCAGGTTCAAGGTCCGCTTATGCTTTTCACTGACATGTGGGACCGCATGTGAGCAAACAGACGATGGGCTCCGTGCGTCCGCTGGCTGGCTGAGAAGAGAGATAGAGGAGTGCTGAGCACGGACTGTAGGAAATTTGTTCTACGTACTGTACCTCGATATGGGCTTGATATAGTGGGGTGGCATGGGCCATAACTAGCATTCACGTCTAGCACTACGGCACATGCCACCCACACGAGTCCCATCCGACACCAATTTTCTTGGAGTCCGTGCTACAGCCATCTCATCTCCCTCCTATTTTCTCAGCCATCGCACGGTGGGAGGGGTGGGGGTTTGCCGATAGTCGGTTTGCTCAACTACGGTCCCACTTGTAAGTGAAAATGCAACACCGCACGCATTCCCACTTGAGTGGCGTGCCGGACCAACCGTGTGGGGGTGCGACGCGAACACGGCAGGCTTTTTCTTTTGAACTCGTAACTTGTAAAATTTGGTTCTGCTCCATGGCGCGATCGATAGATAGAAAATAACGATTTTTCCTAGAGTAATGAGAAGTTTGGTTTTGGCGCCGTTCATGCATGGAGTACGCATTTAAAAATTATGAAGTTGATGCGAAAGGTAAGATAATTACTGTAGTATCATATACTACTACATGGATTTGACGGAAAGATAAAAATACATACGGATCCATCAACGACATCCTCACGCCCTAGTGCGCCGGGTCACCAACCGACGTGTGAGGAGCAGTGGCGTTGGCGGCGAGCTCAACGTGCTTCTGAACAGTGCGTCCAAGGTTGCCCAACGGTCCAAGAAGGCCAGCGTCCTATCGTCCTCCTCTTGCATGCGCGTAGACGTTCCTATCGTCCATGGTGTCTTGCTGCGCCAGGCGCTGTGCGGCGAGCGCGACCTCAACGGCGGGCAGTCGCAGGGCCACCAGTGCGTCGAAGAGGTTGTCACCATAGTGGCCGTTGTGGGTGGCGGGCATCGCAGAGCCTGGGCGTGTCGGCTGAAGGCTTACGTCAAAGTCATCCGCGAGCTTCTTGACGACGGTGAACTTGTCGAGGAAACCGACAAGGACCTCGTCGAACAGGGAGACAAGCTGTCGTCCAAGCGGCCCCTCGCCCTGCCGGCCTCAAGCAATACTACCTGGAGACGTTCCTCGTTGTCGGGCCGCAGGACGGCGTCGTGGACCATCTGGCACATGGGTCTAGCTTAGCTTCTACTAGTCAACTGATCTTGCGATTCGAGTGATCACTCTTGCCCTTGGTTAGCGTGGCGAGGTGCGAGGGATTTCGCATTACTCCTTGGTTTTCATCGCACCTGCCTTTGGTTGTATGATAGGTGGGCCAGCCACCCCCTGGGCCCATGTGTCATTCACCCAAAGGCAGTTGCCGTAAGTCAATGAAGCTGCGCCCCCCTCCATGCCGGTGTAGTATAGTCATCTCACCGGACCTCTAGTTGGGGCCAAACGAGAGAAGTTTGATGTTTACTGGTTTATTGGTCCCCTTTTCATTTTGAGCCAAGTTTTGACCTTTGATTTAACTAATAAAATGTTAATGCATGTAAACAAAAATGTTGTGTAAGTCACATTACGAAAACCAAATAATCCCAAAACACTTAGGCACGGTGCATTAACTCCCTCCTTGTTTCTTATTTCGTGACATATCAACCAATGAGAGATGTGGGCCGTGCATGCTTTCAAAGACTTGAGACTACCAAACATGACATGCAGCGTTTAGTTCATTGCATGTAATCCTATTAAGACTCTAGTTAGCAAGAAAACATTAATTTCTCTCGCCGATAGGAATAAAACACCATGTATTTATTTACAGAGGGAGTAGTACATTTTTTGTGACATGCATTACTAGATATTGCTAGTCAAATACTAAAATCCAGATGGATGTGGTAGTACACCTAAATCCAGTGGTGCTACTAGTACTAGTAGTAGTACTACCAATGTAGTACTCCTAGGAGTACTAGCACTGTACTACCCATTGGTCAAATTATTACGTGTTGCTCCTCACAGTGAAGTGACAAGACCCTGCGCCGGAGATGACACCTGAGTATAGGCGCCTTGTTTGGCATACCATAGTCAGCCTCACCGTCTGCAGTCACTATCATCATGGCTGTAGAGCTAGCCTGCTTACAACTAGCCCTGTTTGACATAATTTCCCGTGCGTAGATGCCCGTGCATTGCACGGAACACCAAGATTGGGGGTGGACTGCTCCGGCAGCGGCCATCGCGCCAGATTTTTCCGCGGCCTTCTAGATGTGGTGGGGAGGATATAAGGCTGATTGTGAGAGACAAGGAGTTGTTTGTAAATAGGGAACAAGTGCGGGCATATTTTTGCAAAAATGGAGAAGCTTGAGTTCAGAGCAAGGCGTCAGATCTAGATCCGACGGCTACTGGTGAAAGATGGGAGGCACAACATCATCACCAACTCAGGACCTGTTTGATTTGCAGGATTTTGAAAACGCAGGAATAGGACACGGCAATATTACAAGTTTCAAACTGATATTACAAATGTTAGGAGTAATGCTGCACCTAGGAAGAGGGAATTACTAGGAAGTTCACGTAAGAACTTTCGTTACTTTTAGGTGGATGCAGCGTTATCGCACAAACTAAAATCCACCGCCTCGACAAGTCACTAATGGGCAAATAAGTTTTCGAGTCTCTGGCCACTTGATGTTTCAAAAACAAATTCAGCTTCTGTAGAGACTTTGTCATTTAGGCTTAGACGCTTGCGGTGATCAGCACGCCATTCATTGTTGCGCCAGACAACGCCAAAACTCATTACCTTGAGCACACTTGCCTCCGGAACAAAGAAACTGGCCAATTTAATCTCAGATGTGTTGCCTCAGTAGTCGATCAAATCAATTTCTGTAAGATGGAGATCAAGGCATTCGATGAGATTGTTATAGTGCAGCACATTTTTCACTTTCGGGTCTTTTTTTATCTGCAAAAGAAGAGAACATATTAGAGCAGCTGGCTGCATGAGATTGCCGTGTCATCAAGAGGTACCAATGTCATTCGCTCATACGATAGGATTGGCTGGCTAGTGATATTTTTTCACTCTCTCTCTCTCTCTCTCCCTCTCTCTCTCTGTGTGTTTCTGTTTCCTCTCATTTAACTAGGAGCACGTGAAGAGCTTGGGCATTTGTTGCCTTCCACTATGTGTCCGATGCCATATTTCGCAAAAGTATGCCACATAATACGCATCGATGTCAAATCAAAATATTTTGGCACCGCTCTCGCAATGTGAGAGGGTTGGCACCGCTGTGCACACAGACCCACATGTATAAACAAATCAATCAAACCAACTACACCAGCCTCTCACTCTCCCAAACAAGTGTTTTTTTATTGCCTCAGTCCTCTCTCTCTCTCCCACGCAAAGGTTTTTTCATTGCGTGAGTTAATTTGGCACCGAGCAAAGTAGGTGCTCCAGATTGGGGCACCAGTGAGCAATGGAGGGGCATCGATGCCAAATGGATCACAAGTGAATTTGGCACATGTTTTGGTCTACATAGCCCACTTTTAGATTCTCCGTCCCAAAATTCTTGTCTTAAATTTGTCTAAATACGGATGTATCTAGTTACATTTTAGTGTTAGATACATCTGTATCTAAAAAATGCAAGACAAGAATTTTGGGACGGAGGGAATACTACCTCGTATTTAGTATAAAACTTTGACCATAGATTTACCTAAGAAAATGCCAATGCATGTCACTAAAAATTACACCATTTGAAATTATGTTCAAATACGAATCCAACGATATAGTTCTTAGTGACATGCATTAACATTTCGTCGGTTAAATCTATGGTCAAATTTTGATACTACAAAATTGGAAGAGTAAACCAGGACGGAGGTAGTACTTGCCCTTAGGGTAACCATAGAGTTACTGGAGTAGTCTAAGTTACTTTCCACTATGACTAGCCTAGGCTACTATAGTAGTACAACATAAAAATGATGTAGGTGATCACGCGAGAAAAAATACTAAAAACATTTCTTTTCGGTGCAAATGCGTAGATGTAGTTTTGAACACTACACTTGTCATCGTAATTTGGGAAAATTACGAAAAAATTGAGCTACGTTGTGATTACCGCTTACTAATAGGAAATAAGTTTCACCTCGATGAGTAGCTTCTCCAGTGCATGGAAAGCATGTAAGGAATCCAACAACTTGATCCAGATTAAATGATAGACTTAAGTGCTAAGATATTCACTGTGCGCATGGACTGGGTCAAGCTTGTGGGAATCATTTTCTGGAAGACGGTCATAAATACATCAAGAAGAAATTTAAAAATGTGAATTTCAAGAAGACGGAGAAGAAGATGAGTGTTGTAGCTGAACGATTACGGATCCAATAAAGAGTTCGAAGAATTTGGCAGACGAGTAGACCAACGCTGTCAATTTCGGCGCGTCAATGACCCTGATTTTTGTTGGACCTTCTAGATCCGATACAAGCAATCTCTCAAGGAAAGGCGCATTCTCAATGACCATAACATGGAACAGCCGGAGTGATCTCTTCCCAATTGATGTCTTGTTGCGGGCCAAGAAGACACATAAATCCAGCGGAGATTCGCCGAGGCGATGTGGAGGCTAATGAACCCGTGGATCTGCTCAAGACGAAGGTACTCGAAAGATACAGTGCGGAGCAGGTGCTCCATAGCCTTCTTCGAGATGACAACGTCAAGAGGTCGAGCTGCTTGAGTTGAGGGAGAAGAAGGGCGGTGCGGTATTAACTGGGGAAGATAGCAGGAGCTAAAGTCGGCGCGGGCGCAGCGTTGGCGTGAGGCGGAGCGCGACGGCGGCGTAAAGCTTACATCGCCCAGCTTCAAAGCTGAGCTCCTCGAGCTGATCTAGGGCGGGGATAAGAACCACTCATTGAACTTGGGTTGGACCTTGTAGTTGGTACTTAACATGCGGATGTCAAGGCTGCAGCTAGCCTGTGGTGCGATGAAAGGATCTTGGAGATCGCGGCCATGCGTTTAGTAATCCACGCCGCAGAGGTAGCCGCCGACGGTGAGGTTGAGGGGGACGAAGGCCAGAGGGGCGCCACCGCCGGAGAGAAGGGCGGTCCGCACGGCAGATTTGGTGGGAGGAGGCCGATGATGACGAGCAGCATGTCGTCGGGAGGTCATTGATGAAGTCCGTGCTCACGGATGCGGTTTTGGCTCGAGCGGCCTCCGCTTGTTGGCTGCCTCGCCGTCCATCTCAACCGGCGGCGACGCCAGTGTACACGTGTGCTAGTGTGTGTTGTGTGCTGGGTGTGCGCGAGTGCGTCCTTCTGTGCATGCCGCTGCGCAGTGGTGAATTGGGCGCGAAAAGGCCCTTCGCTGCGCAAGAATTTTGTCCTCACGCGCCTCAATTTATTAGCGCAAGGGGTGCTACCGAGTGGTTTCAACTTTGTTTCCTTCACCGCGTGTCAGATGGGCCTCTAGTTTACTTATTTTCACCCACTGCCACATGGGCCAGCACACCAAGGTACAGAACACGAGCTGACAACGCAGCATGTGGATTGGTTGACCGGTCAACTAAACAATATACAGAGCTATACGCTGACACAGTGAGCATATAATCCGTCGGTATAGAGAGTTCGAGTGAGAGGGGAGGCCCGTGAGAGATAGCAGAGAGAGAGAGAAAGAGCTACTCCCTCCGTTTGATAATGTAGTTACAACATTTTTTAAAGTCAAACTTTTGAAACTTTGACCAAGTTTATAAAGGAATTACTTATATCGGCAATACCAAAGATAAATGATAGTATGAAGTAAGTACATGTTGTGATGAATCTAATGATTGTTCCAGATGTAAATGTTTTTCTCCACATATACCTAGTCAAACTTTTCTGAGGTTTGACTATTCAAAACATCCATATGCTTATGGACGTGATAGAGTCCCTGACGAGGGGGAGAGAGAGAGAGAGAGAGAGAGTGAAAAAAGTGTGTGTGCGTGTGTGAAAGAGACATGGACAACACACGATAAAAGTGGAGAAAAAGCGTGTTTGTCTTATGCAAACATATCACACATGCATCTTCGACAATGGAGGCAAGGTGAGGAGATAGTGTGTGGTTGTTTGGAACCGAGAGAGGAAGACCCCTAGCACATGGCCAAGAGGGGTCTGACAAACAAGGGAGAGAGGTCAAGAGAGACGTACGGAGAAAATGCAGACATGGGGAGGAGAGAGTGTATGTTTGTCATAGAGAGATCCCCTGGAGATCGTGATGGGACTACATGGGTGGGAGATCGAGTAACAAGGTGTCTGCCATGACAGAAGATGCCCCGAGAGATATCGAGATAGACGTATGGATGGAAGGAGACAATACGTGTGTTCCTCGATGGCTAGTAAGAGATAATCATACTTAGAAGGGGGAGTGCTTGCGCCTATGGTCTGTTTGGATACTCTAACTCAGTTAGAGGTTAGAGTTAGATTCTAACCCTGAACTAACTCTAAGTAAAGAGGTGTTTGGATGGCAGGGTTAGATGGAGCGCGGATACAGCGAGGCACCTTCACGGGCGGTGCGAGAGGGAGGGAGGGAGAGGACGAGAAGCTTTAGGAAGTGGGGAGGGATCTGCTGTGGGGAGAGCGAGAGAAAATAGTGTTTATTAGTGGTCCCAAGAAGAACTAACCCAAATAAGCACCTCTTGGATGGGTTAGTTTTTTTGGATGGGTTAGATGCATCTAACCTAAACTAATCCTCCTGTTTGGATCTTTTTGGGTTAGTTGACTCCAAACTAACCCATGGATCCAAACAGATCCTATGATGGAGTGAGAGATTATGGTACTTAGGGGGGTGCGTGTCACATGGAGAGAGAACAAGGGCGGAGAGTGGTGGATGGGTCTATATGTATAGCGCAAGCGAGACATGTGTATGTGTGAACCAGGGAGATATAAGGCTCGTTTGGCTTGCGTCGTGAGCATCTTTTGCGTGGCCTGGGGTTGTGGCTGGATTTCATGCACGCTTGTTTGGTTGCTACTCTGTGAAAAAGAAAGCCCGCCTGGGTTGGGTTCCCTTGCACTTTAATTAGCCTGGCTAAACTCCAGACACTGCAAGTAGCCTGGCCCAAGCGACCGATTTCAAACGCTCGGTCGTGCTCGGTCGTGGTGGGCCACGAGGCTAACAGCAACATGGATGGATATTAGCATTAAATAATTGATGCATGGATTGATTGATGGACGTTGATGCTTTGCCTGGCCTGCATGAACCAAATGCTTCAAAGACCACACAAGCCCTCGCCAGCAGAAATATTTTACATCTCACATCCACACCAGCAAAAGTACCGACCATCAAGGCATGATGGTCGTGTCACGAACCAAACCGACCAATAAAGTTTGAGAGAGATTGAGGAGCCCCGATAAGGCTAAGTGGTGCGTCGGATAGCTGAGAGGGGAAAGAGATATTCCATCCGGCCGATAATGTAGTGCATGTAAATTTTTAGAAGTCAAACTTTGGAAACTTTGATCAGGTTTACGCAAATGTTATTTATATCTACAATACCAAAGATACATCATACAAAAACTACATCTCATGGTGAATCTAATGGTATATGTTTGTCGTGACTAGATGTAATTCTTTTCTCCACGCACATGGTCAAACTTTGTGATGTTTGACTTTTCAATAAATCTATGTGCTATGGACGGAGGTGAGTGCCTCAGTCGAGACAGATCAAGTGCGTGTGAAGGAGAATGAGTAAGTGTGCAAAAAGAGTATGTGTGTGAAAGAGAAAGTGACAACAAACGATAAATTAGAGAGAGTGTGTGTGTTTTTTCGTTTCTTATGCGAACATATCACGCATGCATCTCCGAGATGGAAAAGCGAGGCGAGGAGGTACACGAAGATAGCTAGTGTGTGATTGTTTGCAACGGAGAGAGACACCCCTGTAGCACATGTCCAATAGAGGTCTGGCCAACAAGGAAAAAAGATCGAGAGGGACACATGGATGGCATGGATGCATGGGGTGGGAGAGAGGGTGTGTTTGTGATAGAGAGATCCCCTCGAGATTGTGAGGGGACTATATGGGTGGGAGATCGAGGTAGTGCGTGCGCGATAGAAAGATGCCCCGAGAGAAATCAAGATAGACCATGCACATGTTTGTGATGGAGACTAAGATTAGCTAGTCATATACATATAAGGGGGACTGCATGTGCCTACAATTGTGTGAGAGACCATCATACTTGGCTAGTTGGGCATGAGATTGTGTGTGTGTGTGTGCGTGTGAGATGGAGAGAGAAGGATGGAGAGAGATAGAGTTTTAGATGGGCCTATCGAAAAGCGAGTGAGATATGCATGTGTATGTGTGACCTGTGTGGATGGACAGTTTGAGATAGGGGGGAAGAGCTCCGAGACGACATAGTGGTGCGTGAGAGAGTTACGGGCAAAGAGCCAAGGAATTTGTGTGCATACGATGAGTGCACCCAAGATATCTAGCTTGGACTAGCTAGAGTATGATACATAGTGTAGAGAGAGACCTATAGATGGTGTATATACGAATGCGTACTATACAGACCCCCCCCCCACACACATACACAAAGAGAGAGAGAGAGAGAAAGGGAGAGGGACCAACAAGGTTTTTGTGTCGGATGTGTGTGACAGAATTGAAGATTGTCGGCGAGAGAGTGAGAGAGAGAGAGAGAACAGGAGTCCGGGAGAGGGGGAGGTCGCGTTTTATGCATCAAAGACTGATATAAACTTGCATTCAAATATTTAAATTGGAGACCATGTTGTGTGCAATCCACACATGAACGGATATATACTTATATCAAACAAGTTCATTAATTTGACTTTCAACATGTTCATGGAGTACTATAATACTATACAACATGCTACTCGATTGAGGTGTTCAATTTTGGATTTAGTTCACTATTTTGACATACTGAACGAGCTAGTTCATTGAATCGAGATATTTCATTTTGGGTTTGATTCGCATTTTTGAGTGGGTCAATTATTTGTCATATAGTAAATCGCTAGCAACGAGCATGTAAAAACACATTACTCCCGAGCATCATCTCTCCATCTAAAAAAGAAGTAGCAAGCTAATATTTTAAAATTTGATTCGAATCGACTTGGTAAGGTAGACGTGGATGCTCGTTCTCCCAAAATTTGAATGAACCGTTAAACATCCTCTCTCGCCGTGGAATTCGGCCGAGCAAATAAATGGGAGACGCGAAATTACCGTCCTATATGGGACACGCATCAATTGGACCATTGTACATCGAGGGTAGGTTCAGTAACTTCATCCAAGCGCCGCCTTCTCCTCGGCCGAAATGACATGTGCCGAATAATTCATAAACCATGGTCGGCAAAACACGCTCTCCTCGCTCAAATAGCTCGCGCCACTATTTCAAAACATGCTCTCCTCGCCTCAATTCGCCGCACCCACTATAGTTCAAAACACGCCCTCGCCTCAAATCGCCTCCCGCCCCACTATTTGGGGAGAAGCAAAGTTACTCTACTATCCCCGACCCTCAAGACACAGACCCAAGCCGAGAAGCCTATAGGCAAGGGTAGAACTGTAACTCCCCTCACATTTCGCATAAATGCGTCCGTGAAGACATGGTTCCACTCCTCCCAATCCCGCCCGCCCCCATTCATACCTCGTGGGCGCCAAATCACCTTCTTCCCACGGTTGCCTTCTCCCGAGCCACAAACCTCAGCCCCACCTCCATGGCGCCCCCACCGCACCAATTTCACAGCCGCCCTCCTCCCTAATGCCGGAGACGCTGTCCAATTGCCGTCGTCCACTGGGTCGTGTGCCTCTTACTCCGTGCTGCTGGTGCTGCCTCGACGACGGCCGCGTGAACCGTACCAGAGCCGATTCACCCCCGCCGTTGTTCACGGCGCCGGAGCGGCTCCAACTTCGGATCCGTCCAGAGTCCTGGCGCTGCTTCCGCCAGAGTGGCCGACCGTCGCGACATCGCTTTTTCCTCGCCGCCGTCACCACCGCAACCGCGCCGGGCCTCACCGACTCGACAGCTGGACCTGCCTACTTCACCATGCCGCCAGATAGGTCGCACCCTCATCCGAAATCACTTTATTTAGGCGCCGCTTGTCTGAATTTTTATTCGGGGCCAATCGATTCCCAATGGGAAGCAGCACCTCGAGGCGGCGGAGCTCCTAGGCTGCCGGTTGGCTGGTGTCTAACGTAAGGGTGCGGGGCCGCAAGTTCGCCGCGGAAGCAGCGCTTAGATGGCTATCTTTTAGAGTTGCGTGGGTTGAAGGTACTGCTGCCGCCGGATCTGGATGACGGGGAGTCTTTGTGGATTGTCCCGGGGGCCGCGCAACCACGGCAGTGCGGTGGGGCGGGGAGCAGGGTTTTGGACGGGGCCACGAACGGTGGAGACAGGCTGCTCTGCCGTTGGTCGCTGGCTCTTCGGGGAAGATTCCGAACAGTGTCAGCCGGGAGAAACAAGACGGCCATCAAGCCATCCGGCGTAGATCAGACTGTCAGGACCCCGATCCTAAGTCACACCGATCTAGCATGTAACACATCATATCACTTTGCGGCCTCACGCACGGTATTCCCACGGGTGTCGCCTTACCAAGGCCCGGACCGTTTACGCCTTTTGGCTCACGTATATGATAGTGTCGCTAGCATCCATATGACAGAGAACCCGGGCCGACATGACTAGTCGTGGAACCCAAAGTGGCACTAACCTATGGGGACAGGCATACATGAATCACATCGAGCATGTCGGTCATCAACGTATGAATTCGGGCTGTAGCACTGGGCTAACAGGACTCCGGTATCCCGGGCTGTAGCAGGCTAGGCACGACTCCGAATATCACCGCATGACATTTCCCCGAATGGACAGGCATAGGAACGAAGTGAAACACATGCCGCCACCAAGCGCCCAAGCAGTAGTGATGGGCTAGCAGGACTCGGTGAACCGGGTCAGAAGCGGACTACTATCGCCTCAAGCACGAGACTACATTTCCCCATAAGAGAGGCTACCAAGGATAAACAACTAGGTTGTCGGATCCCACACATAGCAATACAAGTTACACGTACGCATAACATGCAAGTATGTGTTGTACAACATGGCATCACAACATAACGCAAACTCATATAGATAAAGGCTCAGAAGAGCCACATAGCAATAAATACAAACAGGGGTCACATGACCCATCATTTAGAGCATACAAGCAACAAGCGGAAGCATTACATGTCTGAGTACAGACTACTACAAAAGAAAAAGGCTGAGAAGCCTGACTATCTACAAAACCCTCCCAAGGGTACAAGATCGTAGCTGAGGTAACAAGCTACTCGTCGAAGTCCAAGCGGAACTACTAGTAAGACCGAAGTCTCCGCTGCAAAACATAAATAAAGCAACGTGAGTACAAAGGTACTCAAAGAAGACTTACATCAGATCCTATTATACATGCATTAGTATCAAGAAGGTAATGTGGAGTTTAGTTGCAGCAAGCCAGCTTTGACTCGTGGCTATCCTGTTCTATGACTACCGTAACTTCTTTGAGGTGATATGGCGACACGCAGTCCACTAGTCACCACACAATACACTACTATGGATTCATTCCGTCTCCATACGAGAAGGCCATCCATAGCACTCACACTTGTCTTGAGCATTTTAGAGTATCCACTTCAAGTTGTCTATGTACCACGTAAGCATCCAAGAAGTCCATAACCGCGGACCCGGCTATTCAATAGATCATGTTAACCTGCAGGGTGTACTTCTTCACACACGCTCTCACCACTTATCACCATGTAATATCGCCATGTACCTCGGCAACCTTCAAGTGGAAGTTGGCGAGGATGTCGGCCACGACCGACTAACCACACAAGACTCTAATCCAGGTTTATCGCCTATTCGGGTTCCATCCGCAAGGAGATCCGCCGGGGTGTCGCCACGGCCCCAAATGATGTGTGCAGGGTTCCCAAGCCCACCTCACGGATGGATCTACGCTTGGTACACCGTGCCACTTGTGCCTAGTCCGTCCCAAGCCCACCGGCCGGGTGCCACTTGGTAGACTACTAACACTACCTACAAACACCAGAAACTAGTTGCGACTCCTGGACAGAGGTCAAGTTGGTAATAAGTCGAGAGGGGCACTTAAGCATTCCAATGTGTGGTAGTAGCTAGTCATTGGACCACATACATAGAACTCAGTGCTTAAGGATGGTTCCGGTGAGACAACCCACCATGTACTCCTACATGGCCTCTCACCGCTGCCTTTACCAAATCGTGTTCACATATTTCACTCTCAAAGATCGTAACATAGAATCGTACTCCAATTCATTCCCAATGAATCAGACCGACACAACTCTAAGCAATAGCAGGCATAGCATGGTAGGAACACAACATGGCTCAATCAACTCCTACACATGCTAGTGGGTTTCAACTATTTATCGTGGCAATGACAGGTCATGCAGAGGAATGGGTTCAACTACCGCAAAGACAAAGTAGCGTATGAATCGTTGTTGTCCTAATGCAATAACCGAGAGCAGGAGCGAGAGAGTAGGATTGTATCGGAATGAACAAGGGGTTTGCTTGCCCGGTAAATCAACAAGGAGGCAATCGCTTCACAGACAGTACTGAACGGTCTCCTGAAAGGTGAGCAGGACCTATTGAGAAGGAACGGTGCCGGCAATCAATACACAATCATATGCAACAATATGATGCATGAACATGGCATGTAGATGTGATGCTGTTGAGCTAATGCAGCTAGAGTTCATTTGGTTGAAGTCCATTTGAACCAAGAATTCAAATGCAACTCCAAATTAAGCTCTTTATAAATGCCATTTTAGTGTTTCACTTATACAGCAGGTATAAGTTGATTTGTCATGCATGAAACTGGTACAGATGGTTAGATTGCATTTTTCTGATAATTTTTCATATATAAATTATTTCAACTGAAGTTACGGTTGAATTTATATGAATTTTTGAAGTTTTGCTAATTTCCTGGAATTTCCTGAATTAAAATAATTCCAGAAAATAAATAATTACGTCAGCACTGCGTCATGCCTGCGTCAGCAAGTCAACGGTGTTGACCAGGTCAAACCTGACGTGTGGGGTCCACACGCCGATGTGGGGTTAGCGAGGGTTAGTTTAATCCTAATTAAAAGATTAGTGGCGCTGGGGCCCACCGCCGATGTCGTGGAGTTAGATTAGGTGGTGATTAGCTTAAGCTAATCACCGACGAGCCGGACCCACCGACAGGCCGGCCTTGATCAAGCGGTCAACCCCATCGGCGTTAAGCCGCCGGCGAGGCCGAACGCGGCGGAGGGGCTCGGGACCGCGTCTCCGGCGACCAAAAGGGCCAAGGAGACCATCTCCGAGGAGCGGGTGCTCACGCGCATCCAGTGGGACACGCGGGAGACCGTGGGGGTGCCGGAGCTCGCCGGAGCGGAGCTCGGGCTCCGAGCGGGAGCGGGCTGTGGGGCACGGGGAGGCCACTCGAGGGGCTCTGCGGCACCCTCGTGGCACCAGGAGCATGGTGACGAGCTTGGTTGCGGGTTGCGGTGGCCAGGGCGACGGCGGCGACATGAACGGCGGCGGGAGGCTTCGGCCATGGTGGGGTAAAGGGGCTACGGCATGCGGGCGGCTAAACGGAGAGAGGGGAGCGGGGCAGAAGCTCACTGCGGTTCCGGTGGCGCCTTCAGCGGGCTCGGGGGAGGCCAGACGGCGGCGTGGCGGCGAGGACAATCTCCGGCGACCGGAGACGAAGACGGCGACGGAGACGGCTCCACAGGGCGTCCGGCGTCTTGTGGCTTGACGGAGAGGACGAGGGAGTCGTGGCGGAGCTCGTGGACTCCACGGAGGGGCGAGGTGTCACAGCCCCAGATCAGCCCTTGTTTGTTTTTGCTTTAGCATCCATGCATCATGTTTAAATTTTAAGAAATTTGAAATGGGGATTGCCTAAACCCTAGCATTAAAGGAATTCAAATAGGCTCAACCAAAAAATATTTTTCAGTGAACCCAAATGGCCTTCAAAAATGTTCACCATTTTTGGAAAAATGCTGGAAACAGTAACCAGAGATGTTGCACATTTTTCCATGACATTTGGATCTTTGAATTAAATCATAAGTATTTGAATTTGGACATTTAAATTCTATAAAATATTTTAAATGTCCAAATATTCCTAAACTGAAATGTTCCATGTTGGATATATTCTATACAAAGTGGACATGTGCAGTTTAGTGAATTTTGAAAGGGTCTAGGTATTTTTAGAAAAGCCCTAAAGATTACAGAAAAATAGAAAAAGTGAAACAAATAAAACAGAGAGAGAGAATGACTACCTGGCCACCTACCTGTAGCCGGCCCAGCTGGCCAGCCCAGCCCATCTGGGCCCCCTCCTCTGTCGCCTTCCTCCCCGACAGAGGAGGGCAGGCTGCGTGCCCGCACTGCCGTCGCCCGCGCCACCTCCTCCCTCCACACTGCGTGTCCTCCCTCGTCGGCTGGATGACCCGAGGCGTCGCCACGCCGCCCGACCGCTCTCCTCTCTCCGTGCCTCTCCTCCTCCCCCCTCGCTCCCTCTCTACATGGCCGAATCGCCGTCGCCGCCGTCCACAGCCACCGTGGCCTCGGCCACTGCCACACCTCCCTGACACCTCCCAGCTCCGCCGCGACCCCCTCTACCTCCTCGTCGAGCCACGCACCCCCCGGACGGCCTCCATCGTTGCCACCATCGTCTCTTCACCGCCGGCCGCCGTGGATCCCCATCGCCGCCCCGTCAACCACAGGCCTCGAAGCTCGCGCCGACGCCATCGAGTCCGCCGTGAGCCGCTGCATCCATTCCCCTTCTCCGCCTGCCTCGCTGGCTCAGTAGCCACGCCTGGCCGAGCCCGATCTCCGGCCGGCCACAGCTCCGCCTCCATGAGCCCCGGCCCCAGCCTCCTACCTGCCCCATCAGATGAGCGAGAGCTCGGCTACGCCCGGTGCTCTCAAACGCCGCCCGTGGCTCGTGGGCGCGGACTCCGCCAAGGCGTCAGGTCGCCGCGATGAGCCCCATCGCTCGAGCCCTGCCACGTGGGCCGGCCGTCAGTGATTAGCTTAGTGCTAATCACCGCCTTTTAACCCCCCTGACACTGGCAGTGGGCCCCCAGCGCCACTAATCTAATTAGATTAGAAATAAACCCCCTGTTAACTAACTGAGACACTGACGTGTGGCCCCCACACGTCAGGTTTGACTGGTCAACCACGGTTGACTCGCTGACGTCATGCCTCTGTAATGCTGACGCAACTATTTAATTTTCTGGATTTAATTTAATTCAGGAAATTTCAGAAAATACCCCAAACTTCAAATATTCATAACTTTTAATCAGAACTCCAAATTAAATAATTTATATATGAAAAATGATCAGAAAAATATGAAGAATCTGTTTATGCCATGATCATGCATGTTTGAACAAGTTAACCTCACTGAATAGGATGAATCATGATTAGGGTAAATTATGAACTAGCATTTGGAGTTGGAGTTTAACCTTGTTTGAATTCCACTTCAATTAACTCCGGCTAGACATTGCATTAGGTGAATTCAGTACCTTAAACATGGCATGTCATTCATGTGAATGTGCATTGCATTGATTGTGTTCTCTCTTGTTTGCCGGTAATTGTCCCTCTCAAGAGACGCATTTAAGACGATGAATTCGATGACACCGATGAAGAACTATATTATCTTCAAGTGCTGTGCAAGCAAAACCCCTTGTTCATTCCGATATAATCCCACTCTCTCGCCTCCTGCTCTATTTTACTGCATTAGGACAACAACGACTCATGTGTTACTTGCTGTGGTAGCTGAACCCCTTTATCCTCTCGTGCATGACCTGTCATTCCACAAGAATTAGATGAAACCCACTAGCATGAGTAGGAGTTGTTTGAGCCATGTTGTGCCTACTCATTCATGCTTGTTGTCATGCCTGCCATCGCTTAGAGTTGAGTCAGGTCTGATTCATCGGGAATGGATTGGAATAGTTGTGTGAACATGTCCCATCGTGTGTGTGAGCTAAGTGTGTGAACACGATTTGGTAAAGGTAGCGGTGAGAGGCCATGTAGGAGTACATGGTGGGTTGTCTCATTGCAGCCGCCCTCGTGAACCGAAGTTACGTGTTTGTGATCCATGAAAGCAGTTACTACCACGCATTGGGATCCTTAATTGACCCTCTCGGCTTCTTAACCACCCTTGTTCCCAGTCCGGGAGTTGCAAGTAGTTTCTGGTGTTTGTAGTATGCTGGGGGCCGCACGCAAGGCTGACCATAGGGGTGGGTTGTGTTGCGATAGGCACTGCGTGGTCTGTACCGATTCACCCGTTTGGTGTCTCGGGAACCCTGTACACATCGCTCGGGGCTGTATGGGAAACCTCGCCGGACTCCTCATGGATGGAACCCGAATAGGCGATAAACCTGGACTTGGGACTTGTGTGTTTAGGTAGGCTGTGGCCGACACCCACGTTGGGCTTCCGCTTGAAGGTTGCCGAGTACATGTCGTGTAAATGGCGGTAAGTGGTGAGCGTGTGTGAAGAAGTACACCCCTCGCAGGTTAACATGATCTATTCGAATAGCCGTGTCCACGGAGAAGGACTTCGGTTGCCTATATCAGTTCATAGACAAGTGAAAGTGGATACTCTAAAATGCTAAGATAAGCGTGAGTGCTATGGATGGCGTTCTCGTAGGGAGACGGAGCGGGTCCATAGTAGTGTATTGATATGGTGAATATGTGGACTCGTGTGCGCCACCTCAAAATAGTTACTTGCAAATGTAGTTCAGGATAGCCACCGAAGTCAAAGCTGGCTTGCTGCGGTCAAACTCCACCACCCCTTTTGATAATGATGCATATGTAGCTAGTTCGATGTAAGTCTTGCTGAGTAATGCGTTTGTACTCACGCTTGCTTATTTTATGTTTTGCGAGAGACTTCGTTCTCGCTAGTAGTTCCGCTTGGACTTGACGCTTAGCTTGTTACCTCAGCTACGATCTTGTGCCCTCGACGAGGATCTGGTAGATAGTCGAGCTTCTCAGCCTTTTTCATTTATAGTTATGCGTACTCGGACATGTTTAGCTTCCGCTTGTGTTTTGACTTGTATGTTTCGAGTGTTGGGTCATGAGACCCATGTTTGTAATATCTCGCTCCTCGGAGCCTAATGAATAAATATTTGAGTCGTAGAGTTATGTTGTGATGCCATGTTGTATCTACACATATTGAGCATATTGTGTGTATGTTTGAAATGCTTGTTATGTGTGGGATCCGACAAACTAGTTGTTTATCCTTGGCAGCCTCTCATATGGGGAAATGTAGTCTCGTGCTTCTGAGCGATAGTAGTCCGCGACAGCCCGGTTCACCGGAGTCCTGCTAGCCCAGCACTACTGCTTGGACACTTGATCGGCCGGCATGTGTTTCACTTCGTTCCTATGTCCGTCCCTTCGGGAAATGCCGCGGTGTTATTCGAGTCCCGCCTAGCCTGCTACAGCCCGGTTCACCGGAGTCCTGTTAGCCCAGTGCTACAGCCCGAATCTATACGTTGATGACCGACATGCTTGATGTGATTCATGTATGCCTGTCCCCATAGGTTAGCGCCGCTTTGGGTTCACGACTAGCCATGTCGGCTCGGGTTCTTTATCATGTGGATGCTAGCGACACTGTCATATACGTGAGCCAAAAGACGCAAACGGTCCCGGGCCATGGTAAGGCGACACCCGTGGGAATACCGTGCGTGAGGCCGCAAAGTGATATGAGGTGTTACCGGCTAGGTCAATGTGATTGGAATCGGGTCCCGACAGCGTTGGTATCGTAACCTGATCGTCAGAGGATTACCAAGCCAAACTGGTTGAAGTTGTGTCTAGAAATGCTTTAGCTATGTAAGGGAATTGATTGTGGAAGGAACGTAAGGCTCTTTTTACTCCTTATACCTCATGGCCTTCTCGATCCGAGTCAACCTCTTCTCTTCTACGGGGTTTAAGAATTAGGCTTCTCATCTATCTATCAGGATGACGTGTTACTAATCCATAGACCTTTGAGATTGTTGGTTTTAAGCCCCAGTTCAGTTCCTACTAGTTCTGTATGATAACTGTTGATCTCGGAACCTTGATATTGTGATGTTGAGTGGTTATGCCACCATTTTTGCAGGATGTCTCAAATCATTTTGAGCATTTACAACAAGTTATCTTGTCCGAGTCATCCTGTCTCTAAATAGTCCGATGCATTTGCAAATCCTTTTCTTCCGTTCCCGATGTCCTTTTTGGTCAGAATAAGCACACTAATCGGTAAGTTGAGGTACTTTGTTGCCTCGGCATAGATGTTGGAGCTATTATTATGACCCTAGTTGTTTAGGAAGTCACCTAGTAAACTAGCCATGTTTTTGTGTTCCCCCGTGCGATGATTCTGGCCATTATTCTTGAAAGCACCCCGCGATGTTATTAGTTAGTAGGCATTCTACTCCTGGGTTTCTGAACCCGAGATTCACCCTACTTCATGTTGATAGTATTTGCTAGTTCCTTTAGGATATTAGTAACCTTGCAATAGTCCTCGAGGTCCATGGTATTTCCTTCTTCCAAATGCTATGAACTGCTTATGGCAGAAGTTCTTCTGAACCAAAAGATCACAACCAGAGTGCTCTTGAGGAGTTCTCCATTCATAGTTGTGAATCTGCCAATTCTACCTCTCTGCATGGGTTATCCGGAGAAATGTTGAGCTTTGCTCGATATACTAACCTGTGCATCCACAACTCAGAAAATTATATGTTCCTTTGAGTTGCTCTCTTTAGTTGTATCCCGACCACCCTCTATCAGTTGATAACCAAGAGTATGTGTGCATTCGTTTATCGATGTCTATTATCCTTGTGGTCCGTCAAGCCATTACATTGCTCGAATGACTAGGAGAAACAAACTCCAAAGGCCTCATCCATTTCCGTGATTGGGTCAAAGTAGTTGTATCCCGCAGATCAAAATGCCAATTCAGCTTTTGATGCTGTTCCACCTGGAGTGTTACCATCTTTATGTCAAGAATGTCATGAGAATTGCACCTTCTCTTATGAATTCTCGATGAAGTGATACTTCTTGCCATCATTATTCATTCCTCGGTTCCGAGTTGTTGAAACCGGAATGCCGACAAGTGAATTGTGATGTGTGAAATCAATACTCCGAGCAACTCGTTGCTTGGCAGCTAATGGACAATATCCTCATTCTTAGCGTGTTGGTTATTAAATCATCATCCTAAGATTGGTTGTGCTACCTAGTCCTTATTTCTGGTGCACACTTCGATTGGTGAGTTAGGATTATATCAATCCCTTGCTCATTTGATCATATCGTCTTGCCCTCAAAAGCAAAGATTGTTCTCGAGCTTAGTAACATACCGGTGGTTCGTGACTTTCCAAATATCTTCTTGGAAGTGTTACCGGGTTGTCTCCCCGATCGTTATGTTGAGCCCGTGATAAAGTTGGTTTCTTGTGAACCACCCTTTCCCCCAAGAATCTGTGTTGGATATCCCTGAGCTAGTTGGTTAAGCTAGACAACAACTTGGAGAGTTGGAAGATAAAAGTTTGCCTAACCTAGTTCGTTCCAAAGGGATATTCTTGCATAGTGTGTTGAAGAAAGATGATATCTTCATCGATTGGTCATTGTGATCAGTTGCTGGACCTATTGTCTTATCAATCCTTTGATTTGAGTGTGGGCTATCGTCAAATCAAATCAGTACCAACGATGCTCGTAATGTTGTCGTACTCGTGGTTGATCCCTCGAGCATATACCATTACATCCTTTGGTCTGACCAATGCTATCACCGTGTTCACATGATGGTGGAAGTGCAGTGATATGGAAATTCCGATGAGTTGTTGTTGAGCCCATCAGCAGCACTTTGTCTCCCCCATGAGTCATGTTGAACATCAACCTAGTATTGGAAACTTGTGTAAGCATTTCTTCGTGTTTCGTTCATGAAGCATATGTTTGAATGGAAGTAGTGACTTCCTCGAATTCATGTGCTTTAGGTGTAAGTTGCCGCCATGAATTTGAGAAAGGTTTGTTTTGTTTCCTTGGAATCATCCCAAATCAGTCATGCATATGTGCGAAGTATTCTGTAGTCTGGAGACTTGCAACCTTCATTCTATATGTATTCCATAGCACACCAAGCCACTGGTTGAATTGTTCAAGGAAAAGGAGTTGATGTGCGAATACTAGTTCATGCACACGACTTCGATATCCTTGTTGATGGTGCCCAACCTGAACTCGGTAGTGTTTTATTATAAGACTACTAGGTGGTAATGCTTGTCTAGGACAACGTGTTCACTTATTAGTAGCGTAACCAGCTCATGTTTTGGAGCTTGCTATCGTAGTTCATTCCCGAGAATCTCGCAACATCTTTCCGCCGATTTGTGTTGCAAACTTTCATTTTTCTTTCTAGACTTCGATGAGTCTGGAATATCCTAACACCAACCAGATCTGAATCTCAGGCAGATATGATGGTTGGAACATTCCCAGCATTTGCATTTTGTCCCCAGCTTGCACCCTATTGTGCCAACTCCCCATGGGATGCCTTTCTCGGTAGTTGTTGTCCAATATTATCTTCAAAAGTGGACTTACCATGGGTCCCATCCATTTTCGGTGATAAGCAAAATTCATCCATTGCGTTATCTTCAACAAGGTAGTCCACATCATCCATTCGAGTCTGGGTATGCCATTCCTTGCACTCCACCAAACGATCTTTGTGAATTGCCTTAGGCTGGTATGAAGAGTCTCAATGATCTCTATATCAAAAGTAATTCTTTTTGCCACTTAAGGAATAGTTCCTCGCCCACCTCCACAGGGTGCCCTGTTATTGAGCCGTGGCAATTTTTTTTTTTCCTCGCCACCTTGACACCATCTACCATCTTTCTAAGCGTGGAATTGTTGCCCACTAATCACACACCGTTGTTTGTTCTTCCATCCCTCTCGATGTGTTTTATGTCTCAACTCGAGATGTTTTTAAATCTCATTCCGTGAGTCGATCATGTTTACTTGATCTTCGTGAAGAGCGAATCATGTAGGACATCCCTCTTTTTCCATTGTCGGGTCGAGTGAGGATCTCGAAAGCAAGACGTCAAGACCAAGATGTTGGAATGAGTTAACATCTTCGAGAAGGGCAAATGGATCATGAAGATTGTGATAGTTTTGTGACTTCCCTTTTCCTCTTACCTCACGTCTTGAATCTCGGGGCGAGATTCTTGTTTAGTGGGGGTGAGTTGTCACAGCCCCAGATCAGCCCTTGTTTGTTTTTGCTTTAGCATCCATGCATCATGTTTAAATTTTAAGAAATTTGAAATGGGGATTGCCTAAACCCTAGCATTAAAGGAATTCAAATAGGCTCAACCAAAAAAATATTTTTCAGTGAACCCAAATGGCCTTCAAAAATGTTCACCATTTATGGAAAAATGCTGAAACAAAGAATCAGAGATGTTGCACATTTTTCCATGACATTTGGATCTTTGAATTAAATCATAAGTATTTGAATTTGGACATTTAAATTCTATAAAATATTTTAAATGTCCAAATATTCCTAAACTGAAATGTTCCATGTTGGATATATTCTATACAAAGGACATGTGCAGTTTAGTGAATTTTGAAAGGGTCTAGGTATTTTTAGAAAAGCCCTAAAGATTATAGAAAAATAGAAAAGTGAAACAAATAAAACAGAGAGAGAGAGAATGACTACTGCCACCTACTGTAGCCGGCCCACTGGCCAGCCCAGCCCATCTGGGCCCCCTCCTCTGTCACCTTCCTCCCCGACAGAGGACGGCGCTGCGTCTGACGCCACAGACCGCCAAGGCCGCGCCACCTCCTCCCTCCCCGTCACTGCGTGTCCTCCCCTCGTCATTGGATGACCCGGGCCGCCACGCGCCGCCCGACCGCTCTCCTCTCTCTCCGTGCCTCTCCCTCCTCCCCTCGCTCCCTCTCGCGGCCGAAATCGCGCCGCCGTCCACAGCCACCGTGGCCTCGGCCATCGCCACACCTCCTCGACCGCTCCCGGCTCCGCCGCGACCCCCTCGACCTCCTCGTCGAGCCACGCACCCCCCCGACGGCCTCCATCATCGCCACCATCGTCTCTTCACCGCCGACCGCCGTGGATCCCCATCGCCGCTTGTCGACCACAAAGGCCCCTCGAGCTCGCCGTCGACGCCATCGAAGTCTGCCGTGAGCCGCTGCATCCATTCCCTTCTCCTCGCCTCCTCAAGGCTCAGAAGCCAAGACGCCCGCCGAGCTCGAAGCTCCGGCCGCCGCTGCGAGCTCCGCTCCGGCAAGCCCCGGGCCCCCCAGCTCCTCCTACCTGCCCCACCAAATGCGCGAGAGCCCGGGCTACGCCCCGGTGCTCTCGTGACGCCGCCTCGTGGCTGTGGGCGCGACTCCGCCAAGGCGTCAGAGGTCGCCGCGACGAGCCCCTGCCGCTGAGCCCCTGCCACGTGGGCTCGGCCGTCAGTGATTAGCTTAGTGCTAATCACCGCCTTTTAACCCCCTCGACATCGATGGGCCTCAGCGCCACTAATCTAATTAGATTAGAAATAAACCCCCTGTTAACTAACTGAGACACTAACATGTGGCCCCCACACGTCAGGTTTGACTGGTCAACCACGGTTGACTCGCTGACGTCATGCCTCTGTAATGCTGACGCAACTATTTGATTTTCTGGATTTAATTTAATTCAGGAAATTTCAGAAAATACCCCAAACTTCAAATATTCATAACTTTTAATCAGAACTCCAAATTAAATAATTTATATATGAAAAATGATCGTAAAAATATGAAGAATCTGTTTATGCCATGATCATGCATGTTTGAACAAGTTAAGCTTCACTGAATAGGATGAATCATGATTAGGGTAAATTATGAACTAGCATTTGGAGTTGGAGTTTAACCTTGTTTGAATTCCACTTCAATTAACCTGGCTAGACATTGCATTAGGTGAATTCAAGACCTTAAACATGACATGTCATTCGTGTGAATGTGCATTGCATTGATTGTGTTCTCTCTTGTTTGCCGGTAATTGTCCCTCTCAAGAGACGACGCATCGAAGCGATGAATTCGATGACACCGATGAAGAACTATATTATCTTCGAAGTGCTGTGCAAGCAAAACCCCTTGTTCATTCCGATATAATCCCACTCTCTCGCTCTCCTGCTCTATTTTACTGCATTAGGACAACAACGACTCATGTGTTACTTGCTGCGGTAGCTGAACCCCTTTATCCTCTCGTGATGACCTGTCATTCCACAGTAATTAGATGAAACCCACTAGCATGAGTAGGAGTTGTTTGAGCCATGTTGTGCCTACTCATTCATGCTTGTTGTCATGCCTGCTAGTGCTTAGAGTTGAGTCAGGTCTGATTCATCGGGAATGGATTGGAATAGTTGTGTGAACATGTCCTACTGTGTGTGTGAGCTAAGTGTGTGAACACGATTTGGTAAAGGTAGCGGTGAGAGGCCATGTAGGAGTACATGGTGGGTTGTCTCATTGCAGCCGTCCTCAGGAACTGAGTTCTTTATTTGTGATCCATGAAACAGTTACTACCACGCATTGGGATCCTTAATTGACCCTCTCGGCTTCTTAACCACCCTTGTTCCCGGTCAAGGAGTTGCAAGTAGTTTCGGTGTTTGTAGTATCTTTGGGGCGCACGCATAGCGACCATAGGGGTGGGTTGTGTTGCGGTAGGCACTGCGGGTTCGTGTACCGATTCACCCGCTTGGTGTCTCGGGAACCCTGTACACATCGCTCGGGCTGTATGGGAAACCTCGGCGGACTCCTGCAGATGGAACCCGAATAGGCGATAAACCCGGACTTGGGACTTGTGTGTTTAGGTAGGTCGTGGCCGACACCCACGCTGGGCTTCCGCTTGAAGGTTGCCGAGTACATGTCGTGTAAACGGCGGTAAGTGGTGAGAGCGTGTGTGAAGAAGTACACCCTGCAGGTTAACATGATCTATTCGAATAGCCGTGTCCACGGAGAAGGACTTCTGGGTTGCCTATATCAGTTCATAGACAAGTGAAAGTGGATACTCTAAAATGCGCAAGATAAGCGTGAGTGCTATGGATGACGTTCTCGTAGGGAGACGGGAGCGGGTCCTTAGTAGTGTATTGATATGGTGAATATGTGGGCTCGTAGCGCCACCTCAAAAGAGTTACTTGCGATGTAGTTCAGGATAGCCACCGAGTCAAAGCTGGCTTGCTGCGGTCAAACTCCACCACCCCATTTTGATAATGATGCATATGTAGCTAGTTACGATGTAAGTCTTGCTTGAGTACGCTTGTACTCACGCTTGCTTATTTTATGTTTTGCGAGAGACTTCGTTCGCTAGTAGTTCCGCTTTGGACTTCGACGCTTAGCTTGTTACCTCAGCTACGATCTTGTGCCCTCGGCAGATCTCGGTAGATAGTCAGGCTTCTCAGCCTTTTTCATTTATAGTTGTCCGTACTCGGACATGTTTAGCTTCCGCTTGTGTTTTGACTTGTATGCTCGAGTGTTGGGTCATGAGACCCATGTTTGTAATATCTCGCTCCTCGGAGCCTAATGAATAAATATTTGAGTCGTAGAGTTATGTTGTGATGCCATGTTGTATCTACACATATTGAGCATATTGTGTGTATGTTTGAAATGCTTGGTATGTGTGGGATCCGACAAACTAATTGTTTATCCTTGGCAGCCTCTCATATGGGGAAATGTAGTCTCGTGCTTCTGAGCGATAGTAGTCCGCTACAGCCCGGTTCACCGGAGTCCTGCTAGCCCAAAGACTACCGCTTGGACACTTGACTGGCCGGCATGTGTTTCACTTCGCCTTATGTCCTGTTCTCTTCGGGAAATGTCGCGTGGTGTTATTCGAGTCCTGCCTAGCCTGCTACAGCCCGTTCACCGGAGTCATGTTAGCCCAAGTGCTACAGCCCGAATCTATACGTTGATGACCGACATGCTCGATGTGATTCATGTATGCCTGTCCCCATAGGTTAGCGCCGCTTTGGGTTCACGACTAGCCATGTCGGCCCGGGTTCTTTATCATGTGGATGCTAGGGACACTGTCATATACGTGAGCCAAAAGACGCAAACGGTCCCGGGCCATGGTAAGGCGACACCTGTGGGAATACCGTGCGTGAGGCCGCAAAGTGATATGAGGTGTTACCGCCAGGTCAATGTGATCTCGAATCGGGTCCCGACACGAGGGACGGGCGGGAGCGTTGCCGGGCGGTGAGCTGCGGGCGGGCGGCAGGCCGGGCGCTGGGAGAGGGAGAGGTCCAGGGGAGGAGGGAGAGCGAGAGAGTGAGAGCGGTGCGGGTAGCGTGGCGACGCCCGGAGGCCTCGAAGGCCGAGGGGAGGGCACGCGGGTGCGGGCGACCACGCGCCTGCCCTCCGGGCGCGAGGAGGGGCGATTGGCCGCCGCCTACTGGGCGGGCAAGACAGAGCCAGTGCCAACAAGTGGCCTGTAAGTCCGTAAGGGTTTTCCCCTTTTTGTTTATTTTTCTATTTTTCGACATTTGTTTGATTTAATTAAAATACTAAATCATTTAATTTTCTTATGCCAATTTTTGTAGGAGCTATTTATATTATTCCAGAACTCCTCAACAACTAGCATAATTTTTGGACATATATTATATATATAACATATATATATATATCCAAGGAAAATATTTACTGCATTAGTTCAAATGGCCAAAAATAAATACTTCTGAGCTCCCAAAAATATTGGTTGGAATTTTACCTCTGACCAATATTTTTAGAGAAAACAGGAACATTTTCTTGGGCCAAATTGAAGCAATTTTTATTTGGGTCATTTCCAGAAATGATTCTGAGGGTTTCACAAATCCCCATTTCAAAATTAACTGGAATTTAAACATGATGCACAAATGACTAGCTAGCCTAGGTCATACCAGAGCTAGGGATGTGACAACTCGCCCCCACTTGAAAAAATCTCGTCCCGAGATTCAGGGGTCGACGGAAAGAAAGCGGGGTACTCCAGTCGAAGACGATCTTCTCGCTCCCAAGTAGCTTCTCTCTCGGAATGATGAGACCACTTGAACCTGGAGAAACTTGATGTTCCGACGTCGAGTGACTCGCTCTCGCTTGATCAAGAATGCGAACAGTGGTACTCTCGATACATGAGATTATCTTGGAGATCAAGCGTTTGTGGTCCACTCCACGGATAGGATCCGAGAAGCAACGCTCGAGTTGAGAGACGTGGAAGACATCATGCACTCGAGAAAGATGTGGGGTAGTTCCAACCGGTAGGCAACCTCTCCTCGCTTAGCGAGTATGCGAAAAGGACCAATGTAACGAGGAGCCAACTTGCCCTTGATATCAAAACGATGGGTACCCTTTAGAGGAGTAACCCAAAGGTAAGCCTTGTCGCCAATTTCATAAGCCACTTCCTTATGACGACGGTCATATCGGCTCTTTCGACGAGATTGGGCTGTTTTCAAATTCTCACGAATGATGCGAACTTGCTCTTACGCCTCCGGATCATGTCCGTCCAAAGAATTGTCTTTCACCGGTTTCTGACCAGTTCAAAGGTGTTCGACATCTTCGTCCATAGAGAATCTCAAAAGGAGCTTTCTTGAGACTGGATTGATAGCTATTGTTATAAGCAAACTCGGCGTAAGGAAGACATTTTTCCCAATCCATACCGAATGAGATAACGCAAGCTCTGAGCATGTCTTCGAGAATTTGATTGACCCTTTCCACCTGAACCACTTGATTGAGGGTGGAAAGCGTATCAAGGAAAGATGGGTTCCCATGGCAGTTTGGAAACTCTCCCAGAAATGAGAAGTGAAAAGACTACCACGGTCTGAATTGATCTCTAGTGGAACACCATGGAGTGAAACTATTCGAGAGATATATAAGTCAGCAAGCTGACTAGCAGTGATACTCTCTCGAACAGGTAGGAAGTGCGCCACTTTGGAGAGACGATCAATGACTACGAAGATAGCATTATTCCCTTTCTTGGTCCTGGGAAAGCCGATGATGAAATCCATACCAACTTTATCCCATTTCCACTCGTGAATAGCTAAAGGCTGAAGGGTGCCAAAGAGGCCTTTGATGCTCACGCTTAACGCGACGACAAACGTCGCAGTTAGCAATAAACTGAGCGATTTCTCTCTTCATCCTAGTCCACCAGAACCTCTGACGTAGGTCCTGATACATCTTAGTACTACCGGGATGAATTGTGAGAGGAGATTCATGCGCCTCCTTAAGAATCAATTTTCTTAGATGTTGACTCTTGGGAACCACCAAGCGATTCTCAAAGAAAACAACACCACGATCATCCATAGAGAAACATCCACCAACTCCCTTCTTAATGTTTCTCTTGATGCGGATAACACCCCTATCAAACTTCTGGTCAGAAATGATCCGATCCTCGAGGGTAGGTTTCGCCACCAAGGTAGAAAGGAATCCGTGAGGAGCAATGTGAAGGTTAAGCTTACAGAATTCCTCATGGAGAAGTGGTTGACCTCGCCGCAACACGAGATTGTTGCAATAGGATTTATGACTTAAGCGCATCAGCCATGACATTAGCCTTGCTCGGGGTGTAGGTAATCCCTAGATCATAATCTGAGATCAACTCCAACCAACGCCTTTGCCTAAGGTTCAAATCTGGTTGGGTGAAGATATACTTGAGACTCGGTGATCGGTGTAGATCTCGCAATGTTTACCAAGAAGGTAGTGTCGCTGTGTCTTGAGTGCATAGACTACAAATGCAAGCTCTAGATCATGTGTAGGATAATTCTCCTCATGTGGATGCAATCGCCGAGATGCATAGGCAATCACATGACGATCCCGCATAAGAATGCAACCTAGTCCCTGCCGTGAGGCGTCGCGATGAGATAACAAAGTCTTTAGTGAAATCCGGTGGCACAAGTATGGGAGCAGAAGTCAGGCGTCTTTTCAATTCCCGAAAATTGTACTCACACTGTGGGGACCACTCGAACTTTTTATCTTTCTTGAGAAGTTCCGTGAGGGGTTTAGCTACTTTGGAGAAGTTTTCAACAAAGCGGCGACAATAGCTGGCTAGACCAAGGAAAATCCTAACTTGTTTAACTGTTTCAGGTGGAGTCCAATCAAGAACGGCCTGAACTCTCTCGGGATTGACAGCAATGCCCTTACCAGAGATCACGTGGCCGAGATAGGTCACCGGCAACCAAAATTCACACTTGGAGAACTTGGCATAAAGACGGTGCTCTCTGAGTTTTTCTAACACAAGTCTAAGATGTTCGGCATGCTCTTCCTCGTTCATCGAGTAAATAAGTATATCATCGAGATAAACAACGACGAATTTGTCTAAGTACTCCATGAAGATCGAGTTCATCAAGCGGGAGAAGGTAGCTGGAGCATTGGTTAGACCAAAGGACATGACGGTGTACTCGTACTAGCCATAACGAGTGACAAAGGTTGTCTTGGGAATGTCCCCGTTTCTGATCTTGATTTGGTGGTATCCTAACCTCAAATCCATTTTGGAAAAGATTGAGGATCCAAAGGAGCTGATCATACAGTCGTTGATCCCGGGAGCGGATACTTGTTCTTTATCGTGACCAAATTAACGGACGATAATCTACAACCATCCGGTCCGTACAATCCTTCTTCTTGACGAAGAGGACGGGCAAGCCCAAGGAGAAGAACTAGGACGGATGAAACCCTTTTGCAAGGACTCATCAAGTTGTTTCTTAAGCTCGGCTAGTTCTAAGGGTGCCATCTTGTAAGGTCTCCTAGAGATTGGAGCGGTTCTGGAATAAGATCTATGATTTAACTCTACATCTCTGTCAGGTGGAATACCTGGCAGTTCCTCTAGAAAGACATCCGGAAAATCACGGACTATCGGGATATCTTCAAGGTCTAGAAGAGGGATGGCATTAAGAGAATAGAGTTGACGCTTTGCAACTCTAGTGGAGACAGTGACTATCTTGCCAGATGGGTGTGTAAGCTGAACAGACCTGGTGTAACAATCAATCTTGGCATGATGAGCTGTCATCCGATCCATACCCAAGATGATGTTAATATCTCAAGACTTGAGGGCTATAAGTGAGGCAAGGAATACAAGTCATCAACAAGGATTTAAGCATTATGGCTTACACAAGATGTTTGCCATTTGGATCCAGGGGTTTGAATGAGTAGCAGGGAGGGCATATCACAAACTGACATGTCGTGCAAGCAGGCATAGCTTTTAGAAATGAAGGAATGAGATGCTCTAGTATTGAACAGAACCGATGCTGGATGACAGTTGACAAGGAGTGTACCAAGAACGACATATGGATCATCATGAGCGTCTTTAGCTGAGACGTGATGCACACGTCCATGTTCAGTGGGAGCTGACTTGGCACTGATTATCTTGCGCGATGGCTTACTACCACGGCCAACAGACTTCTCGGGCTGGGGTGGGGCAACTCTGTGCGAGTACAACACGGGCAATGTGGACTGGCTCTCCACACTTGTAACAAATCTTGGAGGTAGGACATGGACCCGTATTGGCAGGTGGTCCACCAATAGGCCTGGGTGGTGCATATAAGTGAACCGGGTGAGGTGCCACATAAGATGGCGTCGGTGTATATCCAGGAGGAAGAGCGGAGTTCGGAACCCAAATCCGCGCTCATGCGAGCCCGAACCGGAAGAAGATCCCAACTCACGGGTGTGCTTACGAGACTCCTCGTAAGTGAGCCGAAATGTCTGCGTTAATGGCCTTGTTCACAAGAGCTCGGAATGTATTGCAATGGTGCAAGTGGAGATCACGACGCGACTTGGGGTTGAGACCCTTCGGAACCTAGCTCGCTTCTTAGCGTCCGTGGACACCTCTTACGTAGCATAGCGGGCAAGGTTCTCAAACTCTCCGTCAGAAGCATCAACAGCCAACTTACCCTGGATGAAACTACAGAACTCTTCTCTCTTGCGATCGATGAGGGCTTCGTGAATGTGATGCTCGCGAAAAGCCTCGGTGAAATCTCTCCGTGTTGGAATCGGCCAGTGGAAGCATAGCCTCATAGTTACGCCACCAAAGACTAGCATGACCTTCCGTGTGGTATGCAGCAAAAGGTGACCTTGTCACTTTCAGCTACGCTCGCAAAACGGAGCTATGCGTGTGATACTACGGAGCCAGTCATCTGCATCGAGTGGCTCGATGGAATGATGAAAGGTAAGTGGGTGCAAGCGAATGAAGTCATGAATGGTTGCAGACCCTTTGAACTGTTGTGCGGTGTTCTCCTCAATACGTGCCAACAAGCGGTTAGACTCACGCTTGTTCCTCTCCATCTCTAACATAAACTCTGCCAATGAAGGCTGGTCGGGAGGATCCTCATCCCTACCATCTCCGTGGTTCTGGCTACAAGCAACAGAACTTTGCTTAACTGATGACATCCTGAGAAACGAAACCAAGGACGGAATCAACATCACTACATATTGAAAAATGTAGGACACAGAAATTAGTAACTCTCGAACTCCTGGGGCAATTCCGGCAGCATAACGGCAGTAAAATGCTCAAAATGAGACATCCTGCTAAAATGGGGTAGTACAACAACTCAACATCACCACTCAAGGCTCGAGATATTACTAAACAGGCTACACCGAAGGTACTCGAAAGCGGGTATGACTCTGATCAACCAATCCTAAGAGACTACGGAGTAGTAACACGTGATCCTGATAGACGGAAGAGAAAACCTAGTTCCTTAACCCCGTCGGAAAGATAGGACGACTCAGATCAGAAGGCCATGAGGTAAAGGAGTAAAATAGCCTTACGTTCCCTTCCACAATCAATTCCCCTACATAACTAAAGCATTTCTAGACTCAACTTCGACCAAGTTGGCTTGGAAATCCTACAGGCAGTCAGGCTCTGATACCAAAGTTGTCAGGACCCCGATCCTAAGTCACACCGATCTAGCATGTAACACATCATATCTCTTTGCGGCCTCACGCACGGTATTCCCATGGGTGTCGCCTTACCATGGCCCGGGACCGTTTGCGCCTTTTGGCTCACGTATATGATAGTGTCGCTAGCATCCATATGACAGAGAACCCGGGCCGACATGACTAGTCGTGGAACCCAAAGTGGCACTAACCTATGGGGACAGGCATACATGAATCACATCGAGCATGTCGGTCATCAACGTATGAATTCGGGCTGTAATGGCTAACAGGACTCCGGTATCCCGGGCTGTAGCAGGCTAGGCACGACTCCGAATATCACCGCATGACATTTCCCCGAATGGACAGGCATAGGAACGAAGTGAAACACATGCCGGCCAGTCAAGCGTCCAAGCAGTAGTGATGGGCTAGCAGGACTCCGGTGAACCGGGCTGTAGCGGACTACTATCGCTCAGAAGCACGAGACTACATTTCCCCATAAGAGAGGCTACCAAGGATAAACAACTAGGTTGTCGGATCCCACACATTGCAATACAAGTTACACGTACGCATAACATGCAAGTATGTGTTGTACAACATGGCATCACAACATAATGCAAACTCATATAGATAAAGGCTCAGAAGAGCCACATAGCAATAAATACAAACAGGGGTCACATGACCCATCATTCAGAGCATACAAGCAACAAGCGGAAGCATTACATGTCTGAGTACAGACTACTACAAAAGAAAAAGGCTGAGAAGCCTGACTATCTACAAGACCCTCCCAAGGGTACAAGATCGTAGCTGAGGTAACAAGTTACTCGTCGAAGTCCAAGCGGAACTACTAGTAAGATCGAAGTCTCCGCTGCAAAACATAAATAAAGCAACGTGAGTACAAAGGTACTCAAAGAAGACTTACATCGATCCTATTATACATGCATTAGTATCAAGAAGGTAATGTGGAGTTTAGTTGCGACAAGCCAGCTTTGACTACTGTGGCTATCCTGTTCTACGACTACGAGAACTTCTTTGAGGTGATATAGGCACACGCAGTCCACTAGTCACCACACAATACACTACTATGGATTCATTCCCGTCTCCATACGAGAAGGCCATCCATAGCACTCACACTTGTCTTGAGCATTTTAGAGTATCCACTTCAAGTTGTCTATGTACCACGTAAGCATCCAAGAAGTCCATAACCGCGGACCCGGCTATTCGAATAGATCATGTTAACCTGCAGGGTGTACTTCTTCACACGCTCTCACCACTTATCACCATGTACACGTCATGTACCTCGGCAACCTTCAAGCGGAAGCTTTGGCGAGGATGTCGGCCACGACACGACTAACCACACAAGACTCTAATCCGTGTTTATCGCCTATTCGGGTTCCATCCGCAAGGAGATCCGGCCGGGTGTCGCCACGGCCCCAAATGATGTGTGCAGGTTCCCAAGCCCACCTCGCCGGATGGATCTACGCTTGGTACACCGTGCCACTTGTGCCTAGTCATCCCAAGCCCACTGGCCGGGTGCCACTTGGTAGACTACTAACACTACCTACAAACACGAGAAACTAGTTGCGACTCACGGGACAGAGGTCAAGTTGGTAATAAGTCGAGAGGGCACTTAAGCATTCCAATGTGTGGTAGTAGCTAGTCATTGGACCACATACATAGAACTTCGATGCTTAAGGATGGTTCGGTGAGACAACCCACCATGTACTCCTACATGGCCTCTCACCGCTGCCTTTACCAAATCGTGTTCACATATTTCACTCTCAAAGATCGTAACATAGAACTGTACTCCAATTCATTCCCAATGAATCAGACCTGACACAACTCTAAGAAATAGCAGGCATAGCATGGTAGGAACACAACATGGCTCAATCAACTCCTACACATGCTAGTGGGTTTCAACTATTTACTGTGGCAATGACAGGTCATGCAGAGGAATGGGTTCAACTACCGCAACACAAAGTAGCAGATGAATCGTTGTTGTCCTAATGCAATAACTGAGAGCAGGAGCGAGAGAGTAGGATTGTATCGGAATGAACAAGGGGGTTTGCTTGCCTGGTAAATCAACAAGGGAGGCACTGCTTCACAGACAGGTACTCTGGAACGGTCTCCGGAGCAGGAGCAGGACCTATTGAGAAGGAACGGTGCCGGCAATCAATACACAATCAAATGCAACAATATGATGCATGAACATGGCATGTAGATGTGATGTTGTTGAGCTAATGCAGCTAGAGTTCATTTGGTTGAAGTCCATTTGAACCAAGAATTCAAATGCAACTCCAAATTAAGCTCTTTATAAATGCCATTTTAGTGTTTCACTTATACAGCAGGTATAAGTTGATTTGTCATGCATGAAACTGGTACAGATGGTTAGATTGCATTTTTCTGATAATTTTTCATATATAAATTATTTCAATCTGAGTTACGGTTGAATTTATATGAATTTTTGAAGTTTTGCTAATTTCTGGAATTTCCTGAATTAAAATAATTCCAGAAAATAAATAATTGCGCCAAGATCGTCATGCCTGCGTCGGCAAGTCAACAGTCTTGACCAGGTCAAACTGACGTGTGTGGGGTCCACACGCGTCGGTGTGGGGTTAAACAGGGGTTAGTTTAATCCTAATTAAAAGATTAGTGGCGCTGGGGCCCACTGTCAGTGTCAGGGAGTTAGATTAGGTGGTCATTAGCTTAAGCTAATCACATGACGAGCTGGACCCACCTGACAGGCCGGCGCGGTCAAGCGGTCAACCCCACCGGCGTTAAGCCGCCGGCGAGGCCGAACGCGGCGGAGGGGCTCGGGACCGCGTCTCCGGCGACCAAAAGGGCCGCGGAGACCATCTCCGAGGAGCGGGTGCTCGCGCGCATCCAGTGGGACACGCGGGAGACCGTGGGGGTGCCGGAGCTCGCCGGAGCGGAGCTCTGGGTGGCGGCCGGAGCACGGGCTCCGAGCGGGAGCGGGCTGTGGGGCACGGGGAGGCCACTCGAGGGGCTCTGCGGCACCCTCGTGGCACCAGGAGCATGGTGACGAGCTCGGTTGCGGGTTGCGGTGGCCAGGGCGACGGCGGCGACATGAACGGCGGCGGGAGGCTTCGGCCGTGGTGGGGGAAAGGGGCTACGGTGTGCGGGCGGCTAAACGGAGAGAGGGGAGCGGGGCAGAAGCTCACTGCGGTTCCGGTGGCGCCTTCAGCGGGCTCGGGGGAGGCCAGACGGCTGCGTGGCAGCGAGGACAATCTCCGGCGACCGGAGACGAAGACGGCGACGGCGACGGCTCCACAGGGCGTCCGGCGTCTTGTGGCTTGACGGAGAGGACGAGGGAGTCGTGGCGGAGCTCGTGGACTCCACGGAGGGGCGAGGGACCTGGGAGCGCTTGCTGGCGGTGAGCTGGGGCGGCAAAGGCTTCGGGCGCTGGGAGAGGGAGAGGTCCAGGAGGAGGGAGAGCGAGAGAGTGAGAGCGGTGCGGGCAGCGCGTGGCGACGCCCCGAGGCCCGAAAGGCCGAGGGGAGGACACGCAGGCAGCTGCCGTGGGCGCGCATGCGCAAGGCGGGCGCAGTGCGACCACGCGCCTGCCCCTCGGGCGCGAGGAGGGGGACGATTAAGGGCCGCCGGCTGGGTCAAGACAGAGCCAGGCCAACAAGTGGCCTGTAAGTCCGTAAGGGTTTTCCCTTTTGTTTATTTTTTCTATTTTCTGACATTTGTTTGATTTAATTAAAATACTAAATCATTTAATTTTCTTATGCCAATTTTTGTAGGAGCTATTTATATTATTCCGTAACTCCTCAACAACTAGCATAATTTTTGGACATATATTATATATATAACATATATATATCCAAGGCAAATATTTATTGCATTAATTCAAATGGCCATAAATAAATACTTGAGCTCCCAAAAATATTGGTTGGAATTTTACCTCGACCAATATTTTTAGAAAACAGGAACATTTTCTTGGGCCAAATTGAAGCAATTTTTATTTGGGTCATTTCCAGAAATGATTCTGAGGGTTTCACAAATCCCCATTTCAAAATTAACTGGAATTTAAACATGATGCACAAATGACTAGCTAGCATAGGTCATACCAGAGCTAGGGATGTGACACAGACAGTACCAAAATAAAATAAAATCATGTGACCCCAATTTAGTCTTCAGTCAACAGACGTGTGACCACTCTCGTACCTTGCTGTTGATCTCTTAGTGTATTTCTTCAGATCAAAGAGATATGTCGTTCTTAACTTTATGCGTTATGTGCATCTTCAGACACACCATCTTCCGACTCACCGCAGCTGCTCCAACAAGGGAAGCATACACCAGAAGGGAGCTACAGTCCCCACTCAACGGTTCCTGCATCGAATGCGCGTGCGTTCGACATGGACAGCCACAACAACTACAGGGCCATCGACAAGTCAGCACATGATGCTCACTCCTATGGATGGCAGCCAGATAGGTTGTACCCCCATCTTACTTGTGTGCAACATTTATGGCTTTGTTATTCATCTAAGCACGAAAAATAGATCATCACATTTCACTGTATATTCATGTTGATCTCTTATGGGTCTTGTTCAAGAGTTCACGTTGTTCCATAGTTCAGCTAAGATACTTGTTCTTTAGGTAACGCTGTTCCATAGTTATCATCCATCAGCCAATGCTATCCCACAGGCTGGTGATTATAGTATTATACCACTTCTAGTATTACCTATGTTGTTCTTTAATACTTTTGTGTGACATCTAGTTAATCTCGAGTACAAACGATACGTATTCTATAGCTTTCATCTGTGTTCTCCCTTTAGTTTATGAGACCTGTTGCTGCTAGTTAACCCCAGTCCTACTATTTATGTCGTCTCCTGCTGTGCACTCATTTACATAAATCTAACTACTAGTTGTCTTCCATGCATGTCAGATATAATTGCACACACTGATATATCCACAAGAACCTCACGAGCAATGTAAAGGCCAATAAACTTGATTTCAATGATACCCAATATGATGGAACATGTAAAGGCAGTTCTTTAGAAGACTTGCAGAAAGATGATGAATCCTCTTCACCCCACAAGATCCTTGCTCTAACTTGGCCTGTGCTATGGGTACAACATGCATATAATGTCCTGGAGTGTATCTACTATGTTGCAATGCCATGTGCTTAGCATGCTGAACATGCATGTAAATATGTCATGCCTTCCTGTTTTTCAGTACCTATTCCATTCATGATAACATGTTTTCAAATTCAAGTACTATCATTCTCTTTGTATCGCAATGCCATCTGCTTAATTTGGACATCATGCTTCTGAATATCTTATGCATTGTTATTCATCAGTATGTACTTCATCTGTCTGCCATACCATGTTTTTTACTTTGAAGTGTTGTTCTAGTGCTCTGTTGCAATGCCATCTTATTTTCCCAATCATACACGTGTATGTTGCCTTGGTTATTTCTGTACGTATTCCGCTAGCATATAGTTTTACATTCAACTAGTTTTTTTTTATGTGTTGTCCTGTCGTATCCCTAGCTCTTACACCATACTCCCTCCGTCCGGATTACATGTTGCCGAAATGGATAAAAAAGGATGTATCTAGAAATGAAATACGCCTAGACCCATCCATTTTTTTCTGGATGGAGGGAATACATGTCAAATTATTTCACGGGTCCTGTGCATAATTGCTCGTCGTAATGGGCTCAAATTATCTAATTTGGCCTAAAGACATGTACGAACTTTAGTGGGCCCATTAAGTTAATGGGTCGTTACTAGGCCGAAAGTTAATTGTCGGCCCTCTTACCTCCTGTGTCGTTAACAGTGCCGACTTGAAGTGGGCAACAGGTGGCCCAGTTTATTTCACGGTCGTTAATTAA
This sequence comes from Aegilops bicornis, assembly GCA_021605145.1. Lineage (NCBI taxonomy): Eukaryota > Viridiplantae > Streptophyta > Magnoliopsida > Poales > Poaceae > Aegilops > Aegilops bicornis. The sequence goes on along the minus strand of CM038675.1, from coordinate 117,864,796 downwards.
AGCCGTTACTAAGTTTGGGCTACATATGGCCCAACTATATCAGAGGCCTTTAGCAGGCCGAAAGAGACAGCGGGCTTGTACTGGACCATGAAGACCATGGGCCGCTAAGAGGCCGAAATTCAGGTCGTATTGTAAATGGCCCATATGTGTTGTGGGCCTTTAGCAGGCCGAAAGAGAAACCGGGCTGGTATTGGACCATGAAGGGCATGGGCCGTTAAAGGGCCAAAACTAAGGTCCGACTACAAATGGCCCAACTCATTTATGGTCCGTTAACAGGCCGAAAGTCACACAGGGCCGGGAATTGGCCCAACACTTAAATGGGTCGCTAAAAGGCCAAAACTCAGGTCGACTAAAATGGCCCAACTGATTTATGGGCCGTCAACAGTCGAAAGTGACATCGGGCGTAAAATTGGCCCAACACTTAAATGGGCCGCTAAAAGGCGAAACTCGTGTCCGACAACAAATGGCCCATCAGATTTATGGGCCGTTAACAGTGAAAGACACACCGGGCGGAAACTAGCCCAACATTTAAATGGGTCGCTAAAAGGCGAAAGATGTACATCACGAAAATTGGCCCATCCATTAAACGGGCCGTTAACAGCCGAAATCTCATCGGGCGATATTGAGCCCAGATATATAGCGGTCGTTAACGGGCTCGAACTGACGATGGGCTGCAATGGTGTCAAATCTTTAACGGGCCGAATTGGCTCATCTCGTATGGGCCGTGGGCTTAAATGGACCTGACACAAGTAGGCCTTATATGGGCTGGCCTACTAATTTTTACTGGGCCAGCCTTTTCACAGGAATGGGCCTCTGTTGGGCCGTGCCACATGTTGACGTACCATAGGCGGCTTCCGTCCAATGAGTGGATGACATCTGTTCCAACGATGAGCCGACACGTGTTTCCTCCAGCCAATGATGATTTTACACATGGAAAATCTCCATTGGTCGGGGCTGTTAACGGGTTATCGGATCCAAAACCCGACCCGATAGCTTAACGGCGTTACATTACGGTGGATGCCACGTGTCGGTCACCCTTGACGAAAGCACTTACGGACGCTACGATTGATCGTCATGGAAGTGGACACTTCCGTGATGATAATTTTGGTAATGTCATGGAACACTTCTACGACAGCACAGGTATGACTATCTTGATTCTGTCATAAATTTGTCATGGATGTAGATGCATGACAAAAAACGCGACCTACTATGACAAACACGTATCATCACGGAAGTGTATTTTTTTTGTAGTGCTATAACTTGCAAGATAGGATCAAGAACACTCATATATTCGTGAAAACATAATAGGTTCAGAACTGAAATCATGGTACTCGGGCCCTAGTGACAAGCATTAAGCATGGCAAAGTCATAGCAACATCAATCTTAGAACATAATGGATGCTAGGGATCAAACCCTAACAAAACTAACTTGATTACATGGTAAATCTCATCCAGCCCATCACCGTCCAGCAAGCCTACGATGGGATTACTCACGCACGGCAGTGAGCATCATGAAATTGGTGATGGAGGATGGTTGATGATGACAATGGCGACGGATTCCCCTCTCCGGAGCCCCGAACGGACTCCGGATCAGCCCTCATGAGGAAGAACGGGGCTTGGCGGCGGCTCCGTGTCATAAAACGTGATGAATCCTTCTCTCTGATATTTTTTCTCCTCGAACATGAATATATGGAGTTGGAGTTAAGGTCGACGGTGGAGGTCCAGGGGGCCCACGAGGCAGGGGGGCGCGCCCAGGGGGGTAGGCCGCGCCCCCCATCCTCGTGGCCAGGGTGTGGGCCCCCTTCTGTTGATTCTTTCGTAAGTATTTTTTATTGATTCCAAAAAGTGACTTCGTGAAGCTTCAGGTCATTCCGAGAACTTTCGTTTCTGCACAAAAATAACACCATGGCAATTCAGCTGAAAACAGCGTCAGTCCGGGTTAGTTCCATTCAAATCATGCAAGTTAGAGTCCAAAACAAGGGCAAAAGAGTTTGGAAAAGTAGATACATTGGAGACGTATCAACCGCCCACAACTCCTTGCGTTCTACTCGTGCATATCATCTACGTATAGACCTGGCTCGGATGCCACTATTGGGGAACGTAGCATGCAATTTAAAAAATCCCTACGCTCACGCAAGATTTATCTAGGAAATGCATAGCAACGAGAAGGGGAGAGTGTGTCTACGTACCCTCGTAGACCGAAAGCGGAAGGTTTGACAACACGGTTGATGTACTCGTACACCTTCACGATCCGTCCCGATCAAGTACTAAACGTACAAGACCTCCGCGTTCAGCACACGTTCAGCTCGATGACGTCCTCGCCTTCTTGATCCAGCAAGACGGGCGGAGTAGTAGATGAGTTCCGGTAGCACGACGGCGTGGTGACGGTGTTGGTGAAGAACAATCTCCACAGGGCTTCGCCAAGCACAACAGAAACTATGACGGAGGATAAACTAGAGGGGACGTTGTTGCCGGCACACGGCTTGGTGAACTTGATGTGTCTTTGGTGCTAGTCCTGCCCCTCTATTTATATGTTGATCCCTGGGGTCGAAACTTGGAGCAAAAGCCTCCTCAAAGTCAGTTTTGCCCCGAAAGGCAAGAGTCCCACCCGGACTCCAGGACCAAACGCCACAATCCTTGACGTCTGGCCCAGGGCCAGACACCAGGGTCTCCGGCGTTTGGCCTCTGACCTCCGCAAAACTTTCTTTTGCACCGACCTATAGCCCCGTGGGCCTGACCCCTTGTCCTAACCATATCATCCAATATATGAATCTTTACCTCCGGACCATTTCGGAGCTCGTTGTCATGTCCGTGATCTCATCCGGGACTCTGAACAACATTCGGTCACCAACATACATAACTCATATAATACTATATCGTCAACGAAGGTTAAGCGTGCGGACCCTACGGGTTCGAGAACTATGTAGACATGACCGAGACACCTCTCCGGTCAATAACCAATAGCGGGACCTAGATGCCCATATTGACTCCTACATATTCTACGAAGATCTTTATCGGTCGAACCTTATGGCAACATACGTAATTCCCTTTGTTCACCTCAAAAAAACGTGATTCCCTTTGTCTATCGGTATGTTACTTGCCCGAGATTCGATCGTCGGTATCTTCATACCTAGTTCAATCTCGTTACCGGCAAGTCTCTTTACTCTTCCGTAATGCATCATCCTACAACTAACTCATTAGTCACTTTGCTTGCAAGGCTTCTTATGATGTGCATTCCCGAGAGGGCCCAGAGATACCTCTCCGATACTCGGAGTGACAAATCCTAATCTCGATCTATGCCAACCCAACAAACACCTTCGGAGATACCTGTAGAGCATCTTTATAATCACCAGTTACGTTGTGACGTTTGATAACACACTAGGCATTCCTCTGGTATCTGGGAGTTGCATAATCTCATAGTCAGAGGAATATGTATTTGACATGAAGAAAACAATAGCAATAAAGCTGAACGATCATAATGCTAAGTTGATGAATGGGTCTTGTCCATCACATCATTCTCCTAATGATGTGATCCCGTTTATCAAATGACAACACATGTCTATGGTTAGGAAACTTAACCATCTTTGATCAACGAGCTAGTCTAGTAGAGGCTTACTAGGGACACAATATTTTGTCTATGTATCCACACATGTATTAAGTTTCCGGTTAATACAATTCTAGCATGAATAATGAACATTTGTCATGATATAAGGAAATATAAAATAATAACTTTATTATTGCCTCTAGGGCATATTTTCTTCAGTAGCATGGTGCTCATGGGCAGAGCCCGTCGCTCGGTGCTGCCCGATGACCATGGCCATGTGGACGGCGTGGTAGCCGGGGTGTGTCATTCTGTGGCGGTGCGTTGGCCGGGGTGAAAACCTATGCTGTCTTCGGACGGACCGGTGACGGCGTAGCTCGTTCCCTTCTTGAAGGCGTCGTCGCGGCTCTCATTGCCCGTCAGGTGGCTCCAGGGGGAACTCTGATCCTCGGATAGGGCGGTGGCGGCGCTCCGGTGTCGCAACCTTTCTGAAGGCACCATCTTGGAGCCCACGGTCCATTGTATGGGCTCCATTTCATCGCAGTGGCATGTTCACAGTTGAAGCCCCCGGTTGCTCTTGTAGTGCTAGGGGTCGTGTTGCTGCGCTCAATGCTTATGTATCATGTCTTGGGTGTGTGCGTGTGTTGTGGTGACATGTATTTGTATCGGGTATCGGGTTGTTGTTGACCTTGCTTTATATATAAAACAAGGCGAAAGCCTTTTTGGGTAAAGATGGTGATAAAAAACACTACTCCCTCTTTAAAGAAATATAAAAACGTCTAGATCACTATTTCTTTACGGAGAGAGTAAGTCACTAGGTTGTTCCTGAAAGGAGAACGAAAATCATCATAGTCTCTGTCAAGGTTGAAAATGATGTTACCCATTAGAATTTTCTCAAACTTCTGTTGACTATTCCATGCATATTTTCTCTTCTTCAAACCCTCACAATGGCAGACCCTTCATTGGAACTCAATTCCCACCTCAGGACCAGGATTCGCTTACATTATTCTAAATAAACAAGAATTTTGGCAATCTTTGCATGAAATCAAAAGGAGAGGTTCACCTGCCCCATATGGATTCAACATTTAAGCTCTACATTGCCACTTGGAATTGGATTGTAGATGGTGTCACTACTATTACAACATTTTTTTGAACTATGCAAACATTTTTTTTAAATCTATATCTATATCTATATCTATACCTACTAATAAATCAAGGTGTGTTTTTTCAATTTTTTCATCCGTTCACCACCAACTGTTTTTTATATCCGAGGTGGTACTAAATTTTTGTGGTCCACCTACTAGAAAAAAATAGTTTTGTCCAGAATTCCATATGTGGGCCGCACACGCTAAGGCCCAGAGAAGCCAGCCCATTTATATCCTGCCAACGCACCTGGGAAATCGTATTTGCCGCACAGAGCGGCATATAGTTGGAGCTTTGCATAGGCGCCCAATATTGGGCTGGCCTATTTTCGCTTTTCTGTGTCCTTTTTCTATTATACTTTTTCTTTTTTTCCTTCTAATTTATTTTTTACTTTTTCATATAAATTTATTATTATTTTTATTTTTTCCGAATTTTGCTTTTTGTACAAATTTTCGTTAAATCTTCAGAGTTTGTTCCCATTTTCAAAAATAATTTAAATTTTTATTCTCGTTTCAAACTTTTCGAAAGAAAGAAATTGCATTTTTTTAATTTTTCCAAAATTGTTCAAGATTTTAAAATGATTGCATTTTTTAAAATATAAAAAATTAGAAAACTATTCCTTTTATTAAAATGTTCACAAATTGAAAATAATGTTCATGATTAAAAACACATTTTTGAAAACTGCTATGAATGTTCAAAACAAGTTTCCATTTTCAAAAATTGTTCACAAATTCAAAAATTGTCAGTTTCTCCGCCTTAAAATGGTTCCTGTTTTCAAAAAATATTTGTGAATTTAAAAAACTTTCTATTTCAAGTTTTGTTTGCCTTTTTTTCGGACATTAACATTTTTTTCAAAAAAAAATGCTCGCATTTTTTATAAAAAAATTAGGAGTCACCACAAGCTCGACAAGGAGGCGGACCTGAAGGAAAAAAAAGGCATGAGTTGGGTAGTGGCCGCCACTCCGACCAACCCCATTACTATAAAGAGGGCCAAATATGACCCCCGAGAACACCACAGCTCTCCGCTCTGTCGCCTCACTGTTGTGGCGACCGTTTTGATGGACACATCAATTATCTCTCCTGATGCTTCTCGAAAAAAATCTCTCCTGTTGCAACGCACGGGCATATGTGCTACTGTCACAAACACATTTTGAAACTTGTGAAGATTTTTTTTATGTGATGTACATTTTTTCTGAATGTACGTAACATTTTGTTTCAATTTCAGAAATATTTTTTCTACAGTGTATACATTTTTTTTTAAAAGTCACGTACATTTTTTTAAATGTTTGACATTGTTTAATTGTCACATACATTTTTTGTACACATGTTTAAAAAGTTTCGTACACATGATTACATTTTTCTTACACATGATTGACATTTTTCTCATATGCATGATAAACATTTCTATTTTTTTTCCATTCATGTCCTACATTTTTCGGATACATTAAAAACATTTTTTCTGTACATGTTTAACATTTTTCAAATGCGGGATTAATATTTTTTGAAAATTTATATAAAGTTACAGAGGTTATGTTTGAAAAACAACTCATCCCCACCGCCGAGTTGCCACTGCAACATTCCCCATGTCTCGCAAACATGGACGATTTTGCAAAATCTTGAGACTTGCGGTCCGTGGGAATGGACCGGCACGTAGTTGGCTCTCAACGCGGCGGACGCAGAGCGTAGAATCGGCCGGATGGTGCTAATCATTTTCCTTATAATTAGAATATTTCAAATATAAACAAAAGAAAAAAGAATATATGAAGGAAAAACGAAAAACCAAAATAAAAAACAAGCACGACGGTATCCTGACGTCGGCGTGATGCTGCAGGTGGTTACTGGGCCGGCCCAGCTTGGGCTCCCTGCAGGTGAGCCGTGCATCGGCGTCGATGCGGGCGGCACACAGCCGCGCCGCTCCCCGTGCCGGCCGGAGACTCCCTCCGCCGCCGTGCCGAAGACCTGCAAGAAATGTAGCCGTTTTCCGCTCTCCCCCTTCGGTCTCTCACTGGAGGATTTCGGTCGCGCCACCCCGCTGGAGTGTAGGGTCAGTTCGGGGAGGCGGCCACCGTGAGAGGAGGGGGAGCACGGGGTTCGCGCATCGGCGCATCTCCGTCGCTCCCCACGCCGTATAACAGTACAACAGCGGCGGGCGGTAGCGGAGGGGACGCCGGCCGGCTCCTCTGATACTGGCAAGACCAACTCAACTGTATGGATGCTTTTTAGTCCCACAATAGCCGATTGACAAAGTTTTTCACCGATTTATAAGCGTTTGCCTCAGTCAGGCTATCAGTAGTAGCGGTAGAGTAGATGAATTTCATGCCCAATTTTGTAGTGATTGTAAGGTCTGTTTTCATGCCCAAATTTATCAGCATGTGTTCCATTTTCGTTTTATCGTCTTCTTTGTTCAATCCTATGTTAGTTATTAAGTAGTAGATCTCAAATTGCAGTTCAACGTTTAATGTTTAGAATACTTAGAAACATATTCATGGTAGGTGTATGTTCACCTTTTATTTCTTTTTCTGTATTCTTCAAAGATTGGTCAATTTTGTTCCTAAATAAATAGTTTACCTTTGCTGGGAAACTTTTAATTGTGAAAGTCTGACCTATCTGAGGCTAAAGCATGATCAACGAATGAATCAGTCTTATCAGTTGCATCTGTCCTAAATCATCAGAAATTAACCAGCGGAGATGCCATGAAACTGTATCCATCCACAAAACTATTCGAAAATCAACTTTGTAAATCTGCAAATTTCAGCCCAATTTGTTGCTTTGAGCTGACCTATATAAGTCTCTCCATGACCTTAGGCCTGTTGTCCACCCCATAAGTGGCAAATTCCTGTGTCCAGCAATGCAATTCTGTGTTGGATTATGTTAATGGATGCCAGTGGCTTAACCCTGACAACCGAACCAGATCAGACGTTTCGGAAGATGCACAGTTCTGGTATGTACAAAGCTTCCTCCCTTTGTGTGGTTATTACATTTGGGCGAGTTAAGCCAGTTTTTGTCCCGGCTGCTTTGAATCTATAGGATATATGTATTGTTGTGGCTTTTATCCCATAATAAACTCCTGACCCGTCATAATTAACAAGCAACAGGTTGATGACGACTCTTGCTTGTTGTGTTGTGAGAAAGAGACCTGCCAACCTCTATTCGTTTGTTGTCATGTAAGTTTATGCTGTGGAAAGAAATTGTCAATGCTCTGAATTTGTTAATTTTGAATAGGTGGCTAGATTTTGGCTCAGTAGTACCAAGAACGCTGCTTTGAATATGATTTTGGCTTGTTGTATGACTTGTGCTTTATCTATAAAGCGGGGCGCGGAGCCTTTTTCGGAATATGATTACTGCTGATATGTTGTTTACTACCTAGAAATTGCGTAATGAAATATTTTTCCGAGCGATTATCATGGTCTGGTTTACAGGTGATGTATCAGCGATTATTGAGATTACTCAAATGCAGGACCACTGCGTGAGTGTCCCAAACTGAACTTGCAGATCCTTGACAAGTGCCTGCTCCTTATGGGAGCAAAGATAGTGGAAGCTTCGCAGCTCAGGTGACGATGAAGGAACGAAGAAACCACACTTCAGCTGGGGCCGGGGACGCGGTAACCACGGCAGCGAGACGCGGCATTGTTATGCTCAGATTTATCTCTGCTTGCTGTGTGTCACCTCGGCTGTAGGATTTGCTATTTCTTCGAAGTTGAAGGGTGCTTCTTTAGCTGGTTTTGCTTTGTGAGATGTGATAGTTGCCTGTCAAAGGCATGTAAGAGTGGACTTGGATGCTGCTCTCTTTTGTATGAAATGGAACAGGGCGGAAAGCCTTTTGATCTACAAAATGTGGCACTGGAGGGATTCCGTTTGCACAGTATATTCAAGACCCACAGTTAACAAGTCTACTAGTGAGCGTTTGCATAACACAACTAAATTCGGTAAGCAACATCTTGCTAGTCGTCTCTAGTCTATATAAAAAATATGGAGCCACTTGGTGTCTATTAATATATGGCTGGTGGCTACCACCGGAATTCCGGAATCGGTTAAATAAGATTTGATTCTTAGCACAGGACAAGAGATTCCAAAACACATGGCACGTTAACTGTGCTGTTCTCATAGTAAGGAAAAGACCTTGGATGGATCGTTGACGGACCTTGGATGAGGAGGAGGAGGGCTCTACTACTTACCAGCTAGCAGCAGCCTAGAGAGGTCAGCACTGACATCTTTGTTGCTTTCTCTGTCGATCTTTTCTAGCCAAAAAGAAAGCAGTTCTTGCGGTTGGTTCTTCTCCCCTGGCTCAACAAGGTAGTTGATGATCACTGACGAGTACAGTTTCCGTCTTCAGTTATGGATTTCCATTATTTTCATGCGGCACTGTGATCTTTGTGCTCCTAGCAAGCATTCAAATTTCTGGATAATTTCATGTAGTTTGGACTCTCTGATGTTGCTCCAGTACCAATATTTGTAGTATCTGTTCTTTGTCTGCTTCTTCATAAAGAAAGAGTATCTGTTCTTTGTCCTAACTAGTTTCATGTTCATGATTGGAGCAGTGATGCAACAGGATCTGATCCATTTGGAGGCAATAGAGGTTGCGTGCACAGATGGGTTCCCTCGCAAGTAAATTCTCTCAACTTCCTCATGTTACATGGGCAGCTAGCCGCATCACTTCTGCTACCTTTGCTAAAGCTGTTTTTTTCAGACGACGAGGTAGCTGATTCTGAGCGTCAGGTGACTCCCTTTGCTAAAGCTGGGTTTTTCAGCAAGATGTCATTTTGGTGGTTGAATCCTCTAATAAAGGTGGGCTACAAGAAACCCCTTGAAGACAAAGACATGCCCCTTCTAGGCGCCACAGATCGAGCACATAACCAGTACTTGATGTTCATGGAGGAGCTGAACGGCAAGAAGCAGTTGCAGTCACATGTCACACCATCTTTCTTATGGACTATTGTTTCTTGTCACAAGCGTGCGATCCTAGTCTCGGGTTTCTTTGCTTTGCTCAAGGTTCTTGCCGTATCAACAGGCCCAATAATTCTCAAGGAATTCATCAATGTGTCACTTGGGAAAGGCACCTTTAAATACGAAGGCTGTGTGCTTGCTGGGTTAATGTTCATCTGCAAATGTTGCGAATCATTGTCACAGAGACAGTGGTATTTCCAAGACTCGGAGATTAGGATTGCAGGTGAGGTCATTCCTGTCAGCAGCTATTTATAAGAAACAACAGAAGCTATCAAATGCAGCAAAAATGAAGCACTCTTCTGGAAATATTATGAACTATGTGACGGTTGATGCGTACCAGATTGGGGAATTCCCATACTGTTTCCATCAAACATGGTCAACAAGTGTTCAGCTTTGCATTGCTCTGGCAATTCTATACTATGCAGTTGGTGCTGCAATGATTTCATCCTTGGTTATCATCATTATGATCGTACTGTGTAACGTTCCATTTGCCAGACTGCAACACAAATTTAAGAGTAAACTTATGGAAGCACAAGATGTGAGATTGAAGGCCATGTGTGAGTCATTTGTACATATGAAGGTGTTGAAACTTTATGCATGGGAAGCTCACTTCAAGAAGGTCATTGAGGGGTTGAGAGAGGTTGAGTACAAGTGGTTATCAGCATTCCAGTTTAGGAGGGCATACAACGCTTTCCTGTTCTGGTCTTTACCGACTTGGGCTTCGTCAGCGACCTTTCTGACATGCTATCTTCTGAAAATCCCTCTTGATGCTAGCAATGTCTTCACCTTTGTGGCAGCTCTAAGTCTTGTGCAAGAGCCAGTAAGGTTAATACCAGATGCTATTGGCTTTGTGATACAAGCTAAGGTTGCGTTCACTCGGATATCGAACTTCCTTGATGCACCTGAGCTAAACGGACAGGTTAGGAAAAAATCCTACGTTGGCATTGATTACCCTGTACCTATAGCAATGAATTCGTGTAGCTTCTCGTGGGATGAGAATACATCAAACCCAACTCTAAAGAATATAAATCTGGTAGTCAAAGGTGGAGAAAAGATTGCGATTTGTGGAGAGGTAGGATCGGGAAAATCAACGCTTTTGGCTGCTGTACTCGGAGAGGTCCCCAAAACTGAAGGCATGGTATGATTTTTACTAACATCATCTGTTAATGCAATAGCTGCCATATTAAGAATTTAGACATGATTAAAAGACATGAACTACGTTATTCATCTGTTCAGTTTGCGAATTTGTGTATGAAAATTATGCTTGACAATATTTGTTCACGTGAACTACGTTATTCAATTCATTTTTCATAAAAAGTTCATAGAAAATTCCTGATCTTTGCATAAAAATTTTAGATCCAAGTCTACGGGAAAATAGCATATGTTTCTCAGAATGCATGGATCCAATCTGGGACTGTGCAAGACAATATTCTCTTTGGATCGTCGATGGACGGGGAAAGATACCACAACACACTCATGAGGTGCTCGTTGGTCAAGGACATTGAAATGTTGCCATATGGAGATTGTACTCAAATTGGGGAGAGAGGAGTACATCTTAGTGGTGGTCAGAAGCAGCGAGTCCAGCTTGCTCGTGCACTATACCAAAATGCAGATATCTATCTTCTTGATGACCCTTTCAGTGCTGTTGATGCACATACAGCCACAAGTCTCTTCAATGTAAGGATCATATCAGCATATGCATGTAGTATTACTTTTTGATTATGACATTTTTACAAAGCTCTTTGTAACAGGAATATGTCATGAGTGCTCTATCAGACAAGACTGTCCTGTTGGTGACGCACCAAGTGGATTTTTTACCCGTATTTGACTCCATTTTGGTAACTGTCCCCCCTTCGAAAATGTCACCATATGATGATATTTGTGTCTCTGATGTATTTTGATCTGTAATTATTTTACATATTTTTTGATGTCATCTAAAACTAGTGATGATTTTTGGCAGTTAATGTCAGATGGAGAGATTATTCGGTCTGCACCTTATCAAGATCTATTGACAGATTGTGAAAAATTTATAGGCCTTGTAAATTCCCATAGGGATACTATTGGTGCTGCGGATCTTAATAAAAACATACCTCCGCAAAGATTTAAGGAAGTGTCAAAAAAGGTGACAGATGATATTCATGGAAGCAGAAATACAGAGTCTGTGAAGCCATCACAGGAAAACCAACTGATCAAGAAAGAGGAAAGAGAAACAGGGGATGCAGGTTTCAAGCCTTATATGATTTACCTGCGCCAACACAAAGGCTTCCTCTATTTCTCTTTGTGTATGTTTTTTCACATAATTTTCATAGCTGGGCAAATATCACAGAACTCATGGATGGCTGCTAATGTCCAAAATCCTTATGTTAGCACGCTGAAGTTAGTTTATGTGTACATTATTATCGGAGTTTGCACGATATTCTTCTTGCTATCAAGATTTTTACTAGTCGTTGTTCTTGGGATCCAGTCATCAAGATCCTTATTTTCCAAGCTACTCAATTCATTGTTCCGTGCACCAATGTCCTTTTTTGATTCTACCCCTCTAGGAAGGGTTTTTAGCCGGGTAAGAGTTCTTAAACGAATGGTAAAACAAGTTTCAGTTACGTCTTACACTAAGATTTTTCTCATGATAGATTAACTCGTTCCCTTTTTTTCTAATGCAGGTCTCTTCAGATTTGAGCCTCGTTGACCTTGATGTTCCATTTTCATTTGTGTTTAGCCTTGGTGCCATCTTTAATGCATATAGCAATCTAGGTGTATTGGTTGTTATTACATGGCAAGTTCTGTTTGTATCCGTGCCAATGATAGTTTTGGCAATTTGGTTGCAGGTAATTGGTATGATTTTGTTTTTTGGTGGCTAAGCTTCATGTCTGTGTATCCGTGATAGTTTTGCATTCATTGTTCTCATTAACTGAAACCTGTTATGTTTGGTCATGCAGAGGTACTATCTAGCGTCGGCCAAGGAATTGATGCGTATCAATGGTACTACCAAGTCTGCTCTGGCAAATCACTTAGGTGAATCTATTTCAGGGGCTAAAACAATAAGGGCCTTTCAGGAAGAAGATCGTTTCTTTGCTAAAAATTTGGATCTTGTCGACAAGAATGCTAGCCCATATTTCTATAATTTTGCAGCAACTGAATGGTTGATTCAACGTCTGGAGATAATGAGTGCCGCAGTTCTTTCTTTTTCTGCCTTTGTCATGGCCCTTCTTCCTCAAGGAACATTTAGCCCTGGTAAGCAATTATATGAACACCGCGTTGCTTCAAATATTTGGACAAAGTTACGTTTGGCTTCTGCTTTATTTCTGACACACTTTTGTTATGAGAACTTACTTGATACTCCTCCACCTTATAGGTCATGTGTTAACATGACATGGTTGTCCAACAAAATCATTTGAATGGTACATTTTATAAGTTTATATGGTTGTAGAAAACTAGAAGAGAGTTACAGTATGAAAATAATATCCAAATAATGTTGATGAAGAATCTAATGATAGTATTTTGACTAACAGTCCAAATACTTTCTTATATAATACTCCCTCCGTCCTGAATTACTTGTCGTAGAAATGGATGTATCTAGACAAGATACATCCATTTCTGCTACAAGTAATTCAGGACGAAGGTAGCAGTCAAAGTTGCAATTCTTTTACTGAATGCTTTCTGTAATGCCTTGTGTTTACCAATTGAGGTAATAATGTTTATTGTTTGAATAAAAGTTATTTGTTGCATTCTGCTGGGCAGAATACGGTGAATATAAAACACCGTACATTTCTCAAATCACCACTTGTTCAGATGATTTTATATATTCAAGTCCTAATTTCACGTGCCAAAGTTAACTAAATGAAGTATTTGGTACTATACAGTTCTAAAGTTTATGAATATTAACATCACAAATAGTAGAGTTACTCCCTTGCTTTTGTACCCGCACAGGTTTTGTCGGAATGGCTTTGTCCTATGGTCTTTCCCTAAATATTTCGTTCGTTTTCTCTATTCAATTCCAATGCAACCTTGCAAATCAAATAATCTCGGTCGAACGGGTGAACCAGTACATGGACATACAAAGTGAAGCAGCAGAAGTTGTTGAAGAAAATCGACCGTTACCAGATTGGCCCCAAAATGGCATTGTGGAGATTAGGGATTTGAAGGTAATCAGATATAAATGTTTACACATACACCTTACAAGGCAAAATAATCCTATTAACACTTCTAAGAAATGTATGCGATTGATTTTCATTCAACAGATCAGGTATAGGATAGATGCTCCCCTTGTACTACATGGAATCACTTGCAAGTTTGAAGGTGGAGATAAGATTGGTATAGTTGGTCGAACAGGAAGCGGCAAGACAACATTAATTGGTGCATTGTTTCGTCTTGTTGAACTTGCCGAAGGGAAAATAATTATAGACTCTGTGGACATCAGTACGATAGGCTTGCATGACCTGCGGTCGCGTTTGGGTATCATTCCACAAGATCCAACACTTTTTCAGGGTACAATAAGATACAATCTAGATCCTCTTGGGCAGTTCTCAGATGAACAAATATGGGAGGTAAGATTCTACACATCTAATGATGTGCCTTTTTGTCATCTTTCCCAATGATCAGATAATATTATGCTGACAAGGTATCACACCAAAAGAACCTGATGTAATTAATGTCGCAATTCAGATCACTTACTTGGTGTTTAATCATGATCACTTACTTCGATATATACCTCACAGTTTCAGAAGGTTGAGGACATTAACAAAATTGGGCAGATTAATTGAATTAGAGGAATCTGAAATCACAAGTAGCCTTTCTCATAGAAAAACTAGATTGCCTAGGAGGAATAGACTCTTCACTGATTGAAAAAATAGGCACCAAAAAAGGTGATGGCCACACGTTTTGAAGCTAAGCTAGGCCGGGTGATCTTTGATGCGGTTGTATCAACTCGATATTTCAATTCAATGAAAAGCCCTTTATTGAAAAAAAAGGTTTAGTGCCCCCCTTTCTGAGTTTTTGTCATATGTACATTTCAAAAGGAATCACTAAAGGAGTAGGGCGTTCGGTGCCTAGGCTCATCTGCACCCGGTTAGAAAAAAATTCGTAAAAAATTCATAAAAAATTCGAAAAAAACCAATTTTTTTTGTGCGGTAGACAATTTGATGCGTGAGGCCCGCTCCAAATTTGAAGTCATTTGGACATCTGAGCGGCTCTCAGAAAAAAAGACAAATCAGGCCAAAACAGTATATGAACAGTAAACATTTTTACCGACCCCCAATTGGTCTCTTTTTTGAGAGCTCCTCAGATCTCCAAATGATATGAAAATCGGGACGGACCTCACCCATGAAATTGTCTACCACAAAAAAAAATGGAATTTTTTGAAATTTTCTAGTATTTGTTTTGATTTTTTCGTCAGCGCCGTTGCAGATGAGCTCGGGTGCAGAGATGGATTTTCGTCACTAAAGTAGTTACCCTATTTGTTAATTATGCTGCAGGTTCTTGACAAATGTCAACTTATTGAAGCTGTCCGGGAGAAGGAACAGGGATTGGATTCACATGGTAGGAAACTTCATTTCATCTATTTTTTTGTTTATGTGGTTCACTTTTTAAAGTAATAAATTGGCTAAACAGAGAACTCTGCCCTAATTAATTATTTCAGAAATTGAAAATAGGTGTGAAAATACATGTGACAATAAATATGCCAAAATGTTAGTAGTCCTAGACGTATTAGCTATATCCTTTTGCTAGCAAGATGTTTGGAACTATCTCATTCATAGTACTTATCAAGATCCTGTCTTAATAGTTGTGGAAGATGGGTCGAACTGGAGTATGGGTCAAAGGCAGCTCTTCTGTCTGGGACGTGCACTTTTGAGAAGATGCTGCATCTTAGTTCTTGATGAAGCAACAGCCTCTATAGACAATGCCACAGATGCTGTCCTTCAGAAAACGATCCGGACAGAATTCAAACATTGCACCGTTATTACAGTTGCACACCGTATACCAACAGTTATGGACTGCGATATGGTACTTGCAATGAGCGATGGTATGTTTGTCTTATTGCTAACTTAATATAGTGACCTGATTATAGAACTCGCCGTCTTATTGATCTGAAGCAACTAATATGGAGTATACTTGAAGCCACATGTATTGTGTATCTTCCGCATACTAATGAACCATATATGAACACTTCCAGGGAAAGTAGTGGAGTTCGAGAAACCTACAAAGCTCATGGAAACTGAAGGATCTCTCTTTCGGGAGCTGGTCAAGGAGTATTGGTCACACACATCGAACACAAATATTTAGAAGAGACTGTCCAATGTCGATTATTTACTTGCTGCAGCTTTCAAAGAGATAAAATATAAATCAGCTTTTGAAAAAGTGATACGCTTGAAGATATACAGTAATATATGGTACCTCAGATGTATTCATCTATTTTTGAATCTGCAGAAAGGACAGTAATATCTGTCTGTTGTTGTCTCAAACTTTCTTTTGCCATATATTGCTAGCAGAAAATTCTATGCAATACACGGTGGACTACTAGAGTAACTCTAGATTCTCAAAACTAGAGTAACTCTATGCATGCAGAATTGCTGAAGCTGAACGGAGTAAATCCCTGAAGATTTCCTTGCTCCAGTAATCAGATATAGAAGGCCAAATCGGAGGGACTTCAAATCCGCAACCTCAGCCTGCGATACAACTTGAGCATATGTGTTTGCTGATATTTTGCCAATTCTGAATTCATTTACGATAACTTGACAAGTTTATACCAAATGCATTGTCTTTATGAATGAGGTTTCAGACTATTCAATGTAAAGAGATGCGATTGGCTTTTATATTTCTCCTACGAAAAGCAGCTTGCTTTTTTCGTTTATAAGAACTGCCTATTATAGTGTTTGTGTTTGCTTGTACACTGGATACAAAGCAAACACATGTATTTTTATCCGTCTGAGATAGAAACTGGGGAGGAAAGGATGCGACTGTATAGATGGGTACAATGTGTTTCCCTCGTGTTTTGTTCATCCTGCTGGTGACATTTGCCCACATGGATTGGTTTGTTACTGAACATGATCAGCGGATCGGTTGTGTCATGTACTCATGTCTAAGTGTCATGTACTCATGTCTTTTTTTTTTTGAACCGGGCATTACCCCTTTCCATTACTGCAACATAACGGAAATACAGCAGTCCAAAGAAAAGGAGAAAAGGGGAAGCGAGTCCAACACATCGCGCGGGAAACCCACTGTGAGCACTCGCCATCGAGATTACTCACTGCGGGGCGAAAACCCGACGACACCTAATCACAGTAGCTAGCATCCAAGGCCTAAAGCCCCAAAAGGACACAAAACATAAAGCTCGCACTCAGCAGAGCAACAAAGTTCAAAACATAAAGCTCGCACTCAGCAGAGCAGCATCTCCAGCAGATCAACACGCCGCCTCATCTTGGTTCGTCACGCAGATTCTCATCATCATCGACGCGTTTCTTTTCAGCATCTCTGCCCCGCCCCTCATGGTAGCCGCTTCATCTTGCTTCAGCAGTCCTGCCCAGTAGCACATTAAGGCACAAGCAGAAAAAATACATTCAAACGGGTTTGTAAGCGGTTTAAACTCAAACGTAGCTCTATTACGACAAGACCAGATCGCCCAGCATACAGCAGCAATCCCTGCTGTATAAAATTTTTCCCCACCAGGGAAGAACGCATAGCACCATGCATAAGCTTGCCAAATGTTGTCGGGACACAAGGCAGTGCCAAACATGCATGCCACCGTCCTCCAGGTCACCCTGGCAACAGGGCATGTAAAGAACAAGTGTTGAGCAGTTTCTCGCCCAGCACAGAAAGAGCATTTAGGATTCCCTTTCCACCCTCGATGTTTCATCACTTCTCTCGTTAAGACAGCGTCCTGAAACAGCTGCCACAAGAATATTTGTATCTTAAGAGGTATTTTGTCACTCCAGATCCATCTAAAGTCACACCCAACAATGTTCCTCTCCAGGAAAGAGTAAACTGATTTAGTAGTAAAGGAGGATTTCCCTCCCATGCCCCATCTAATCACATCAGATGCCTCTGAAACGCAGGCTTCTCTAGCCATTTTACTCACATTCACCCATTGATCACTGAGTTCATTATTCAATCTCCTTCTAAAGAAAGAGGAGGGATCAGCATTTAGGCACTGGGCCACTGTGCATTCAGGAAAATTACAGATGGAGAATAAACGAGGAAATTGTTCCGCCAGAGGTATGTTGCTCCCAATGGGGTCAATCCATAATCTAGCAACATCCCCAGACTATATGTCCACTCTTCTCCCAGCCATATAGAGATGTTTCACCTTCATAATGGCCTTCCAGCATGGAGAATCATTGCTTTTCATCTTAATACTAGCCATTGTGGCCCTATTAAAATATTTAGCTTTCACAATATCTTGCCATAGGCCAGATTTAGTTTCTAGTTTCCACCACCATTTAGTAAGTAAACTGAGGTTCTGTTTGTGTAAATCTTTTACACCCAGCCCTCCTTTATTCTTAGATCTGCATATCCTAGTCCATTTGACAAGATAATATCGCTTTTTATTCTGGGTCACATGCCAGAAAAATCTCCTTCTACACTTGTCAGTCCTAGCAAGTATAGTTTTGGAGAGAAGAAACATGGCCATATAATAAAACGCAATGCTAGAAATGTTAGCATTAAGTAGTGTCAGGCGTCCTCCGGATGAGGCATTCCCCCCCAATCCAGAGTCACACTTTTGAATGTATCTGGATTCCGTAAAGTCCCAACAAGAACTCGCAAGGAGGAAAAGGTCACTGGCACTCCCAGATATTTCATGGGAAAGTGCCCTATTTGGCAATCAACCATTTCAGCATATGTTTTAAGAGTATCATCATCCCCCCCTACACATAGGATTTCACTTTTTTGGAAATTGATCTTGAGCCCAGACATGAGCTCAAAGATATACAGCAACAATTTCATATTTACTGCTTTATCTAGGTCATGATCAATACACAAGACCGTATCATCTGCATATTGCAGAATGGCCACACCATTTTCAATAAGATCTGGCGCTAGCGCAGCAATTAGATTATTTTTTTGTGCTAATAACACCATCTTAGACAAGCACTCGACCGCTATGTTGAAAAGGAATGGTGACACAGGGTCTCCTTGTCTGACCCCCTTAAAACTTTTGAAATAAGGTCCCATGACATTATTCAACTTAACAACAGACAGTGCCGCCATCAGGACACTTTTGATCCACTCACACCAAGTGGTACCAAACCCTCTCATCTCTAGACATTCCAATAGAAAATCCCAATTCACCTTGTCATATGCTTTCTCGAAATCGAGCTTAAGAACAATGCCTACTCTTTTTTTGATGGAAGTGTGATGTAAAATCTCATGCAAAGACAGTACCCCATCCATGATATTTCTATGCTTAATAAACACATTCTGGTGTCTGCTGAATAACTTGTCAGCAAAAGGTACTACTCTGTTATCGAGCACCTTAGTAATCAACTTGTAAGGACATCTCAATAAACAGATGGGTCTAAATTGCTGAATTTTGTTAGCCCCATTGACTTTTGGCAGCAAAGTTATGATACCATAGTCCAGTCTGCTAACGTCAAGCTCTCTTGCATGGAAGGCAGTGAATAGTTTCATTATGTCCTCTTTAACTATCTCCCAACAATGCTGGTAAAATTCAGCAGGTATATTATCTGGGCCCAGAGCCCTGTTGCTTTTCATGGAAAATAAGGCTTTTCTCACTTCCTCTTCCGTGAAAGGCCTGTTAAGAATCTCATTATCTAGCTCATCGAGCTTCTCCTCCGCTCCCCAACTATCAGGGTCAAGGTGAAACATGTTCCCCTGAGCTGGCCCAAGACTTTTATAAAAGTCAGTAGCATGTTCCAGGAGCTTCTCAGTTCCTTCAATCATCGTATCCCCAACATTAAGAGAATGAATAGTATTTTTTCGTTTATTCCCATGAGCTATTTTTTGATAATAAGCCGTGTTTCGGTCCCCCCCAAGCAACCATCTCTCATTAGATTGTTGCAACAAAAACAGCTCCTCATTAATAAGTATTTCATTCAACTCCACTAGGAGATCCGTCTTCCTACCAAACATTTCATGGTCAATACTACCATCCTCTTCTAGTTTTTCAATAAACGCAAGTTCATCTCTAATCTCCTGCTTCCTTTTCTTCTCATGACCAAATTTGTTTGATCCCCAGCCTTTGAAAAAATTCTTAAATCTTTTCAATTTGATATTCAAAATATCAATAGGATCGGTAGCATTCACTTTTTGGTTCCAAATCTTGTTAACTAGAGGAACAAACTCCTCAGACTTTAACCAACTCAACTCGAATCTAAACTCTCTCTTTTGTGGAGCTCTAATAACATGATTATCAGAGTACAAAAGGAGAGCATTGTGGTCAGAGACCTCCCTAACGAGTTTCTTCATGTTAACAAAAGGAAACATGTCTTCCCAATCGTTGCTCATAAGCACACGATCCAGTTTCTCTAAGGTGGGATGCGCTTGATTATTAGACCAAGTGTAGGTTCCTCCACTCATATGAATCTCATTCAAACACATAGTGTTGATGATTGAGTGTTGATGATTGAGTTAAACAGATCCGAATGCACCGAGCGATGCCATCTTTTATTCTTCTCCCCACTATGCCTAAGAATATTGAAGTCACCTCCAATCAACAAGGGGGTTTGAATGTGACAGCAAAAGTCTGCCAATTCACCCAGGAAATCACTCTTGTCAAACTCATGGGCCGCTCCATATACTGTACACAGTGTCCAAATTTTCTTCGTAACGATATCATAAAGAGATACCTGCAGAATAAATCTGCCTTTCCTCCAAGCAACTACTTCAAACTTTTCTTTTTTAACACCACATAAGATACCCCCAGCTTTACCAATTGAGGGGATCCAATCCCACTCAAACAAATTATAAGGATCAAGTTTCCTGAAATAACTCTCCAGGAAATTCTTTTTTAACGTTTCTTGCAAACAAATAAAATCAAAGGGAATGGTCTCTGATTATATGGGATAGGCAGGTTTTCATCCCTTTTTTTCCTGCCCCCCTGCAATTCCAAAATAGACCTATCATTTATATCTTTTCCCTTTTCTCCCCCCTCTGGTGGCCCTGGTATTATGAACAGGGCTGCCAGCTTGTTTTTTCTCAACAAGGTTTTTTTGACTTCTAGTAGTGGGTCTGAATACGGCTATTTGAACTTTAGGACTCTTCTTTTTCCTAGACCGGACCATGGTGAATTGTTCTTCCATGTCCTCTTCTCCATCCCCCCACTCAGTACTAACAGGAGTTGTTTCCCCTTTTCCATTGGTGACATACATCACCTCTTCTACATTCCTCATATTATCACTTTCCTCCTCTCTTTTAGAATCCCCCCCCCCTTATTTTTTCAAGTTCTCTAATGATATCCACATTAGAGAAATTATTGTCGGGGAAAAGTACCCCCATCTTAACAGCACGAATCATGAGCTCAGGATTAGATAAGGCATCAAAAGAGTTATGATTTGCTAAGTTACCTTCCAGATTTCTCTTTTTGGAAATGGCCACAGCCTTCTCTTGCATTCTTCCTTCCATATTCTGCAAATTCCTCAGGCTGAATCTCTTAACTTCTTCAGAAACAAGGGGAGGTGTAGGGGTCACCTCTCCCATATCCTCAGAAGAAGAGGTGGGGTATTGTACCAGATAGTCTGATTTTCCCAGCTTGGAGAGGTCCTCCCCCTCACATTCCACCACCTGCTCACATACCACAACCACATTTAACTGAGCTATATTATTATGAGTTACAGCAGCAACGAATGAACATGCATCATCATTTTTTTCTACCTGAATCTCATCAGCATTATGCTTGGCATCATCAATGTCCAACATTGCTTGAGAACCTTGAGCTTTTTCTTTATTGTACGCCTCCACGGCCATAGTCTCAATCAGCAACATATTATCCTCTGATTCTTCAGACTCCATACTTTCTTCCTCCCTTGCGTCAGCAGGGCCATTGCGCCCACTATCACCATACTTGCTGCATCCCTCATTTCTCTCTTTGTTCCCAGACTTAGGGTCATGTCTGCCCCAAGCAGCTACTTTTGTATAAGGGGATTTTTTGGTATCCTCTTCCATCTCCATAGCCTTTTTTCTCTCTCTGGGTCACGCACTAGCACTTTCTCAATCTCATAGAAAAAGTCAAAGAAGTGCGTACCCAGCGCTACCTCAGCTACCCCTGGGAGCTTGTCCACATTGCGACAGCCCAGCCGGACCCTGACAAATTCAGGCTTGTGCAGGGTGGCCATGTCGATCTCGAGCGGGACACCCACCAGGGAAGATACATAGGCGACATTCCTTTCATTTCTTCTTTCAGAGGAATATTAGCTACTTTAACCTGTGCCATCTCCATGACTCCCTTAGCCCCAATGTTGGCCGACCAGGAACAATTTTGACAACTACGCATACAAGATTTAAGAATCATCCTGTCATTGTAACATGCTTTTTTCACATCTCTTTGATTGGGAAATCTCATCACATAAGTATTAGGACCAATAGTACGGGCAGTACAATGCCACTTAGTCCCAATGTAATCAGAGAACGCTTCTTCTAACTCCTTAACACTAGCTTCCCCCTCAATGACAGTGATCACAACACTAGTAGCTCTTTCCTTAAGTTGTTTAGCAGTGCATGAATCAAGGATGTAGAAGAACCCCTGCCCCTTGGCCTGGAAGGCACACATGGGTGCAACGCACTCCCAAGGTAAAAAGGTAACACACACTGAAGCCAAGTGCCCCATCTTGCTACATCTTTCACAGAAAGCTTGCGGGCAACTAGTGGGAGCATGACTAGTAGCTTTGCAGATAGGACATGGATCGCGAGCATTGGAAAGGGGCACCTGATTGAGAGGAAGCGCGCGTGATGTAGTATCAGGCGCTGGCATCTTCTTGAAGGCGTGAGCAGCTTCAGATCCTGAGGTGTTAGGGTTCTTCCACCCAAACACCCCCAGATCTCGCCCGCTTGGCGCGTTCCGCTGCATCGTCGGCCTTGTCGCTTAAGTCGGAAGTCGACACCGTCTTCTTGTTGGTGGAGACGTCGTCGCCGTCGGCGTCCCTGGACCAGGAATAGCGCCCGCGTCCCCGGCCGCGGTCGAAGCGACCGGCCCCGCGCCCCATCCTGCCAGATCTGAATCCCTCGCGCCTTCCACCGCGAAAACTCCGGTCGCCGAACCCCTCCATCGCCTTGGGTTCACTCTGGGATGAAGACACCACCTCATGAGCGATCTAGGGTCACCTCCAATCTTCCCCTCCCACCACCGGAATGAGGATGAGATTTTCGATCTAGGGTTTTGCGGCGCCGCCCAGAGGTGGGAGAGGGCAGTTTCTAGGTCAAGAATGGGACGCGCCACTCGGTCTTGCCCTTTTGTACCCCTCGCGGGACCTGCCCCCACGCCATGGATCCCTCGATCTCCGTCCACGTGGCCCTCATCAGCGGCGGGCGGCGCCACCGCGGCCGGGCGTGGACCCAGGATGCCGGGGGCCCGAGATCTCGCACCCACATCGTGACAGCTCGGTGCACACGCCCGCACCCCACCGAGACGTGTCGTGCTCCCGTGTACAGCCGGGCCGCTCTCCGGGATCCGATCCCGAACCCTAGCGAAGTAACATGAAAAGGATACGATCTGCCCGATGTCGACGCTCTCCCCGTCGCGGAGATAGCGCGCGTCCACCGTGACGCCCCTCTGGTCGATCAGGACGAGCCGGAGAGCCCCTCGACGGAGGAGGATCTCGCAGTTGGCGAAGGTGACGGTGCGCGCCGCGGTGAAGTCCGGTGCGAAAGAGACGTGCCAACGAACGTCGCACTCCATCCGGTGCGAAAGAGACGTGCAAAAGTTGATACGGAAGTTATTGGACATCACCCTGATAGACTCCTCATAGAATGCTTCGTCCTCCATGGGCTCTTCTGTTGCTTTCTTCCGATTCTTGTGGAGGAGGAAGAGGTCGGTGGCGATGTGCCAGATAATCATGTACTCATGTCTAAATATGTTTTTGTTGGACGTCGAGGCTCTGTTTTGGCATCGAACGCATGCGCATATAGAACACTAACTACCAAAACCTGCGCATGAGCTGCATCGATCTGTAACAAAGGGGCACTTGCAAGGCTGCTATGTGTGGTTGATGCTTGGTTAAGAAAGAAACAAGTTTAGAATGGGGAAAGGGGTCCTCAAGTTGTCTTAAACCCTATTGTTTTTTCAATCTTCTGCTTCGGTACACCCCCTGAACACATCAATGACTGAGATTACTTCATACCCCTTCATAATAAAGGGCAAAATGGTCTTTTTCTAAAATACGTCGTGAGTCGTATATGGATTACACAGACCGGCCCATTAAGGCACGCCACGTTCAATATAAGTGTAAAAATACTGAGAAAAAGAAGAGCTCATGAGGAATTAAACCCAAGACCTCACACCTGATGATGTGCGCTGCTAACCACTTCACCCGACAATTGCTTGTGGTACTTTACAGCGCAAAACATATAATAAAACACAACAGTGTTCACATATCAGAAATATTTTCTGAAAAAATATGAAACCTTAATTGAAAAAAAATGTGAACAATTTGAAATTCACAATAGTTATTGAGTTTATGAACAAAGTTGAGAAAACATATTTTGAAATTTGAACAAAATTTCAAAACATGAACAGTTTTAAAAATTTGTGGTTTTATTTTTTGGGTTATTAAATGTCTTCTTTTCCTTCTATTTGTTCTCTTTTCTTTATTAAAATTCATGAACTATTTTTAAATTGTGAACCTTTCCTAAAATCCGTGAACTTTTCAAATTTGTGAGTATTTTATTAAGTTTACAATCTTTATTTTCAAATCCATGAACTTTTTTCCAAATCTACAAATTCTTTTTAACTTTTATGAACATTTGTCAAAGGCCACAATTTTGTTTCAAATTATCAACATTTCCTTTCAAAATTGATG
Source organism: Aegilops bicornis (assembly GCA_021605145.1). Taxonomy (NCBI): domain Eukaryota; kingdom Viridiplantae; phylum Streptophyta; class Magnoliopsida; order Poales; family Poaceae; genus Aegilops; species Aegilops bicornis. Next base: position 117,840,206 of record CM038675.1, on the reverse strand, counting down.
AACTTTTTTGAAGTCCGCAAACGCTTGGGTCGGCCCAAAAGGCACCCGACAGCAGTGATGTCATCTCCTAGTTAAAGCAAGGCCCAAGTGTATTTTTTATTTTCTAGTTTTTTCTTTTCTTTTTTCGTTGATTCATTTTTCTCCCTTTTGAACTTTATAATTAGAAAAAACTAAATGCGCACGGATGCGCACCCGTCTGACCTAGTTCAGCACACTCCTCTCAACTGTTATTTTTTTGATATGGATAAAGGACCCCAACTTCTTGCAGCAGTCTGACATGGATATATGAGGCATCCATGCCAGGTTTGAATGATTTTCGACACTGTTTGCATGTTGCGGCACGTCCGGCCATTTATCGGCCCTTTTTACAAGAGAACTCTAGAAAATGCAAAACTTGTCAAAAATCCAAACAATTTGGCAGGATGCCTTGAATTTGTAATATAAGTTGGTGTAAAAAAATTGAGGCCATTTGACGGATGTCGAAAAACAATGTGCTTTCAAAAGGTCCCTTCTGGCCCTAACCAAACACCCTTCGTTGCGAATGGTCTATTTTTTGACATCCTTCAAATGATCCAATTTTGCAAAACGACCCTTCTAGCCTACCCGAAATCCTTTGTTGAAATAAATACGCTCTCAAACGGACCCTTCTAGTCTACTCAAAATCCTTCGTTGAACATGATCTATTCTAAAATGAAGAATGAAAAAACCCTGAAGAAAAACGGACAAACTGAAAAAAAAAATCAGATTGGAGACGGTTGCTATTTTATTAGCGGCATCGTTCAATAAGAAGTAGGAAACAAGTACTTTGGTATGATTGTTAAGCTATCCTAGTGGTTAGCGCCTTGAGTATTGAAGGAGCAGCGTGTAGGTTCGAGTCCCACATAGTGAAGATTAAAGAAAACAAGGTGCAAATAACACTGTATTGACGCCCGCCATACGTAAATACGTGCATACAAAACTGTGTACGGTACGTAAAATGACTATATTGCCCCCTTTATACGTTCTGTGAGGGGGTGTACCGAAGCGGATATTCTTTTTCCTTTGCCAGACTCATGATTCATAGATTGTTTGTTTTGCTGTAGGTCAACAAACACAGAAAGTGCACCCATATAAACTGCGGTTTGTAGTGCCAGTAATAAGCAGAGGATGCATCAAGACATCAGGTAGTAGCATCAATGTTCCTATCTTAACAAGAGAATAGTACCTGTTTTGCAGTAGAAGAATCAATGTTTAGTTTTTAGATGCATAATGTGCATGTCCATCTTTGAAAATACACTGGACACCTATCCTGAAGCTGGAGCTGCTGTAGTGTCACTCTGTGTCTTGCTTGCATGCTTGTCTGAATAAAGTGCAAAATCTAGTAATAACCGAACCATACTGCACCAGAGCAGCAAGCAGGGAAAGGTGTCCAGAGAGAGAAAGGTACAGTGAGTTCTTTATGCTTTATGTTGCAGGTCAACAAGGCACGCCTTCTTGCAGTTACCACCGAAGTTAACTGTTACTGGTGTGATTTGCGCACAAGAGTTAGCAATCAATGTCTCGTCTGAGATGACCACCTGTAGTATATTTATGTGGTTGCTAACTGAGTATATGCATGCACATCTCTGCACTGAGAATATACTTAAGACCCTATTCCTGATTAGCTTAGAACAGACATGTTTTTCTTGTGAATGAATGCTTTGTCTGCATACTTATTCGAATGAAGTGCAAATAACAGCAAGCAACTGAACCTTACTGTTTGGAGATCAGCAAGGAATTAATTATTATTATTTTTCCTGTTAGAGATATAGATACACTTTACTGTTTGGAGATCAACTGAACCTTACTATTTGGATTTTGGAGATCAACTGAACCTCATGCTCGCCGCCGAAGCCCGTCTGTAGGCCCTCGACAAGCAGATGCGGAGGCTGTTTGCGGCCGGGTTGGGCATGACGGCCGCCCTCTGGCCGGAGGCGGTGGCTCCCAATAGCATTACGCGTCTGGCGCGCTGGCTGGAGGCCGGCGTGCCTCGGCTCCACGCGTGGCGAGTCTCCGCGGCTCGTGCCGGAGCGGACTTAGCTCTTCGCATCTCCATGTCTTGGTACCCGGCCCTGGACCTGGACCAACTGGCGGCCCAGCGGGCGGCGCGGAAGCCGACTTGGAGGCGCGGGCGCGCCGGATCGCCGGACGAGCCAGCTACCTCGCCTCGTTCGCCGCGCATGATGAGTTCAACGCGGAGCGGACGGAGGATGGCGAAGAGCTTCCGCCCGACGACTTCGGCCTGGAGCTCGACGACCCGGCCGGCAGCTCCGACGAAACGGACGCCTACGCGGACGACGAGGCCGCGCTGGGCGACACCGGCATCTCGGTGGACCCGGCGGCCGGCGCAAGCCGATGCCGGCGCGGCGACCGTTGCTGGTGCAGAGAAGCCGGCAAGCGCACAACCTGACGCGGCCACCGCTTGAGGCCGACCTGCCGTTTTCTTTGAATTTTGTTAAGTAGCAGGTCCACCCACTGGGGTGTAGTGGAATGTAACGAACTCTGGCCGTGGGCCTTTTATTATGTAAATCTTAAGATAAAACGCTGCGTCCAGACGCAAGAAAAAGACAACCAAATTCACGCGCCATTGTGCATCATTTTTATATTTAATTTTAATAAATGTCCATAATTAGGTTAACCATGAAAAATCCTTATTTTTAATAAAAGTTAACGTTTTCATAAAAATTGGAACACTTTTTAAGAATAGTTAATATTTTTATGAAAATTTGAACATTTCTCTAAAAAAGAAAAAAACGGAAAAAAGAAATTTGTTTTGAATAGATGTTTTTGATGAAAAGAATCTTTTGTTTTTCGTTGTACATTTCTAGATAGACTTTGTTTTAGTAAAAAAAAGGTAACTTTTTTGTGAATTTTTATGTTTTGTAGAAAATGCAAACATATTTTTTTGAAACAAAGATAGTGTGAACATATGTAAAACTGTGAACATTTTAAAGCTATTTTATTGTGTTAAAAAATTACAGATATTTTTATAGCATCTTTGTTAGGCAATTTTTACGTATGGTTGTTTAATTGGGAAGAGTTTTTTTTGACTATTTGAGCTTGGCCCAAACAAAGCACTTGATGTTAACTTTTATTAAAATATAGACGCACGAACTCATCTTCCTTATTGTTCCCCATTCTCAAGTCTCTCTTGTCAAAGTGCTCTGCGCTGCCACGTCGTGTCTACCTCCTTTGTCGAGATGGGCCTATCCCTTCCTCCTATGGTGCGCCGTAATGGAGAGTTCCCCATGGGGCTGGGAGGGGGAGAGGCGGGGCGAGCAGTCTCTGTTTGGTGCCCTCTACCAGCTGCAGTCAGAGTTGATCAATTGTTTCGTCCAAGCAGCACATATGCCCATGGATGTGAATGAAAACATTAAAAGGCGACAATACTACGTTTTGCCGAATAATACGCCACCGCAATCATGGGAATCCAGTTAACGATTTTAATTGAAACTTAAGCCATTATTGAATATATATGCACACAATACCCATAAGAAGATCTTTGGACGTCAGTGAGATCGAGCCATCCATGCATAGAATCAAACTGCAACAGACCATTTGATTAGAATCGTGCAGTGATCAACAGAATAAACTATCGTCCATAGAGTAGTTTTAGAGCAAATAAACTGCAACTTTCAGGAATATAACAATAATAAAAGCACCACAGTGACAACTAAAGGGTTTGATTTCAGTCAAGGAATATAGCATTACATCAATAGCAAAACATGGTGATATTTGTGGAAATAAAATAATAAGAGCACTGCAACGGCTAGTAAAAGCAATATTATCCAACATGATCATTTGAACTAGCACATAGGACCACCATCAACCATAACATACTGTTAAAGAGCACATCTCTAAATTTTATGAAAGCTAGAAACTGAAAGTCATTTACAACCAACAATTTGTAATTGACCCTACTGGTCTACATCCAATGAATTATGAGACACCATTTCATTTCCTACATATCCTGTTTATTCAACAGAAAAGCTTATTTTTCAGAAATAGCACGCGTGCCCTGTTTTGACAGAATGGAAGCTAGCACGACCAAGTAAATCAATCTTGAAAAAAGAATAAAGTTTCGAGATGAGCTTACATTATCAATTTGCACAAATGTATGTCATATCTTTTCTTACAGATTCGTATTGGAGAATAAAGTTGTCCCGGAATAAACAAAATGTTCATATTACTTTACAAAGACCATCATTTTTTGTTAATATGAAACCTTATGAATCGTGTTTCCTCAAATATGTACGTCTCCCAGCCGCGCGTCACCACCTCTCTTCCGTCCATTTTAGAAGCTTCGCCATTCACCACGACGCCGCTGAGCCGTCGCCATCTATTTCTTTGCAAAGTTCGATAGATAGATTAGATAGATAGATAGATAGTGCACTAAAGGAGAACAAATTCATAAGAAAAATAATGTATACACCTGATATCCTAACTCCCAAGAATCAAACTGTGGTAAAACAAAACTAATACATACCATGGCTATCCAACAGCACAGAGTAGTGACAAATCTGAACCGGGTCCCCTTCCCTTAGGATATGATATACCTTCAGGTCGATTAACTCTAGCTGTTCTATGAATTATGAAAGTCTGAATCAACTCATGTGCAACTTTTGACGATGGTGCAAATGGAGAGGCGTCACAAGATTGGATCCTTATCCTGCTATATAACTGTAGTACAGTTAAAGCAAATAAGCTAAGAAATTGGACAGCAGGATGAAGGTGCACCACACCATCCAATTCTAAAAAGGTGGCGACTAATGGTCTTCCTCGTTGAATCCATAAGGACTATGCTTTTCTATCCTTGAACTAAGCTGAAACTCAAGAGCTCTAAAATCTGAACGACAAAACTTGATTTCTTGGAAGGAGGGCCACTGCTCCAAATTGTGTTGCCTCGCCCGTGTATCACCGAAGCTGGGGCACACATTGGAGCAGTGGCATTTGCGACGCCCAGCAGCAGGGTCACATCTCATCCCCATCAGCTCAAATCAAAACAGAACCCAAATTAGCCCAAACAGTTAGAAGACTTATTTAAACCGCACATGGTGCACTCAGACATAAGAGAAGACCCAAGCAGAGCGATCAAGCCATGCAATTCAAGTTATTAAAATACTAATTAGTTATTGTATCTGGACGGACTGTCTTATGTAAAACGTTTAAATAATACGTAGTAGTTTGCAAGGAGCATATACATACTATTTTTCAAATGGGGTGTATACAAGTATACAACTGATACTACTTTAACTGAAAACATCAGAGAGCATGTTTTAATTCATTCATGACTCTGCATTTTATTTAGAAACAAGCATGCACCAAGATACTCACATAGAGAGCAGAATCCTCTCTTTCACAGGACTATTGTTTCATCTAGCTCTAACATATTCTCTCTTTCTCCCTTTTAATAAGTAGTATAGTTGATGCCATACAGACTTAAGAAGTAAGTAGTTGATGACAGATATAAATCAATGACACTGTAGTATGTACCTCAGGTCAGACGAAGTTTCAGCGGATAGTAGAGTATGTGCAGACAGATTTCCGGCGAAGTCGATGGTGTACAGCCATGGCGCTGTCGGAAACTTGAGGCGTGACGATGAGCCAAATAACTGCAGATTATCCCAGAGAGTTAGAACACGAAAAACTATTTGACCTTGCAATAGAATAGAAAGGGTTCGGTGATGTGCACATCTCTCTCTCTCTCTCTCTCTCTCTCTACCTCACCTATCTCTTTTTTCTCCACAAGTTACAAAACCAAATAACTGAAATTGTTGGCCCTGTACATCATTTAAAGATTAAAAGAAACTCAAATCCAAGATCAGTTGTCGTTCATGACCTCTGCATTTTATACAGAAACAAGCATGCACCAAGATACTCACATAGAAAGCAGAATCCTCTGTTTCACAGGGCTATTGTTTCATCTAGCTCTAACATATCCTCTCTTTCTCCCTTTTAATAAGTAGTATAGTTGACGACATACATACTTAAGAAGTAAGTAGTTGATGATAGATACAAATCGATGACACTGTAGTATGTACCTCAGGTCAGACAAAGTTTCGGCGGATAGTAGAGTATGTGAAGATGGATTTCTGGCGAAGTCGACGGTGTACAGCCACGGCGCTGTTGGAAACTTGAGGCGCGACGATGAACCAAATAACTGCAGACTATCCCAAAGAGTTAGAACACGGAAAACTATTTGACCTTGCAATAGAATCGAAAGGGTTCGGTGATGTGCACGGTCATATGCATGAAAGCATCGAATTTGTTTACATGTAACATCAGCAGTATATACATGTAGTTGCCTCCAAAATTGACCATATGAGCTTTCAAATGCTTGCTCTGGTTTAGTTTGCCCCAGCACAACAGAGATCAATTCCCTGGATGTTATAGATTTAATATACGTTCTCCTCCTAGTACTAAAAATAGGACTACATGGCTTCCTAGCGAGTTAAAGCTAACAGAGATCAGAGAGCAAACTAATTTCACCAATTTATCACTGTAATCTCTATTGAATAACACTTCACCACATCTTGTATTATCTATATGGCATTGCTAAAGTGATTCTAATCTGAAAAAAGAATAAAAAAAAATCCAACTTTGCCATGTTGAACAGCATCCGTAGTATTGCATGATGTAGTGACCCAAAATTAGTAGCACTATAATTGGATGGTTCAAACCCATGTGTCGGATGTGCTAAAAGTTCAGACTTGTATTCACAAAATAAGGAAATTCAACAATATATCTTCAAATGTAACTATGGATGGATTGAACAACCAAATTACTACCTGATAGAGCAAAATTCCATATGCTTTCTGTTTTTTAAACCGAGTTTGAGGTGGATTCCATATTATAACTGCACTTTACGGGAATGGATCCACAATCATATTAAGATATTCCTTTCATCTTGAGCTGGTGCTTCAACTGTTGGAACACTTAAGCTCAGATCTTCAGTATGATTTTCTTTAAGTGTAGGATCGAACAAAACCTACATGATAGATTGCTTACATTGATTAATGATCAATCAAGCAATTTTCTTGCACAGATAGCACTATGTCATGAAATGTATTGCTGCCATATTTTCATTCAGTTTTTGTAATAAGATAAAGTACTTAAATGATCTGCCAAGGAATAAACCAAATCAACAGCGACTCTATGGTCTAATTATCAGCTCTACACTATTAATAATACAAATAGAACTCTGGTACTAATTCTACAGAAAAGATACACCAAATACATTATCAGTCAGGTTCAGTACCAAGACCATTTTATACATCAAAACATATTTATAGTATAGCGATATAGCTGCAGGTGTAAAGCGTGAAAATTCTCGATGGTACAAACTGTAAGCTGACAAATTGTCGATGCAATGTAGGTGCCAAATAAGTGTTGGCGTCATACCACAGTGCACTGACACAAAGCATAAAAGGAGAATAACATATTAACATTTCATTGCTATACCAAAGAACAAACCATAGCTTCACTGCTAAGATTAATGCAGTAGTAGCACTACAATGACTTGTCAATAGTGACCTCGCACACACTGGCATTTTTACTGTAACTATTTTATGAGCTTACAAATAAAAGCACAAAAATGAGAAGGAACAAAAATGAAAATAGCACATATATACACTATTTATGTTTTGAAGGATACCAATTCACAAATAAAAAATATATCTGCTCATGGACTATTTGGCGCAGTAGCAGAATTTTGTTAAAAAAATGGACTTATGCTAATGGGAGAGACAAAGAGCAGATGGGGATTGCTTGCCCTATCTTGGTGCAGCAGAGGCGTCGTCTGAGGTGAGGAGGTGCTGCTGGCTAGGGTCCTGCCCTTGACGGCAGCGAGCGTGGTGGATGGGGAAATCCCATGGCGTGCTCCATCTGCATCTGCAGCAGAGGATATGAAGAGAAGGTGAGATGTAGGGGTGGCGGATCCCGACCAATAAAGGGAAGGAGGGATGAACCTGGGGCCGCCGGAGACGCGCCGGCGAAGCACTGCCCGAAACACTAGCCACGGGGATGTGGTTGCGAGCGGGCAGTAGAGGCCGGGAGCGGAGAATCTGGACGGAGGGGAGGGAGGCGCGGAGCTTGGGGAGCTCGGGGGCGTGCTGTGCGGCGCCGGAGCTCGCCGAAAGCGACCGGCGTGGGCGGCAGCGGCGGCGGTGACTTCATGGGCGAGAGGGAGAGGAGGTGAGCCCGTGCGTGTGTGGTTGTGTTTTTTTTTACAAATCTGCTCAGACCACGCGTTGAATACTCTGAATGCCAGGGTGTTTTGTGCAAAAACGAAATGTTTTCTCAGATATTCACTTAAGATAGGACTGCGGGTTGAATTCTACCAAAAATAGGGGCTTTTCTGTAAAATCACTGACGACGTACGGCCACAAGCAATACGCGCTTTATTAGTAGGGAAAGATTTCGCGGGTGTTCATGCTTTTGCTGCCCGTCCTTAGACCTTTTCTTGTTTGCCCCCTCTTTGGGCCTCCCTCCCGCTAGTCGAACAACCGGGTACCGGGTTGTGACAAGGAGTTCGGCCTTGGGAAGGAACACGCAGTACTTAGTTTTTTTCAGACGTTGAGCGCGAGCGAAACACCCACTTGGCCGGCTGGCGGTGGGCGTGGCCGACCACCGCCTTGGTCGTCTTGGCAAGAATCTCGGGTGAGACCGATCCGTAGCTTCCACTTAGCAAACCTCCGCGTGCCGGCGCATTTGGCCTTGTACTCTTGCCGGCTGGACAGCCGAAGTCGGGCTGTGGCTTGGGGCGAAGAGTAGGGCCGTGGCGACTCGGATACGCCGAAAATAGACTAAGGGGGATGGCGGGGCGCGGTCGAGCCGGCTAGCCCGTGAGCCCCTGAGCTGGACGCGCCGACCCGGAGGGATGGGGGAAAACCATAAGGGTGTGCGGGACACGGTATTTGATAGAGAAAAGGTAGCCCCCAAGTGTCGTTTGGGGGATCTGCTGCTTTGATCTAACACAAAAGGTAGCGATACATACATACATACGGCTAACTGTAAAACGGGCGGGCTCCGCGTTCCAGGGACGGCTCGTCTCCTCGCCGACCATGTCTCTCTTCTGCTTGTTCGGCTTCTGCGCGTCGATGAGGTTGTACGCGTTTCTGTCGCAGAGAGCTTTGCTAAGATGAAGGGGCCCTCCCAAGGGGAGGCCAGCTTCTGGCCGGCTATTCGCTGAACAAGCCGGAGTATGAGGTCGCCCTTGCGGAACGCGAGGGGCTTGATCTTCTTACTCTGGTGGTGGCGCAAACTTTGCTGGTAAATGGTCGATCGGCTGAGGGCCAGAAGGCGCGGCTCCTCGAGCAGGTCAACGCCATCTTCGTGTGCTTCTTTGGCCTCGACTTATGTATACATGGTCACCCGAGGTGAGTCGAACCCGATGTCATTGGGAATGACGGCTTCGGCTCCGTAGACGAGGAAGAACGGGGTGAACCCGGTCGCCCGGTTGGGCGCGGTCCGAAGACTCCAAAGGTCGGCTGGCAGCTCGCCGAGCCAGCTGCCGGGTGAGCGCACGAGAGGCTCGACGAGTCACGGCTTGATGCCGGCCAGGATCAGACTGTTTGCCCGCTCGACCTGGCCGTTGGACTGGGTATGCGCGACGGAGGCCAGGTCAAGCCGAATGCCGTGAATATGGATCGGTACTGATCCAGCACGCCCTTGGCGAAGTTGGTGTTGTTGTCCATGATGATGCTGTGCGGGACGCCGTAGCGAACCGCGATGTCTTTGATGAACCGGACGGTCGTTGGCCCGTCGAGTTTCTTGATCGGCCTTGCCTTGATCCACTTTGTGAACTTATCAACGGCGGCCAGCAGGTGCGTCATGCCGCTGCGGGTAGTATTGAAGGGCCCCACCATGTCAAGCCCCCATACGGCGATGGGCCAAGTGATCGGGATGGTTTGGAGGGCCATAGCCGGCTAGTGGCTGCACTTGCTGAAGCGTTGGCAGCCCTCGCACTTGAGGACCAGTGACTCCGTGTCCATTAGGGTCGTGGGCCAGTAGAAGCCCTGGCGGAAAGCCTTGGTCACCAAGGACCTCAAGGTGGCGTAGTGCCCACACTCGCCCTGGTGGATGTGGAGGAGAATCTCTATCCCCTTGTCCTGCTCGATGGAGCGCTGAAACATGCCTGTTGTGCTGTGCTTGACGAGCTCGTGGTTGATGATGATGTAGGCGGATGCCTGGTGTTACACTTGCCGGGCCTCGGTTTCGTCCATGCGGAGCACTCCGCTCTCCAGGATGGCGAGGATTGGTTGAGCCCATGACGGTGCCATCACCATCGTGAAGACGACCACTTGGAGGGGATCCGGGGCGGCAGCCCCCGGGCCTGAGCCGACAGCCCCCGAGCCAGAGTCAGCAGCCCCCGGGCCGGAGCCGGCAACCCTTGGGGCCGGGCTGGGCATGGCGGCTAGCGAGGCCAGGGCGGCAGCCCCTGCGCTTGGTCCGGGGTCTCCAGGGTCGGGCGGGGGTGCAGCAGGGCCGTCCGGGACGAAGATGGACTCAGAGTATGGAGACGGCTTGATGGACGGCTTCTGTAGGTGCTCGAGAGAGACGCCGGGTGGTATTGCTTGCTGGGTAGAGCCTATCTTGGCCAGCGTGTCGGCAGCCTCGTTGTTCGTGCGGGGGACGTGGAGGAACTCGCATCCGTTGAACCCGCCGGCAAGCTGCTGGACCAGGAAGCGATAGCTGGTCATGTTGGCGTCGCGGGCGTCCCACTTGCTGGATGCTTGCTACACCATGAAATCCGAGTCTCCATAGCAGAGGATGCGCCGGATGCCGATCTCTGTGGCCAGCCGGAGGCCGTGCATGAGCGCTTCGTACTCAGCAGCGTTGTTGGAGGCGGCGAAGTGTATTTGCAATGTGTATCGGAGCCGGTCGCCCTTGGGGAAGGACAATACGATGCCGGCTCCCAGGCCGGAGCACATCTTGGAGCCGTCGTAGTGCATGTGCCAGTGCATCGAGTTGGACGGCAGAGGCAGGTACTGGGTCTCTGTCCAATCGACGAGGAAGTCGGCCAGCGCCTGGGACTTGATGGTGGTGCGCGGCTCGTAGTAGATAGTGTGGCTGGCCAACTCGATGGCCCACTTGGCTACCCGGCCGGAGGCATCCCGGCAGCCCATGATCTTGCCGATGGGGGCCGTGCTCACCAGGGTGATTGCGTGCTCTTGGAAATACTGCTTTAGCTTCTTGGCGGTGAGGTACACGCCGTAACACATCTTCTGATAGTGGGGGTAGTTCTGCTTGGAAGCGGAGAGCACCTCACTCAGGTAGTACACCGGATGCTGAACCGGCTGGATCTTGCCCTCCTCCATTCGCTCGACCACCAGCGTTGTGCTGACTGCCCGCTAGGTGGTGGCAATGTAGAGCAGGAGCGGCTCCTTGTCAGCCGACGCGGCCAGAACGGGCGCGGTGGAGAGCACGCGCTTGAGGTCGTGGAAAGCCTCGTCCGCCTGGTCATTTCACTCAAACGACAACGTCTTCTTCATCGGCTGATACAGGGGCAAGGCCCTCTCGCCCAGCCGGCTGAGAAACCGGCTAAGAGAGGCCAAGCAGCCGGTGAACTTCTGGACATCGCGCAACCGAGTCGGCTTGCGCATGTGCTCGATGGCCTTGATTTTCTCCGGGTTTTCCCCAATGTCGCGCTCCGAGACGAGGAAACCGAGTAGCTGGCCGGCTGGCACGCCAAGCACGCATTTCTCCGGGTTGAGCCTGATCTGGTACCGGCGCAAATTGGCGAAAGTTTCCTTGAGGTCATCTAGGAGTGTGAGGTGCTGCTTGGTCTTCACCATGATGTCGTCGATGTAGACGTGGATGTTACGGCCGAGTTGCTGCAGCAGGCACTTCTGCATGCAGCGCTGGAACATGGCACCGACATTCTTCAAGCTGAACGACATTGTGATGTAGCAGTACGCCCCGAAGGGCGTGATAAAGGATGTCTTGAGGCATCGTCTGGGTCCAGCTTGATTTGGTGGTAGCTGGAGTAAGCATCCAGAAAGGACAGCAGCTTGCAGCCAGCCGTGGAATCGATCACTTGATCTATCCTGGCAGGGCGAACGGATCCTTGGGGCACGCCTTGTTGAGGCTGGTGTAGTCGATACACATGCGCTTGGTGTCAGTTTTCTTCAGGATGAGGACTGGGTTGGCCAGCCACTCGGGGTGAAACACTTCCATGATGAAGCCGGCTGCGAGTAGCCGGGCGATCTCTTCACCGATGGTTCTTCGCTTCTCCTCTGAAAAGTGGCGTATTGGTTGGTGGACAGGTTTGGCATCCTTTAGGACGTGTAATTTGTGCTCGGCGAACTCCCTCAGAACACCCGGCATGTCCTTTGGAGACCATGTGAAGATATCCCGATTTTCATGGAGGAAGTCGACGAGCTCGCCTTCCTATTTGCTGCTGAGGTAGGTGCTCACAACAACATACTTGCTGCAGCTGGGGCCGGCCAGGTTGAGTGGGACCTTCATGGTGTCCTTGGATGGCTAGAACGAGGCCTCGTTGGCCAACTCATGAGTCGGAGCCGGCACGGCCGCTGCTCACCAGCCAACGCCACGATCCGGTCGAGCTGGTGCCTCTCCTCGGCGATGCCCAGCGACTCGGCTAGCTTGGAGCCAGCTCGGACGCACTCCAGGGACTTCTTGTAGTCGCCAGCGAGGGTGATGAGGCCCTTGGGACCCAAAATCTTCATCTTTAGGTAAGCGTAGTGGGGGACCTCCATGAACTTCGCCAGCGTAGGCCGGCCGAGCAGCGCGTGGTAAGGGCTGGCCAGGTCCACCACCTCGAACTAGATGGGTTCGCACCGGAAGTGGTTGCGGGAGCCGAACAGAACATCAAGACCGATCCGGCCGATCGGAGAGCAAGAGAGACCCGACACGATGCTGTGGAACACCGTCCGGGTCGGCTCCAGCTGTCGCGCCTCGATGCCGAGCTTGGTCATGGTGTTGCGGTAGAGATGTTGATGCTGCTGCCGCCATCAATGAGGACCTGTGAGAACTTGCAGGTGCGCTTTTTAGCGATTATGGTGAGGTCGAGGACGAGGGCGTAGCCACCCGGCGTTGGCTTGACGGCCGGGTTGTCGTCCCTGGTCCAGCTGACCGGGTGATCCGAACAGTGCATGTATTCGGGCACGGCCGGGATGTCGGTGTTCACCTCCTACCGGAGCTAGCGCTCATTGTGCTTGTCGCCACCTTCACTGGCGAAGATGATGTAGCAGGCGTTCGGGTTGGGGTAGGTGTCACCGCGCATGGCGCCAGCCGCCGGAGGCGGCGGCCCGGCACCTGGCGCCGAAGGGGGCGGCGGAGGGATGTCGCCCCTCATGATGCGCTTGGTGGTGGTGCACTGCCGGAGCGTGTGCGTGGATGGCCCCACGCCGCTGTGGTGCTTGCAGGGAGCGTGGAACATCTGCTCAAAGCTCACGGAGGGTTGCCAGGTGGTTCTACCGGTTCGCTAACGCCAGCCGCCGCACTACTCGACGGGGGGCGCCTGTTCGGCCGCGGCGATGAGGCGGTTGTCGTAACGGGGAGGCGGTTGCTCGCCCTTGCGCTTGTTGCTGGGATGGTTGTTCTGCTGGCGGCTGCTCTCGCCGACTGGCTTGGAGGGCGGCGCCGGCATTGCCTTGCCAGCGTCGTCCACCACGTCTTGGACCTTCATGGCGGCATCGGTCGTGGATTACTTGTCCGCCGTGGCCATGAGCGCGGCCATTGTGGTCGGTTCGGAACGCAGGAGCTTGTGTTTGAGCAGGGTGCCGTCTCAGCACCCGTCCATGAAGTATTGAATGGCCTGGACCTCATGGGCCCCCTCGCAGAGGTTCGGGAGTTTGGTCCAGCGCGTGAGGTACTGGCGGCCGGTCTCCTCCGGCCCCTGCACGCACATGGCAAGCTGGTGAGGCTGGCCAAGCCTCTTGTAGGTGTCGGTGAAGTTGCGCATGAACGCCTGCTCGAAATTGAGCCAGGAGTTGATGCTGCCAGCCGGCAGGCTATTCAGCCACGTCCGGGATGAGCCCTGCGGCATGAGGGGGCGTAACACATGGCAAGACACTGGTTGCCGCCCGCCATGCCGATGGCGGTGGGGTAGTCGATGAGCCAGTCCTCCGACTTGGCGGTCCCGTCGTACCTGGGGGTGTCGCAAGGGAGCGTGAACCCTTCGAAGAAGGGCTCGTCGTGGATGCACGGGCCGAAGCAGCTCGGGCCGACCGTGTCGTCCTCCTCCAGTTGGAGGGAAAGAGCCAGGTGCTCAATGCGATGGCGAGCGTCGTCGTTGTTGATGTCGCGGGGGCCCACTCGTCTTGCGAGCGGGCCGCGAGGAGCCAGACCGGCTGAAGCCGGTCTGGCGTGGCGGCTGGATGGCGGGGGAAGATCTTGCCTGTGCCGGTTTCCCGGAGCTGGCTTGTCGCCCTGGCCGTCTGCAGCCGTCACGGCGCGGTTGTGCCAGCTTCGGCCGTTCCGGGACCTCCTATAGTGGCTTTCGCTGGGCTGCGGGTAAGACACCGAGTCCCACTGATCAGGATCCTAGGGGCAGCGTGAGTCGGATGCCGAGGGAGCCTCTAGGAGGGAGTCGAGGCGCTTTTGCTGCGCGTTCGCTGCAGCGAGAAGCTCAAGGATGCGCTGCTGCCGCTGTTGTATCTCCTCGCCCTTCAGGAGCTCTAGGCCTTCCGCGGCGCGCATGTTCTTGACGGGCGTGTCGTAGACGGGCGGGAAAACGTCCAGTGCGCGACCAAGGGCCGCACCTCAGGCGCGCACCTCGGCGACCCGGCAAGGCTCGGTCGCTGCCGACATGAAACCGTAGGCGGCATCTCGCTCCCGCTGAGCGGACTCCAGCCGGTGCTGCGTAGCAGCAAGCGCCATGGCCTCGTCCAGCAGGCATACACGCTCCTGGTCGAGCTGCGCTCGGGCCTGAGTGGCATCAATGCCAGTGGCGATGGGGACGCTGAGGTTCTGCAGTGTTGCGTGTAGGGGGTCATCCCGGCTGGAGTGAGCTGCTGCGGCCTGGGCCGCTGCAGCCTTGGTTGCTGCGCTTGGCGAGGTAGAGGTAGAGCCGGTGTTCAGCACCTTCACATGGTGTAGAGATCCGCCACGTTGCTGGAGATGGCGCAGCCGACGGGGACGAGGGAGTCAGTGACGTCGAGCAACCCGCTGGGGTACTCATCGAGGGCGAGCGCGATGAATACGCGTAGCACGCCGAAGAGGACGATGGACGAGCCGGCGAGGCTGGCTGGTGCCACGCCAGGCGCTCTATACGTTGATTGCTTGACTTGTCATAATTGCTAAAATCTGCCAACAACTAAAATTGGGAAAAGGAAAAAAATTTATTTGGTTAAGTAGTCTAATCACCCCCTCTAGACATACTTTCAATCCTACAAGTGGTATGAGAGCTTTGGTCTACATTAGCCTTGATTTCCATAGCTTTGGTGATTATAGCCTTGGTTTCACAATCTAGGAGAGTATGGCGTCTAGCGAGGGTAACTATCACCGTAGAGGTCCTTACTTTGATGGTACAAATTTTGCTAGTTGGAAGCATAAGATGAAAATGCATATTCTTGGTCATAACCCCGCCGTTTGGGTCGTTGTTCGTATTGGCTTGCAAAGCAAATTCTTTGAAGATGGTAGGGAACCGGATCATGAAGCGTCCACGAAAGAAATGAGGATGTTGCAATACAACGCTCAAGCTTATGATATTCTCTTCAACGGATTGTGCCCCGACGAATTTAACAAAATCAGGCGCCTCGAGAATGCAAAGGAAATTTGGGGTACTTCGGTTGATATGCACGAAGGTACCGAGTCCATCAAGGAATCCAAGTTGGATGTGCTTCAAAGTCAACTTGACAAGTTCAAGATGAAGGATGGTGAAGGAGTCGCCGAAATGTACTCCAGGCTTGCTCTTATCACAAATGCTTAGGAAGTGAAGAGATGACCGACAAATTCATCATCAAGAAGATCCTTGGATCCTTGGATGGAAAATATGATAATGTGTGCACATTGATCCAAATGATGCCCAATTACAAAGATCTCAAGCCCACGGAAGTCATTGGAAGAATTGTTGCTCATGATGTGTCACTCATGAATAAGGAAGAGATCCACAACAAGTCTAGTGGTGCATACAAAGCTTCATGTGATGCTCCTACTACATCAAATGATAAGCAAGTCTCCAATGAAGAATTGAGCTTAATGGTGAAGAACTTCAACAAATTCTACAAAAGTCGAAGCAAAGATAGTAGCTCCAAGTCAAGGTCCTACAATGACAAAAGATCTTCTAGTCGTGATCATAATTGGTACAATTGTGGAAGACATGGACACTATTCAAATGAGTGGGGCTCCCTACAAGAAAAGAGAAGATTCACCCAAAAGGAGAAGTAAAAGAGATGAATCACCTCATAGAGAGAGAAGGAGTAGAGATGATCATTATGAACGGAGACCCACTCGAAGAAGAAAGGATTCAGAAAGGAAAGATAAGTCATCAAAGAGCTACACAAGATGGAGACATCAAGCTCATGTTGGTGAATGGATTTCCGGCTCGAATCCTGACACTCACTCCGAGAGAAGTTATCACTTCGACTCCGACTATAGTCAAGATGAAGGTTTTGCCGGAATTGCTCTAGTATCGTCGAACTCCTACGGCATATTTGATTTACCAAATGAAGGGATTAGAAGATGCTTCATGGCTAAAGTCCCCAAGGTATCACACCCCAAGTATCTTGATTTCGATAGTGATGAAGATGATTTTCTAGGTGATGATGAATTACTTGTTAATGAAACTAGTGATGTGAACCATAATTAACTTGCTAGTAATCATGTTAATCAAGATGAAACGAGGACAATGATAAGAAGGACATTGAGAGTCTAACTAAAGAATTAAACACTCTTAAGTTAGTTCATGAAACAACTCAAGAGGATCATAGAGAGCTCCTAAGGACTCATGAGAAGCTAAGCTTTGAGAAGCTAAATTTAGAGCAAGAGCATGAGTTTCTAAAAGCTATCAATGATGATCTTCGAAATAAGAGTTCTTCTTACATTGCCAAATGTCTCCTCTTGTCTACTTATATGCCACAAGTAAAATCTAGCAACAAGAGCAAGAAAGATTCTTCTTCTCGTAGTAACAATAATCATGCTAAATCCAATATTTTTGCTTCTAGTAGTTCTCTTGATTCCACCAATGATTCTCTTAGCCAAGTTACACTTGAGCAAGAAAATAGCTTATTGAAGGGGATTATAGAGAAAGGTCTTTACAAGAGCCTTGCCGGAAGTAAGCAATTTGAGGAAATTGTACGCAAGCGAGGAAGGCACCAAAAGAATCAAGGTGTTGGTTTTGAACGAAAGTTCAATGCCAGTGGAGTTGAATGGGAAGAAGATCAATACTCCAAGACGAAGTTTGTTCCTCAACAAGAGAAGTATGACCCCACTTCTTTTGAAGGAACACAAGCTGAAGATGATCTTCCACCACAAGACCACAAGCTAAAAGGCAACGACAAGCTTCAAGAAGAGATTGACTCATTTGAAGAAGCTCATAAGGCCATGGTCAAGTGGGTTCCCAAGACTATGTCAAGATCTACTTCATCAAGTTCAACTATGAAGGATTCCCATCAAGTTAATGTGGATCCCAAAGAAGAAGAACTAGAGTGTTCTCACTACAAAAAAACACACTTCCGTGATGATACGTGTTTGTCACAGTAAGTCATGTTTTCTGCCATGCATGTACATCCATGACGATTTTATGACAGAATCAAGATAGTCATACCAGTGCTGTCATAGAAGTGTTCCATGACAATACCAAAATTATCATCACGAAAGTACTTCCATGACGATAAATCGTGCATCATAGAAGTGTTTTCATCAAGGGTAACCGACACGTGGCATCCGTCATAACGGGTCGCCGTTAAGCTATCGGGTTCCGGTTTGGATCCGATAACCCGTTAACATCCTGGACCAATGGGGATTTTCCACGTGTAAAATTCTCATTCGCCGGCGGATCCACGTGTCGGCTCAGCGTTGGGATAGATGTCATCGAGAGAATGGACATGACGGGCCTGTGATACGTCGACATGTGGCTCAGTCCAACAGTGGCCCATTGAGGTCAAAAGGCCGACCCATTTGACCTGGTCAAAAGGTAATGGCCCAGCCCACGGAAAGCCTGTTAATGTCCTGTTCGGATATAGTCCATTTACAGCCCGCTAACTCATGACCCGTTATGGCCTACCCGAATTAAGCCTAGTAGCGTCATCTGGGCCATCCAATATGATTTTAGCCCATTGTAACTTCCGGCCCATGTATGGCCCATGACGTCTTTCAGCCCACACGCACTACAAGAAATATGTCAACTTGCGACCATCACTATTGGTGGCTGAAAGGTCATTGTTTTTCATTTGCGACCTTTTTGTGACCAAAAACAGATGGTCAAAAGCTGACGATCGTAAATTGAAATTAACGACCTTCTCTGTGAGAAGGTCGTGGAAGGCAACGACCAAAACAAAAGGTCATTGGTTCAACGACCTTCTGTTTTGGTCGCTAGCTGTCTGCCCAGGCCACGTCGGATCCGACGTGGCAAAATTGCGACCAAATGGAAAGCTCGTTGATAAGAATCAGCCGGTCCAGTTCGGTGTTTTACATGGGCCGAGCCCAACAATTCAGCCTATTTGCGTTTTTTTCTCATATTAATTTTGGTCAGGTAGATGGGCCAAGCCTAAAATTTCAGCCTCGTTATTTTTGGGCCATGGCCATTTTACAATCTATTTCTTTTGGGGCCTAGGCTTTTTTATTTTCTTGGCCTTCACCTTTTCACAATTAATTTTTAAGCGATTTTGTTCAATTTTTCCTGAATTGTTTGATTTGTGGCTTTTTAGGGCCCAAATAGTATTTGTTTCATTTCTGATGTATCAGCAATTAATGATCTTCAGCTAAAAAAACAATAAATGATCAATATTTCCAATATTTCAATCACAAAAAAATTCACAAATGACGATCAACATGAGTATATTATATATTACAATCATGTGAAAGTTCACATCATCCAGGAAGTGCAAACACCCAGGAACATCCAGGAACATAAAACTGTTGGTGAATGTAGTAATTTCAAAAGAATTCCTACGCACATGCAAGATCATGGTGATGCATAGCAACGAGAGGGGAGAGTGTTGTCCATGTACCCTCGTAGACCGAAAGCGGAAGCGTTAGCACAACGCGGTTGATGTAGTCGTACGTCTTCACGATCCGACCGATCAAGTACCGAATGTACGACACCTCCGAGTTCAGCACACGTTCAGCTCGATGACGTCCCTCGAACTCCGATCCAGCCGAGTGTTGAGGGAGAGTTTCGTCAGCACAATGGCGTGGTGACGATGTTGATGTTCTACCGACGCAGGGCTTCGCGTAAGCACCGCTACAGTATTATCGAGGTGGACTATGGTGGAGGGGGGCACCTCACACGGCTAAAAGATCAAACGATCAATTATTGTGTCTCTAGGGTGCCCACCTGCCCCCGTATATAAAGGAGCCAGGGGGGGGGGTGTCACAGCCCTAGAGCTTGCTTGTAGCTAGTGGCATTGCATCCATGCATCATGTTTAAATTTCTAAGAAAATTGAAATGGGGATTGCCTAAACCCCTAGCACCAAAATAATGCAAATAGGTTCAACTTCAAAATATTTTCAGTAATCCGGATGGCCTTCAAAAATGTTCATCATTTCTGGAAAAATGTTTTAATCCATAACCAGAGGTGTTGCACATTTTCATGACATATTTGGTCACTGGATTAATTCATTAAGTATTTGCATTTGGGCATTTAAATGCTAATAAATAATTTAAATGCTCAAATAATCCCAAACTAAAATGTTTACTGTGGGATATATTTCCAACAGTGGTCATGAGCGATGGCATGAATTTTGGTATTGAATTAGTATTTTTAACAAAGCCCAACAGTTTACAGAAAAATAGAAAACCAAAACAAATAATAAAGAGAGAGAGAGAGAGGGACTACCTGGCGCTCATCTCTCAGCCCACCTGGCCCAACTCCAGCGGCCCAGTCCACCTACCCCGGCCACATCGCCTTCCTTCTGCCAAGAGGGCGAGGCGAGGCGTGGCGCGCCCGAGAGCCCGGCCACCTCCTCGCTTGGTGGCAGCCTCCCGACACCTCGCGACGCCACGGAGGCACCCAGAGCCTCCCTCGTTCTCCCCACTCCCTCTGGACCGCTCCCTCTCCTCTGCTCCTCTCTCCCGCCGCACCAGCGGCCCTGCCGCCACCGTCCACCGTTCGCATGCCACCGCCTTCCCTTGCCTCCCCGACCAGCTCAAGAGCTCCGCCGTGCCGCCCTCGCCCTCCCGCCGTCACGCGACCGAGAAGCCAAGCGCCGCCCGACGCTTTTCCCTCTGCGGACCCGCCGGTCGCCGTCGCCCGATTCGTCGGCTCCGGACCGTCCCCGACCTCGCCGACGACGCCATCGGACGTGCTGTGAGCCGCTGCGTCGAACCCCTCTCTCCCTGGCTCCTTTCCTCTCGCTAACGTCAAATTCCACCAGAGCCGATTGCTCCTCGCCGCCGGCCATGGCGTAGCCGTGGCCACAACCGCGCACGCTCGCTTCCGAGCCCACCACCGCCCTCACCGCACTCGCAGGAGTGCAAAACGCCACCCCACGCGCCTCGCCGTGCTCCCTAGCGCTGTGTTCGACCTCGGCCGAACTCCGGCGGCCGCCTAGGTAATCGCCGGCGCCGATTCCGGCCACCCCGACCCCGGCTAACTCCACCAAGAGCTTCGGCTCGTCCCCAGCTCCTCCTAGATGCCCTTCGCGGCCCATTTGGTCGCCGGAGTGGCCAAAACCACTCGCCGCGCGTCGCTTGGCTGACTGGCCGCCGGCAGCCGACTTTGACTTTGACTGGGGTGGGCCTGGTTGACTCTCATGAGTCAATGACAGTGGGGCCCACCACATTAACTATTTAGGTTTAGTTTTAATTAATTTTTAGTTAGGCTAATTATCGACACGCTGGGACCCACCGTCAGTTTGACCGGACCATGTCTCGTTGACCATCGACGTCCACATCGACGTTAGGCTGACGTGATAATTGATTTTCTGGATTTAATTTAATTCAGGAAATTTCAGAAAATACCCCAAACTTCAAATATTCATAACTTTTAATCAGAACTCCAAATTAAATAATTTATATATGAAAAATGATCGAGAAAAATATGAAGAATCTGTTTATGGCACTTTCATGCATGATTAAACAAGTTAACCTCACTGAATAGGATGAATCATGATTAGGGCAATTTATGAAATAACATTTGGAGTTGGAATTTGTTCTTGTTTGAATTCCACTTCAATTAACTTGGCTAGATTTTGCATTAGGTGAATTCAGTACCTTAACATGACATGTCATTCATGTGATTGTGCATTGCATTGATTGTGTTCCTTCTCGATTGCGGTGTTTGCCCCTCTCAAGAGAGCGATGTTTCAACGATGAGTTCGATGACACCGATGAAGAACTATATTATCTTGAAGTGCCGGGCAAGCAAACCCCTTGTTCATTCCGATATAATCCCACTCTCTCGCTCCTGCTCTATTTTACTGCATTAGGACAACAACGACTCATGTGTTACTTGCTCATGTAGCTGAACCCCTTTATCCTCTGCATGACTGTCATTCCACAAGAATTAGATGAAACCCACTAGCATGAGTAGGAGTTGTTTGAGCCATGTTGTGCCTACTCATTCATGCTTGTTGTCATGCCTGCTACTGCTTAGAGTTGAGTCAGGTCTGATTCATCAGGAATGAATTAGAATGGTTGTGTGAACATGTCCTACTGTGTGTGAGCTAAGTGTGTGAACGCGATTTGGTAAAGGTAGCGGTGAGAGGCCATGTAGGAGTACATGGTGGGTTGTCTCATTGCAGCCGTCCTCAGGAACTGAGTTCTGTGTTTGTGATCCATGAAACAGTTACTACCACGCATTGGGCCCGAAACCAATGGACCCTCTCGGCTTCTTAACCACCCTTGTCCTCGGTCAAGGGAGTTGCAAGTAGTTTCGGTGTTTGTAGTATCTTTGGGGGCCGCACGCAACGCTGACCATAGGGGTGGGTTGTGTTGCGGTAGGCACGTGGGTCTGGTGTACCGATTCGCCTGCTTTGGTGTCTCGGGAACCCCGCACACATCGTTCGGGGCTGTATGGGAAACCTCGGCGGACTCCGCGGATGGAACCCGAATAGGCGATAAACTGGACTAGGGACTTGAGTGTTTAGGTAGGTCGTGGCCGACACCCACGTTGGGCTTCCGCTTGAAGGTTGCCGAGTACATGTCGTGTAAACGGCGGTAAGTGGTGAGAGCGTGTGTGAAGAAGTACACCCCTGCAGGGTTAATATGATCTATTCGAATAGTCGTGTCCGTGGTAAAGGACTTATGGGTTGCCTATATCAGTTCATAGACAAGTGAAAGTGGATACCCTAAAATGCGCAAGATAAGCGTGAGTGCTATGGATGGCGTTCTCGTAGGGAGACGGGAGCGGGTCCATAGTGGTGTATTGATATGGTGAATATGTGGACTCGTGCGCCACCTCAAAAGAGTTACTTGCAATCGTAGTTTAGGATAGCCACCGAGTCAAAGCTGGCTTCTTGCGGTCAAACTCCACCACCCCTTTTGATAATGATGCATATGTAGTTAGTTACGATGTAAGTCTTGCCGAGTACGTTTGTACTCACGTTTGCTTATTTTATGTTTTGCAGAGAGACTTCAGTCTCGTTAGTAGTTCCGCTTGGACTTGACGTTTAGCTTGTTACCTCAGCTACGATCTCGTGCCCTCGGCAGATCTGGTAGATAGTCGAGCTTCTCGGCCTTTTCATTTACAGTTATGCGTACTCAGACATGTTTAGCTTCCGCTTGTGCTTTGACTTGTATGTTTCAATGTTGGGTCATGAGACCCATGTTTGTAATATCCCGCTCCTCGGAGCCTATTGAATAAATATTTGAGTCGTAGAGTTATGTTGTGATGCCATGTTGTATCTACACATATTGAGCATATTGTGTGTATGTTTGAAATGCTTGGTATGTGTGGGATCAGACAAACTAGTTGTTTATCCTTGGCAGCCTCTCATATGGGGAAATGTAGTCTCGTGCTTACGAGCGGTAGTAGTCCGCTACAGCCAGTTCACCGAGTCCTGCTAGCCCAAAGCACTACTGCTTGGACACTTGACTGGCCGGCATGTGTTTCACCGTTCCTTATGTCCGTCCCTTCGGGAAATGTCACCGGTGTTATTCGAGTCCCGCCTAGCCTGCTACAGCCGGGATACCGGAGTCCTGTTAGCCCAAAGTGCTACAGCCCGAATTTATACGTTGATGACCGACATGCTCGATGTGATTCGTGTATGCCTGTCCCCATGGGTTAGCGCCGCTTTGGGTTCACGACTAGCCATGTCGGCCGGGTTCTTTGTCATATGGATGCTAGCGACACTATCATATACGTGAGCCAAAAGCGCTAAACGGTCCGGGCCATGGTAAGGCGACACCCGTGGGAATCTTGTGCGTGAGGCCGCAAAGTGATATGATGTGTTACATGCTAGATCGGCGTGATCGAGGATCGGGGTCTGACGGGGGGGTGCGGCCAGGAGAGGGAGGCTGAGGAGTCCTACTCCCACCGGGAGTAGGACTCCCCCCTTTCCGAGTTGGATGAGGACTTGGGAGGGGGAAAGAGGGGAGGAGAAGAAGGCAGGGGGGCGCCGCCCCCCTCTCCTTGTCCTATTCGGACTGGGGGGGGGGGGGGTTCCGGTAACCTCCCGGTACTCCGGTAAAATCCCGATTTTACCCGGAACACTTCCGATATCCAAACATAGGCTTCCAATATATCAATCTTCATGTCTCGACCATTTCGAGACTCCTCGTCATGTCCGTGATCATGTTCGGGACTCCGAACAACCTTCGGTCCATCAAAACATATAAACTCATAATGAAACTGTCATCGAAACGTTAAGCGCGCGGACCCTACGGGTTCGAGAACTATGTAGACATAACCGAGACATGTCTCCGGTCAATAACCAATAGCGGAACCTGGATGCTCATATTGGTTCCCACATATTCTACGAAGATCTTTATCGGTCAGACCGCATAACAACATACGTTGTTCCCTTTGTCATCGGTATGTTACTTGCGAGATTCGATCGTCGGTATCTCAATACCTAGTTCAATCTCGTTATCGACAAGTCTCTTTACTGGATTACGTAATACATCATCCCGCAACTAACTCATTAGTTGCAATGCTTGCAAGGCTTAAGTGATGTGTATTACCGAGAGGGCCTAGAGATACCTCTCCGGCAATCGGAGTGACAAATCCTAATCTAGAAATACGCCAACCCAACATGTACCTTTGGAGACACCTGTAGAGAACCTTTATAATCACCCAGTTACGTTGTGACGTTTGGTATCACACAAAGTGTTCCTCCGATAAACGGGAGTTGCGTAATCTCATAGTCATAGGAACATGTATAAGTCATGAAGAAGGCAATAGCAACATACTAAATGATCGGGTGCTAAGCTAACGGAATCGGTCATGTCAATCACATCATTCTCCTAATGATGTGATCCCGTTAATCAAATGACAACTCATGTCTATGGTTAGGAAACATAACCATCTTTGATCAACGAGCTAGTCAAGTAGAGGCATACTAGTGACATTCTGTTTGTCTATATATTCAAACATGTATTATGTTTCCAGTTAATACAATTCTAGCATGAATAATAAACATTTATCATGATATAAGGAAATAAATAATAACTTTATTATTGCCTCTAGGACATATCTCCTTCAGTCTCCCACTTGCACTAGGGTCAATAATCTAGATTACACTGTAATGATTCTAACACCCATGGAGCCTTGGTGCTGATCATGTTTTGCTCGTGGAAGAGACTTAGTCAATGGGTCTGCAACATTTAGATTCGTATGTATCTTGCAAATTTCTATGTCTCCCACCTGGACTAGATCCCGGATGGAGTTGAAGCGTCTCTTGATGTGCTTGGTTCTCTTGTGAGATCTGGATTCCTTCGCCAAGGAAATTGCTCCAGTATTGTCACAAAAGATTTTCATTGGACCCGATGCACAGGTATGACACCTAGATTGGATATGAACTCCTTCATCCAGACTCCTTCATTTGCTGCTTCCGAAGAAGCTATGTACTCCGCTTCACACGTAGATCCCGCCACGACGCTTTGTTTAGAACTGCACCAACTGACAGCTCCACCGTTCAATGTAAACACGTATCCGGTTTGCGATTTAGAATCATCCGGATCAGTGTCAAAGCTTGCATCAATGTAACCATTTACGATGAGCTCTTTGTCACCTCCATAAACGAGATACTTAGTCCTTTTCAGGTACTTCAGGATGTTCTTGACCGCTGTCCAGTGATCCACTCCTGGATTACTTTGGTACCTCCTTGCTAGACTTATAGCAAGGCACACATCAGGTCTGGTACACAACATTGCATACATGATAGAGCCTATGGCTGAAGCATAGGGAACATCTTTCATCTTCACTCTATCTTCTGCTGTGGTCGGGCATTGAGTCTTACTCAACTTCACACCTTGTAACACAGGCAAGAACCCTTTCTTTACTTGATCCATTTTGAACTTTTTCAAAACTTTGTCAAGGTATGTGCTTTGTGAAAGTCCAATTAAGCGTCTTGATCTATCTCTATAGATCTTGATGCCCAATATGTAAGCAGCTTCACCAAGGTCTTTCATTGAAAAACTCTTATTCAAGTATCCCTTTATGCTACCAGAAATTCTATATCATTTCCAATCAGTAATATGTCATCCACATATAATATCAGAAATGCTACAGAGCTCCCGCTCACTTTCTTGTAAATCTGAGGCTTCTCCAAAAGTCTCAGACAAAAACCAAATGCTTTGATCACACAATCAAAGCGTTTATTCCAACTCCGAGAGGCTTGCACCAGTCCATAAATGGATCGCTGCAGCTTGCACACTTTGTTAGCTCCCTTTGGATCGACAAAGCCTTCCGGTTGCATCATATACAACTCTTCTTCCAGAAATCCATTCAGGAATGCAGTTTTGACATCCATCTTCCATATTTCATAATCATAAAATGCGGCAATTGCTAACATGATTCCGACAGACTTAAGCATCGCTACGGGTGAGAAGGCCTCATCGTAGTCAATCCCTTGAACTTGCCGAAAACCTTTTGCAATAAGTCGAGCTTTGTAGACAGTAACATTACCGTCAGCGTCAGTCTTCTTCTTGAAGATCCATTTATTCTCAATTGCTTGCCGATCATCAGGCAAGTCAACCAAAGTCCACACTTTGTTCTCATACATGGATCCCATCTCAGATTTCATGGCTTCAAGACATTTTGCGAAATCTGGGCTTACCATCGCTTCTTCATAGTTCGTAGGTTCATCATGATCTAGTAGCATGACTTCCAGAACAGGATTACCGTACCACTCTGGTGCGGATCTTACTCTGGTTGATCTACGAGGTTCAGTAATAACTTGACGTGAAGTTCCATGATCATCATCATTAACTTCCTCACTAATTGGTGTAGGTGTCACAGAAACCGGTTCCTGTGATGAACTACTTTCCAATAAGGGAGCTGGTACAGTTACCTCATCAAGTTCTACTTTCCTCCCACTCACTTCTTTCGAGAGAAACTCCTTCTCTAGAATGGTTCCATTCTTAGCAACGAATGTCTTGCCTTCGGATCTGTGATAGAAGGTGTACCCAACAGTCTCCTTTGGGTATCCTATGAAGACACATTTCTCCGATTTGGGTTCGAGCTTATCAGGTTGAAGCTTTCTCACATAAGCATCGCAGCCCCAAACTTTTAGAAATGACAACTTTGGTTTCTTGCCAAACCATAGTTCAAAAGGCGTCGTCTCAACGGATTTCAATGGTGCCCTATTTAACGTGAATGCGGCCGTCTCTAAAGCATAACCCCAAAATGATAGCGGCAAATCAGTAAGAGACATCATAGATCGCACCATATCTAGTAAAGTACGATTATGACGTTCGGACACACCATTACACTCTAGTGTTCCGGGTGGCGTGAGTTGCGAAACTATTCCGCATTGTTTCAAAAGTAGACCAAACTCGTAACTCAAATATTCTCCTCCATGATCAGATCGTAGAAACTTTATTTTCTTGTTACGATGATTTCAACTTCACTCTGAAATTCTTTGAACTTTTCAAATGTTTCTGACTTATGCTTCATTAAGTAGATATACCCATATCTGCTTAAATCATCTGTGAAGGTGAGAAAATAACGATATCCGCCAAGAGCCTCAACATTCATCAGACCACATACATCTGTATGTATGATTTCCAACAAATCTGTTGCTCTCTCCATAGTACCGGAGAACGGTGTTTTAGTCATCTTGCCCATGAGGCACGGTTCAAAAGTACCAAGTAATTAATAATCAAGGGGTTCCAAAAGTCCATCAGTATGGAGTTTCTTCATGTGCTTTACACCGATATGACCTAAACGGTAGTGCCACAAATAAGTTGCACTATCATTATAAACTCTGCATCTTTTGGCTTCAACATTATGAATATGTGTATCACTACTATCGAGATTCATCAAAAATAGACCACTCTTCAAGGGTGCATGACCATAAAAGATATTACTCATATAAATAGAACAACCATTATTCTAAGATTTATTTGAATTTCCTTCTCGCATCAAACAAGATCCAGATATAATGTTCATGCTCAACGCTGGCACCAAATAACAATTTTTTAGGTCTAAAACTAATCCCGAAGGTAGATGTAGAGGTAGCGTGCCGACCGCGATCACATCGACTTTGGAACCATTTCCCACGCTCATCGTCACCTCATCCTTGGCCAGTGCTCGCTTAATCCATAGTCCCTGTTTCGAGTTGCAAATATTAGCAACAGAACCAGTATCAAATACCCAGGTGCTACTGCGAGCTCTAGTAAGGTACACATCAATGACATGTATATCACATATACCTTTGTTCACCTTGCCATCCTTCTTATCCGCCAAATACTTGGGGCAGTTCCGCTTCCAGTGACCAGTCTACTTGTAGTAGAAGCACTCAGTTTCAGGCTTAGGTCCAGACTTGGGTTTCTTCTCCTGAGTAGCAACTTGCTTGCTGTTCTTCTTGAACTTCCCCTTCTTCTTCCCTTTGCCCTTTTTCTTGAAACTAGTGGTCTTGTTGACCATCAACACTTGATGCTCCTTCTTGATTTCCACCTCCGCAGCCTTTAGCATTGCGAAGAGCTCGGGAATCGTCGTATCCATCCCTTGCATGTTATAGTTCATCATGAAGCTCTTGTAGCTTGGTGGCAGTGATTGTAGAATTCTGTCAATGACGCTATCATCTGGAAGATTAACTCCCAGTTGAATCAAGTGATTATTATACCCAGACATCTTGAGTATATGCTCACTGACAGAACTATTCTCCTCCATCTTGCAGCTATAGAACTTATTGGAGACTTCATATCTCTCAATCCTGGCATTTGCTTGAAATATTAACATCAACTCCTGGAACATCTCATATGCTCCATGACGTTCAAAACGTCGTTGAAGACCCGGTTCTAAGCCGTAAAGCATGGCACACTGAACTATTGAGTAGTCATCAGCTTTGCTCTGCCAGACGTTCATAACATCCGGTGTTGCTCCTGCAGCAGGCCTGGCACCCAGCGGTGCTTCCAGGACGTAATTCTTCTGTGCAGCAATGAGGATAATCCTCAAGTTACGGACCCAGTTTGTGTAATTGCTACCATCATCTTTCAACTTTGCTTTCTCAAGGAACGCGTTAAAATTCAACGGAACAACAGCACGGGCCATCTATCTAGAATCAACATAGACAAGCAAGATACTATCAGGTACTAAGTTCATGATAAATTTAAGTTCAATTAATCATATTAATTAAGAACTCCCACTTAGAAAGACATCCTCTAATCCTCTAAGTGATCACGTGATCCAAATCAACTAAACCATAACCGATCATCACATGAAATGGAGTAGTTTTCAATGGTGAACATCATTATGTTGATCATATCTACTATATGATTCACGCTCGACCTTTCGGTCTCAGTGTTCCGAGGCCATATCGGCATATGCTAGGCTTGTCAAGTTTAACCTGAGTATTCTGCGTGTGCAAAACTGGCTTGCACCCGTTGTAGATGGATGTAGAGCTTATCACACCCGATCATCACGTGGTGTCTGGGCACGACAAACTTTGGCAATGGTGCATACTCAGGGAGAACACTTTTATCTTGAAATTTAGTGAGAGATCATCTTATAATGCTACCGTCAATCAAAGCAAGATAAGATGCATAAAAGATAAACATCACATGCAATCAATATAAGTGATATGATATGGCCATTATCATCTTGTTCTTGTGATCTCCATCTCCGAAGCACCTCCATGATCGCCATCGTCACCGGCGCGACACCTTGATCTCCATTGTAGCATCGTTGTCGTCTCGCTAATCTTATGCTTCTACGACTATCGCTACCGCTTAGTGATAAAATAAAGCATTACAGGGTGATTGCATTGCATACAATAAAGCGACAACCCATATGGCTCCTGCCAGTTGCCGATAACTTGGTTACAAAACATGATCATCTCATACAATAAAATTTAGCATCATGTCTTGACCATATCACATCACAACATGCCCTGCAAAAACAAGTTAGATGTTCTCTACTTTGTTGTTGCAAGTTTTACATGGCTGCTACGGGCTTAGCAAGAACCATTCTTACCTACGCATCAAAAACCACAACGGTAGTTTGTCAAGTTGGTGCTATTTTAACCTTCGCAAGGACCGGGCGTAGCCACACTCGGTTCAACTAAAGTTGAAGAAACTGACACCCGCCAGCCACCTATGTGCAAAGCACGTTGGTAGAACCAGTCTCGTGTAAGCGTACACGTAATCGGTCCGGGCCGCTTCATCCAACAATACCGCCGAACCAAAGTATGACATGCTGGTAAGCACTATGACTTGTATCGCCCACAACTCACTTGTGTTCTACTCGTGCATATAACATCAACGCATAAAACCTGGCTCGGATGCCACTGTTGGTGAACGTAGTAATTTCAAAAAGTTTCCTACGCACATGCAAGATCATGGTGATGCGTAGCAACGAGAGGGGAGAGTGTTGTCCACGTACCCTCGTAGACCGAAAGCGGAAGCGTTAGCACAATGCGGTTGATGTAGTCGTACGTCTTCACGACCCGACCGATCAAGTACCGAATGTACGGCACCTCCGAGTTCAGCACACGTTCAGCCCGATGACGTCCCTCGAACTCCGATCTAGCCGAATGTTGAGTGAGAGTTTTGTCAGCACGACGGCGTGGTGACGATGTTGATGTTCTACAGACGCAGGGCTTCGCCTAAGCACCGCTACAGTATTATCGAGGTGGACTATGGTGGAGGGGGCACCGCACACGGCTAAAAGATCAAACGATCAATTGTTGTGTCTCTAGGGTGCCCCATGCCCCCGCATATAAAGGAGCAAGGGGGGGGGGTGTGGCCGGCCAGGGAGAGGGCGCGCCGGGAGGAGTCCTACTCCCACCGGGAGTAGGACTCCCCCCTTTCCTAGTTGGATTAGGACTTGGGAGGGGGAAAGAGTGGAGGAGAAGAAGGAAGGGGGGCGCCGCCCCCCTCTCCTTGTCCTATTCAGACTGGGGGGAGGGGCGCGCGGCCCAGCCCTAGCTGCCTCTCCTCTCTTCCACCTAGGCCCACTAAGGACCATAAAGTTGCCGGGGGGTTCCCGTAACCTCCCGGTACTCCGGTAAAATCCCGATTTTACCCGGAACACTTCCGATATCCACACATAGGCTTCCAATATATCAATCTTCATGTCTCGACCATTTCGAGACTCCTCGTCATGTCCGTGATCACATCCGGGACTCCGAACAACCTTCAGTCCATCAAAACATATAAACTCATAATGAAACTGTCATCGAAATGTTAAGCGTGCGGACCCTACGGGTTCGAGAACTATGTAGACATAAGTGAGACATGTCTCCGGTCAATAACCAATAGCGGAACCTGGATGCTCATATTGGTTCCCACATATTCTATGAAGATCTTTATCGGTCAGACTGCATAACAACATATGTTGTTCCCTTTGTCATCGGTATGTTACTTGCCCGAGATTCGATCGTCGGTATCTCAATACCTAGTTCAATCTCGTTATCGGCAAGTCTCTTTACTCGTTCCGTAATACATCATCCTGCAACTAACTCATTAGTTCCAATGCTTGCAAGGCTTAAGTGATGTGTATTACCGAGAGGGCCCAGAGATATCTCTCCGACAATCGGAATGACAAATCCTAATCTCGAAATATGCCAACCCAACATGTACCTTCGGAGACACCTGTAGAGCACCTTTATAATCACCCAGTTACGTTGTGACGTTTGGTAGCACACAAAGTGTTCCTCCGTAAACGGGAGTTGCATAATCTCATAGTCATAGGAACATGTATAAGTCATGAAGAAAGCAATAGCAACATACTAAACGATCGGGTGCTAAGCTAACGGAATGGGTCATGTCAATCACATCATTCTCCTAATGATGTGACCCCGTTAATCAAATGACAACTCATGTATATGGTTAGGAAACATAACCATCTTTGATCAACGAGCTAGTCAAATAGAGGCATACTAGTGACATTCTGTTTGTCTATATATTCACACATGTATTATGTTTCCGGTTAATACAATTCTAGCATGAATAATAAACATTTATCATGATATAAGGAAATAAATAATAACTTTATTATTGCCTCTAGGGCATATTTGCTTCAAAAACACCCAGGAACACCCAAGAACATCTATGAAGTAAACACCCATGAACATAAAACTAGCTACAAAGATGAAGCGTTCCCTTCTTCGAACTTCTTCAGCCAAGAGCTCCTGTAGAAGAGAGGAAATTATCGTTATCATGGCTGCCAATTCAAAATGAAAGAAATATCTCCCAACAAAGAACAACTAGGAAAAGAATAATGAACAGAATAATAAACAGATCCACAAGCAGCTAGGAGTCAATCCTCAAGCATAAGGGCATGGATAACAGTAGAAACCATGAGGAGTAAATATTAGCAAATATTATATTGGTGGAAAAAAGTAAATACCAGCAAGCTCTAAGAAGACTCCAAGAACTTGATGGCTCACAATACAATCATGTTTTGGACAACAAATACTACTAGAATTAAGACACAAAACATATTCTAAGAAGTATCAACATCATGGCAATAACAATTAATAGTAGCAGGTAGTAGGACATCAATCGAACACAACTTAGTTATCATTTGAAAAATCGAGACAACAAGTTACAGAACAAGCATGTATTGAAAGGATAGTTATCAATAGTATAGAACAAAACTAAATATAACATAACTAAATATGCAAATGACAATTTTGCTGAAAAGTTAGAAACATAATCAAGTGAATCCATGAATATAAAATTCTCATAACGATGAAAATTTACTGTAGAACTTTAGATTTAACAGGAAACCATGCATATAACATTTTCATAACAGCGAAAAGCCAAAAACTGAGATATATTTTGCAAATGATCAAGTACCAGCACAGTGCATGTTAACACAACAGATGGACAGTACAAGCTATCATTGATTTTCCTCTTTAGAACAGGGCACATACACCAATTTTTATAGTCGGGAACAAATAAGACGGTGCTGGAAGAGGCCAAAGAGATGACATACCCTGGGGTGGCCGAAGATGGTGAAATGATGATCTGCTTGTCCTTGGACAGCTCAATGAGCACCTGATATCGAAAAATAGGCTAAATTAATCATAAGCATGCTGAATTAATCAACATTCCCAGCTGAAACACCACACTATGAGATATTTTTATGCATATGTTTACACTGTTCAAGTATATTATATGCACCTGAATGTAATCAGGTGCATTTGTTGCCTAACAAAGATGGCATCTGCATATACTTGGAATCAATCACAAGGTATAGGGAGGGAATTAGTTACATATATTCTTACTAGTACTGCAACTGAGGATCAGGGGCTACTGTCTATACAGAAAATAGACCAGAGTGGATTCAAACAACAGAGGAGACATCTAATTTGACTGCCACAATCGTTGAGTGAAAGCTAAATGAAAGCTAAATCCTTACTCCTAATTTTATGATATTAATGAATAAGAACACATGTTAAATAACTTATTACTGGACCTTACTTGAGTTACTACTGCTACTATCAAGCAACGACTGCTGCAAGCAGTACAACACAACAACAGCATGTTCTACCAGCCGCAATTGCTTGCAAGACCATGGCTGCATTCAAAAGAGAAATGCTTTCACAAGACCATGGATCATCTGATATCTGACGGTATTAATAAGGAATAAAGTTACAGGCACTACAACGTGACCTTACTCTACATCCCAACATTGGCAGGTGACAACTAATAACTCATTTACAATAGAAATACTGCAGGAATTTTTTGCTTATTGTTAAGAAAAAATGTTGCAAGTTAAGCCTTTGTTTAACAGTAGGTCTAAGGAAATAAAATGCGCATTTGGTGAGAATTTAGCAACAGATTAAGAGCATATTGTTCAGCATCACACAGATAGTAGAACAATGGTACAAGCAGCTATTGGCATAAAGTAGAGATTTTACATGAATAAATCACATAAGTAACTAGAACAGAGAAACAAAATGTAGAAGTGGCAGCGAGGCATGAATGGTGTCCTGAGTTACTGCTGCATCGGCCGTAACAGAGGCCGAGGAAGTCGATGTGATGAGTTGCAGCATCCGTGCTGATGCAGTCTCAGCCACAGGCTCCTCCTTACACCTGAATTGAAACACGCAGGCTGGTCAGCAGAACTACAACAGTTTAGCTTTGGATATGAGGAATAACTTAAATTACCCTGGTAATCTGTTTTAAAAAAATTAACCTTCTAGTATGGCCATGTTAATAGACAAAATTAACCTTTTACTTTTTACTTTCTATGAAGAAGGTAAGAGGCGAATTCTACATGCAGCTTCTGTAGACAAAAATCCAAGAGAAATACATCTCTGTACGAGAACCACCCCAAATATGAACAAAGCAATTCGGTATCACCTAGACGAGGAATTGAAAATGCATGAGCTAATGATATTATATGATACAAGTATATACTCCCATAAAAGAAGTGTTGTTTAAGTACACTCTGTTCTCTTTATTCTGTCTATTGTTTATGACTCTAGACAATTCCTGGCCATCCCTTTTCCAAACAGTTCAACTATGCATGTCAATTCTATTGCTAGAATTTTTTTCCAGAGCTAGGCTAGCATAAATCACTAGGACAACCCATCGACTATAGTAAAGCTTACTTAAGCTACAGGAGTGCCGCACATTTTATTAGTCCATATAATGTGCTAATTGCAAAGAGAGGCAACATAGTGGTTCTGGAGTTGTCTATTTTTAGAGAGGCTTTTTTAGCCATCTTCACTGGGATCTTTGAAAACGATGAGTGAGAATTAGGACGCAGGTCAAGCAGCATACATATTACAACTATCTTATGTCAATGATCATTCATATGTAACTGAATAATTGCTGCAGGTTCGGTGCTTCCAACTCGTGTTCCAGTGGCAGTGACCCCTAAATGAGCATCACCAACGGAGCAGAAGGGAGGGGGTTTGGGGGTTACCTTCCCTGACGTGATTCTGACGCCGGTGGTGGAGGCTGCAGGTCCCGGCTGCTGGCGCGCATGAAGGCAGGAGGAAAGCGACCCTTGGTGCTGTCGGCCGACAGGGGTGAGGGAGACGCAGAGCCGGTAACCCACTACGGCGGCTAGGGTTGGAACCGCCGCGCCTTCGGCCAGCTCGCTCTCCTCCACCTCCATCTTCATCTTCGAGTCCAAAGAGCTGACGACCACCATGCTGGAATCGCCCGCGGGAGCCAGGAAACCGTCAGCGCTAGCCTAGGGCCACGGGGAAGCGAATGATCGACGGGGAGGAGGAGGCGGTTCAGGCGTACCTACGGACAACGACGAGAAGAGGCGGGGGAAGGCGGGGAACGAGCGCGTCAGCATCGGGGAGGAGGAGGAGGGGCGGGTGAGCTGCTGCTGGTGCCCTAAGGGAGGATGACCACCGGGCGTCGAGGGAACGTAGTAGGGGAGGGGGTGGATCTGGTCGCCGCCATGGCCATGGTCGTGCCATGCAGCTAGGTCTAGGTCATGAGCGAAGAGGGAGCGCGGATCCGACCGCCGCCGTGGGAGAGAAGGGGAGGGGAGGGGTTGCCGGCGGCCGGGGTTGGGGGATAGAATGGAGGATGGTGGCGGCGATAGCGGGGTGGTTGGGGATCGAGAGATTGAGACAGAGGAGGAGCGAGAGGGTTGGGGGTGGCGGCTGTGGGACGAGAGGGGGAGAGTGGATCGGGGGAGAGGAGGGGATCCGGAAGTTAGGATTTGGGTGAGAGGGTGAGGGGGTGAGGGCTGCCGTTGGATCCAGAAGCATCCGGCGGTGGTTGATGCATGATCCGCGTGATATGCCTATGGACCAATCACAGCGCACCAAACAATTTGAAGATCTTTTGACCATATAAATTGGTCGTGATTGATTACATACAAATTTTTCATTCCATTTTGCAATGCTCAAAATGAGTTTTTTTGTGAAAGACCTATCAAATATTTGTTCAAATGACGTCATATTTGCACAAGTTTACATCTTAGATTGGCAAACAACATTGACAAAGGGAGTTTTTATTTCTTTTGCATGAAAAAACAATTTTCCATTTTTTGAGTGCCCAAAATAAGTTTTTTTGTGAAGTACTTACCATATATTTGTTTCAAAATTGTACCAAATCAATTTTATAAAATACTAGGCCATATATAATGCACAATTGACCAAATGGTTGCGTGTCAAAAGTTTCGATCCACCTCTCGTGAAAAAGACAAATTTCCGCCGATTCAGCAGAAAGCGGGTAAAATTTGTACTGCAACTGCCTCATAGTTTCCTCTTTATTTTTTCCAAAAATAATTTCTAGGTACGTAAGTATATATTTAATCATAGAAACACAAAAAAAAACCAAGATTCAACCACTATCTAGGAACGGTCATGCCCGCCGTTTTGACCGCATTTTGAGACGGGCATAAAAATTAAAAAAAAATTTGGAAAGCCTTCGCATTGTGTCATTATATGTGACCAAGTTATCAGGAAAAATAATAAACTTGTAATACGACAATTGTTTTAAGAAAGTGTTCTAAAAAAGAGCTATCATGTGTGAAGGTGCATGGCTTTCAAGCCACATGATGAATCTTATGGCCACATTCATGGCATAGTTTGTTCAAATGATCTCATATTGTGCACAAGGGTGCATCTTGGAATGGAAAACAATGTTGCCTAAGGAAGTTTTCATTTTCTTTCGATAAAAAATTCATTTTCTATTTTTCGAGTACCCAAAATGAGTTTTTTTGTGAAGGACCTGCCATATATTTGTTGCAAAATTGGGCGAAATCAATTTTATAAAATACTAGGCCATATAATGCACATGTGACCAAATGGTTGGTTGTCAAAAGTTATTATACACCTCTGGTGAAAAAGACAAATTTCCGCCGTTTTAGTTGGAAGCGGGTAAAATTTGAACTACAGCTGCCTCATAGTTTGCTCTTTATTTTTTCCAAAAATCATTTCTAGGTACATAAGTATATATTTAATTAGAGAAACACCAAAAGTTTTCCAATATTCAACCACTAGCTAGGAACGGTCATTTCCGCCATTTTGACCGCATTTTGAAACACGCATAAAAAATAAAAAAAATAAAAAAATTGGAAAGCCTTCGCATTGTGTCATTATATGTGACCAAGTTACCAGAAAAAATAATAAACTTGTAATACGGTAATTATTTTAAAAAAGTGTTCTCAGAAATGAGCTATCATGTGTGAAGATGCATGGCTTTCAAGCCAAATGATCAATCTAATGGCCACATTCATGGCATAGTTTGTTCAAATGATCTCATATTATGCACAAGGGTGCATCTTGGAATGGCAAACAATGTTGTCTAAGGAATTTTTCATTTTCTTTGGACGAAAAATTCATTTTCTATTTTCTGAGTGCCCAAAATGAGTTTTTTCCTGAAGGATCTACCGTATATTTGTTGCAAAATGGGACCAAATCAATTTTATAAAATACTAGGCCATATATAATGGACAAGTGACCAAATGTTTGGTTGTCAAAAGTTATTATACACCTCTGGTGAAAAAGTAAATTTCCACCGATCTAGTTGGAAGCGGGTAAAATTTGAACTGCAGCTGCCTCATACTTTGCTCTTTATTTTTCTAAAAATAATTTCTTGGTACATAAGTATCTATTTAATTAGAGAAACACCAAAAGTTTTCCAAGATTCAACCACTATCTAGGAACGGTCATGCCCGCCGTTTTGATCGCATTTTGAAACGGGCATAAAAAGTTCAAAAAAAAATCAAAAAATTGGAAAGCCTTCGCATTGTGGAGAGCAGCGATGTAGCTCACGAGCTCGCCCGCTCCTGCTACGTGCACGAATCAAACAAGGACGTGTGGTGACAGGCATTGAATGCGAGCGTAGAAGGTAGCAGTGGGTACGTATCCTGGAACAGTGGTAAATGCTCAGGCGCCGTTTGATATGACGATGTCATCACGACACAGCATGTGCATGTTCCCATGGTACAGGATGCCGACGGGCTAAAGCGATCTCTGCACCATTGTGATTAAAACGTGTAGCTCAGTCAGCCATGACTTTAGCTCGTTGGACATTTCTCAGCGTCTTGACTTTTAACTCCTTGGATCATTACAGTCAGCTAACACAAATGTGATAATACAGAGTCCAAGCATGCATGGTGCAACTTGCAAGGTATGATTCGGCCCATGCCCACGCTGCAAAAAGGATGCCATGTAAAAATAGTACTAATATCTAAAACAAGCTTGGTGAGAAGGTATTAGCTGAAAGGTTGTGGAAAATGGAATATCTAAAAGAAGCTTGGTGAGAAGGTATTAGCTGAAAAATGTGACTAATGGTAGCTCAAAAAATAGAACAAACTCCACCGCTCAAACTATGAATTGAGTAAATTTTGCATGCAACACTTTCGAGAGACTCAAGCGAAAAGTAAGTATAAGTATGACATATTAGGCGGCCGCATTAAGTGCAACTTAAGCCACACACTATTCTTAGGCTAGTCATAGTGGACATATGCATGTTTGCACGCTGACTTTTCCTCCTCGGTTTTCTAAGGAAAAAAACCAATGGAAAACGGAAAAGTACAAAGCAAACCTTGAACTTGTAGACGAAATCTAAATCGAACCATGAACTTCTAGTAGCTGAAATCAGCACACCGAACCCTCTGATCCCGGTTTATTTTGAACATTGAGCGCGCTCCCAAATAGGGATTGCCAAACATGATTGGGCTGGCCCACCAGGCACGAAGTGTGTTTTTTTGCGTAATGCGCATGTAAGAAATACACAAAGCGAGGGCCAACACGAAGTTTCCTTTTTTTTGTGTAACGCGCGATGTTAAAAATACAGAAAACGAGGGAACACCCAAGGAATTGAGCAAGCCACCTGGCACCGGTGAGTTCCTCCTTATAGCCACTCTAACATATGGTTGTAGGTTATGAAAGAGAAGCGCCAAACTATTTAGCCACAAAGCACAGCGTCGAGATTTGAAAATATTGTTTAAATGTTTCAAAACATTTTTTTGAATTGTAAACAATTTTGAAATTCAAATATTCATAAAGAGAAAAAACACATTCCAAAATTCCCATTTTTTTGCAAAAATATGAAAAATGTTTTGATTACCAAATTTTAATAAAAACAAGAACAAATTTTGAAAACGTGAATCAGTTTTTAAATCCCTGAACGTTTTTTAAAGTGCTGACACTTTTTTTAAAAAGTAGACAAACAAAATTTGAAAGTGCGGACAAATTTCAAAATTTCAAAATTTGTTCCAATTCTTAAATTTTTCAGAAAGTGTTCGCACTTTAACATTTTGTTCTGGTTTCAAAATTTGTTCCCATTTTTTCACAAAAATGTTGAAGTTTCACATATGTTCGTGTTTGGAAAAATTGTTCGCACTTTAAAAATTGTTCGGTTTCAAAATATGTTCGTGTTCTCAAAACAGTTTACGTTTTTCAAACTGTTTGCACTTTAAAACATGTTCGCGGATTTGCAAAATGGTTCACGTTTTCAAAACCTTATTGTGTGTTTTCTAAACATGTTCCAAAATATGTCAAAATGTTTGATTTCTTTTTCTTTTAAGAACATTAAATATTTCCAAATTTGACCATTTTCAAAATATATTCTGAAAAATGTCAAAAATGTTTTCAAATCTCGACAATGTGGTATATTGTTAAATACTACCGCGCTTCTCATTTGTCACCAACAGTCACTAGGTAGAGAGGCTCGCAGCAGTGGGTCAGCATAGGTAGGTTTGTTGTGGACTTTTTCGGTGGACAAACACATTTCCTAGCTACAACAAACAACCTAACACGCATATTACCTGTTCCTTTTCTCTGATATGACAACGTGAACGCACAATCAACTGATGAACACACAGTAGGAGTACTTGATTGATTACAAGTTAATTAATCCGTGAAAGCTGCTGGACCAGGCAAAGGACAAGGTCTCCAGCAGAAACGGGGCTGCCGCTCGTAAACGGCGAGACGAATGTCAACTTAATTGCACCGTCAGAATCCAAACGGGCGTCCAGTGATGACCTCGGTATATACGCCCTTCGGCTACTTCGTATAGCTACTCTTTCACTAGCGGCCCACGTCCCGGTAAGTATTCAACGATTGACGATACCAGGAGTGTGCGCGCTCGTCCGTGCCTAGCAATATTCGTCGCATTGTGTCATTATATGTGACCAAGTTACCAGGAAAAATAATAAACTTGTAATACAACAATTGTTTTAAGAAAGTATTCTCAGAAATGAGCTATCATGTGTGAAGGTGCATGGCTTTCAAGCAAAATGATCAATCTTATGGCCACATTCATGCCATAGTTTGTTCAAATGATCTCATATTATGCACAAGGGTGCATCTTGGAATGGCAAACAATGTTGCCTAAGGAAGTTTTCATTTTCTTTGAACGAAAAATTCATTTTCTATTTTTCGAGTGCCCAAAATGAGTTTTTTTTGTGTAGGACCTACCATATATTTGTTGCAAAACGGGACCAAATAAATTTTGTAAAATACTAGGCCATATATAATGCACAATTGACCAAATGGTTGGTTCTCAAAAGTTATTATACACCTATGGTGAAAAAGATAAATTTCCGCCTATTAAGTTGGAAGCGGGTAAAATTTGAACTGCAGCTGCCTCATAGTTTGCTCTTTATTTTTTCCAAAAATCATTTCTAGGTACATAAGTATCTATTTAATTAGAGAAACACCAAAAGTTTGCCAATATTCAACCACTAGCTAGGAACGGTCATGCCCGCCGTTTTGACCGCATTGTGAAACAGGAATAAAAATTTCAAAAATTTCAAAAAAGGAAAGCCTTCGCATTGTGTCATTATATGTGATACAAAATAATAAACTTGTAATACGGTAATTATTTTTAAAAAGTGTTCTCAGAAATGAGCTACATGTGTGAAGATGCATGGCTTTCAAGCCAAATGATCAATCTTATGGCCACACTCATGGCATGGTTTGTTCAAATGATCTCATATAGTGCACAAGGGTGCATCTTGGAATGGCAAACAATGTTTCCTAAGGAAGTTTTCATTTTATTTGTACGAAAAGTTCATTTTCTATTTTTTGAGTGCCCAAAATGAGTTTTTTTGTGAAGGACCTGCCATATATTTGTTGCAAAAGTGTACTAAATCATTTTTATAAAATACTAGGCCATATTTAATGCAAAATTGACAAAATGGTTGGGTGTCAAAAGTTTTGGACCACCTCTCGTGAAAAAGACAAATTTCTGCCGATTCAGTTGGAAACAGGTCAAATTTAAACTGCAGCTGCATTATAGTTTGTTCTTTATTTTTTCTAAAAATCATTTATAGTTACATAAGTATCTATTTAATTAGAAATACATGGTTTGGTGGCGATACGTTGAGGTTTGGACGGTGGTAGAGGGCCCCAATTCCAAAGCGCGTAAACTCGCATGCCTGCTACATGGTCACCGTGTGACTATCGTGTTGCCATGCGCTCTAGGCGTCCTAGGCATGTCTAGTGGGTTGGTCACTACCCAGGTAGGTGCTAGGAAGAAAATGTCAATAGAAGAATCTCACGAGGAGACCGAACTATGCTCAAACATCAATTAACAGCCAAGTGTTTGATTAGCGGTACAGGAAATACACATGGCCAATGGGCCTAAGTTTTGGCTGAGGATGATCATCTACTAAGGAGACTGTCTTGGCCAATTTTCAGCTCAAATGGAGGAGCTTAGATGGCACTTGCTTTGTAAAGTACCACATCGGCCAGAAATATGGATGTTGAAGCTGGGCTCAAATTAATTAATGGATTGAGCTAAAATTTTGTGGATTATGATCATTTGGGCATAGGAAAGCGCTGTAAAAAAATTATACCATTTGGATAATCCTAGCGTGTACTTCCTTCACAAAGCTTCTCTCTGGATAGAAACTTTGGAAATTTGCTGAGGAATATTCAATGGGAAAATGGAACTGAATATCAGAATGTGGTAATGATTTGGATATGTAAGATGGCACAAAAAGTTTGAGGCCAATAGGAGGTGCCTAGATAGCACTTGCTTTGCAATGTGCCAATCTGGAAAGAAAATAGAAATTGAAGCTGGGCTTACATAGATGATTGGATTGTGCTGAAATTTGGTGTAGGGAGTTTCTATGGTCAGGGTAATGTCCTGGTAAATTTTCTGCAATTATAAAGCAATATAAAATGTAGTTGCTTCACAAACTGAAAATATTACCAGAAACAAAGATTCGATGGTGAGCTCACATGGATTGTTTGATAGAGCTAAAAAAATTGAACAGCTATGAATTTGGCATATAGAATATGTGGCAAAAATTCAACTCATTAGGATATTCCTATCTAGTACTGCCTTCACAAAGCTTCTAGGTGAACAGAAACTTTGGAAATTTGCCGAGGAAGATTTACTAGGAAAATAGAGCTGAATATTGGCATGTGGAAATGATTTGGATATGGAAGATTGAACAAAAAGTTTGCGGGCAATAGGAGTGGTAAAGATAGCACTTTCTTTGCAATGTGCCAATCTGGACAGAAAATAAAAATTGAAGCTGGGCTCACATAGATGATTTCGATTGAGCTACAATTTGGAGGAGGGTGATAATTTGGACATATGAAGGCACTGTATAAATTTCATGCCATTAGGATATGCATAGCTAGTACTTCCTTCACAAAGCTTCTAGCTAGACAAAAACTTTGAAAATTTGCCGAGGAAGATTTACTGGGCAAATGGGGATGAACTTAGTCATGAGGCAATGATTTGGATCGGAAAGAGTGCCCAAAATTTTTGAGGGCAATCAAGAATATATAAATAGCACTTCCTTCACAAAGTGCTGTTTTGAACAGAATAGGAAAATGAATATTGTTGAATTATTTTTGAACTA
The DNA here is from genome assembly GCA_021605145.1 of Aegilops bicornis. Lineage (NCBI taxonomy): Eukaryota > Viridiplantae > Streptophyta > Magnoliopsida > Poales > Poaceae > Aegilops > Aegilops bicornis. Next base: position 117,797,700 of record CM038675.1, on the reverse strand, counting down.
GGCAAGGAAGTATTTTTACATATTTGACGAAGATATGACCCAAAGAATTTATTGAGATTTTTTGGGGGAATTTTGGGAATGACAGAAATATAGGTTGCTTCACAACCTAGGGCAAAAATTGTCACATGGACATGACACATAGGCAAAACTGATGAGGTGGTGCCTAGTCATAGTAATCCACCACAACTTACAAGGTTATGACCATCTATATTGGTCCTGATCAGCTAGAAATAAGGCAGCAGACCAGTGATGTCTGCTTTACGACCATTTCGTGTAAGGAAATTATGACCTTTCTGACCAAAATGGTCGTTATAGTTTAGGGTTTGGAGCCCCTCGAACAACTTTTGAGCAATTGGAGCCCCCCTAGATTTACGGCCAATTCTTCCAGGGTCACTGACAGAAGGTCATAAGTTGACATATTTCTTGTAGTGACGAGGCCCTTTGTAACTCTGGGCTCACTAAAGGCCCGTGGTGAAACTGGCCCATAATGAACAGTGTATCGCTTTATACCCATTGATGGCTTATTATTCCGTTGGGCCGTTTCCAGCCCGTCTTAACTTTCGGCCTTCTAAGGTCCCATTTATTCTTGGGCTCATTTCCAGTATTCGGTTTCTTACGGTCCGTTACTGGTCTGTTCTGCTTGTGGGCCAAATTCAGCCCATGGTTACAGTCGGCCCGTTTGTGGCCCGTTAACCCGTTGGGCTGTTTTTATAGTGTCATCAAATACGGGCCATTAACGACCCATTATGTCTGCCGACATAATTAAGCCCGTTGTACACATCGGCATATTAACTGCCCGTTATGGCCGACCCATAAACAAACGATTCAGATTCTAGCCCGTTTACGGCCCATATTGCGGCTCGTTAATGGTCCACGAAAGTATGGCCCATGTTTGGCCAATCGATCAACTAGCCCATAGAAGGCCCATTGAATCCACGAGCTGTAGAAGGCCCATGGATCATACGGACCTTAGGAAGCCTACTACAGCAGCCAGTAGGACCATGGTTACAACATCCATATGTTGCCCCTGGTTATTGTTGCCTAGTTCTAAATAAGAAGATTACCGCAGAAAAAGAATTGCAACGACTACAAGCAAAAATGAATCAAGATAATAAGGAAATAAATAAGCAAGCAACTTACACTAGGATAATATGGATATTACAAATATTACATCCACTGGGCATCAAAGTTCGCCACCAGTGCAAATATCGCGAACAAAGCAGCATATTACGCACACTGAACATCTAAATTAGCCACCAGTGAAAATAAACGCGGCAACAAAAAAAGTCCAGAGCTGAAGCCACTTCAGAAGAGCTCAAAAAACGATATCCTAGATACCCACCATGATGGCAAGAAGCTTAGAAAGCTTATTATTTTTCTCTTGTTTGGCGCTAAAATCGTCCAGCGCTTGCTGTTGCACCATAAAGTATGCATTTGAATTCTGCAGTGACTTCCTTAGTCCTTCAGCTTCTTGCCGCAACATAGCTGACTGATGCCTTTCAGCTTGTAGCTGAGACTGAAGAAGCCGAAGTGATTCAGGCAGCGAGTTTGAAGAGCTTGTGCCAGGGGTAGTGGCCAGTAACTCGAACACTACATCAACGTAGGACTTTGGGGTTGTCTCACTGTCTACAAGATATTTTTTATCACCTTTCTTAGAGACCAACAAGGTTGTCTTACTATCTTGAACCTTATCTGCATTACTTTCTCTACCATTGCATAATGGGGTGCTCTTCTCCAATATTCTGTTCGCATTCTACAAGAGAAACAAGAAGACACATCACAGGTTTAGCATGTAGTATATGAAACTCATTTTGATAAACCGGTTCAGTAGTAAGGTGGATAGGATAATAGCATGAAACAAACATATATCTATGTGCTATGGTCACTGTATTGTATATTTCATTCTAGTTTATGTTGCCAAATCAAGATAGAGACACAATTCAAATCATATCTTTTTAAGACACAACAACATAGACATAATATAAGTGTGGGAAACTACACAACAATAGCAACACTTGTAATGTGCATGACATGAGAACATGATTGTTTATACAACTAAAACTGAAATCGACATAGAGCAAGAAGTTAGAACAGCAATCCAGTTAAAGAAATGGGTTTAAAACATACATGTTGCGCCATTGGAGTTTCAGTTGGATCCTTCAAATTCAAAATTAGGTGGTATGAGTAAATATAGTGATGCAAGAGCAAAGGAGTATGGACCATAGCTATGGAATCTGACCTGAGAATAGTTGCTCTTCTTCTTTAAACATGGAGTTTGGGTTCGCTGTGGTGGTCTTCATGCTTTGGGCACTGCAGTTGCTTTACAAACTGCTCGTGTGGGGGTACTCTGTGGTGGACATGGTGCTGTGTCAACTAGAAGTGGGTTACTATCTGCTGGGGTTGGGGTTAGATGGGGTGTAGCTGGTTCTCTGTCCAACGGTGTATGTGTACAATCTGGAAGTCTCGATTATGTGTGGTGGGGCTAGTTTGTGGGCCAGTACAACCATGGTTCTATCTGCATCGACGGGTAGCGTCGTCTTTTGTGAAGAACAGGTTTTTACTCCCTTAGGTACCACCTTCACCCCCTCCAATTCAAATGGCCGATAAACAAGAAAAGAAATTGAATGTGTAGACATTGTATGATAGACAGATGTGGTAATTCACATATATGTTGTCTAACCAAACAGGACAGCATGACACAATTTCACATATATGATGGCTAACTAAACATGATAGCATGACACAGTTTCAGATATATGATGGATAACTTAACAGGATATAATGGCATAATTCAACATATGATGAGTATCTAAACAGGATGACATGACATAACTATATGATGTCTTTCTAAAATAGGTTGGGATGAAATAGTTCACATACATGTTGTCTAAGTATACAGGATGGCATGATATAATTCACATAATTGATTCATATACTAAGCAGCTGGCACACGCATGTGCGATCTCTAAACTAAGAAGATGGCATTGAATATTGTGTATATGATGTCTAAACTAAGAAATGCAAGACACCATATGCATGATATGAGAAATATAAACATTGCAAGTTAGAGCATACACCTCAGGTTGGGTATAGGACTGGTCATCTGTCTCTGAATCCTCCTCCGAGGAGCTACCCGTAACCATCGAGATATATGCTTCAACAGGTACCATTGCCTGCTCTGTAGACCTTGCGTTCACTCCAGATTTTTCCATAACCGGCTCAAATGGCTGATACACATGAAGAGCAGTTCAATATACGCAGATAGTCTACAAATGGAATACGTAATGAAAAAAAGGATGGCATGAGATAATTCACATATGTGATGCCTGGCTACATAGGATGGAGGTGCATAATTCACATATATGATAACTGGCTAAAAACATGGCATTGTATAATTCACATATCAGATATATAAAGCAAACATGAGGCATTCACACGAAGCATGTCTAATCTAAGCAGATGGCATGGCAATGCAAGTCACCATATGCATGATATGAGCAATATAACCCTGCCAAGTTAGAGCATACACCTCGGGGGATCTGTTGGTCATCTGTCTCTGAATCCTCCTCTCAGGATCTATCTGTAACAAGCAAGAAATCTGCATCGACAGGTAGCATTGACTGCTCAGAAGACCTTGTTTTCACTCCAGATTTTCCCATGACCGACTCAAATGGCTGATGCACAGGAAGAGTAGATGAATGTACAAACATTGTTGATAAATGGAATACATTATAAAAAATAGTATGGCATGATATAATTCACATATACGATGACTGGCTAAACAGGATGGCATTGCATGATTCACGTATATGATGCCTGGCTAAAGAAGATGGCATTGCATAATTCACATATATGAAACCAAACATGTGTGATTCACACAAAGCAAATCAAAACTAAGATGATGACATATAAGATGTATAAAGTAAGCAATGCGAGGCACCATATGCATGATATGACCAACATCAGCATGCCACGTTAGAGCAAACACCTCAGGGGGTAAATAGGACTGGCCGCTCCCTCTGAATTCCCCTCTGAACAGTTATCTTTCTCTGGAATACAATCTGGAATGGGGGGAGAGGGGGCCCTGTAGGATCGAAAGTAGGTCTAGAGGGGGGGGGGGGTGATTAGACTACTTGACCAAATAAAAATATAACCTTTTCCCAATTTTAATTGTTGGCAGATTTTAGTAACTAGTACAAGTCAAGCAGTCAACCTACAGATGCAATTCTAAGAGTGTAGCAGCGGAAAGTAAAACATTGCATATGAAGGTAAAGGGAAGGGTTTGGAGAAGGCAAACACAATGTAGACACAGAGATTTTTGGCGTGGTTCCGATAGGCGGTGCTATCGTACATCCACGTTGATGGAGACTTCTAACCATGAAGGATAACAACTGCGCGAGTCCATGGAGGGCTCCACCCACGAAGGGTCCACGAAGAAGCAACCCTGTCTATCCCAACATGGCCATCGCCCACGAAGGACTTGCCTCACTCGGGTAGATCTTCACGAAGTAGGCGATCTCCTTGCCCTTACAAACTTCTTGGTTCAACTCCACAAACTTGTCGAAGGCTCCCAAGTGACACCTAACCAATCTAAATGACACCACTCTCCAAAAGGTAACAAATGGTGTGTTGATGATGAACTCCTTGCTCTTGTGCTTCAAATGATAGTCTCCCCAACACTCAACTCTCTCTCAAAGTTTTGGCTATGGTGGAAAGATGATTTGAGTGGAAAGCAACTTGGGGAAGGCTAGAGATCAAGATTCTTGTGGTAGGATTGGAATATCTTGGTCTCAACACATGAGTAGGTGGTTCTCTCTTAGAAAATGAGTAGTGGAAGTGTAGGCACGTTCTGATGGCTCTCTCTCAAATGGAGAAGGGGGGTGGAGGGGTATATATAGCCTCCGCACAAAATCCAACCGTTACACACATTTTACCCAACTCGGTCAGACCAAATAGGAGAACTCGGTGAGACCGATTTAGTTCATAATGTTAATGTTAGGAATCTCGGTGGGACCAACTGGAAAAAATCGGTGGGATCAATGTGCTAGGGCTAGGGAAAAACCTCATCTCGGTGAGACAGAATGCTTGAACTCGGTGAGACCGATTTCAGCAAAGAGCAAACAGAGAGTTGGTCAAGCAAGCTCGGTGGGACCGATTTCTCATTTCGGTGAGACCGAAATGTTACAAAAGGGAAATAGAGAGTTTGCAAGGCCATCTTGGTGAGACCGAGATCCGTATCAGTGTGACTGAATTGTCTAGGGTTTCTGGCAGTGGCTATGTCAACTAAACTCGGTGGCACCAAATAGATCAAATCGGTGGGGCCGAGTTGTACTTTGAGTTTTGGACATATTTGGAATGGGAGAGTGGCTGAGGGTTTTGGAGCAATATCACTAAGAACTTTGAGCAAGTAGACCATTGAGCAACACCTCATCCCATTTTAATAGTATTGGCTTTCCTATGGACTCAATGTGATCTTGGATCACTAAAATAGAAATGAAGAGTCTTGAGTTTTTGCCGATATGTGTCCTTAGCATTTTGAGGGGTCCACATCTCTAGTCCATGCCATGCCAATCAATGAACTTTCTGAAATATTAAGCTTTAATGGATATTAGTTCAATGAGCTATATGTTGTTATGAATTACCAAAACCACCCGGGGATTAGTTGCACTTTCAATCTCCCCCTTTTTGGTAATTGATGACAACATATAAATCAAAGCTTCTACAAGTGATAATATGAATGAAATACATCGTCGCTTTGAGAAGTATGTGATAAGAAAGAGCTCCCCCTAAATTTGTGCATTATTTAAAATTTGCTTTTGAATGCAAATGCAAAATCGATTAGGATCATGGGTCACATACATCTTGGTGGAGCGCTCAAAATGATAAGAGTTAAATAACAAGCACTCATCACCAAGGGTACAAGTGATTGATCATACACAAATAATCATAGAGATAGATAAGTAAGCACACACATTAAGCGTAGTATGATCAAACACATGATCACAAAAGTATCTCACGAGCATAACAAAAATTGTAGCATAGGAATCAAAGAACCAAACGATCAAAGTAGCAAGAGACGCAAATAAAACCAATACACACTCTCTCTCGAAGCCTAAGATCTATACACTTTCTCCCCCTTTGGCAAAAAGTTACCAAAAAATTTGAAAACGTATAGTGCTATACGACACTCTAGGCACGATCTCCGGGAGCTCCTGAAGTGGTCTTCTGGCTTGTTTCTCCGTTGTGTGTAGACGGCATGGAGAGGAGGTTATCTACAAATGCCTCGGCAGAAGTCTATGGAGCTGGAGGGGTTGACACTAGATGTACAACTAGGGCAGTGGCTGCAGGTGCTGAAGTGGTAGTCCTAGAGTCTCTGGCAACTGGCAGAGCTGATGACCTTTGTGCCCTTGGCACTCTCTGGAAAGTGTCTATAGTGGGTCTATCATCCTTATCCTCAGCATCCTCTTGGAGCTTCTCCACAATCGTCTGTATCTCAATAACCTTCACATCTAGATCATGAAATTTTGTCTCAATAATCCTCTCAAGACTTTCCTGATTTTGAATCAGAGTGGCCAAGCCCTTCTCAATTCTCACTATAGCCTCAAGCAGATAACTGAGTTGATCTTGCTTGGTCTTGAGGAGCACTGTGGAGGCATCTGGTGCACTTGCTGCCTTTGCTGCTTTTGCAACATTTGCTTTCTCTCTCTTCTCCTGGGCTTCTGCACAAGTAGGATGGGATGCATCCATGACAACCTCGTTGACCTCAAAATCTCCTGGGCTTCTCAGGGGAAGATGCTCTCTATCAAGAAGATATGCCCCAGTTACCATCTTGGAATTGATCAACATTTAAATGTGAGGGGCATATCCACAAGATCTCTTCTGATCAACAGCTATTCTCTTCACAGTTTCTACAATCAGGCTCATCACCTTGAACTTCTGAGGAACAACATCAAACAAGTGAAGCAGGTTGATGGAGTGACCATGGATCATTCTATGATCTCCTGACTTGGGCAAAAGAGTGTGCCTCAATATAGTGTTGATGGTGGTCAAACCAGCAAGTAGATAGTATATTGATCCAAACTTGTGAGTCTCCAGGCTTCATCAGGAATTGGTTTGTACATGTTAGCCATGGAGTTGTGATCCTTCCTGGGCTTAGCATATACATCAATGTCATTTTCTTTCTCCTCTGGGGCATTGATCAGCTTGGCCCATTCTTAGATAGTTGATTGATATCTTGTTCCCTCAGTCATCCATAAAATCTTTCCATCAGGGTAGAAGTGAGCAGTGGAATAGAATTGCATGATCATCTCTTCGTTCCACTTAGTCAATACTGACCAACAAACTTGTCAACACCATTCAATCTAAAGCTTTCATGCACACTTGGGAAGTAGTCATCATTATCATCAATGTACTTCCAGTCCACCCATCTCATGTCACACACTATGGGCTTCTTGTCCAAAAGGATAGTCTCATAGAAATCTTGATGTTCCTTTGTGTGAAAGCGATAGTCCACAATAGTTCTCCTCCTGATAGAATATGGATCATTCTGCCTCCATAGTCTCAGACCTGCATCCTTTCTTAGCTTCATATTCTCTGCCACAAGATGATCATCACTATGATATGGAATATTGAGCTTTAGCTTTTATGAGCACTTGTGACTCTTCTTCTTCTTGAGCTTGAGGCACTTGGGCCTTGTTCTTTTCAGCAGCAGGAATGTTCCTTGTTGATCTCTTAGGTGCAGATGGTTTTGGAGCTTTAGCTTGAGCTGAAGACTTGGGGGCAGACTTGGGCTTAGATGGAGTAGCCCCAGTCCTTATGGCATCCCCCATAAGCTTCTGAGTCTTTGCAGGAGGTGCAACAAGCTCTTCCTCCTCCTCTTCATCTGAAGAATGCTGTTCAAACTCAGCCATTGGATCTACACGTTTGCACCATCTTCCTCTTTTCCTTTCTTTCTTCTCTTTTCCAGTGCCACTTGCTGGCTATGATTGCTCTTGAGTTAAGGCTCTGGCTTTTGACTTTGGACCTCTTTTGGCAGGAGCTTTCTTTTGCATTCCAGGCTTGGTTGCAACAGCAACATATTCCTTCTTGAGCACCTTTTTCTTGGAGGTCACCTCCTCCTCAACAACAAAATCTTCATCCTGAGATTCAAACGTTCTCTTCTTCCTTTGCCTAGTAGCTGCCTTAGGCAAATTCCTAGAAGTGCTTCTGCTTCCATCATCATAGCTGTTAGAGGGACTAGTGCCCTCATTGAGGTTGAGCTGCTCTTCAGACTTGTTCTGACTATCACTGCCCTCTGACATTGCTGAAACTGACCCTGTGAATAGTTGGGTGTAGATACACTACTAGGGAAAACCTTATACACAAAAACTTACCAGTAGCGCGGGACAAAAAGAAGTGCTACTACAATTTACCACTAGCGCATATTATCCAAACGCGCTGCAGGTAAGATCATAGCAGTAGTGCGTCTAACTGTAGAGGCGCTACTACTACAATTCCCCTTACTATTCTCGCCAGGCTACCTATAGTAGTAGCGTGCCTAAGGAAAGCGCGTTGCTACTAAGATTGTTGCAGCAGCGGGCTTTATGGACAGGCGCTATAGCTAATGTAGCATTAGCGCTTTCCGTGGACGTGCTGCTGCTACTTTCCACTTAACCGTTCGTTCTTCTTCCCCAATGCCCACTTCCCCCAAATCCAACACGCGTGCGTCTGCTGTTGCCGCCGTCATCGCCCGGCCGCCGTGTGCTCTCCCGTCACCCTCCGCACATTGTCACCGCCGCCCCCGATCCCGACCCCGACCTTGACGCCCTCCTACATCACCGCCCTCCGTCGTGCGCCCGCCGCCCCGACCCTGACCCCGTCCCCAACCTCGACGCCACGTGCCCCTCTCCCTAACTCCGCCGGCGCCCGAGGTGAGCACGCCCTCCTCCTCCTCCCCTACCTCTGCCTAGCTAGGGTTCTTAGGGTTAAATTTCAGAGTTCATCTAATTAGTTAGGGTTCATCAAATTAGATGCTAATTATGGCAGTAGTTGTTAAATAGAATTAGTTTTAGAGTTCATCAAATTAGTTAGGGTTAAATTTCAGAGTTCATCAAATTACTTAGGGTTAAATTTTAGAGTTCATCAAATTAGTTAGGGTTCATTAAATTTTAGAGTTCATCAAATTAGTTAGGGTTAAATTTTAGACTCCATCTAACTAGTTTTTTTACTGTTTTTTAGTAAGTGTTTAATAGAATTAGTAAGAAAATTAATATAACTAGTTGAATTAGTCTATTTTTAGTAAAAACTAGTTTATTTTTATTTACAGTAAGTGCTTAATTGAACTAGTTGAGTTAATACAACTATTTTATTTTTAGTACAAAAATAAATAGAACTAGTTTACTTTTTTAGTTAAAGCCATTATTCCTGCATCGACGTCGACGATGCATATCCCGCATCCTCGTCGTTGAGTCGGCGGAGGACACCTGCGCCACCAGATGGGCCATGTCCAGGACTGGGCTCCGCCGGGGTGGTACTGGGAGGCACTACCTACCGGGGGGCACGAGTTGGTGAGGAGTCAGCCCGTCGTTGACCCGAACCTTCTTTGGTGGCGGTCGCGTGGGGCAGTGACGGTCCAGAGGCTCGAGGACCCCGCAGAGGTGGTGCGTCACCGTGTCAGTGAGGAGGACGCGCACGTCCGTCACTACTTGTTTGCATTGGAGCACATGTTCTCCAATACCTGGCAGGTTCTCCAGGGATCTCACTGGAACTATGATCCTGTGATGGTTCCTTCTCTGTGGGTGTCCACCGCCCGCGCTGATACCCGTCGTGCGCTAGGGTTTTAGTTGTATTAGTGATGTTATATGTATGATACTATTCAGGATGTATTAGTGATAATATTCAATGATGTACGGACGCATGAGATGATTTACTTCTGCTTATTGAATGCATGGTAATTTGAATACTTATTTATTTTACGATTTGGTTTTGCTTATTGAATGCTCATGTCAATATGAGTCCTATAAGATATTTTGAAATGTATATCTTGTGTTGCTCAAATAGGATATGTGGTTGCCCAAGTGGCCGGTCATGTTTGCAGGTAACACCTCCGAGTGGCCTATGTTTTGCCGGAGTGTTGATTCATTTCCGTAACGGCAAATTTCAGGCGCTTGATATGTCCTATTTTAGCAAAGGTCATGCCAGATTTTTCTGTGAATTTTGGCATGACTTGTGCCAGAATATGTGGGAAATATCGAGTGCCCCGGATTTGTGTGTTGAGTATCATGGTAGTTGCCTTCGCTCAATTTTTAATTAATGTTTCAACTATGAACATAGGAAATGTCCGACGACGAAAAGGATTTCGGTATTTGCGAATACTGCGAAGACGAGCGCGGCTTTATGCGTGTAATCTTCCTAGATGATGATAGGCACTTCAGCATCAAGCTGGACGAGAACGTTGAAGTGGATACAGTAAGTCACAACGACAAGTCTTTTTTTCATAATTAAGCATGACATCTGCTTCATTTGCTTCAACTTATAATTTAAATTTTTTACTATTCTACTAGCGTATCCCCTGCCATGCAAGAGTTTTTGTCTTGGATAAGATAGGTTTTAGTCCTATGCAAACTACTACGGAGGTAAAGAGAGTTAACTTGAAGACCGAGCATGGTTATACTTTCCACGCAAAATTATACAACGCAGACACCTACACCTATTTTGAATGCAAAACTTGGCAAGCACTATGCAAGGCTTATGCATTTGATCCTGATATGTTTATCACCTTTGATATTCGTCCCAAAGATGATATTGAAGGTAATAGAGACATCTGGGTCAATGTGCAGATGCCTCCAGTTATACCATTATGTGAGTTTCTCAACCATATTTATGTCTTCGATATTGTTTATTCAAAAATAGTTGACAACTAATTTCTATTGACAACTTATTTCCATTCAAGCAAACATGTCCGGCGCTTGGTAGACATGACCGTCCACTTTCCCGGGGCTGAACTAAACTGTGAGGAGATAGGTCATTATGTTTCATGGCTTGAGGATCTTCATACTGTCAAGACAAATTATTCTTCTAGACTTAAAAATCTTAGTACTTAAAACGTGCGACCAATAGTGTTCGTACTGAACTACGGTAACATCTATTTAGGAAAGATAGTAAGATTTTTACTATTTGTCCTCAGTGCATCTTTTGTATACATTATTTTTAAGCTAAACTTCATTACTATTTTTAAGCTAAACTTCATTACTAAGTATGTTACTATACGATGTTCGTCAACAAGGACTCCCCATGAATGTTGTGCCTCATTGGATCGAGACTAAAGGTCGCATGAAAATTGTTAGCTTACGGCCAAGATATCCTACAATGCACTTTAGTGCATACATGATTTCTAATAGCGAGGAATGCTTAATAGTGAAAGATTGGAGCAAAACTGTGAACGATCGCAGAGAAGTACTAGGACCTGTCGGTGTCAAAACCGGCGGATCTCGGGTAGGGGGTCCCGAACTGTGCGTCTAGGCGGATGGTTATAGGAGACAAGGGACACGATGTTTTTACCCAGGTTCGGGCCCTCTCGATGGAGGTAAAACCCTACTCCTGCTTGATTAATATTGATGATATGGGTAGTACAAGAGTAGATCTACCACGAGATCAGAGAGGCTAAACCCTAGAAGCTAGCCATGGTATGATTGTTGTTCGTCCTACGGACTAAAACCCTCCGGTTTATAGACACCGGAGAGGGTTAGGCTTACATAGAGTCGGTTACAAATGGGAGGAGATCTACATATCCGTATCGCCAAGCTTGCCTTCTACGCCAAGGAAAGTCCCATACGGACACGGGACGAAGTCTTCAATCTTGTATCTTCATAGTCCAGGAGTCCGGCCAAAGGTCATAGTCCGGCCATCCGGACACCCCCTAATCCAGGACTCCCTCAGTAGCCCCTGAACCAGGCTTCAATGACGACGAGTCCGGTGCGCAGTTTGTCTTCGGCATTGCAAGGCGGGTTCCTCCTCCGAATACTTCATAGAAGATTTTGAACACAAGGATAGTGTCCGGCTCTGTAAAATAATTTCCACATACCACCATAGAGAGAATAATATTTGCACAAATCCAATCTGCTGACGTATTCCGCAATGTGACATCACACCACGGCCAAACCTTTATTCGAATCGTTTTTGACTGTCCCACCTCAAGACTTAGCGAGGCGGTTTCCTTGGCACGTCTTGTTGAAGCAGAGATCGTGTCCCCTTATTCCAGGATTCTCATCAATACGGGCGTGGGTAACCCAACCATGCCATTAATTTACGGCGCTTGGGAGATAAGCGAGTTTTACCAGGCTGGTGGGGGCACATAGTTTCGTCCGCCCATATAAGGGGATAAGGATCCACCTTTTCCATCTACGCCTTCTTCCTCCTTTGCTTATCCATTTTCTCGCACTCGAGCTCCAGCGCCCAAGTCCGCACTTCCCACCTCAACCTTCTCCAGCCATGTCCAGAGCAGGAGGCAACTGGGTGGTCTCCTCCATCACGGAGGGACACATCAAAAAGCTGAGGGAGGCCGGATACTTGTCTAACGACATCGCGCACCAGCTCCCAGACAAGGGGCAGCTTATCCCCACCCCCAGGCCCCATGAGAGGGTGGTGTTCCTCACCCATTTCCTCTGCGGACTAGGTTTCCCACTTCACTCGTTTGTCCGGGGGCTCATGTTCTACTACGGCCTGGATTTCCACGATCTGGCCCCGAACTTCGTCCTCAACATCTCGGCGTTTATCGTCGTGTGCGAGGCTTTCCTCCGCATCAAGCCCCACTTCGGCTTATGGCTGAAGACCTTCAATGTCAAGCCGAAGGTAGTGGGCGGCCAACAAGCGGAGTGCGGAGGCGCCATGGTGGGCAAGATGCCCAACGTTACATGGCTCGAGGGCTCCTTCGTGGAGACCATAAAGGGGTGGCAATCGGGTTGGTTCTACGTCACCGAGCCGCGTGACCCTAAATGGGCAGCGGCCCCTGAATTCCGATCTGGCATCCCCACACGGCTGACCTCCTGGAAAGAGAAGGGCCTATTGTGGGGTAATTCGAAAGAGCGGACTGGACTCCAATCCTGCGTCCAAGACCTGGTGAACAAAGAGGTTAAACTCGTCAACGTAGTCCAGGTCATGCTCATCCGCCGGATCCTCCCGTGTCAACGACGAGCTTTTAACTTATGGGAGTTCAACCCGGCCCAGCACCAAACTCTAACCAGGCTCTTTGACACAACGCACGAGGATGCCTGGAAGGTGCTATTCAAGGGCGCCAAGGTTCCTCCTCCCATCACTGAGGATCGCGGATTCCGCGCGAAGCGCCAAGCCAGCGTGGTAAGCTTATTTGACCCTTTACGGGATACTTGTTTTTCATAGTTTAACTCTATGCGGGATCTAAGCTCCCGTTCCTTTGACAGGAATGGCAGAAGAAGACTGGACAGATCGACTATCCGGCTCCTTTGCCCAAAGATCTAGCAGACGCCCACTTGACAGGGCTGCTGGTCCCGGCACCTTACATGGTGTCGGAGAGGAAGGCCAAGAAGAAGGCCATGGGAACTCGAAGGAGTTCCCAGCGCCAGGTGGTGTCGGACTCATCGTCCGATGACTCCGAGACGGACTCCTCCTGTGAAGACGAGGAGGAGGAAAGAGAGGCCTCTCCCCCAGCGGGCGGAGAGAAGAAAAGGAAGGCCGTCCCAACTGGGGGGGGGGGGTCCAAGAAGGGAAGGAGCCTCCCTCCGGACTACTCCACCAACGCCGACGACGGCGAACAAGAGTGGCCACCCAGGGCCAAGCCCCTGGCGAAATCGTAAGTATCCAGGTACCAGAATAACTCATGGCGTTTCTTTATTGCACAGTACCTTCTGAAGCCGAATATAATCATGCAGTCCGCCCAAGGCCGGGCTCGACGCTTCGTCGAGTGGTTCCCTGGGTTCGTCGGATGTGAACATCACTTCACTTCCGACCGCCTCCTCTCCTAGCGCTGCGGATGACACCGAGGTGGCGTCCCAAAAGGGGCCAAGCCAGGAGGAGGTGGTCCTGGAGGCGCCGCAAGGCGACCTCCCGGACTCCAGGCGAAAAGGGGATAAAACCCCGAAGGGCTCCAGGTCCGGCCCTAGGCCGGACACCGCCCCGGAACCTTCAATGGTTCCGGAGTCCGGCGGGCGCCCTCCTAGTAGGAAGGGCAAAACTACGACGCCGGTGACCTCCGTCCAACCGGAGGCGCCGGATAATCTGCTGGAGGTGCTTAACGGCGCCTCCATCGACGAGGAGCACCGCACTATTATGAGTGTGGTGATCCAGAAGGTTCAGTCCACCAAGAGCGGGCTCACCGAAGCCTGTGCCAGCCTTCTAATAGGCTTTGAGGTATGTATTTAAGATATGTAAAAATATTACCGCATAGATAGTAGCCCCTGATGCTCAGTTTGGTGTTCGAAAAGAAAAGCCGAACTGAGGATAAAAAAGATATACGCAGGAGTCTAACATAAGTATGTCAATATGGGAATGCAGGTTGTGCTGCTGACCTCTGCCAAGACCTTGACTGCTGGAGGTCAATGCATTGAAGCAGAGCCTCGAGCGGTTCGAGAATGAGCTCGGCCTTGCCAAGAAGCAGCTCGAGGACAAGGAAGGTAAGTAATACCTTATGTAAGTATATAAAAAAGATGATGTTGCAAAAAAATGACAGGATCAACGTGAGTATTGCAGGGGCCACAACCGAGGTGGCGACCCTGAAGGAAGCGCTGTCCAAGGCCGAAAACAATGCGGCCGTGGAGCGCACCGAGCGGGAGAAGCAGGAGGTGCGGGTGGCGGCGGTGCAGCAAGAGCTCCAGGCTCTCATGGAAAAACACGAGAGTTTGGAGCTTGACTCAAAGAATCGAGAGTCCGAGCTCGCCTTGGCGCTTGAGAGCGCCAAATCTGCCAAGGCCGAAGCCCAAAAAGCCCTCCAGGAGATTGAGGCGGCGAAGAAGATAGCGGCGGGTAAGGCATTCTTTATGCAAAGCAAGCACGCGAAAGTGAATTACTTGTTACTTACCCGAGTCCGGAGCTCTCCAGGAGCATTCGCAGATCTTCCCCGGAGTGTGTCCGACGCTGCCGCATTCTACCGAGCCGAAGAGGGGAGCTCGACAGAGAAGGTGTTCTGGTCTCAGTATGCTGAGGCCGGACACCCGGTGCCCTTGAGCGACCAACTGAAGCAGCTGGTCGAGCTCCATAAGGTGGCCGAACAGGCCATGAAGGGTCTCTTAGTATGGCTGTGGCCTGGGGAAGCCGTTCCTGGGAGCTACTTCGGGCTGGTAAGGCGGCTGGTGGATGCCTGTCCAAGGCTTGAAGTCATCAAGCGCTCCGTATGCATCGAAGGTGCCCGTAGGGCCCTTGCCCGTGCTAAAGTGCACTGGGGCAAGATGGACGCTGAGAAGCTTGTGACGGACGGACTACCGCCGGGCAAGGAGCACCGCAAGCCCGAGATGTATCATGAGGGCGTCCTGAAGGGTGCCCGCCGTATAGCGGATGAGTGCTCCAAAGATGTAATTTTTGAGTAAACTCGCATTTGTAATCCTCAGACGCTGAAAACTTGTTCATATGCGCTAAGCAACACTTTTGGATTTAAAATATTACCTTTGCGGCCGTTTATCAAAATTGAGAGATGGCGAGTCGTAAACTTCGCCCCCCATGCCATGTAGTGCTTTGGGGTGTTCGGGATAAACTTGAGCGCACTTTTCCCATTATTGGGTCCTTCGAGGGAGGCGCTCAACACAACGAACAAGGCAATCGGACTATAATGCTTGAACACTCTCACTTGGCCATAGAATTCTATAATTTTAAATTTCGGCGAAGCCCCTAGTATTCGGAAGACTGAGTTCGGGGCGCTATCCACGCCTAGGCCGGACAAAGCCGACTCCTCGCTCTAAGAGACATAAGTCTTTAGGGACTCGAAAACCTCTCGAACAGCGACCATCTCTCGCCCTATCATGACGGTCAGTTTTAGCTTTCTCCACTGAGGTGCTTAGCCCAGCTCAACCGGGGCACAATCGCAGTGGTTCTCCCAGTGCTACCTTAGTCGATATAACGGAACGTAAGGTACCAAAACATGGGAGCCGGGTAAACCCAACTATTGACCCAAGACATGATTCGGAGCCAATGCATATAATGCTATAAGTTCGGGGTGCCGCACTCATGAGAGTGTTCGGACTTCTCACACCATATTCTGGGGTACGTAAGCCCCTGGTGTATTGGCCGTACCAAAGTGTACGGTTGCATAATGTCATAACTAAACATATTTTTATAAGAAAAGGAATGCAATAATAGACAAAAGCTATGTATTGTTTATTCGAAAAGTCTGCGGTAAAAGCGAGCGATACAAATAGTGCGATAAGCAAGAGATGGGACTATTTAACATGTCCCCCTCCGAGGGCAAGCTGCGGGATGATATGTGAAACAAGTATTACGCTCATTATAGAGACCACACGGACACTCGGCGTAGCTACGCCTCCTGGTTGTTGCATCGTGTGTTCGGCGATTGTAATGCTGCATGTGCCTTCCGGAAAGTGGAGTCCTGAAAGTAAGAAAAAAGAATGACAAAATCGGGGCCCACAGTGCGGTTGAGCCGCATTTTGGGCATGCCGTGGTCGTGCCCTCTCCCTATGCCCATGGTATTTCCAGAGCATAGTTATGTACGCGTAGTACTGGTTTCACACCATTTCGCGATGGTTTGGGGTTGGGGCCGCATTACGCTGGCGATGCTCGGGCGTGCGGACATTCTTGTTGTAGGTTACTCCGGGCGCGCTTGACGGTGTCGGGTCGTTTAATGGCCGGACTGGAGAATTGCCTTGAGAGGCTGATTTGTACTTCCGCCGCGAGGGCCGCCGTATGCTCCTCCGTTCGAAGAGAGCGTTCGGTGTTTCCATTGACCGTAATGACTCCTCGAGGGCCTGGCATCTTGAGCTTGAGGTATGCATAGTGCGGCACCGCATTGAATTTTGTGAATGCGGTTCGTCCGAGCAGTGCATGATAGCCACTGCGGAACGTGACTATGTCGAATATTAACTCCTCACTTCAGAAATTATCCGGGGATCCGAAGACCACCTCAAGTGTAACTGAGCCTGTACAGTTGGCCTCTACACCTGGTATGATGCCTTTAAAGGTCGTCTTTATGGGTTTAATCCTTGAGGGATCTATGCCCATTTTTCGCACCGTATCCTGATAAAGCAGGTTCAGGCTGCTGCCGCCGTGCATAAGGACTCTAGTGAGGTGAAATTCGTCAATGATTGGGTCTAGAACCAATGCAGCGAATCCGCCATGGCGGATGCTAGTGGGGTGGTCCCTTCGATCGAAAGTGATCAGGCAGGAGGACCATGGGTTGAACTTTGGGGCGACTGGCTCCAACGCGTATATGTCCCTGAGTGCACGCTTCCGTTCCCTTTTGGGGATGTGGGTTGCATATATCATGTTCACCGTCCGCACTTGTGGGGGGAAACCCTTCTGTCCCCTATTGTTCGGCAGCCGGGGCTCCTCCTCGTCATCGCTATGCAACCCATTGTCATTGTTTTCGGCGTTTAACTTGCCTGCCTGCTTGAACACCCAACAATCCCTGTTGGTTTGGTTGGCTGGTTTTTCGGCGGTGTCGTGTATCTGGCACGAGCGATCGAGTATTCGGTCCAAATTGGATGGGCCCGGAGTATTTCTTTTGAATGGCTTTTTCCGCTGACCGGGTTTAGAGCCTCTGAATCCGGCATTAACTGCCGTATCCTCAGCATTGTCACCGTTAACGCGGCGCTTTTGCTTGTTGCGACGCGACCTGCCAATGTTGTCCTTGGAATCCGAATTACCAGGGATCTTGGTCATGTTATTACTACGAGCTAGCCAGCTGTCTTCTCCCGCACAAAAGCGGGTCATGAGTGTCGTGAGGGCTGCCATGGATTTCGGCTTTTCCTGTCCTAGGTGTCGGGCAAGCCATTCGTCACAGATGTTATGCTTGAAGGCTGCAAGGGCCTCTGCGTCCGGACAGCCGACTATTTGATTTTTCTTTGTTAGGAACCGTGTCCAGAATTGTCTGGCTGATTCCTCTGGCTGCTGAATTATGTGGCTTAGGTCATCGACGTCTGGTGGTCGCACATAAGTGCCCTGGAAATTGTCGAGGAATGCGGCTTCCAGGTCCTCCCAACAGCCAATTGACTCTGCTGGCAAGCTGTTAAGCCAATGCCGAGCTGGGCCTTTAAGCTTTAGTGGGAGGTATTTGATGGCGTGTAGATCATCACCACGGGCCATGTGGATATGAAGGAGATAGTCCTCGATCCATACCGCAGGGTCTGTTGTGCCATCGTATGATTCGATGTTTACAGGTTTGAAACCCTCGGGGATTTGATGATCCATTACTTCATCTGTGAAGCATAGTGGGTGTCCGGCGCCTTTGTATTGGGCTATATCACTACGTAGCTCAAATGAGCTTTGTCTACTGTGTTCGGCCCGGCCGGATTTACCATATCCGGCATGATGGTTATCGTCACGTGTCGTGGGGCGCCAACGCGATCCATAGATCGATCTTGTTTGCCTTACCCTGTCTTCCAATATATCTCGCAGGTCTGGCGGATTTCCCCTAGCCTTGGTATTCTTTGAGCGACGCCGGGGTGCGGCTTGAGTGGAGGGCCGAGAGGCCTCTCTGTCGCGGCCACGAGGTGGCCGGTCGGCCGCATCATGCGCTGGTGATATAGGTGTAGGTGCTTCCTCCTCTAATCGGGGTAGCAGCCTGCGTTTTGGGTAGCTCTTGGAGGGGCGTTCGAGTTCGTACTCATCGGCCGCAAGGACATCAGTCCATCTGTCGGCTAGCAAGTCTTGGTTAGCTCTAAGTTGTTGCTGTTTTTTCTTGAGGCTGCTCGCCGTGTGAGCGAGTCCTGGATTAGGGGGTGTCCGGATAGCCGAACTGTCACCGTTGGCCGGACTCCTGGGCTATGAAGATACAAGATTGAAGACTTCGTCCCGTGTCCGGATAGGACTTTCCTTGGCGTGGAAGGCAAGCTTGGCAATACGGATATGTAGACCTCCTACCATTGTAACCGACTCTGTGTAACCCTAACCCTATCCGGTGTCTATATAAACCAGAGGGTTTTAGTCCGTAGGACGAACAACAATCATACCATAGGATAGCTTCTAGGGTTTAGCCTCTCTGATCTCGTGGTAGATCTACTCTTGTACTACCCATATCATCACTATTAATCAAGCAGGAGTAGGGTATTACCTCCATCGAGAGGGCCCGAACCTGGGTAAAAACATCGTGTCCCTTGTCTCCTGTTACCATCCGCCTAGACGCACAGTTCGGGACCCCCTACCCGAGATCCGCCGGTTTTGACACCGACATTGGTGCTTTCATTGAGAGTTCCTCTGTGTCGTTGACGTCAGGAAGGATGCCTCATCCCATCTTTAAAGATGATACTATCGCCAAAGGAGCCTTGGCCGCTAGCCAGACTCTTCGGTTGGGTGGTTTTCTTATGACCGCCAGTTCGGCCACCGCGCCGATGATGACTTCTCGGGTCATCGAAACCAATCTTCACATCAAATCGGAACTTGCCGAGCAGTTAGATCCGATCGAGCTCTCCTCCGTAAACGAGCTCTTGGATCGCATCGCCGCACTGGGAGTCGCCACAGACTACGACCAGATCGGGCCTAAAACCGATCTGAGAGATCAACTCTCCCGGGCTACCCATCATGTTGCTGTGATAGAGGAGCAATACGTCGATTCTTCTTCTATCTTAAGGACTAGCTACGTCCGGATTCCCGATCCCTCCATGCCGGATTCCCGCAGAGGGACAGATGTCGATCAAGCCCTGAACTTAAAGTCAGGCGGCGGGTTGGATTCATTGGATAGCATTCAAAAATCCAAACTTCCAAGTTCGGAAACTTCTCGGCCCTAGAGTCTTAAATTGTACGGGGTTCCGGATCTAGTTCCAGCCGCCCACCCAAACATTAGCGATCTATCCCGAATTCAGCAAGAGCCCGCTGAAACAGTACATCATTACTGGGCCAGATTCCTCCTGGTTATGGACAGGATAAAGGACTGCCGAGAGGAGGACGCAATCTCACTTTTCTGCAATAATTGCACGGACAAGGGAATCCTAAATGCCATAAGTCGTTGCGAAATTACACGCTTTGCTGACTTGGTGACCATAGTACAAAAGTACTGTGCGATGGAGAGTGCTTGGAAAACCAAAAGTAAATTTTGGGATAATCCGGCCCCGAATACATCCCTAGTCCGAAATAAAAGGGTGCATCATCACCAAGCACTGGATTAAACATCAAAACCAAAAACCCCTAAAGGGTACGGAACCGTCTTTGGAGGGTTGGCTAAGCGGACCCTGCAAAATTCATAGCACAGAGGGCACCACTCCAACTCATAGCCTTGAGCATGTTGGATACTACGGCAGGTGGCCAAAAGTGGCGAAGAGCTTCTAGCCTTAGAATCCCAGCCCAGCAACACCAGTACGGTGTTAACAGTCTTTGAGACTTTCGCATCAAATAACATGCGGAAACGAACACTCCGCAACCTTGCCGAAGTCTACCAAGTAGCAACAATAAATCCATGGAGTGACACGGCTATTACCTTTAATGTCGATTTAACCCAAATTCCGAACAGCCCGAGCACCAGCCGCATTGGTCCTCAGTCCAATAGTGGACGGCTTTCACCTTACTAAGGTACTCATGGATGGCGACAGCAGACTAAACCTCATCTACGAGGAAACCCTCCGAAAAATGGAAATAGACTGGAACCGCATTGATAGAAGAAGCACAACCTTTAGAGGAATAATCCCTAGCCGGGAAGCATGCTGCATAGGAAAAATCACACTGGACGTAGTGTTCGGCTCGCCGGACAATTGCAGGTCCAAGGAGGTCACATTTCAAGTGGCCCCGTTCAGCAGCGGATATCATGCTTTATTAGGGCGAGAGGCATTTACAATTTTTCAAGCTATACCCCATTATGGGTACATGAAGCTTAAAATGCCCGGACCTAACGGAATCATCACTCTCGCTAGTGATCCGAACATAGCACTCCGCGCCGAAAACAAGACAGCTGCACTAGCCCTCGAGGCACTATCCGAAGCCCTAGCGGCCGAGGAACTCACTGCGATGCGCTCCACGGTGAACAGGGACGATGTGATACTTGATAAAAGATCCAAGTCCACCTCTTTTAAACTAGCAGATGAAATAGTCAAATTCCAAGTCCACCCAACGGACCTCGCAAAGACGGCCTCCATTGGGGCACAATTAAACCCTGATGTAGACGCGCGACTACGAGAATTTCTACGAGAAAAGCGGGACATTTTTGCCCGCACCCTTCGGACATGCCAGAATCCCACGTCGGCTGGCCGAGCACAGCCTAAATACCCTAAAAGGGTTCAAGCCAGTCAAACAGGCTCTTCGGCGCTTTTCCGAACCCAAGAGACAGGCCATGGGAGAGGAGCTAGCCAAACTTCTGGAAGCCGGATTCATCAGAGATATAAAACATCCGGACTGGCTAGCAAATCTGGTGATGGTACCAAATAAGGATAAATCCTGGTGCCTATGTGTTGATTTCAAAGACCTTAATAAGGCTTGCCCAAAGGATCCCTTCCCCCCTCCCTCGCATTGATCAAATTATCGACGCTACAGCAGGACACGGCTCATTGTGCTTCCTCGACGCATACTCCGGCTACCACCAAATCAAGATGGCAGAGCCAGACCAAGCTGCAACATCATTCATCACTCCATACGGCCCATTCTGCTTCAATACAATGCCCTTCGGGCTCAAAAACGCCGGCGCAACATATCAGCGCATGATTCAGACATGTCTGGCAAACCAGATCGGCAAAATAGTGGAAGCATATGTAGATGACGTGGTCGTCAAATCCAAGCATGTCAAAACTCTAGTAGACGACTTGAGGCTCACATTCGACAATCTACGAAAACATGACATTAAGCTTAATCCGGAAAAATGCATCTTCGGCGTTCCAGCCGGAAAGCTCTTGGGCTTCATTGTGTCCGGTAGAGGAATTGAAGCAAACCCAGCCAAGATCCGAGCTCTGTCACAATTGGATATTCCAAAAGACCTCAAGCAAATACAAAATTGATTTGGATGCGTGGCGGCTCTAAGCCGCTTTATTTCCCGTTGGGAGAAAAGGCGTTACCCCTTTACCGCCTCCTCCGGCGCACCGAACACTTCGAGTGGACGGATGCCACCACGGCCGGACTCGAAGAAATAAAATCCATATTGGCAACAAATCCGGTCCTGGCCGCGCCCAATATGGGCGAACCAAT
Organism: Aegilops bicornis; assembly: GCA_021605145.1. NCBI lineage: Eukaryota > Viridiplantae > Streptophyta > Magnoliopsida > Poales > Poaceae > Aegilops > Aegilops bicornis. The sequence continues at coordinate 117,775,425 of CM038675.1, read as the reverse complement.
GCTTTATATATCGCTGCAACACATCAAGTTGTCTAGCGGTGCTCGTCGTCGTCGAGCGAAAGCGGACGGACACAGGTTCCCTCTTCAAAAACCGGTTTATTATGTGTCCACTGTCCTCACTCCATGCAAGTTCCGGTACCCACATTATCAAAAGATAGCATACACGGCGTTCATGGCATCCCGGAAGCTGCGACACTACTTTCAAGAGTGTTCGATAACGGTAGCCTCCGAAGTACCTCTTAACGACATTATAAACAACCGTGACGCGACGGGCCGGATTGCTAAATGGGCCATAGAGCTCCTTCCAATCGAAATAACCTATAAGCCACGACGAGCTATTAAGTCGCAGGTTTTGGCCGACTTCGTGGCCGAATGGACCGAAGCCGAACTCCCTAAAGAGTATGGCGCATACTCCAATTGGATCATGCACTTTGACGGCTCCAAAATGTTGGCGGCACGGGCTGGCGTCGTCTGGCGTCCCCAACCGGGGACACAGTCCAATACGCCCTTCAGATAATGTATACGGACTCCAACAACGCAGCCGAATACGAGGCCCTTCTGCACGGCCTCCGGATGGCAGTCTCTATGGGCATTAAACGCCTAGAGGTGTGCGGGGATTCGAACCTCGCAATATCTCAAATAAACGGAGACTTTAATGCCAAAGATCCGAAAATGGCAGCGTACCGCAATGCGGTCCTAAAAATGTCGGCGACGGTTGAAGGGCTCGAATTTCATCATATAGCCCGGGATAACAACCAGGCGGCGGACGTATTGGCACGCATCGGCGCAAAACGCGATGCCGTCCCGCCCAACATCTTCCTGGAACGGCTGTTCAAGCCATCCGTACTATGGGAAGGGGAGTCCGGAAATAACAATCCGGACCCAACCGCACTGCCTGACACCGAACACTCTGACACAATCGGAGGCTCTGCCAACGAGATAACATCCTCCGCCCACGAAATAATGGCGGTTATCGCCCCGTGGACGGAACCATTCCTAGCCTACCTAACTAGGCAGGAACTCCCCGAAGACCAAAATGAGGCTCGCTGCATAGTAAGGCTATCCAAAGAGTATAAAGTACTTGAGGGTGATCTATATAAGAACAGCACAACAGGAGTCCTTCAAAGGTGTATCTCCGAAGAGGAAGGGCGAAACCTCCTGGCTGAAATTCATGCCGGACTGGGTGGGCACCACGCCGCAGCCCGGGCCCTTGTAAGCAAGGCCTTCCGTATAGGATTTTATTGGCGGGCGGCCTAGGCAGATGCGCAGGATTTAGTCCAACGATGCGTCGGTTGCCAGCTTTTTGCTAACCAAAGCCACATGCCACCCACCGCCCTCAAAACTATACCCATCACCTGGCCGTCATGGGTCTGGGGCTTGACATGGTTGGACCCCTTAAGGGAGGAACCCATAAGCAAAAATACCTATTGGTCATGGTGGATAAATTCACCAAATGGATAGAGGCCAAGTCTGTTAAAACGGCCGAATCCGGGCCGGTGATAGACTTCATATCAGGGGTAGTGCACCGTTACGGCGTCCCCCACAGTATCATCACTGATAACGGCACCAACTTCACGGCCGATGAGGTCAAATTATGGTGCAAAAACATGGGCATCAAGCTCGACACGCCTCGCCTATCACCCTCAAACCAATAGTCAAGTCGAGCGAGCAAACGGTCTAATCATGAGCGGCATTAAACCCAGACTAGTGCGGTCCCTCAAGGAATCTAACACGCACTGGGTTGAGGAGCTCGACTCCGTACTCTGGGGGCTGCGGACCACGCCGAATCATACTACCGGATTCACACTATTTTTATGGTGTATGGCGTAGAGGCAGTCTTGCCCTGCGACATAATACATGACTCACCTCGCGTGCGCATGTATGAAGAAAGAGAAGCCGAGCTCGATCGGCAGGACAGTTTGGACGCGTTGGAGGAGGAGCGCGACGTGGCAAAAGCTCGTTCCGCATTTTATCAACAGCAGGCTCGAAGATATCAAAGCAGAGAAGTACGGGCCAAAGCTTATAACGTTGGCGAACTAGTTCTACGCCTGCCGGACAAGAAAAAGGACAAACTCAAGCCCAAATGGGAAGGTCCCTTCATCATCGACCAGTTCCTGACCGGCGGAGCATACCGTCTGCGAAACGCATCGGATAACCAACTCGAGCCGAACCCATGGAACGCAGCCCGTCTACGAAGATTCTACGCCTAAGCGCCGGACTCTAAGTTCGTCTCCTTCCTTCGTCCACATTTTCTATTTTTGCTATCTTTTATTTCTCTCCTTCCTCCTCCTTCTTGAAGCCTTTAGAGGCTCGTTTGCGCTTTGTTCGCACATACTTGATGCGCTGTCCGTGCTCGTTATACACGGGGCTTCTTTAATGAAGCTTATTTATACGGGCTTCATGCCCAACACATGTGTCAAACTTCCGCATGTACCTTTTATTCACCATTATATGCATCGATATGACTTAAGTTTTGGCCAAGCTGGGTTGTCTGGCTCCTGTGCTTACCCCTACGTTCCCGATTGTTCGGCTAGGTGGTAAAGGGAGCACCTCTGCGATTCTTACTGCCGGGTCAGCCGGATGTGTACCTCGACCGGGTGAAGCCGAAGCTAGCGTTCTTTAGGGAATATTCGGTCTGTGATCTGTAATATGATTTTTAACTATTTATCCATCTGCCCCAGATGATTTTCTGCTTTCTTAGCAGTTTTGACATGCACTTTAGGGCATGCATCCCGTGAAAAGAACCCTTAACGGAACTATTCTCCACGGAAGATGTTTCTTACTATCCATGTAACATAACATAACTAGTTGGGCACTTGTCCGATACAGCAATAATGACCCCTACGCCTTGTCTCCATGCATGCCCGGTTCTTATATAACTGCGAGGGTATTCGACACACTCCGGACTATTGGGTCTCGAGGTCGGGAAAAAGGTCCGCTATGACAAACGATCTATAATCCGGCTAGAAGACATTTTTCATGTCATATTTAATTACATAGTCAACTCGACTCATTGTATTCCTCCTCAATGCCATCTAATAAGCTATCTAATTTACAATCTTGCTGGGAATACTTGGCGGCCAATTCTACTTGGCCGTACACTAAGCTTACAGGATCTCCTTCCCATCGTGCCCCACAGGTCCGACCTCGCCATGTGGTTTGGGTCAGCCTTCGTGGTACCGCTGCCTTTACCATGGCCCGGCCTCCTGGCGCCTTTGACGGCAGGCTGATATCTTCCACGGTCGGAAGGGCCGCCGTGCTCCTTGAAGCCACTCGCCAGCTCCCCAATGCCTTCGGGCAGGGAGATAGATGGCCACAAGGCCTGGCCGACGCCTTTCATCACCTGCCGAACTTCGTTCGTGCGGTAGCCGAAGTTCGGGAAGAAGGTCACCAAGAATCGGGCATCTCCTCTTCGTGACGACTGTGAGCAAACGCATATACATGTTTATGTTAGTCGCCTTCCTCGCCGAACTCTTTCAAAGTTCGCTCAAGCACTTACTGAAAATGCCGCGACGAAGCCGCCGATTCTCCTTCTGAAGTCGGATAACCGGGCACGAACATCCTTTAGTTCCTCACCCAGTTGGGTGTTGGCATCTTGGAGGTTATTTTTCTCCTGCCGCACCCTCGTAAGCACGCTCTCGCCAGCCTTTAGCTGGCTCATGAGCTGTTGCTTGTCCGGATCTAGTCTGACACCATCTGCAATATTATTGTCAGATTTACACACACGCCGCACTTCATAAACTATTTATCTTTTGAAGCATATATTACCAAAGGGGGTCTCTGTGGCTCCCCCCTGTAGCGGCTAGTGCGGCCTCAAGTTGGGCCTTGCATTCTTCAAGCTCCTGGGACAGTCGGGTATTCTTTTCGGTAAGAACCTGCATTCCAAATGATCCTTAAATCAGTTATCCTAACTATTTTAAGTCTCGGGGCTCTTGGCATATATAATCATCAAATTTCCTCACCAGATGTCCTTTACATGCTGCTCCGTGGCTCTGGCTAGACCATCTTGAGCGGCACGGAGGTGCGCATCTCTCGAATTGAAGGCATTCAAGGCCTCTTGGGAGAAACATGCGTCACGAAGAACTGTCCGGTGGCGCCTGTGATTCATGGCGCTCTCCACCTCGGAGTTGGTGGCGGACAATCTGTCGGCATGCTCTGTCGGAGGAGCATCCGACGCACGCCTCGTGCTCGCCTCCGCTTCTGGACCCGGCTTTGGAGCCTGGCTGGTGGAGGTTCGATTGGCAACCTCTCCTGACTCAGTCCGGCGAGCGCTCTTTTTCCTGAAAAGAGCACCAGCGTTAGTACACCTCCCTGGAATTAATCATGGGAATATGGTGACGCGCCATACCATTGCGGAGGAGTTTCGATCCGGACCGCACTTCTTTTTAGCCTGCGGGGCCGTACTGCCCCTTGTTGGCCAGCCGCCGCGGGCCCGGCCTCCCGCCTCGAAGGCACCCCCTGCAAAACACCATCGGTATACGGTGATCAAAAAATAAGCACGGATGGGTCATTATCAGAGTATTGGGACCTCGGTCTCAGTTACCTGTGAGGCTGGAAATATTCCGGGGTAATCGGCCGTAATGGCAACCAAAGCATTGTCGATGCTAAGTTGGTGAAACACCCTGTCGATCAACTCCACCTTTATATCCGGATCCTCTTCGGAGGCCGGACCGAGGGACCATTCCGGATCCTCGGGTTGTGGGGGCGGGCTGTGTATCTTCTCCACGGCCAGCCTTGATTCTGCAGAGAAACCATGAAATGAGATATTTAACCACGGGAACATGGATCGGACAAGCCACAAAGATATTTGCTTACCCAACTTCAAGGATTATTCGAAGAAAACCCGCTCAATGGACTGACGCGGAGAAAATCCTCCTCTTCCCCTTTGTACATGGCGGACAAGGTCTTCACCAGTTCGGTAACCAATCCCGGACCTTTGCGGCCATGACGGATGGCATCATCCTCCCCGTTGAAATCCCACATGGGGTGGCCCCTATATTGGAGCGGCTGCACTCCCCTCATAATGCAGGTTGCATGACTCCAATCATGGTCAATCCGGCATGAGCCAGTAATCTTATTCGACTCATCAAGTAAAGGACGTCTCGGTCACTTTCCCTCTGGGGGCTCCGCGGGCGCCAGCTTAGGCGCTTCTTCAGAGGAGCGTTGCTAAACTCCGGAAGGCCGATCCGAACAGGATCCGACAGTGGGACGTCCTCCATGTAAAACCATTCTGAAGGCCAATCTTCGGACGTCTTCTTCAGGGTTCCGGATAGATCCGGTCCCGGTGATGCGCCATAGTTCGGCTCCGCCCACTTGATATATTGACCCCTCATGAGAACGGGGTACTAGGCAGAATAATCTCTTCCACAGCGCAAAATGAGCCTCGATGCCCAAGAACAGTTCGCAAAGGGCCACGAAGCCCGCGATATGCAAAATGGAGGCAGACGTAAGGTGGTGCAACTGGAGGCCGTAGAACTCCAAGAGCCCCCTAAGAAACGGATGGATTGGAAATCCGAGTCCTCTTACTAGATAAGAGATAAAGCACACCCGCTCTCCTATAGAGGGATCGGGGACACTCTCCGCTTGCTTTCCACCCTTGTAGGTGGCAAGTCCGGCTCGAACCGGAACCATGAAGGTCGGGGGAAGAAATCCCTTGGTTTGGAGTATAACTAGCTCGCTATGCGGGACTGAGCATCTCTCCCAATTTCCAGGCCGAGGGCTGGGAGCGCGAGAGGAGGAGCCGCGTCGACTGTCCATGATGGAATGGGTTTTTGTCAAAGGCGCTCCGTTGAAGGCTTGCGGAGGGGGGATGGTGTGACTCAGATCTAGATCCTCGCCCCTTTTATGGGAGGCTCATTTGCGCATCTAGGGGGGTAAGTGTAAAAATACCCTGGCTTTTCGCATTCATTCAAACACGTGGAAGATGGCCATTATTGGGCGTAGAAGCCAAGGAGCGCAGCATTTATCAGAAGCCGGACACTATTCGACAAGTATATGGAATTTGGAGAAGAACCCGCCTCGCAATGTCGAAGACAATCAACGCTACCGGACTCATCGCCATTGAAGCCTGGTTCGGGGCTCTTGAGGAGTCTGGATTAGGGGTGTCTGGATAGCGAACTGTCACCGTTGGCGGACTCTGGACTATGAAGATACAAGATTGAAGACTTCGTCCCGTGTCCGGATGGGACTTTCCTTGGCGTGGAAGGCAAGCTTGGCGTCTGGATATGTAGATCTCCTACCATTGTAACCGACTCTGTAACCCTAACCCTATCCGGTGTCTATATAAACCGGAGGGTTTTAGTCCGTGGGACTAACAACAATCATACCATAGGCTAGCTTCTAGGGTTTAGCCTCTCGATCTCGTGGTAGATCTACTCTTGTACTACCCATATCATCAATATTAATCAAGCAGGAGTAGGGTATTACCTCCATCAAGAGGGCCCGAACCTGGGTAAAAACATCGTGTCCCTTGTCTCCTGTTACCATCCGCCTAGACGCACAGTTCGGGACCCCCTACCCGAGATCCGCCGGTTTTGACACCAACACCGTGGCCATAAGCCTGCGTTTGAAACGCTCTTGTTCGATGGGGTCCTCAGGCACGAAAAATTCGTCGTCGTCGAGGCTTGCCTTGTCTTCGGAGGGAGGCATGTAATTATCGTCCTCTACCTCTCTGTCTGCCGCTCTCTCATGAGGGCTGGCTTCTCCATCCTCCTGTGCTGAATTCTGCTGGAGGGGGTTGTCTTTGACACTGTCCGGGGTGTTATTGTCTCCGGTGCCGGAATCGCCGTTTTTGCTGTGGCGGGATTTTGAGCGGCGCCGCTGACGCCGGCGCTTAGGCTGTTTCTTGGAGGGATCATCCTCCGTTGTTCCATGGCCGTTTCCTTATTTTGGGGTGTCCACCATGTATATGTCATATGACGAGGTGGCCTTCCAAAGGCTCAGAGGCGCTGGTTCTTTGTCGTCTCCTGCATCGTCGTCCATACCGTCGATGTCTTCGGAGTCGAACTCGAGCATGTCGGTTAAATCATCGACAGTGGCTACGAAGTGGGTGGTGGGTGGGGTTTGAATTTCTTCGTCGTCCGCATCCCAACCTTGCTGACCATAGTCCGGCCAGGGCTCTCCTGATAAAGAAAGAGACTTTAGTGAATTCAGAATGTCGCCGAAAGGCGAGCGATGAAAGATGTCTGCGGTGGTGAACTCCATGATCGGCTCCCAATCGGATTCAATTGGCAGGGGCGCGGAAGGTTCGGAGTCCGGAGAGGAGTCCGGCACCTTGGAGTCACGAGCTTCGCAAAGGACAGGTATGGTGTTCGGCTCGATCGCCGTAGAGATTGCAGCCCCCGAGGCGGTGTCCAGCCACCCTGTCACATCCCTAGCTTCTGGTGTTGCCTAGTGTTTGTACCTTGCTTGCATCATGTCTAAATTTCTAAAAAAGTTGAACTGAGGAAATTTGAAAAGCCTCAAAACATTTAAATAAAAGAAGGGCAAAAACCCTAAAATCTCATTCATTGTTTCCAAAATGCTCTTCTTAAATGTTTCATATTTTTGGCAAGGATTCTGGTCCAAACCAAAAAAGACGTTGAACATTTTTAAGACTTTAATTTTGGGACTTTGAATTTAAATCATTAGCTATTTGAATTTGAATTATATTCATATAATTAGAATATAATTTCAAATACCCCTGAGATATTTTATGAGCTTTGGAAAAGTCCATCTAGCAAAATAAAAATATTCAGAGGAGTTTTTGGCATTGTTTGAATTGCTTTGAATTCAAAACAGTGGCAAAAGATTAAATAAAAAAACAAAAAACAGAAAATAATAAAAGAACAGAAACTTACCTGTAAGTTACCTGGCTTACCTGTACGGCCCAGCACTGTAGCTGGCCGGCCCAGGAGCTGGCCTAGCCCACCACCACTGCCAGTCATCCCCCTCCTCTTGCCAGAAGGCAGGAGAAGCGAGCACGCTGCCATGAAGCGCCGCCATCACGACAAAGAGTCGCCTGCCTCCCCAGCTCTCTAGTCGCGTCGCGGAGCTGCCACGAACCCCTCTGCCTCTTCCCCTCTCTCCCTGGTTCCTCTCTCTCCCCCTAGTGTTCGCGAATGCAGCCACCGAGCGCCTCGCGGCGCGCCGACGAGCACCACCACGGCCACCAGCCTCCGCACGCCTCCCCAACGCGCCAAGAAGCCCCGCCGTTGACCTCTACGCCGTCTCTGCCAAGCCACGCAAGCGGAAGAGCCCTGCAGCGTCGTCCCCGTCCTCATCTTCAACCTCCGGCCGCCGGCAACCTCGCCGTGGATTCACGGGCTCCAGTGCGTCCCCGACCTCATAGACTACGCCATCGAGTTCACTGTGAGCTCCTTCCCGTTTCCCCTCCTTTATTTTGCTTGTTCCCGTGCCACAGCACCCCCGCCCGCGTGCCCGAGCACCGCCGTCCGCCATGGCCACCTAGCTCCCTTGCCCCGAGCCCCTCCGCCCAAACCCGTGGCACCAGAGTGCTTCTGGTGGCTCGTGGGTGCCATCTAGGCCACCAGCTCCTTCCCTACCGCCACCAGAACCTCAGCGCCCGCACCCGACCGAGTTCGTCTCACCGTCAGGTCGACGCCATCGCCTCCGCCGCCCCAACACATGCCACTTCCACCATCTGAAGCCCCGCAGCAGCAGCTCCCCAACGCACCCAGCCGCGCAAGCAGCCATGGCCGGAAACACCCGGCCGGCGATCGCCGCCGTGCACTGCTTAGCGCCGGGGATTAGTCGCCGGCTAACCCGTCATTAGCTGCCTAACCATCTTGTTAACCACCCCTGACCCACAGCCAGCCGGGCCCCACCTGTTTAACCGGCTAAAGAATTAGCTAGAATTAGTCTAATTCCAGTGGACTCACGCGTCAACATTGAAAATGCTGACGTGGCCTTTGACCGGACCCACATGTCTGTGACACTAGGCAGCACTGGCTCACTGATCGGCGGGCCCACACGTCAGGTTTGACCTGGACCATGTCTGTTGACCTGCTGAGGTCAGCATGACGCAACGCTGACGCGGTAATTGATTTTTTGGATTTAATCTTATTCAGGAAATTCTAGAAAATGCAGCAAACTTCTAAAATCCATATAAATTCAACCGTAGCTCCAAATCAAACAAGTTATATATGAAAAATGATCAGAAAAATCCAATCTATCCATATTTACCATTTTCATGCATGTTAGAACAACTTTTGTTCACTGTTTAGGTCAAATCAACTAAATGGCATTTGAATAATCACATATGGAGTTTGGATTTGAGTCTTGTATTCAAACCAACTTCATTTAATCTGTTGCTAGTTGAATTAGCTCAAACCACAGCATATTGCCATGTCACATTCATGCATCATATTGTTGCATTGCATTGATTGTGTTCTTTCTTGTTTGCCGGTGTTTGTCCCCTCTCAGTAGACGACGTACCGACGATGAGTTCGATGACACCGATGAAGAACTATATTATCTTCAGAAGTGCCAGGCAAGCAAAAACCCCTTGTTCATTCCGATACAATCCTACTCTCTCGCTCCTGCTCTCTTTTACTGCATTAGGACTACAACGATTCAATTGTTACATGGTGCGGTAGTTGAACCCCTTTCCTCTGCATGACCTGTCATTGCCAAAGTAAATAGATGAAACCCACTAGCATGAGTAGGAGTTGTTTGAGCCCTGATGTGCCTACTCATTCATGCTTGTTGTCATGCCTGCTACTGCTTAGAGTTGAGTCAGGTATGATTCATCGGGGATGAATTTGAATGTGGTGAACATGTCCTACTGTGTGAGAGCTAAGTGTGTGAACACGATTTGGTAAAGGTAGCGGCGAGAGGCCATGTAGGAGTACATGGTGGGTTGTCTCATTGCAGCCGTCCTCAGGAATTGAGTTCTGTGTTTGTGATCCATGAACAGTTACTACCACACATTGGGCTCCGGGTGCTCCAAGCTTTCTCGACTTATTAATCAACTTGATCTCTGTCCAGGAGTTGCAACTAGTTTCTGGCGTTTGTAGGTAATGTTAGTAGTCTACCAAGTGGCACCCGGTACAGGTGGGCTTGGGACAGACTAGGCACCATGGCACGGTGTACCAAGCATAGAACCACCCATCGAGGTGGGTTTGGGAACCCTGCTCACATCGTTTGGGGCCGTGAGCGACACCCCGGCCGGATCTCCTTGCGGATGGAACCCGAATTGGCGATAAACCTGGATGAGAGACTTGTGTGGTTAGTCAGGTCGTGGCCGACTCCCTCGCCAGGCTTCCGCTTGAAGGTTGCCGAGATACATGAGGTGTACATGGCGGTAAGTGGCGAGAGCGTGTGTGAAGAAGTACACCCCTGCAGGGTTAATATGATCTATTCGAATAGCCGTGTCCGCGGTAAAGGACTTCTCGGTTGCCTGTGCAGTTCATAGACAAGTGAAACTGGATACTCTAAAATGCGCGAGATAAGCGTGAGTGCTATGGATGGCGTTCTCGTAGGGAGATGGGAGCGGATCCATAGTGGTGTATTGAAATGGTGAATATGTGGACTCGTGTGCGCCACCTCAAAAGAGTTACTTGCAGTTGTAGTTTAGGATAGCCACCGAGTCAAAGCTGGCTTGCTACAGTCAAACTCCACCACCCTCTTTATTGAAACCGATGCATATGCAGTTAGTTCTGATGTAAGTCTTGTTGGGTACATTTGTACTCACGTTTGCTTATTTTCTGTTTTGCAGAGAGACGCCAGTCTCGCTAGTAGTTCCGCGTGGACTTCGACGTTTAGCTTGTTACCTCAGCTATGATGTTGTGCCCTCGGCAGGATCTGGTATATAGTCAGGCTTCTCAGCCTTTTTCATCTGTAGATGTCTGTACTCAGACATGTTAAGCTTCCACGTGTGCTTTGTTTTGTATGCTCTGAATGTTGGGTCATGAGACCCATGTTTGTAATATCTCGCTCCTCGGAGCCTATTGAATAAATACTTGAGTCGTAGAGTTATGTTGTGATGCCATGTTGTATTTACACATATCGATCATATTGTGTGTATGTTTGAAATGCTTGGTATGTGTGGGATCCGACAAACTAGTTGTTTATCCTTGGCAGCCTATCTTATGGGGAAATGTAGACTAGTGCTTCCTTGAGCCATAGTAGTCCTGCTAGCCCAAAGATCGCCTTTCGGGACACTTGATCGGCCGGCATGTGTTTCACTTCGTTTGTGTTCTGTCTTCGGGAAATGTCACGCGGTGACATCCGAGTCCTGCCTAGCCTGCTACAGCCGGGTTCCCCGAGTCCTGTTAGCCCGATGCTACAGCCCAATTCACGCTGTGACCGACATGCTCGAAGTTGATTCATGTATGCCTGTCCCCATGGGTTAGTGCCGCTTTGGGTTCACGACTAGCCATGTCGGCCGGGTTCTCTGTCATATGGATGCTAGCGGCACTATCATATACGTGAGCCAAAAGGCATAAGCGGTCCCGGGCCATGGTAAGGCGACACCGTGGGAATACCATGCGTGAGGCCGCAAAGTGATATGAGGTGTTACCGGTAGATCGATGTGACTTTGAATCGTGGTCGACAACTTTGGTATCGAGCTTTGTTGCTCAGAGGATTACCAAGCCAAACCGGTCGAAGTTGTGTCTAGAAATGATTTAGTTATGTAAGGGAATTGATTGTGGAAGGGAACGTAAGGCTCTTTTTACTCCTTATACCTTATGCCCTTCTGATCTGAGTCATCCTCTTCTTTTCTACGGGGATTAGGAACTAGGCTTTCTCTTCTGTCTATCAGGATCACGTGTTCCTAATCCGTAGACTTATAGGATTGATGAATTCAAGCCTCAGTTCAGTTGCTACTACTTCTGTGTATTCATAGCTGGTCTTAGATTCTTGATATTGTGATGATCGAGTGGTTATGCCACTATTTTGCATGATTCCTCAAATCATTTTGAGCATTTACAGCCGTTATGCTGTCCGAGTCATCCCAGGTCTCTAAATAGTCTGATGCATTTGCAAATCCTTTCTTTCCATTCCTGATGTCCTTTTTGGTCAGAATAAGCACACTAACCGGTGCGTTGAGGTAATTTATTGCCTTGACATATATGTTGGATCTATTATTATGACCCTAGGTGTTTTAGGGAGTCACCAAGTAATCTAGCCATGTTTTGTGTTCCCAGTGTGATGATTCTGGCCACCAATCTCGAAAGCATCCCGTGATGCCATTTAGTAGTAGGTATTCTACTCCAGGGTTTTTGACCCGAGATTCACCCCACCTACCTCATGTTGATAGTGTTTGCTCGTTCCTTTAGGTTATTAGTAACCTTTGCGATAGTCTTCGAGGTCCGTGGTACATCATTCCTCTAAATACCATGAACCATTCTTGGCAGAAGTTCCTTGAACCAAGAGATCACGACAAGAGTGCTCTCGATGGGTTCTCCATTCTATTTTGTGACTCTGCCAGTTCAACCTTTCTGCATGGGTTATCTAGAAGAAATATGCTGAATTTGTTCGGCATACTAATCCATGCATCCACAACTCAGAAAAACATGTGTTCCTTTGAGTTGTCCCTCTTTAGTTGTTTTCTGGGCCTCGTCTATCGATTGATAGTCAGGAGTAGTTATGCATTACGTGTTCATCGATGCCACTACTCTTGTGGCCGTCAAGCCATTCTATTCGGGAATGACTAGGAGAAACAAACTCCAGTACCTCATCCATATCTAGGATTGGGTCAAAGCAATTGTATTCCGCGGATCAAAATGCCAAACCAGCTTCTGCTCTGTTGTACCTTGGAGTGTTACCATATTTATGTCAAGAGTGTCATGAGAATTGCACCACCTCTTATGAATTCTTGACACAGTAATACTTCTTGCCATCATTGTTCATTCCTCAGTTCCCGTGTTATTGTAACCGGAATGCCGACAAGTGTACCGTGATGTGCGAAATCAATACTCCTAGCAACTTCGTTGCTTGGTAGTTAAAGGACAATAATTTCATTCTTAGCGTGTTGGTTCTTGAATCATCATTCTAAGATAGATTGTGCTACCTAGTCCTTATTTCTGGTGCACTCTTCGATCAACGAGTTAGGATTGTGTCAATCCCTCGCTCCCTTGATCATATCATCTTGCCTTGAAAAGCAAGGTTGTTCTCGAGCTTAGTAACATACCGGTGGTTCGTGATTTTCTGAATATCTTCTCGGAAGTGTTACCAGGTTATCCCCTGACTGTTATGTTGAGCTCGTGATCAAGTTGGTTTTATTACAAACCACCCCTTCTCCAAGAATCCGTGTTGGATACCCCTGAGCTAGTTGGTTAAGCTAAACAAAAACTTGAAGAGTTGGAAGATGAAAGCTTGTCCGACTTAGTTCATTCTAAGGGATATCTTGTGTGTGTGTTGAAGAAAGATGATATTTTCACCGATTGGTCCTCGGGATCAATTGTTGGATCTATCATCTTATCCAATCTTGATTTGAGTATGGGCTATCATCAAATCAAATCAGAACCAACGATATTCATAATGTTGTCTTACTCGTGGTTGATCCCTCGAGCATACACCATTACATCTTTTGGTCTGACCAATACTATCACCGTGTTCACATGATGGCGGAAGTCCAGTGATATGGAAATTCCGATGAGTTGTTGTTGAGACCATCAGCAGCATTTTGTCTCCCCCATGATTCATGTTGAACATCAACCTAGTGTTGGAAACTTTGTAAGCAATGCCTTCGTGTTCCGTTTATGAAGCTTATGCTTGGATGAAAGAAGTGACTTTCTCTGATTCACGTGCATTTGGTGCAAGTTGCCGCCGTGAGTTCGAGGAAGATTGTTTTGTTTCCTATGGTAGCATCCCAAGTCAGTCATGCACGTGTGAGGTGCTCTATGGTTTGATAGGTTGGCTGCCTCCACTCCATATGTGTTCTTAGCGCACCAAGCCACTGATTGATTTGTTCAAGGAGAATAAGTTTCTTCTTAAGAGCTAGACTTACGCAAGGACTTCGATATCCTTGATGATGGTTCCCCACCTGAACTCGGTAGTGTTTTATCATAAGACTACTACATGGCCATGCTTGTCTGGGACAGCGTGTTCACATGTTTGTAGCAGAACCCGCTCATGTTTTGGAGCTTACTACCATATTCCATCTCCCGAGAATCTCGCAACATCATCTCGTTGATTTGTGTTGCAACCTTTCCTTTTCAGACATGCTGTCTGAAATGTCCTGTTACCAACCAGATCTTAATCTCAGGCAGAGATGATGGTTGAAACATTCCCAGCAATTGTTGTTCAGGATCATCTTCAAAAGCGGTCCTACCATGGGTCCCATCCATCTCCGATGATAAGCAAAAATCATCCATTGCGTTGCCTTCAACAAGGTAGTTCACATCATCCATTCTAGTCCGAGTATGCCATCCCTTAGTACTCCGCCAAATGATTATTGTGATTGCCTTAGGCTGGTATAAAGAGTTTCAATGATCTCAGGATCAAAAGTAATTCTTTTTGCCACTTAAGGAAATGTTTCTACGAGTCACCTTCCTTAAGATGAATCTTTATGATATCATGGCAACTCAACTCCTCGCCACGTCGTGATCAAGCGTGGAATTGCTTCCTACCAAATCGAGCCACCGCCTTCTATTTCCTATCACCCCGATAAGTGTCTCGTGTCTTAGCTCAAGAGATATTCCTACGTCTCATTCCGTGAGTTGATCGTCAATTGTCCGATCTTCGAGAAGATCAAAATTTTGTAGCGTTTTCCTCCCCTCCGCCGCCATAGCTGGATGAAGATCCCGAAGGCAAGACGTCAAGATCATGTGGTAGAACGAATCAACATCTTCGATGAGGGCACTTGGATCATGAGGATTGTGTTAGTTTGTGTCCCCCATTGACCTCTTACCTCACGTCTTGAATCTCGGGACGAGATTCTTGTTTAGTAGGGGTGAGTTGTCACATCCCTAGCTTCTGGTGTTGCCTAGTGTTTGTACCTTGCTTGCATCATGTCTAAATTTCTAAAAAAGTTGAACTGAGGAAATTTGAAAAGCCTCAAAACATTTAAATAAAAGAAGGGCAAAAACCCTAAAATCTCATTCATTGTTTCCAAAATGCTCTTCTTAAATGTTTGATATTTTTGGCAAGGGTTCTGGTCCAAACCCAAAAAAATATCGAACATTTTTAAGAATTTAATTTTGGGACTTCGAATTTAAATCATTAGCTATTTGAATTTGAATTATATTCATATAATTAGAATATAATTTCAAATACCCCTGAGATATTTTATGAGCTTTTGGAAAAGTCCATCTAGCAAAATAAAAATATTCAGAGGAGTTTTTGGCATTGTTTGAATTGTTTTCAATTCAAAACAGTGGCAAAAGATTAAATAAAAAAAAAGAAAACAGAAAACAATAAAAGAACAGAAACTTACCTGTAAGTTACCTGGCTTACCTGTACGGCCCAGCACTGTAGCTGGCCGGCCCAGGAGCTGGCCTAGCCAACCACCACTGCCAGTCATCCCCCTCCTCTTGCCAGAAGGCAGAGGAGAAGCGGAGCACGCCCCCGCGCGAGCATGCCATGCCGACAACAGCCTGCCTGCCTCCCCAGCTCTCTAGTCGCGTCGCGGAGCTGCCACGAACCCCTCTGCCTCTTTGTCGGGGAGGCTGATCGTACCCGCGAACACCTATGGGGCCGGCGGACCAGGCCCCTTTGTGGTTCGGAGGGGGGCGGAGATCGCACGAAGAGCGGATCGAGGCGAGGCACACGAGCAGTTTACCCAGCTTCGGAGCTCTCCGGAGAGATAAAACTCCTACTGTTGCTTGTTTGATGTATTGCGTTCTTGCTAGGGAGCAATGCGAGCTACAAAACCTAGCGTGAGCGTATCTGGTGTCTAGTGAGTCGAATGAACCGAAACTCGAACCAAACCCCCTCTACGTTGCGCATGGGCCTCCTTTTATATGCTCAAGGGGTCTCCGACAGGTGGCAACATAGGCGAGGGTACAAATGTAAAAACAGGAGTTGGTACACCTACCGAGCGGTGTATGCAGTGCAAAATACCTAACTCGACGGCAAGGGACAAAAGCAATAAAAACCCGTCGATTGTCGCCCAAACAAAGGCAACAGAGACCGTCAGTGCGCCACCGCTTCGCCACGATGGCAAGCTTGTCGGCGCCGCTTATCGCTGCTCTCCGCTGGCTGCACAGCCTCTCGACACGCTGCGATGCATGGAATGGTCCCATGGCGACACGTTGCTGGATGAGCTGGAGCGGAGATGGAGAGAAGTTGCTTGCCGCGGCAAGCGCCTTGCCGCGGCCGAATCCTTGTCGCGTCCGGAGGCTTGTCGCGCTCCGAGCCTTCCCGGCAAGCTCCTCTTGCCGGGGCCTTGTCTTCCGCATGCCTTGAGTGGCCTTCCCGGCAAGCTTCTCTTGCCGGGGCCTTGTCTTCTTAATCAAATACTTTGTTCTTGAACGGCTCCAAAGGAGCCACGGAGGATCTTGGCGGATGTGAGGCAAACCTTGCCGCTGGGTGCAGCAACTGTCCGATGCACGAGTACGGGATACTAGGGTACCCTACTCTAGTACACCGACAGAGCCCCGGGCCTGGGCCGTACACGGTGCCGGCGCTTGTCGGGCCAGGCCCAAAAGCGATTACTGCGGTCACACGCGGCCTCGATCACGGCGCTACTCGCCCTGGACCCTCCACGACCCCCACTAACGGCACGCACCGGACGTGGCGTCGTGTGAGAGATCGTGGGCGTGGGCGTGGGGGTTTCTTTATTAGGAAAAACGGAACGTCCGCCCCCTCCCCCTCTTTATAAGCGGAGGAAACAGGGGCAGGCCGTCCACTCCGCCATTGCTGTCTTGTCAAGAAAACCACCGCCGCTCCCCCCTTCTTCTCCGGTGCGAAGAGAGCAGCGCCCCGCCCCCCTTCGCCACAAGCACGCTCACCGCCGTCGGCCTCCGCCGCCGCCCTCACCATGGCTCGAAAACCAACAAGGAGAAGGGCGTCAAGTCGGCCCGGCGCGGCTGCTGGCGCTGCGCAAGGCGGGCCATCTTCCCCGCAGCTCGGCGCAAGGGAGCTGCGGGATGTCTTCTACCTCTTTTGGTCGACGGAGACGCGTGCGCATCCGCGCACGAAGGTACTCCCCGCCTCCGCCTCTGATTTGGCCCCAACAGGGTACCCCTTTTTCGCCCTTTTCTTCTATTGCGGGCTTTGCCCGCCCTTTTCCGAGTTCTTCTGCGACATCATGAACACCTTTGGCCTCCGCCTCCTTGATTTCACCCCCAACGCCGTCTTGACCATGGCAGTTTTCGCGCATCTTTGCGAAAACTTTGTCGGAGTCCACCCAAATGTGGCACTCTTCCGCCATTTCTTCGTGCTAGCGTCGAGAGAGGAGAGCCACTTGCGAAGGGATAGTTTGGGTCTCCGGGATCGGCAAGAAAGAAGCCTACACGGAAGGAGAGTTCCGCAACAAGTGGGAGGAGTGGAGAGCCAATTGGTGCTGGGTCGTGAGAGGAGAACCCGCAGCCCTTCGATCGCCGTCGCCAAACCCCAATAGTGCGCGGCAGAGATTGGAGTAACTTGGCGCCGGAGGATGCGAAGTTGAAGATAGTTGTGACCCGGATCTTGCGCCTCAGGCTTGCCGGACTAACCGTAGGCGCAGTTGGCGCAGATTTCCTTCGCCGCCGCATCGCTCCCTTGTAGGAGAGGAGGAGGCCTGCTTGGGAGTTCCAAAATGCGGCAGATATCATGAGGCTGCGCCCGGGCCTGAACTGGAACTTTACCGTCTTGGAGTTGGATGCGATGCTGCTCGAGCTGTTCAAGAACGACCCCGATCACCCTGAGTGGTTCAGGTTGCCGAGGGGGGTCGTCCCATTGTGCAAGAACTCGGCGCTCGACCGCATCCGCGCCATGATGCCGTTGTGCGATTCCCATGGGATCGTTCCAACTGGCGAGAGCCCCGGCGAGGTCGTGCAGCAGTTCTTCGACGACTTGGAAGAAGTGCCGATCCGCTCCGACGAGCGAAAAAGGCTCACCCGCGACACCACCGGCGAGGAGATGGCGCGGATTGCCACCAGGTGGAGGAGGCGGCAGCGGCCGCTGCTGGAGCCTTGGGGTTCACCGTGGAGGAGGCGGGCCTGCGAAGGCGGCAAGCCTTGCCGAGCGAGGGGAGATCGCCGGCGAGGACGAGCTTGTCGAGCCCGAGGCCGGGTCGAGTGGACCCGCCGAGGGCGCTTCTTCTCCACCACCCAGCGACTTGCCGCCAGCGGAGCCCCTGGCTCCGCCGAAGAGGCGCCTCCGCAAGGCCGGAGACGAGTCGGGGCGACAGATCGCCCACAAGAAGAAGGCCAAGCGACAGCGCTCTATCAGTAAAGCGATGTTGCAGAGCGCCCTCGCCTGCTGCGACAACCGGGCGGGTCTTCTCGAGCCACCGCCGACGCCTCCATAAGCGGCCAAGAGAGCCCACTCCCCCACCTCGTCGCACCGGAGGCGAGCCGGAGTTTGACTTCTCCGCGCTCAGCTCCGAGGAGGAAGGCGAAGAGTAAGCTCTTGAGATTGTGCTTGTATTTCTTCAATTTTATTGCTTCATCTTGAATCTGATTTGCTTCGTTCTGGACTCTTTCCTTTTCAGGACGCTGGCCCAGAGAGCGTCAAAGAGGGCCAAGATCCCGACGGTCGTCGTTGAGGACGATTCTCCCGTGGCAACAGGGGACGCGTCCGAGACCCCCTTGCCGGACCCGGCAACCCTTCCTCAGAGCAGCCCCAGACAGCCCCCGTGAGTAAGTGTGCAGTTTTCTCCTTACTATTAGGTGTGCAGGGGTGCTCCTTCTTCGTTGATACCTGACTGTTTGCTTGTGTATGAGAAGAGCAGCCTCATCAGGAGGGCTCGGAAGCCGCCCCCGAAATCCTGTCTGCTGCCACTACGCCGCCAAGGGAGGAATCTCCGGCAAGGGAGCGCCCTCCGACAAGGGAGGCCACTCCGGCAAGGGAGGCTACCCGGCAAGGAGGCTACCCGGCAAGGGACAGCGCCAGTGACCCTCCAGGTGGTCGAGGCCATGGCTGCGGATCCCGTTGCAGGTGCTCGCCTTACATGAAAATCTCCCTTGGGCTTGCTTTCTTTTGTTTCTTTTTGAACATTTGCTTGTTGCTCTTTCTTCGTCTGACGCAGAGCCGATGGAGGTCGAGGCCGCCGGCGAGGAGGAGGCGCGCGGCAACACCGACGAGGCCGCCGTCAAGGAAGAAGAGGTCGTCGCTGTGGAAGAAGAGGCCGCCGCCGACGAGCCTGTTGGCGAGAAGGCCACCGAGGCTGCCGACGCAGAAGCCGGCGAGGGGTCGGGCGATCGCCGACGGCCCCGAGGCCGCAGAGGAGCGCCAGCGCCACACCGACAGCCGACTTCGCTGCCGCCGCATCAGCTCGAGGAGCCTCAGCCCGGGCGCCTACACGAAGGCGGCGAGGGTGTCTTCATCAAACTCCACAGGGAACCGAGCTCTGTGGCGCGGTCGAGGGAGAGACCTTCGATGGCGAGCTACTCGCCTCCGCTGGGTTGGCTGTGGTGGGCCAGCGTAAGCAGCGGCGAGTCCGAGGAGGAGCAGCTGCTGAAGAAGCTGCTGTCGCTCTACCGCGCCCGGCAAGCCAAGTTGGAGACCCGGGAAGCACTTGTCGCGAGGGCAGGAGCGGACATGGAGAAGCGCGCAGAGGAGCTCCGGAGCGCCAACCAAGAAGCTCTCCGCGACGTAGCAGAAGCGCGGGGGCAACTTGCAGAGGAGCGCACGGCCTTTATCCTTGAGAAGGCCGCGGCTGAGGAGGAGCAGCGGCTGGCTGCCGAGAAGCTCTCCGCGCAGGAAAGCGAGCTGGCGCAGCGGAAGGTCAACCTGGACAGCCATGAAGAAGACCTTGCCGCGCGCGAGGAGTCACTTGGCGGGCGCCAGGAAGCGGCGATGCAGCCGCAGCCGCCGAGGCCGCCAAGGAAGAGCTGAAGGCGAAGCTGGCACAGCTGGAGGCCAGCCTCAAGAAGAGCGGCGAAGAGCTTCCCCCGCTCAAGCATGAGCGTGAGAAGGACGCCTACACTCTTGGCAAGCTGCAGAGTCGTCTCGCTGATAGAGGCAAGGAGCTCGACGCCGCCAAGGATTCCAAGGCGGATCTTGAGCTAAAGCTGACCACCCTGACGCAGACGTTGGACGGCGCCAGAGAGCGGGAGGTGGGCTTGTTGGAGGCGATCAAGGCCAAGGAGGAGCTGCTAGCGAATGCCGCCTCCATCCAGAGCACCTTGAGGGAGAGCATGGAGCACTGGACTGAAGGTCTTGCGGACACCGCCGCCGACATCCACAACGAGTTGATGGAGCTGGGGATGACGGACCTTGCATACTCCTCCGACGAGCACCTCCAACCCAGCGCCAAACTCAGTTTATTCTTCAAAGGCGTGGCGACGGGTCTCCAGCGACTCCAGGAAGAGGTCCCAAAGCAGCTGGCCGAGGAATCACGCCAGATCTGTGCAGGAGCCCTCGAGAAGGTGTTGATAAAGGTGGTCTTCCGCAATCCGGGCCTCAACCTTAACGGCGTCCTCAGATCCTTGCCGCCAGATGCCAACGTGGAGGAGCTCAAAGCCCTTGTCGCACCCATTGTGGACAAGGTGAACAAGATCAAGCGGATTGATGGCGACCGCGTAGACTAGGCCGCCAATTTTATCTTCCCCTTGTCGCTGCTGATCATGTTTAGAACACTTTGTTAGATCAGCGACAAGTTATTTTGTAATATACTCTATCTTAGGCGATCAATGCAACGCTATTTCCTCTACTTGATTCCTTCCTTTATGCGTTTACGCCCTACGCATTTGGGGGACCAATCGGTGCGGGCATCTTTGCCATGGCGCCGAGTGCGAACGTCGGCAACCTCTTTGGCGATGCCGCCTCCGACAAGCAACCTTGTCGCGACTAGCCGCAGCTCACTTAAGTTGTTGAGCGGACTCGAAACAAAGTAAGGGCGCGACCAGCCTGCGAGTTGGTTCCTCTGCGCACAGGTTTTCCATACAAAGTACTATCGTTCGAGGAAGATAACTGAAAAATTTAAAAATTGATTGCTCAAACTTTGGCAACTTAGCTTTTCTGTTTCTTGCTTCCCGATGAGGTGAAACTTCCTCGAGCGGTGTCTGGTCCATAGTATTATCTCCTCCTTCCCCCCTGGTTAACTTGTGCGCGAGGGAGCCTTCCTTTCTTTGAGAAAAGAGAAAGACGAGGAAATAAAGTTATGGAGCCTAGCGGCTCGATTTTGCTTACCGGGTGTGGTTGCTGCACAAAGTGTTAGTCAAAACATGCAATAAAATGATGAAAGCATGAATTTGACAAGTTGTGCGCAACACATGAGCTTTACTGATGCATGGGGTCTGCGCCCGGCTTTGTACAAAGGATTACATGCAACAGCGGCAAGACTTGTACAAAGGTGGTTGTCGGAACAGGTTCCGCAACCGCGCCCTATGGGTAAAACTTACGAAGATGCTCAATGTTCCAGGAGTTGCTCACCGGAATGCCATCTTCGGTCTCAAAGCGGACAACGCCAGAGCCTAGTGACTCGCTTTCACCCGATAAGGGCCTTCCCACTTCGGCGTCAACTTGTTTGAATTCTTGGCGGACTGAACGCAGCGAAGAACAAGGTCGCCTTCCTCGAGACTTCGGCACTAACTCTGCGGCTATGGTAGCGGCGCAAAGCTTGCTTGGTAGCAAGCAGCTCGACAGCGGCTGAAGACGATCTTCCTCAAGGAGCAGCGCGTCATCTTGTCGCAGCTGCTCTTGCTCAAGCTCATCATAAGCGAGCACTCGAGGCGATCCGTATCACGAAGTTCCGTGGGGAGAACTGTCTCTGCTCCATAGACTAGAGCAAAGGTGTGCGGCGGTGGCTCGATTTGGCGTCGTCTGATCGACCAAAGAACCACCGGCAGCTCCTCAATCCAGTTTCTTCCGCACTTGTGCAGCACAGCCGAAAGTCCTGGTCTTGAGCTCAGCAAGACGCACTTCAAAGATTTGCCCTCTACGCTTGACCGTTGCTTCTCGGGTGAGCAACGGAAGCAAGCAGACCTTGGCGCCAAGATCTTGGACGTCTTGCATGAAGGTGCGATCAGTAAATTGTGTGCCGTTGTCGGTGATGATCCTGTTAGGGATTCCAAACGGCAAACAATCGACTGAAGAACTTGATCTGTTGTCTTTGTCACCTTCCTCACTGCTTCCACTTCCAGCCACTTTGTGAACTTGTCGATGGCAATGTACAAGTACTCAAAGCCCCCGACAGCTCGGGGGAAGGGGCCGAGGATGTCGAGCCCCCAGACCGAAAGTGGCCAGGATAAAGGGATCGTCTGGAGAGCTTGAGCTGGCTGGTGTATCTGTTTGGAATGGGCCGCACGCTTCACACTTGGTTACTTGTGCGGTTGCATCACGGAGGGCTGTCGGCGGAAGAAACCTTCTTGGGAAGGCTTTGCGGCAAGTGCTCTTGCGCCAATGTGGTGACCACATATGCCTCCATGTATCTCTGCCAACAACTTCGTCCATCTTCCACAGGAATACACTTCAATTTCACACCGTTGAGTCTTCTTATGTACTGATTATGTCGACAAACTGGTACATACTTGACTGCCGGGCTACTCTTTCCGCTTCTTCTTGCTCTTGGGAAGTTCTCTGTCTGAATGAAATGGACAATCTGCTGCGCCCATGCCGAGCTTGTGGCTCGACAACAAGGACCAAAGGCACATCTGCTGCTGCGGGAACATCAGCTTCCACGGCAAGAACCTGCGGCCCTGCCGGAGCTTGATGCTCCCGGCAAGCTTAGGAGCAAGACTTGTCGGGGCGTCTCGCTTCAACGAGACAAACCACAGGGCTGCCGGAGCAGACTGCCCCTCGGCCTTGTTGGTGTTGATCTTGGGGACCTTTTCACCGACGGCTTCGGGAAGCTCTGTCGGAAAGTAGTCACCAGAGATCAACTTCCTCTTCTTGCTTTGTCCAATTGATGGTGTTACGGTTGGTTGAGTCAGCTTGAGCACGAAAATCCCTTGTTCCACAGGCAACTTAAGTGCAGCGCACTTTGACAGGCCGTCGGCAATATCATTACGAGCTCTTGGAACATGTTCCATTTGCAGGCCGTCAAAGTGTTCTTCTAGCTTCCTCACTTCATCGACGTAGGCTTCCATCAATCGGACTCTGGTAATCTTTGTTCACTTGGCGGACGACAAGTTGTGAGTCACCACGACAATAAGCTTTTTGATCCCAAGGTCCACTGCGATCCTGAGACCGGCAAGCAAACCTTCATACTCTGCAGTATTGTTTGTTGCTTGCTCCTTGGGAAAGTGCATCTGGACTACGTACTTGAGGTGCTCTCCGGTGGGTGCGATAAGCAGGACGCCGGCACCGACGCCTTGCAGCGAGAAGGCACCATCAAAGTACATCAGCCACTCTTTGTTTGCTTCCTTGACGGGAATGCTCGTCTCCGGAATCTCTTCATCTGGCGTTGGCGTCCATTCTGCTATGAATTCTGCCAACGCTTCTGCTGGATAGTTGGCGTGCTTTCAAACTTGAGACCAAAGGTTGACAGTTCCAATGCCCACTCGACAATCCTGCCCGTTGCTTCGGATTCTGCGGTATCCTCTTCAAATGGGAAAGCGAGTGACAAGCTGTGATCTCATGTGCTTGGAAGTAATGGCGCAGCTTTCTCGAGGCCATGAGGAGGCCGAAAAGCAATTTCCCTCGCACCCCAGTACCTTGACCTAGCCCTCGCAGGAGGGAGTCGACAAAGTAGATTAGGCGTTGCACCATCCTTTTACGCATCTGTTCATGTGTCTGTAGCTGGATTCATCCTTGTCGGGACCAGAGCTTGTCGTGAAGCCCCACGCTTGTCGCTGAATGTGCTTGCCGTGGTTGCCGGCTCGTCATCCGCCTCCCTCTCCGCTACTAACGCAGCACTAACCACTTGATTGGTTGCCGCTATATATAGCAGCAACTTCTCTTGTGGCTTAGGTGCGACAAGTGTTGGAGTGGAGGACAAGTATCTCTTTAAGTCCTGCAGCGCAGCCTCCGCTTCGGGAGTCCATTTCATTGGACCCGCCTTTTTGAAAATTTTGAAAAACGGCGAGTAGCGCTCAGCCAGCAGACCTAGAAATAAACTTCTTTGAGAGCAGCTACGCAACCGCAAGTCTTCGTGACATCCTTGACGTGCTTTGGTGCTTCAATCTGCTCAATGGCCTTGATCTTGTCGGGATTAGCTTCAATCCTCGTTGAGACCACGAAGAACCCGAGAAGCTTGCGGAAGGGACTCCAAACACGCACTTCTCGGGGTTGAGCTTGAGGTTGATCTTGCGCAGATTTGCAAAGGTCTCGTCCAAATCTTGAACCAGAGTTGCTTTGTCCTTGCTTTTGACCACTATGTCATCCATGTAGGCTTCTACATTTCTGTGCATTTGCGGCTCAAAAGCGTCATGGACTACCCTTGCAAATGTTGAACCAGCATTCTTCAAACCGAAAGGCATCCGTATGAAACATTATGTGCCACATGGTGTAATGAATGCGGTCTTCTCCTCATCTTCTTCAGCCATGAAGATCTGATGGTATCTGATGCAGCATCAAGAAACGAAAGCAAATCACATCCAGCCGTGGAGTCAACAATCTGGTCAATGCGCGGCAAGGGAAATGGATCTTTGGGACAAGCTTTATTAACATCCGTGAAGTCAATACAAAGTCTCCATTTTCCATTTGCTTTCTTGACGACTACAGGATTGGCCAACCACGTGGGATGGAGCACTCCTCGACAAGGCCTGCTGCTTCCGGTTTCTTGATCTCTTACGCTATGAATTCTTGGCGCTCCTTTGCTTGCTTCGACTTTTTGCTTCGACGGGCGGCGCAGATGAGGACAAGCGGCCAGGCGGTGCTCAATCACTTCCACAGGAACACGGGGATGTCACACGGTTGCCATGCAAACACGTCGACATTCGCCCTTGAGGAAAGCAACAAGCGCGCCTTCCTATTTAGGGTCGAGAGAGGCACGATGGTAAATATACCACCGATTGCCGTCCTCCTGTGAGCACCTTCTTGGTCTTTGGCGGAGCCACCATCTTCTTGCACTTGCGGTGGAGCTCGATGGTGCGTCCTCGACGGTAGCGCAGCACTCGAAGAGGTGCGCTTGCCGGAGTGAGCATCGAGCCTTTGCGGACTTGGACTTTGTCTTCTTCCCCGGGAGCTTCAGCGGCAAGTGTCGGCAATCTGTCTCGCTGCTTTGCATCGGTAGATCTTGTCGGCACAGATAAGGGCATCCTTCTTGTCGCCATGGACAGAGATGGCGCTTATCGGGCCTGGCATCTTGAGTAAGTTATAGGCGTAGTGAGAGGCTGCCATGAACTTGGCGAGTCTTTGGACGGCCAAGTATCCCATTGTAAGGCAATGGGAAATCGGCAACGTCGAATGTGACCCTCTCGGTCCTAAAGTTCAGCTTCATTGCCAAATGTTACCGGCAGCGTAATCTTCCCCTTGACTTGCTCCTTCCGGGTTGATTCCTTGGAAGGTACCGGTCTCTTCGAGCTTCATTTGTCGAGGATTTGAAGCTTCTGGAGCACCGCGGAGGAGATCAGATTCAAGCCGGCCCCACCGTCAACTAGCATCTTGGTGACCTTGAGGTTGCGGATGGTTGGTGAGACCAACATCGGCAAGCACCGACCGCAGTTATGCGATCAGGGTGGTCCTCAATATCAAAAATGATAGGCGGGCTGGACCACTTGAGAGGCTTGCGTGACTCTACGGATGGTTCCGCTGCATTGACCTCCCGCATCCATTGCTTGAGTTGGCGGTGGGAGGTATGCAGGGAAGCACCTCCGTCAACGCAGAGGACCTCGGTGGCTTTCTGAAACTCCTGCTCATCGGCGTCGTCGTCTTCCATATCTTCGTCGTCGTCATCATCTTCATCCTTGTCGCGGCCGCGGGGAGGTCTGTCTCCTTGCCGTTGCTTGGCCTTGCCGCGGCGTCCTCCCCGGCCGGGACGTTTCTTGCTTGCTCCCCGGCACCTTCTGGGCCTTCTCCTTGTCGCGCCCGCTCGTACTCAGCCCTCTGCTGTTCGACAAGCTGCTCGACCTTCTTGCAGCTCACGGAGGTCGTGGCCCTTGGTGCGGTGGATCTTGCAATCTTGCTTGCCGGAGCCGTCACGCTTGTCGGCCGCCACCGACCGGTGGTTGGCGTCGTGCAACCTCCTTGCCGGAGCCACCAGCCTTGGCGTTCTTGTCGCCACCTCCGTTGCCGGATTGCTCAACAGCTAGCACTTCTCTAACTTTCTTCTTCCTGTTGCCTCGCCGCCGACCCTTCTTTGCCGGGGCGGTCTCCTCACTGTCAGATCCTGCTTCCGCATTCTCTCCTGCGAGTCTCCTCCCTTCCTCAGCGCGTGCACACTTGTCGGCCAAGGCGTACAGCTCACTGACGTCCTTGACTTTGCACATCGCCATCTCCTCTCTCATCCTGCGGTTCCGCACATTACGATGAAACGCGCTGATCACCGCGGCAGGTGGACGTGCAGGATGTTGTAGTGCACATGGCTGAATCTACGAATGAACTTGCGCAGGGACTCTCCTTCCTTCGGGCGGCAGATGAAGGTCGCTCTCTTGGCCATGAGGCTTGTGGCCACTGTGAAGGCGCCAACAAACTGATGGCACAGATCTGCCCAAGAGGATATGAAGCTGTCCGGCAAGTGCATGAGCCAAGATCGGCGTTGGGCTTGAGCACGGCGGGAAGTAGTTGGCGAGGATCTTGTCGTCCCGTCCCCGCAGCCTGCACCTCGATGGTGTAGATGCTGAGGAACTCCGACGGATGCGCCCTGCCATCATACTTCTCCGGCGCGTCTGGTTTGAAGTTTTTTACGGCTGGGCCCTTTGGACTTGCCGCAGCTCACGAGTGAACGCAGGGGCAACCTACAGCGTCGCAAGTCGCTGGCTCCTCGCACACGCATGTCAACAGAAGGCCCAGCGGCTTGTCGGATGACGTCGCGCGCTTCTCTCCGGCGCTTCGATGCGAGTTCGGCGTCCTCTTGTTGTCGCTCATGAAGAACTTGGCGCTGATCGCGGCGAGCTCATGGATCCGACGACGCGGTGGAGTCGGCTGTCGAGGTGGATCCGGTGAGTCGGCGATCTTGGCCTTCGTGGCGGAGAGTGCACGGTGGTTGCACCTCCGGCAGTCTCGCCGCCACCGGCTCGTGCCTTGTCGTCTTGCCGCGGCAATGATGGCGTTGGTTGCCGCGGAGCGTCGCCGTTGGCAAAGCCGATGAGGCTCCGGATAGTGGCCCTCCACTCGTCGACCTTGTCGGCCGTTGGAGGGTAGTCGAGGAGCAGCTGAGCTCTCGCCAGAGCTTCTGCTGGAGTAGTAGGCGGCATTGGCGCGGGATATGCTCGGACTTCTAACCACGTTAGAAGGAGCATCACCCGTCCGGCGACCGTATCTCACTCGTGCCAGCATGTTGGCGCACATGCTGGTCTTGAGGGTCTCGATCCAACGAACGTATGGCGTTGTGAACTCCATGACGTTGTTGGTCCCGCGTCTCCTGAGATGGGCGCGGGGGATGCGCGGACGCCGAGGTTTGCGGGGCCTTGTCCTTGGACTTGGCAACGTCGCGAACACCTTCGTCGGCGCCCGTTCCTCCGCCGGCGTCTGCCCCACCACCCGTTCGCTGCGGTGAGGGTGGGTGCAGCGAACGGCTCTGCTGCCGCGAAGCCTTCTTCTTCGGTGGCATGTTGAGGAAGATGTTGAGGACGCTGCTCGTGTGAGCGCCGGATCAGATTCACACGGCCTCGGCGCCCCTACTGGCGCGCCAAAGATGTCGGGAGGCTGATCGTGCCGCGAACACCTATGGGGCCGGGCGGACCAGGCCCCTTGTGGTTCGGAGGGGGCGGAGATCGCACGAAGAGCGGATCGAGGCGAGGCACACGAGCAGTTTACCCAACCGGAGCTCTCCGGAGAGATAAAACTCCCATCGCTGCTTGTTTGATGTATTGTGTTCTTGCTAGGGAGCAATGCGAGCTACAAAACCTAAGCGTGAGCGTATCTGGTGTCTAGTGAGTCGAATGAACGAAACTTCGAACCAAACCCCTCTCGTTAACGCATGGGCCTCCTTTTATATGCTCAAGGGTCTCCGACAGGTGGCAACATAGGCGGGGGTACAAATGTAAAAACAGGAGTTGGTACACCTACTCAAACAGTGTACAGTGCAAAATACCTAACCCTGACGGCAAGGGACAAAAGCAATAAATGCCCGTCAGTGTCGCCCAAACAGTGCAACAGAGACCGTCAGGTGCGCCACCGCTCGCCACGATGGCAAGCTTGTCAGCGCCGCTTATCGCTGCTCTCCGCTGGCTGCATAGCCTCTCGACACGCGTGCATGGAATGGTCCCATGGCGACACGTTGCTGGATGAGCTGGAGCGGAGAGGGAGAGAGGTTGCTTGCCGCGGCAAGCGCCTTGCCGCGGCAAGCGCCTTGCCGCGGCCAAATCCTTGTCGCGTCCGGAGGCTTGTCGCGCTCCGAGCCTTCCCGGCAAGCTCCTCTTGCCGGGGCCTTGTCTTCGGCATGCCTTGAGTGGCCTTCCCGGCAAGCTTCTCTTGCCGGGGCCTTGTCTTCTTAATCAAATACTTTGTTCTTGAATGGCTCCAAAGGAGCCACGGAGGATCTTGGCGGTGACGAGGCAAACCTTGCCGCGGGGTGCTGCAACTGTCCGTGCATTAGTACGGGATACTAGGGTACCCCTACTCTAGTACACCGACACTCTTCCCCTCTCTCCCTGGTTCCTCTCTCTCTCCCCCTAGTGTTCGCGCGCGCAGCCACCGAGCGCCTCGCGGCGCGCCGACGAGCACCACCACGGCCACCGGCCTCCGCACGCCTCCCCGACGCGCCAAGAAGCCCCGCCGTCGACCTCTACGCCGTCTCCGCCAAGCCACGCGAGCGGAAGAGCCCTGCAGCGTCGTCCCCGACCTCATCTTCAACCTCCGGCCGCCGGCAACCTAGTCATGGATTCGCGGGCTCCAGTGCGTCCCCAACCTCATAGAATACACCATCGAGTTCACTGTGAGCTCCTTCCCGTTTCCCCTCCTTTGTTTTGCTTGTTCCCTTGCCACAGCACCCCCGCCCGCGTGCCCGAGCACCGCCGTCCGCCATGGCCACCCAGCTCCCTTGCCCCGAGCCCCTCCGCCCGAACCCGTGGCACCAGAGTGCTTCTGGTGGCCCGTGGGTGCCATCTAGGCCACCAGCTCCTTCCCTACCGCCCTGCAGCCCCGCGCCCGCACCCGACCGAGCTCCGGCCGCCATCGTGGTCGACGCCATGGTCGTCTCCAGCCGCCCCAACACATGCCAGTTCCACCATCTGAAGCCCCGCAGCAGCATCTCCCCAACGCGCCCAGCCGCGCAAGCAGCCGTGGTCGGAAACAGCCGGCCGGCGATCGCCGCCGTGCACTGCTTAGCGTCGGCGATTAGTCGCCGGCTAACCCGTCATTAGCTGCCTAACCATCTTGTTAACCACCCCTGACCCACAGAGAGCCGGGCCCCACCTGTTTAATTAATCGGCTAAAGAAATTAGTTAGAATTAGTCTAATTCCAGTGGACCCACGCGTCAGCATTGACCATGCTGACGTGGCCTTTGACCGGGCCCACCTGTCTGTGACACTAGGCAGCACTGGCTCACTGACCGGCGGGCCCACGCGTCAGGTTTGACCTGGACCGTGTCTGTTGACTTGCTGAGGTCAGCATGACGCAACGCTAACGCGGTAATTGATTTTCTGGATTTAATCTTATTCAGGAAATTCCAGAAAATGTAGCAAACTTCTAAAATTCATATAAATTCAACCGTAGCTCCAAATCAAACAAGTTATATATGAAAAATGATCTGAAAAATCCAATCTATCCATCTATATCATTTTCATGCATGTTAGAAAAACTTTTGTTCACTGTTTAGGTCAAATCAACTAAATGGCATTTGAATAATCACATATGGAGTTTGAATTTGAATCTTGTATTCAAACCAACTTCATTTAATCTGTTGCTAGTTGCATTAGCTCAAACCACAGCATATTGCCATGTCACATTCATGCATCATATTGTTGCATTGCGTTGATTGTGTTCTTTCTTGTTTGCCGGTGTTTGTCCCCTCTGAGTAGACGACGTACCGACAATAAGTTCGATGACACCGATGAAGAACTATATTATCTTCAGAAGTGCCAGGCAAGCAAAAACCCCTTGTTCTTTCCGATACAATCCTACTCTCTCGCTCCTGCTCTCTTTTACTGCATTAGGACAACAACGATTCAACTGTTACATGCTGCGATAGTTGAACCCCTTTCCTCTGCATGACCTGTCATTGCAACAGTAAATAGATGAAACCCACTAGCATGAGTAGGAGTTGTTTGAGCCCTGATGTGCCTACTCATTTATGCTTGTTGTCATGCCTGCTATTGCTTAGAGTTGAGTCAGGTATGATTCATCGGGGATGAATTTGAATGTGGTGAACATGTCCTACTGTGTGAGAGCTAAGTGTGTGAACACGATTTGGTAAAGGTAGCGGTGAGAGGCCATGTTGGAGTACATGGTGGGTTGTCTCATTGCAGCCGTCCTCGGGAACTGAGTTATGTGTTTGTGATCCATGAACAGTTACTACCACCATTGGGCTCCGGGCGCTCCAAGCTCTCTCGACTTATTAATCAACTTGATCTCTGTCCACGAGTTGCAACTAGTTTCTGGCGTTTGTAGGTAGTGTTAGTAGTCTACCAAGTGGCACCCGGTACAGGTGGGCTTGGGACAGACTAGGCAACGTGGGCACGATGTACCAAGCGTAGAACCACCCGTCGAGGTGGGCTTGGGAACCCTGCTCACATCGTTTGGGGCCGTGAGCGACACCCCGGCCGGATCTCCTTGCAGATGGAACCCGAATAGGCGATAAACCTGGACGAGAGACTTGTGTGGTTAGTCAGGTCGTGGCCAACTCCCTCGCTAGGCTTCCGCTTGAAGGTTGCCGAGATACACGAGGTGTACATGGCGGTAAGTGGCGAGAGCGTGTGTGAAGAAGTACACCCCTGCAGGGTTAATATGATCTATTCGAATAGCCATGTCCGCGGTAAAGGACTTACAGGTTGCACTACAGTTCATAGACAAGTGAAAGTGGATACTCTAAAATGCGCCAAGATAAGCGTGAGTGCTATGGATGGCGTTCTCGTGGGGAGGCGAGCGGATCCATAGTGGTGTATTGAAATGGTGAATATGTGGACTCGTGCGCCACCTCAAAAGAGTTACTTGCAGTTGTAGTTTAGGATAGCCACCGAGTCAAAGCTGGCTTGCTGCAGTCAAACTCCACCACCCTCTTTATTGAAACCGATGCATATGTAGTTAGTTCTGATGCAAGTCTTGCTGGGTACATTTGTACTCATGTTTGCTTATTTTTTGTTTTGCAGAGAGACGTCAGTCTCGCTAGTAGTTCCGCGTGGACTTCGACGTTTAGCTTGTTACCTCAGCTACGATCTTGTGCCGTCGGCAGGATCTGGTAGATAGTCAGGTTTCTCAGCCTTTTTCATTTGTAGATGTCTGTACTCAGACATGTTAAGCTTCCGCGTGTGCTTTGTTTTGTATGCTCTGAATGTTGGGTCATGAGACCCATGTTTGTAATATCTCGCTCCTCGGAGCCTATTGAATAAATACTTGAGTCGTAGAGTTATGTTGTGATGCCATGTTGTATTTACACATATCGAGCATATTGTGTGTATGTTTGAAATGCTTGGTATGTGTGGGATCCGACAAACTAGTTGTTTATCCTTGGCAGCCTCTCTTCTGGGGAAATGTAGACCAGTGCTTCCTTGAGCCATAGTAGTCCTGCTAGCCCAACACTACTGCTTAGGACACTTGACTGGCCGGCATGTGTTTCACTTCGTTCCTGTGTCTGTCCCTTCGGGGAAATGTCACGCGGTGACATCCAGAGTCCTGCCTAGCCTGCTACAGCCCGGGTTCCCGGAGTCCTGTTAGCCCAGTGCTACAGCCCGGATTCACACGCTGGCGGCCGACATGCTCGAAGTTGATTCATGTATGCCTGTCCCCATGGGTTAGTGCCGCTTTGGGTTCACGACTAGCCATGTCGGCCCGGGTTCTCTGTCATATGGATGCTAGCGGCACTATCATATACATGAGCCAAAAGGCGCAAACGGTCCCGGGCCATGGTAAGGCGACACCCGTGGGAATACCGTGCGTGAGGCCGCAAAGTGATATGAGGTGTCACCGGCTAGATCGATGTGACTTGGAATCGGGGTCCTGACACGCCCGTCCTCGATAGGCGCAGTCGGCTCCGAGCTAAGGGTCGGAGCGGACACTTGTGCGGCCTCCAGGACACTGTTCGGCGGAAGAGCTAGATCATGCCCATCGTGACAGTGCGGCGCGCTTGGCTATGGCTCGAACCCGTCGAAGATCAAGTATCCACGGACGTTGTTCGTGTAGTTCAAACTTCCAAATCTGACCTGATGGCCAGGGGCGTAGCTTTCGATCTGCTCCAGATGGCCAAGCAAATTGGCCCGCAGTGCAAAGCCGTCGAATACGAAGATCTGTCCGGGGAGAAAAGTCTCACCCTGGATCGCATCATTGTTGATGATCGAAGAAACCATCGGGCCTAAGGGTGACGGCACAGAGGAACTCTCAATGAAAGCACCAATCTCGATGTCAAAACCAGCGGATCTCGTGTAGGGGGTCCCGAACTGTGCGTCTAGGCGGATGGTTACAGGAGACAAGGGACACGATGTTTTTACCCAGGTTCGGGCCCTCTCGATGGAGGTAAAACCCTACTCCTGCTTGATTAATATTGATGATATGAGTAGTACAAGAGTAGATATACCACGAGATCAGAGAGGCTAAACCCTAGAAGATAGCCTATGGTATGATTGTTGTTAGATCCCTGGACTAAAACCCTCCGGTTTATATAGACACCGGAGAGGGTTAGGGTTACATAGAGTCGGTTACAAATGGGAGGAGATCTACATATCCGTATCGCCAAGCTTGCCTTCCACGCCAAGGAAAGTCCCATACGGACACGGGACGAAGTCTTCAATCTTGTATCTTCATAGTCCAGGAGTCCGGCCAAAGGTCATAGTCCGGCCATCCGGACACCCCCTAATCCAGGACTCCCTCAACTGGAGCAAAATTGTGAACGATCACAGAGAAGTACTAGGGGGAGCAATCAGAAGCGCAGCCCACGATTAGGAAACAAGTTCATCTGCATGCTCCAACTTGATGAAGCAGGAGTGCTACACATGTTTTATGCTATTTTACTTGAGAGAGAGTAGCAGGAGTGATTAGCTAGCTAGAAATGAGTTATGATGATTAAATAGCTAGTGTTGGTGGTAATGACTATGATGATTATTATTATCTAGTGTTGGTGGTGATTAGATAGCTACCGCAGCTAGTGTTTGGTGGTGATTAGCTAGATAGAATGAGTTTGAAGATGATGATGTGTCTTGTTGGTGGTCTTGACTATGATGATGATTAAATAGCTCTTGTTGGTGGTAAAGACTATGATGATGATTAAATAGCTTGTGTTGGTGGATTAGATTCAAGTGGAGGCAACATGTGGTGCACATCGAAAGTACTACTAGTCCAAACTAGATCAAGTTTGAATTAGTAGTATACTTTTGACATGCACCACATGTTCCCTCTAAACCTAATCCACCTTCATTTGACACACTGTTATGGACATATTGATGTAACAACATCATAATTGGTATTGTACCAAAATTTGTATAAGGTCGTATAAATACACTAATTTAAAAAATGAGAAAAAGAATACTAGTAGCGATGGAGAGTAAACACGCTACTACTAGCTATATTAGCAGTAGCGCTGGGGTGAACAAACGCTGCTACTATATGTCTTAGCAGCAGTGCGTGTAGCACGCGCTACTGCTAAGGAATAGTTGTAGCGCCTTATCAGTAGTGAGTGCTACCGCGCTACTGATAGGCAAAATACCTGCACTATTGCTAGGGTTTTCCCTAGTAGTGATAGAGTGGATGAGCATCACAAAGTACAACTTAATTTTTGCAAAAATTGAGTCAAAAACTTAAGTTTAGTTTTCTGCAGAAAGCATTTCGGAGCTACCGATTTGACAAACTCAGTGACACCAAAGCACTGATCAGAGTCTAAACATGCAGTTTCGGTCAGACCGAAGTGCAGTTCGGTGACTCTGAGATGCTAGGGTTTCACAGAGAAAGTGATTTCGGTCGCACCAATCAATACACTTCGGTCAGACCGAGTTGTACTTGTGCAATGGCTAGGGCCAATCGGTGCGACCGAGATCCTCAGATCGGTCGGTCCGAGATGGGTTCTGCGGAAACCTAACCCTAAGTTTTTGCATCAAAACTATTCTAAGGAGTTCTTTTAGTGGATAGATCAATCTCATACGTGGGAAGAACATGGGCATTATACTTTGTGCAAGAGTCAGAGTTATGGAAAGCACAAAGGGTCAAATCCATACCCTAAATTGGCGATGGACTTGCTATGGCGGCAACAGTGGTGATGATTTCGTTGACGGCGGCGGAGACCAGCGGCAGAAGGTCACTGGCGACAATGACAATGATCCGGAGACCAAGGGAGGTAGTGCTTGGGCGCGGGCTCGTGCGTTTGGAGTGATTTTCAACCGTACGGGTATGCTGAGTATAAATACCCAGGCACTGTCGGTGTGACCGAGTGGAACTACTCGGTGGCATCGAGATGCAAAACTTCTAGTAGTTGCTGCAACTCGGTGTGACCGAATGGTTCTAATCGGCTACATCGAGATTGAAAACCTAGATCAACTTAATGACTTCGGTGAGACCGAGTAGGAGTGAGTTGGTCTGACCGAAAGGCATTAAGAGGTTTTGGATGTTAAGCCCTTGACGGATCGGTGGCTCCGAGTGCTCCTCACCCGGAGGATCCGAATTCGACTTTGTTCAAACTTTGTGATGTAGCATGAATAGATTTTGAGACGAGAAAAAGCATCGATAGCTAGAGGGAGTACTTAGGCATTCTTGTCCATCCATTTGGCAAAAAGAAAAACCTAACAATCAAAGCAACAAATAGATGTTCTCGAATGGAGAAAATTATTCAACCAGCATGCTCATACAGACAATGGCAAATAAAACATGTGGCAAAGCATGCACAAACATTCTAGCATCTATCAAGCAATTGGCGATGACTAGGTCATCTATATATGAGTATATTGACTTAGGAGTCAAATAAGAACATTTGATCATAGGTCATACTCATTGTTTAAGCACAAGTGGGGTTATCACTTTTACATAAAGCATTGTTGTATTCACATCATTAGAGTTGCTTTAGCTCAATTCTTAGAGCAAAACTCCCCCTAGATGTGCTATCCCCCCTTAGAGGGATGAACTAACCTTGGGTTTTGTCGATGATGACTTCATGTAGGTGTTGAAGATGTGGATGCTCAATGTTGATGTAGATCATTTGGAACAATCCATTGGAGTGAGTTGCACTTTCAATACCTACATGGGTTAGTCCCACAAGGAACACACAAGGATATCCATGGACATAGAGTGAAACACACATATGATGATGTCCATGAAAGCATTAGGTTACCTTGTCCCTTGTCTTACCGACAAGAGGGTTTGTGAGTTGTGACTCCTTGAACTAGTGCAAGATATGGAAGTTGATTACACTTGTCCTTTCCAAAATGAATATGAGTGATGTATGTTGGCGGAGTCACCCTCAAGGACTCTCTAGTTCTTCTTCTTCGGGATCCACATCGACTTGATGGGAATCCTTGGAGTTGTAGTCGTACTTGATGAAGTATAACTTGATGTAGTCTTGGGAACCCACTTGACCATGGCCTTAGGACCTTCTTAAAATGAATCAGTCTCTTCTTGAAGATTGTCCTTGCCTTTTATCTTGTGGTCTTGTGGTGGAAGATCATCTTGAGCTTGTGTTCCTTGGAAAGAAGTGGGGTCATACTTCTCTTGTTGAGGAACAAACTTCATCTTGGGGTATTGATCTTCTTCCCACTCAACTCCATTGGCATTGAACTTCCGTTCAAAACCAACACCTTGATTCTTCCGGTTTGTTCCTTGCTTGTGTACAATTTCCTCAAATTGCCTACTTCCGGCAAGACTCTTGTAAACACATTTCTCTATAATTCCCTTCAGTAAACTATTTTATTGCTCAAGTGTAACTTGGCAAAGAGAATCATTAGTGGAATCAAGAGAACTACTAGGAGCAACAATATTGGATTTAACATGATTGTTGTTACTGCTAGAAGAAGAATCTTTCTTGCTCTGGTTGCTAGATTTTACTTGTGGCATATAAGTAGACAAGAGTAAACGCTTGGAAATGTAAGAAGAACTCTTCTTTCAAAGATCATCATTGATTGCTTTTAGGAACCCATGCTCTTGGTCTAGATTTAGCTTCTCGAAGCATAGCTTCTCATGAGTCCTTAGGAGGTCTCTATGATCCTCTAGAGTTGTTTCATGAGCTAACTTAAGAGTGTTTATTTCTTTAGTTAGACGCTTAATCGCCTTCTTATCATTGTCATTCGTTTCATCTTGATTAGCATGATTAATAGCAATTTCATCATATTTTTTATCACTAGTGTTGTCAACAAGTAAATCATCATCACCTAGCAACTCATCTTCATCACTATTGAAATCAACATACTCGGGGTGTGATACGTTAGGGCCTTTAGCTGTGAAGCATCTTCCAATTCCTTCATTTGGTAAGTCAAATATGTCGTGGGAGTTGGATGACACAAGTGCAAGACCGGCAACACCTTCATCTTGAGTATATTCAGAGTCGGAGTGATAACTTCTGTCGGAGTAGTTGTCGGAGTCGGAACCGGATATGCATTCACCAACGTGATCTTGAGGTCTTTGTCTTGTTTAGCTCTTTGATGACTTTCCCTTCCTTTCCGAATCCTTGCTTCTACGAGAGGGTCTTCGTTGTCGAGGGTTGGGTGCGACATATGCCAAAGGGTGCCTTATCATGGTGGGGGTGAGTAGAACGTCGCCGGTGCCTGGAAACGGGATGAGGCGAAGGCATGCGCGCTGGCGAATCTTACCCAACTTCAGGGCTCTCCGTGGACATAACACCCCTACTGCTGCTCTGCGGGGTCTCCGCATGATCACTATGGCAAAGTGGGTACAAGGTTGCTCCTTGAGCTATTCGGGTGAGGAAGGAGAAGGGCACGGCTAGCTCTTCCCTTCCCTCTATGTGTGTCTAAAACTATTAGGGTTCAACCTCTTGCATGTGTGCCCCGGGGGTTTATATAGGCCTACCCCCAGGGGGTACAACGGTAATCCGGCTGGGCGCGGGTCCCAGCCATCTGTCTCTTAGGTCGCCGTCTTCTCCGCCGACTTCTAGGGCCCGCAGACTAGTGGGCCCCGCCGACGGCCCATCATGGGGCCGACAGGCCTTGTCCGCCGTGGGCGGGTCTTGCCGGCTGCGGATTACTGTAGTCACGCCTCTAATGACGCCAGCTTGGTCATGGAGTCATGGCGACAGCGCCGCCGCCAGGCGGGCGATCACTGTTGCCATTCCCTGTCTCGTCTGGTTAATGGCATGCGGGCCCATGGGAGGGGCCGGCCGACTCCTGGGGGCCGACTCCCAACGGGTCCGTCTTCCGGCGCTCTTGCCGTCTTCTGCACTTCCGCCGACAGGCGGGTCCCGCCGTCTCTGGTCGTGCAGGACAAGCCGTCGTGGAGTGCGAGGATGCGCCCAGGGGCTGGCGTCGAGGCCGGCGTGGCAACTACTGTTGACGGAGATCTCCGTCGGTACGGCGCACTATGGCCCTGCCTGCCCTTCGTGAACGGGGCAGGGATGGGCCGCGCGGCGGCCACATCCCATCCCGTCCGTAGTTTCATAGGCAGGAGGTGGTGGGAGTCGCGGGCCGACTCCCCATAGCCGGCTTCTCTGGAAGCCGCCAGTTGGGAGTCGGCTCATCTCGAGGCCGTCTCGGGACTCATTTGGGAGGCGATCGGGCGGCTCTGCCACGACTCTCGGCGGCGGCTCTTCGTCTTGGGGTCTTGAGGGTGCAGTCTGCCCGATGTTTTGAAAGGTCGAGGCTCGGGTTTGCCTACCGTGGCCCATTACTCGGCCGATGAGTCCTCGAAGCTGGTGAGGCGCCGAGGGCAACGTGTCGAGGAGCCTCAACAGTTTCATCCCTCTGGTGGAAGAATTTGGGCTTGGCTCACCGTCTTTCTCTTAGGCCGACTAGCTGGAGTCGGCCTCGCAGGAGGTCGTCTTGCTCCTCAAAGGGTTTGAAGGTTGTGGCGGGATCCGGGCAGCGTGCCTGATAAGCTTCCAGGCAGCTGTCCGTTGCGGGCCCGTAGCGCGACACCACGCGATAGGGTCAGTCTGCCCACCCACGTGTGTGACGAGATAGGCCTGTCAGGCGGGGCCCGCCACTACCGCGCCTCGACGCACGGGCGGATCCGCCGCGGCCGCGCGGGCGGTTGGGTTCCCCACGTCGTTACTGCGCGCAGTAACTTCGTGGGTTAAATCGTGGGGGCGTGGGGTACTGGGCGCAGTTAATCCCACGCCCGCCCCATCGGCTTCTCAGCCCATGCGCCTATAAGTAGGCGGGAGGAGGGGGGGCGGCGACGCACGCGCACCCATCTCCCCGCTTCCCCGCTTCCTCTTGGTCCTTCTCCTCCTTGCTTCGTCTTCCTCTTGCCGCCACCGCACCGAACCACGCCACGCCGCGGAGATGAGCTCCTCCTCCGCCGCTGCGCCTCCGGCCGCACGCTCCTGCGTGTGGGACGGCTCCGAGGTGGATGACGACATAATCGAGTTCCTCCGCCAGACGCGCCGCATCTCCGGCAAAAACCTAGTGTGGACCCGCGCCGCGCCGGCGGTCGAAATAACGCCGGCGCCGGGAGGAGGCGGCGGAGTCATATTCGCTCGCACCTCATGCGCGGTCTAGGGTTGCCGACAAGCGGCTTCTTCGCGCCTTCTTGGAGTTCCATGGGCTCAGCCGCACCACCTCACTCCGAATACGGTGTGGTGCTGCTGGCTGCCTCGCCGCCGCCTTGTCGCGAGGGCTTCCTCGGTGTTCTCCCCACCATCGAGCTGTGGGGAATTCTTCGAGCCAAGCTCGCACGCCGCGTCGCCCGGCGTGCGGCTCAGGCGGCACCTTCATCGCGATGCGGAGGCCGATGGCGACAACCCCTTCCCCGCCATCCCGCTGATCAAGTCGGTGAAGATGTGGCAGCGCTCCTACTTCTACGTGAAGAACGTCGCTCCAGAAGGCGACTGGGTCAACCTGCCGCCTTACGGAGCCGGCAAGTTGGCGGCGCGGCTCCCCAGCTGGTCCCATCGGGCCAGGATGCTGACTCCTGCAGGCGCCGCGCCGTCGCGCGACTCTGAAGTCTTGGCCGATCGGAGGGCCTGGCCCGGGGCAGTGCTGGCCGCGCCGTGGCGCGCCAAGTCCTTCCGCTCAAGGCCGACCTCATCTGATCTGGCCGATGAGCGCCACCAGACCCAGTCGGCTGTGCTCAAGGACATGCCCCACGCGGAGGTGGCGGACACGGTGAACTTCTGGCGAATCGCAATCTCACGGCGGATTGGCGCTCGGCAAGGATCCATACTCATGGCCGCCAATCCCCGCTGTGGTAAGTCATCTCTCTTCCTCTTACATTTTCTTTTTTGCGAATTCGACTCTGATTTTCTTTGGTTTTTCCGAGTCAGAACCCCCTCATGCAGCCCTTATCCGGCACCACGGGGCCGGCCCGTGAGTTTGTCCCCGACCGGGCGGAGAGCAACGTCGACGACCCCGACTTGGGGGCGGCGGCGATGGAGGCCGACGCCGAAGGAGGGGCAGGAGGAGGGGCTGACGACTTCAGGCCCTCGGCTACCTTCGCCGACTGGCCTGAAGATGACGGCGAGAGGGAAGTCGTCCCCCGCCGCCAACCGAAGGTCGGCCATCCGGGCGCGAGTTCCTCCGCCGGCTTGGGTGGTCGAGGCGGCGCGAAGAAGCGCCGGGCCGGGCCGAGCTTGCCAGGCGGCCGGGCGAAGAAG
This sequence comes from Aegilops bicornis, assembly GCA_021605145.1. Lineage (NCBI taxonomy): Eukaryota > Viridiplantae > Streptophyta > Magnoliopsida > Poales > Poaceae > Aegilops > Aegilops bicornis. The sequence goes on along the minus strand of CM038675.1, from coordinate 117,735,454 downwards.
TTCAGGGGGACGGCCGCCGAGACCCAGCGAGAAGAGGCGGTCGCAAAGGCGAACCGCTTCCGCAAGGAAGTAAAGAAGCTGCCGCTGGTCTCCGCGTAAGTGCTTCCTTTTTGTCTTGTTTTCTTCTGGTTCATCTTGTCCAAGTCTTTTACATGTCTTTTTTGCATCAGGGCTCCCCTTATTTTAGAGAGGGTTGCCGCCGCCTCCGTCATGGGGTCGGCAGAGACGTCCGCCAATACTCGGCGGATTGACCCCGCCACCGACCTCCGGGAGGTGACAGAGCAGAACGCGCAGGAGAAGCGCGACGAGGAGGAGGCCGCCCGCCTGGAGAAGGCGGAGGCCGAGAAGGCGGCGGCTTCCGCCCAGAGGAAGCTGGAGGAGGCCGAAGCCGCCGTCCCAGCTAAGCGGCAAGCCGAGGAGGCCGCGCGCCTCCAATCAGCGTTGCTCGTCACCCTGCTGAGCTCCACACCGCCGCCGCCGGAGTTCACGAAGCAGACGGAGGGAGCCGGCAGCGAGTTCCCCGTCATGGAGAGGGAAGGCGGCGAGACCTCCCTGTCGGGCACGGCCGTGCCGCCCCCGCCGCCTCCGCCGCTGTCTGAGAGCGCGCGAGGTAAACAGCCGGCAGACCCGCCTGTGCCGCCGACTGACGACGAAGCTGTGGCGAGGCTGCTCCTTCAAGTCGCCTCGCCAGCGCGCCGCCGTCTTGAGAAGGCGACTTCGGCGCCACGCCCTTTGGAGACCGGCGCCGCCAGCTCGGCCATTCCAGACGCCGAGGCGACAAGCGCCGCGCCCGTTGGGTGGGTGCGAGGAGGCGGCACAGGTCCGCTGAACACGGCGCTTCTGGACGTCCAGGCGAAGCTGCGAGCTGAGGGTGACGCCATCCAGACCGCCTGAGGAGGTCACCAAGGCGCACCTGGCGTCACGGACCACCGTGCGGGTATGTTTCTTCTTTGAGTTTTTCTTGTTCTTCTTCGTAAGGCGCGCCAGCACCCACTGGGTGTAGTCTCCGAGTTTCGGGCCGGCTGCTGAGCAGGCGGCTCGGAACTCTATCTGTTGATTTCCAAATTTTTACCTTTGTCTGAAATTCTTATCGTAGGAGTATCACAACCTCCGCGCCACTGCCTTCAACCGCAATGTTGAGGAGCTGGGCAAGCGGACTGCCGACTTGTCGAGGAGCCGAGGTGGGTCTTGTTTCTTCTTCGCGGGGGCGCGCTGGCGCACCCGCGGGCTGTAGTCCCCGAGGTTCGGGCCGACTACTGAGCAGTCAGGCCGGATCTTCCTGGCGACCTTCTTAGTTTGACGACTTCACGTCCTTTTTTCTTTTTACTCTTCAGAGGCCAACGCCACTCTCCGACGGCAGCTGGGCACGGCCGACACCGCCTTGCGCGCCAAGGGGAGGAGGCACAAGCTTCGCCAGTGAAGCGCGACCTGCTTGGCTACGCAGGTGGGCGGAGGCGAGGGAGCCGCTAAGGCGGGCGCAGGACGAGGCGGAGAAGAGAGAGGCTGCTCTCTTGGCCGAGTTCGAGAGAGAGCGCTCCTCCTGAGCCGACAAGGAGGCACAGCTGACCTCCGGCTTCCATTAAATCGAGGACATCGTTGACGGTGAGTTTCTTTATTTTCCTTCTTTGAGCCGCTGACTATTGGTCAGGCCGACTCCTGGTTTTTTGACTTGCTTCTTCTTCGTCTTGGCAGACTTCTTTCCCGGCCACACGCAGGCGGCAAATCAAGCCATCGAGGCTGATCGCGAGGCGCGGAGGGCGAGTGGTGCTGAGATCGCTGCCAACGCCCCCCGGACCCTTGACGAGCAGCTTCTGAGCATTGAGGCTCGTCTGCGGCGGCCCATCGGATCTTGTGTGCGGCTTCAACGATGTCGGCGCCAGCGATTGCTGCCCTATGGCGGAACATGCCGGTTACCGCGTACTTGTCGGGACCCGATTCCAAGTCACATCGATCTAGCCGGTAACACCTCATATCACTTTGCGGCCTCACGCACGGTATTCCCACGGGTGTCGCCTTACCATGGCCGGGACCGTTTGCGTCTTTTGGCTCACGTATATGATAGTGTTGATAGCATCCATATGACGAAGAACCGGGCCGACATGGCTGGTCGTGAACCCAAAGCGGCGCTTAACCTATGGGGACAGGCATACATGAATCACATCGAGCATGTCGGTCATCAACGTATAAATTCGGGCTGTAACCTTTGGGCTAACAGGACACCGGTATCCCGGGCTGTAGCAGGCTAGGCAGGACTCGAATAACACCGCGTGACATTTCCCGAAGGAACGGACATAAGGCGAAGTGAAACACATGCCGGCCAGTCAAGTGTCCAAGCAGTAGTCTTTGGGCTAGCAGGACTCGGTGAACCGGTCATGGCGGACTACTATCGCTCAGAATCACGAGACTACATTTCCCCATATGAGAGGCTGCCAAGGATAAACAACTAGTTTGTCGGATCCCGCACATACCAAGCATTTCAAACATACACACAATATGCTCAATATGTGTAAATACAACATGGCATCACAACATAACTCTCGACTCAAATATTTATTCATTAGGCTCCGAGGAGCGAGATATTACAAACATGGGTCTCATGACCCAACACTCAGAAACATACAAGTCAAGGCACAAGCGGAAGCTAAACATGTCTGAGTACAGACAGCTATAAATGAAAAAGGCCGAGAAGCCTGACTATCTACCAGATCCTGCCGAGGGCACAAGATCGTAGCTGAGGTAACAAGCTAAACGTCGAAGTCCAAGCGGAACTACTAACGAGACTGAAGTCTCTCTGCAAAACATAAAATAAGCAAACGTGAGTACAAACGTACTCAGCAAGACTTACATCAGAACTAACTACATATGCATCATTATCAAAAGGGGTGGTGGAGTTTAACTGACAAGCCAGCTTTGACTCGGTGGCTATCCTAAACTACATTTGCAAGTAACTCTTTTGAGGTGGCGACACGAGTCCACATATTCACCATATCAATACACCACTATGGACCCGCCTCCCGTCTCCCTACGAGAACGCCATCCATAGCACTCACGCTTATCTTGCACATTTTAGAGTATCCACTTTCACTTGTCTATGAACTGATATAGGCAACCCAGAAGTCCTTCTCCATGGACACGGCTATCAGAATAGATCATATTAACCCTGCAGGGGTGTACTTCTTCACACATGCTCTCACCACTTACCGCCGTTTACACGACATGTACTCGGCAACCTTCAAGCAGAAGCCCAACGTGGGTGTCGGCCACAGCCTACCTAAACACTCAAGTCCCAAGTCCAGGTTTATCGCCTATTCGGGTTCCATCTGCAGGGAGTCCGGCCGAGGTTTCCCATACAGCCCCGAGCGATGTACAGGGTTCCCGAGACACCAAACAGGCGAATCGGTACACCAGACCACGGTGCCTACCGCAACACAACCCACCCCTATGGTCAGGCGCTATGCGTGCGGCCTGACATACTACAAACACCAGAAACTACTTGCAACTCCCGGACTGAGGACAAGGGTGGTTAAGACCGAGAGGGTCAATTAAGGATCCCAATGCGTGGTAGTAACTGTTTCATGGATCACAAACACAGAACTCAGTTCCTGAGGACGGCTGCAATGAGACAACCCACCATGTAATCCTACATGGCCTCTCACCGCTACCTTTACCAAATCGTGTTCACCCACTTAGCTCACACACAGTAGGACATGTTCACACAACCATTCCAATTCATTCCCGATGAATCAGACCTGACTCAACTCTAAGCAGTAGCAGGCATGACAACAAGCATGAATGAGTAGGCACAACATGGCTCAAACAACTCCTACTCATGCTAGTGGGTTTCATCTAATTCTTGTGGAATGACAGGTCATGCGAGAGGATAAAGGGGTTCAGCTACCGCAGCAAGTAACACATGAGTCGTTGTTGTCCTAATGCAGTAAAATAGAGCAGGAGGCGAGAGAGTGGGATTATATCGGAATGGACAAGGGGTTTTGCTTGCACGGCACTTGAAGATAATATAGTTCTTCATCGGTGTCATCGAACAATCGTCGGAACGTCGTCTCACCGAGAGGGACAATTACCGCAAACAAGAGAGAACACAATCAATGCAATGCACATTCACATGAATGACATGTCATGTTAAGGTCTTGAATTCACCTAATGCAATGTCTAGCCAGGTTAATTGAAGTAGAATTCAAACAAGGTTAAACTCCAACTCCAAATGTTATTTCATAAATTGCCCTAATCATGATTCATCCTATTCAGTGAGGTTAACTTGTTTAATCATGCATGAAAATGCCATAAACAGATTCTTCATATTTTTCTGATCATTTTTCATATATAAATTATTTAATTTGGAGTTACAGGAATATTTGAAGTTTGAACTAAATTCTGGAATTTCCTATATTAGAATAAATCCAGTAATTGATTTATTGCGTCAGCATGATGTCAGGGTCAACGGAGACGTCCAGGTCAAACTTGACTGTGGGTCCAGGGTGTCAGGGTAATTAGTTTAGTTAAAGTTTAATTAAAACTAAACCTATTTAGTTAACAGGGCTGGGCCCCACCTGTCATTGACTCATCAGAGTTAACGGGGCCCACCGTGGTCAATGTCCACGCCGGCTGCATCTGGCGTCTAGCCGGCCAGCCCGGCCAGCGGGCGGAAGTGCGTTTGGCGATTTTCCGGGGACCAAACGAGCATGGAGGGTGGCTATGGGTAGTCGGGGACAAGCCGCGGCTATTGGTGGAGTCGGTGGGGTGGCGGAGTCGGCGCCCGGCGACAGCTAGGCTGACCACCGGGTTCGGCCGAAGACGAACTTGGGCTAGAGGGGTCGGTGAGGTGCGGGAGTGTATGGTTAGACCCCATGGGGTGCGGTGAGTGTGATGGACACCACGAGGTGGCGGAGAGTGACCGGGAGCACGTCGTCCGTGACGAACTCCACGGGCGCGGGTGCGGGTGAGCTTGGTTCGGTTGCTACGCTGCTCGGGAACGAGAGAGAGGGAAAAGGGGAGGTAGATGGGCTCACGGGCGACGCCAGAGAAGCTCTCGTCCGAGGTCGGGGACGGACCGGAGCGACGACGGCGTTGAAGGGGATCTCCTGACGGTGGACTTCGGCCGAGGGCGGTGTGGTGGATTCGGGGCACTAGAGCGGCGGGTGCTTGGCTAGTTTGGGGTAGTCGAGAGCGGCGGAGCTCCTAGACAAGGTGAGAAGGAGCACGGACGGCGGGAGCGCGTCACGGGCGACACGGCGTGGCTGCTGGCGTCGGCCATGGCGGGAGCGCGAGAGAGAGGAGCCGGGAGGAGAGGAGGTGTCCAGGGGTTCGGGAGAGAGGGAGGACGGTCCACGTCAGCTGGGCGAGGGGAGCGGGCGAGGCGGCGACAGTGCGTGGCACCCATGCGGTGCTTCGCCGCACACATTTGCTGCCTGCCGAGCCAAGCTTGGCCATGCGCTGGGCTGGGCCGGCAGGTGGGCCGGTTGGTGGGCGCCAGGTAAGTGTTCTAAACTATTTTTCCTTTTCTATTTTTCTGTAACTTTGTGGAGTTTTTTAAAATACCAAAACAGTTTCAAAAATCACCAAATTGCTCCTGGTCCAATGTTGGAATATTTCCAACATGAAACATTTTAGTTTGGCAATATTTGGGCATTTGAAATATTTTATATAATTTGAAATGCTCAAACTCAAATACTTATGATTTAATTCAAAGATCCAAATGTCATGGAGAAATGTGCAACATCTCTGGTTACTGTTTCCAGCATTTTTCCAAAAATGGTGAACATTTTTGAAGGCCATTTGGATTACTGAAAATATTTTGAAGTTGAACCTATTTGAATTGCTTTGGTGCTAGGGTTTGGTCATCCCCATTTCAAATTTCATGAAAATTAAACATGATGCATGGATGCAATGCCTCTAGTTACAACCAAGCTCTAGGGCTGTGACAGTACTCCCAGTCGGACTGCCGACTGGCTGGAGGTCGCGGCTGGCCGTCTTGAGGCCTGGAAGGGTTCCGCGGCCCGGGCTGGAGCGCGTCGGGCCTTGGAATTCGTCAAGGCGTGGTATCCAGGGCTGGATCTGGACCGGCTGGCCGCGTTCCGGTCAGAGGCCCAGGCGGAGCTGCTGGCTGCGGAAGACGCCCTCGTCGAGCGTGCGGCGACGATCGCCGACTACACGGACACCAACGTCTTCGTCCCTGAGTGGGCTGAGGACGGCGGGGAGGCGCCGCCGGAGTGGTTCGGGATGAACCCAGATTACGACGAGGACTCGGCGGAGGTGATCGGCTCCAGCGCCGAGGAGGAAGGCGAGGCGGAGGACGGAGATGAGATGGAGGCGCCAGAAGACGGAGCAGGCGACCAGCCTCAGCTCGACCGCGCCTCCAGCAACGAGTCGCGCCCGTCTGGGCCGGCTGCCGCCGGAGATGATCAAGCCGAGACTGCCCAGCCGGCCGCCCCGGCGCCTGACGCCGCCGTCTCCTCCGGCCCTCCAAACCCGTCTGCCGCTTCCTAGGCTGATGTCTTGTCTTTATTTTATCTGCTTTGGTAGTCTTTTGAAAAAACTTGTTAATTCGCACAATTCCACCCGCGGGGTGTATTTTGAACTTCTGCCTGAAGATTCAGCCAAGGGCCTATGCTGTGTAAATATTATCCTAATTCTATCTTTCCTTGCTCATTTCTCTTATGGCTCTTTCCTTTGCCGCCTTCCCTTAGTCGCCGCCTTGCCCATCGGACAACCGCTCTGCGGACTGCTGTTTGGATCAAGTGCTTGGCTACTCTTGGGAAGGAAAGTACTTGGCCATTTTTTAGAGTCTTTTAAACAAGTTGAATAGAAAGCAGCAAGCCGACTACTTAAGAGTCGGTTTTTGCAAAAAAGGGGCTGGAAGCCGGCTTAAGCTATGTTTATGCTTTTGGTCCTTAGCCATTTTTCATGTGGGCGCCCATTCTTCCTTACTCCTGCCCACCAAACAGTCGCTCTGCGAGCTGTGGCTTCTAATAGGAGACGGCTTAGGCACCGCACACTACTTGTCCGACTGCAGGAAGCATTTCATAGCGCAAGGCGGCGAGTCCCCGGGCCGACTAGTCGAACCCGGTGCCAAGCGGCATAACAAAGAGTAACATACTTGAAGGCATAGTTCTCATCATACAGATAACAAAAAGGGCAGTCCCCGAGCTCGTCTCGGGGGGCCCGAAGTCTTGGTACTTTAACTCAATTGGTAGCGTGGTAGATACTGCATCAAGCTGTAAAATCTTACGAGAAGATTCGCATTCGATGGCCGTTCCGCTCTTTGCCGGAGTCGTCCCTCTTGCGTGCTCGTGGCTTCGAAAGGCGTCGATCGTAGTAGGAGTCGTTGCTCAAAGACTTTGCTTGATGATGAAGGGGCCTTCCCAAAGGCGCCCGACGACTTGTCTGGCGGCTGGTACATTCTGGATCAGCCGGAGCACAAGGTCGCCCTCTTGGAAAGATCTCGGCTTGACCTTCCTGTTGTAGTAGCGGCGCGAGCTCTATTTGGTAGATGCTGGACCGGTGAGTGCCAACAGCCGGCCCTCTTCCAGCAGATCGACGCCGTCTTGTCGTGCTTCTTCTGCTTCTTCCTCGGTGTACATTGTGACTCGCGGGGAGTCGAACTCTATATCCGTTGGGATGACGGCTTCGGCACCGTAGACGAGGAAGAAGGGCGTGAAGCTGGTTGACTTGTTTGGAGTCGTGCGCAAACTCCAGAGAGGGCGGTGGCAACTCCTCAAGCCCGGCTGACCGGCCGGGCACTCCGATGGTTCGACGGTCGAGGCTTGATGCAGCGAGGATGAGGCCGTTTGCTCGCCTCCACCTGGCCGTTTGACTGTGGATGGGCAGCGGACACTAAGTCGATCGGACGCCTTGCGTCGTAGCAGAAATGGGCCAGGGCGCCTTTGGCAAAATTTGTGCCATTGTCGGTGATGATGCTATGTGGTACGCTGTACCGAGTCGTGATGTCGGCGATGAAAGTCACTGCAGTAGGACCATTCAACTTCTTGATGGGTTTTGTCGGTGTTCTGGGAACGGGGGTCCCCAGACTTGCCTGCCTGCGGCCTGCGGCGTGGCTCACAGGAGGCCCAGGACAGCCCATCTTCATCAACGCAAGCTCAAGACCCTCGCGAGGGGCCAAGCCTCGCGGGGCGGACGACAAGGAGCTTCCTCAGGCACGGCCTCGTCAGGCTGGCTCATGAGGAGGCGGAGAGTTCAAGGCAGGGTGCCTCGCGAGGTGCCCATGACGCAAGCCAGGACGGCCGAGGGCGCCAGTCGGGCGCCAGCCCGTGCAGTGTCCCCCTTTCCTCTTTGGTGCAAAGGGAACAAACGCAGGCGAGAGCATCAAGAAAAGGCATCCATTTCGGTGCAACAAGACCAAGACCAGCCCAACGGCAGGAAGGGAGTCATTGTGGAGCCCAAGCAAAGGCCATCACGAGCCTTTGGCAGGCGAGGACCAACTTTAGTCAGGATAAGTGTACCCGTTGTTCCCCTTCAAAATGGCCGATTGTTGGTGCCCTTCCCGCTCAATATTCGGGAAGAGGCCCAGGGCCTTCGCCTATAAATAGGAGTAGCCACACTCAGAGCTAGGGCACCTTGGAGAGAAGAAGAGAGACCGGAATCCTCATCAAGGAACCAGTAGCTAGAGCGACTGAACACCACCTAGTAGTTCATCGCATCCGCCAAGAACAGGCCCTCGTGAGGCTGTTCTTCCTTGTATTGTTCCTCATCAGCCCAAGAGGCAATCCACCACACCACACACTGGAGTAGGGTATTACACCACGATGGTGGCCTGAACCAGTATAAATCTCGTGTCTCTTGTGCTGTTCTGTTTAGTAGTTTAGGTCCCATCGATTCGGCGAGGTGCAAGATGATGGAGGGTTGGATCTCCGCGCGCACCCCAGTGTTCGAACCTCAAGGGTCTGCCGGAACCCAATCGACATTTGGCACGCCCGGTAGGTGCGCCGAATCCACCTTCGCCACCTCGTGTTCCGTCGCATCGTTATCACCATTTCCGGCAACCAAGCGGGCAACCCAGATCCTTGGCGGCGTGGCGCCACAGAGCCTTCGCCTCGGCGACCCGTGCCCAGCAGCCATGGGTCCGCAGGCTGCAGCATGGCGGCATGACGGACGAGCTTCGACGGCTCTCACGCCACGGCAGGCGTGGTCGGCAGCAAGGGCCTCCAATCACGCCGCGACCACATCACCATACACCCGCCGAACAAAGGCGAACTTCGAGGGCCGCGCCACGGTGGCGAGAGCTGCTGCAGGCAGAGCTGCTGGAGAGCGGCCGCTGACGTCTTCTTGGAGGCGAGTGTGAGCTCTGGCTTCGCCCGCCTCGGGGCTCACCCCGTCGGCGCCCAGCTTCCATCTCAGGCCCAGGGCGGCCCACACGGGGGCTCCACGCGTGCCCGCGGGCTCCAAAGCTACTCCAACACCGGCGAAGCTGTCAGCACCGGGCCGGCAGCGGGGTTGCCCCCGCCCCCGGCCCGCGGAGAAGAAGGACTCGACATAACCCACGGCCCGGGTGGACCGCCGCACCGCCACCCCACGGTGGGCGCATCAAGTAGAGACGCATGGCACGCTCAGCACTACGGCGTGGCCTTCGGGATGACGGCGCCAGAAGAATACGTGCCCCACATGGTGGACCAAGGGCACCCGCATGAGAGAGAACAAGGCTCGCTCCTCAGCCCGAGCTGGGGAGATGAGGCGCCGGAAGCCGAGCTCTTCCAGGAGCCTCGAGATGGTCCCACTGGTCACGCCGGGGGCGACGATTATCGGGTACCGCTACTTCCTCAAGAGCAAACATACGCTAACCATAGGTCGCAGGAGGTACAGGTCGCCACGACGAGCGGCTGCCCCGCTCCCGCAGTCTCCTACCCCTCGGGAGGAGGGCGCAGGGGGCTGCCGGAGAGGGGCAGAGATCCGACATCACCACCGCGGCGTTCGGAGCAAGGCGTTCTCAGGAGGTAGGCCCTCTGCTGGGGAGGCGCCTCAGGGCCTGCCCCTAGCGGAGGACCCGTGGTCGTCGGGGGAACCACTGGCGACCTCTCTACCCCATCGGCGGCGTCCTGGTTTCCGGTCGTCATTGATGGCACTAGAGTGTGGCGCAAGGCGGGGCCCTCGTCTGGCGATATGAAGCAAGGCCGGTACATGTGAAGAAGGCCCAGTCCCTATGAAGATCACCGCCCGTGACACTCTCACGTAATAATGAGTGGGGCTGTACACGCCCCGGAGTCTCAGGGGTGCCGGCCTCAGGCCCTGGGGCTCCCTCCCACGCCCAGTGGCAGCACTTAGCTCCGCGCTGGTGAGAAGACGTCCAAGACTAGACTAGGTGCCGGACGCGGCTTTTCTTCTGCTTTCTTCGCCTTTCCATTTGGTTGTCGCTTTCCCCTGCTGGATTTAAGTTGGATTCGAATTTGAGATTTGCGTGTGTTCGGGGAAGGGGTGCTTAGTCTCGTTCGAGCAAATCTCTCGCATTTCGGTTACCACTCCGCCTCAGCTGCCTCCCCTCGCGAGCCCCTCGCGAGCCGGGCCAGGCCTAGCTTGCGTGCAGCCCGACTGCCGCCCGCCGCGTCCTCTCGGAGGTTTTTGCTGCAGATCCTACGGATTGGTCGGGGAGACACTCAGGTCACCGCAGCCTCCCACGAGGCTATCTCAGGGGCTCATCTGAAACAAAGGTAAACCAGCCAACCAGCACGTCGCTTAGCCAACCACTTTGCGCAAGCGTATGGGCGATGTAACACCTGCTAATACGATGAACACAAGTTTTACATGAGGGGCTCCCCCTCCCAAAATGCTCTCACAGCCATCAGGCCAAAACCTGAGTTCTATTCATGCAGGGTAATGGAACAGGGACAATACAGGATCAGTCGGATAAATCCCCCAATGCGTCCTCAGGAGCACCTCCCGAGCCGTTGCTGGCGTCGCTGGCCTCGCCGTCACTGTTTGCGTGGCCATCGGTGGCGTCAGGGCCGTTCACCATGCCGCCCTCATTGGCGGCCACGACCACGCCGTCGTTATCCGAAGCAAAGGCCCTGACGAGAGCATCCACATTGTCTTCCACCCAGTGCGCCAGGTCGCCCCGGACGGCTTTGGGGAAGCTGAAGGCGATGGCAGCGTCAAAAGTCAAGTGGGGGTCCATGTTCCGGAGATGGCTGAAGACACGAGAAAAGGCGCGCCCAAGCAGCGCGCGGCTCCTCTCCTCCACCAACCTATTGGCCCTGACCGACCGTGCCTCCAGCCGCGTCACCACATCAGTGAAGAACTGGAGGTTGCCGGCGTAGTTAACCGCGTGCGGCTCGCCAACAGCCGCCTCGCAGATGTTACCCAAGGCTGTGTTGGCTCTTTCCCGGAGCGTGGTGAGCATGGGGCCGTGCTCATGCTCCAGGATTCGCCGCTGACGTATCTCGTCCGCATTCTGGCGCGCGACGGCCTCGGCCTCCTCCACCCGTCGGCGAAGAAGGAGCACCTCGGCCTGAGAGGTGGTTGACTCCCCCTGCGCCACCTCGAGGGCAGCCCGAAGAGCATCGGCCTGCCGTGTCGCCTCCTCCGGCTTGGCCCTCAAGGCAGCAGTCCTGCCTTCAGCCTCGGCCTTGATCAACCCCAGCCTCTCCTCGAACTCGCGCTCGAGGTTCGAGCGCGCCGTCACCACTCGGCGTCCGACCTCCTCCAGGACGCGGGCTTCCCGTGCAGCGACCTCATCCTCCGCCCGCATCGCCAGGCGCTCCCTCGTCTCCAAGCGCTCGTACTCGCGCGTGCGTTCGGCGGCTTCAAGCATCAACGCCTCCTCACGCTTCTGGAGCTCCGTCGTGTCGCCGGAGGCCACCTTCATCGACGCGAGGGCTGCCTCGTGCAGCTCTACTTGCTCCTCCAGTGAGTGACACCGGGCCAGGAGTTCTCGTGCCCGCTCCTCCGCCGCCTCTCGTCGCCTGTTAGCTTCCCGGGCCTCCTCGACGGCCCGAGAACAGGCCTCCCGAGAGGCTGCCAGCGACGCCTTGGCCTCTTCATCATCAAGATCGCGCTGGTGGCGCGCAAGGGCGACAACGCCCTCCAGCTCACGCCTCTCTGCGGCCAGGCGCAAGCCCTCGGCCTCAAGGCACGCGTCTTCGTCAGCAAGCTCTTCACCAAGAAGGCTCACCGCGTCAGCCGCCCTTCAAAGAAATCCTTGGCGAAGGGCGCGGCGCTCCCGGGCGCGCTCGTGCACGTCCTCCGCACCATCAACCGCCCCAAGCGGGCGCCGAAACCCGCAGATCAGCACTCCCCCCTCCCGGGCGAGGCTGGGGCTGGCACCCTCTCGGCTTGACCCAGACACGCCGCGCGCCAGAAGCCAGGCTCGAGCCAGCCCAACCCTGCATTTAAAGGCGCAGGAAGCGCCTCAGCCAATCGTCGTCCATGACCAGGCGAGAAGCCCACGGCAGGCTAGCTATGCCACGAGAAGGCTCGCGAAGAAGGGTCGCAAGGCGCGCAGGGCCACGATGCGCCTCGGGACGGTTCGCCTCCCCGGTCGCCCTCACCACAAGGGCTCCACTGCTCGGAGCACTCAAGGACGGGGGAGGGGGCGAAGCCGAGGCGGACTTCTCCTCATCCGTCTCCGTAAGCTCGGCAGGAAGGGGCCTGCAGGGCAAGGATCAGTACAAGCAGCAGAAGGATCATGAGCTGGAGAAGGAGAAGGCTTACTCATCAGTGGCGAAGTACTTCCTACGCTTCAGGATGCGGCAAGGGTAATCATCGCCCAGGGCCTCCCTTCTCTTCCGTAGGGCCTCGAAGTCCACACAGAAGCGACCCAAGATTTGAGCTAGGGGTCAGCACATGGCGAGGGAGAAGCATCAAGGCGACCTGCGTCGGGGCGTCCGCTCGACGCGCCTGCTGGTCGCCTCACCAAGAGAAGCGGCCAGGGCCTCGGGGCTCCATCCGCAGGCGCTACGGGCGGCTGCCTGCCGCCCTCAGCCGCGACGGCATGAGCCTCAGGAGCTGCTCCCTCATGAGCATCGCCCGGCGCTGTCACCCCGGCGGGGGTCCCTTCGGCCTCTGGCGGCTCGTGCCTCCCTGCTCCGCCACTTGAGGAGGAGCCACCTGGGCCGATCGGAAGGGCTGTCACTATCCTTTGGATTCTCGCGAGGCCCTGAGACCAGCGGGGCGCGGCCCCCATTCATTGAAGATAGGCATCTGGTTCACAAAATCACCCCTGTTCTGGCAGAGGTACAGCAAGGCCCCTCCATGCCGGATGCCACCGGGGTTGGGGTCGCTAGTCAGGACCAGGAGCACTTTACTTAGCGCGCTTGAGCGTCAGGTCTTCTTCCCGGAGCCTCATACGGTCACTGAGCCCGTTGAAGGCCCACATCCGTGGGAATGGCGTTGAGAGGAGCAACGCGGCACATGAGGAACTCCTTCACCACCTTGGGCGCTGTCACAGCAAGCGACCTCAGGAACGCGAAGCGGTGCCAGACAAAGATGAGCCGAGGGCTTGAAAGTGTCTCCTGGCCCCAGCCTGAATTGGGGACAGCAGGCGAGGTTGGCTCCGATAGCAGGGGCTGGGCACTCCCACATCCACGTACAACCACCTCTCGCGGAACTCAGCCGCGGGCGGAGGCAGGCTGAAGTCAATCCTCGAGCCCGCTGTCTCGGCAAGGCGGCGACGAAGCTCACGACACGCCGAGCATTGGGTGGGGTCGACAAGGCGAGAGAGAGAAGAAGTGGCGCAACAAGGCAACCAAGGAAGGATGCCCATCATTGCTTCACAAACGAAGGCGAAGACCGAGAGGAGAGTGATGGACTCGGGACCCGGATGCATCATGTGGATCGATAGTGGGAAAGCACGGCATTGAAGAAATCAGAAGGGGGAACCAGCCCATACGTGGCGTCAGCAAAATACCGGACCTCAGTGACTATCCTGTCGATGGAGAAGTGGGACGCGGGCCAAGCCGTCGTCCTCCCGCATTCGTTGAGGGTCGACGGCGGAGGCCGCCGCCGGCGGCGAGCGAGGCGGAGGCACATGTTTCTTCCATTTCCCCTTCTTCGTCGGAGCCATGGCGATTGAAAGGGGGGGGGGGAAGATTCGAGATTGGATTGAAAATGGAAGCTGGAGTTCGAGAGGGGGAAGGACAGGGGCGCACGAGCAGCAGAGAGGGAAACGGATGTGTACAGCAGCGTGTCCGCCTAGCAAGGCACGAAATGAGGAGGCGTGGGGGAACAGTGCCGCCCAAGTCCAATCAACCGCCACGCGGCGCCCAAGGCCGCAGGCTGTTAGGGCCCACGATGCTTCGCACTTGCCCTTTCGCCTCTCTGCTCGGCCAATTTCGGGCGCGTCGTGGGCCCTGGGCTCTTGTCGGTGTTCTCGGGAACAGGGGTCCCAGACTTGCTCGCTCACTGCTGGCGTGGCTCCAGGAGGCCCAGGACAGCCCATCTTCATCAACGCAAGCTCAAGACCCTCGCGAGGGGCCAAGCCTCATGGGCGGATGACAAGGAGCTTCCTCAGGCACGGCCTCGTCAGGCTGGCTCATGAGGAGGCGGAGAGTTCAAGGCAGGGTACCTCGCGAGCTGCCCATGACGCAAGCCATGACGACCGAGGGCGCCAGTCGGGCGCCAGCCCGTGCAGTGTCCCCCTTTCCTCTTTGGTGCAAAGGGAGCAAGCGCAGGCGAGATTATCAAGCAAAGGCATCCATTTCGGTGCAACAAGACCAAGACCAGCCCAACGGCAGGAAGGGAGTTATTGTGGAGCCCAAGCAGGCGTCATCACCAGAGCCTTTGGCAGGCGAGGACCAACTTTAGTCAGGATAAGTGTACCTGTTGTTCCCCTTCAAAATGGCCGATTGTTGGCGCCCTTCCCGCTCAATATTCGGGAAGAGGCCCAGGGCCTTCGCCTATAAATAGGATTAGCCACACTCAGAGCTAGGGTATCTTGGAGAGAAGAAGAGAGACCGGAATCCTCATCAAGGAACCAGTAGCTAGAGCGACTGAACACCACCTAGTAGTTCATCGCATCCGCCAAGAACGGGCCCTCGCGAGGCTGTTCTTCCTTGTATTGTTCCTCATCAGCCCAAGAGGCAATCCACCACACCACACACTGGAGTAGGGTATTACACCATGATGGTGGCCTGAACCAGTATAAATCTCGTGTCTCTTGTGTTGTTCTGTTTAGTAGTTTAGGTCCCATCGATTCGGCGAGGTGCGAGACGGTGGAGGGTTGGATCTCCGCGCGCACCCCAGTGTTCAAACCTCAAGGGTCTGCCGGAACCCGAAATCCGACAGGTTTTGCTTCTATCCACTTGGTGAACTTTTCCACCGCGACAAGTAAGTGAGTTAGGCCGCCTCATGCCGTTTTGAATGGTCCCACCATGTCCAGGCCCCAAACAGCAAAGGGCCAGGCGATGGGGATAGTCTTGAGTGCGGAAGCCGGCTGAAACGGCTTGGAGCGGAACATCTGGCACCCCTTGCATTTTTGAACTAATTCCTTGGCCTCTTCTAGGGCAGTTGGCCAGAAGAAACCATGTCGGAAGGCTTTGGCGGCAGAGTGCTCTTGAGGCCGCATGGTGGCCGTGACTCGCTTTGATGAATGTCTTTGAGAATCGCTTGGCCTTGCTTTCGGCTCGGCACGCTGGTAGACACCAGTGACGCTGCACCGACCAGCTCTCTGCTGACTATAGTGTAGGCTGCCGCTCGGCGTTGTACTTGCCGAGCCAAGATTTCATCGGTTGGTAGCTCTTAAACACTAGGAACTTCAGGATGGGCTGGGCCCATGAGGGTGCTACTATTTCTTCAAGCTGCCAAGATCTTGCCACTTGACGAGGGCGGCTGGCTGGGAGGCGGCGGGCTGGAGTCCTGACCGCTTGCTGGGTTGATGAAGTCCCGGGCCGGTAGTGCAGTCCCGGCCGAGTTTTGAGTCTTCGCAATGATCGCCAGATCCCGGCCGGGTTACGAAGTCCCGGGCCGGCCATTGCGGCATTCTTGGGGCCGTCTGCAAGAATTCTCGTGCCGTCTGCTGAGGCTTTGGAGTCGGATCTGACTTCTTCAGGGGGAGCTGGCACAAAAATGGAGTCTGATTCTGGTGACGGCTTGACAGATGGCTTGAGGAGGAGCTGAAGGGCGACGCTGGGTGGTATTGCCTGGCGGGTGGATCCGATTCGTGCTAGGGTATCTGCTTGGTCGTTATCGTTTCTTGGCACGTGGAGGAACTCGCACCCCTCAAAATATCCACTCAATTGTTGTACCAGGAAACGGTAGCTCGCCATGTTTGCATCTTTGGCGTCCCAGTCGCCAGATGACTGTTGGACCACCAAGTCGGAGTCGCCATAACACAGGATCTGGCGAATGCCAAGTTCTTTGGCAAGCCGGAGCCCGTGAATGAGCGCCTCGTATTCGGCGACGTTGTTGGAGGCGCGAAATGGATCTGGCAAGCGTACTTGAGCTTGTCGCCTTTGGGGGAAGTGAGGACAACGCCGGCTCCCAAGCCGGTGCGCATCTTGGAGCCATCAAAATGCATCCGCCAATGAGTGGAGTCGGGCGCTGGTGGCAGGTACTGGGTCTCGGCCCAGTCGACGAGGAAGTCAGCCAGTGCTTGCGACTTGATGGCAGTGCGGGGCTGGTAATAGATGGTGTAGGGGGCCAGCTCTATGGCCCATTTGGCCACTCGGCTAGAAGCATCTCGGCTTCCGATGATCTCGGCTAGTGGGGCTGTGCAAACCACAGTGATTGGATGCTCTTGAAAGTAAGGCTTCAACTTCTTGGCGGCAAAGTGCACGCCGAAGAGCACATCTTACGGTAGTGGAGGTAGTTCTGCTTGGAGGTCGACGATTGCCGCTCAGGTAATATACTGGTCTCTGGACAGGTAGCGCCTTGCCTTCCTCCCTGCATTCAACTACAATGACTGTGCTGACTACCCTGCTGGTGGCGGCAATGTACAGGAGCATGGGCTCCTTAGGAGTCGGGGCCGCCAGCACGGGGGGAGTAGTCAGCATTTTCTTCAACTGGAGAAAAGCTTCATCCGCCTTGTGGTTCCATTCGAAGAAGGTGGTCTTCTTCATGAGCTGGTATAAAGGAAGAGCTTTCTCGCCACCGGTGATGAATCGGTGATGGACGTAAACAGCCGTGAACTTTTGCACATCTAGCGGTCGGTGGGGTACTTCCATCCTCTCGATGGCCTTGATCTTCAAGTGGTTGCACTCTATGCCGCGTTCGGAGACCAGGAAACCAAGGAGCTGGCCGGCTGGTACTCCAAAGACGCACTTCTCAGGGTTGAGCTTGATCTGGAATCGGCGCAGGTTCTCAAAGGTCTCCTTGAGGTCTTCCAGCAGTGTTCCTCGCTTTTCCGTCTTCACCACCACATCGTCTACATAGACGTGGGCGTTTCTGCCGAGCTGCTTGAGGAGGCATTTCTGCATGCAACGCTGAAAGGTGGCGCCGGCATTCCTTAAGCCGAACGTCATGGTCAGGTAGCAGAAGGCTCCAAACGGCGTGATGAAGGCGGTCTTCAGTCTGTCAGCCGGGTTCAGTTTGATCTGGTGATATCTTGAATATGCATCTAAGAAGCTCAACAACTCGCATCCGGCTGTGGAGTCTATCACCTAATCAATTCTCAGCAGAGCGAACGGGTCCTTGGGGCAAGCTTTGTTGAGGCTTGTGTAGTCAATACACATCCGCCACTGCTTGTTCTTCTTCAGTACCAAGACCGGGTTTGCTAGCCATTCTGGAAAGAACACTTCCATGATGAAACCGGCTGCTAGGAGCCGGGCTATCTCTTCTCCAACAACTCTTCTCTTCTCTTCTGACAGGCGGCGCAAGGGCTGCTTGATGGTCTTCACGTCAGATCGGACATGTAACTTGTGCTCGGCGAATTCCGTCGGTACACCTGGCATGTCTTTAGGGGACCATGCGAAAATGTCCCGATTCTCACGGAGGAAATCGACGAGCTTGCCTTCCTATTTACTGTCAAGGTTTGCACCTATGACAGCGTACCTCTCCGGGTGCTCCGGGTCCAAGGGTATCTTCTTTGTTTCTTTGGCCGGCTTGAATGAGCCCTCAGCTTCCGACTCCTTGGCGTTGGGTGATATCTCTGGCTGCTTGCCGGCCATCGCCACAACCCGATCAAGAAGCCGCTTCTCAGCCGCAATCACCAGGGACTCGGCCAGCCGACTGCTTTCGGCCGTGCAAGCGGACGAATTTCTGTAGTCGCCGGCTACGGTCAGAATCCCCTTGGAACTCGGCATCTTCATTTTGAGGTAGGCGTAGTGGGGGACCGCCATGAATTTGGCCAAAGCAGGTCGGACAAGCAGAGCGTGGTAATGCGGCTTTCGAGGTCCACCACTTCGAACCAAACTGGCTCTGGCGGAAATGATATTTGTCCCCAAAGAGGACGTCTATCGAGGATCTTGCCGATCGGTGAGCGAGGAAAGGTCGAGTACAATGCCGTGGAACACAGTCCGGCTACTCTGAAGCTGTCTTTGCTTGATTCCTAACTTCTCCATCGTGTCCTTGTACAGGATGTTGATGTTGCTGCCCCCGTCTATCAGCACTCGCGAGAAGCGAGCGGCCCTCCTATCCGTGGCAAAGGTGGCTCCCAAGACCAGGGCGTAGGAGCCCGGATTGACATCACCTCCGGGTGATCAGCCCTACTCAACCGATAGGCTTCTCGGACCAAAGGTGCATGAACTCACGGAGTATCCGATGCTCTGCATTCACTTCTTCTTCTTTGACCGCTTTCTTTGCATCGGTCGTCAGCCACCACTGGTGAACACCACATAAGCTCCATGCTCTTACGGGTACTCGTCTTGTCTTGTGACCCGGCCCGACAGGCTCTTTGGCAGAAGCGATGGTGGAAGGCGGCGGCCTAGCAGGCGGGGAGGCAGGAGGCCGTCTCCTTGGCGATCTGGTGAGCGGTGACACTCCGGGTGGTGTGGTTTTACGGCTTCGCGCCGCTATGGAACTTGCAGGGTCCATCTAGAGTCTGCTTGTCAGAGAAGGCCGGCAACCAGTTGGACTTGCCGCCTTTCTGTCGCTTGGCCGGAGGCTGCCCCTCTGGCTGCTGGTCTTCGACTGTCGCCACTTGTCGGCTGTTGGAAGCCGGCTGTGGGGCCTTGCGCTTGTGATCACTCTGTTGCTGTCGCCGATTGGTGTCTCCAGCCGGAGTTCTGGGCGCCTGAGGAGCCACCTTGCCAGTCGCGCTGACTTCAATCTCCGTCTTAATGGAGGAGTCGGCTATGGCGTACTTGTCTGCTATGATCAGTAGCTCGTCGAGGGTCTCCGGCTCGTCGCAAAGGAGCTTGTGCTTGAGGAGGGTGCCTTCTCCGCACCCGGCAGTGAAGTACTCGATAGCCTGCACCTCGTGCACTCCCTCGCAGGAGTTCCGAAGCTCGGCCCAGTGCGTGAGGTAGTCGCGAGTCGACTCGTTGGGGCCTTGCACGCACAAGGAAAGCTGGCGAGGCTTGGGAGGTCGCTTGTACGTGCTCGTGAAGTTGCGGACGAAGGCCTCGGTGAAGTCGACCCAGCTGTTGATGATGCGGGGCTTCAGGCTGTTCAACCATGTCCGGGTCGTGCCCTGGAGCATGAGGGGAACATACTTTACGGCAACGCGCTTGTTGACGTTCGCTATGTTGACGGCCGTGGAGTAGTCAACGAGCCAGACTTCCGGCTTCACGGAGCCGATGTACTTGGGTGTATCTCTGGGGAGTGTGAACCCTCTGGGGAAGGGCTCGTCTCGGATGCGAGGTCCGAAACAGGGCGGGCCCAACTCGTCTTCTTCTTCTAGCGCCAGAGATCGGTGGAGTCGGTTGATCCGGTGGCGGGCGTCGTTTTCTCCGACTCCCTCTCGGCGGCCAAGGCGGTCACCGAGAGTCGGATGCTCGAGGGTGGCGAGGAGACTCGCCTTTCTCTGCGAGGAGGAGGAGGCAGGTAGTCGTCCCTCCGCTCCACTACTCTTGGGCGGCCGTCTTGGTCGCGCTCGATGGAGATGTGAGTCCGACTGTGGCTGACAGTCGGATCCTTGTTTTTTCTTCCACGGACGCCGCCAGTCGGCGTCCGAGACGTCGCGCCTTGATCTCGGCGGGGAGGCAAGTCGTCGTTTTGTCGCCGCTGGCGCCTGCGGCGGCAGCCGCTTGCCGTCTATGCGGCAGCCACGTCGAGGAGCTGCTGGACTCGCTCCGTCATCAGGCGGCGCTCCTCGCCCTCGAAGTTGTCCAGCTCGTCCGCCGCCACCTGGGCGCCGCGGATGTTCTCCGCGGGCGTGGCGTACACAGGGCGATTAGCCCCGAACAGGTTGGCGATGCCTACGCCGCGCTGCTGGACTGCGCCTAGGCGGCTAGGCCCAGTCGGGGCCGGCGAGCCGCCCACAGCGCGATCCATCTCACGCTGGTAGGCTTCTGACAAGCTTCTCATGCTTGCCAGCTTCCTCGTGCCTTCAAGGAGCTGAAGGCGGCGTGCCTCTAGCATCTCGGCGCCAGCGTCTTACGGGATAGGCGCGGTCAGATCTTGCAGAGCCGCGTCGAGACGGTCATGAGCTCCTTCACCGGAAGGCTCGCCATGGCTGATGACGAGTACATCCATGACGGTGCTTCCGCCGCTCTCCGCGCGAGGGAACGGCTCATCGTAGACCACCACGTTGGTGGGGAACGTGTCGAGCGACGCAGTGTCGGAGTCGACCAGCATCGGGTCGGTGGAGCCTACGGACTCGAGGTCAGTGGCAGGCTCGCCGGCGACATGGAGTTGTTCGAGGAGGCCCGCGAGGAGGCTCTCGGGAGCGCTTCGATACTGCGTCGGATGCAGGCTCGTCGAGAGGCGAACCTCACGACAAGTTCGGCGAGGCAGCTGGCTGCGCAGGCGATCTCGGCGCCCGTCTGTGGCCAGCGTCGCCAGACTCCGTCTGGCGTCTTTGGGCTGGCTACGCTCGCCAGGGAGGAAAAGGGTTCCCGTCCAGAGCAGGTCTCCGGACGACGGTGCACCTCGCCCCACGGTGGGCGCCAAATGTCGGGGATTGGGTGCGACATATGCCAAAGGGTGGCTTATCATGGTGGGGGCGAGTAGAACGTCGCCGGTGCCTAGAAACGAGATGAGGCGAAGGCATGCGCGCCGGCGAATCTTACCCAGTTTCAGGGCTCTCCGTGGAGATAACACCCCTACTGCTGCTCTGCGGGGTCTCCGCATGATCACTATGGCAAAGTGGGTACAAGGTTGCTCCTTGAGCTGTTTGGATGAGGAAGGAGAAGGGCACGGCTAGCTCTTCCCTTCCCTCTATGTGTGTCTAAAACTATTAGGGTTCAACCTCTTGTATGGGTGCCCCGGGGGTTTATATAGGCCTACCCCCCAAGGGTACAACGGTAATCCGGCTGGGCGTGGGTCCCAGCCGTCTGTCTCTTAGGTCGTCGTCTTCTCCGCCGACTTCTGGGGCCCACAGACTAGTGGGCCCAGCCGACGGCCCATCATGGGGCCGACAGGCCTTGTCCGCCGCGGGCGGGTCTTGCCGGTTGCGGATTATTGTAGCCGCGCCTCTAATGACGCCAGCTTGGTCATGGGGTCATGGCGACAGCGCCGCCGCCTGGCGGGCGATCACTGTTGCCATTCCCTGTCTCGTCTAGTTAATGGCATGCGGGCCCGTGGGAGGGGCCGGCCGACTCTGAGGCCGACTCCCAACGGGTCCGTCTTCCGGCTCTCTTGCCGTCTTACGCACTTCCGCCGACAGCGGTCCCGCCGATCTACGGGGTCGCAGACAAGCCGTCGTGGGTACGAGGATCTGCCCGCCTGACGCTGACGTCGGCAGCGGCAACAGATCTTGCGCCGGACGGAGATCTCCGTCGATGCAGACGCTGTGGCCATGCCTGCCCCGCCGTGAACGGGGCAGGGATGGGCCGCGCGGTGGCCACATCCCATCATGTCCGTAATTTCATAGGCAGGAGGTGGTGGGAGTCGCGGGCCGACTCCCCATAGTCGGCTTCTCTGGAAGCCGCCAGTTGGGAGTCGGCTCATCTCGAGGCCGTCTCTGGGACTCGGCTGGGAGGGCAGTCGGCGGCTCTGCCGCCGACTCTCAGAAGGCGGCTCTTTGTCTTTGGGTCTTGAGGGGCGCAGTCTGCCCCGATATTTTGAAAGGTCCAGGGGCTCGGGTTTGCCTACCCGTGGCCCATTACTCCGACATTCGTCCATAACGATCATCTCTACTCCTTCTCTCTTGGTGGTGATTCATCTCTTTTACTTCTCCTTCTTGGTGAATCTTCTCTTTTCTTGTAGGGAGCCATACACTTATTGGAGTAGTGTCCGGGTCTTCCACAATTGTAGCAATTGTGATCACGACTAGAAGATCTTTTGTCATTATAGGACCTTGACTTGGAACTTCTCTCTTTGCTTCTATTCTTGTAGAATTTGTTGAAGTTCTTCATCATTAAGCTCAATTCTTCATTGAAGACTTGTTTCTCACTTGATGTTGTAGGAGCATCACATGAAGCTTTATAAGTACCACTTGACTTGTTGTGGAGCTCTTCCTTATCCTTGAGTGACATCTCATGAGCAACAATTCTACCAATGACTTCCTTTGGCTTGAGATCTTTGTAGTTGGGCATCATCTGGATCAAAGTGCACACGGTATCATAGTTTCCATCCAAGGCTCTTAGGATATTCTTGATGATGAATTTGTTGGTCATCTCTTCGCTTCCTAAGCTGGCAATCTCATTTGTGATGAGAGCAAGCCTAGAGTACATTTCGGCGACTCCTTCACCATCCTTCATTTTGAACTCATCAAGTTGACTTTGAAGCACATCCAATTTGGATTCCTTGACGAATTTGGTACCTTTGTGCATATCAACCAAAGTATCCCAAATTTCCTTTGCATTCTCAAGGCGGCTGATTTTGTTGAATTCTTCGAGGCACAATCCGTTGAAGAGAATATCGCAAGCTAGAGCATTGTATTGCAACATCTTCAATTCTTCCGCGGATGCTTCACAATCCGGTTCTCTTCCATCCTCGAAGTATTCTCCTTGCAAGCCAATTAGCACAATAGCCCAAACGGCGGGGTTATGACCAAGAATATGCATTTCCATCTTATGCTTCCAAGTAGCAAAATTAGTACCATCAAAGTAAGGACCTGTACGGTAATAATTTCCCTAGCTAGACACCATACTCTTCTAGGATGTGAAACCAAGGCTATGATCACCAATGCTATGGAAATCACGGCAAATGGAGACCAAAGCTCTGATACCACTTGTAGGATCGAAAGTAGGTCTAGAGGGGGGTGATTAGACTACTTGACCAAATAAAAATCTAACATTTTCCCAATTTTAATTGTTAGCATATTTTAGCAACTAGTACTAGTCAAGCAATCAACCTACACATGCAATTCTAGGATTGTAGCAGCAGAAAGTAAAACATTGCATATGAAGCTAAAGGGAAGGGTTTGGAGAAGGCAAACACAATGTAGACACAAAGATTTTTGGCGTGGTTCCGATAGGTGGTGCTATCGTACATCCACGTTGATGGAGACTTCTACCCACGAATGGTAATGACCGCGCGAGTCCATGGAGGGCTCCACCCACGAAGGGTCCACGAAGAAGCAACCTTGTCTATCCCACCATGGCCATCGCACACGAAGGACTTGCCTCACTCGTGTAGATCTTCACGAAGTAGGCGATCTCCTTCCCTTACAAACTTCTTGGTTCAACTCCACAAACTTGTTGGAGGCTCCCAAGCGACACCTAGCCAATCTAGGAGACACCGCTCTCCAAAAGGTAACAAATGGTGTGTTGATGATGAACTCCTTGCTCTTGTGCTTCAAATGATAGTCTCCCCAACACTCAACTCTCTCTCACAGATTTGGCTACGGTGGGAAGATGATTTGAGTGGAAAGCAACTTGGGGAAGGCTAGAGATCAAGATTCTTGTGGTAGGATTGGTATATCTTGGTCTCAACACATGAGTAGGTGGTTCTCTCGCAGAAAATGAGTAGTGGAAGTATAGGCACGTTCTGATGGCTCTCTCTCAAATGGGGATCGGGGGTGGAGGGGTATATATAGCCTTCACACAAAATCCAATCGTTACCCACATTTTACCCAACTCGGTCATACCGAATAGGAGAACTCGGTGAGACCGATTTAGTTCATAATGTTAACGTTAGGAATCTCGGTCGAAACGACTAGAACAACTCGGTGGGACAGTTGTGCTAGGGCTAGGGCAAAACCTCATCTCGGTGAGACCGAATGCTTGAACTCGGTGAGACCGATTTCAGCAAAGAGCAAACAGGGAGTTGGTTAAGCAAACTCGGTGAGACCGAAATGTTACAATAGGGAAACAAAGAGTTTCCAAGGCCATCTCGGTGAGACCGAGATCCGTATCAGTGTGACCGAATTGTCTAGGGTTTCTGGCAGTGTCTATGTCAATTGAACTCGGTCGCCGGATGGATCAAATCAATGGGGCCGAGTAGGACTTTGAGTTTTGGACATATTTGGAATGGGAGAGTGCCTGAGGGTTTTGGAGCAATATCACTAAGCACTTTGAGCAAGTAGACCATTAAGCAACACCTCATCCCTTTTTAATAGTATTGGTCTTCCTATGGACTCAATGTGATCTTGGATCACTAAAACAGAAATGAAGAGTCTTGAGCTTTTGCTAATATGTGTCCTTAGCATTTTGAGGGGTCCACATCTCTAGTCCATGCCATGCCAATCATTGAACTTTTTGAAATATTGAGCTTGAATGGATATTAGTTCAATGAGCTATATGTTGTTATGAATTACCAAAACCACCCGGGGATTAGTTGCACTTTCAGGCCCCCACTTCGCCCACCATGGAGCGGCGTGTGCATGACATTATATTCCCACGCAACGGTCTTCTCTTTTTCTCTACATGTTCAGTACGGTTGTGTACAATAACTAACATGCATAATAAAAAAATAGTTAGATTATGTAAGGCCTAAGGAGTGCATGCAGAAATCAAGTCTGATGGTAGCAAACGAGTGGATAGATCGAAAACTAATGATAGCAGGCAGATAATAGCTTCAGTTTAAAAAGATAGACGATGGATCATCTACTGTTCGTTGCCCACCCAACATGAACCATAAAGAAGACCCAAGATGAACCAGATAGTAGATATATACTATTCTTTGCTACCTTGTTATGTGCCCCACAAGCATTTTAGAACTCAAGTTTGAACATTAGTTTGGACCTGACTCGGAGTCTAAGAGGTGAATAGGATGATAAAGTAGCAGGTAATAATAAATGATGTATAACGTAAGCAGACATGAAAGAGTGCAACCTCTCTTCCAAAACTGTGTAGTCCTCAGGTTCACATGCTCAGTCGATGATGGTAATGCAGTTGTCGTGGCTACCGACAACGGGGAAGATGATCTGAGGCGGCGAAAGAAGGTCTGCAGGGGGGATCTCTGCTGCAGTGAACGCTTCCGCCGGTGGTGCACCTCAGGTGGGGTGGATGATAGCACGGCAGGAGCGGGACAAAACACATAGTGTTTTCTTCGACACCTATCTGAAAATTAAGTAATTCTGTAAGGGCTCCTTAGAATTGGAGGATTCTAAAAACACAGGGATAGGAAAAACACAGGAATAGGTTAGGAATGCACATGCAAAATAGAGCATTTGCAAACATAGGATTTCTGTCAACCTGGGTGTTTGGTTCACATGAATTGGAAGAACACAGGAATGGAGAAACATGGTCAAATTAAAGTCAAAACACATGAAAATGTAAAATAAGAATCTTATTATGCCAGTAATGCACTTAGTCCTGTTTTTCATGCATATTAATTTGATAAGGACAAGTGGATATTAAAATTCCTACGTTTTTTGTTTAAAAGAGACACCAAAGGAAAAAATCCTCCAATTTTGCTTTGCTCCATTCCTTCTAACCAAATGCACGAATAGTAGTACCATAGTAAAGTTTCCAATCCCTATCTTTTCCTTCACTTTTTCTTTGAACCAGTGGAGATTCTAGTAGGCAGTCTTTACCAGGCTGAATTCTGCCCTCGAAATACTTTGTGAGCTTATTTGGTCCGCATGAATATCATATAATGGCTATCTTCCTAATCAAATTGTGGTTCAAAAGAGCATTTAGTTTTCTCCTTGTTAATTTTGTGACCACGATTCATTTCTTTCTAGATTTGCAACTACTTTGAACCAAAGGATCCCTCAGGGATTGACATGAATGTAGAGTAACAAAGTGATGCGACGAGTGTACAACCACTTTGGCGTACCCTTGTCAACCTCAGCATCATTGATTTGGACGTGGAGGAGGGTGATGCTGGTGTCACTGTCGGAGGCGAGGAAGAAGATCTGAGGCCTCTGGAGACGGTGCCGAGGGTACTGCTCCGCTGTGATGGAGGGTTCCGTCATTGGAGCAGCTCCGGTTAGGTGTACGACGGCGAGGCTGAAGCAGGACAAGACAAGATAGACATCGTTAATCTGAAGTGGGAGTCTAATAGCATCTGCAATAGATGATGTAAAATACATGACCAAAAAGTGCTAGATGTAAAATGCATCAGCCGCACCGCGGCCGCTCCATCAGATGATGTAAATACTGTTGACTCCGAACTTAACTGAAGAAACAGAACCTTACAGTCGAAACTGAATTTTACTATCCAAACTGAATTTTACAAACGGAACTGATTGAACTAGTAGTAGAGCAGTACAATAGAAGTTTAGGGCGTTCGAGCACAGGTAGCAGAGAATCAATGATCTAAATCAGCAGCCGCTCGACTAGGGAATGCACTAGCAGAGAGCAGCTCGTGCAGCAACACCGCGGGCAAGTGCTAAAGCAGCAACTCCTGTAGCTGCCGCAGGTCGTGTAGCAGCAGCAGCGCAAGCAAGAGCAGAGAAGAGCAGCAGCACAAACGAGAGCAAAAGCGGAGAAGCAGCACAAATGAGAGCAAGAGCGGAGCAGCAGCGCGGCCGACAGCAAGAGCAGAGCAGAGCAGCAGACAACGAAAGCAAGATTAGAGCAGCAGCGCGACCGACAGCGAGAGTAGAGCAGCAGCACGAGCGAGAGCCGAAGTAGCAGCAGCAGAGCGAGCGAGAGCCGGAGCAGCAGCAGCAACTAGTGCTGGTGTGGAAGTTGCCGGCGAGGAAGCAACGACATGGGGGAGAGACGTCGTGGAGGAAGTGGCCGACGATGGCACCGTCGATGGAGACCCGCCATGGCTGCTCGGTATCGAGCACCGTCAGCCCCATGAGATCAAATAAAAGATAAAATGCAGCGGTGAGTGCAGAACCTTATTAGTGGCACCGAGAAGGCCTTGGATTGATTGGAGGAATTGTTGAGGGTGCTACGGTTCCGGTGGGGCAGGTAAAGACGGTGCTGTGGGGATGCATGGAGGTGGCACGGTAGACGAGGCGAACGTCGGGGCAGCTCCTTGAAGGTGGAGGATGGGGCAGCTGATCCGGCGGGACGATGAGATTGACGACGGATCCTCATTCGTTGCGGTGGATGAGGGACGTCGAGCTGTTGCTGTGGCCGACATCGTCGGGGGCAAGGCTCTGGCTGGGCGGCCGTCGAGAGGCCGATGGAGGAGCGTGGGTGTTGATACGTCCCCAACGTATCTATAATTTATGAAGTATTCATGATATTATATTATTTGTTTTGGATGTTTATGGGCTTTACTAAACACTTTTATATTATTTTTGGGACTAACCTATTAACGCAGAGCCCAAAGGTGCGATTTATTTTTTTCCCTTGTTTGATGTTTCAGAGAAAAGGAATATCAAACGGAGTCCAAACAGAATGAAACCTTCGGGAGCGTGATTTTTGGAACGAACGTGATCCAGGAGACTTGGAGTTGAAGTCAGGGAAGGTTCGAGGTGGCCACGAGGCAGGGAGGCGCGCCTGCCTCCCTGGGCGCGCCCCCACCCTCATGGGCTCCCCTGACCGACTTCTTTCGCATATATATATATATATATATATATATATATATATATATATATATATATATCCATATACCGTAAAAACATCGGAGAACAGAATAGATCGGGAGTTCCGCCGCCGCAAGCCTCTGTAGCCACCAAAAACCAATCAGGTCCACATTAGGCATCCTGCCGAGGGGAGGATCCTCACCGTGGCCATCTTCATCATCCCGACGATCTCCAGGATGATGAGGGAGTAGTTCACCCTGGGGGCTGGGGGTATGTACCAGTAGCTATGTGTTTGATCTCTCTCTCTCTCGTGTTCTTGAGGTGGTACGATCTTGATGTATCGCGAGCTTTGCTATTATAGTTGGATCTTATGATATTTCTCCCCCTCTACTCTCTTGTAATGAATTGAGTCCCTTTGAAGTTACCTTATCGGATTGAGTCTTTAAGGATTTTAGAACACTTGATGTATGTCTTGCATGTGCTTATCTATGGTGACAATGGGATATCACGTGATTCACTTGATGTATGTTTTGGTGATCAACTTGCGGGTTCCGTGACCTCGTGAACTTATGCATAGGGGTTGGCAGCGTTTTCGTCTTGACTCTCGGTAGAAACTTTGGGGCACTCTTTGAAGTACTTTGTGTTGGTTTGAATAGATGAATCTGAGATTGTGTGATGCATATCGTATAATCATACCCACGGATACTTGAGGTGACATTGGAGTATCTAGGTGACATTAGGGTTTTGGTTGATTTGTGTCTTAAGGAGTTACTCCAGTACGGACTCTTGAATAGATTGATCAGAAAGAATAACTTTGAGCTGGTTTCGTACCCTACCATATTCTCTTCGTTTGTTCTCCGCTATTAGTGACTTTGGAGTGACTCTTTGTTGCATGTTGAGGGATTGTTATATGATCCAATTATGTTATTATTGTTGAGAGAACTTGCACTAATGAAAGTATGAACCCAAGGCCTTCTTTCCTATCATTGCAATACCGTTTACGCTCACGTTTTTCATTAGTTACCTTTCTGTTTTTATATTTTCAGATTACAAAAACCTATATCTACCATCCATATTGCACTTGTATCACCATCTCTTCGCCGAACTAGTGCACCTATACAATTTACCATTGTATTGGGTGTGTTGGGGACACAAGAGACTCTTTGTTATTTGGTTGCAGGGTTGTTTGAGAGAGATCATCTTCATCCTACGCCTCCCGCGGATTGATAAACCTTAGGTCATCCACTTGAGGGAAATTTGCTACTGTCCTACAAACCTCTGCACTTGGAGGCCCAACAACGTCTACAAGAAGCAGGTTGTGTAGTAGACATCAAGCTCTTTTCTGGCGCCGTTGCCGGGGAGGTAAGTGAGGGAGCCCTGGATTAGGGGGTATCCGGACAGCAGGACTATATACGTCGCCCGGACTATTGAAGCGTGAAGATACAAGACTCAAGACTCCGTCCCGTGTCCGGATGGGACTCTCCTTGGCGTGGAAGACAAGTTTGGCGATCCGGATATTGTATTTCCTTACTTGTAACCGACTCCATGTAAACCCTAGCCCTCTCCGGTGTCTATATAAACCGGAGAGGTTGGTCCTTAGAAGACCGATCACAATTACAATCATACCATCATAGGCTAGCTCTTAGGGTTTAGCCTCTACGATCTCATGGTAGATCTACTCTTGTACTACTCATATCGTCAATATTAATCAAGCAGGAAGTAGGGTTTTACCTCCATCGAGAGGGCCCGAACCTGGGTAAACATTGTGTCCCTTGCTTCCTGTTACCATCAGCCTAGACGCACGAGCGGGACCCCTTACCGAGATCCGTCGGTTTTGACACTGACATTGGTGCTTTTATTGAGAGTTCCTCTTTGTCGCCGCTGCAAGGCTCGATGGCTCGTCTCGTTGTCAAGGACAACATTACCTCTGGGGGAGCACTGGCTGTAGGCCAAACTCTCTGACTTGGCGGCTTCATCATGGCTGCCCCATCGGCGGTTGCGCCGATGATGGCCTCTCGGGTCATCACGCATAACCTTCGCGTCAATTCGGAACTAACCGAACAGATGGATCCTATAGAGCTCTCCTCTCTTAATGAGCTCTTGGATCGCATCACCGCTTTGGGAGTCGCTATGGACTATGACCGGATCGGGATTAAACTCGACCAAAGGGACATTAAATCCCCGCCGGCCACCCATGAGATAGCGGTAGTGGGGGAACCACACACGGATTACCCCTCAATCGAGGACAAATTATGTCCGGATCACCGAGCTCCACAGGCGGACACCCTTAAGGGAATACATGACCCGGATCCCGGACTTAGAATCGGGCATTGGGCCAGAGAAATTGGGCAGCACCCTGGATCCCGAGCTGTCGGGCTCGGAAGCTCCCATGCCCCTGGGTGCTAGAGCAGATCAGAATCTGGATTCAGCTATTCCCACCCACACAGACTTAAACCGTCTCTCCCATATCAGGCAAGAGCCCCAGGAGACAGTACATCGTTACTGGGCCAGATTCCTCCTTGTGCTAAACAAGGTCAAGGACTGCCGCGAGGAGGACGTAGTCTCACTTTTTGCAAAAACTACACAAACAAAGGAATCCTTAATGCTATAAGTCATTTGTGACATAGTACACTTTGCGGACTTGGCAACCATAGTACAAATCTTGACGATGGAAAGCGCCTGGAAGACCCAAACATAATTTTGGGATAGTCCGGCTCTCACCAAAACCTTTGTCCGAACTAAACGAGCGAACTCTCGTAAGTCGGCCGAGCAAATCCCCAAGAAACCGAAGCTCACCCCAGGGCGGGGAACGTATTGGAAGAATGGCTCAATGGGCCATGTAAACTGCCGCGATACTCGGACATAACACCAACTCATAGCCTTAGGGCATGTTGGATACTCCGGCAGGTCGCAAAAAGTGGCGAGGACCTTCTTGCAAGCCATAAAGCAGAACAACATCCCGCCAACGAACACAATACGGTACTAACAGTCTTCGAGACTTTTGCCTCAAACAATAGGCGCAAGCGAGCTCATCGAAGCTCTGCTGAAATTTGCCATGCGGCAAAAATAAACCCATGGGACGATGCTGCTATAACTTTCAATGCCAGTGATGAACCTCGATTCCAGACTGTCTGGGCACCAGCCGCTCTGGTCCTTAGCCCAATCGTGGACGGATTTCGGCTCATTAAAGTACTAATGGACGGCGGAAGCGGATTAAACTTGATCTATGTAGAAGCACTCAACAAGATGGAAATTGATAAAAGCCGCATTGAACAAAGCGGCACAACCTTCAGGGGAATTATCCCTAGTCGGGAAGCGCGGTGTGCGGGAAAAATCACACTCGGTGTGGTATTCGCACCGGAGAATTATAGGTCCGAAGAAATCACATTCCAAGTGGCTCCTTTTAGCAGCGGATACCACACCTTTCTAGGGCGGGACGCATTTACAAGCTTTCAAGCTATACCCCATTACGGGTACATGAAGCTTAAAATGCCCGGACCCAATGGAATCATCACTCTAGCCAGTGATCCGGACGTCGCACTTCGGGCCGAAAACAAGACCGCAGCACTAGCCCTGGAAGCATTATCCGAAGCCCTAGCGGCCGAAGAACTAACAACACTTAGGTCAAACGTGGACAGGGACGACATGATACTCGATGAGCGACCCAAGTCCACCTCATTTAAACCCGCAGACGAGATAGTCAAATTCCAAGTCCATCCAACGGACCCCACGAAGACAGCTTCCATCGGGACACAGTTGAGCCCCGCAATGGATGCCGCACTGCGATACTTCTTACGCGAGAATTGGGACATTTTCGCCTGGCACCCATCGGACATGTCGGGCATCCCACATAGATTGGCCGAACACAGCCTCAATATACTAAAAGGATACAAACCTGTCAAGCAGACTCTAAGGCGATTTTCAGAGCCCAAACGGCAAGCCATGGGGGAAGAACTAGCCAAACTACTCGAGGCCAGATTCATCAGAGATATCAAGCATCCGGATTGGCTGGTAAATCTGGTAATGGTACCAAAGAAGGACAAATCCTGGCGCCTATGTGTCAACTTCAAAGACCTCAACAAGGCTTGCCCCAAAGATCCCTTTCCCCTCCCTCGCATCGATCAAATCATCGATGCCACAGCAGACACGACTTCATTGTGTTTCCTCGACACATACTCTGGATACCATCAAATAAAAATGGCAGAGTCGACCAAGCCGCAATGACTTTCATAACGCGCCATATGGCCCTTTTTTGCTTCAACACTATGCCTTTCGGTCTTAAGAATGCTGGCGCAACCTATCAACGCATGATTCAAACATGCCTGGAAAAGCAAATCGGCAAAACAGTGGAGGCATACGTGGACGACGTGGTCATAAAAACAAGACACGTCGAAACCCTAATAGACGACTTGAGGCTTACATTCGATAACCTCCGGACATACGACATCAAGCTGAACCCAGAAAAATGCGTTTTCGGCGTCCCCTCGGGGAAACTGTTGGGCTTCATTGTTTCCAATAGAGCAATTGAAGTGAATCCGGCAAAAATCCGAGCTCTGTCGCAGTTGGCCATACCAACAGACCTCAAGCACATCCAGAAACTGGCTGGATGCGTGGCTGCTTTGAGCCGCTTTATCTCCGGGTTAGGAGAAAAGGCATTACCTCTTTACCGCCTTCTCCGACGCAACGAACACTCCGTGTGGACGGATGCAGCCGCGTCCGGACTGGATGAAATAAAGACCTTATTGGCCAGTAATCCAGTCCTAACAGCGCCAAATATCGGCGAACCTATGCTGCTGTACATAGCCGCAACACATCAAGTTGTAAGCACAGTGCTCGTCGTCGAACGAGAGGTTAGCGGATACAAATTCCCGCTCGAAGCGGTTTATTACGTATCCACGGTCCTCACCCCATGCAAATCCCGATACCCACACTATCAAAAATAGCTTACGCGGTCTTCATGGCATCCCGGAAGCTATGACACTATGCTACGTCTTGAGCTTGCGTTGGTTATCCCCGAAGAGGAGAGGATGATGCAGCACAATAGCGTAAGTATTTCCCTCAGTTTTTGAGAACCAAGGTATCAATCCAGTAGGAGGCCACGCACAAGTCCCTCGTACCTGCACAAAACGATATCTACTCACAACCAACGTGATTAGGGGTTGTCAATCCCTTCAAGGTCACTTACGAGAGTGAGATCTGATAGAGATTATATTTTTGGTATTTTTGGTATAGAGATGCAAAGTGAAAAGTAAAAAGAAAAGTAAAAACAAAGCAAGTATAAAAGTGATGGAGATTGATATGATGAGAATAGACCTGGGGGCCATAGGTTTCACTAGTGGCTTCTCTCAAGAGCATAAGTATTCTACGGTGGGTGAACAAATTACTGTTGAGCAATTGACAGAATTGAGCATATTTATGAGTATATCTAGGTATGATCATGTATAAAGGCATCATGTCCAAGACAAGTAGACCGAAACGATTCTGCATCTACTACTATTACTCCACTCATCGACCGCTATCCGGCATGCATCTAGAGTATTAAGTTAAAAACAGAGTCACGCCTTAAGCAAGATGACATGATGTCGAGGGATAAATGCATGCAATCTGATACAAACCCCAGCTTGTTATCCTCGATGGCAACAATACACGACGTGCCTTGCTGCCCCTTATACATCGGGAAAGGACACCGCAAGATTGAACCCAAAGGTAAGCACTTCTCCCATTGCAAGAATTACCAATCTAGTTGGCCAAACCAAACGGATAATTCGAAGAGACTTGCAAAGATAACCAATCATACATAAAAGAATTAAGAGAAGATTCAAATATTATTCATAGATAAGCTGGATCATAAACCCACAATTCATCGATCTCAACAAACACACCGCAAAAAGAAGATTACATCGAATAGATCTCCATGAGAGAGGGGGAGAGCATTGTATTGAGATCCAAAAAGAGAGAGGAAGCCATCTAGCTACTAGCTATGGACCCAAAGGTCTGAAGTAAACTACTCACACTTCATCGGAGAGGCTATGGTGTTGATGTAGAAGGCCCTCCGTGCTAGATGCCCCCTCCGGCGGAGCTCCGGAACAGGCCCTAAGATGGGATCTCGTGGATACAGGAAGTTGCAGCGGTGGAATTAGGTTTTTGGCTCCTGTTCTGGTCGTTTGGGGGTACGTAGGTATATATAGGAGGAAGGAGTACATCGGTGGAGCAACAGGGGGCCCATGAGGCAGGGGGCGCGCCCTGGGGGGCGCCCCCACCCTCGTGACCGCCTCTCTGGTGCCTTGGCATAGAGTCCAAGTCTCCTGGATCACGTTCGATGAGAAAATCACGTTTCCGAAGGTTTCATTCCGTTTGGGCTCCATTTGATATTCTGTTTCTTCGAAACACTGAAAAAGGCAAAAAAACAGCAATTACAGGCTGGGCCTCTCGTTAATAGGTTAGCCCCAAAAATAATATAAAAGTGGAAAATAAAGCCCAATATAGTCCAAAACAGTAGATAAAGTAGCATGGAGCAATAAAAATTATAGATACGTTGGAGACGTATCAGGCATCCCCAAGCTTAATTCCTGCTCGTCCTCGAGTAGGTAAATGATAAAAAGAGAATTTTTGATGCGGAGTGATACTTTGGCATAATTTCAATGTAAATCTTCTTAATTGTGGTATGAATATTTAGATCTGAAAGATTCAAGACAAAAGTTCATATTGACATAAAAAATACTTCAAGCATACTAATCAAAGTAATCATGTCTTCTCAAAATAGCATGGCAAAAGAAAGTTCATCCCTACAAAATCCTATAGTTAGGCTATGCTTCATTTTCGTCACACAAAGATGTTCCCAACTTCTATACCCCCGATGACAAGCCAAGCAATTGTTTCATACTTAAATAATCTCAAAAAAATTCAACCTTCACGCAATACATGAGCGTGAGCCATGGATATAGCACTATGGGTGGAATAGAATATGATGATGGGGATTGTGTGGAGAATACAAAAAAGGAGAAAGTCTCACATTGACGAGGATAATCAACGGGCTATGGAGATGCCCATCAATTGATGTCAACATGGGGAGTAGGGATTGCCATGCAACGGATGCACTAGAGCTATGAATGCTCAACAAAAGAAAACTAGTGGGTGTGCATCCAACTTGCTTGCTCATGAAGACCTAGGGCATTTGAGGAATCCCATCGTAGGAATATACAAGCCAAGTTCTATAATGAAAAATTCCCACTAGTATGAAAAAGACAACTTATGAGACTCACTATATGAAAAACATGGTGCTACTTTGAAGCACAATATATGAGACTCACTACATGAAGA
The DNA here is from genome assembly GCA_021605145.1 of Aegilops bicornis. Classification (NCBI taxonomy): domain Eukaryota; kingdom Viridiplantae; phylum Streptophyta; class Magnoliopsida; order Poales; family Poaceae; genus Aegilops; species Aegilops bicornis. Next base: position 117,700,317 of record CM038675.1, on the reverse strand, counting down.
ACAAGGTGCTACTTTGAAGCACAAGTGTGGAAAAAGAGAATAGTAACATTGACCTTTTTATTTATTTTCTTTTTTTGGGCCTTTCTTTTTTTTCTGTTTGGCCTTTCACTCTTTTATTTGGGCAATGCTCTAATAATGATGATCATCACACTTTTATTGATTACAACATAAGGATTACAACTCGAAACTAGAAAAAGATATGACTCTATATGAATGCCTCCGGCGGTGTACCGTGATGGTGCAATGAATCAAGAGTGACATGTATGAAAAATAATGCATGGTGGCTTTGCCACAAATATGATGTCAACTACATGATCATGCAATGGCAATATGACAAAAGTAAAGTATGTCATGATGATGATGAACGGAACGGTGGAAAGTTGCATGGCAATATATCTCGGAATGGCTATGGAAATGCCATAATAGGTAGGTATGGTGGCTGTTTTGAGGAATATATAAGGAGGTTTATGTGTGATAGATCGTATCATATCACGGGGTTTGGATGCACTGCCAAGTTTGCACCAACTCTCAAGGTGAGAAAGGGCAATGCACTGCATCAAGAGGCTAGCAAAGGTGGAAAGGTAAAAGTGTGTATAATCCATGGACTCAACATTAGTCAAAAGAACTCATATACTTATTGCAAAAATTTAGAAGTCATCAAAATCAAGTACTACGCGCATGCTCCTAGGGGATAGATTGGTAGGAAAAGACCATCGCCGTCCCCGACCGCCACTCATAAGGATGCACAAGCCAGGTACACTTCATGTTTCAAAGTTGTTACACAACTTTAACCATATGTGCATGCTACGGATTTGCCAACTTCAACACAAGCATTTCTCAAATTCACAACTACTCAACTAGCACGACTTTGATATTATCACCTCCATATCTCAAAACAATTATCAAGCATCAAACTTATCTTAGTATTCAACGCACTCAAAAGAAAGTTTCACATATCTTGAATACCAAGTATATTAACATTAAGAAAATTACCATGCTATTAACGACTCTCAAAATAATCTAAGTGAAGCATGAGAGATCAATAGTTTCTTTAAAACAAATCCACCACCGTGCTCTAAAAGATCTAAGTGAAGTACTAGAGCAAAAATTATCACGCTCAAAAGATATAAGTGAAGCACATAGAGTATTCTAGCAAATTCCAATCAAATTGGCTTTTCTCAAAAGGTGTGTACAGAAAGGATGATTGTGGTAAACTAACAAGCAAAGACACAAATAATACAAGACGCTCCAAGCAAAACACATATCATGTGGTGAATAAAAATATAGCTCCAAGTAAATTACCGATGGAAGTGAACGAAAGAGGGGATGCCTTCCGGGGCATCCCCAAGCTTTGTATTTTTGGTGTCCTTGGATAATATTGGGGGTGCCATGGGCATCCCCAAGCTTAGGCTCTTGCCACTCCTTGTTCCATAATCCATCAAAAGAATTCACCCAAAACATGAAAACTTCACAACACAAAACTCAATAGAATACTCGTGAGCTCCGTTAGAGAAAGAAAACATGAGACTACTTTAAGGTAATGTAATGAACTCATTCTTTATTTATATTGGTGTTAAACTTACTGTATTCCAACTTCTCTATGGATCATAAACTATTTTACTAGCCATAGATTCATCAAAATAAGCAAACAACACACGCAAAACAGAATCTGTCAAAAACAGAACAATCTGTAGTAATCTGTTACTAACGCAAACTTCTGGAACTAAAAATATTCTAACAAAATTAGACGACCTGGAAAATTTGTTTATTGATCAGCAGCAATTGTAATCAGTATTTTATCACGTTCTTGTGATTTTTAACAATTCGGGCACTAAGCGCAAAGTTTCTGGAAATTACAGCAAGATCAAATAACTATCATCCAAGAAGATCCAATAGGTCTAACTTGGCACAAACACTAATTGAAAGATAAAACCACATCTAAACATAGGCTAGATGGATTATTTATTCCTAAACAGAAGCAAAAACAAAAAACTAAAAATAAAATTGGGTTGCCTCCCAACAAGCGCTGTCGTTTAACGCCCCTAGCTAGGCATAAAAGCGAGGATAGATCTAAGTATTGCCATCTTTGGTAGGCAATCCATAAGTGGCTCTCATGATAGATTCATATGGTAATTTTATGTTATTTCTAGGAAAGTGTTCCATGCCTTTCTTTAATGGAAATTGGAATCTAATATTCTCTTCCTTCATATCAATAATTGCACCAATCGTTCTAAGGAAAGGTCTACCAAGAATAATAGGACATGAAGGATTGCAATCTATATCAAGAACGATAAAATCTACGGGCACATAATTCCTATTTGCAATAATAAGAACATCATTAATTCTTCCCATAGGCTTTTTAATAGTGGAATCAGCAAGATGTAAGTTTAGAGAGCAATCATCAAAGTCACGAAAATCTAGCAAATCACACAAAGTTTTGGGAATAGTAGAGACACTAGCACCCAAATCACACAAAGCATGAAACTCATAATCTTTAATTTTAATTTGATAGTAGATTCCCACTCATCATAGAGCTTCCTAGGGATAGAAACTTTCAACTCAAGTTTTTCTTCATAAGATTGCATCAAGGCATCAACAATGTGTTCGGTAAAGGCCTCATTTTGGCTATAAGCATGAGGAGAATTTAGCACGGATTGCAACAAGGAAATACAATCAATTAAAGAGCAATTTTCATAATTAAATTCCTTGAGATCCAAAATAGTGGGTTTAGCAACATCTAGATTTTTATTTCCTTCAATCCCACTTTTATCAATTTCATCATCAAGATCTAAAATCTCAGAATTCTTAGAACGCCTTCTAGGTAAAGGAAGATCATATTCAGTTTCATCAAGATTCATATTGCAAAAAAAAGATTTAATAGGGGACACATCAATAACTTTTAGATCTTCATCTTGATTTTCATAGGAATTAGAAGAACATGCTTTAATAAAGGCATCTTTGGAAGCACGCATCCTAGCGGTTCTTTCTTTGCACTCATCAATGGAAATTCTCATAGCTTTGAGAGACTCATTGATATCATGCTTAGGAGGAATAGATCTAAGCTTTAAAGAATCAACCTCAAGAGAAATTCTATCAACGTTCCTAGCCAAATCATCAACTTTAAGCAATTTCTCTTCAAGCAAAGCATTAAAATTCTTTTGTGAATTCATAAACTCTTTAACACTATTCTCAAATTCAGAGGGCATCTTATTAAAATTTCCATAAGAGTTGTTGTAGGAATTTCCATAATTATTAGAAGGATTACTAGGATAAGGCCTAGGATTAAAATTCCCTCTATACGTGTTGTTACCAAAATTATTCCTACCAACAAAATTCACATCCATAGATTCATTATTATTCTCAATCAAGGTAGACAAAGGCATATAATTAGGATCATAAGAAACACTCTTAGTAGCAAATAATTTCATAAGTTCATCCATCTTTCCACTCAAAACATTGATTTCTTCTATCGCATGCACTTTTTATTAGTAGATCTTTCAGTATGCCATTGAGAATAATTAACCATAATATTATCTAGGAGTTTACTAGCATCTCTTAAAGTGATTTCCATAAAAGTGCCTCCCGCGGCCGAATCTAAAAGATTTCTAGAAGCAAAATTCAATCCGGCGTAAATTTTTTGTATAATCATCCACAAGTTCAAACCATGAGTAGGACAATTACGTATCATTAATTTCATTCTCTCCCAAGCTTGTGCAACATGTTCATGATCAAGTTGCTTAAAATTCATAATATCATTCCTAAGAGAGATAATCTTAGTGGGAGGAAAATACTTAGAGATAAAAGCATATTTGCACTTGTTCCAAGAATCAATACTATTTTTAGGCAAAGATGAAAACCACGCTTTAGCACGATCTCTAAGCGAAAAAGGAAATAGCTTCAATTTAACGACATCATTATCAACATCTTTTTTCTTTTGCATACCACATAAATCAATGAAGCTATTCAGATGAGTAGCGGCATCTTCACTAGGAAGGTCGGCGAATTGATCTTTCATAACAAGATTCAACAAAGCAGTATTGATTTCGCAAGATTCAGTATTGGCAAGAGGAGCAATCGGAGTGCTAAGGAAATCATTATTATTGTTATTGGTGAAGTCACACAATTTGGTAGCATCTTGAGCCATCGCGACAAACAAGCAATCCAACACACGAGCAAACAAACGGACGAGGAAAAGGCAACGGGAAAAAGAGGAGGAGATTGAGAAAGAGAGGGCGAATAAAACGGCAAGAGTGAAGCGGGGGAGAGGAAAACGAGAGGCAAATAGCAAATAATGTAATGCGAGAGATAGGGATTGTGATGGGTACTTGGTATGTTGACTTTTGCATAGACTCCCCGGCAACGGTGCCAGAAATCCTTCTTGCTACGTCTTGAGCATGCGTTGGTTTTCCTCAAGAGGAGAGGATGATGCAACAAGATGGCGTAAGTATTTCCCTCGGTGTTTGAGAACCAAGGTATCAATCCAAGAGGAGGCCACGCACAAGTCCCTCGTACCTGCACAAAACGATAGCTACTCGCAACCAACGCGATTAGGGGTTGTCAATCCCTTCAAGGTCACTTACGAGAGTGAGATCTGATAGAGATAATATTTTTGGTATTTTTGGTATAGAGATGCAAAGTGAAAAGTAAAAAGCAAAATAAAAACAAAGCAAGTATAAAAGTGATGGAGATTGATATGATGAGAATAGACCCGGGGGCCATAGGTTTCACTAGTGGCTTCTCTCAAGAGCATAAGTATTCTATGGTGGGTGAACAAATTACTGTTGAGCAATTGATGAATAGAGCATAGTTATGAGTATATCTAGGTATGATCATGTATATAGGCATCACGTCCAAGACAAGTAGACCGAAACAATTACGCATCTACTACTATTACTCCACTCATCGACCGCTATCCAAAGATGCATCTAGAGTATTAAGTTAAAAACAGAGTAACGCCTTAAGCAAGATGACATGATGTAGAGGGATAAATTCATGCAATATGATAAAACCCCATCTTGTTATCCTCGATGGCAACAATACAATATGTTCCTTGTTGCCCCTTCTGTCACTGGGAAAGGACACAGCAAGATTGAACCCAAAGCTAAGCACTTCTCCCATTGCAAGAACTACCAATCTAGTTGGCCAAACCAAACGGATAATTCGAAGAGACTTGCAAAGATAACCAATCATACATAAAAGAATTCATAGAAGATTCAAATATTATTCATAGATAAGTTGGATCATAAACCCACAATTCATCGGTCTCAACAAACACAACGCAAAAAGAAGATTACATCGAATAGATCTCCACGAGAGAGGGGCAGAACATTGTATTGAGATCCAAAAAGAGAGACGAAGTCATCTAGCTACTAGCTATGGACCCGAAGGTCTGAAGTAAACTACTCACACTTCATCGGAGAGGCTATGGTGTTGATGTAGAAGCCCTCCGTGGTGGATGCCCTCCCGGAGCTCCTAACAGGCCCCAAGATGGGATCTCATGGATACAGGTGAAGTTGCGGCGTGGAATTAGGTTTTGGCTCCTGTTACGATCGCTTGGGGAGTGCGTGAGGTATATATAGGAGGAAGGAGTACGTCGGTGGAGCAACAGGGGCCCATGAGGCAGGGCGCGCTTTAGGGGGGCGCCCCACCCTCGTGACCGCCTCCGTTGTTCCTTGGCGAGGGTCCAAGACTCTTGGATCACGCTCGGTGAGAAAATCACATTCAAGGTTTCATTCCGCTTTGGACTCCGTTTGATATTCTGCTTTCTTCAAACACCAAAAAGGCAAAAAACAGCACTTACGGGCTGGGCCTTGATTAATAGGTTAGTCCCAAAAATAATATAAAAGTGGAAAATAAAGCCCAATATAATCCAAAACAGTAGATAAAGTAGCATGGAGCAATCAAAAACTATAGATACGTTGGAGACGTATCACACTACTTTCAAGAGTGTTCGATTGCGGTGGCCTCCGAAGTACCACTCAATGACATAATAAATAACTGCGACGCTACGGGCCGGATTACTAAAGGGCCATCGAGCTCCTTTCGTTCGTCATAACATACAAACCACGGCGGGCCATCAAGTCGCAAGTACTGGCTGACTTTGTCGCCGAATGGACATAAGACGAACTCCCTAAAGAGTACGTCGCGTACTCTAACTGGATCATGCACTTCGACGGCTCTAAAATGCTGGCCGGATTGGGAGCAGGTGTAGTCCTGACGTCTCCCACTAGAGACACGATCCAGTACGTCCTCCAAATATTATACACAGACTCCAACAATGCGGCCGAATATGAGGCTCTGTTGCACGGTCTCCGGATGGCAGTCTCTATGGGCATTCAACGCCTGGAAGTGCGCGGGGATTCGAACCTCGCAATATCACAAATCAACGGAGACTTTGATGCCAAGGATCCAAAAATGGCGGCCTACCGTAATGCCATCCTCAAAATGTCAGCTCGGTTCGAGGGGCTCGAATTCCACCATGTGGCTTGAGAAAACAACCAAGCGGCGGGCGTCCTCGCCAAGATCGGGCGCTTAAACGCGACCTGCCCCACCTAACATGTTCCTCGAAGGCTGTTCAAGCCATCTGTAGTATGGGAAGGAGTCCGCAATACTAGCACGGATCCGAACACACCCCAGCATTCCGAACTATCAGACATAATCGGAGGCTCCACCACCGAAATAACATCTTCGGCCCACGAAATCATGGCTGTAATCGCCCCGTGGACCGAGCCTTTCTTGGCCTACCTAAATAGGCAGGAGCTCCCCGAAGACCAAAATGAAGCACGCTACATCGTCTGGCGTTTTAAAGCTTACAAAGTCCATGAAGGCGAACTCTACAAGAAAAGTGTGACCGGAGTGCTCCAAAGATGCATCTCCGAAGAGGAAGGGCGGCAGCTCTTGGCTGAAATCCATGCCGGACTGGGCGGACACTACGCCGCGGCTCGAGCACTAGTCAGCAAAGCCTTCCTTACAGGCTTCTATTGGCCGACGGCCCGAAAGCAGACGACAGACCTTGTCCAACACCGCGTCGGTTGCCGCCTCTTTGCCAATCGAGTCATATGCCCCCTACCGCTCTCCAAACAATCCCAAAAACTTGGCCCTTTGCGGTCTGGGGACTGGACATGGTCGGACCCCTTAAAGGGGGAAGCCATAAGAAAAAATACTTGTTGGTCATGGTGGACAAGTTCACCAAATGGATAGAAGCCAAACCAGTCAAAACGGCCGAATCTGGACCAGTAATAGACTTCATATCCGGGTCGTACATCGACACGGCGTCCCCACAAAGATCATCATCGATAATGGCTCCAATTTCACAGCTGATGAAGTGAAAACTTGGTGCGGCAAAATGGGCATTAAGCTCGACTACGCTTCCGTCTACCATCCCCAAACAAACGGCCAGGTCGAACGGGCAAACGGTCTCATCATGAGCGGCATCAAACCCAGACTAGTGTGATCCTTGACAGAGTCAGATACGCACTAGGTCGAGGAGCTCGACTCCGTACTCTGGGGGCTGCGGACCACGCTGAATCGCACCACCGGATATACACCATTTTTTATGGTGTACAACGCGGAAGCAGTACTACCCTGCGACATAATACATGATTCGCCACCCGTACGCATGTACGAAGATAAGGAAGCCGAGTTAGATCGGCAGGATAACTTGGATGCCCTGGAGGAGGAGCGCGACGTCACAAAAGCCCGCTCCGCATTCTATAAACAGCAGGCTCGACGATACCAAAGCAGAGAAGTGCGGGCCAAAACAGTACGGGCCGTCCCTTCCAACATCAGGGGGAAATACTTAGCACACGCAGCTTCGCTAACATCCAACAATTACATGGCCATCTCATAACTCTCAATCGATGCCTCAGGAGCTAAGTCGGCTGTGTAGTTAGGCACTTTGCGAGGAACCTTGAAATCCTTGGGCAAACGCTCATTACGTAAAGCTGGCACTAAACATGGCACGCCCGTAACCTAAAGGTTACACCTGCCTCCACCGGTTGTTGAATGAACCGGAGTAGGTTGACGGGCCGACATCGTGCCTCTAACTCAGCTTCTCGACGTGTTTCACCTTGATCCACCACACTCGAGCATCAGCACCTCCGCCCGCGGTTATGCCCACGTGGCGGATTACGATTCCGTCCACTGCTTGATACAGCCGGCTCATCGATACGCCTGCTGTAACTCCTGCTCGGGCGAGGGGTGGAGTGAATCCTGTCATGGCTGTAGGAATAAGCCTGGCGCTGAACCAAAGCTGTTTGAAGGAGCTCTCTAGCCCTCAGTGTTTCAACTGCCGTTGGGGACTCGCCTTCAACCGGAAGAGCCACCAATGGTGACGCTGCAGCGATCATGTTATCCAAAGGTTAGAGTACTGACCCGATGACGTCGGCACATGCTGCGGCGGGTTATTGCTCTGACGAGGCGGGTCCGTCATGCGTGGTTGAACCGGCGTACCCATCCCAGGTGTCCCGACCCGGTTTACCACTGCCGGGTTACTAGTTCCTACTCCGGGTGTGTTGAAGAGATTTCTTGCCTCGTAAACCGGGGGCAGATGACTCCGATGCCTCCTTCTCATGACATCATTTGAAGCATTCTGATCTAGCATGAGCCAGTAAGATTCTGACTGAATCCGCTGCGCCTGAGCATCCAAAGCAGCCCGCTCCTCAGCCATCCTTGCGTTTTCCACGTTTAGCTCCTCCTTGGCTTGTGCTATCTCGTCACGCAATTTTGCGATCGCCGCATTATGTTGATCCTGATCCGCCGGGTTAACCATTGTTGTTAACAATGCAGTCACCTTATCCAGCAAGTCAGTTACGACCTGAGCCGGCGGGCGCACATGGCCTCCTGCCCCGGTAGCCGCCGCCGATGCTAACACGAAAATCAGTGATGTTGCAGTCGACGAGTGCTGCACCGGCTGCGTACCGGCCATGAAGATCGCAACCCGGTTCGGCGGTTCACAGGGGTCCAGAATACTGTCGCCATCGGAACGGCCCCCAAGTCGGCCGTTTTGCAGTTGGTACGATGACTCGGTCTCGCCGGTGGACGATTCACCATCAGAATAAACGACCTTCTCGCCGCCAGTCATCGATCTATCCTCAAATTCCGCTCCATCGATGAATCCCACGAAGGCATGTTTCATGGCGGGCTGAACTCGGGCGGGTCTCGCACGCTGAGCCGTCTCGATGATGTCGATGAAGACGTGATTCCGACGAAGGGGACCCGGTACCCGTACTCAACTGAGCTGGCCTCGGGGCCCCAGTCTGCGTCGTCGATGTAGAGTTTGCTGCGACGACTCTTGGTCATCCGGCCCACGGCGTATCCCTTGAGCCCTTCGAAATTGCCCTCTAAGAACTTGAAACCATCGTGCGATAGCCCCACGGTGGGCGCCAACTGTCGTGGAATTGTCACGGCATATGTCCTAGTGTGATGACTTAGTCATGGAGCCATCGCAACATAGTTAGCTTAAAGGGGTTAAACAGGACAAAGGACACGAGGAGTTTATACTGGTTCGGCCCCTTGCGGTGAAGGTAAAGGCCTAATCCAGTTTGAGGTGGTATTGCTAGGGTTTCGATGACCAGGGAGCGAATACGCTTAACCTGGCTCTCGATCTGCTCTTTCGTGTCCTAAGCCGCCGCCGGGTCGTCCCCTTATATACACGGGTGGACGCCCTGTGGTCTACAGAGTCCCGGCCGGCTCATACAACGTGTCCGGCTCGGTGACTTATCTTACTTGCCTTACAACACAGACTACATATACATGGCGGTTTATAACCGTGGGCCTTAAGCCGCCTTTTGGGCTTGGGCCTCTACTCAGCCTATCTATGAACCGCCATTATGATTTGTACTCTTGGGCTTCATGGGAATGAACCGCCATCGATGACCCGCCTCTCTGGCGGGTCACGCTCGATAGTCATATCCCCAACAGTTTCCGAGAGCCACGGCTGTGACTCTCGCTAAAGCACAACCGCGTTTCCTCATCAAGCAAAACCATGACTCTCGCGAAAGGAAAAAAACGCATTTTTCCGTTTCTGAGAGGCACGGCCGTGACTCTCACTAAAGCACAACTGTGCCTTTCGCGGAAGCAAAATCGTGACTCTTGCAAAAAAAACAGAAAACGCGTTTTTTTCGTTTCTGAGAGGCACGGCCGTGACTCTCGCGAAAGTAAAACCATGCCTCTCGTGGAAGCAAAACCGTGACTCTCGCGAAAGGAAAAAACGCGTTTTTTGCGCAAAAAAAGTTCAAAATTTTTATTTATCGAAAAGCTAAGGAAGACCGGTGGAAAACCAAAATGTCAAAAAAAACCTGAAAAACCGCTAAAATGCCAAAAACACGTGCGGAAAAGTGAAAAAAAAATCCGGAGGGAGCGCCCAGAGCGCGACATGTGGCGAATGGCAAAGAGCGCGCCAAGTGGCGCTGAGCGTTGCGAGGCTCCCGAAGGAGAGCTCGTTAACTAGTTGCTCTCACAACTACTTGACGAGCGCTTCTTCCGGAGCCTCCCAACGATCACTTGGGGAGGGCTGAGAACGTGCCACCTCCGTCACATGTCGCGCTTTGAGCGCTCCCTTCGGATTTTATTTTTTATTTTTCCGCACGCGTTTTTGGCTTTTAAAAAGGTTTTTGTTTTTTTTTTACTTTTTGGTTTTCACTCGTCTTCCCTAACTTTTGACCCAAAACAAATTTGAAAAATGCACAAAAAGACAGGCTTTTACCTTCCGCGAGAGGCATAGTTGTGCTTTCGCGATGCCTCTCGAAAATGGAAAAAATACGTGTTTTCCGGGGTTTATTTCTTCCGACAAAGGCACGGTTTTGCTTCCGCGAGAGGCACGGTTGTGCTTTCGAGAGAGGCACGGCCGTGCGTCTCAGAAACAGAAAAAAAATGCGCTTTCTGTTTTTTTCCTTCCGCGAGAGGCACGGTTTTGCTTCCATGCGAGGCACGGTTGTGCTTTCGCGAGAAGCACGGCCGTGGCTCTCGAAAATAAAAACACGTTTAACCAGAGGCATGGTTTTGCTTCCGTGAGAGGCACGGTTGTGCTTTCGCAAGAAGCACGGCCGTGCCTCTCGAAAACGAAAAAAACGTGTTTTCTATTTGTTTTTCTTCTGCAAGAGGCACGTTTTTGCTTCCACTAGATGCACGATTGTGCTTTTGCGAGAGACGCGGCCATGCCTCTTTCGGAAAGGAAAAAAACATGCTCCCGATTCGTTTTTTAGTCCGGTTTTTTCGTGAAAAAAAAGGTCGTCAAAACCAGTGAACATGGGATCTAGTTTTGAAGATCTCGACGCGAGGATCCAATAGTGAAAATGGCTCGAGGTCTGTACGCACGGTTTAAGACATAAACAAATTTAATAAATGGATGTACGAAAAAAAGGAAAACTCCTAGGTTGCCACAAGTGGCGTGCATCCAATGCACCACTTGTCACAACCTGAAAATGTGAGAGTGATCTTTGAAATGAGTACTCCTCAATTAGTGATTTTGAAAAGAAATGAAACTTGTACAAGAGCACCGGCCCCTCCTGTTGGGCGCGTACTCAGCTCCTTTTTGGGCCCACCCATTTAGGGATTCCCTCCCACACCGGTTTTGGGACTATTATATAACCTTCCCATAACTGCTTTTTTTGTTTTTCATTGTTTTTTGTTTCGGTTATTTCTTTTTTCTTTTTTATTAACATTTTTTCTTTACTGTTTTGTTTTTCCTTTCTTTTTCTTCCTTTTCCTTTTTCTTTAGTTTTTCGTATTCTTTTGCTTTTTTGCGGCCTTCTTTCCAATTTGCGAACAAATTTTCCAGAATCATGAAATGTTATGAAAATCATGAACAGTTTTTGAACTCGTGAACATTTTTTGAAATCGTGAAAAATTCAATTCGCAAACATTTTTTATTTGATAAACATTTTTCCCATTTTTGAAAAAAGTGAGCATCTTTTGGAACAAGTGAACATTTGTTTTGAATAAAGTAAATACGATTATTCGCTCCTTTTATCTTTTAAACGCTTTCTAGTCAAAGTCACAACATTTAGGATGCAACACCCTAGATTTATGCCAAACCTTTAAGCTACCACACCAACTTATTTCTACAAGTCTAAACAATCTCGAAATTTTGGTAGAACCCTTTTTCCGTTAAAGTCATCCACAGAAAACAAATGAATGAATATAGAAACAAAATCATCAATAATGTTCATGTAACCAACTGCACAACTAAAGTCACAATATGCGTCATGGTAAACGAGCTAAAGGTCTACATGATCGTACTACATAAGAAAAGAAAGATATGCGGCCGACAATATACTAAAACGCTAAAGGGTATTTATGAGATATTAAGTTACTAGTGGAAGTGTGAGTGATGTGAGGTGTTTGTATGAAGGTGTGCTACCCCAGCCCATGCATGACACTAAGTTAAATACTTGAAATCCAAGTAAAGTCAAACAAAGAGAGTACAAAATTACTCAACAACTAAGATAAACAACATCAAGAGAGAAAAACATACATATCATGAGTAAAAACCATTCAAAAAAAGTCCCTGGAAGGACAACAATTTATAATACCATACTATTAGAAATAGCATTGACCAATGAGCATTACAGAGTATTCACCCATGGCGTTAGCTAATCATGGTATGAAGGTTTCTCACTTACCTGGCTCTAGCATAACAAAGTAGTCCATATGTGACTAATTCCATCACAAGTCTAAAATCTATACTAGCCCCACAATCACATATGTATTTTTCATGTAACATATATTTATGTACTCATATCAAGAAGTTCGATAGTTGCAACATGTGTTATATGTTACTCGATAGAAAATATAGATCTTGAGATCTCCTTGCAGATTATCAGTCACGCAGTAATTCAAGAGAGTAGTTTTCCCCAACCATACCAATTTTATTATTCTAGAGGCATAATACACGAGGTAGCTCCAAACACACATACTCACACGATATAAAAAACAAATAGTACAGGTTTTAGGATAGGTACAGCCATCCTTCAAACCCACACCTTGATTGAAATGAAAGATACACATGGTGCCATTGCACGGCCTCTCATTTAGTAAATCATCATTGATCCCATCAGTATTTCTTGCAGCAACAATTATCGACCGCATGACAGCCACCCAACAATTTTGCAGGAGGTGGTGTACCAGACTGAGTCTGCATAAAGTGAAATGAAATAACGTTAATGTCATATAAAACTCACATGTGTACCTTCTAATATAAGTATTGGCCAGTGTTACTAAATTACTTTGTATGTGATGCTAGAAATTGTAGCTTCAGTTTTATATACACTTTCTTCTATGAAATGTGACTTACGATCCAAGAAAAATCTTGATTGATTACACTACATTCTTTAACGACAACATTTTAGCCATATCCATTGTCAATATAAATGAAATGCATGAAACTTTATCCTAATAGAGTACGGGAGCAACCCTTACTTAAATTAGGGGCTATGAAACTCAAAATTTTGTTCAAGCTTGCATAATAGTTGAAAGTAAGGGAAATATTTACACACGAAGCTTCACTTGTACTTACAGCTTGTGGGTAATTTGGGGTGTATATTAGATGAATATCAAGCTCTCTAATACCGTCCTCGATGTTAGAGGCAGGGTCCATTTTGTACTTTATAGTACCATGCGCCTTAGTAAATTCTCCAGTCCCTCCAATAACGGACCACTGTCCCTCACTTTGCTCAGTTAAAGTCCCCATCACCTGAAGTGTAGATCCAGAAAACCTTCACATGGAGGGCATATCAAATATCGTCAGAATTTTAGAGATGTATGAAACCCTAACAATGATCAAACTTACTATGTGCTGAAGTATAAAATCAACAATATCTTCCCTCATTAGTTTCTCTACATACTAACCTCATTGATTTGTTATGAAAATATAGTATTATTTAGATGCATGGATGGGATGCTAGCACTTCGAAATATGTATCTTGTTTTCTATATGATGTGTGGTGCTAAATCACCATAGAGAATTTGTGTATGCATTCTATAGTAAAGTGTGTTCCTAGACACTAGTAATCTCATGTGTTCGCAACATTTCTCATGAGTTTAGTGGATGTGCACGATGTGTGTGTGTCCGTGTGTCTGTGTGTCTTACCAATTAATATGTGTGTATGTGGTAGTTGCTTGCTTCATTGTGTACTATTGTGATCTAAAAGTTCAATCACATGTACATGCTTCATTAATACCTATCATATAGTAGATATTCATTTGTTTATTTGCCAGGAGTTTCTAACATATAAGAAATGGTAAAGAAATAAAACATTGAATAAAATTACTAAACTAATAAATTATTATATGTACAAATAATGTATTCTAATGTAAGGAAAAATTGCACGTAATTTATTGAGTCGGGAGAGAATATAAAAAGAATTACCTTCCACTCTGAAAAACTATGTTTTGAGAGATGTACCAACCGTTAGCATTGGTTCTACTCGCCTGTATATGTGTGCCTTGTACGCGTGCAATAATAGTATCGCTGGGATTCACTGTATTGGTTAGGGTCCAATCATGGATGAGGGTTGTGCCAAAACCAAGAGGATAACCTGGGGTTAAGACAAATTCTTCATTGCGGTTTGGGCGGCTTGGACCAGCAACAAATTGGTGCAGGTACAGGTGCAAGCTAAGCTCATTTTGGCATGGACGGTCACAGTATGGGTGAGGAGTGTCGGCGAGGGCTAGAAATGCGGGCATTGCAATGACGAGCAAAAACAAAATACCCGATGGACCGGCCATGGCAGGAAGTGCAAAGGACGAGGAGAAAAAGGCAGATGAGCTAGTAGAGGGGAAGTGGATGCGTGGACGAATGAAGGGTATAAGGTCTCTATTTATAGAATCATAGGAGTGCCTTCAAGTGGACTTCAACCTATACCTTGGACATGAGATCTCCTTAGAAACTTTTGTGACACTTTATTTTGACATGTGAATTTTACGCCGCACATATTCATTCTCGTTTTCGAAATCCTTTAATAATAAAAATTAGACAAAAACTAAAGCCTTAGGAAAGTTAAAAATAGAATAATGGTACTAACGCTCGCAGTGACGGTATCATTGGATCGTATCAAATTTTTAGTATTTGGATTCGTACGTAAATAGAATTTATATTGTGTTTCCTGATAGGATATTGAATCCACACATTTTGGTTTTGTTTCCTTCATACGCTGCCTTCATGAGAATGATTTACCCAACCATGAGGCATGTGGTGCGTACACTAC
Organism: Aegilops bicornis; assembly: GCA_021605145.1. Classification (NCBI taxonomy): domain Eukaryota; kingdom Viridiplantae; phylum Streptophyta; class Magnoliopsida; order Poales; family Poaceae; genus Aegilops; species Aegilops bicornis. The sequence continues at coordinate 117,685,111 of CM038675.1, read as the reverse complement.
TTTCTATTTTATTTTTGGATGTCACTCACTTACCTAAGGCCCATATGTCCATATACCATAAGAGCTACTAGGTTTGTATACATGAGCAACAACACAACCCGTGTAGCGCTCTCTAGCACTCTAGGGAAGCCAATATTGTAACATAATCCAAGGGGAAAGCCAAAGTACAAATATGACGTTTGGAATGGTTAGTTTCCTTAAAGGGATGGAACAATGCATGGTGTTAATATGTCTAAATGTATACCTTTTACCTTCATGATGGTTTATCTTGAGAACTTCTTAAATAATATTTAAAGCGACGTTGCAAAGTCAAGCACTTAGAGAAGTTAAGCCTTTAATGGCCATTATGAGGTTCGGTGATCTAGATCTAGAAATTAGGAGCTAATTGTTAAAGGTGAGCAACTCATACTGCAATCGAATCCTAGGTGTTCCACTTAACTATGCAATATCACGTCTAGAGAACTTGTAAAATTCTATTTAAAGTGACTCGCAAGTCAAGTGCTTAAGAAAGTTTTGCATTTAATGTCCATGTTATGAAGTCTACATATCTAGATCCCCAATTTAGAAGCCAATTATTCATGTTACAGCTACTCATACTACAACTGACTCTATTTCTCCAGCTAATGTTAACCAAAGAAGCATTATAAAAGATCATTAGTTGCTTTCCGAGCCCTAGCTCATATGCCAAATGAACACTAAATTCAATAAAATGGTCAAGTGATTGAGGTGTCTGCATAATTCATGGAGAATTGACATCCTAACTGCTCTCCAACAAGCAAGCATATTGGAGCTACAATGTTTGTTTATAGCTCCTCGGATGTTTTTGCCACAATATTTCCCAAACACCTAGTACACTTGAAAATGTTTGATGCAATTCTAGTATTTTAATTCTTCAAATATATTATTCATGCAGGAGCATGTGTACTCATATTTACAAAATCCATGCTCTATAAGAGATTTCTTATTCGTACTTTTATTTGACCTAGAGTTACCAACCTAAGCTAGTACATACTGACCTAGAGTAACTAGCTACGTTGACACTCCTACTGGTTGGGAGTTCATGACATACTTGAAGCAACTAATCATACTCCCCTCGACAAATAAAACAAAAGGATAAATCAAGTTACGTGACCTATTGTTGTACAATAACGATTGGTAAATTTATTTGTGAAGACAAAAAACCTTATAATGGAGAATAAGAAGTAAAAAGTGCATGTCAACTATTACTTGCATATTCCATAACTAAGGTTGTATTATCGTCTTAGTATTAGGATCCGTAATATTTGCAATAGGTTCGAATAAATAACAGAGTATTGTAGTGTCTTTGGTTGTGCTATTAGATTGTTACATGTCCTATTTTCAACAATTTGAGGCATGTTAAAAACATTTCATATTGTGTTCATAACCTGCACACAAAATATTGTGTCTTGATTTACTAAAGGAGAGGTACATTGAAAAAATTATGTCACTAGTATTTCTTATGATAATCCATCATGCTCAACGCCCTGACTAGAGAAAAATATAGCTATTAATGGCCATGTTAAGTTAGGTGATCTAGATCTTCACTTAAGAAGCTTGTTACCTTGTTGTTAACGCTGAGTAGCTCATACTACAAGTAACATGGACCTATAATTTTCTTCACTAATCAAAACCACTTTATATTGTCCCTTAAGTTGACTTTCTAATTGTTTTGACCATCATGATGTCCAGTAAAAATAATTCATAATACATGGAATAGACAATCAAAAAAGGTTTTCAAATGCAAACAATGATCATTAAAAGGGTACACAAGGGACTAGGTGGCGAGGAGGCATTCACTTTGCATCTAACAATAAAGTGCTAACCATCTTGACCTATTTAATGAGCATAAATGTGCAGTATATCCGGATCTTGAGTGCGTATTTTGAAACTTGAAGTTGTAGGTGTGAGTTCCTACAACCACTCATTTTTTCACTATCTTGCAGGCCGAAAAAACCAATTCATAACTATATATGTTGTAGTGCCTACTATTCCATCTATAAAGTTACATGTCGACATGAACCAGTGTGTTTCAGCTACACGTACACAATAGAGCATCTTGGCAGCTTTGAAAGTTCTATTTAAATTGACGTTGCATAGTCTCCCACTTAGAATAGTATATCTACTAATGTCCATGCTAAGTTAGGTGGTCTAGATCTCCAATTAAGGATCTTGTTGGTCATGATGAGTAGCTAATGCTACAAGTAGCATGCATCTATAATTTGTGTGACTAATCAAAACCACGTAACACTTTCCTTTAAGTTGATTATCTAACTATTTTGACCATCACGAATGTCCAATAAAAGAAAATACATTGAATAGACAAACCAAAAGGTTTTCAAATACCTACAACGCTCATTAAAAAGCACATATGTACATCATAATATTGTAATCAAGTATATTGCAAAATAATTATTTTGTACAACACGGAGATAGTAAGTAAAAATGAAGACTATTAATTTGATGAACCGCCTCTTTGTCGTGGTAAAATTCGTGGTGATGCATAACGCCTTGTTAGAATTCATATATAATTCACCGACTTATTTCAAGCTTCTACCAACTTACCAAGTGATTGCATCCTAAGAACATATTGATATATATTTTGCAGCGAAAAGGTTTATAGTGTAAAATAAGTGACATCATGCCACCAACAATCGTTCTGGTTTGCTCACATCAACACTATGATCATGTATACCCGTAATTACGTATTGAGTAAAGCTCACAGATAGTAAATTAAGTGATGGTTGATAAATTTGCAGGGCATCTTCTTTGTCGGGTGGTGGTGTTTTCACCAATGAAGGTACTTTTCTTGCGTAGGATCATATTTAAACACACTCAGACAAGCAAACAAACAAAAAATGTAGACAAGGGAATATGTGGCCAGCAGCCATTCACTTTCCCCGTAACAAGAAAGTGCTAACCACCTTGAACTGTTTAATGGGCATAAATTTGAACTATATTCAGATCTAGTTTGAAACTCAAAGTTGTAGGTGTGAGGTCCTGCACCAACTCTTTTTAGGATTTTCACTATCTTACAGGTTAGAAAAACCAATTCATAATGATATATGCTACATTTCCTACTTCGCTATGTGTATAAACTTACATGTCGACATGAACCCATGTGTTTCAGTTACGGATACACAATTAATGAAGCATCTTGGGAGCTTCCAAAATTCTATATATATTGACGTTGCACAGTCTCCCATTTAGAGTAGTGTTGCTATTAATGGCCATGTTAAAATAAGTTACATGCTAGACCTTCAATTAAGGAGCTTGTCGGTCATGCTAAGTAGCTATCGCTACAAGTAACATGGATCTGTAATTTGTGCGACTAATCAAATCATGTAATGTTGACCCTTAAGTTTGCTCTCTATTCGCTCTGACTGTCATTCATGTCCTAAAAAACAATACATAATACATTAAATGGACAAGCAAAAAGTTTTTCAAATGCCAACAGTGATCATTAAAACCGCCGACTTTGGATAAAATTCTTGTGAGCTACCAAGGCTTCATAGACAATTCATGGATTTATTTCAATCTTCTACCAACTTTACCAAGCAATTACATCCTAAGCAGTTCTTCCTATATTATTTGCATCAGAACTTATTCATTCCCTACACTGTATCCAGACTACGAGGAGTGGGAATTTTTAGGGGAGAGAAGCCTCCTTTTAACTCTTGGCGACGTAAATGTGTACATGATATCCCTCTTCTCACACATAAAGTTAAAGGATTCTAACAGACCGAAACTATTGGACTTGATTAATAGTCTCCATTAATTGTTAGGTATTAGGTAAGTAGGTAGACTCGCTTACCTCCTATTTTGAATATATTTTCTGTTTCACATTGAATAAAGGATCGTGGGGTTGTTGCTTTGAAGTAAAAAAACGTTATTCGTTCCTTTATCTTTTGAACATTTCTAGTGAAATTCACATGCAACACCCTTGATGTATGCCAAACCGGGTTCGTGATGCTACCACACTAGCTTATTTCTACAAGTCTAGAAAAAATCAAAATGGGGCAGAACCCTCTTTTTTTAAAGGCATCCACAACAAACAAATTCATGAATACATAATCAATAACATCAATGAAGTCCAGATGACCAATTGCACAACTGAGGTCACAATACGCTTCATGCTAAATGGGATAAAGATCTACATGCGCGTACTACACAAGACAACTATGCTAGGTGGCTCGACAATCTAATAAATCGCAAAAGGATATTTGTAAGTGATGTGAGGTTTTGTATGAAGGTGTGGTACATGCATGGCACTACTCTGAATACCTGGAATCCAAATAAAAGCAAACAAAGAGAAATCAAGGATGATTACACAATTTGGAATTCAATTTTTATATACATGTGAAATTTCGTAGTGAGTTATATATTTATTATTTGGAAGGGTACTACTTTGCGCTTCCACCTGCGTGAGCTATATGCATTATATTTATATATAGAAAATCAGGAAAAGAAAAACCCCGTGGCAATGCATGGGCGTTCTACTAGTAAAGAAGAAGAAATGTTGACTTGTACGGGCGGGAGCAACTAGTTGACGAGCGCTTCTTCGGAAGCCTCCCAACCGCCACTTGGCTTGGGGGTGGCAGAGCGCTCGCCACTTGGCGTGTTCTTAGCCGCCGCCACGTGTCGCACTCAGGGCGTTCCCTCCAGATTTTTTTTATTTTTCTACACGCATTTTCGGCTTTTTAAACGGTTTTTATGCATTTTTTTATTTTATTTGTTTTCCACCGGTCTTCCGTAGCTTTTGGGCAAAAATAGTTGCGCGAAAAACATGTTTTTTCTTCCGCGAGAGGCACGGTTGTGTTTTCGCGAGGCCGTGCCTCTCGGAAACAAGAAAATGTGGTTTCTGTTTTTTTTCTTCCGCGAGAGACACGGTTTTACTTCCGCGAGAGGCACGGTTGAGCTTTCGCGGGAGGCCACGGCTATGCTTCTCGGAAAAGAAAGAACGTGTTTTCTGGGTTTTTTTTTCTTCCGCCAGAGGCACGGTTTTTCTTCGGCGAGAGATACGGTTGTGCTTCACGAGAAGCACGGTCGTGCCTCTCGGAAATGGAAAAAAGGTAATTTCTTAAAAAAAACTTCCGTCAGAGACACGGTTTTGTTTCCGCGAAAGGCATGGTTGTGCTTTCGCGGGAGGCACAGCCTCTCGGAAATAGAAAAAAATATGTTTTTTGTTTTACTTTCCTTCAGCGAGAGGCACGGTTTTTCTTTCGCGAGAGGCACGGTTGTGCTTTTGCGAGAGGCATGGCCATGTCTCTTTCGGAAAAGGACAAAAAATGTACTGCCGGTTCGGTCTTTTTGTTCGGATTTTCTTATCCAGTTTTTTTCGTTAAAAAAAGTTTGTCAAAACCTATCGATATGGGATCTAATTTCAAAGATCTCCACGTGAGGAATGCGATGGTGGAAGAACGCACAATTCAAGAGATAAACATTTTGAATAAAAGCATGTACGAGAAAAAGAAAAACACAAATGTTGCGACAGTTGACGTGCATGCAGTGCGCCACTTGTCGCAACCTCGGGAGGTGGGAGTGAGATTTGAAAGGAGAACTCTTTAATTAGTGATTTCGTGTATGGGCGCGCCGGCCACTCCCTATTTGTAGGTCACCAAATAGCGAGCTGGCTGCACTTCAGTTCCTTTTGAGATCGGCCCATTTACCCAAAACCACTTTTTCGTTTTTTTCTTCCGGCTTTTTTCCTTTTTCATATTTTCTGTTTTTCTTAATTTTCTATTTCTCATCTTTTCTTTGTCTTTTTTTTATTTATTTATTTCCTTTTCTTTTCCTTTTTTGCGACATCTTTCCCATTTGTGAACATATTTTCCCAAATCATGAAGAATTTTTGAAAATCATAACATTTTTTCAACTTGTGAACATTTTTTAAAATTGTGTTTCAAATTCATGAACATTTTTCCTAAATTCCCCAATATTTTTTGAACTGATGATTACTTTTTAAAACTTCGCAAACATTTCTTAAAAAAGGTGAACATGTTTTATGAAATGCGTGGACATTTTTTTGAATTTGAAGATTTTTTTGAATGGCAGAACATTTTTCAGAAACTCGCGGGGGGGGGGGGGGGGGGCCGAATTTAAGAACTTTTTTTGTGGTGATCATTTTTTTGAAAAGGATTAAAAAAATTTTGGTGAAGAATTTATTTAAACATTAATTAACAAAAATTGGATTTGCAAACATTTTTCCTATTTCATAGCATCTTTGAATACATGAACCTATTTTTCCAAAATCACGAACTAATTTTTGAATTTGCAAACTTTTGATTTTCCGAATCTAATTTTTATAAATTGTGAACATTTTTTGAATATTCCAACATTTTTTGTAAAATCACGAAAAAAAATTCAATCCACAGACGTTTTATGATTTCTTGAAAAAAATTGCAAATGCAATTTTTTAAGATTTCGGAATTTTTCGTAATCCCAAATTATGTAGAATAGAAAAGCACAGACAAGAAAAGTAATGTGAAAATTGTCAGAATTTTAAAAAATAAAGGTGCACACTGCAGCTCCTCTCAGCACGCCTCAATAAGAGCGCCTCCCGCGCGCCTATAGAAAAATCCTAAACGACGCCTCGCTGCGGCCGCTTTCTTCAATTTGTGCAAATGGGCGATACCTCGCTACCAAGGCTGGACCGCCTGTTTATTTCTTTTTCAAACCTGTAGCAAAAAGGGCATGTGTGCAAGCGTGGTTTCGAACTCGGGATCTCTTGTTGAGAGAGCAGTGACCACCAGGACAACGAAGCACTTGTACCTATAAACTTTGTTCCTTTCCTTTATTCCTTGAAGTCGCGAGAGCCCTTGGTTTTGGGAAGCTTCCCCAATCAGTTTTTAACAGGTTCCCTGATTTCTGGGTGTTTTTCTTCCTCTTCTTTTTCTTATTATTTCTTCATTTTCTTTTTGTGTTTCTTTTTTCTTAAATGTGTGAACTTTTCACAAATTCAATGATTTTGTTTCAAATTCAGCTTTTTATGAAAAATGATGAAATTTTTTCAAGCTCGATGAACTTTTTTACAAATTCGATGAGGAATAAGCCTGCTGTTGAACCAAAGTTGTTTGAAGGAGCTCTCTAGCCCTTCGTGTTTCAACTGCCGTTGGGGACTCGCCTTCAACCGGAAGAGCCACCAATCGTGACGCTGCAGCGATCATGTTATCCAAAGGGTTAGAGTAATGACCCAGTGGCGTCGGCACGTGCTGCGGCGGGTTATTGCTCTGACGAGGCGGGTCCGTCGTGCGTGGTTGAACAAGCGTACCCGTCCCAGGTGTCTCGACCCGGTTTACCACTGCCGGGTTACTGGTTCCTGCTCCGGGTGTGTTGAAGAGATTTCTTGCCTCAGAACCGGGAGCAGATGACTCGATGCCTCCTTCTCATGACATCATTTGAAGCATTCTCGATCTAGCATGAGCCGGTAGGATTCCGACCGAATCCGCGCTACCGAAAGCATCCAAAGCAGCCCGCTCCTCAGCCATCATTGCGTTTTCCGCGTTTAGCTCCTCCTTGGCTTGTGCTATCTCGTCATGCAATTTTGCAATCGCCGCATTATGCTGATCATGATCCGCCGGGTTAACCACTGTTGTTAACAATGTTGTTAACTGATCCAGCAAGTCAGTTACGATCTGAGCCGGCGGGCGCACAGGGCCTCCTGCCCCGGCAGCCGTCGCCGCTGCTGACCCGGAAATCAGTGCTGGTGCAGTCGACGAGTGTTGCACCGGCTGCGTACCGGCCATGAAGATCGCAACCCGGTTCGACGGTTCATAGGGTTCCAGAATACTGACGCCATCGGAACAGCCCCCAAGTCGGCCGTCTTGCAGTTGGTACAATGACTCGGTCTCGCCGGTGGATGATTCACCATCAGAATAAACGACCGTCTCGCCGCCAGTCATCGATCTATCCTCAAATTCCACTCCATGGATGAATCCCACAAATGCACGTTTCATGGCGGGCTAAACTCGGGCGGGTCTCGCACGCTGAGCCGTCTCGATGACGTCGGTGCAGATGTCCGGCTCAGGGCCCGGTTCGCCATTCTTGCCAATGAAGACGTGATTCCGCCGAAGGGGACCCGCACCAGACTAATTGAGCCGCCTCGGGCCCCATCAAGGCTGCCGTCGATGTAGAGATTTCTGCGACGACTCTTGGTCATCCGGCCCACGGCGTATCCCTTGAGCCTTCGAAATTTCCCTCTAAGAACTTGAAACCATCGTGCGATAGCCCCACGGTGGGCGCCAACTGTCGTGGAATTGTCACGGCAGATGTCCTAGTGTGAGGACTTAGTCATGGAGCCATCGCGACATAGTTAGCTTAAAAGGGTTAAACAGGACAAAGGACACGAGGAGTTTATACTGGTTCGGCCCCTTGCGGTGAAGGTAAAGGCCTAATCCAGTTTGTGGTGGTATTGCTAGGGTTTCGATGACCAGGGAGCGAATACGCTTAATCTGGCTCTCAATCTGCTCTTTCTTGTCCTAAGCCGCCGCCGGGTTGTCCCCTTATATACACGGGTTGACGCCCTGCGGTCTACAGAGTCCCGGCCGGCTCATACAACGTGTACGGCTCGGTGACTTATCTTACTTGCCTTACAACACAGTCTACACATACATGGCGGTTTATAACCATGGGCCTTAAGCCGCCTTTGGGCTTGGGCCCTCTACTCAGCCTATCTATGAACCGCCATTATGATTTGTACTCTTGGGCTTCATGGGAATGAACCGCCATCAGGATGACCCGCCTCTCCTGGCGGGTCACGCCTGATAGTCATATCCCCAATAGTTTCCGAGAGCCACGGCCGTGACTCTCGCTAAAGCACAACCTTGCCTCTCACGGAAGCAAAACCATGACTCTCGCGAAAGGAAAAAAACGCATTTTTTCCGTTTCCGAGAGGCACGACCGTGACTCTCACTAAAGCACAACCGTGCCTCTCGCGGAAGCAAAACCGTGACTCTCGCGAAAGGAAAAAAAACAGAAAACTTGTTTTTTTTCGTTTCTGAGAGGCACGGCCGTGACTCTCGCAAAAGTAAAACCGTGCCTCTCGCGGAAGCAAAACCGTGACTCTCGTGAAAGGAAAAAACACGTTTTTTACGCAAAAAAAATTCAAAATTTCTTTATCGAAAAGCTAAGGAAGACCGGTGGAAAACCAAAATGTCAAAAGAAACCTGAAAATCGCTAAAATGCCAAAACACGTGCGGAAAAATGAAAAAATCCGGAGGGAGCGCCAGAGCGCGACACGCGGGCGAATGGCTGAGAGCGCGCCAAGTGGCGCTGAGCGTTGCGAGGCTCCCGAAGGAGAGCTCGTTAACTAGTTGCTCTCGCAACTACTTGACGAGCGCTTCTTCCGGAGCATCCCAACGATCACTTGGGGAGGGCTGAGAACGTGCCGCCTCCGTCACGTGTCGCGCTTTGAGCGCTCCCTTCGAATTTTATTTTTTATTTTTCCGCATGCGTTTTCGGCTTTTTAAAAGGTTTTTGTTTTTTTTTACTTTTTGGTTTTCACTCGTCTTCCCTAACTTTTGACCCAAAACAAAATTTGAAAAAATGCACAAAAAGACAGGCTTTTTCCTTCCGCGAGAGGCATAGTTGTGCTTTCGCGATGCCTCTCGAAAATGGAAAAAATATGTGTTTTCTGGGTTTTATTTCTTCCGACAGAGGCACGGTTTTGCTTCCGCGAGAGGCACAGTTGTGCTTTCGAGAGAGGCACGGCCGTGCGTCTCAGAAACAGAAAAAAACGCGCTTTCTGTTTTTTTCCTACCGCGAGAGACACGGTTTTGCTTCCATGCGAGGCATGGTTGTGCTTTCGCGAGAAGCACGGCCGTGGCTCGGAAATAAAAACACGTTTAACCAGAGGCGGTTTTGCTTCCGTGAGAGGCACGGTTGGGCTTTCGCAAGAGGCACGGCCGTGCCTCTCGGAAACAAAAAAACGTGTTTTCTGTTTGTTTTTTCTTCTGCGAGAGGCACGGTTTTGCTTCCATTAGATGCACGATTGTGCTTTTGCGAGAGACGCGGCCATGCCTCTTTCGGAAATGAAAAAAACATGCTACCGATTCGTTTTTTAGTCCGGTTTTTTCGTGAAAAAAAGGTCGTCAAAACCTATGAACATGAGATCTAGTTTTGAAGATCTCGACGCGAGGATCCAATGGTGAAAATTGCTCGAGGTCTGTACACACGGTTTAAGAGATAAAAAAATTTAATAAACGGATGTATGAAAAAAAGGAAAACTCCTAGGTTGCCACAAGTGGCGTGCATCCAATGCGCCACTTGTCACAACCTGAAAATGTGAGAGTGATCTTTGAAAGGAGTACTCCTTAATTAGTGATTTTGACAAGAAATGAAACTTGTACAAGAGCACCGGCCCTCCTGTTGGGCGCGTACTCAGCTCCTTTTTGGGCCCACCAATTTAGGGATTCCCTCCCACACCGGTTTTGGGACTATTATATAACCTTCCCATAACCGCTTTTTTTGTTTTTCATTGTTTTTTGTTCCGGTTATTTCTTTTTTTCTTTTTTTCTTTTTTTATTAACATTTTTTTCTTTACTGTTTTGTTTTTCCTTTCTTTTTTTTCCTTTTCCTTTTTCTTTAGTTTTTCGTATTCTTTTGCTTTTTATGCCATCTTTCCTATTTAAGTAACAAATTTTCCAGAATCGTGAATTGTTATGAAAATCATGAACAGTTTTTGAACTCGTGGACATTTTTTGAAATCGAGAAAAATTCGAATTCACAAACATTTTTTATTTGATAGACATTTTTCCCAATTTTTGAAAAAAGTGAGCATCTTTTGGAACAAGTGAACATTTGTTTTGAATAAAGTAAATACGATTATTCGCTCCTTTTATCTTTTAAACATTTCTAGTCAAAGTCACAACATTTAGGATGCAACACCCTAGATTTATGCCAAACCTTTAAGCTACCACACCAACTTATTTCTACAAGTCTAAACAATCTCGAAATTTTGGTAGAACCCTTTTCCATTAAAGGCATCCACAAAAAACAAATGAATGAATATAGAAACAAAATCATCAATAATGTTCATGTAACCAACTAAACAACTAAAGTCACAATATGCGTCATGATAAACGAGCTAAAGATCTACATGCTCGTACTACATAAGAAAACAAAGCTATGCGACCGACAATATACTAAAACGCTAAAGGGTATTTATGAGATATTAAGTTACTACTGGAAGTGTGAGTGATGTGAGGTGTTTGTATGAAGGTGTGCTACTCCAGCCCATGCATGACACTAAGTTAAATACTTGAAATCCAAATAAACTCAAACAAAGAGAGTACAAAATTACTCAACAGCTAAGATAAACAACATCAAGAGAGAAAAACATACATATCATGAGTAAAAACCATTCAAAAACAAAGTCCCTGGAAGGACAACAATTTATAATACCATACTATCAGAAATAGCATTGACCAATGAGCATTACAGAGTATTCACCCATGGCGTTGGCTAATCATGGTATGAAGGTTTCTCACTTACCTGGCTCTAGCATAACAAAGTAGTCCATATGTGACTAATTCCATCACAAGTCTAAAAACTATACTAGCCCCACAATCACATATGTATTTTTCATGTAACATATATTTATGTACTCATATCAAGAAGTTCGAGAGTTGCAACATGTGTTATATGTTACTCGATAGAAAATATAGATCTTGAGATCTCCTTGCAGATTATCAGTCACGCAGTAATTCAAGAGAGTAGTTTTCCTAATCATACCAATTTTATTATTCTAGAGGCATAATACACGAGGTAGCTCCAAACACACATACTCACATGATATAAAGAGAACTGAAAACAAATAGTACAGGTTTTAGGATAGGTACAGCCATCCTTCAAACCCACACCTTGATTGAAATGAAAAGATACACATGGTGCCATTGCACGGCCTCTCATTTAGTAAATCATCATTGATCCCATCAGTATTTCTTGCAGCAACAATTATCGACCACATGACAGCCACCCAACAATTTTGCAAGAGGTGGTGTACCAGACTGAGTCTGCATAAAGTGAAATGAAATAACGTTAATGTAATATACAACTCACATGTGTACCTTCTAATATAAGTATTGGCCAGTGTTACTAAATTACTTTGTATGTGATGCTAGAAATTGTAGCTTCAGTTTTATATACACTTTCTTCTATGAAATGTGACTCACGATCCAAGAAAAATCTTGATTGATTACACTACATTCCTTAATCGACAACATTTTAGCCATATCCATTGTCAATATAAATGAAATGCATGAAACTTTATCCTAATAGAGTACGGGAGCAACCCTTACTTAAATTACGGGCTATGAAACTCAAAATTTTGTTCAAGCTTGCATAATAGTTGAAAGTAAGGGAAATATTTACACACGAAGCTTCACTTGTACTTACAGCTTGTGGGTAATTTGGGGTGTATATTAGATGAATATCAAGCTCTCTAATACCGTCCTCGATGTTAGAGGCAGGGTCCATTTTGTACTTTATAGTACCATGCGCCTTAGTAAACTCTCCAGTCCCTCCAATAACGGACCACTGTCCCTCACTTTGCTCAGTTAAAGTCCCCATCACCTGAAGTGTAGATCCAGCAAACCTTCGCATGGAGGGTATAGCAAATATCGCCAGAATTTTAGAGATGTGTGGAAGCCTAACAATAATCAAACTTACTATGTGCTGAAGTATAAAATCAACAATATCTTCCCTCATTAGTTTTTCTACATACTAACCTCATTGATTTTGTTATGAAAATATAGTATTATTTAGATGCATGGATGGGATGCTAGCACTTCGAAATATGTATCTCGTTTTATATATGATGTGTGGTGCTAAATCACCATAGAGAATTTGTGTATCCATTCTATAGTAAAGTGTGTTCCTAGACACTAGTAATCTCATGTGTTCGCAACATTTCTCATGAGTTTAGTGGATGTGCATGATGTGTGTGTGTCTGTGTGTCTTACCAATTAATATGTGTGTATGTGGTAGTTGCTTGCTTCGTTGTGTACTATTGTGATCTAAAAGTTCAATCACATATACATGCTTCATTAGTACCTATCATATAGTAGATATTCATTTGTTTATTTGCCAGGAGTTTCTAACATATAAGAAATGGTAAAGAAATAAAACATTGAATAAAATTACTAAACTAATAAATTATTATATGTGCAAATAATGTATTCTAATGTAAGGAAAAATTGCACGTAATTTATTGAGTCGGGAGAGAATATAAAAAGAATTACCTTCCACTCTGAAAAACTATGTTTTGAGAGATGTACCAACCGTTAGCATTGGTTCTACTCGCCTGTATATGTGTGCCTTGTGCGCGTGCAATAATAGTATCGCTGGGATTCACTGTATTGGTTAGGGTCCAATCATGGATGAGGGTTGTGCCAAAACCAAGAGGATAACCTGGGGTTAAGACAAATTCTTCATTGCGGTTTGGGCGGTTTGGACCAGCAACAAATTGGTGCAGGTACAGGTGCAAGCTAAGCTCATTTTGGCATGGACGGTCACAGTATGGGTGAGGAGTGTCGGCGAGGGCTAGAAATGCGGCATTGCAATGACGAGCAAAAACAATATTCCCGATGGACCGCCATGGCAGGAAGTGCTAAGGACGAGGAGAAAAGGCAGATGAGCTAGTAGAGGGGAAGTGGATGTGTGGATGAATGAAGGGTATAAGGTCTCTATTTATAGAATCATAGGAGTGCCTTCAAGTGGACTTCAACCTATACCTTGGACATGAGATCTCCTTAGAAACTTGTGTGACACTTCATTTTGACATGTGAATTTTACGCTCGCACATATTCATTCTCGTTTTCGAAACCCTTTAATAATAAAAATTAGACAGAAACTAAAGCTTTAGGAAAGTTAAAAACATAATAATGGTACTAACGCTCGCAGTGACGGTATCATTGGATCGTATCAAATTTTTAGTATTTGGATTCGTACGTAAATAGAATTTATATTGTGTTTCCTGATAGGACGTTGAATCCACAGATTTTGGTTTTGTTTCCTTCATACGTTGCCTTGCGTAGAATGATTTACCCAACCGCGAGGCATGTGGTGCGTACACTACTTTCTATTTTATTTTTTGGATGTCGCTCACACACCTAAGGCCCATATGTCCATATAACATAAGAGCTACTAGGTATGTATACATGAGCAGCAACACAACCCGTGTAGCGCCTCTAGCACTCTAGGGAAGCCAATATTGTAACGTAATCCAAAGGGAAAACCAAAGTACAAATATGACGTTTGGAATGGTTAGTGTCCTTAAAGGGATGGAATAATGCATGGTGTTAATATGTCTGAATGTGTACCTTTTACCTTCATGATGGTTTATCTTGAGAGCTTCTTAAATAATATTTAAAGCGACGTTGCAAAGTCAAGCACTTAGAGAAGTTAAGCCTTTAATGGCCATTATGAGGTTCGGTGATCTAGATCTACAAATTAGAGCTAATTGTTAAAGGTGAGCAAATCATACTGCAATCGAATCCTAGGTGTTCCACTTAACTATGCAATATAACGTCTAGAGAACTTGTAAAATTCTATTTAAAGTGACTCGCAAGTCAAGTGCTTAAGAAAGTTTTGCATTTGATGTCCATGTTATGAATTCTACAGATCTAGATCCCCAATTTAGAAGCCAATTATTCATGTTACAGCTACTCATACTACAACTGACTCTATTTCTCCAGCTAATGTTAACCAAATAAGCATTATAAAAGATCATTAATTGCTTTCCGAGCCCTAGCTCATATGCCAAATGAACACTAAATTCAAGAAAATGGTCAAGTGATTGAGGTGTCTGCATAATTCATGGAGAATTGACATCCTAACTGCTCTCCAACAAGCAAGCATATTGGAGCTTCAATGTTTGTTTATAGCTCCTCGGATGTTTTCGCCACAATGTTTCCCAAACGCCTAGTACACTTGAAAATGTTTGATGCAATTCTAGTATTTTAATTCTTCAAATATATTATTCATGCGGGAGCATGTGTACTCATATTTACAAAATCCATGCTCTATAAGAGATTTCTTATTCAGACTTTATTTGACCTAGAGTTACCAACCTAAGCTAGTACATACTGACCTAGAGTAACTAGCTACGCTGACACTCCTACTGGTTGGGAGTTCATGACATACTTGAAGCAACTAATCATACTCCCCTCGAGAAATAAAACAAAAGGATAAATCAAGCTATGTGACCTATTGTTGTACAATAACGATTGGTAAATTTATTTGTGAAGACAAAAACCTTATAATGGAGAATAAGAAGTAAAAGTGCATGTCAACTATTACTTGCATATTCCATAACTAAGGTTATATTATCGCCTTAGTATTAGGATCCGTAATATTTGCAATAGGTTCAAATAAATAACAGAGTATTGTAGTGTCTTTGGTTGTGCTATTAGATTGTTACATGTCCTATTTTCAACAATTCGAGGCATGTTAAAAACATTTCATATTGTGTTCATAACCTGCACACAAAATATTGTGTCTTGATTTACTAAAGGAGAGGTACATTGAAAAAATTACGTCACTAGTATTTCTTATGATAATCCATCATGCTCAACGCCCTGACTAGAGAAAAATATAGCTATTAATGGCCATGTTAAGTTAGGTGATCTAGATCTTCACTTAAGGAGCTTGTTGCCTTGTTGTTAACGCTGAGTAGCTCATACTATAAGTAACATGGACCTATAATTTTCTTCACTAATCAAAACCACTTTATATTGTCCCTTGTTGACTTTTCTATTTGTTTTGACCATCATGATGTCCAGTAAAAATAATTCATAATACATGGAATAGACAATCAAAAAGGTTTTCAAATGCAAACAATGATCATTAAAAGGGTACACAAGGGACTAGGTGGCGAGGAGGCATTCACTTTGCATCTAACAATAAAGTGCTAACCATCTTGACATATTTAATGAGCATAAATGTGCAGTATATCCGGATCTTGAGTGTGTATTTTGAAAGTTGAAGTTGTAGGTGTGAGTTCCTACGACCACTCATTTTTTCACTATCTTGCAGGCCGAAAAAACCAATTCATAACTATATATGTTGTAGTGCCTACTATTCCATCTATAAAGTTACATGTCGACATGAACCAGTGTGTTTCAGCTACACGTACACAATAGAGCATCTTGGCAGCTTTGAAAGTTCTATTTAAATTGACGTTGCATAGTCTCCCACTTAGAATAGTATATCTACTAATGTCCATGCTAAGTTAGGTGGTCTAGATCTCCAATTAAGGATCTTGTTGGTCATGATGAGTAGCTAATGCTACAAGTAGCATGCATCTATAATTTGTGTGACTAATCAAACCACGTAACACTTTCCTTTAAGTTGATTAACTAACTATTTTGACCATCACGTAATGTCCAATAAAAGAAAATACATTGAATAGACAAACCAAAAAGGTTTTCAAATACCTACAGCGCCATTAAAAAGCACATATGTACATCACAATATTGTAATCAAGTATATTGCAAAATAATTATTTTGTACAACAGAGAGATAGTAAGTAAAAATGAAGACTATTAATTTGATGAACCGCCTCTTTGTCGTGTAAAATTCGTGGTGATGCATAACGCCTTGTTAGAATTCATATATAATTCACCGACTTATTTCAAGCTTCTACCAACTTACCAAGTGATTGCATCCTAAGAACATATTGATATATATTTTGCAGCTTAAAAGGTTTATAGTGTAAAATAAGTGACATCATGTCACCAACGATCGTTCTGGTTTGCTCACATCAACACTATGATCATGTATACCTGTAATTACGTATTGAGTAAAGCTCACAGATAGTAAATTAAGTGATGGTTGATAAATTTGCAGGGCATCTTCTTTGTCGGGTGGTGGTGTTTTCACCAATGAAGGTAATTTTCTATGAGGATCATATTTAAACACACTCAGACAAGCAAACAAACAAAAATGTAGACAAGGGAATATGTGGCCAGCAGCCATTCACTTTCCCTGTAACAAGAAAGTGCTAACCACCTTGAACTGTTTAATGGGCATAAATTTGAACTATATTCAGATCTAGTTTGAAACTCAAAGTTGTAGGTGTGAGGTCCTGCACCAACTCTTTTTAGGATTTTCACTATCTTACAGGTCCCAAAAATAATATAAAAGTGGAAAATAAAGCGCAATATAATCCAAAACAGTAGATAAAGTAGCATGGAGCAATCAAAAATTATAGATACGTTGGAGACGTATCACACTACTTTCAAGAGTGTTCATTGCGGTGGCCTCAAGTACCACTCAATGACATAATAAATAACCGCGACGCTACGGGCCGGATTGCTAAATGGGCCATCGAGCTCCTTCCGTTCGACATAACATACAAACCACGGCGGGCCATCAAGTCGCAAGTACTGGCTGACTTTGTCGCCGAATGGACAGAAGCTAAACTACCTAAAGAGTACGGCGCGTACTCTAACTGGATCATGCACTTCGACAGCTCTAAAATGCTGGCTGGATTGGGAGCAGGTGTAGTCCTGACGTCTCCCACCAGAGACACGATCCAAAGACGTCCTCCAAATATTATACACAGACTCCAACAATGCGGTCAATATGAGGCTCGCTGCACGGTCTCCGGATGGCAGTCTCTATGGGAATTCAACGCCTGGAAGTGCGCGGGGATTCAAACCTCGCAATATAACAAATCAACGGAGACTTTGATGCCAAGGATCCGAAAATGGCGGCCTACCGTAATGCCATCCTCAAAATGTCAGCTCGGTTCGAGGGGCTCAATTCCACCATGTGGCTCGAGAAAACAACCAAGCGGGCGGGCGCCCTGCTGCATCGGCGCTAAACGCGACCCTGTCCCACCTAACATGTTCCTCGAAGGCTGTTCAAGCCATCCGTAGTATGGGAAGGGAGTCCGCAATACTAGCACGGATCCAACACACCCCTAGATTCCGAACTATCAGACATAATCGGAGGCTCTGCCACTGCAATAACATCTTCGGCCGACGAAATCATGGCTGTAATCGCCCTGCGGACTGAACCTTTCTTGGCCTACCTAAATAGGCAGGAGCTCCCCGAAGACCAAAATGAAGCACGCTGCATCGTCTGGCCTTTTAAAGCTTACAAAGTCCATGAAGGCGAACTCTACAAGAAAAGTGTGACCGGAGTGCTCCAAAGATGCATCTCCGAAGAGGAAGGGCGGTAGCTCTTGGCTGAAATCCATGCCGGACTGGGCGGACACCACGCCGCGGCTCGAGCACTAGTCAGCAAAGCCTTACTTACAGGCTTCTATTGGCCGACGGCCCAAGCAGACGACAGACCTTGTCCAACACCGCGCCGGTTGCCGCCTCTTGCCAATCAGAGTCATATGCCCCTACCGCTTTCCAAACAATCCCCATAACTTGGCCCTTTGCGGTCTGGGGACTAGACATGGTCGGACCCCTTAAAGGGGGAAGCCATAAGAAAAAATACTTGTTGGTCATGGTGGACAAGTTCACCAAATGGATAGAAGCCAAACCAGTCAAAACGGCCGAATCTGGACCAGTAATAGACTTCATATCCGTGGTCATACACCGACACGGGCGCCCCCATAGCATCATCACCGATAATGGCTCCAATTTCACAGCCGATGAAGTGAAAACTTGGTGCGGCAAAATGGGCATTAAGCTTGACTACGCTTCCGTCTACCATCCCCAAACAAACGGCCAGGTCGAACGGGCAAACGGTCTCATCATGAGTGGCATCAAACCCCAGACTAGTGCGATCCTTGACAGAGTCGGATACGCACTGGGTCGAGGAGCTCGACTCCGTACTCTGGGGGCTGCGGACCACGCCGAATCGCACCACCGGATATACACCATTTTTTATGGTGTACACCACGGAAGCAGTACTACCTTGCGACATAATACATGATTCGCCACGCGTACGCATGTACGAAGATAAGGAAGCCGAGTTAGATCGGCAGGATAACTTGGATGCCCTGGAGGAGGAGCGCGACGTCGCGAAAAGCCCGCCTCGCATTCTATCAATAGCAGGCTCGACGATACCAAAGGTAGAAGTGCGGGCCAAAACAGTACGGGCCGCCCCTTCCAACATCGGGGAAATACTTAGCACACGCAGCTTCGCTTAACATCCAGCAATTCCATGGCCATCTCATAACTCTCAATCGATGCCTCAGGAGCTAAGTCGGCTGTGTAGTTAGGCACTTTGCGAGGACCCTTGAAATCCTTGGGCAGACGCTCATTACGTAAAGCTGGCACTAAACATGGCACGCCCAGATTCCTAAAGGTTACACCTACCTCCACCGAAGTTGTTGAATGAACCGGAGTAGGTTGACGGGCCGTGACATCGTGCCTCTAACTCAGCTTCTCGACGTGTTTCACCTTGATCCACCACACTCGAAAGCATCAGCACCTCCGCCCGGGTTATGCCCACGGGCGGATTACGATTCCGCCCATCGCTTGATACATCCGCTCATCGATACGCCATCGTAAGTCCTGCTCGGCAAGGGGTGGAGTGAATCCTATCATGGTCAGAGGAATAAGCCCGGCGCTGAACCAAAGCTGTTTGAAGGAGCTCTCTAGCCCTCCATGTTTCAACCGCCGCTGGGGACTCGCCTTCAACCTAAGAGCCACCAATGGTGACGCTGCAGCGATCATGTTATCCAAAGGGTTAGAGTAATGACCCGATGACGCTGGCACGGCCGCGGCGGGTTATTGCTCGACGAGGCGGGTCTGCTCATGCGTGGTTGAACCGCGCATCATCCTGTGTGTCTCGACCCGGTTTACCACCGCCGGCTTATCGTTCCTACTCCGGTGTGTTGAAGAGATTTCTTGCCTCGTAAACCGGGGCAGATGACTTCGATGCCTCCTTCTCATGACATCATTTGAAGCATTCTCGATCTAGCGTAACCGGTAAGATTCTCGATCGAATCTGGCCGCTACCGAAAGCATCCAAAGCAGCCCGCTTCCTCAGCCATCCTTGCGTTTTCCACGTTTAGCTCCTTCTTGGCTTGTGCTATCTCGGCACGCAATTTTGCAATCGCTGCATTATGTTGATCCTGATCCGCCGGGTTAACCATTGTTGTTAACAATGCAGTCACCTTATCCAGCAAGTCAGTTACGACCTGAGCCGGCAGGCGCACAGGGCCTCCTGCCCCGGCAGCCGCCGCCGCCGCTGACCTGAAAACCAGTGATGCTACAGTCGACGAGTGCTGCACCGGCTGCGTATCGGCCATGAAGATCGTTGTCGGTGTCAAAACCGGCGAATCTCGGGTAGGGGGTCCCGAACTATGCCTCTAGGTGGATGGTAACAGGAGACAGGGGACACGATGTTTTTACCTGTGTTCGGGCCCTCTCGATGGAGGTAATACCCTACTCTTGCTTGATTAATATTGATGATATGGGTAGTACAAGAGTAGATCTACCACGAGATCGTAGAGGCTAAACCCTAGAAGCTAGCCTATGGTATGATTGTTGTTCGCCCCACGGACTAAAACCCTTCGGGTTTATATAGACACCGAATAGAGTTAGGGTTACATGTAGTCGGTTACAATGGTAGGAAATCTACATATCCAGACGCCAAGCTTGCCTTCCACGCCAAGGAAAGTCCCATCCGCACAAGGGACGAAGTCTTCAATGTTGTATCTTCATAGTCTAGGAGTCCGCCAAACATGATAGTTCGCTATCCGGACACCCCTAGTCCAGACTCCTCAAGAGCCCTGAACCAGGCTTCAATGACGACGTAGTCCGGGCGCCAGATATTGTCTTCGCATTGCAAGGCGGGTTCCTCCTCCGAATACTTTATAGAAGATTTTGAACACAAGGATAGTGTCCGCTCGCAAAACAAGTTCCACATACTACCGTAGAGAGAATAATTTTGCACAGATCTGCCGACGATTCCACGGCGTGGCATCACACCACGGCCGTGCCTTTATACGAATCGTTTATACTATTCCACCTCAGCGCTTATAGCGAGGCGGTTTCATTGGCACGTCTTATCAAAGCGTAGATCGTGCCCCCTTATTCCGGGATTCTCATCAATACGAACGTGGGTAACTCCAACCGTGCTTCGCTGGCACGCCTCCTCTATCGGCGAGTCCCAATCGACCATGGGGAGGGCTCTTGGTATTCAACCTCTTTATAATGAGACCAAGGCCCTCTTCTTTTTTCCACCCTCCATCGAGTTCGCCTCGCGCTTCGAGTCCTAACACCCAAAGCTTCAGATTTAGGCGCTTCGGACCTTCGACGATGTCCGGCTCCGACCAGCTCGGCCGATGGATGTCTTCTTCCGCTGAGAATAAGATGTGCTAAAGCTGCGAGACGCCGGTATTTAACCGGCGAGATTTCGATAGGCTGCCTTCTCCTGTGGCAGGTCATTCCCACTCCCGAGCCCGGGCGACAGCGTGGTGTTCGTGGTCTCACTTCCTTCGGGTTTAGGCTTCCCGACGGATCCCTTTGTGCGGGGCTCATGCTTTATTATGGGCTGGATTTCCATGACTTGAATCTGGAGTCCATCCTCCATATCTCGTCATTCATTGTCGGATGTGAAGCCTTCCTCCATATTACCCCTCACTTTGGATTGTGGCTCAAGACCTTCAAGGTGGAGCTGACGATGATCGAGGGGCAACAAGCAGAGTGCGGAGGGGCGGTCATAAGCAAGTGTGCTGATGCTCCGTGGCCCGAGGGCTCTTTTCAAGAGGAGCTTGGTTTGTGGCAACGGGAGTGGTTTTATATCACCGCTCCCCGGGGCACCAAATGGGTGGCGCCACCCGCCTTCCTCTCAGGTCCACCACAAAGTTGGCCGGGCATCATGGGTCAATCGGGGCTCGACTGGGGCCGCCCAAGGACGTTCCTCTGTTGCAGGGCCGTATTCGAGACCTCCAAGAAAGAGAGATCAATCTGGTCGTGGCGGGCGCAGTTATGCTGATTCGGCGCCGCCTCAAGAACGCCGCCTCCGTCTGTGGGAGTTTAATCCGAGGGACCACGAAGCCTCCAACATTTTATGGGCGTGACGCCCAAGGAGATGTACAAATTGTTCTTCGGATCACAAGAGAAGTGTCCGGACTTGACCGAGGACGCAGGTCTAAGCTGCAATCACCCAGATACTCAAGTAAGTAACCTCAGAATCGGACAGGTTGTTCATTCATTTATCATATATATGCCCTTTAACGGAGCCGCTTTCTTGAACAGGAGTGGATAGCCAAGGCAAAGTTGATAAGGTGTCCGCCCTCCCAGAGACCACGCCGGATCCCATGCCGACCAAGATGTTGAAGGCCGCGCCTTTTAAAGAAGGCGAAGGGGAGCAGGGAAGCAACCGCCTCCGCCAAGGAGGCTTTTAAGGAAGAGGGATCGGGGATCCTCCCTCCAAGGGGAGAAGAGGACCGCTCAAGACCCGGAAGCCGTGGCCTCAAACGGGAAAGAAGTCTTCGCTGAAAGTCCGCGCCGGGAAGTACCCCAGCCGCACTATTTCCCAAGGGATCAGCCCTCCAAATGAGCCGTAAGTAAAAAGAAGGGGTCCTGTGAATAAAGAACATCCTCAGATTTATTTCCAAGATAACCGAAATTGTACCTTGTAGTTCGGATCTCAGCCCTTCTCAGCAGAGCTCGTCTTCGGGGGATCTTCGTCCGGAGATGATAGAGAGCGAAACGCCTCCACCTCTCGCGCCTCCGTGCGAGGCGGGCGACCATGAAGTGTCGCCACGGAGAGTTTTCGAGTCCGCGGGGCCGGACGGTCCGGGCGCCAACCGGGCGGCGGTCGGAGGAGCTGAAGGACCTGCTCGGGCGAGCGTATATCTCAGAGGATCACCGTGCACTAATGGCTACGGTAATTGAAAGAATTGCATCCGCTGAGAGCGGATTGCATGAAGCCGCCAGAAGTTTATTGACGGGGTTTGAGGTACGAAAAAAATGATGTACCTTCTGACAGTTATGCATATAGAATGCGCCCTGTATAGATAGTAGCCCCTGAGACTCGGTATGCTCTCACAACTGACAGCGTACCGAGGATCATAATCTCAGTACTAACATTTCGTCGTTCCTATGTAGGTGGCGGGGCGTCCGGTGGCTAGCCGGATCGATAAATTTGCCGAACTCAAGCGGCAACTTGACGTGGCGGATGCGGACATCATGCTTGTTAATAAGCGGCTTGACGAGTCACAAGGTATGCGATTCTCCGCTGGACACCTGGTAAGGGAGCTTGACGCCATGCCTTACAACATGTATGCTTAATGCAGATGGTGCCGCTGCTATGGAGAGCCTTGGGCGGAGCTCGCCAAGCCAAGGAGCAAGCCAGGAAAAGTGATGCGGTTGTTTTAAAGGCGGCCGCAGAGCTAAAAGCCGAACATGCCGCCATCGCCAAGCAAGAAAGAAATGGCCGAGATGGCCGTGAAATTAAAGAATGCTATCGACCGCTGCGAAGCTTCTTGAAGAAGAAGATCGAGCGAAGCAAGAGGATCTGAAAAAGGCCACCACCGAGGTTAAGGATACCGCTTCGCGATGAGAGCTATGAAGGAGGAGCTACGCCAAAGTCGAAGACATTGCGGCTAGAAAGCCTTTTCTGCTGCGGAGGAAATTCACGGATCCTGGCACGCCAATTGGACCGGCAGTGGGGTGCGGAGGATGCTTATCTGGACTTGGCGGCGAGTGCCGCAGACGCGGCCGAATACTTCCGAGGTCGAAAGGATCATGGGATGGAAGAGCTTTTTTGGTCGCAGTTCCATAGTCCGGAGCGCCCACTGTCGTTAACCGATCGTTTGGCCGAATGGGCTGAGCTGAATAGGTTGTCCGGACTTGCCATGAAGGTTGTCATGACTCATTTGTGGCCGAAAAGCCCCAAGCCGAAGAGTTATTTTGGCTTGGTGCAACAGTTCCTTGGTGCGGTGCCGCATATCGATGCAATGAAGCGGTCGGCATGCATAGAGGGTGCGTGGATGGCTCTTTCCCGTGCCAAGACATACCGGGCGGAGATGAAGGCCACCGGGTTGCATCCCAAGATTCGGACAGGTTTAGTACCGCCGAGCACTATTTTGAGGAAGTTCTGCAGGCGCCAGGTAATAGAGACGCAAAGGCTCGAAGGATGTTATGCTTTAATGACATGTATGATTTGTGAAAACAATGTTTCAATATAATATAAGAGCTTTTTATACTTGTGAGTATTAGAACGCCTACTGTGCGGCCATTGATGTATATGTGTATATAACCTGAAAGATGGCAGTCTTCGGCTTCAGCCCCCACGCACATAGTGCGGGGGTGTTTGCAAAAAAGGCGCATTTTCACACTTAATCCAACTTCTTGGTCCTGTGAAGGAGGTGATAGCGTAGCAAACTAGGCAACCGGACTATAATGCTTTATCACTTTCACTTAGCCATAGGAGTTCGATGGTGGGGCTACTATATAGCCCCTAGGTGCACCGCGCTCTCCCGAATTCGGGCACGATGTGCTCGACCGAAACGGTCCTTCGTCAATGCGGGGAATTCTAAACATTCCTGTGGGTCATCGAAAGTGGTTGACCAGTCTCACGCTATATCATGACAGTCAGTTTTAGCTTTCTCCATCGAGGTGCTCAACCCAGCTCAACCGGGCACAATCGCAGTGGTTCTCCCGGCTACCTTAGCCGATATAACGGAACGTAAGGTACCAAAACATGGGAGCCGGGCAAACCCAACATTTGACCAAAGACATGATTCGGAGCTGATGCATATAAGGCCTAACTCTCGAGACGCCGAACACTCCCTAAGGTATTCGGTCTTTATAAGAACGGGCAGAATAATGCCCTAAGCCCCTGGTGTCCAGGTACGCGCAAAAAATTCTGGTGCGGCCGATGCCAAAACACCAGCCTCCTCCTCGGTTATAGCAAGAAACCGTGGATGTGTATCAACAAGAGACAGAAAAAAGGTTTACGCAGGTCTTAATCTAAAAGAATCCTTGCAACAGGTCCTCACTGCACGCCCGCTACCAGGTCTCCGCGCAGCCGTATCCTGGACGGGTGTAGCACGTTGTTCATCTGTAAAAGAGAGGAACTTAGAAAAAAGGATCGTGCGAGAAAAAATGTACTTTATATTAAATAAACAGAGTACGGTTCGAAAGGTGAATGAAATTGAGCTTTATTGTCTCTTGTTGTACATGCGTGCAGCCCCTTGGCTGTGGGTATGCCGCTAGTAGGCGCCGGACTCGTCTAGCCGTGTCCGGGGTTCGAATGGCCTATCCAGGTGCTTTGATTAGTGGAGCCAGACTGGTGTGGGGATGTCAGGGCAGTCTCACGTTCTTCCGTGCTCGAGTAACACTTAATACTCCCTTTAATGAGATAATGTCGCGTGGACCGGGCATTTTAAGTGTGAGAGATGCATAATGCGGTATTGCGTTAAAGCGGCCGAAAGCTTCACGCCCAAATAGTGCTTGATAGCTACTTTCGAATGGGGCGATGTGGAAGGTTAATTTTTCGCGGCGGAACTTGTCAGGTGAGATGAACATCACTTCCAATAGTAGGGAGCCCGTACAATGGGCATATGTGCCTGGCATTATTCCTTCGAAGGAAGTGTTGCTATGGCTAATCATGTTTGGGTTTATCCCCATGTTGCGGATTGTGTCCTGAAATAGCAGGTTTAAATCATCGCCGCTGTCCATTAGGACTTGCGTAAATTGAAGACCGTCGATTATAGGTTCTAGTATCAAGGCAGTCCATCCTGCGTTCCGGATACTTTCGGAGTAGTCCTGATGGTCGAGGGTAATTGGTTTTGACAACCAGTGTTGGGACTCCGCTGGGGTAGATTGTGCAGCGTGTAATTCAATGGGTGCCGCTCTGTTTTCCCGTTTTGTTAATTGAAGTAAGTTTACTGTTTTGACCTCTTGCGGGAAATTCTTTTGTTTTCCGGGCTCGCTTGTGGTGCTCGCCATCATCCTCACTTGGTGTGTCGAGCCCCTTGTGTTCGGCGTTGAGTCTGCCGGATCGCTTGAAGACCCAACAATCTCTGTGGGTATGGTTTGCGTGCTTCCCGGAGTACTGTGGATTTGGCATATCTTGTCCAAGATTTTGTTTAAGCTGGATAGCTCATCGCTATTGTCCTTAAGGGGCAGTTTTTTATTGTTCTCGCCGTGAGCTTTTGAATTGGCGTTGATCGCCGCGCTCTTTGGACCGCTCCCTTAACCCGGCGCTGGTCCTTGCTGCGTCGTGGTTTCCCATTCCCATCCCTGACTTCGAATGTACTTGGGTCGCTGGTACTGCATCTTGCTAGCCAGCTATCCTCTCCCGCGCAAAAGCGGGT
This sequence comes from Aegilops bicornis, assembly GCA_021605145.1. Classification (NCBI taxonomy): domain Eukaryota; kingdom Viridiplantae; phylum Streptophyta; class Magnoliopsida; order Poales; family Poaceae; genus Aegilops; species Aegilops bicornis. The sequence continues at coordinate 117,658,854 of CM038675.1, read as the reverse complement.
CATGAGGCTTGTTAGTGCGGCCATTGTTCTTGGCTTTTCCTGGCCAAGGTGTCTGGCGAGCCATTCGTCTTGGACGTTGTGTTTAAAAGCTGCTAAGGCTTCGGCGTCCGGACAGTCGACTATTTGGTTCTTTTTGGTGAGGAACCTGTTCCAGAATTTTCGGGCTGACTCTCCGGGCTGTTGGGTTATGTGACTTAAATCGCTCAAGGCCTGGAGGTCGGACATAGGTTTCCTGGAAATTGGCCCGAAAAGCATCCTCAAGCTCTTCCCAACTACCAATGGTGTTTTCGGGGAGGCTTTTAAGCCAATGCTAGGCTGGCCCTTTGAGCTTGAGGGGTAGGTATTTTATGGCGTGGAGATCATCTCCTCTGGCCATGTGTATGTGGAGGATATAATCCTCAATCCAGACTCCAGGGTCTGTCGTTCCGTCATATGCCTCTATGTTTACGGGCTTGAATCCCGCTGGAATTATGGTCCAAAGACCTCATCGGTGAAACATAGAGGGTGCGCAGCGCCTATATTTGGGTGTGCCGTGATGTTCGGATATTTGACGGTTGTATTGCTCGCTAGAACTTGTTTCCTTGGCCCGTAGATAGATCTAATCGGGCCATCCTTTTGGTGTGAATCCTTATGCGGATCGCGTGTCGGCTTGTGTGCGGGCGCCGCTTGCCGCTTCACGCTTGCCATGTGGTCGCTCATCCGACCCGGCGGCCTCTTTGTTTTTTGATCGTGGGGTTCTACGGCCTCCTCATCGAATTCGGGCAGTAGTTTGTGCTTTGGGTAGTTTTGCTTGGCGGCTGTCGCCATATTTGTCTGCAGTGTTGAGTAATTTACTCCATCTCATTCGGAGTGTGTCTTCCGCTGTTCTGAGCCTCTGTTTCTGCCTTTTCAAGCTACGCGCAGTAGCGAGGAGCTCTTTGTGGAGGTTCTTCTGATCCAATGACGTGTCCGGCGTGAGATCGTCCGGACTGTTGTCCTTGCCGGGGACGGGTTGTTTGTCCAAGTTGGCCTGTTCACCCTGCTCTATGGCTGGGACTGTGTGGGCGCTATCTTTGTCGAGGTGGGGTTTTGAGCGGCGCTTACGCCGCCGCTTTGACTGCTTCCCGAGGGAATTTTCTTTCACAGCGTCTCGTCGTTCCTCGTTATCGCTTCCCTTAGGTGTGTCCACCATATATATATCGTAAGTTGAGGTGGCCATCCAAAGCCCCGTGGGCGCTGGTTCTTGATCGCCTCCGCACCATCGCCCATACCGCCGATGTCTTCGGAGTCGAAGTCGAGCATGTCGGTTAAATCATCGGCAGTGGCTACAAAGTGGGTGGTGGGTGGGCGTTGAATTTCTTCGTCGTCCGAATCCCAACCTTCCTGACCATAGTTCGGCCAGGGCTCCCCTGACAAAGAGAGAGACTTTAATGAGTTCAGGATATCGCCAAAGGGCGAGCGCTAAAAGATGTCCGCGGCGGTGAACTCCATAACCAGCGCCTACCGGATTCGACCGGCAGGGCGCTGGAGGTTCGGAGTCCGCACTGGAGTCACGAAGCTTCGCAGCGACAGGGATGGTGTTTGGCTCAATCGCCGTGGAGATTTCAGCCCCGAGGCGGTGTCCAACCAACCGCCCTCGATCGGGCGAAAACCGCTCCGGATTAAGGGTCGGAGCGGATACTAGTGCGGCCTCTGTGGCATCGCTCGGCGGCAAAGCTAGATCGCACTCCATCGAGACAAAGGTGGCACGCTCGGCTGTGGCTCGAATCCGTCGAAGATCAAGTCTCCATGGACATCGGCCGTATAGTTCAAGCTTCCAAATCTGACATGATGGCCAGGGGCGTAGCTTTCGATCTGCTCCAGATGGCCTAGCGAATTGGCCCGCAGCGCAAACCCGCCGAATACGAAGATCTGTCTGGGGAGAAAAGTCTCACCCTGGACGGCGTCGTTGCTGATGATTGAAGGAGCCATCGGGCCTATAGGTGACGACACAGAGGAACTCTCAATGAAAGCACCAATGTCGGTGTCAAAACCGGCGGATCTCGGGTAGGGGGTCTCGAATCGCAAGGCCTAGGCGGATGGTAACAGGAGACAAGGGACACGATGTTTTTACCTGTGTTCGCCCTCTCGATGGAGGTAATACCCTACCCCGCTTGATTAATATTGATGATATGGGTAGTACAAGAGTAGATCTACCACGAGATCGTAGAGGCTAAACCCTAGAAGCTAGCCTATGGTATGATTGTTGTTCGTCCTACGGACTAAAACCCTTCGGTTTATATAGACACCGAATAGGGTTAGGGTTAGACAGAGTCGGTTACAATGGTAGAAAATCTACATATCCGTATCGCCAAACTTGCCTTCCACGCCAAGGAAAGTCCCATCCGGACAAGGGACGAAGTCTTCAATCTTTTATCTTCATAGTCTAGGAGTCCGGCCAAAGATGATAGTTCGGCTATCCGGACACCCCCTAGTCCAGGACTCCCTCAATCGCAACCCGGTTCGGCGGTTCACAGGGGTCCAGAATACTGTCGCCATTGGAACGGCCCCCAAGTCGGCCGTTTTGCAGTTGGTACAATGACTCGGTCTCGCCGGTGGACGATTCACCATCAGAATAAATGAACGTCTCGCCGCCAGTCGTCGATCTATCCTCAAATTCCGCTCCATCGATGAATCCCACGAAGGCATGTTTCATGGAGGGCTGAACTCGGACGGGTCTCGCACGCTGAGCCGTCTCGATGATGTCGGTGCAGATATCCAGCTCAGGGCCCGGTTCGCCGATCTTGCCAATGAAGACGTGATTCCGCTGAAGGGGACCCGGTACCCGTACTCAACTGAGCTGGCCTCGGGGCCCCAGTCTGCGTCGTCGATTTTGATTTTGCTCAAACGACTCTTGGTCATCCGCCCACGGCGTATCCCTTGAGCCCTTCAAAATTGCCTCTAAGAACTTGAAACCATCGTGCGATAGCCCCACGGTGGGCGCCAAACTGTCGTGGAATTGTCACGGCAGATGTCCCATCGTGAGGACTTAGTCATGGAGCCATTGCGACATAGTTAGCTTAAAGGGTTAAACAGACAAAGGACACGAGGAGTTTATACTGGTTCGGCCCCTTGCGGTGAAGGTAAAGGCCTAATCCAGTTTGAGGTGGTATTGCTAGGGTTTCGATGACCAGGGAGCGAATACGCTTAGCCTGGCTCTCGATCTGCTCTTTCGTGTCCTAAGCCGCCGCCGGGTCGTCCCCTTATATACACGGGTGGACGCCCTGCGGTCTACAGAGTCCCGGCCGGCTCATACAACGTGTCCGGCTCGGTGACTTATCTTACTTGCCTTACAACACAGTCTACATATACATGGCGGTTTATAACCATGGGCCTTAAGCCGCCTTTGGGCTTGGGCCCTCTACTCAGCCTATCTATGAACCGCCACTATGATTTGTACTATTGGGCTTCATTGGAATGAACCGCCATCAGGATGACTCGGCCTCTCCTAGCGGGTCACGCCTGATAGTCATATCCCCAACAGTTTCCGAGAGCCACGGCTGTGACTCTCGCTAAAGCACAACCGTGCCTCTCACTGAAGCAAAACCATGACTCTCGCGAAAGGAAAACGATTTTTCCGCTTTCCGAGAGTCACGGCCGTTACTCTCAATAAAGCACACCCTTGCATTTCGCGGAAACAAAATCGTGACTCTCGCCAAAGTAAAAAAACAGAAAACGCGTTTTTTCGCTTCGAGAGGCACGCCATGACTCTCGCGAAAGTAAAATCGCGCCTCGTGGAAGCAAAACCGTGACTCTCGCGAAAGGAAAAACGCGTTTTTGCGCAAAAAGTTCAAAATTTTTATTTATCGAAAAGCTAAGTAAGACCGGTGGAAAACCAAAATGTCAAAAAAAAACCTGAAAAACCGCTAAAATGCCAAAAACACGTGCGGAAAAATGAAAAAAAATCCGGAGAGAGCGCCAGAGCGCGACATGTGGCGAATGGCAGAGAGCGCGCCAAGTGGCGCTGAACGTTGCGAGGCTCCCGAAGGAGAGCTCGTTAACTAGTTGCTCTCACAACTACTTGACGAGCGCTTCCCGGAGCCTCCCAACGATCACTTGGGAGGGCTGAGAACGTGTCACCTCCGTCACGTGTCGCGCTTTGAGCGCTCCCTTCGGATTTTATTTTTTATTTTTCCGCACGCGTTTCGGCTTTTTAAAAGGTTTTTGTTTTTTTCTCTTTTTGGTTTTCACTCGTCTTCCCTAACTTTTGACCCAAAACAAAATTGGAAAAAATGCACAAAAAGACAGGCTTTTACCTTCCGCGAGAGGCATAGTTGTGCTTTCGCGATGCCTCTCGAAAATGGAAAAAATACGTGTTTTATGAGTTTTATTTCTTCCGACAAAGGCACGGTTTTGCTTCCGCGAGAGGCACGGTTGTGATTTCGAGAGAGGCACGGCCGTGCGACTCAGAAACAGAAAAAAAACGCGCTTTCTGTTTTTTTTCCTTCCGCGAGAGGCACGGTTTTGCTTCCACGCGAGGCACGGTTGTGCTTTCGCGAGAAGCACGGCCGGCTCTAAAAAATAAAACATCGCTTAACCAGAGGCACGGTTTTGCTTCCGTGAGAGGCACGGTTGTGCTTTCGCAAGAGGCACGGCCGTGCCTCTCGAAAACGAAAAAAAAACGTGTTTTCTGTTTGTTTTTCTTCTGCAAGAGGCACGGTTTTGCTTCCATTAGATGCACGATTGTGCTTTCGCGAGAGACGCGGCCATGCCTCTTTCGGAAAGGAAAAAAACATGCTCCCGATTCGTTTTTTAGTCCGGTTTTTCGTGAAAAAAAGGTCACAAACCTATGAACATGGGATCTAGTTTTGAAGATCTCAACGTGAGGATCCAATAGTGAAAATGGCTCGAGGTCTGTACACACGGTTTAAGAGATAAAAAAATTAATAAATGGATGTACTAAAAAAGGAAAACTCCTAGGTTGCCACAAGTGGCGTGCATCCAATGCGCCCACTTGTCACAACCTGAGAATGTGAGAGTGATCTTTGAAAGGAGTACTCCTCAATTAGTGATTTTGACAAGAAATGAAACTTGTACAAGAGCACCGGCCCCTCCTGTTGGGCGCGTACTCAGCTCCTTTTTGGGCCCACCCATTTAGGGATTCCCTCCCACACAGGTTTTGGGACTATTATATAACCTTCCCATAACCGCTTTTTTTGTTTTTCATTGTTTTTTGTTCCGGTTATTTCTTTTTTCTTTTTATTAACATTTTTTCTTTACTGTTTTGTTTTTCCTTTCTTTTTCTTCCTTTTTCTTTTTCTTTAGTTTTTCATATTCTTTTGCTTTTTTGCGGCCTTCTTTCCAATTTGCGAACAAATTTTCCAGAATCATGAAATGTTATGAAAATCATGAACAGTTTTTGAACTCGTGAACATTTTTTGAAATCGTGAAAAATTCGAATTCGCAAACATTTTTTATTTGATAAACATTTTTCCCATTTTTTGAAAAAAGTGAGCACCTTTTTGGAACAAGTGAACATTTGTTTTGAATAAAGTAAATACAATTATTCATTCCTTTTATATTTTAAACGTTTCTAGTCAAAGTCACAACATTTAGGATGCAACACCCTAGATTTTATGCCAAACCTTTAAGCTACCACACCAACTTAATTCTACAAGTCTAAACAATCTCGAAATTTTGGTAGAACCCTTTTTCGTTAAAGGCATCCACAGAAAATAAATGAATGAATATAGAAACAAAATCATCAATAATGTTCATGTAACCAACTGCACAACTAAAGTCATAATATGCGTCATGGTAAACGAGCTAAAGGTCTACATGCTCGTACTACATAAGAAAAGAAAGATATGCGGCCGACAATATACTAAAACTCTAAAGGGTATTTATGAGATATTAAGTAACTAGTGGAAGTGTGAGTGATGTGAGGTGTTTGTATGAAGGTGTGCTACCCCAACCCATGCATGACACTAAGTTAAATACTTGAAATCCAAATAAAGTCAAACAAAGAGAGTACAAAATTACTCAACAACTAAGATAAACAACATCAAGAGAGAAAAACATACATATCATGAGTAAAAACCATTCAAAAAAAGTCCGTGGAAGGACAACAATTTATAATACCATACTATCAGAAATAGCATTGACCAATGAGCATTACAGAGTATTCACCCATGGCGTTAGCTAATCATGGTATGAAGGTTTCTCACTTACCTGGCTCTAGCATAACAAAGTAGTCCATATGTGACTTAATTCCATCACAAGTCTAAAATCTATACTAGCCCCACAATCACATATGTATTTTTCATGTAACATATATTTATGTACTCATATCAAGAAGTTCGATAGTTGAAACATGTGTTATATGTTACTCGATAGAAAATATAGATCTTGAGATCTCCTTGCAGATTATCAGTCACACAGTAATTCAAGAGAGTAGTTTTCCCCAACCATACCAATTTTATTATTCTAGAGGCATAATACACGAGGTAACTCCAAACACACATACTCACACGATATAAAGAGAACTGAAAACAAATAGTACAGGTTTTAGGATAGGTACAGCCATCCTTCAAACCCACACCTTGATTGAAATGAAAGATACACATGGTGCCATTGCACGGCCTCTCATTTAGTAAATCATCATTGATCCCACAGTATTTCTTGCAGCAACAATTATCGACCGCATGACAGCCACCCAACAATTTTGCAATAGGTGGTGTACCAGACTGAGTCTGCATAAAGTGAAATGAAATAACGTTAATGTCATATACAACTCACATGTGTACCTTCTAATATAAGTATTGGCCAGTGTTACTAAATTACTTTGTATGTGATGCTAGAAATTGTATCTTCAGTTTTATATACACTTTCTTCTATGAAATGTGACTCACGATCCAAGAAAAATCTTGCTTGATTACACTACATTCCTTAACGACAACATTTTAGCCATATCCATTGTCAATATAAATGAAATGCATGAAACTTTATCCTAATAGAGTACGGGAGCAACCCTTACTTAAATTACGGGCTATGAAACTCAAAATTTTGTTCAAGCTTGCATAATAGTTGAAAGTAAGGGAAATATTTACACACCTAAGCTTCACTTGTACTTACAGCTTGTGGGTAATTTGGGGTGTATATTAGATGAATATCAAGCTCTCTAATACCGTCCTCGATGTTAGAGGCAGTGTCCATTTTGTACTTTATAGTACCATGCGCCTTAGTAAATTCTCCAGTCCCTCCAATAACGGACCACGGCCCTCACTTTGCTCAGTTAAAGTCCCCATCACCTGAAGTGTAGATCCAGCAAACCTTCACATGGAGGGCATAGCAAATATCGTCAGAATTTTAGAGATGTGTGGAAGCCTAACAATGATCAAACTTACTATGTGCTGAAGTATAAAATCAACAATATCTTCCCTCATTAGTTTCTCTACATACTAACCTCGTTGATTTTGTTGTGAAAATATAGTATTATTTAGATGCATGGATGGGATGCTAGCACTTCGAAATATGTATCTCGTTTTCTATATGATGTGTGGTGCTAAATCACCATAGAGAATTTGTGTATGCATTCTATAGTAAAGTGTGTTCCTAGACACTAGTAATCTCATGTGTTCGCAACATTTCTCATGAGTTTAGTGGATGTGCACGATGTGTGTGTGTCTGTGTGTCTGTGTGTCTTACCAATTAATATGTTTGTATGTGGTATTTGCTTGCTTCGTTGTGTACTATTGTGATCTAAAAGTTCAATCACATGTATATGCTTCATTAGTACCTATCATATAGTAGATATTCATTTGTTTATTTGCCAGGAGTTTCTAACATATAAGAAATGGTAAAGAAATAAAACATTGAATAAAATTACTAAACTAATAAATTATTATATGTACAAATAATGTATTTTAATGTAAGGAAAAATTGCACGTAATTTATTGAGTCAGGAGAGAATATAAAAAGAATTACCTTCCACTCTGAAAAACTATGTTTTGAGAGATGTACCAACCGTTAGCATTGGTTCTACTCGCCTGTATATGTGTGCCTTGTGCGCGTGCAATAATAGTATCGCTGGGATTCACTGTATTGGTTAGGGTCCAATCATGGATGAGGGTTGTGCCAAAACCAAGAGGATAACCTGGGGTTAAGACAAATTCTTCATTGCGGTTTGGGCGGTTTGGACCAGCAACAAATTGGTGCAGGTACAGGTGCAAGCTAAGCTCATTTTGGCATGGACGGTCACAGTATGGGTGAGGAGTGTCGGCGAGGGCTAGAAATGCGGGCATTGCAATGACGAGCAAAAACAATATTCGATGGACCGCCATGGCAGGAAGTGCTAAGGACGAGGAGAAAAAGGCAGATGAGCTAGTAGAGGGGAAGTGGATGTGTGTGGACGAATGAAGGGTATAAGGTCTCTATTTATAGAATCATAGGAGTGCCTTCAAGTGGACTTCAACCTATACCTTGGACATGAGATCTCCTTAGAAACTTGTGTGACACTTTATTTTGACATGTGAATTTTACGCTTGCACATATTCATTCTCGTTTTCGAAACCTTTAATAATAAAAATTAGACAGAAACTAAAGCTTTAGGAAAGTTAAAAACAGAATAATGGTACTAACGCTCGCAGTGACGGTATCATTGGATCGTATCAAATTTTTAGTATTTGGATTCGTACATAAATAGAATTTATATTGTGTTTCCTGATAGGATGTTGAATCCACACATTTTGGTTTTGTTTCCTTCATACGTTGCCTTGCGTAGAATGATTTACCCAACCGCGAGGCATGTGGTGCGTACACTACTTTCTATTTTATTTTTTGGATGTCGCTCACACACCTAAGGCCCATATGTCCATATAACATAAGAGCTACTAGGTTTGTATACATGAGCAGAAACACAACCCGTGTAGAGCTCTCTAGCACTCTAGGGAAGCCAATATTGTAACGTAATCCAAGGGGAAAACCAAAGTGCAAATATGACGTTTGGAATGGTTAGTGTCCTTAAAGGGATGGAACAATGCATGGTGTTAATATGTCTAAATGTGTACCTTTTACCTTCATGATGGTTTATCTTGAGAACTTCTTAAATAATATTTAAAGCGACGTTGCAAAGTCAAGAACTTAGAGAAGTTAAGCCTTTAATGGCCATTATGAGGTTCGGTGATCTAGATCTACAAATTAGGAGCTAATTGTTAAAGGTGAGCAACTCATACTGCAATCGAATCCTAGGTGTTCCGCTTAACTATGCAATATAACGTCTAGAGAACTTGTAAAATTCTATTTAAAGTGACTCACAAGTCAAGTGCTTAAGAAAGTTTTGCATTTAATGTCCATGTTATGAAGTCTACAGATCTAGATCCCCAATTTAGAAGCCAATTATTCATCTTACAGCTACTCATACTACAACTGACTCTATTTCTCCAGCTAATGTTAACCAAAGAAGCATTATAAAAGATCATTAATTGCTTTCCGAGCCCTAGCTCATATGCCAAATGAACACTAAATTCAAGAAAATGGTCAAGTGATTGAGGTGTCTGCATAATTCATGGAGAATTGACATCCTAACTGCTCTCCAACAAGCAAGCATATTGGAGCTTCAATGTTTGTTTATAGCTCCTCGGATGTTTTCGCCACAATGTTTCCCAAACGCCTAGTACACTTGAAAATGTTTGATGCAATTCTAGTATTTTAATTCTTCAAATATATTATTCATGCGGGAGCATGTGTACTCATATTTACAAAATCCATGCTCTATAAGAGATTCCTTATTCGTACTTTATTTGACCTAGAGTTACCAACCTAAGCTAGTACATACTGACCTAGAGTAACTAGCTACGTTGACACTCCTACTGGTTGGGAGTTCATGACATACTTGAAGCAACTAATCATACTCCCCTCGACAAATAAAACAAAAGGATAAATCAAGCTATGTGACCTATTGTTGTACAATAACGATTGGTAAATTTATTTGTGAAGACAAAAAACCTTATAATGGAGAATAAGAAGTAAAAAGTGCATGTCAACTATTACTTGCATATTCCATAACTAAGGTTATATTATCGTCTTAGTATTAGGATCCGTAATATTTGCAATAGGTTCGAATAAATAACAGAGTATTGTGGTGTCTTTGGTTGTGCTATTAGATTGTTACATGTCCTATTTTCAACAATTTGAGGCATGTTAAAAACATTTCATATTGTGTTCATAACCTGCACACAAAACATTGTGTCTTGATTTACTAAAGGAGAGGTACATTGAAAAATTACGTCACTGGTATTTCTTATGATAATCCATCATGCTCAACGCCTGACTAGAGAAAAATATAGCTATTAATGGCCATGTTAAGTTAGGTGATCTAGATCTTCACTTAAGGAGCTTGTTGCCTTGTTGTTAACGCTGAGTAGCTCATACTATAAGTAACATGGACCTATAATTTTCTTCACTAATCAAACCACTTTATATTGTCCCTTAAGTTGACTTTCTATTTGTTTTGACCATCATGATGTCCAGTAAAAATAATTCATAATACATGGAATAGACAATCAAAAAAGGTTTTCAAATGCAAACAATGATCATTAAAAGGGTACACAAGGGACTAGGTGGCGAGGAGGCATTCACTTTGCATCTAACAATAAAGTGCTAACCATCTTGACATATTTAATGATCATAAATGTGCAGTATATCCGGATCTTGAGTGTGTATTTTGAAACTTGAAGTTGTAGGGGTGAGTTCCTACGACCACTCATTTTTTCACTATCTTGCAGGCCGAAAAAACCAATTCATAACTATATATGTTGTAGTGCCTACTATTCCATCTATAAAGTTACATGTCGACATGAACCAGTGTGTTTCAGCTACACGCATACACAATAGAGCATCTTGGCAGCTTTGAAAGTTCTATTTAAATTGACGTTGCATAGTCTCCCACTTAGAATAGTATATCTACTAATGTCCATGCTAAGTTAGGTGGTCTAGATCTCCAATTAAGGATCTTGTTGGTCATGATGAGTAGCTAATGCTACAAGTAGCATGCATCTATAATTTGTGTGACTAATCAAAACCACGTAACACTTTCCTTTAAGTTGATTATCTAACTATTTTGACCATCACGAATGTCCAATAAAAGAAAATACATTGAATAGACAAACCAAAAGGTTTTCAAATACCTACAGCGCTCATTAAAAAGCACATATGTACATCACAATATTGTAATCAAGTATATTGCAAAATAATTATTTTGTACAACACAGAGATAGTAAGTAAAAATGAAGACTATTAATTTGATGAACCGCCTTTGTCGTGTAAAATTCGTGTGATGCATAACGCTCTTGTTAGAATTCATAGATAATTCACCGACTTATTTCAAGCTTCTACCAACTTACCAAGTGATTGCATCCTAAGAACATATTGATATATGTTTTGCAGCAAAAAGGTTTATAGTGTAAAATAAGTGACATCATGTCACCAACGATCGTTCTGGTTTGCTCACATCAACACTATGATCATGTATACCCGTAATTACGTATTGAGTAAAGCTCATAGATAGTAAATTAAGTGATGGTTGATAAATTTGCAGGGCATCTTCTTTGTCGGGTGGTGGTGTTTTCACCAATGAAGGTAATTTTCTTGCGTAGGATCATATTTAAACACACTCAGACAAGCAAACAAACAAAAAATGTAGACAAGGGAATATGTGGCCAGCAGCCATTCACTTTCCCGTAACAAGAAAGTGCTAACCACCTTGAACTGTTTAATGGGCATAAATTTGAACTATATTCAGATCTAGTTTGAAACTCAAAGTTGTAGGTGTGAGGTCCTGCACCAACTCTTTTTAGGATTTTCACTATCTTACAGGTTAGAAAAACCAATTCATAATGATATATGCTGCATTCCCTACTTCGCTATGTGTATAAAGTTACATGTCGACATGAACCCATGTGTTTCAGTTACGGATACACAATTAATGAAGCATCTTGGGAGCTTCCAAAATTCTATATATATTGACGTCGCACAGTCTCCCATTTAGAGTAGTGTTGCTACTAAAGGCCATGTTAAAATAAGTTACATGCTAGATCTTCAATTAAGGAGCTTGTCGGTCATGCTAAGTAGCTATCGCTACAAGTAACATGGATCTGTAATTTGTGCGACTAATCAAATCATGTAATGTTGACCCTTAAGTTTGCTCTCTATTCGTTCTGACTGTCATTCATGTCCGAAAAAAAAACAATACATAATACATTAAATGGACATGCAAAAAAGGTTTTCAAATGCCAACAGTGATCATTAAAACTGCCTCGACTTTGGATAAAATTATTGTTAGCTACCAAGGCTTCATAGACAATTCATGGATTTATTTCAATCTTCTACCAACTTTACCAAGCAATTACATCCTAAGCAGTTCTTCCTATATTATTTGCATCAGAACTTATTCATTCCCTACATTGTATCCGGACTACGAGGAGTGGGAATTTTAGGGAGAGAAGCCTCCTTTTAACTCTTGGCGACGTAAATGTGTACATGATATCCCTCTTCTCGCACATAAAGTTAAAGGATTCTAACAGACCGGAACTATTGGACTTGATTAATAGTCTCCATTAATTGTTAGGTATTAGGTAAGTAGGTAGACTCGCCTACCTCCTCTTTTGAATATATTTTCTGTTTCACATTGAATAAAGGATCGTGGGGTTGTTGCTTTGAAGTAAAAAACGTTATCGTTCCTTTATCTTTTGAACATTTGTAGTGAAATTCACATGCAACACCCTTGATGTATGCCAAACTGGGTTCGTGATGCTACCACACTAGCTTATTTCTACAAGTCTAGAAAAAAATCAAAATGGGGCAGAACCCTCTTTCTTTTAAAGGCATCCACAACAAACAAATTCATGAATATATAATCAATAACATCAATGAAGTTCAGATGACCAATTGCACAACTGAGGTCACAATACGCTTCATGCTAAATGGGATAAAGATCTACATGCTCGTACTACACAAGACAACTATGCTAGGTGGCTCGACAATCTAATAAATCACAAAAGGATATTTGTAAGTGATGTGAGGTTTTGTATGAAGGTGTGGTACATGCATGGCACTACTCTGAATACCTGGAATCCAAATAAAAGCAAACAAAGAGAAATCAAGGATGATTACACAATTTGGAATTCAATTTTTTATATACATGTGAAATTTGGGTAGTGAGTTATATATTTATTATTTGGATGGATACTACTGTGGGCTTCCACCTGCGTGAGCTATATGCATTATATTTATATATAGAAAATCAGGAAAAGAAAAACCATGTGGCAATGCATGGGCGTTCTACTAGTAAAGAAGAAGAAATGTTGACTTGTACGGACGGGAGCAACTAGTTGTGGCGCTTCTTCGAAGCCTCCCAACCGCCACTTGGCTTGGGGGTGTAGAGCGCCGCCACTTGGCGTGTTCTTAGCCGCCGCCATGTGTCGCACTTCATGGCGTTCCTTCGGATTTTTTATTTTTCTACACGCTGCCGCTTTTTAAACGGTTTTTATGCAGTTTTTTATTTTATTTGTTTTCCACCGGTCTTCCGTAGCTTTTGGGCAAAAATAGTTGCGCGAAAAACATGTTTTTCTTCCGCGAGAGGCACGGTTGTGTTTTTGCGAGGCCGTGCCTCTCGGAAACAAGAAAACGTGTTTTTTGTTTTTTTTCTTCCGCGAGAAACACGGTTTTACTTCCGCGAGAGGCATGGTTGAGCTTTCGCGGGAGGCCACGGCTGTGCTTCTCGGAAAAGAAAAGAAAACGTGTTTTCTGGTTTTTTTTTCTTCTTCCGCTAGAGGCACGATTTTTCTTCGGCGAGAGATACGGTTGTGCTTCACGAGAAGCACGGTCGTGCCTCTCGAAAACGGAAAAAAGGTATTTTCTTAAAAAAAATCTTCCGTCAGAGACAACGTTTTGTTTCCGCGAAAGGCATGGTTGTGCTTTCGCGGGAGGCACAGCCTCTCGGAAATAGAAAAAAATATGTTTTCTGTTTTATTTTCCTTCAGCGAGAGGCACGGTTTTGATTTCGTAAGAGGCACAGTTGTGCTTTTGCGAGAGGCATGGCCGTGTCTCTTTCGGAAAAGGACAAAAACGTGCTGCCGTTCAGCTTTTTTGTCTGGGTTTTCTTATCCAGTTTTTCATTAAAAAAAGTTTGTCAAAACCTATCATATGGGATCTAATTTCAAAGATCTCCACGTGAGGAATCCGATGGTGAAAGAACGCACAATTCAAGAGAAAACATTTTGAATAAAAGCATGTACGAGAAAAAGAAAAACTCAAATGTTGCGACAGTTGATGCGCATGCAGGCGCCACTTGTCGCATAACCTCGTGGAGGTGGGAGTGAGATTCAAAGGAGAACTCTTTAATTAGTGATTTCGTGTATGGGCGTGCCGGCCACTCCCTATTTGTAGGCCACCAAATAGCGAGCTGGCCGTACCCCCAATTCCTTTTGAGATCGGCCCTTTACCCCAAACCACTTTTTCGTTTTTTCTTCCAGCTTTTTTTTCTTTTTCCTTTTTCATATTTTCCTTTTTTCTTAATGTTCTATTTCTTACCTTTTGTTTGTCTTTCTTTTATTTATTTTTTCCTTTTCTTTTCCTTTTTTGCGACATCTTTCCCATTTGTGAACATATTTTCCCAAATCATGAAGAATTTTTGAAAATCATAACGTTTTTTCAACTTGTGAACATTTTTCCTAAATTCCCCAATATTTTTTGAACTGATGATTCTTTTTTAAAACTTCACAAACATTTCTTTAAAAAGGTGAACATGTTTTCTGGAATGCGTGGACATTTTTTTGAATTGAAGATTTTTTTTGAATGGCAGAACATTTTTCAGAAACTTCATGGGGGTCCTAATTTAAGAACTTTTTTGTGGTGATCATTTTTTTGAAATGCATGAAAAAATTGTGGTGAAGAATTTCTTTACACATTCATGAACAAACATTGGATTTGCAAACATTTTTCCTATTTCATAACATCTTTGAATACATGAACCTATTTTTTTCCAAAATCACGAACTAATTTTTGAATTTGCGAACTTTTAATTTTCCGAATCGAATTTTTATAAATTGTGAACATTTTCTGAATATTCCAACATTTTTTGTAAAATCACGAAAAAAAATTCAATCCACAAACGTTTTAAGATTTCTTGAAAAAATTGCAAATGCAAATTTTTAAGATTTCGGAATTTTTCGTAATCCCAAATTATGTAGAACAGAAAAAAGCATAGACAAGAAAAGTAATGTGAAAATTGTCGGAATTTTTAAAAAAAATAAAGGGGTGCACACTGCGGCTCCTCTTAGCACGCCCCTCCCGCGCGCGCGCCTGTAGAAAAATATTAAACGGCGCCCGCTGGCCGTTTCTTCAATTTGTGCAAATGGGCACATACCCCGCACGCGCTGGACCGGCCTGTTTATTTCTTTTTCAAAATTGCAGGAAAAAGGGCGTGTGCAAGCCTCGTTTCAAACTCGGGATCTCTCGTTGAGAGACAGGGCAACGACCACCAGGACAACGAAGCACTAGTGACTATAAACTTCGTTCTTTTCCTTTATTCCTTCAGGTAGCAAGAGCCCCTGGTTTTGGGAAGCTTCCCAAACCAGTTTTTAACAGGTTCCCTGATTTCTGGGTGTTTTTCTTCCTCTTCTTCCCAAACCATGTTTCCTTTTCTTTCCTTTTTCTTAAATGTGTGAACTTTTCACAAATTCAATGATTTTTTTTTCAAATTCAGCTTTTTATGAAATATGACGAAAAAATTTCAAGCTCGACGAACTTTTTTTCAAATTCGATGAAATTTTCCAAAAACAATTTCCTATTTTTAAAATCAATGAACTTTAAAAATATAATTAGTGTTTTTCAAATTCGATGAACTTTTTTCAATATCAACAAACTGTTTTTCAAAATTGATGAACTCTTTTCCAAATTCGTTGAACTTTTTCAAATTCGATGAACTTCTTCAGAATCGTCGAACTCTTTCTTCTATTTTGATGACCTTTTTCCAAAATTGATGGACTTTTTTTTCAAAACCTATGAATTCTTCTTCATATTTGACGAACTTTTTTCAAAGTCAATGAACTTTTTTCAAATTTGTGAACTTTTTTAAATTTTTCGTCTTCTTTCAAATTTCATGCACATTTATCTGAATTCAATATTTTATTAAAAAATTTGACAAAAGTCAACGGTTAACCGGTCTACTGGCCAACTGTCTACCGGTCAACTGTGATCAAAGGGAGCGAACGAGGGGCAGCGCTATTTCACGCGTTCAGCAAATCGTGGGTTCCATATGGACCGGCCCATATGCGCAAGTAAGCCACTGTTGTTTCCTGTTTAGATTTTTCACGTTTTTTCTCTTTTTTTGCTTTCTTTCTTACTTTCGTTTATACTTTAAAATTTTCTAAATACATATATTAAAAAAATCCCAAAATCACCTTTGAAAAAATGTTGAACAAGAATTTTAAAAAATGTTGAACAAGTTTTTAAAAATGTTAAACACGTATTTGAAAAATGTTGAATAAGTACTAAAAATGTTGAAAGGGTATATGAAAAATGTTGAAAATGTACTGAAAAATGTTAAACGATTATTTGAAAAATCTTTAAAAAGTATTTGAAAAAAATGTAGAACAAATATTTAAAACGATTTTGAACAAAGTATTTGAGAAAATGTTGATCAGGTATAAAAAAAATGTTGAAAAATTGTTTGAAAAAATTTAACAAGTATTTGAAAAATGTTGAACAAATTATTTCAAAAATCTTGAACAAGTATTTGAAAACAATGTTGAGCATGTATATAAAAAAGTTGAACAAGTATTTTAAAAATGTTGAACAGGTATTTGAAAGATGTTGAATACGTATTTGGAGAAATGTTTAACATGTATATAAAAATGTAGAATAAAAAATAAACAAAGAAAAAAAATGAAACAAAATGGAGAAATGTTTAACATGTATATAAAAATCTAGAATAAAAAATAAAAAAATAAAAAATAAATCAGGAGCACCAGTGGAAACCCCGCCTCAAGCCGTAAGTACGTCTTGCTCCCAGAGCTGTACACGAACTAGACTTCGTGGTGGCTAGCAGCGCAACATACTACCTAGTAGACCAGGGTTTGATCCCCGCACCTCCCTCTTTTCATTCTCTATTTATTTTAACTATAGCGCATAACTGGGTCGGTCCGATATCTCTTAACGCTTCAGCGAGACAAATCGTAGGTGTCACTGAATGCGATAAATAGTCGCGGCAGCGAATGAGGCGATCGAGGGGGCGAACGAGGCAACCTAGGCCGGCCCAATTCATAGCCCCGTGGGCGCCTGAACTGGCAAACCGGCACGCCTATACCTGGCTCAACTAGAGTTCAATGGTAGGCTCACAAGAAGCGAGCGCCATACTGGGCCGGCCTGGCCACGCAAGAGTGCACTGCCTCATTTCTTAAAAGTTTTTTCACCTTCTTTTTCTTTGTTTTCTTTATATATTTTTACTTTTGTCTAAACATATGTATTACAAAAATATACATTACATATAATTCTGCAACATTTTAATCGTGCATTTGAAAAAAGTTGAATGCATATAAAAAAAATTCCAACAGATACAAAATATGCATACAAATTTGTACAATGAGTATGGAAAATAAAAAAACATCATAATCATTTTTTTGAAAAAATTTAAACATGTAAATAAAATAGGTTCCTAGTATATACAAAAACGATAATATGTATGAAAATAAGTAGACACTCAAAATATATGTCTTCCCAAAATGGTAATCATTTGTTTCAAAAATGGTAAACATATACAAAAAAAAAGTTGCTGATGTATAACAAAAACGTCGAACGTGTATTTAAAAAATCACACTTTTAACAATGTTGATTATATACAAAAGAAAGTTTATCATATAATTCAGAAATGTTCAATTTGCATAAAAATGTTCTTGATGAATCAAAAAATGGGCAATATGTGTGAAACATGTACTCATTAAACACAAATATATATTTAAAAAATCATCTATTTAATAAATGTTAAACATATATGAAAAATATTCTTGATGTATTAAAACATGTAAACTATGTATTTAAAATTTTGAACTTAAAAAAAGTTAATCATATATTTTAAAATGTTAAACATGTATTTAAAATGTTTCTACATATACCAAAACGTAAATTGTGTATGACAGAGTAGTCATCAAATATTAATTTTGAAGTGTTAGTAATTTATTTCAAAAATATTAAACATGTACAAAATAATATTCCTCGTATATACCTCAAACACATAAATGTCTTGAAGAAAAATAGTGAAACCCAAAGAATGGAAGAAAGGAACAAAAGAAACACCTCCGAAATAAATAAAACCGTGAAAACCCATGAGAAAACAAAGAAAAAACAGAAGAAAAACGAAGAAAACTAAGAAAGAAATGAAGAACAAAAAGAATAAAGAAAATAGAAAAGATATAAAACACAAAGAAAGAGACAAAAGAAAATCAAAGAGAATAGAATAGTAGAAAACAAGAGAAAAATAGTGCAAACTAAGAAAAATCAAGGACAATCGAAAACAAGAAAACCCATGAAGAAATGAAATAACGAAGAAAATTTAAAAAAAAATAGGCCGAACTAGAGATCAAACCCATGCATAAAAAGAAAAGAAAAGAAAACCACGAACTAAACCTAGCGAATGAAACTCATCGAACCCGAATGATAAAAAGGGATGGAATGGGCCGGCCCAGCAGCTACAGTGCAGGAACGAAGCTACGGGAAAGACTGAAGGGCCAATTCTTTTGAGGTATGATGTGGAAATAAGCTCATGTGAAAATAAGCTCCAGATAATCGGCTAGCGAGTTATTTTCATTGCCTGTTTTTTCAGCTTCTGTGTGGTATGATCAGTGAAAAGTCTGTAATGCCCTTGGACTATATTGTTGTTCAAATTAAATGATATTGTGCTATTTTTATCATTTTGTTGCCCATATGAACATAAATTTGACTTTTAGAAACCACAACATGTTATAACTAAACATAAGGAAGATCATTGTCTCGCATATCGGCATATGAATATCATACATGCATCATCGTCTCATGTAGTACGCAGTACTTGAGAAGAAGTACTGAATAAAAAGATCTAAAAATTGTTACATGGTTCCCCCAACAAAAGCATACACCACACACCCTAAAGCTTACCATCAAGGAAAAACACTTGTAGCAATAGCATCACGGATGGAACCCATAGTACCATCATGAATGGGTGCATGGTGATGAGAGTAGCATCTACTTCACATCCTGAACCTGCCCCATCGTCATCATCAATGTGAATTTGAGAGGAACCAACTTGAGACGAGGGAGGTGCCGCCTTGCATACTCATTTGTCACACTGACATTATCAAATATAGCACTCAGTTTGATCTCATCCTCTAGTGGAGCAAATCGAAACTTGGCGGCAAGTTCATTTCTCTGAAAATAAGCATATCACAAATTAGTGCAAGAATTGGCAAAGTAAGAAAAGTAACAAATGGAATTGATATGAAGATATGTATACATGTATCTCATTTGCCCACTATTCATCACTAGCCGCAATGGTCTTGGTAACAGGATCAAACCCAATGCCTGATGCATTTTGAGTTAATGTCTTCCAAACAGCATACTCTTTTTTCAGCACATCCCACTTATTCTTGATTGCTTTTTGGTATATTCTCTCCTCGTGCACTCAAAAATCTTTCTTGCCACATTGTCATATCCAAGTGGTGTCAATGTTCCTTCGTTGCCACGATTATTGGCATTCACTTCTTCCACACAAATATCAATGAAAGTTCTAAGAACCATATTATCCCATTGTGCTTTCATCTATTTTTCATTATGTCAATACAAAAGAATTGGAAGAATTAATATGTAGTACAAACAATATCTAGATATTGCTTTTTAGGGTAGCATATATAAGCAACGCATCACGTCAATATTTCTTCTATGCAACCAGAGGGCAACAATTTTACTACTATTTGGCACAATCAATACATCCATATCAAAATTATTTCTGCCATATATAAGCAAAGCATCATAGATCAAGATGAAAACATCATACTTCAGCACTAGCTTACAACAAATCTAGATGAACTTTTTCCCAAAAGAAATCATAGGAGGAGCTGATCACCTTGGTGGCTCACGGCCAGGAGGGAGGGGCAAAGGGGTCGCCGTCCGCCGGAGTGGAGCCTGGTCGGACCAAGCCAGAGCTCTTCTGGACACCGGGACGGAGGGATGTGGCCGAGGAGGGGTCATGCCCGTGGGAGCTGGGGTGGAAGATGCAGGCCTACCCCCTGGCCATGTCACCGGAGATGGCCACGTCGAGGAGCGGAGGACCTGAGGACCGGCGGCGGCTGTTAACAGGGGGAACCCTAGGTGGAGCGACATGACAGAGGTGTCGAGTGCCGGGGGAGGGATCGGCGCAGCCCGTCTGCCAGCTTTTTCAGGTGCAGGGACGGTTTTGTGGGGGCTGGGCGATGGCAATTTCGATGTAATAAGATCAAATAACAGGGGCACATCACTATACCCTTTCGATTTTAAGTGAAAAGCTGCGGGAAGCCCCCCGACCTCAGCTTTTTTTCCATTGTGAAGAATGAGAAGGTGAAAAAAGCTAAGCGAACCAACCTGTGGTTGAGATGGTTAGGTGGACAGTGGTATCCCTAACCCACCAGGGTTCAAATCCTGGTGCTCGCATTATTTCTGGATTTATTTCAGGATTTCCGGCGATGCGCTTTCAGTGGGAGGAGACGTTCCCGTCGGCGTAGGCGCCTCTGGTGGCTTCGTAAATCTCAAGATGATATGCCGGCTCAGTCTCTCGGAGGTGCTCATAAGGGTAGGGTGTGTGTGTGTGTTCATAGGGGTGAGTGTATGCGCGTGTATATGAGCACATGTGTCTGTACTGATGCTTAAAAAAAAGATGAAAAAAGCTAAGCTGGATTTTTAAAAACGAGTTATTTTCAGCTTCTAGCTTATTTTAACAATAAGCTGCTAGAAGTTGCAAATGAACTGGCCCGAAGGAGCACTAGCACTAAGCTAGATATAGCTTCCGCGGACTTGGGTTGTACCATGGCGAGACCTCCTATTCAACGCTTTGAGCGCCGGCCGACCGAACCAGCGGTCACCGCGTACCTCCCACTTGGGACAGCCCAACTACACGACTACTCTCTCTAAAGAAATATAAGAGCGTTTAGATCATTAAAGTAGTGATCTAAATAGTCTTGTATTTCTTTATGAAGGGAGTAGTTCGGTTGCTTAATCGCCACTGCCGTTGGTTTGATTGGCTGATCGATTGATCGTTGGCTTTTCAAAACAAAAACTTTTTTAAAAAACATAAATCTGGGAACAATTTTTTGAAAAAAGTCACAAAATTTGGAAAAAGACTGTGAATTTGAAAAAGGTTCGTAAATTTCAAAAAATATCATGAATTAAAAAATGGAAAAAGTTCGTAATTTTGAAAACAAAATAGAAATTTGAAAAGGTTCACAAAATTTGAAAAGTTCACTCCTTGAAAAAGATTCACGCATTTGACAAAAGTTCACAGATTTGAAAAAATCACGCATTTAAAAATCATGGATTTGAACAAGTTTTCCAAATTGAAAAGACATTCTTGAATAAAATTTCATGCATTTGCAGAAAGTTCACATTTTTGGAAAAGTGCATGCATTTGAAACAACTGTCATGAATTTGGGAAACTATTTGTAGATTTGAAAAAAAATTATTAATTTATAAATGTTCACAAATTTCTAAAACAATCATGGATTGGAAAAGTTCAAGAATTTGAAAAAACTTCATAGAGTTTGGGAGAAAAAGTTTCAAATTTGAAAAAAAAAATCACACTTTTCAAGGGTACGAGTAAAGGAAAAGAAAAAAAAGGAAAAAAACATGAAAATGAAAGAATGAAAGCAAAAAAGAAAAGAAAGACAAAAAACGAAAAGAACAAATAAAGAACAAAAAACAAGAACAAAATATTGGTCTTGGAACAAGCTTCCCATAACCGCAAGCTTAGTGCAAACGAGAACGAAAACTAAATGGGCCGAGCCCAAAGATGAAGAGGGGTGTGTGTCATGTGCGTAATGAATAGGAAACAATGTTATAAGCGTTAAATAGGGTTTGGTTTTTTTTTAGAGTATGCCAATGGCATACCTTAGTTTTATATAAGGCGGAAAAGACATGTATAAGAGTTTAATGCATCATAGAAGGTTGGTCCTCGGTTAAACAAGTTCCAAGAGAGTTGCCTAAACTCATAAGGGTTGGTCATTGGTTCAACAAGTTCCAAGAGGGTTGATTCTCGGTTCAACATCTTCAAGAGGAATACATTATGGATAGGCAAATGTTTGTTGTCGGGCAACCTGCTAGGAACTCCAAGTCTCTTTTCGACGTGCCCCACTGGCATATGGCCCCACACGATTTGCTCCCGCTCCTGCTACTTCTTGAGCTTGTGTTGGTTTTTCCCTTGAAGAGAAAAGGGTGATGAAGCAAAGTAGAGATAAGTATTTCCCTTAGTTGAGAACCAAGGTATAAATCCAGTAGGAGGAACACACAAGTCACCAATGGTTGCACCTACACAAACAAACAAATACTTACACCCAACGCGATAAAGGGGTTGTCAATCCCTTCACGGTTACTTGCAAGGATGAGATTTGGTTGAGATAGGTATAAAAGATAAGTAAAAGGGCAAAATAAAGTAAAGGTAAAGAAATTGCAGGAAGGTATTTTTGGGTTTTTGGTTTTGTAGATCTGAAAATAATGTGATAAAAGATAGACCCGGGGGCCATAGTTTTCACTAGAGGCTTCTCTCTCGAAAGAACGACACGGTGGGTAAACAAATTATTGTTGAGCAACTCAGAGAAAAGCGCATAGTTATGATGATATCTAAGGCAATGATCATGAATATAGGCATCATGTCCGTGACAAGTAGACCGACTCCAGCCAGCATCTAATAGTATTACTCCACATATCGATCGCTATCCCGAATGCAACTAGTGTATTAAGTTAACAAGAACGGAGTAACACCTTAAGCAAGATGACATGATGTAGAGGGCCAATCAATATGAACAAACCCCACCTTTTTATCCTTAATGGCAACAATACAAATACATGTCATGTCCCCTTCTGTCACTGGGAATAAGCACCGCAGATTGAATCCATTACAAAGCACCTCTCCCATGGCAAGAAACATCAATCTAGTTGGCCAAACCAAATCAATAGACCGGGGAGAAATACAAATCTATCTTAATCATGCATAAAAGAGTTCAGAGAACACTCAAATAATATTCATAGATATCTTATCATAAATCCACAATTCATCGGATCTCAATAAATGCATCGCAAAAGAAGATGGGAAAATTTTGTTTTTGCCACTCTAGATTTTGCCAATTTCCTTATGCCACTCTATATTTTCACATTTCACTTTTGCCACTCTTAGTTTTTGACAATTATCACAATTGCCATTCTCCTGGCAAAAGCAAAATTTTCAGAGTGGCAATTGTGATACATTTCAAAAGCTAAGAGTAGCAAAAATGAAATAAAATTATTTTGCTTTTGCCACAGAATGGCAATTGTGATAATTGTCAAAAGCTAAGAGTGGCAAAAGTGTAATGTCAAAATCTAGAATGGCATAAGGAAAATTGGCAAAATCTAGAGTGGCAAAAACAAAATTTTCCCAAAGAAGATTACATCACATAGATCTTGAAGAACATCGAGGAGAACATTGTATTGAAGATCAAAGAGAGAGAAGAAGTCATCTAGCTACTATAGACCGGTAGGTGTGTGGTAAACTAGTCACACATCGTCGGAAGGGCGCAGCAAGGTTGATGTAAAGGCCCTCCGTGATCGAATCCCCCTCTGGCGGAGTACCGGAACAGGTCTCCAGATGGTATCTCAAGAGGACAGAAACTTGCAGCGGCAGAAATGTATTTTTGGTGTGGCCTATGGTCTACGTGGAATATTTGGGTACTTATAGAAGAAGAGTTAGGGTCAGAGGAGCCTCGTGGGGCCCACAAACTTGGATCCCACCTCGGTGGCGCACCTTGTGAGCTTGTCCCCAATCTGTGGCCCCCCTGACCTCCTCCCGAAGGTTCCTGGGTGTCTTGTGGTCCAAGAAAAATCGTCAAAAAGTTTCGTTGCGTTTGGTATTGATTTTCTGTAAAAGACAAAAAACAAGGAAAAACAGCAACTGGCACTTGACACTAGGTTAATAGGTTAGTCCCAAAAAATAATATAAAATAGCATAATAATGCATATAAAACATCCAAGATGGATAATGTAATAGCATGGAACAATCCAAAATTATAGATACGTTGGAGACGTATCAACTCCCACCTAATATTTTCCTCATGCGACCTGCTTCACTGCTTTTCTATCCTACAACAACGACCACATTAGGTTCTCCTCTCCCCATCATCTCCATCCCCGTTGTACCATCATCGCACCCTTGCTACCACCAATGCCCTCCTCCAATACTTCCTTCTCCTCTTTGTGTAGGGTGCATCTACAGAGCTACGACTGAAGTGAGCGACATTTCCACTGACCATGTGTTGGGAAACGTAGCATGCAATTTCAAAAAAAATCCTACGCTCACGCAAAGATCTATCTAGGAGATGCATAGAAACGAGAGGGGAGAGTGTGTCCACGCACCCTCGTAGACCGAAAGCAGAAGCGTTTGACAACGCGGTTGATGTAGTCGAACTTCTTCTCGTTCTGACCGATCAAGCACCGAACATATGGCACCTCCGAGTTCTGCACACGTTCAGCTCAATGACGTCCCACAAACTCTTGATCCAGCAAAGTGTCAAGGTAGAGTTCCATTAGCACGACGGGCAGGACGGTGATGGTGAAGTGATCCGTCAGGTGGCTTCGTCTAAGAACTACGTGAATATGATCGGAGGCGTAAACTATGGAGGGGGGCGCTGCACACGGCTAACAATGGTTGGTGTGTGTTCTAGGCACCTCCCTCCTTCATATATATAGGTGGGAGGGAGAGGGGGCAGCCAAGGGGGCGCCCAAGTAGGAGGAATCCTACTTGGGGCCCTAGTCCTATTCGCCCCCCCCCCCTACCATAATTACTGGAGGGGGAAGGAAGGAGGAGGGCGGAGGGAAGGAAGGGGGAGGCCGAATCCCTCCCCTTCCTTTCTCTCTTCCCCTCTTTTCTTCCCCTCCAGGTTCGACCAATATGGGGGGCGCAGCAGCCCATGCCGGCTGCTGCGTTTTCCCTCTTGGCCCATGATGTCTACTACGCAACTTTATTCTTATAGACTCGTGTTGGGCCTCCAAGCGCAGAGTTTTGTAGGACAGTAGCAATTTTCCCTCAAGTGGATGACCTAAGGTTTATCAATCCGTGGGAGGTGTAGGATGAAGATGGTCTCTCTCAAACAACCCTACAACCAAATACAAGAAATCTGTTGTGTCCCCAACACACCCAATACAATGGCAAATTGTATAGGTGCACTAGTTCGGCAAAGAGATGGTGATAAAAGTGTAATATGGATGGTAGAAATATATTTTTATAATCTGAATAAATAAAAACAGCAAGGTAGCAATTGGTAAAATGGAGCACAAACGGTATTGCAATGCTTAGAAACAAGGCCTAGGGTCCGTACTTTCACTAGTGCAATCTCTCAACAATGCTAATATAATTGGATCACATAACCATCCCTCAACGTGCAACAAAGAATCACTCTGAAGTTCTTATCTAGTGGATAACATAAGAAGAAATTGTTTGTAGGGTATGAAACCACCTCAAAGCTATTCTTTCCGTTCGATCTATTCAATAGTTCGTACTAAAATAACACAAAGATATTCTTTCCGTTCGATTTATCCTAGAGTTTGTACTAAAATAACACCAAAGAAAATTCAGATTCATAATACTCGATCCAACATAAAGAACCACAAAGAGTGCCCCAATATTAATACCAGAGAAACAAAGACAAGAACATGCATCAACCCCTATGCGTAGATTACCCTAATGTCACCTCGGGAATCCGCGAGTTGAGTGCCAAAACATATATCAAGTGAATCAATATGATACCTCATTTTCACCACGAGTATTCATTTGCAAGACATATATCAAGTGCTCTCAAATCCATAAAAGTATTCAATCCGGTAAGACGAAATCTCAAAGGGAAAACTCAAATCATCACAAGATAGAGAGGGCAAAACACCATATGATCCGACTATATTAACAAAGCCCGCGATACATCAAGATCGTGACATCTCAAGAACACGAGAGAGAGAGAGAGATTAAACACATAGCTACTGGTACAAAACCTCAACCCCGAGGGTGGACTACTCCCTCCTCATCATGGTGGCCACGGATGATGAAGATGGCCACCGATGATGATCTCCCCCTCCGGCGGAGTGCCGGAACGAGGTCTAGATTGGTTTTCGGTGGCTACAGAGGCCTGCGGCGGCGAAACTTCTGATCTAGGGTAACCGTGAGGGTTTTTGGAATATTTGGTGATTTATAGAGCAAAGAGGGGGTGCGGGAGGCCACCGAGGTGGGCACAACCTACCTGGGCGTGCCCGGGCCCCCAGATGCACCCTGGTGGGTTGTGCCCCCCTTGGGGAACCCCCCAGGTGCTGCTCTAGCCAAATGGATGTCTTCTGGTCCATAAAAATCCACAAAAAATTTTGTGGTGTTTGGACTCCGTTTGATATTGATTTCCTGCAATGTAAAAAAACAAGCAAGAAACAGCAACTGGCACTGGGCACTGGTTCAATAGGTTAGTCCCAAAAAATTATATAAAGTTGATATAAAATGATTGTAAGACGTCCAAGAATGATAATATAATAGCATGAATACTTCATAAATTATAGATGCGTTGGAGACGTATCAGCATCCCCAAGCTTAATTCCTAGCATTAATGAAAGTATGAACCCAAGGCCTTCTTTCCTAGCATTGCAATACCGTTTACGCTCACGTTTTTCATTAGTTACCTTGCTGTTTTTATATTTTCAGATTACAAAAACCTATATCTACCATCCATATTGCACTTGTATCACCATCTCTTCCCGAACTAGTGCACCTATACAATTTACCATTGTATTGGGTGTGTTGGGGACACAAGAGACTCTTTGTTATTTGGTTGCGGGGTTGTTTGAGAGAGATCATCTTCATCCTACGCCTCCCACGGATTGATAAACCTTAGTTCATCCACTTGAGGGAAATTTGCTACTGTCCTACAAACCTCTTGGATGTGTTGAGAGAACTTGCACTAATGAAAGTATGAACCCAAGGCCTTCTTTCCTAGCATTGCAATACCGTTTACGCTCACGTTTTTCATTAGTTACCTTGCTGTTTTTATATTTTCAGATTACAAAAACCTATATCTACCATCCATATTGCACTTGTATCACCATCTCTTCGCCGAACTAGTGCACCTATACAATTTACCATTGTATTGGGTGTGTTGGGGACACAAGAGACTCTTTGTTATTTGGTTGCAGGGTTGTTTGAGAGAGATCATCTTTATCCTTCGCCTACACGGATTGATAATTCTTAGGTCATCCACTTGAGGGAAATTTGCTCTTGTCCTACAAACCTCTGCACTTGGAGGCCCAACAACGTCTACAAGAAGCAGGTTGTGTAGTAGACATCAAGCTCTTTTCTCGGCGCCGTTGCCGGGAGGTAAGTGAGGGAGCCTGGATTAGGGGTATCCGGACAGCAGGACTATATACGTCGCCCGGACTATTGAAGCGTGAAGATACAAGACTCAAGACTCCGTCCCGTGTCCGGATGGGACTCTCCTTGGCGTGGAAGACAAGTTTGGCGATCCGGATATTGTATTTCCTTACTTGTAACCGACTCCATGTAAACCTAGCCCTCTCCGGTGTCTATATAAACCGGAGAGGTTGGTCCTAGAAGACCGATCACAATTACAGTCATACCATCATAGACTAGCTCTTAGGGTTTAGCCTCTACGATCTCATGGTAGATCTACTCTTGTACTACTCATATCGTCAATATTAATCAAGCAGGAAGTAGGGTTTTACCTCCATCGAGAGGGCCCGAACCTGGGTAAACATTGTGTCCCTTGCTTCCTGTTACCATCAGCCTAGACGCACAGATCGGGACCCCTTACCCGAGATCCGCCGGTTTTGACACCGACATTGGTGCTTTCATTGAGTGTTCCTCTGTGTCGTCGCTGCAAGGCTCGATGGCTCGTCTCGTTGTCAAGGACAACATTACCTCTGGGGGAGCGCTGGCTGTAGGCCAAACTCTCCAACTTGGCGGCTTCATCATGGCTGCCCCA
The DNA here is from genome assembly GCA_021605145.1 of Aegilops bicornis. NCBI lineage: Eukaryota > Viridiplantae > Streptophyta > Magnoliopsida > Poales > Poaceae > Aegilops > Aegilops bicornis. The sequence goes on along the minus strand of CM038675.1, from coordinate 117,630,625 downwards.
TCGGCGGTTGCGCCGACGATGGCCTCTCAGGTCATCACGCATAACCTTCGCGTCAATTCGGAACTAACCGAACAGATGGATCCTATAGAGCTCTCCTCCCTTAATGAGCTCTTGGATCGCATCACCGCTTTGGGAGTCGCTATGGACTATGACCGGATCGGGCTTAAACTCGACCAAAGGGACATTAAATCCCCGCCGGCCACCCATGAGATAGCGGTAGTGGGGGAACCACACACGGATTACCCCTCAATTCTGAGGACAAATTATGTCCGGATCACCGAGCTCCCTGAGCTGGACACCCGCCCAAGGGAATACATGACCCGGATCCCGGACTTAGAATCGAGCATTGGGCCAGAGAAATTGGGCAGCACCCTGGATCCCGAGCTGTCGGGCTCGGAAGCTCCCATGCCCCTGGGTGCTAGAGCAGATCAGAATCTGGATTCAGCTATTCCCACCCACACAGACTTAAACCGTCTCTCCCATATCAGGCAAGAGCCCCAGGAGACAGTACATCGTTACTGGGCCAGATTCCTCCTTGTGCTAAACAAGGTCAAGGACTGCCGCGAGGAGGACGTAGTCTCACTTTTTTGCAAAAACTACACAAACAAAGGAATCCTTAATGCTATAAGTCGCTGTGACATAGTACACTTTGCGGACTTGGCAACCATAATCTGAAATCAGTGCGATGGAAAGCGCTGAAGACCCAAACATAATTTTGGGATAGTCCGGCTCTCACCAAAACCTTTGTCCGAACTAAACGAGCGAACTCTCGTAAGTCGGCCGATCAAATCCCCAAGAAACCGAAGCTCACCCCAGGGCGGGGAACGTATTGGAAGAATGGCTCAATGGGCCATGTAAACTGCACAGTACTCCGGACATAACACCAACTCATAGCCTTAGGGCATGTTGGATACTCCGGCAGGTCGCAAAAAGTGGCGAGGACCTTCTTGCAAGCCATAAAGCAGAACAACATCCCGCCAACGAACACAATACGGTACTAACAGTCGTCGAGACTTTTGCCTCAAACAATAGGCGCAAGCGAGCTCATCGAAGCTCTGCTGAAATTTGCCATGCGGCAAAAATAAACCCATGGGACGATGCTGCTATAACTTTCAATGCCAGTGATGAACCTCGATTCCAGACTTTCTGGGCACCTGCAGATCTGGTCCTTAGCCCAATCGTGGACGGATTTCGGCTCATTAAAGTACTAATGGACGGCGGAAGCGGATTAAACTTGATCTATGTAGAAGCACTCAACAAGATGGAAATTGATAAAAGCCGCATTGAACAAAGCGGCACAACCTTCAGGGGAATTATCCCTAGTCGGGAAGCGCGGTGTGCGGGAAAAATCACACTCGGTGTGGTATTCGGCACCCCGGAGAATTATAGGTCCGAAGAAATCACATTCCAAGTGGCTCCTTTTAGCAGCGGATACCACACCTTTCTAGGGCGGGACACATTTACAAGCTTTCAAGCTATACCCCATTACAGGTACATGAAGCTTAAAATGCCCGGACCCAATGGAATCATCACTCTAGCCAGTGATCCGGACGTCGCACTTCGGGCCGAAAACAAGACCGCAGCACTAGCCCCGAAGCATTATCCAAGCCCTAGCGGCGAAGAACTAACAACACTTAGGTCAAACGTGGACAGGACGACATGATACTCGATGAGCGACCCAAGTCCACCTCATTTAAACCCGCAGACGAGATAGTCAAATTCCAAGTCCATCCAACGGACCCCACGAAGACAGCTTCCATCGGGACACAGTTGAGCCCCGCAATGGATGCCGCACTGCGAGACTTCTTACGCGAGAATTGGGACATTTTCGCTTGGCACCCATCGGATATGCCGGGCATCCCACGCAGATTGGCCGAACACAGCCTCAATATACTAAAAGGATACAAACCGGTCAAGCAGACTCTAAGGCGGTTTTCAGAGCCCAAACGGCAAGCCATGGGGGAAGAGCTAGCCAAACTACTCGAGGCCGGAATCATCAGAGATATCAAGCATCCGGATTGGCTAGCAAATCTGGTAATGGTACCAAAGAAGGACAAATCCTGGCGCCTATGTGTCGACTTCAAAGACCTCAACAAGGCTTGCCCCAAAGATCCCTTTCCCCTCCCTTGCATCGATCAAATCATCGATGCCACAGCAGGACACGACTCGCTGTGTTTCCTCGACACATACTCTGGATACCATCAAATAAAAATGGCAGAGTCTGACCAAGCCGCAACAGCTTTCATAACGCCATATGGCCCTTTTTTGCTTCAACACTATGCCTTTCGGTCTTAAGAATGCTGGCGCAACCTATCAACGCATGATTCAAACATGCCTGGAAAAGCAAATCGGCAAAACAGTGGAGGCATACGTGGACCACGTGGTCATAAAAACAAGACACGTCGAAACCCTAATAGACGACTTGAGGCTTACATTCGATAACCTCCGGACATACGACATCAAGCTGAACCCAGAAAAATGCGTTATCGGCGTCCCCTCGGGGAAACTGCTGGGCTTCATTGTTTCCAATAGAGGAATTGAAGCAAATCCGGCAAAAATACGAGCTCTGTCGCGATTGGCCATACCAACAGACCTCAAGCACATCCAGAACTGGCTGGATGCGTGGCTGCTGAGCCGCTTTATCTCCGAGTTAGGAGAAAAGGCATTACCTCTTTACCGCCTTCTCCGACATAGCGAACACTCCGTGTGGGCCGGATGCAGCCAGCGTCCGGACTGGATGAAATAAAGAACTTATTTGCCAGTAATCCAGTCCTAACAGCGCCATATATCAGCGAACCTATCCTGCTGTACATAGCCGAAAGACATCAAGTTGTAAGCACAGTGCTCGTCGTCGAACGAGAGGTTGACGGATACAAATTCCCGCTCCAGAAGCCGGTTTATTATGTATCCACGGTCCTCACCCCATGCAAATCCCGATACCCACACTATCAAAAAATAGCTTACGCGGTCTTCATGGCATCCCGGAAGCTATGACACTATGCTACGTCTTGAGCTTGCGTTGGTTATCCCCGAAGAGGAGAGGATGATGCAGCACAATAGCGTAAGTATTTCCCTCAGTTTTTGAGAACCAAGGTATCAATCCAAGAGGAGGCCACGCACAAGTCCCTCGTACCTGCACAAAGCGATAGCTACTCACAACCAACGTGATTAGGGGTTGTCAATCCCTTCACGGTCACTTACGAGTGAGATCTGATAGAGATTATATTTTTGGTATTTTTGGTATAGAGATGCAAAGTGAAAAGTAAAAGAAAAGTAAAAACAAAGCAAGTATAAAAGTGATGGAGATTGATATGATTAGAATAGACCCTGGGGCCATAGGTTTAACTAGTTGCTTATCTAAATAGCATAAGTATTCTACGGAGGGTGAACAAATTAATGTTGAGCAATTGATGAATTGAGCATATTTATGAGTATATCTAGGTATGATCATGTATAAAGGCATCATGTCCAAGACAAGTAGACCGAAACGATTCTGCATCTACTACTATTACTCCACTCATCGACCGCTATCCAGCATGCATCTAGAGTATTAAGTTAAAAACAGAGTCACGCCTTAAGCAAGATGACATGATGTAGAGGGATAAATTCATGCAATATGATAAAAACCCCATCTTGTTATCCTCGATGGCAACAATACAATACGTGCCTTGCTGCCCCTTACATCCTTTGGGAAAGGACACCGCAAGATTGAACCCAAAGGTAAGCACTTCTCCCATTGCAAGAATTACCAATCTAGTTGGCCAAACCAAGCGGATAATTCAAGAGACTTGCAAAGATAACCAATCATACATAAAAGAATTAAGAGAAGATTCAAATATTATTCATAGATAAGCTGGATCATAAACCCACAATTCATCGGTCTCAACAAACACACCGCAAAAAAGAAGATTACATCGAATAGATCTCCATGAGAGAGGGGAGAGCATTGTATTGAGATCCAAAAAGAGAGAGGAAGCCATCTAGCTACTAGCTATGGACCCGAAGGTCTGAAGTAAACTACTCACACTTCATCGGAGAGGCTATGGTGTTGATGTAGAAGGCCCTCCGTGCTAGATGCCCCCTCCGGCGGAGCTCCGGAACAGGCCCTAAGATGGGATCTCGTGGATACAGGAAGTTGCAGCGGTGGAATTAGGTTTTTGGCTCCTGTTACAGTCGTTTGAAGTGCGAGGTATATATAGGAGGAAGGAGTACATCGGTGGAGCAACAGGGGGCCCATGAGGCAGGGGGCGCGCCCTAGGGGGGGGGCACCCCCACCCTCGTGACCGCCTCCGTTGTTCCTTGGCGTAGGGTCCAAGTCTCCTAGATCACGTTCGGTGAGAAAATCACGTTTCCGAAGGTTTCATTCCGTTTGGACTCCGTTTGATATTACATTTCTTGAAACAACGAAAAAGGCAAAAAACAGCAATTACAGGCTGGGCCTTGGTTAATAGGTTAGTCCCAAAAGTAATATAAAAGTGGAAAATAAAGCCCAATATAGTCCAAAATAGTAGATAAAGTAGCATGGAGCAATAAAAAATTATAGATACGTTGGAGACGTATGAGGCATCCCCAAGCTTAATTCCTGCTCGTCCTCGAGTAGGTAAATGATAAAAAGAGAATTTTTGATGCGGAGTGATACTTTGGCATAATTTCAATGTAAATCTTCTTAATTGTGGTATGAATATTTAGATCTGAAAGATTCAAGACAAAAGTTCATATTGACATAAAAAAATACTTCAAGCATACTAATCAAAGTAATCATGTCTTCTCAAAATAGCATGGCAAAAGAAAGTTCATCCCTACAAAATCCTATAGTTAGGCTATGCTTCATTTTCGTCACACAAAGATGTTCCCAACTTCTATACCCCCGATGACAAGCCAAGCAATTGTTTCATACTTAAATAATCTCAAAAAAATTCAACCTTCACGCAATACATGAGCGTGAGCCATGGATATAGCACTATGGGTGGAATAGAATATGATGATGGGGATTGTGTGGAGAATACAAAAAAGGAGAAAGTCTCACATTGACGAGGATAATCAGCGGGCTATGGAGATGCCCATCAATTGATGTCAACATGGGGAGTAGGGATTGCCATGCAACGGATGCACTAGAGCTATGAATGCTCAACAAAAGAAAACTAGTGGGTGTGCATCCAACTTGCTTGCTCATGAAGACCTAGGGCATTTGAGGAATCCCATCGTAGGAATATACAAGCCAAGTTCTATAATGAAAAATTCCCACTAGTATGAAAAAGACAACTTATGAGACTCACTATATGAAAAACATGGTGCTACTTTGAAGCACAATATATGAGACTCACTACATGAAGAACAAGGTGCTACTTTGAAGCACAAGTGTGGAAAAAGAGAATAGTAACATTGACCTTTTTATTTATTTTATTTTTTTGGGCCTTTCTTTTTTTTTCTGTTTCGCCTTTCACTCTTTTATTTGGGCAATGCTCTAATAATGATGATCATCACACTTTTATTGATTACAACATAAGGATTACAACTCGAAACTAGAAAAAGATATGACTCTATATGAATGCCTCCGTGATGTACCGTGATGGTGCAATGAATAAAGAGTGACATGTATGAAAAATAATGCATGGTGGCTTTGCCACAAATATGATGTCAACTACATGATCATGCAATGGCAATATGACAAAAGTAAAGTATGTCATGATGATGATGAACGGAACGGTGGAAAGTTGCATGGCAATATATCTCGGAATGGCTATGGAAATGCCATAATAGGTAGGTATGGTGGCTGTTTTGAGGAAGATATAAGGAGGTTTATGTGTGATAGATCGTATCATATCACGGGGTTTGGATGCACCGGCGAAGTTTGCACCAACTCTCAAGGTGAGAAAGGGCAATGCACGGTACCGAAGAGGCTAGCAAAGGTGGAAAGGTAAAAGTGCGTTTAATCCATGGACTCAACATTAGTCAAAAGAACTCATATACTTATTGCAAAAATTTAGAAGTCATCAAAAATCAAGTACTACGCGCATGCTCCTAGGGGGATAGATTGGTAGGAAAAGACCATCGCTCGTCCCCGACCGCCACTCATAAGGATGCACAAGCCAGGTACACTTCATGTTTCAAAGTTGTTACACAACTTTAACCATATGTGCATGCTACGGGATTTGCCAACTTCAACACAAGCATTTCTCAAATTCACAACTACTCAACTAGCACGACTTTGATATTATCACCTCCATATCTCAAAACAATTATCAAGCATCAAACTTATCTTAGTATTCAACGCACTCAAAAGAAAGTTTCACATATCTTGAATACCAAGTATATTAACATTAAGAAAATTACCATGCTATTAACGACTCTCAAAATAATCTAAGTGAAGCATGAGAGATCAATAGTTTCTTTAAAACAAATCCACCACCGTGCTCTAAAAGATCTAAGTGAAGTACTAGAGCAAAAATTATCACGCTCAAAAGATATAAGTGAAGCACATAGAGTATTCTAGCAAATTCCAATCAAATTGGCTTTTCTCAAAAGGTGTGTACAGAAAGGATGATTGTGGTAAACTAACAAGCAAAGACACAAATAATACAAGACGCTCCAAGCAAAACACATATCATGTGGTGAATAAAAATATAGCTCCAAGTAAATTACCGATGGAAGTGGGCCGAAGAGGGGATGCCTTCCGGGCATCCCCAAGCTTTGTATTTTGGTGTCCTTGGATAATATTAGGGGTGCCATGGGCATCCCCAAGCTTAAACTCTTGCCACTCCTTGTTCCATAATCCATCAAAAGAATTCACCCAAAACATGAAAACTTCACAACACAAAACTCAATAGAATACTCGTGAGCTCCGTTAGAGAAAGAAAACATGAGACTACTTTAAGGTAATGTAATGAACTCATTCTTTATTTATATTGGTGTTAAACTTACTGTATTCCAACTTCTCTATGGATCATAAACTATTTTACTAGCCATAGATTCATCAAAATAAGCAAACAACACCATAAAACAGAATCTGTCAAAAACAGAACAATCTGTAGTAATCTGTTACTAACGCAAACTTCTGGAACTAAAAATATTCTAACAAAATTAGACGACCTGGAAAATTTGTTTATTGATCAGCAGCAATTGTAATCAGTATTTTATCACGTTCTTGTGATTTTTAACAATTCGGGCACTAAGCGCAAAGTTTCTGGAAATTACAGCAAGATCAAATAACTATCATCCAAGAAGATCCAATAGGTCTAACTTGGCACAAACACTAATTGAAAGATAAAACCACATCTAAACATAGGCTAGATGGATTATTTATTCCTAAACATAAGCAAAAACAAAAAACTAAAAATAAAATTGGGTTGCCTCCCAACAAGCGCTATCGTTTAACGCCCCTAGCTAGGCATAAAAGCGAGGATAGATCTAAGTATTGCCATCTTTGGTAGGCAATCCATAAGTGGCTCTCATGATAGATTCATATGGTAATTTTATGTTATTTCTAGGAAAGTGTTCCATGCCTTTCTTTAATGGAAATTGGAATCTAATATTCTCTTCCTTCATATCAATAATTGCACCAATCGTTCTAAGGAAAGGTCTACCAAGAATAATAGGACATGAAGGATTGCAATCTATATCAAGAACGATAAAATCTACGGGCACATAATTCCTATTTGCAATAATAAGAACATCATTAATTCTTCCCATAGGCTTTTTAATAGTGGAATCCATAAGATGTAAGTTTAGAGAGCAATCATCAAAGTCACGAAAATCTAGCAAATCACACAAAGTTTTGGGAATAGTAGAGACACTAGCACCCAAATCACACAAAGCATGAAACTCATAATCTTTAATTTTAATTTGATAGTAGGTTCCCACTCATCATAGAGCTTCCTAGGGATAGAAACTTTCAACTCAAGTTTTTCTTCATAAGATTGCATCAAGGCATCAACAATGTGTTCGGTAAAGGCCTCATTTTGGCTATAAGCATGAGGAGAATTTAGCACGGATTGCAACAAGGAAATACAATCAATTAAAGAGCAATTTTCATAATTAAATTCCTTGAGATCCAAAATAGTGGGTTTAGCAACATCTAGATTTTTATTTCCTTCAATCCCACTTTTATCAATTTCATCATCAAGATCTAAAATCTCAGAATTCTTAGAACGCCTTCTAGGTAAAGGAAGATCATATTCAGTTTCATCAAGATTCATATTGCAAAACAAAGATTTAATAGGGGACACATCAATAACTTTTAGATCTTCATCTTGATTTTCATAGGAATTAGAAGAACATGCTTTAATAAAGGCATCTTTGGAAGCACGCATCCTAGCGGTTCTTTCTTTGCACTCATCAATGGAAATTCTCATAGCTTTGAGAGACTCATTGATATCATGCTTAGGAGGAATAGATCTAAGCTTTAAAGAATCAACCTCAAGAGAAATTCTATCAACGTTCCTAGCCAAATCATCAACTTTAAGCAATTTCTCTTCAAGCAAAGCATTAAAATTCTTTTGTGAATTCATAAACTCTTTAACACTATTCTCAAATTCAGAGGGCATCTTATTAAAATTTCCATAAGAGTTGTTGTAGGAATTTCCATAATTATTAGAAGGATTACTAGGATAAGGCCTAGGATTAAAATTCCCTCTATCGTGTTGTTACCAAAATTATTCCTACCAACAAAATTCACATCCATAGATTCATTATTATTCTCAATCAAGGTAGACAAAGGCATATCATTAGGATCATAAGAAACACTCTTAGTAGCAAATAATTTCATAAGTTCATCCATCTTTCCACTCAAAACATTGATTTCTTCTATCGCATGCACTTTTTATTAGTAGATCTTTCAGTATGCCATTGAGAATAATTAACCATAATATTATCTAGGAGTTTACTAGCATCTCTTAAAGTGATTTCCACAAAAGTGCCTCCCGCGGCCGAATCTAAAAAGATTTCTAGAAGCAAAATTCAATCCGGCGTAAATTTTTTGTATAATCATCCACAAGTTCAAACCATGAGTAGGACAATTACGTATCATTAATTTCATTCTCTCCCAAGCTTGTGCAACATGTTCATGATCAAGTTGCTTAAAATTCATAATATCATTCCTAAGAGAGATAATCTTAGTGGGAGGAAAATACTTAGAGATAAAAGCATATTTGCACTTGTTCCAAGAATCAATACTATTTTTATGCAAAGATGAAAAACACGCTTTATACGATCTCTAAGCGAAAAAGGAAATAGCTTCAATTTAACGACATCATTATCAACATCTTTTTCTTTTGCATACCACATAAATCAATGAAGCTATTCAGATGAGTAGCGGCATCTTCACTAGGAAGGTCGTGAATTGATCTTTCATAACAAGATTCAACAAAGCAGTATTGATTTCGCAAGATTCAGTATTGGCAAGAGGAGCAATCGGAGTGCTAAGGAAATCATTATTATTGTTATTGGTGAAGTCACACAATTTGGTAGCATCTTGAGCCATCGCGACAAACAAGCAATCCAACACACGAGCAAACAAGCGGACGAGGAAAAGGCAACGGAAAAAGAGGAGGAGATTGAGAAAGAGAGGGCGAATAAAGCGGCAAGAGTGAAGCGGGGAGAGGAAAAGCGAGAGGCAAATAGCAAATAATGTAATGCGAGAGATAGGGATTGTGATGGGTACTTGGTATGTTGACTTTGCATAGACTCCCGACAGCGGTGCGTAAATCCTTCTTGCTACGTCTTGAGCTTGCGTTGGTTTTCCACTGAAGAGGAGAGGATGATGCAGCACGATGGCGTAAGTATTTCCCTCGGTGTTTGAGAACCAAGGTATCAATCCAGTAGGAGGCCACGCACAAGTCCCTCGTACCTGCACAAAGCGATAGCTACTCGCAACCAACGCGATTAGGGGTTGTCAATCCTTCAAGGTCACTTACGAGTGAGATTTGATAGAGATAATATTTTTGGTATTTTTGGTATAGAGATGCAAAGTGAAAAGTAAAAAGCAAAATAAAAACAAAGCAAGTATAAAAGTGATGGAGATTGATATGATGAGAATAGACCCGGGGGCCATAGGTTTCACTAGTGGCTTCTCTCAAGAGCATAAGTATTCTATGGTGGGTGAACAAATTACTGTTGAGCAATTGTGAGAATAGAGCATAGTTATGAGTATATCTAGGTATGATCATGTATATAGGCATCACGTCCAAGACAAGTAGACCGAAACGATTACGCATCTACTACTATTACTCCACTCATCGACCGCTATCCGGCATGCATCTAGAGTATTAAGTTAAAACAGCAGTAACGCCTGTAAGCAAGATGACATGATGTAGAGGGATAAATTCATGCAATATGATAAAACCCCATCTTGTTATCCTCGATGGCAACAATACAATATGTTCCTTGTTGCTTATACATCCTTTGAGGAAAGGACACAGCAAGATTGAACCCAAAGCTAAGCACTTCTCCCATTGCAAGAACTACCAATCTAGTTGGCCAAACCAAAGCGGATAATTGAAGAGACTTGCAAAGATAACCAATCATACATAAAAGAATTCATAGAAGATTCAAATATTATTCATAGATAAGTTGGATCATAAACCCACAATTCATCGGTCTCCAACAAACACAAGCAAAAAGAAGATTACATCGAATAGATCTCCACGAGAGAGGGGCAGAACATTGTATTGAGATCCAAAAAGAGAGACGAAGTCATCTAGCTACTAGCTATGGACCCGAAGGTCTGAAGTAAACTACTCACACTTCATCGGAGAGGCTATGGTGTTGATGTAGAAGCCCTCCGTGGTGGATGCCCCCTCCGGCGGAGCTCCGGAACAGGCCCCAAGATGGGATCTCATGGATACAGGAAGTTGCGGCGGTGGAATTAGGTTTTGGCTCCTGTTACGATCGTTTGAAGTGCGTAGGTATATATAGGAGGAAGGAGTACGTCGGTGGAGCAACAGGGGCCCATGAGGCAGGGGGCGCGCCTTGGGGGGGCGCCCCCCACCCTCGTGACCGCCTCCGTTGATCCTTGGCGTAGGGTCCAAGACTCTTGGATCACGTTCGGTGAGAAAATCACATTTCCGAAGGTTTCATTCCGTTTGGACTCCGTTTGATATTCTGTTTCTTCGAAACACTGAAAAAGGCAAAAAAACAGCAATTCTGGGCTGGGCCTTCGATTAATAGGTTAGTCCCAAAAATAATATAAAAGTGGAAAATAAAGCCCAATATAATCCAAAACAGTAGATAAAGTAGCATGGAGCAATCAAAAACTATAGATACGTTGGAGACGTATCACACTACTTTCAAGAGTGTTCGATTGCGGTGGCCTCCGAAGTACCACTCAATGACATAATAAATAACTGCGCTTCTGGGCGGATTACTAAAGGGCCATCGAGCTCCTTTAGATTCGTCATAACATACAAACCACGGCGGGCCATCAAGTCGCATAATCTTGGCTGACTTTGTCGCCGAATGGACATAAAACGAACTCCCTAAAGAGAAATCGTCACGTACTCTAACCGGATCATGCACTTGACGGCTCTAAAATGCTGGCGGATTGGGAGCAGGTGTAGTCTGGCGTCTCCCACTAGAGACACGATCGATCGTCCTCCAAATATTATACACAGACTCCAACAATGCGGCCGAATATGAGGCTCATTGCACGGTCTCCGGATGGCAGTCTCTATGGGCATTCAACGCCTGGAAGTGCGCGGGGATTCGAACCTCGCAATATCACAAATCAACGGAGACTTTGATGCCAAGGATCCAAAAATGGCGGCCTACCGTAATGCCATCCTCAAAATGTCAGCTCGGTTCGAGGGGCTCGAATTCCACCATGTGGCTTGAGAAAACAACCAAGCGGCGGGCGTCCTCGCCCGCATCGGCGCTAAACGCGACCCTGTCCCACCTAACATGTTCCTCGAAAGGCTGTTCAAGCCATCTGTAGTATGGGAAGGGGAGTCCGGCAATACTAGCACGGATCCGAACACACCCCCAGATTCCGAACTAACAGACATAATCGGAGGCTCCACCACCGAAATAACATCTTCGGCCCACGAAATCATGGCTGTAATCGCCCCGTGGACCGAGCCTTTCTTGGCCTACCTAAATAGGCAGGAGCTCCCGAAGACCAAAATGAAGCACGCTACATCGTCTGGCGTTTTAAAGCTTACAAAGTCCATGAAGGGGAACTCTACAAGAAAAGTGCGACCGGAGTGCTCCAAAGATGCATCTCCGAAGAGGAAGGGCGGCAGCTCTTGGCTGAAATCCATGCCGGACTGGGCGGACACCACGCCGCGGCTCGAGCACTAGTCAGCAAAGCCTTCCGTACAGGCTTCTATTGGCCGACGGCCCGAGCAGACGCACAGGACCTTGTCCAACACTGCGTCGGTTGCCAGCTCTTTGCCAATCAGAGTCATATGCCCCCTACCGCTCTCCAAACAATCCCAAAAACTTGGCCCTTTGCGGTCTGGGGACTAGACATGGTCGGACCCCTTAAAGGGGGAAGCCATAAGAAAAAATACTTGTTGGTCATGGTGGACAAGTTCACCAAATGGATAGAAGCCAAACCAGTCAAAACGGCGAATCTGGACCAGTAATAGACTTCATATCCGGGTGCAATTAATCGACACGCGTCTGGCGTCCCCACAGCATCATCACAGATAATGGCTCCAATTTCACAGCCGATGAAGTGAAAACTTGGTGCGGCAAAATGGGCATTAAGCTCGACTACGCTTCCGTCTACCATCCCCAAACAAACGGCCAGGTCGAACGGACAAACGGTCTCATCATGGCGGCATCAAACCCGGACTAGTGTGATCCTTGGCCAGTCGAGATCGCACTAGGTCGAGGAGCTCGACTCCGTACTCAGGGGGCTGCTGACCACGCTGAATCGCACCACCGGATATACACCATTTTTTATGGTGTACAACGCGAAGCGATACTACCTGCGACATTATACATGATTCGCCACCCGTACGCATGTACGAAGATAAGGAAGCCGAGTTAGATCGGCAGGATAACTTGGATGCCCTGGAGGAGGAGCGCGACGTCGCAAAAGCCTGCTCCGCATTCTATAAACAGCAGGCTCGACGATACCAAATCAGAGAAGTGCGGGCCAAAAGCAATGCGGGCCGTCCTTCCAACATCGGGGAAATACTTAGCACACGCAGCCGCTAACATCCAACAATTCCATGGCCATCTCATAACTCTCAATCGATGCCTCAGGAGCTAAGTCGGCTGTGTAGTTAGGCACTTTGCGAGGAACCTTGAAATCCTTGGGCAAACGCTCATTACGTAAAGCTGGCACTAAACATGGCACGCCCAGAACCTAAAGGTTACACCTGCCTCCACCGAAGTTGTTGAATGAACCGGAGTAGGTTGACGGGCCGCATACTGTGCCTCTAACTCAGCTTCTCGACGTGCTCTACCTTGATCCACCACACCCTGAGCATCAGCACCTCCGCCCGCCGGGTTATGCCCACGTGGCGGATTACGATTCCGTCCACTGCTTGATACAGCCGGCTCATCGATACGCCTGCTGTAACTCCTGCTCGGGCGAGGGGTGGAGTGAATCCTGTCATGGCTGTAGGAATAAGCCTGGCGCTGAACCAAAGCTGTTTGAAGGAGCTCTCTAGCCCTCAGTGTTTCAACTGCCGTTGGGGACTCGCCTTCAACCGGAAGAGCCACCAATGGTGACGCTGCAGCGATCATGTTATCCAAAGGTTAGAGTACTGACCCGATGACGTCGGCACATGCTGCGGCGGGTTATTGCTCTAACGAGGCGGGTCCGTCATGCGTGGTTGAACCGGCGTACCCATCCCAGGTGTCCCGACCCGGTTTACCACTGCCGGGTTACTAGTTCCTACTCCGGGTGTGTTGAAGAGATTTCTTGCCTCGTAAACCGGGGGCAGATGACTCCGATGCCTCCTTCTCATGACATCATTTGAAGCATTACGATCTAGCATGAGCGGTAAGATTACGGCCCGAATCCGCTGCGCCTGAGCATCCAAAGCAGCCCGCTCCTCAGCCATCCTTGCGTTTTCCACGTTTAGCTCCTCCTTGGCTTGTGCTATCTCGTCACGCAATTTTGCGATCGCCGCATTATGTTGATCCTGATCCGCCGGGTTAACCATTGTTGTTAACAATGCGGTCACCTTATCCGACAAGTCGATTCGACTGAGCGGCGGGCGCACATGGCCTCCTGCCCCGGTAGCCGCCGCCGATGCTAACACGAAAATCAGTGATGTTGCAGTCGACGAGTGCTGCACCGGCTGCGTACCGGCCATGAAGATCGCAACCCGGTTCGGGCGGTTCACGAGGGTCAGAATCATCGCCATCGCCAGGCGGCCCCCAAGTCGGCCGTTTTGCAGTTGGTACGATGACTCGGTCTCGCCGGTGGACGATTCACCATCAGAATAAACGACCTTCTCGCCGCCAGTCATCGATCTATCCTCAAATTCCGCTCCATCGATGAATCCCACGAAGGCATGTTTCATGGCGGGCTGAACTCGGGCGGGTCTCGCACGCTGAGCCGTCTCGATGATGTCGATGAAGACGTGATTCCGACAAAGGGGACCCGGTACCCGTACTCAACTGAGCTGGCCTCGGGGCCCCAGTCTGCGTCGTCGATGTAGAGTTTGCTGCGACGACTCTTGTTCATCCGGCCCACGGCGAATCCAATGAGCCCTTGAAATTGCCCTCTAAGAACCTGAACCCATCGCGCGGGAGCCCCACGATGGGCGCCAACTGTCGTGGAATTGTCACGGCAGATGTCCTAGTGTGAGGACTTAGTCATGGAGCCATCGCAACATAGTTAGCTTAAAGGGGTTAAACAGGACAAAGGACACGAGGAGTTTATACTGGTTCGGCCCCTTGCGGTGAAGGTAAAGGCCTAATCCAGTTTGAGGTGGTATTGCTAGGGTTTCGATGACCAGGAAGCGAATACTCTTAACCTGGCTCTCGATCTGCTCTTTCGTGTCCTAAGCCGCCGCCGGGTCGTCCCCTTATATACGGGTGGGCATACATGGTCTCTGAGTCGGCCGGCTCATACAACGTGTCCGGCTCGGTGACTTATCTTACTTGCCTTACAACACAGACTACATATACATGGCGGTTTATAACCGTGGGCCTTAAGCCGCCTTTGGGCTTGGGCCCTCTACTCAGCCTATCTATGAACCGCCATTATGATTTGTACTCTTGGGCTTCATGGGAATGAACCGCCATCAGGATGACCCGGCCTCTCCTGGCGGGTCACGCCTGATAGTCATATCCCCAACAGTTTCCGAGAGCCACGGCTGTGACTCTCGCTAAAGCACAACCGTGCCTCTCACTGAAGCAAAACCATGACTCTCGCGAAAGGAAAAAACGCATTTTTCCGTTTCCGAGAGGCACGGCCGTGACTCTCACTAAAGCACAACCGTGCCTTTCGCGGAAGCAAAATCGTGACTCTTGCAAAAAAAACAGAAAACGCGTTTTTTTCGTTTCTGAGAGGCACGGCCGTGACTCTCGCGAAAGTAAAACCGTGCCTCTCGTGGAAGCAAAACCGTGACTCTCGCGAAAGGAAAAAACGCGTTTTTTGCGCAAAAAAAGTTCAAAAATTTTATTTATCGAAAAGCTAAGGAAGACCGGTGGAAAACCAAAATGTCAAAAAAAACCTGAAAAACCGCTAAAATGCCAAAAACACGTGCGGAAAAGTGAAAAAAAAATCCGGAGGGAGCGCCCAGAGCGCGACATGTGGCGAATGGCAGAGAGCGCGCCAAGTGGCGCTGAGCGTTGCGAGGCTCGAAGGAGAGCTCGTTAACTAGTTGCTCTCACAACTACTTGACGGCGCTTCTTCCGGAGCCTCCCAACGATCACTTGGGGAGGGCTGAGAACGTGCCACCTCCGTCACATGTCGCGCTTTGAGCGCTCCCTTCGGATTTTATTTTTTATGTTTCCGCACGCGTTTTTGGCTTTTTAAAAGGTTTTTGTTTTTACTTTTGGTTTTCACTCGTCTTCCTAACTGACCCAAAACAAATTTGAAAAATGCACAAAAGACAGGCTTTTACCTTCGCGAGAGGCATAGTTGTGCTTCGCGATGCCTCTCGAAAATGGAAAAAATACGTGTTTTCCGGGGTTTATTTCTTCCGACAAAGGCACGGTTTTGCTTCGCGAGAGGCACGGTTGTGCTTCGAGAGAACGCGGCCGTGCGTCTCAAAACAGAAAAAAATCGCTTTCTGTTTTTTCCTTCGCGAGAAACGCGGTTTTGCTTCCATGCGAGGCACGGTTGTGCTTTTCGCGAGAAGCACGGCCGTGGCTCTCGAAAATAAAAACACGTTTAACCAGAGGCATGGTTTTGCTTCCGTGAGACGCGGTTGTGCTTTCGCAGAAGCACGGCCGTGCCTCTCAAACGAAAAAAACGTGTTTTCTATTTGTTTTTCTTCTGCAAGAAACGCGTTTTGCTTCCACTAGATGCACGATTGTGCTTTTTGCGAGAGACGGCCATGCCTCTTCGGAAAGGAAAAAACATGCTCCGATTCGTTTTTAGTCCGGTTTTTCGTGAAAAAAAGGTCGTCAAAACCAGTGAACATGGGATCTAGTTTTGAAGATCTCGGCGAGGATCAATAGTGAAAATGGCTCGAGGTCTGCATGCGCGGTTTAAGACATAAACAAATTTAATAAATGGATGTACGAAAAAAAGGAAAACTCCTAGGTTGCCACAAGTGGCGTGCATCCAATGCACCACTTGTCACAACCTGAAAATGTGAGAGTGATCTTTGAAATGAGTACTCCTCAATTAGTGATTTTGAAAAGAAATGAAACTTGTACAAGAGCACCGGCCCCTCCTGTTGGGCGCGTACTCAGCTCCTTTTTGGGCCCACCCATTTAGGGATTCCCTCCCACGGTTTTGGGACTATTATATAACCTTCCCATAACTGCTTTTTTTGTTTTTCATTGTTTTTTGTTTCGGTTATTTATTTTTTCTTTTTTATTAACATTTTTTCTTTACTGTTTTGTTTTTGCTTTCTTTTCTTCCTTTTCCTTTTCTTTAGTTTTTCGTATTCTTTTTGCTTTTTGCGGCCTTCTTTCCAATTTGCGAACAAATTTTCCAGAATCATGAAATGTTATGAAAATCATGAACAGTTTTTGAACTCGTGAACATTTTTTGAAATCGTGAAAAATTCGAATTCGCAAGCATTTTTTATTTGATAAACATTTTTCCCATTTTTTGAAAAAAGTGAGCATCTTTTTGGAACAAGTGAACATTTGTTTTGAATAAAGTAAATACGATTATTCGTTCCTTTTATCTTTTAAACGTTTCTAGTCAAAGTCACAACATTTAGGATGCAACACCCTAGATTTATGCCAAACCTTTAAGCTACCACACCAACTTATTTCTACAAGTCTAAACAATCTCGAAATTTTGGTAGAACCCTTTTTCCGTTAAAGGCATCCACAGAAAACAAATGAATGAATATAGAAACAAAATCATCAATAATGTTCATGTAACCAACTGCACAACTAAAGTCACAATATGCGTCATGGTAAGCAGGCTAAAGGTCTACATGATCGTACTACATAAGAAAAGAAAGATATGCGGCCGACAATATACTAAAACGCTAAAGGGTATTTATGAGATATTAAGTTACTAGTGGAAGTGTGAGTGATGTGAGGTGTTTGTATGAAGGTGTGCTACCCCAGCCCATGCATGACACTAAGTTAAATACTTGAAATCCAAGTAAAGTCAAACAAAGAGAGTACAAAATTACTCAACAACTAAGATAAACAACATCAAGAGAAAAACATACATATCATGAGTAAAAACCATTCAAAAAAAGTCCCTGGAAGGACAACAATTTATAATACCATACTATTAGAAATAGCATTGACCAATGAGCATTACAGAGTATTCACCCATGGCGTTAGCTAATCATGGTATGAAGGTTTCTCACTTACCTGGCTCTAGCATAACAAAGTAGTCCATATGTGACGAATTCCATCACAAGTCTAAAATCTATACTAGCCCCACAATCACATATGTATTTTTCATGTAACATATATTTATGTACTCATATCAAGAAGTTCGATAGTTGCAACATGTGTTATATGTTACTCGATAGAAAATATAGATCTTGAGATCTCCTTGCAGATTATCAGTCGCATGATAATTCAAGAGAGTAGTTTTCCCCAACCATACCAATTTTATTATTCTAGAGGCATAATACACGAGGTAGCTCCAAACACACATACTCACACGATATAAAAAACAAATAGTACAGGTTTTAGGATAGGTACAGCCATCCTTCAAACCCACACCTTGATTGAAATGAAAGATACACATGGTGCCATTGCACGGCCTCTCATTTAGTAAATCATCATTGATCCCATCAGTATTTCTTGCAGCAACAATTATCGACCGCATGACAGCCACCCAACAATTTTGCAGGAGGTGGTGTACGGTGAGTCTGCATAAAGTGAAATGAAATAACGTTAATGTCATATAAAACTCACATGTGTACCTTCTAATATAAGTATTGGCCAGTGTTACTAAATTACTTTGTATGTGATGCTAGAAATTGTAGCTTCAGTTTTATATACACTTTCTTCTATGAAATGTGACTTACGATCCAAGAAAAATCTTGATTGATTACACTACATTCTTTAACGACAACATTTTAGCCATATCCATTGTCAATATAAATGAAATGCATGAAACTTTATCCTAATAGAAATGCAGGAGCAACCCTTACTTAAATTAGGGGCTATGAAACTCAAAATTTTGTTCAAGCTTGCGTAATAGTTGAAAGTAAGGGAAATATTTACACACGAAGCTTCACTTGTACTTACAGCTTGTGGGTAATTTGGGGTGTATATTAGATGAATATCAAGCTCTCTAATACCGTCCTCGATGTTAGAGGCAGGGTCCATTGTACTTTATAGTACCATGCGCCTTAGTAAATTCTCCAGTCCCTCCAATAACGGACCACTGTCCCTCACTTTGCTCAGTTAAAGTCCCCATCACCTGAAGTGTAGATCCAGCAAACCTTCACATGGAGGGCATATCAAATATCGTCAGAATTTTAGAGATGTATGAAACCCTAACAATGATCAAACTTACTATGTGCTGAAGTATAAAATCAACAATATCTTCCCTCATTAGTTTCTCTACATACTAACCTCATTGATTTGTTATGAAAATATAGTATTATTTAGATGCATGGATGGGATGCTAGCACTTCGAAATATGTATCTTGTTTTCTATATGATGTGTGGTGCTAAATCACCATAGAGAATTTGTGTATGCATTCTATAGTAAAGTGTGTTCCTAGACACTAGTAATCTCATGTGTTCGCAACATTTCTCATGAGTTTAGTGGATGTGCACGATGTGTGTGTGTCCGTGTGTCTGTGTGTCTTACCAATTAATATGTGTGTATGTGGTAGTTGCTTGCTTCATTGTGTACTATTGTGATCTAAAAGTTCAATCACATGTACATGCTTCATTAATACCTATCATATAGTAGATATTCATTTGTTTATTTGCCAGGAGTTTCTAACATATAAGAAATGGTAAAGAAATAAAACATTGAATAAAATTACTAAACTAATAAATTATTATATGTACAAATAATGTATTCTAATGTAAGGAAAAATTGCACGTAATTTATTGAGTCGGGAGAGAATATAAAAAGAATTACCTTCCACTCTGAAAAACTATGTTTTGAGAGATGTACCAACCGTTAGAATTGGTTCTACTACTTTGTATATGTGTGCCTTGTCTGGCGTGCAATAATAGTATCGCTGGGATTCACTGTATTGGTTAGGGTCCAATCATGGATGAGGTTGTGCCAAAACCAAGAGGATAACCTGGGGTTAAGACAAATTCTTCATTGCGGTTTGGGCGGCTTGGACCAGCAACAAATTGGTGCAGGTACAGGTGCAAGCTAAGCTCTTTTTGGCATGGACGGTCACAGTATGGGTGAGGAGTGTCGGCGAGGGCTAGAAATGCGGGCATTGCAATGACGAGCAAAAACAAAATTCCCGATGGACCGGCCATGGCAGGAAGTGCAAAGGACGAGGAGAAAAAGGCAGATGAGCTAGTAGAGGGGAAGTGGATGCGTGTGGACGAATGAAGGGTATAAGGTCTCTATTTATAGAATCATAGGAGTGCCTTCAAGTGGACTTCAACCTATACCTTGGACATGATATCTCCTTAGAAACTTTTGTGACACTTTATTTTGACATGTGAATTTTACGCTCGCACATATTCATTCTCGTTTTCGAAATCCTTTAATAATAAAAATTAGACAAAAACTAAAGCCTTAGGAAAGTTAAAAATAGAATAATGGTACTAACGCTCGCAGTGACGGTATCATTGGATCGTATCAATTTTTTAGTATTTGGATTAAATGCGTAAATAGAATTTATATTGTGTTTCCTGATAGGATATTGAATCCACACATTTTGGTTTTGTTTCCTTCATACGTTGCCTTGCGTAGAATGATTTACCCAACCGCGAGGCATGTGGTGCGTACACTACTTTCTATTTTATTTTTTGGATGTCACTCACTTACCTAAGGCCCATATGTCCATATACCATAAGAGCTACTAGGTTTGTATACATGAGCAGCAACACAACCCGTGTAGCGCTCTCTAGCACTCTAGGGAAGCCAATATTGTAACATAATCCAAGGGGAAAGCCAAAGTACAAATATGACGTTTGGAATGGTTAGTTTCCTTAAAGGGATGGAACAATGCATGGTGTTAATATGTCTAAATGTATACCTTTTACCTTCATGATGGTTTATCTTGAGAACTTCTTAAATAATATTTAAGCGGCGTTGCAAAGTCAAGCACTTAGAGAAGTTAAGCCTTTAATGGCCATTATGAGGTTCGGTGATCTAGATCTACAAATTAGGAGCTAATTGTTAAAGGTGAGCAAATCATACTGCAATCGAATCCTAGGTGTTCCACTTAACTATGCAATATAACGTCTAGAGAACTTGTAAAATTCTATTTAAAGTGACTTCAAGTCAAGTGCTTAAGAAAGTTTTGCATTTAATGTCCATGTTATGAAGTCTACATATCTAGATCCCCAATTTAGAAGCCAATTATTCATGTTACAGCTACTCATACTACAACTGACTCTATTTCTCCAGCTAATGTTAACCAAAGAAGCATTATAAAAAGATCATTAGTTGCTTTCCGAGCCCTAGCTCATATGCCAAATGAACACTAAATTCAATAAAATGGTCAAGTGATTGAGGTGTCTGCATAATTCATGGAGAATTGACATCCTAACTGCTCTCCAACAAGCAAGCATATTGGAGCTACAATGTTTGTTTATAGCTCCTCGGATGTTTTTGCCACAATATTTCCCAAACACCTAGTACACTTGAAAATGTTTGATGCAATTCTAGTATTTTAATTCTTCAAATATATTATTCATGCAGGAGCATGTGTACTCATATTTACAAAATCCATGCTCTATAAGAGATTTCTTATTCGTACTTTATTTGACCTAGAGTTACCAACCTAAGCTAGTACATACTGACCTAGAGTAACTAGCTACGTTGACACTCCTACTGGTTGGGAGTTCATGACATACTTGAAGCAACTAATCATACTCCCCTCGACAAATAAAACAAAAGGATAAATCAAGTTATGTGACCTATTGTTGTACAATAACGATTGGTAAATTTATTTGTGAAGACAAAAAACCTTATAATGGAGAATAAGAAGTAAAAAGTGCATGTCAACTATTACTTGCATATTCCATAACTAAGGTTGTATTATAAATCTTAGTATTAGGATCCGTAATATTTGCAATAGGTTCGAATAAATAACAGAGTATTGTAGTGTCTTTGGTTGTGCTATTAGATTGTTACATGTCCTATTTTCAACAATTTGAGGCATGTTAAAAACATTTCATATTGTGTTCATAACCTGCACACAAAATATTGTGTCTTGATTTACTAAAGGAGAGGTACATTGAGAAAATTACGTCACTAGTATTTCTTATGATAATCCATCATGCTCAACGCCCTGACTAGAGAAAAATATAGCTATTAATGGCCATGTTAAGTTAGGTGATCTAGATCTTCACTTAAGGAGCTTGTTACCTTGTTGTTAGCAGCTGAGTCGCTCATACTATAAGTAACATGGACCTATAATTTTCTTCACTAATCAAAACCACTTTATATTGTCCCTTAAGTTGACTTTCTAATTGTTTTGACCATCATGATGTCCAGTAAAAATAATTCATAATACATGGAATAGACAATCAAAAAAGGTTTTCAAATGCAAACAATGATCATTAAAAGGGTACACAAGGGACTAGGTGGCGAGGAGGCATTCACTTTGCATCTAACAATAAAGTGCTAACCATCTTGACCTATTTAATGAGCATAAATGTGCAGTATATCCGGATCTTGAGTGCGTATTTTGAAACTTGAAGTTGTAGGTGTGAGTTCCTACAACCACTCATTTTTTCACTATCTTGCAGGCCGAAAAAACCAATTCATAACTATATATGTTGTAGTGCCTACTATTCCATCTATAAAGTTACATGTCGACATGAACCAGTGTGTTTCAGCTACACGTACACAATCGAGCATCTTGGCAGCTTTGAAAGTTCTATTTAAATTGACGTTGCATAGTCTCCCACTTAGAATAGTATATCTACTAATGTCCATGCTAAGTTAGGTGGTCTAGATCTCCAATTAAGGATCTTGTTGGTCATGATGAGTAGCTAATGCTACAAGTAGCATGCATCTATAATTTGTGTGACTAATCAAAACCACGTAACACTTTCCTTTAAGTTGATTATCTAACTATTTTGACCATCACGAATGTCCAATAAAAGAAAATACATTGAATAGACAAACCAAAAAGGTTTTCAAATACCTACAACGCTCATTAAAAAGCACATATGTACATCATAATATTGTAATCAAGTATATTGCAAAATAATTATTTTGTACAACACGGAGATAGTAAGTAAAAATGAAGACTATTAATTTGATGAACCGCCTCTTTGTCGTGTAAAATTCGTGTGATGCATAACGCTCTTGTTAGAATTCATATATAATTCACCGACTTATTTCAAGCTTCTACCAACTTACCAAGTGATTGCATCCTAAGAACATATTGATATATATTTTGCAGCGAAAAGGTTTATAGTGTAAAATAAGTGACATCATGTCACCAACAATCGTTCTGGTTTGCTCACATCAACACTATGATCATGTATACCCGTAATTACGTATTGAGTAAAGCTCACAGATAGTAAATTAAGTGATGGTTGATAAATTTGCAGGGCATCTTCTTTGTCGAATTGGTGGTGTTTTCACCAATGAAGGTAATTTTCTTGCGTAGGATCATATTTAAACACACTCAGACAAGCAAACAAACAAAAAATGTAGACAAGGGAATATGTGGCCAGCAGCCATTCACTTTCCCCGTAACAAGAAAGTGCTAACCACCTTGAACTGTTTAATGGGCATAAATTTGAACTATATTCAGATCTAGTTTGAAACTCAAAGTTGTAGGTGTGAGGTCCTGCACCAACTCTTTTTAGGATTTTCACTATCTTACAGGTTAGAAAAACCAATTCATAATGATATATGCTACATTTCCTACTTCGCTATGTGTATAAAGTTACATGTCGACATGAACCCATGTGTTTCAGTTACAGATACACAATTAATGAAGCATCTTGGGAGCTTCCAAAATTCTATATATATTGACGTTGCACAGTCTCCCATTTAGAGTAGTGTTGCTATTAATGGCCATGTTAAAATAAGTTACATGCTAGACCTTCAATTAAGGAGCTTGTCGGTCATGCTAAGTAGCTATCGCTACAAGTAACATGGATCTGTAATTTGTGCGACTAATCAAATCATGTAATGTTGACCCTTAAGTTTGCTCTCTATTCGTTCTGACTGTCATTCATGTCCGAAAAAAACAATACATAATACATTAAATGGACAAGCAAAAAAGTTTTTCAAATGCCAACAGTGATCATTAAAACCGCCTCGACTTTGGATAAAATTCTTGTGAGCTACCAAGGCTTCATAGACAATTCATGGATTTATTTCAATCTTCTACCAACTTTACCAAGCAATTACATCCTAAGCAGTTCTTCCTATATTATTTGCATCGTAACTTATTCATTCCCTACACTGTATCCAGACTACGAGGAGTGGGAATTTTTAGGGGAGAGAAGCCTCCTTTTAACTCTTGGCGACGTAAATGTGTACATGATATCCCTCTTCTCACACATAAAGTTAAAGGATTCTAACAGACCGAAACTATTGGACTTGATTAATAGTCTCCATTAATTGTTAGGTATTAGGTAAGTAGGTAGACTCGCTTACCTCCTATTTTGAATATATTTTCTGTTTCACATTGAATAAAGGATCGTGGGGTTGTTGCTTTGAAGTAAAAGCGTTATTCGTTCCTTTATCTTTTGAACATTTCTAGTGAAATTCACATGCAACACCCTTGATGTATGCCAAACCGGGTTCGTGATGCTACCACACTAGCTTATTTCTACAAGTCTAGAAAAAATCAAAATGGGGCAGAACCCTCTTTTTTTAAAGGCATCCACAACAAACAAATTCATGAATACATAATCAATAACATCAATGAAGTCCAGATGACCAATTGCACAACTGAGGTCACAATACGCTTCATGCTAAATGGGATAAAGATCTACATGCGCGTACTACACAAGACAACTATGCTAGGTGGCTCGACAATCTAATAAATCGCAAAAGGATATTTGTAAGTGATGTGAGGTTTTGTATGAAGGTGTGGTACATGCATGGCACTACTCTGAATACCTGGAATCCAAATAAAAGCAAACAAAGAGAAATCAAGGATGATTACACAATTTGGAATTCAATTTTTTATATACATGTGAAATTTCGGTAGTGAGTTATATATTTATTATTTGGAAGGGTACTACTTTGCGCTTCCACCTGCGTGAGCTATATGCATTATATTTATATATAGAAAATCAGGAAAAGAAAAACCCCGTGGCAATGCATGGGCGTTCTACTAGTAAAGAAGAAGAAATGATGACTTATGCAGGCGGGAGCAACTAGTTGTGGCGCTTCTTCGGAAGCCTCCCAACCGCCACTTGGCTTGGGGGTGGCAGAGCGCTCGCCACTTGGCGTGTTCTTAGCCGCCGCCACGTGTCGCACTCAGGGCGTTCCCTCCAGATTTTTTTTATTTTTCTACACGCATTTTCGGCTTTTTAAACGGTTTTTATGCATTTTTTAATTTTATTTGTTTTCCACCGGTCTTCCGTAGCTTTTGGGCAAAAATAGTTGCGTGAAAAACATGTTTTTCTTCCGCGAGAAACGCGGTTGTGTTTTAGCGAGGCCGTGCCTCTCGGAAACAAGAAAATGTAGTTTCTGTTTTTTTCTTCGCTTGAGAACACGGTTTTACTTCGCGAGAAACGCAGTTGAGCTTCGCGGGAGGCCACGGCTATGCTTCTCGGAAAAGAAAGAGCGTGTTTTCTGGGTTTTTTTCTTCCGCCCGGAGAATACGGTTTTCTTGGCGAGAGATACGGTTGTGCTTCACGAGAAGCACGGTCGTGCCTCTCGGAAATGGAAAAAAGGTAATTTCTTAAAAAAAACTTCCGTCAGAGACACGGTTTTGTTTCCGCGAAAGGCATGGTTGTGCTTTCGCGGGAGGCACAGCCTCTCGGAAATAGAAAAAAATATGTTTTCTGTTTTATTTTCCTTCAGCGAGAGGCACGGTTTTTCTTCGCGAGAAACGCAGTTGTGCTTTTGCGAGAGGCATAGCCATGTCTTTCGGAAAAGGACAAAAAATGTACTGCCGGTTCGGTCTTTTTGTTCGGATTTTCTTATCCAGTTTTTTTTCGTTAAAAAAAGTTTGTCAAAACCTATCGATATGGGATCTAATTTCAAAGATCTCCACGTGAGGAATGTGATGGTGGAAGAACGCACAATTCAAGAGATAAACATTTTGAATAAAAGCATGTACGAGAAAAGAAAAAACACAAATGTTGCAACAGTTGGCGTGCATGCAGTGCGCCACTTGCCATAACCTCGGGAGGTGGGAGTGAGATTTGAAAGGAGAACTCTTTAATTAGTGATTTCGTGTATGGGCGCGCCGGCCACTCCCTATTTGTAGGTCACCAAATAGCGAGCTGGCCGTACCCCCAGTTCCTTTTGAGATCGGCCCATTTACCCAAAACCACTTTTTCGTTTTTTTCTTCCGGCTTTTTTCCTTTTTCATATTTTCTGTTTTTCTTAATTTTCTATTTCTCATCTTTTCTTTGTCTTTTTTTTATTTATTTATTTCCTTTTCTTTTCCTTTTTTGCGACATCTTTCCCATTTGTGAACATATTTTCCCAAATCATGAAGAATTTTTGAAAATCATAAGATTTTTTCAACTTGTGAACATTTTTTAAAATTGTGTTTCAAATTCATGAACATTTTTCCTAAATTCCCCAATATTTTTTGAACTGATGATTCTTTTCTAAAACTTCGCAAACATTTCTTAAAAAAGGTGAACATGTTTTATGAAATGCGTGGACATTTTTGAATTTGAAGATTTTTTGAATGGCAGAACATTTTTCAGAAACTTCATGAGGGGGTAATTCAAGAACTTTTTTTGTGGTGATCATTTTTTTGAAATGGATGAAAAAAATTGTGGTGAAGAATTTTTTTACACATTCATGAACAAACATTGAATTTGCAAACATTTTTCCTATTTCATAGCATCTTTGAATACATGAACCTATTTTTCCAAAATCACGAACTAATTTTTGAATTTGCAAACTTTTGATTTTCCGAATCTAATTTTTATAAATTGTGAACATTTTTTGAATATTCCAACATTTTTTGTAAAATCACGAAAAAAAATTCAATCCACAGACGTTTTATGATTTCTTGAAAAAAATTGCAAATGCAAATTTTTAAGATTTCGGAATTTTTCGTAATCCCAAATTATGTAGAATAGAAAAAAGCACAGACAAGAAAAGTAATGTGAAAATTGTCAGAATTTTAAAAAAATAAAGGGGTGCACACTGCGGCTCCTCTCAGCACGCCCGAATAAGAGCGCCCCCCCCCCCCCCTCCCGCGCGCGCCTATAGAAAAATCCTAAACGACGCCCGCTGCGGCCGTTTCTTCAATTTGTGCAAATGGGCGCATACCCCCGCGCCGCGCTGGACCGGCCTGTTTATTTCTTTTTCAAAACTGCAGGAAAAAGGGCGTGTGCAAGCCTCGTTTCAAACTCGGGATCTCTCGTTGAGAGACAGGGCAACGACCACCAGGACAACGAAGCACTAGTGACTATAAACTTCGTTCTTTTCCTTTATTCCTTCAGGTAGCAAGAGCCCCTGGTTTTTGGAAGCTTCCCAAACCAGTTTTTAACAGGTTCCCTGATTTCTGGGTGTTTTTCTTCCTCTTCTTTTTATTATTATTTCTTCATTTTCTTTTTGTGTTTCTTTTTTCTTAAATGTGTGAACTTTTCACAAATTCAATGATTTTGTTTCAAATTCAGCTTTTTATGAAAAATGATGAAATTTTTTCAAGGTGAACTTTTTTACAAATTCGATGAGGAATAAGCCTGCTGTTGAACCAAAGTTGTTTGAAGGAGCTCTCTAGCCCTCCGTGTTTCAACTGCCGTTGGGGACTCGCCTTCAACCGGAAGAGCCACCAATCGTGACGCTGCAGCGATCATGTTATCAAAGGGTTAGAGTAATGACCCGATGGCGTCGGCACGTCTTTGCGGCGGGTTATTGCTCTGACGAGGCGGGTCCGTCGTGCGTGGTTGAACAAGCGTACCCGTCCCAGGTGTCTCGACCCGGTTTACCACTGCCGGGTTACTGGTTCCTGCTCCGGGTGTGTTGAAGAGATTTCTTGCCTCGTAAACCGGGAGCAGATGACTCCGATGCCTCCTTCTCATGACATCATTTGAAGCATTCTGATCTAGCATGAGCCGGTAGGATTCCGACTGAATCCGCTGCGCCTGAGCATCCAAAGCAGCCCGCTCCTCAGCCATCATTGCGTTTTCCGCGTTTAGCTCCTCCTTGGCTTGTGCTATCTCGTCATGCAATTTTGCAATCGCCGCATTATGCTGATCATGATCCGCCGGGTTAACCACTGTTGTTAACAATGTTGTTAACTGATCCGACAAGTCGATTCTGATCTGAGCGGCGAGCGCGGGCCTCTGCCCGGCGGCCGTCGCCGCTTCTTGACCGGAAATCGATCTTTGGTGCGATCGGCAGAGTGTTGCACCGGCTGCGTACCGGCCATGAAGATCGCAACCCGGTTCGACGGTTCATAGGGTTCCAGAATACTGTCGC
Organism: Aegilops bicornis; assembly: GCA_021605145.1. Lineage (NCBI taxonomy): Eukaryota > Viridiplantae > Streptophyta > Magnoliopsida > Poales > Poaceae > Aegilops > Aegilops bicornis. The sequence goes on along the minus strand of CM038675.1, from coordinate 117,602,319 downwards.
CATCGGAACAGCCCCCAAGTCGGCCGTCTTGCAGTTGGTACAATGACTCGGTCTCGCCGGTGGATGATTCACCATCAGAATAAACGACCGTCTCGCCGCCAGTCATCGATCTATCCTCAAATTCTGCTCCATGGATGAATCCCACAAATGCACGTTTCATGGCGGGCTAAACTCGGGCGGGTCTCGCACGCTGAGCCGTCTCGATGACGTCGGTGCAGATGTCCGGCTCAGGGCCCGGTTCGCCATTCTTGCCAATGAAGACGTGATTCCGCCGAAGGGGACCCGGTACCCGTACTCAATTGAGCCGGCCTCGGGGCCCCAGTCTGCGTCGTCGATGTAGAGATTGCTGCGACGACTCTTGGTCATCCGGCCCACGGCGTATCCCTTGAGCCTTCGAAATTTCCCTCTAAGAACTTGAAACCATCGTGCGATAGCCCCACGGTGGGCGCCAACTGTCGTGGAATTGTCACGGCAGATGTCCTAGTGTGATGACTTAGTCATGGAGCCATCGCGACATAGTTAACAAAAGGTTAAACAGGACAAAGGACACGAGGAGTTTATCTTGGTTCGGCCCCTTGCGGTGAAGGTAAAGGCCTAATCCGGTTTGTGGTGGTATTGCTAGGGTTTCGATGACCCGAGGGCGAATCGCTTAATCTGGCTCTCAATCTGCTCTTTCTTGTCCTAAGCCGCGCGGGTTGTCCCCTTATATACGGGTTGGCGCCCTGCGGTCTCTGAGTCGGCCGGCTCGCCTGGCGATATGCGGCTCGGTGACTTATCTTACTTGCCTTACAACACAGTCTACACATACATGGCGGTTTATAACCATGGGCCTTAAGCCGCCTTTGGGCTTGGGCCCTCTACTCAGCCTATCTATGAACCGCCATTATGATTTGTACTCTTGGGCTTCATGGGAATGAACCGCCATCAGGATGACCCGGCCTCTCCTGGCGGGTCACGCCTGATAGTCATATCCCCAATAGTTTCCGAGAGCCACGGCCGTGACTCTCGCTAAAGCACAACCTTGCCTCTCACGGAAGCAAAACCATGACTCTCGCGAAAGGAAAAAAACGCATTTTTTCCGTTTCCGAGAGGCACGACCGTGACTCTCACTAAAGCACAACCGTGCCTCTCGCGGAAGCAAAAAACCGTGACTCTCGCGAAAGGAAAAAAAACAGAAAACGTGTTTTCGTTTACGGAAAACACGCAACCGTGACTCGCAAAAGTAAAACCGTGCCTCTCGCGGAAGCAAAACCGTGACTCTCGTGAAAGGAAAAAACACGTTTTTTACGCAAAAAAAATTCAAAATTTCTTTATCGAAAAGCTAAGGAAGACCGGTGGAAAACCAAAATGTCAAAAGAAACCTGGAAAACCGCTAAAATGCCAAAAACACGTGCGGAAAAATGAAAAAAAAATCCGGAGGGAGCGCCTAGAGCGCGACACGTGGCGAATGGCTGAGAGCGCGCCAAGTGGCGCTGGCGTTGCGAGGCTCGAAGGAGAGCTTCGTTAACTAGTTGCTCTCGCAACTACTTGTGGCGCTTCTTCGGAGCATCTAGCGATCGCAGGGAGGGCTGAGCGTGCGCCTCCGTCACGTGTCGGCGCTTTGGCGCTCCTTCGAATTTTATTTTTTATTTTTCCGCATGCGTTTTCGGCTTTTTAAAAGGTTTTTGTTTTTTTTTTACTTTTTGGTTTTCACTCGTCTTCCCTAACTTTTGACCCAAAACAAAATTTGAAAAAATGCACAAAAAGACAGGCTTTTTCCTTCCGCGAGAGGCATAGTTGTGCTTTCGTGATGCCTCTCGAAAATGGAAAAATATGTGTTTTCTGGGTTTTATTTCTTCCGGCAGAGCGCGGTTTTGCTTCGCGAGAGGCACAGTTGTGCTTTCGAGAGAACGCGACCGTCGTCTCGAAACAGAAAAAAAGCGCTTTCTGTTTTTCCTTCTGCGAGAGACACGGTTTTGCTTCCGTGCGAGGCATGGTTGTGCTTTCGCGAGAAGCACGGCCGTGGCTCTCGGAAATAAAAACACGTTTAACCAGAGGCGGTTTTGCTTCCGTGAGAGGCACGGTTGGGCTTTCGCAAGAGGCACGGCCGTGCCTCTCGGAAACAAAAGCGTGTTTTCTGTTTGTTTTTCTTCTGCGAGAGCGCGGTTTTGCTTCCATTAGATGCCGCGATTGTGCTTTTGCGAGAGTCGCGGCCATGCATCTTTCGGAAATGAAAAATTCATGCTACCGATTCGTTTTTTAGTCCGGTTTTTTCGTGTAAAAAAGGTCGTCAAAACCTATGAACCTGGGATCTAGTTTTGAAGATCTCCGCGAGGATCAATGGTGAAAATTGCTCGAGGTCTGTACACACGGTTTAAGAGATAAAAATTTAATAAGCGGATGTATGAAAAAAGGAAAACTCCTAGGTTGCCACAAGTGGCGTGCATCCAATCGCCACTTGTCACAACCTGAAAATGTGAGTGATCTTTGAAAGGAGTACTCCTTAATTAGTGATTTTGACAAGAAATGAAACTTGTACAAGAGCACCGGCCCTCCTGTTGGTAGCGTACTCAGCTCCTTTTGGGCCCACCCATTTAGGGATTCCCTCCACACGGTTTTGGGACTATTATATAACCTTCCCATAACCGCTTTTTTATTTTCATTGTTTTTTGTTCCGGTTATTTCTTTTTTTCTTTTTTTATTAACATTTTTTTCTTTACTGTTTTGTTTTTCCTTTCTTTTTTTTCCTTTTCCTTTTTCTTTAGTTTTTCGTATTCTTTTGCTTTTTTGCGGCCATCTTTCCTATTTGCGAACAAATTTTCCAGAATCGTGAATTGTTATAAAAATCATGAACAGTTTTTGAACTCGTGGACATTTTTTGAAATCGAGAAAAATTCGAATTCACAAACATTTTTTATTTGATAGACATTTTTCCCAATTTTTGAAAAAAGTGAGCATCTTTTTGGAACAAGTGAACATTTGTTTTGAATAAAGTAAATAGGATTATTCGTTCCTTTTATCTTTTAAACATTTCTAGTCAAAGTCACAACATTTAGGATGAAACACCTAGATTTATGCCAAACCTTTAAGCTACCACACCAACTTATTTCTACAAGTCTAAACAATCTCGAAATTTTGGTAGAACCCCTTTTCCATTAAAGGCATCCACAGAAAACAAATGAATGAATATAGAAACAAAATCATCAATAATGTTCATGTAACCAACTAAACAACTAAAGTCACAATATGCGTCATGATAAGCGAGCTAAAGATCTACATGCTCGTACTACATAAGAAAACAAAGCTATCGACCGACAATATACTAAAAGCAGCTAAAGGGTATTTATGAGATATTAAGTTACTACTGGAAGTGTGAGTGATGTGAGGTGTTTGTATGAAGGTGTGCTACTCCAGCCCATGCATGACACTAAGTTAAATACTTGAAATCCAAATAAACTCAAACAAAGAGAGTACAAAATTACTCAACAGCTAAGATAAACAACATCAAGAGAGAAAAACATACATATCATGAGTAAAAACCATTCAAAAACAAAGTCCTGGAAGGACAACAATTTATAATACCATACTATCAGAAATAGCATTGACCAATGAGCATTACAGAGTATTCACCCATGGCGTTGGCTAATCATGGTATGAAGGTTTCTCACTTACCTGGCTCTAGCATAACAAAGTAGTCCATATGTGGCGAATTCCATCACAAGTCTAAAAACTATACTAGCCCCACAATCACATATGTATTTTTCATGTAACATATATTTATGTACTCATATCAAGAAGTTCGATAGTTGCAACATGTGTTATATGTTACTCGATAGAAAATATAGATCTTGAGATCTCCTTGCAGATTATCAGTCATGATAATTCAAGAGAGTAGTTTTCCCCAATCATACCAATTTTATTATTCTAGAGGCATAATACGAGGTAGCTCCAAACACACATACTCACATGATATAAAGAGAACTGAAAACAAATAGTACAGGTTTTAGGATAGGTACAGCCATCCTTCAAACCCACACCTTGATTGAAATGAAAAGATACACATGGTGCCATTGCACGGCCTCTCATTTAGTAAATCATCATTGATCCCATCAGTATTTCTTGCAGCAACAATTATCGACCACATGACAGCCACCCAACAATTTTGCAAGAGGTGGTGTACCAGACTGAGTCTGCATAAAGTGAAATGAAATAACGTTAATGTAATATACAACTCACATGTGTACCTTCTAATATAAGTATTGGCCAGTGTTACTAAATTACTTTGTATGTGATGCTAGAAATTGTAGCTTCAGTTTTATATACACTTTCTTCTATGAAATGTGACTCACGATCCAAGAAAAATCTTGATTGATTACACTACATTCCTTAACGACAACATTTTAGCCATATCCATTGTCAATATAAATGAAATGCATGAAACTTTATCCTAATAGAGTGCGGAGCAACCCTTACTTAAATTACGGGCTATGAAACTCAAAATTTTGTTCAAGCTTGCATAATAGTTGAAAGTAAAGGAAATATTTACACGAAGCTTCACTTGTACTTACAGCTTGTGGGTAATTTGGGGTGTATATTAGATGAATATCAAGCTCTCTAATACCGTCCTCGATGTTAGAGGCAGGGTCCATTTGTACTTTATAGTACCATGCGCCTTAGTAAACTCTCCAGTCCCTCCAATAACGGACCACTGTCCCTCACTTTGCTCAGTTAAAGTCCCCATCACCTGAAGTGTAGATCCAGCAAACCTTCGCATGGAGGGTATAGCAAATATCGTCAGAATTTTAGAGATGTGTGGAAGCCTAACAATAATCAAACTTACTATGTGCTGAAGTATAAAATCAACAATATCTTCCCTCATTAGTTTTTCTACATACTAACCTCATTGATTTTGTTATGAAAATATAGTATTATTTAGATGCATGGATGGGATGCTAGCACTTCGAAATATGTATCTCGTTTTATATATGATGTGTGGTGCTAAATCACCATAGAGAATTTGTGTATGCATTCTATAGTAAAGTGTGTTCCTAGACACTAGTAATCTCATGTGTTAGCAACATTTCTCATGAGTTTAGTGGATGTGCATGATGTGTGTGTGTCTGTGTGTCTTACCAATTAATATGTGTGTATGTGGTAGTTGCTTGCTTCGTTGTGTACTATTGTGATCTAAAAGTTCATTCACATATACATGCTTCATTAGTACCTATCATATAGTAGATATTCATTTGTTTATTTGCCAGGAGTTTCTAACATATAAGAAATGGTAAAGAAATAAAACATTGAATAAAATTACTAAACTAATAAATTATTATATGTGCAAATAATGTATTCTAATGTAAGGAAAAATTGCACGTAATTTATTGAGTCGGGAGAATATAAAAAGAATTACCTTCCACTCTGAAAAACTATGTTTTGAGAGATGTACCAACCGTTAGCATTGGTTCTACTACTTTGTATATGTGTGCCTTGTCTTGGCGTGCAATAATAGTATCGCTGGGATTCACTGTATTGGTTAGGGTCCAATCATGGATGAGGTTGTGCCAAAACCAAGAGGATAACCTGGGGTTAAGACAAATTCTTCATTGCTTGGTTTGGGCGGTTTGGACCAGCAACAAATTGGTGCAGAGTACAGGTGCAAGCTAAGCTCATTTGGCATGGACGGTCACAGTATGGGTGAGGAGTGTCGGCGAGGGCTAAAAATGCGGGCATTGCAATGACGAGCAAAAACAATATTCCCGATGGACCGGCCATGGCAGGAAGTGCTAAGGACGAGGAGAAAAAGGCAGATGAGCTAGTAGAGGGGAAGTGGATGTGTGTGGATGAATGAAGGGTATAAGGTCTCTATTTATAGAATCATAGGAGTGCCTTCAAGTGGACTTCAACCTATACCTTGGACATGAGATCTCCTTAGAAACTTGTGTGACACTTCATTTTGACATGTGAATTTTACGCTTTACATATTCATTCTCGTTTTGAAACCCTTTAATAATAAAAATTAGACAGAAACTAAAGCTTTAGGAAAGTTAAAAACATAATAATGGTACTAACGCTACTTGATGGCGGTATCATTGGATCGTATCAAATTTTTAGTATTTGGATTCGTACGTAAATAGAATTTATATTGTGTTTCCTGATAGGACGTTGAATCCACAGATTTTGGTTTTGTTTCCTTCATACGTTGCCTTGCGTAGAATGATTTACCCAACCGCGAGGCATGTGGTGCGTACACTACTTTCTATTTTATTTTTTGGATGTCGCTCACACACCTAAGGCCCATATGTCCATATAACATAAGAGCTACTAGGTATGTATACATGAGCAGCAACACAACCCGTGTAGCGCTCTCTAGCACTCTAGGGAAGCCAATATTGTAACGTAATCCAAAGGGAAAACCAAAGTACAAATATAGCGTTTGGAATGGTTAGTGTCCTTAAAGGGATGGAATAATGCATGGTGTTAATATGTCTAAATGTGTACCTTTTACCTTCATGATGGTTTATCTTGAGAGCTTCTTAAATAATATTTAAGCGGCGTTGCAAAGTCAAGCACTTAGAGAAGTTAAGCCTTTAATGGCCATTATGAGGTTCGGTGATCTAGATCTACAAATTAGGAGCTAATTGTTAATGGTGAGCAACTCATACTGCAATCGAATCCTAGGTGTTCCACTTAACTATGCAATATAACGTCTAGAGAACTTGTAAAATTCTATTTAAAGTGACTTCATAAGTCAAGTGCTTAAGAAAGTTTTGCATTTGATGTCCATGTTATGAATTCTACAGATCTAGATCCCCAATTTAGAAGCCAATTATTCATGTTACAGCTACTCATACTACAACTGACTCTATTTCTCCAGCTAATGTTAACCAAATAAGCATTATAAAAGATCATTAATTGCTTTCCGAGCCCTAGCTCATATGCCAAATGAACACTAAATTCAAGAAAATGGTCAAGTGATTGAGGTGTCTGCATAATTCATGGAGAATTGACATCCTAACTGCTCTCCAACAAGCAAGCATATTGGAGCTTCAATGTTTGTTTATAGCTCCTCGGATGTTTTAAGCCATACAATGTTTCCCAAGCGCCTAGTACACTTGAAAATGTTTGATGCAATTCTAGTATTTTAATTCTTCAAATATATTATTCATGCGGAGAACATGTGTACTCATATTTACAAAATCCATGCTATATATGAGATTTCTTATTCGTACTTTATTTGACCTAGAGTTACCAACCTAAGCTAGTACATACTGACCTAGAGTAACTAGCTACGTTGACACTCCTACTGGTTGGGAGTTCATGACATACTTGAAGCAACTAATCATACTCCCCTCGAGAAATAAAACAAAAGGATAAATCAAGCTATGTGACCTATTGTTGTACAATAACGATTGGTAAATTTATTTGTGAAGACAAAAAACCTTATAATGGAGAATAAGAAGTAAAAAGTGCATGTCAACTATTACTTGCATATTCCATAACTAAGGTTATATTATAAATCTTAGTATTAGGATCCGTAATATTTGCAATAGGTTCAAATAAATAACAGAGTATTGTAGTGTCTTTGGTTGTGCTATTAGATTGTTACATGTCCTATTTTCAACAATTGAGGCATGTTAAAAACATTTCATATTGTGTTCATAACCTGCACACAAAATATTGTGTCTTGATTTACTAAAGGAGAGGTACATTGAAAAAATTACGTCACTAGTATTTCTTATGATAATCCATCATGCTCAACGCCCTGACTAGAGAAAAATATAGCTATTAATGGCCATGTTAAGTTAGGTGATCTAGATCTTCACTTAAGGAGCTTGTTGCCTTGTTGTTAACGCTGAGTAGCTCATACTATAAGTAACATGGACCTATAATTTTCTTCACTAATCAAAACCACTTTATATTGTCCCTTAAGTTGACTTTCTATTTGTTTTGACCATCATGATGTCCAGTAAAAATAATTCATAATACATGGAATAGACAATCAAAAAAGGTTTTCAAATGCAAACAATGATCATTAAAAGGGTACACAAGGGACTAGGTGGCGAGGAGGCATTCACTTTGCATCTAACAATAAAGTGCTAACCATCTTGACATATTTAATGAGCATAAATGTGCAGTATATCCGGATCTTGAGTGTGTATTTTGAAAGTTGAAGTTGTAGGTGTGAGTTCCTACGACCACTCATTTTCACTATCTTGCAGGCGAAAAAACCAATTCATAACTATATATGTTGTAGTGCCTACTATTCCATCTATAAAGTTACATGTCGACATGAACCAGTGTGTTTCAGCTACACGTACACAATAGAGCATCTTGGCAGCTTTGAAAGTTCTATTTAAATTGACGTTGCATAGTCTCCCACTTAGAATAGTATATCTACTAATGTCCATGCTAAGTTAGGTGGTCTAGATCTCCAATTAAGGATCTTGTTGGTCATGATGAGTAGCTAATGCTACAAGTAGCATGCATCTATAATTTGTGTGACTAATCAAAACCACGTAACACTTTCCTTTAAGTTGATTAACTAACTATTTTGACCATCACGAATGTCCAATAAAAGAAAATACATTGAATAGACAAACCAAAAAGGTTTTCAAATACCTACAGCGCTCATTAAAAAGCACATATGTACATCACAATATTGTAATCAAGTATATTGCAAAATAATTATTTGGTACAACAGAGAGATAGTAAGTAAAAATGAAGACTATTAATTTGATGAACCGCCTCTTTGTCGTGTAAAATTCGTGTGATGCATAACGCTCTTGTTAGAATTCATATATAATTCACCGACTTATTTCAAGCTTCTACCAACTTACCAAGTGATTGCATCCTAAGAACATATTGATATATATTTTGCAGCGAAAAGGTTTATAGTGTAAAATAAGTGACATCATGTCACCAACGATCGTTCTGGTTTGCTCACATCAACACTATGATCATGTATACCTGTAATTACGTATTGAGTAAAGCTCACAGATAGTAAATTAAGTGATGGTTGATAAATTTGCAGGGCATCTTCTTTGTCGAATTGGTGGTGTTTTCACCAATGAAGGTAATTTTCTTGCGTGGGATCATATTTAAACACACTCAGACAAGCAAACAAACAAAAAATGTAGACAAGGGAATATGTGGCCAGCAGCCATTCACTTTCCCGTAACAAGAAAGTGCTAACCACCTTGAACTGTTTAATGGGCATAAATTTGAACTATATTCAGATCTAGTTTGAAACTCAAAGTTGTAGGTGTGAGGTCCTGCACCAACTCTTTTAGGATTTTCACTATCTTACAGGTCCCAAAAATAATATAAAAGTGGAAAATAAAGCCCAATATAATCCAAAACAGTAGATAAAGTAGCATGGAGCAATCAAAAATTATAGATCGTTGGAGGCGTATCACACTAATTTCAAGAGTGTTCGATTGCGGTGGCCTCCGAAGTACCACTCAATGACATAATAAATAACTGCGACGCTACGGGCCGGATTGCTAAATGGGCCATCGAGCTCCTTCCGTTTGACATAACATACAAACCACGGCGGGCCATCAAGTCGCATAATCTTGGCTGACTTTGTCGCCGAATGAATGAAAAGCGAACTCCCTAAAGAAAATGCGTCGCGTACTCTAACTGGATCATGCACTTGCGGCTCTAAAATGCTGGCGGATTGGGAGCAGGTGTAGTCTGGCGTCTCCCACGAGACACGATCCGATCGTCCTCCAAATATTATACCACAGACTCCAACAATGCGGCGAATATGAGGCTCTGTTGCACGGTCTCCGGATGGCGATCTCTATAGAATTCAACGCCTGGAAGTGCGCGGGGATTCAAACCTCGCAATATAACAAATCAACGGAGACTTTGATGCCAAGGATCCGAAAATGGCGGCCTACCGTAATGCCATCCTCAAAATGTCAGCTCGGTTCGAGGGGCTCGAATTCCACCATGTGGCTCGAGAAAACAACCAAGCGGCGGGCGTCCTTGCCCGCATCGGTGCTAAACGCGACCCTGTCCCACCTAACATGTTCCTCGAAAGGCTGTTCAAGCCATCCGTAGTATGGGAAGAAGTCCGGCAATACTATACGGATCGAACACACCCTAGATTCGAACTAACAGACATAATCGGGCTCCACCACGAAATAACATCTTGACCCACGAAATCATGGCTGTAATCGCCCGTGGACGAGCCTTTCTTGGCCTACCTAAATAGGCAGGAGCTCCCGAAGACCAAAATGAAGCACGCTGCGTAAATGCGGCCTTTTAAAGCTTACAAAGTCCATGAAGCGAACTCTACAAGAAAAGTGTGACGGAGTGCTCCAAAGATGCATCTCCGAAGAGGAAGGCGGTAGCTCTTGGCTGAAATCCATGCGGACTGGGCGGACACCACGCTTGTGGCTCGAGCACTAGTCAGCAAAGCCTTACTTACAGGCTTCTATTGGCCGGCCCAAGCAGACGCATACAGGACCTTGTCCAACAACTGCGTCGGTTGCGACTCTTGCCAATCAGAGTCATATGCCCCCTACCGCTCTCCAAACAATCCCCAAAACTTGGCCCTTTGCGGTATGGGGACTAGACATGGTCGGACCCCTTAAAGGGGGAAGCCATAAGAAAAAATACTTGTTGGTCATGGTGGACAAGTTCACCAAATGGATAGAAAGCCAAACCAGTCAAAGCGGCGAATCTGGACCAGTAATAGACTTCATATCCGGGGTCATACACCGTCTGGCGTCCCCATAGCATCATCGCTGATAATGGCTCCAATTTCACAGCCGATGAAGTGAAAACTTGGTCTTGACAAAATGGGCATTAAGCTTGACTACGCTTCCGTCTACCATCCCCAAACAAGCGGCCAGGTCGAGCAGGCAAGCGGTCTCATCATGAGTGGCATCAAACCCCGGACTAGTGCGATCCTTGGCCAGTCGGATCGCCTTTGGGTCGAGCTTCGACTCCGTACTCACGGGGAGCTGCGGACCACGCCGAATCGCACCACGGATATACACCATTTTTATGGTGTACACCACGGAAGCAGTACTACCTTGCGACATAATACATGATTAAGCCGCAGCGTCGCATGTCTGAAGATAAGGAAGCCGAGTTAGATCGGCGGGATAACTGGATGCCACGGAGGAGGCCTTGACGTCGCAAAAGCCAGCTCTGCATTCTATCAATAGCAGGCTCGGCGATACCAAAGCGAGAAGTGCGGGCCAAAGCGATGCAGGCCGTCCTTCCAACATCGGGGAAATACTTAGCACCGCGGCTCCGCTAACATCCAGCAATTCCATGGCCATCTCATAACTCTCAATCGATGCCTCAGGAGCTAAGTCGGCTGTGTAGTTAGGCACTTTGCGAGGACCCTTGAAATCCTTGGGCAGACGCTCATTACGTAAAGCTGGCACTAAACATGCGCCCATGATTCCTAAAGGTTACACCTGCCTCCACGAAGTTGTTGAATGAACCGGAGTAGGTTGTGGGCGCATCTTGTGCCTCTAACTCAGCTTCTCGACGTGCTCTACCTTGATCCACCACACCCTGAGCATCAGCACCTCCGCCCGCCGGGTTATGCCCACGTGGCGGATTACGATTCCGTCCACTGCTTGATACATCCGGCTCATCGATACGCCTACTGTAAGTCCTGCTCGGGCGAGGGGTGGAGTGAATCCTATCATGGCTGTAGGAATAAGCCTGGCGCTGAACCAAAGCTGTTTGAAGGAGCTCTCTAGCCCTCCATGTTTCAACTGCCGTTGGGGACTCGCCTTCAACCGGAAGAGCCACCAATGGTGGCGCTGCAGCGATCATGTTATCAAAGGGTTAGAGTAATGACCCGATGGCGTTGTACGTGCTTTGCGGCGGGTTATTGCTCTGACGAGGCGGGTCTGTCATGCGTGGTTGAACCGGCGTACCCATCCCAGGTGTCTCGACCCGGTTTACCACTGTCGGCTTACTGGTTCCTACTCCGGGTGTGTTGAAGAGATTTCTTGCCTCGTAAACCGGGGGCAGATGACGATGCCTCCTTCTCATGACATCATTTGAAGCATTACGATCTAGCGAGAACCGGTAAGATTCTGACTGAATCCGCTGCGCCTGAGCATCCAAAGCAGCCCGCTCCTCAGCCATCCTTGCGTTTTCCACGTTTAGCTCCTTCTTGGCTTGTGCTATCTCGGCACGCAATTTTGCAATCGCTGCATTATGTTGATCCTGATCCGCCGGGTTAACCATTGTTGTTAACAATGCGGTCACCTTATCCGACAAGTCGATTCTGACTGAGCGGCGGCGCCTGAGACCTCTGCCCGGCGGCCCGCCGCCGCTGACACGAAAATCGGTGATGCTTGCGATCGGCGAGTCTTTGCTGCACGGCTGCGTGTCGGCCATGAAGATCGTTGTCGGTGTCAAAACCGGCGGATCTCGGGTAGGGGTCCCGAACTATGCCTCTAGGTGGATGGTAACGGAGGCGAGGGGACACGATGTTTTACCCGAGTTCGGGCCCTCTCGATGGAGGTAATACCCTACTCTTGCTTGATTAATATTGATGATATGGGTAGTACAAGAGTAGATCTACCACGAGATCGAGAGGCTAAACCCTAGAAGCTAGCCTATGGTATGATTGTTGTTAGTCCCTACGGACTAAAACCCTTCGGTTTATATAGACACGAATAGAGTTAGGGTTACCACAGTCGGTTACAATGGTAGGAAATCTACATATCCGTATCGCCAAGCTTGCCTTCCACGCCAAGGAAAGTCCCATCCGCACAAGGGACGAAGTCTTCAATGTTGTATCTTCATAGTCTAGGAGTCCGGCCAAACATGATAGTTCGGCTATCCGGACACCCCCTAGTCCAGGACTCCCTCAGTAGCCTGAACCGAGGCTTCAATGGCCAGCGAGTCCGGTGGCGCATATTGTCTTGACATTGCAAAGGCGGGTTCCTCCTCGAATACTTTATAGAAGATTTTGAACACAAGGATGAGTGTCCGGCTCTTGCAAAACAAGTTCCACATACTACCGTAGAGAGAATAATTTTTGCACAGATCTGGCGGCGTATTCCACGGCGTGGCATCACACCACGGCCGGGCCTTTATCTGAATCGTTTTTACTGTTCCACCTCGGTAGCGTTTAGCGAGGCGGTTTCCTAGCACGTCTTATCAAGCGTAGATCGTGCCCCCTTATTTGGGATTCTCATCAATCTGAGCGTGGGTAACCCAACCGTGCTCGTTGTACGCCTCCTCTATCGGCGAGTCCCAATCGACCATGGGGAGGGCTCTTGGTATTCAACCTCTTTATAATGAGACCAAGGCCCTCTTCTTTTCCACCCTCCATCGAGTTAGCCTCGCGCCGAGTCCCTAACACCCAAAGCTTCAGATTTAGGCGCTTGGACCTTGACGATGTCCGGCTCCGACCAGCTCGGCCGATGGATGTCTTCTTCCGTCACGAGAATAAGATGTGCTAAAGCTGCGAGGCGCGGGTATTTAACGGCGAGATTTACGCATAGGCTGCCTTCTCGGGGCAGGTCATTCCCACTCCGAGCCAGCTGACAGCGTGGTGTTCGTGTCTCACTTCCTTGAGGTTTAGGCTTCCAGCGGATCCCTTTGTCTTGAGGGCTCATGCTTTATTATGGGCTGGATTTCCATGACTTGAATCTGGAGTCCATCCTCCATATCTCGTCATTCATTGTCGTATGTGAAGCCTTCCTCCATATTACCCCTCACTTTGGATTGTGGCTCAAGACCTTCAAGGTGGAGCGAAGATGATCGAGGGCAACAAGCGAGTGCGGAGGGCGGTCATAAGCAAGTGTCTTGATGCTCCGTGGCCGAGGGCTCTTTTCAAGAGGAGCTTGGTTTGTGTAGCAGGGGTGGTTTTATATCACCGCTCGGGGGCACCAAATGGGTGGCGCCACCCGCCTTCCTCTCAGGTCCACCACGGTGGCTGGCATCATGGGTCAATCGGGGGCTCGGCGGGGGCCGTCCAAGGGCGTTCCTGCATTGCGGGGCCGTATTGAGACCTCAAGAAAGAGATCAATCTGGTCGTGGCGGCGCAGGTTATGCTGATTCGGCGTATACGCCTGCAAGCGTCGCCCCCTCCGTGCATGGGAGTTTAATCCGGAGGGACCACGAGCTCTCCAACATTTTATGGGCGTGGCGCCCAAGGAGATGTACAAACTGTTCTTGGATCACAAGAGAAGTGTCCGGACTTGACCGAGGGCCTTGAGTCTAAGCTGCAATCACCCGGATACTCAAGTAAGTAACCACATGGCTGGACAGGTTGTTCATTCATTTATCATATATATGCCCTTTAACGGCGCCGTGTCTTGAACAGGAGGGGATCGCCAAGGCCAAGGTGGTAAGGTGTCCGGCTCCCCTCCGGAGACCACGCGGATCCCATCTTGACCAAGATGTTGAAGGCAGCGCCTTTTAAAAGAAAGCGAAGGGGGCGGGGAAGCAAGCGCCTCCATGAAGGAGGCTTTTAAGGAAGAGGGGATCGGGGATCCTCCCTCCAAGGGAGAAGAGGACCGCTTAGAAGACCGGAAGCCAGGGCCTCAAAGCGGGAAGAAGTCTTCGTCGGAAAGTCCGTGGCCGGGAAGTACCCCAGCCGCACTATTTCCCCAAGGGATCAGCCCTCAATGAGCCGTAAGTAAAAAGAAGGGGTCTGTGAATAAAGAACATCCTGTATTTATTTACGAAGATAACGAAATTGTACCTTGTAGTTCGGATCTCAGCCCTTCTCGTGAGCTTCGTCTTGGGGATCTTCGTCCGGAGATGATAGTGGCAACGCCTCCACCTACTCGGCGCCTCCGTGCGAGGCGGCGACCCTGAAGTGTCGTCACGGAGAGTTTCCCGAGTCGGCGTGAGGCCGAGAGTCCGGCGCTCAGCTGGCGTGCGGTCGGAGGCTGAAGGACCTGCTTTCGGGCGGCGTATATCTCGAGAGGATCACCGTGCACTAATGGCTACGGTAATTGAAAGAATTGCATCCGGCGAGGCGGATTGCATGAAACCGCCGAAGTTTATTGGCGGGGTTTGAGGTATGAAAAAAATGATGTACCTTCGGCAGTTATGCATATAGAATCGCCATGTATAGATAGTAGCCCACGAGACTCGGTATGCTTTGTCACAACTAACAGCGTGCGAGGATCATAATCTCGATACTAACATGTCGCCCGTTCCTATGTAGGTGGTGGGGCGTCCGGTGGCTAGCCGGTGATAAATTGCAGCCCAGGCGGCAACTTGGCGTGGCGGATCACGGACATCATGCTTGTTAATAAGCGGCAGCGAGTCACAAGGTATCACGACTTCTCGCGGACACCTGGTAAGGGAGCTTGGCGCTCATGCCTTACAACATGTATGCTTAATGCAGATGGTGCCGCTGCTATGGAGAGCCTTGGGCGGAGCTCGCCCAAGCCAAGGAGCAAGCCGGGAAAAGTGATCTGGCTGCCTTAAAAGCGGCCATGAGCTAAAAAGCGAACATGCCGCTCCTTTGCGAAGCAAGAAAGAAATGGCCGAGATGGCCGTAAAATTAAAGAATACTCTTGACCGTTCTGAGCTTCTTGAAGAAGAAGATCGGCGAAGCAAGAGGATCTGAAAAAGGCCACCACCGAGGCCAAGGATACTCGCTCTGCGATGAGAGCTATGAAGGAGGAGCTACGTCAGGCCGAAGACATTGCGGCTAGAAAGCCTTTTCTGCTGCGGAGGAAATTCACGGATCCTAAATGCGCTCAATTGGACCGGCTGTGGGGTGCGGAGGATGCTTATCTGGACTTGGCGGCGAGTCTGCGAGCGGCGAATACTTAGAGTC
This sequence comes from Aegilops bicornis, assembly GCA_021605145.1. Lineage (NCBI taxonomy): Eukaryota > Viridiplantae > Streptophyta > Magnoliopsida > Poales > Poaceae > Aegilops > Aegilops bicornis. The sequence goes on along the minus strand of CM038675.1, from coordinate 117,586,547 downwards.
GAAAGGATCATGGGATGGAAGAGCTTTTTGGTCGCAGTTCCATAGTCCGAATTGCCTTGTCGTTAACCGATCGTTTGGCGAATGGGCTGAGCTGAATAGGTTGTCCGGACTTGCCATGAAGGTTGTCATGACTCATTTGTGGCGAAAATCCCCAAGCGAAGAGTTATTTTGGCTTGGTGCAGCGATTCCTTAGTGCGGTGCCGCATATGGATGCAATGAAGCGGTCGGCATGCATAGAGGTGCGTGGATGGCTCTTTCCCGTGCCAAGACATCTTTGGGCGGAGATGAAGGCCACGAAGTTGCATCCCAAGATTGAGACGAAGCCGAGTACTGCCGAGCACTATTTTGAGGAAGTCTGCGAGGCGCTCGTGTAATAGAGGCAGCGATGCTTTCGAAGGATGTTATGCTTTAATGACATGTATGATTTGTGAAAACAATGTTTCAATATAATATAAGAGCTTTTTATACTTGTGAGTATTAGAACGCCTACTGTGCGGCCGTTGATGTATATGTGTATATAACCTGAAAGATGGCAGTCTTCGGCTTCAGCCCCCACGCACATAGTGCAGGGGTGTTTGCAAAAAAGGCGCATTTTCACACTTAATCCAACTTCTTGGTCTGTGAAGGAGGTGATAAGCGTAGCAAACTAGGCAACGGACTATAATGCTTTATCACTTTCACTTAGCCATAGGAGTTCGATGGTGGGGCTACTATATAGCCCCTAGGGGCATCGCGCTCTCCCGAATTCGAGAACGCGTATGTACTGACCGGAAAGCAGTCCTTCGTCAATCTTGAAATTCTAAACATTCCTGTGGGTCATCAGTGGTTGACCGGTCTCACGCTATATCATGACGGTCAGTTTTAGCTTTCTCCTTTGAGGTGCTCAACCCAGCTCAGCGAGGCACAATCGCGGTGGTTCTCCAGCGCTACCTTAGCCGATATAACGGGCGTAAGGTACCAAAACATGGGAGCAGGCAAACCCAACATTTGACCAAAGACATGATTCGGAGCTGATGCATATAAGGCCTAACTTTCGAGGCGCGAACACTCCCTAAGGTATTCGGTCTTTATGAAAGCAGGCGAGAATAATGCCCTAAGCCCACAGTGTCAGTGCAGCATAAAAAATTCTGGTGCGGCTGATGCCAAAACACCAGCCTCCTCCTCGGTTATAGCAAGAAACCGGTGGATGTGTATCAACAAGAGACAGTAAAAAAGGTTTACGCAGGGTCTTAATCTGAAAAGAATCCTTGCAACAGGTCCCTACTGCACGTCTGCGCCTGTGTCTCCGTTGTGCCGTATCACGGGCCGGGTGTAGCACGTTGTTCATCTGTAAAGAGAGGAACTTAGAAAAAAGGATCGTCACGAGAAAAAATGTACTTTATATTAAATAAGCAAATGCAGTTGAAAGGTGAATGAAATTGAGCTTTATTGTCTCTTGTTGTACATGCGTGCAGCCCCTTGTACAGGGGTATGCCGCTAGTAGGCGCCGGACTCGTCTAGCCGTGTCCGGGGTTCGAATGGCCTATTCAGGTGCTTTGATTAGTGGAGCCAGACTGGTGTGGGGATGTCAGGGCAGTCTCACGTTCTTCCGTGCTCGAGTAACACTTAATACTCCCTTTTAATGAGATAATGTCGCGTGGACCGGGCATTTTAAGTGTGAGAGATGCATAATGCGGTATTGCGTTAAAAGCGGTAAAGCTTCACGCCCAAATAGTGCTTGATAGCTACTTTCGAATGGGGCGATGTGGAAGGTTAATTTTTCGCGGCGGAACTTGTCGGGTGAGATGAACATAACTTCCAATAGTAGGGAGCCCGTACAATGGGCATATGTGCCTGGCATTATTCCTTCGAAGGAAGTGTTGCTATGGCTAATCATGTTTGGGTTTATCCCCATGTTGCGGATTGTGTCCTGAAATAGCAGGTTTAAATCACTGCTGCTGTCCATTAGGACTTGCGTAAATTGAAGACCGTCGATTATAGGTTCTAGTATCAAGGCAGTCCATCCTGCGTTCCGGATACTTTCGGAGTAGTCCTGATGGTCGAGGGTAATTGGTTTTGACAACCAGTGTTGGGACTCCGCTGGGGTAGATTGTGCAGCGTGTAATTCAATGGGTGCCGCTCTGTTTTCCCGTTTTGTTACTTGAAGTAAGTTTACTGTTTTGACCTCTTGCGGGAAATTCTTTTGTTTTCCGGGGCTCTGCTTGTGGTGCTCGTCATCATCCTCACTTGGTGTGTCGAGCCCCTTGTGTTCGGCGTTGAGTCTGCCGGACTGCTTGAAGACAACAATCTCTGTGGGTATGGTTTGCGGGCTTCCAGAATCTTGTGGATTTGGCATATCTTGTCCAAGATTTTGTTTAAGCTGGATAGCTCATCGCTATTGTCCTTAAGGGCAGTTTTTATTGTTCTGCCGTGAGCTTTTGAATTCGGCGTTATTGCGCGCTCTTTGGACCGTTCCCCTTAATCCGGCGCTGGTCCTTGTTGCGTCGTGGTTTCCCATTCCATCGACTTGGATGTACTTGGGTCATTTGGTCGCATCTTGCTAGCGGATATCCTCTCCAGCATAGCGGGTCATGAAACTTGTTAGTCGTCCATTGTTCTTGGCTTTTCTGGCCAAGGTGTGCAGCGAGCCATTCGTCTTGGACGTTGTGTTTAAAAGCTGCTAAGGCTTGGCGTCCGGACAGTCGACTATTTGGTTCTTTTTGGTGAGGAACCTGTTCCAGAATTTTCGAGCTGACTCTCCGGGCTGTTGGGTTATGTGACTTAGATCGTCTGCGTCTGGAGGTCGGACATAGGTTCCCTGGAAATTGGCCCGAAAAGCATCCTCAAGCTCTTCCCAACTACCAATGGTGTTTTCGGGGAGGCTTTTAAGCCAATGCTGGGCTGGCCCTTTGAGCTTGAGGGGTAGGTATTTTATGGCGTGGAGATCATCTCCTCGGGCCATGTGTATGTGGAGGATATAATCCTCAATCCAGGACTCGAGTGCAGCGTTCCGTCGTATGCCTCTATGTTTACGGGCTTGAATCGGCTGGAAATTCATGGTCCAGCACCTCATCGGTGAAACATAGAGGTGCGCGGCGCCCTATATTTGGGTGTGCCGTGATGTTCGGATATTTGGCGTGTTGTATTGCTCGCTAGAACTTGTTTCCTTGGCCCGTAGATAGATCTATTGGGCCATCCTTTTAGTGCGAATCCTTGCGGATCGCGTGCGGCTTGTGTCTTGGCGCCGCTTGCCGCTCGTTTGCCATGTGGTGCGTCTATCCGACCCGGCGGCCTCTTTGTTTTTTGATCGTGGGGGCTCTCGGCCTCCTCATCGAATTCGGGCGATGGTTTGTGCTTTGGGTAGCTCTTTGCTTGGCGGCTGTCGCCATATTTGTCTGCGATGTTGAGTAATTTACTCCATCTCATTGGAGTGTGTCTTCCGCTGTTACGAGCCTCTGTTTACGCCTTTTCAAGCTACATACGATGGCGAGGAGCTCTTTGTGGAGGTTCTTGATCCAATAGCGTGTCCGGCGTGAGATCGTCCGGACTGTTGTCCTTCTTGAGGGGCCAGGTTGTTTGTCCAAGTTGGCCTGTTCACCCTGCTCTATGGCTGGGGCGTGTGTGGGCGCTATCTTTGTCGAGGTGGGGTTTTGGCGCGCTTACGCGCCGCTTTATTGCTTCGAGGAATTTTCTTTCCAGCGTCTCGTCGTTCCTCGTTATCGCTTCCCTTAGGTGTGTCCACCATATATATATCGTAAGTTGAGGTGGCCATCCGATTGCCACGTGGGCGCTGGTTCTTAATCGTCTCCGGCACCGTCGTCCATACCGTCGATGTCTTGGTCGAAGTCGAGCATGTCGGTTAAATCATCGGCGGTGGCTACAAAGTGGGTGGTGGGTGGGCGTTGAATTTCTTCGTCGTCCGAATCCCAACCTTCGACCATAGTTCGGCCAGGGCTCACGACAAAGAGAGAGACTTTAATGAGTTGAGGATATCGCCAAAGGCGGCGCTGAAAAGATGTCATGGCGGTGAACTCCATAACCAGCGCTTGATCGGATTATTTGGCGGTATGAGGAGGTTGATCCGGCACACAGGAGTCTGAGCCATAAAGGACAGGGATGGTGTTTGGCTCAATCGCCGTGGAGATTTCAGCCCCCGAGGCGGTGTCCAACCAACCGTCCTCGATCGGCGAAACCGGCTCCGGATTAAGGGTCGGAGCGGATACTATTGCGGCCTCCAGGGCACTGTTCGGCGGCAAAGCTAGATCGTACCCATCGAGACAGTGTGGCACGCTCGGCTGTGGCTCAAATCCGTCGAAGATCAAGTCTCCATGGACATCGGCCGTATAGTTCAAGCTTCCAAATCTGACATGATGGCCAGGGGCGTAGCTTTCGATCTGCTCCAGATGGCCTAGCGAATTGGCCATGGCGCAAACCCGCCGAATCTGAAGATGCATGCGGGAGAAAAGTCTCACCACAGGCGGCGTCGTTCTTGATGATTGAAGGAGCCATCGGGCCTATAGGTGGCGACAGAGGAACTCTCAATGAAAGCACCAATGTCGGTGTCAAAACGGCGGATCTCGGGTAGGGGGTCTCGAGCTGTGCGTCTAGGCGGATGGTAACGAGGAGACAAGGGACACGATGTTTTTACCCAGGTTGGGCCCTCTCGATGGAGGTAATACCCTACTCTCTGCTTGATTAATATTGATGATATGGGTAGTACAAGAGTAGATCTACCACGAGATCGAGAGGCTAAACCCTAGAAGCTAGCCTATGGTATGATTGTTGTTAGTCCTACGGACTAAAACCCTTCGGTTTATATAGACACCGAATAGGGTTAGGGTTACCAGTCGGTTACAATGGTAGAAAATCTACATATCCGTATCGCCAAACTTGCCTTCCACGCCAAGGAAAGTCCCATCCGGACAAGGGACGAAGTCTTCAATCTTTTATCTTCATAGTCTAGGAGTCCGGCCAAAGATGATAGTTCGGCTATCCGGACACCCCCTAGTCCAGGACTCCCTCAATCGCAACCCGGTTCGGCGGTTCACAGGGGTCCAGAATACTGTCGCCATCGGAACGGCCCCCAAGTCGGCCGTTTTGCAGTTGGTACAATGACTCGGTCTCGCCGGTGGACGATTCACCATCGAGAATAAATGAGCGTCTACGCCGGATCATCGATCTATCCTCAAATTCCGCTCCATCGATGAATCCCACGAAGGCATGTTTCATGGCGGGCTGAACTCGGGCGGGTCTCGCACGCTGAGCCGTCTCGATGATGTCGGTGCAGATATCCAGCTCAGGGCCCGGTTCGCGATCTTGCCAATGAAGGCGTGATTCATTGAAGGGGACCCGGTACCCGTACTCAAGCGGCGGCCTCGGGGCCCCGATCTGCGTCGTCGATGTAGAGTTTGCTGCAACGACTCTTGGTCATCCGCCCTGGCGTATCCCTTGAGCCCTTCAAAATTGCCCTCTAAGAACTTGAAACCATCATGCGATAGCCCACGGTGGGCGCCAACTGTCGTGGAATTGTCACGGCAGATGTCCTACTGTGAGGACTTAGTCATGGAGCCATTGCGACATAGTTAGCTTAAAGGGGCTAAACAGGACAAAGGACACGAGGAGTTTATACTGGTTCGGCCCCTTGCGGTGAAGGTAAAGGCCTAATCCAGTTTGAGGTGGTATTGCTAGGGTTTCGATGACCAGGGAGCGAATCGCTTAACTTTGGCTCTCGATCTGCTCTTCGTGTCCTAAGCCGCCCGGTGCGTCCCCTTATATACGGGTGGGCGCCCTGCGGTCTCTGAAATCCCGGCCGGCTCGCCTGGCGTGTCCGGCTCGGTGACTTATCTTACTTGCCTTACAACACAGTCTACATATACATGGCGGTTTATAACCATGGGCCTTAAGCCGCCTTTGGGCTTGGGCCCTCTACTCAGCCTATCTATGAACCGCCATTATGATTTGTACTATTGGGCTTCATTGGAATGAACCGCCATCAGGATGACTCGGCCTCTCCTGGCGGGTCACGCCTGATAGTCATATCCCCAACAGTTTCCGAGAGCCACGGCTGTGACTCTCGCTAAAGCACAACCGTGCCTCTCAAAGCAAAACCATGACTCTCGCGAAAGGAAAAACGCATTTTCCGTTTCCGAGGAAACAGCCGTGACTCTCACTAAAGCACAACCGTGCCTTTCGCGGAAGCAAAATCGTGACTCTCGCGAAAGGAAAAAAAACAGAAAACGCGTTTTTTTCGTTTCTGAGAGGCACGGCCATGACTCTCGCGAAAGTAAAATCGTGCCTCTCGTGGAAGCAAAACCGTGACTCTCGCGAAAGGAAAAAACGCGTTTTTTGCGCAAAAAAAGTTCAAAATTTTTATTTATCGAAAAGCTAAGTAAGACCGGTGGAAAACCAAAATGTCAAAAAAAACCTGAAAAACCGCTAAAATGCCAAAAACACGTGCGGAAAAGTGAAAAAAAATCCGGAGAGAGCGCGGAGGCGCGACATGTGGCGAATGGCGAGAGCGCGCCAAGTGGCGCTGAGCGTTGCGAGGCTCGAAGGAGAGCTCGTTAACTAGTTGCTCTCACAACTACTTGGCGGCGCTTCTTAGGAGCCTCCCAACGATCACTTGGGAGGGCTGAGCGTGTCACCTCCGTCACGTGTCGGCGCTTTGGCGCTCGCCGGATTTTATTTTTTATTTTTCCGCACGCGTTTCGGCTTTTTAAAAGGTTTTTGTTTTTTTCTCTTTTTGGTTTTCACTCGTCTTCCCTAACTTTTGACCCAAAACAAAATTTGAAAAAATGCACAAAAAGACAGGCTTTTACCTTCCGCGAGAGGCATAGTTGTGCTTTCGCGATACCTCTCGAAAATGGAAAAAATACGTGTTTTATGAGTTTTATTTCTTCCGACAAAGGCACGGTTTTGCTTCGCGAGAAACACGGTTGTGATTTCGAGAGAGGCGCGGCCGTGCGACTTCGAAACAGAAAAAACGCGCTTTCTGTTTTTTCCTTCCGCGAGAGGCACGGTTTTGCTTCCACGCGAGGCACGGTTGTGCTTCGCGAGAAGCTGGCCGTGGCTCTCGAAAATAAAACACGTTTAACCAGAGGCGCGGTTTTGCTTCCGTGAGAGGCACGGTTGTGCTTTCGCAAGAAACGCGGCCGTGCCTCTCAAAAAAAAAACCTGTTTTCTGTTTGTTTTTCTTCTGCAAGAGAGCACGGTTTTGCTTCCATTAGATGCTGCGATTGTGCTTTTCGCGAGAGGCAGCCATGCCTCTTCGGAAAGGAAAAAACATGCTCGATTCGTTTTTTAGTCCGGTTTTTTTGTGAAAAAAAAGGTCGTCAAAACCTATGAACATGGGATCTAGTTTTGAAGATCTCAACGTGAGGATCCAATAGTGAAAATGGCTCGAGGTCTGTACACACGGTTTAAGAGATAAAAAAATTAATAAATGGATGTACTAAAAAAGGAAAACTCCTAGGTTGCCACAAGTGGCGTGCATCCAATCGCCACTTGTCACAACCTGAGAATGTGAGAGTGATCTTTGAAAGGAGTACTCCTCAATTAGTGATTTTGACAAGAAATGAAACTTGTACAAGAGCACCGGCCCCTCCTGTTGGTAGCGTACTCAGCTCCTTTTGGGCCCACCCATTTAGGGATTCCCTCCCACACAGGTTTTGGGACTATTATATAACCTTCCCATAACCGCTTTTTGTTTTTCATTGTTTTTTGTTCGGTTATTTCTTTTTCTTTTTATTAACATTTTTCTTTACTGTTTTGTTTTTCCTTTCTTTTCTTCCTTTTTCTTTTCTTTAGTTTTTCATATTCTTTTTGCTTTTTTGCGGCCTTCTTTCCAATTTGCGAACAAATTTTCCAGAATCATGAAATGTTATGAAAATCATGAACAGTTTTTGAACTTCGTGAACATTTTTTGAAATCGTGAAAAATTGAATTCATAAACATTTTTATTTGACAAACATTTTTCCCATTTTTTGAAAAAAGTGAGCACCTTTTTGGAACAAGTGAACATTTGTTTTGAATAAAGTAAATACAATTATTCATTCCTTTTATATTTTAAACGTTTCTAGTCAAAGTCACAACATTTAGGATGCAACACCCTAGATTTTATGCCAAACCTTTAAGCTACCACACCAACTTAATTCTACAAGTCTAAACAATCTCGAAATTTTGGTAGAACCCCTTTTTCGTTAAAGGCATCCACAGAAAATAAATGAATGAATATAGAAACAAAATCATCAATAATGTTCATGTAACCAACTGCACAACTAAAGTCATAATATGCGTCATGGTAAACGAGCTAAAGGTCTACATGCTCGTACTACATAAGAAAAGAAAGATATGCGGCCGACAATATACTAAAACTCTAAAGGGTATTTATGAGATATTAAGTAACTAGTGGAAGTGTGAGTGATGTGAGGTGTTTGTATGAAGGTGTGCTACCCCAGCCCATGCATGACACTAAGTTAAATACTTGAAATCCAAATAAAGTCAAACAAAGAGAGTACAAAATTACTCAACAACTAAGATAAACAACATCAAGAGAGAAAAACATACATGTCATGAGTAAAAACCATTCAAAAAAAGTCCGTGGAAGGACAACAATTTATAATACCATACTATCAGAAATAGCATTGACCAATGAGCATTACAGAGTATTCACCCATGGCGTTAGCTAATCATGGTATGAAGGTTTCTCACTTACCTGGCTCTAGCATAACAAAGTAGTCCATATGTGACGAATTCCATCACAAGTCTAAAATCTATTCTAGCCCCACAATCACATATGTATTTTTCATGTAACATATATTTATGTACTCATATCAAGAAGTTCGATAGTTGAAACATGTGTTATATGTTACTCGATAGAAAATATAGATCTTGAGATCTCCTTGCAGATTATCAGTCACACAGTAATTCAAGAGAGTAGTTTTCCCCAACCATACCAATTTTATTATTCTAGAGGCATAATACGAGGTAACTCCAAACACACATACTCACACGATATAAAGAGAACTGAAAACAAATAGTACAGGTTTTAGGATAGGTACAGCCATCCTTCAAACCCACACCTTGATTGAAATGAAAGATACACATGGTGCCATTGCACGGCCTCTCATTTAGTAAATCATCATTGATCCCGTCAGTATTTCTTGCAGCAACAATTATCGACCGCATGACAGCCACCCAACAATTTTGCAAGAGGTGGTGTACCAGACTGAGTCTGCATAAAGTGAAATGAAATAACGTTAATGTCATATACAACTCACATGTGTACCTTCTAATATAAGTATTGGCCAGTGTTACTAAATTACTTTGTATGTGATGCTAGAAATTGTATCTTCAGTTTTATATACACTTTCTTCTATGAAATGTGACTCACGATCCAAGAAAAATCTTGCTTGATTACACTACATTCCTTAACGACAACATAATAGCCATATCCATAGTCAAAATAAATGAAATGAATGAAAATTTATCCTAATAGAGTGCAGGAGCAACCCTTACTTAAATTACGGGCTATGAAACTCAAAATTTTGTTCAAGCTTGCATAATAGTTGAAAGTAAGGAAATATTTACACACGAAGCTTCACTTGTACTTACAGCTTGTGGGTAATTTGGGGTGTATATTAGATGAATATCAAGCTCTCTAATACCGTCCTCGATGTTAGAGGCAGTGTCCATTTGTACTTTATAGTACCATGCGCCTTAGTAAATTCTCCAGTCCCTCCAATAACGGACCACTTTGGCCCTCACTTTGCTCAGTTAAAGTCCCCATCACCTGAAGTGTAGATCCAGCAAACCTTCACATGGAGGGCATAGCAAATATCGTCAGAATTTTAGAGATGTGTGGAAGCCTAACAATGATCAAACTTACTATGTGCTGAAGTATAAAATCAACAATATCTTCCCTCATTAGTTTCTCTACATACTAACCTCGTTGATTTTGTTGTGAAAATATAGTATTATTTAGATGCATGGATGGGATGCTAGCACTTCGAAATATGTATCTCGTTTTCTATATGATGTGTGGTGCTAAATCACCATAGAGAATTTGTGTATGCATTCTATAGTAAAGTGTGTTCCTAGACACTAGTAATCTCATGTGTTGCAACATTTCTCATGAGTTTAGTGGATGTGCCACGATGTGTGTGTGTGTCTGTGTCTGTGTGTCTTACCAATTAATATGTTTGTATGTGGTATTTGCTTGCTTACGTTGTGTACTATTGTGATCTAAAAGTTCAATCACATGTACATGCTTCATTAGTACCTATCATATAGTAGATATTCATTTGTTTATTTGCCAGGAGTTTCTAACATATAAGAAATGGTAAAGAAATAAAACATTGAATAAAATTACTAAACTAATAAATTATTATATGTACAAATAATGTATTTTAATGTAAGGAAAAATTGCACGTAATTTATTGAGTCAGGAGAGAATATAAAAAGAATTACCTTCCACTCTGAAAAACTATGTTTTGAGAGATGTACCAACCGTTAGCATTGGTTCTACTCGCCTGTATATGTGTGCCTTGTCTTGGCGTGCAATAATAGTATCGCTGGGATTCACTGTATTGGTTAGGGTCCAATCATGGATGAGGGTTGTGCCAAAACCAAGAGGATAACCTGGGGTTAAGACAAATTCTTCATTGCGGTTTGGCGGTTTGGACCAGCAACAAATTGGTGCAGGTACAGGTGCAAGCTAAGCTCATTTTGGCATGGACGGTCACAGTATGGGTGAGGAGTGTCGGCGAGGGCTAGAAATGCGGGCATTGCAATGACGAGCAAAAACAAAATTCGATGGACCCGGCCATGGCAGGAAGTGCTAAGGACGAGGAGAAAAAGGCAGATGAGCTAGTAGAGGGGAAGTGGATGTGTGTGGACGAATGAAGGGTATAAGGTCTCTATTTATAGAATCATAGGAGTGCCTTCAAGTGGACTTCAACCTATACCTTGGACATGAGATCTCCTTAGAAACTTGTGTGACACTTTATTTTGACATGTGAATTTTACGCTTGCACATATTCATTCTCGTTTTCGAAACCTTTAATAATAAAAATTAGACAGAAACTAAAGCTTTAGGAAAGTTAAAAACAGAATAATGGTACTAACAGCTTTCGCAGTGGCGGTATCATTGGATCGTATCAAATTTTTAGTATTTGGATTAGTACATAAATAGAATTTATATTGTGTTTCCTGATAGGATGTTGAATCCACACATTTTGGTTTTGTTTCCTTCATACGTTGCCTTGCGTAGAATGATTTACCCAACCGCGAGGCATGTGGTGCGTACACTACTTTCTATTTTATTTTTTGGATGTCGCTCACACACCTAAGGCCCATATGTCCATATAACATAAGAGCTACTAGGTTTGTATACATGAGCAGAAACACAACCTGTGTAGAGCTCTCTAGCACTCTAGGGAAGCCAATATTGTAACGTAATCCAAGGGGAAACCAAAGTGCAAATATGGCGTTTGGAATGGTTAGTGTCCTTAAAGGGATGGAACAATGCATGGTGTTAATATGTCTAAATGTGTACCTTTTACCTTCATGATGGTTTATCTTGAGAACTTCTTAAATAATATTTAGCAACGTTGCAAAGTCAAGAACTTAGAGAAGTTAAGCCTTTAATGGCCATTATGAGGTTCGGTGATCTAGATCTACAAATTAGGAGCTAATTGTTAAAGGTGAGCAACTCATACTGCAATCGAATCCTAGGTGTTCCGGCTTAACTATGCAATATAACGTCTAGAGAACTTGTAAAATTCTATTTAAAGTGACTCACAAGTCAAGTGCTTAAGAAAGTTTTGCATTTAATGTCCATGTTATGAAGTCTACAGATCTAGATCCCCAATTTAGAAGCCAATTATTCATCTTACAGCTACTCATACTACAACTGACTCTATTTCTCCAGCTAATGTTAACCAAAGAAGCATTATAAAAGATCATTAATTGCTTTCGAGCCCTAGCTCATATGCCAAATGAACACTAAATTCAAGAAAATGGTCAAGTGATTGAGGTGTCTGCATAATTCATGGAGAATTGACATCCTAACTGCTCTCCAACAAGCAAGCATATTGGAGCTTCAATGTTTGTTTATAGCTCCTCGGATGTTTTCGCCACAATGTTTCCCAAACGCCTAGTACACTTGAAAATGTTTGATGCAATTCTAGTATTTTAATTCTTCAAATATATTATTCATGCGGGAGCATGTGTACTCATATTTACAAAATCCATGCTCTATAAGAGATTCCTTATTCGTACTTTATTTGACCTAGAGTTACCAACCTAAGCTAGTATATACTGACCTAGAGTAACTAGCTACCTTGACACTCCTACTGGTTGGGAGTTCATGACATACTTGAAGCAACTAATCATACTCCCCTCGACAAATAAAACAAAAGGATAAATCAAGCTATGTGACCTATTGTTGTACAATAACGATTGGTAAATTTATTTGTGAAGACAAAAACCTTATAATGGAGAATAAGAAGTAAAAAGTGCATGTCAACTATTACTTGCATATTCCATAACTAAGGTTATATTATAAATCTTAGTATTAGGATCCGTAATATTTGCAATAGGTTCGAATAAATAACAGAGTATTGTAGTGTCTTTGGTTGTGCTATTAGATTGTTACATGTCCTATTTTCAACAATTTGAGGCATGTTAAAAACATTTCATATTGTGTTCATAACCTGCACACAAAATATTGTGTCTTGATTTACTAAAGGAGAGGTACATTGAAAAAATTACGTCACTAGTATTTCTTATGATAATCCATCATGCTCAACGCCCTGACTAGAGAAAAATATAGCTATTAATGGCCATGTTAAGTTAGGTGATCTAGATCTTCACTTAAGGAGCTTGTTACCTTGTTGTTAACGCTGAGTAGCTCATACTATAAGTAACATGGACCTATAATTTTCTTCACTAATCAAAACCACTTTATATTGTCCCTTAAGTTGACTTTCTATTTGTTTTGACCATCATGATGTCCAGTAAAAATAATTCATAATACATGGAATAGACAATCAAAAAAGGTTTTCAAATGCAAACAATGATCATTAAAAGGGTACACAAGGGACTAGGTGGCGAGGAGGCATTCACTTTGCATCTAACAATAAAGTGCTAACCATCTTGACCTATTTAATGAGCATAAATGTGCAGTATATCCGGATCTTGAGTGCGTATTTTGAAACTTGAAGTTGTAGGTGTGAGTTCCTACAACCACTCATTTTTTCACTATCTTGCAGGCCGAAAAAACCAATTCATAACTATATATGTTGTAGTGCCTACTATTCCATCTATAAAGTTACATGTCGACATGAACCAGTGTGTTTCAGCTACACGTACACAATAGAGCATCTTGGCAGCTTTGAAAGTTCTATTTAAATTGACGTTGCATAGTCTCCCACTTAGAATAGTATATCTACTAATGTCCATGCTAAGTTAGGTGGTCTAGATCTCCAATTAAGGATCTTGTTGGTCATGATGAGTAGTTAATGCTACAAGTAGCATGCATCTATAATTTGTGTGACTAATCAAAACCACGTAACACTTTCCTTTAAGTTGATTATCTAACTATTTTGACCATCACGAATGTCCAATAAAAGAAAATACATTGAATAGACAAACCAAAAAGGTTTTCAAATACCTACAACGCTCATTAAAAAGCACATATGTACATCACAATATTGTAATCAAGTATATTGCAAAATAATTATTTTGTACAACACAGAGATAGTAAGTAAAAATGAAGACTATTAATTTGATGAACCGCCTCTTTGTCGTGTAAAATTCGTGTGATGCATAACGCTCTTGTTAGAATTCATAGATAATTCACCGACTTATTTCAAGCTTCTACCAACTTACCAAGTGATTGCATCCTAAGAACATATTGATATATGTTTTGCAGCAAAAAGGTTTATAGTGTAAAATAAGCGACATCATGTCACCAACGATCGTTCTGGTTTGCTCACATCAACACTATGATCATGTATACCCGTAATTACGTATTGAGTAAAGCTCATAGATAGTAAATTAAGTGATGGTTGATAAATTTGCAGGGCATCTTCTTTGTCGGGTGGTGGTGTTTTCACCAATGAAGGTAATTTTCTTGCGTAGGATCATATTTAAACACACTCAGACAAGCAAACAAACAAAAAATGTAGACAAGGGAATATGTGGCCAGCAGCCATTCACTTTCCCCGTAACAAGAAAGTGCTAACCACCTTGAACTGTTTAATGGGCATAAATTTGAACTATATTCAGATCTAGTTTGAAACTCAAAGTTGTAGGTGTGAGGTCCTGCACCAACTCTTTTAGGATTTTCACTATCTTACAGGTTAGAAAAACCAATTCATAATGATATATGCTGCATTCCCTACTTCGCTATGTGTATAAAGTTACATGTCGACATGAACCCATGTGTTTCAGTTATGGATACACAATTAATGAAGCATCTTGGGAGCTTCCAAAATTCTATATATATTGACGTCGCACAGTCTCCCATTTAGAGTAGTGTTGCTATTAATGGCCATGTTAAAATAAGTTACATGCTAGATCTTCAATTAAGGAGCTTGTCGGTCATGCTAAGTAGCTATCGCTACAAGTAACATGGATCTGTAATTTGTGCGACTAATCAAATCATGTAATGTTGACCCTTAAGTTTGCTCTCTATTCGTTCTGACTGTCATTCATGTCCGAAAAAAAAACAATACATAATACATTAAATGGACATGCAAAAAAGGTTTTCAAATGCCAACAGTGATCATTAAAACTGCCTCGACTTTGGATAAAATTATTGTTAGCTACCAAGGCTTCATAGACAATTCATGGATTTATTTCAATCTTCTACCAACTTTACCAAGCAATTACATCCTAAGCAGTTCTTCCTATATTATTTGCATCGTAACTTATTCATTCCCTACACTGTATCCAGACTACGAGGAGTGGGAATTTTTAGGGGAGAGAAGCCTCCTTTTAACTCTTGGCGACGTAAATGTGTACATGATATCCCTCTTCTACGCACATAAAGTTAAAGGATTCTAACAGACCGGAACTATTGGACTTGATTAATAGTCTCCATTAATTGTTAGGTATTAGGTAAGTAGGTAGACTCGCCTACCTCCTCTTTTGAATATATTTTCTGTTTCACATTGAATAAAGGATCGTGGGGTTGTTGCTTTGAAGTAAAAAAACGTTATACGTTCCTTTATCTTTTGAACATTTGTAGTGAAATTCACATGCAACACCCTTGATGTATGCCAAACCGGGTTCGTGATGCTACCACACTAGCTTATTTCTACAAGTCTAGAAAAAAATCAAAATGGGGCAGAACCCTCTTTCTTTTAAAGGCATCCACAACAAACAAATTCATGAATATATAATCAATAACATCAATGAAGTTCAGATGACCAATTGCACAACTAAGGTCACAATACGCTTCATGCTAAATGGGATAAAGATCTACATGCTCGTACTACACAAGACAACTATGCTAGGTGGCTCGACAATCTAATAAATCACAAAAGGATATTTGTAAGTGATGTGAGGTTTTGTATGAAGGTGTGGTACATGCATGGCACTACTCTGAATACCTGGAATCCAAATAAAAGCAAACAAAGAGAAATCAAGGATGATTACACAATTTGGAATTCAATTTTTTATATACATGTGAAATTTGGGTAGTGAGTTATATATTTATTATTTGGATGGGTACTACTGTGGGCTTCCACCTGCGTGAGCTATATGCATTATATTTATATATAGAAAATCAGGAAAAGAAAAACCACGTGGCAATGCATGGGCGTTCTACTAGTAAAGAAGAAGAAATGTTGACTTGTACGGGCGGGAGCAACTAGTTGTGGCGCTTCTTCGGAAGCCTCCCAACCGCCACTTGGCTTGGGGGTGGCAGAGCGCTCGCCACTTGGCGTGTTCTTAGCCGCCGCCATGTGTCGCACTCTGGGCGTTCCCTTCGGATTTTTTTTATTTTTCTACACGCGTTTTCGGCTTTTTAAACGGTTTTTATGCAGTTTTTTATTTTATTTGTTTTCCACCGGTCTTCCGTAGCTTTTGGGCAAAATTAGTTCTTGTGAAAAACATGTTTTTCTTCCGCGAGAGGCACGGTTGTGTTTTTGCGAGGCCGTGCCTCTCGGAAACAAGAAAACGTGTTTTTGTTTTTTCTTCCGCGAAACACGGTTTTACTTCCGCGAGGCATGGTTGAGCTTTCGCGGGAGGCCACGGCTGTGCTTCTCGGAAAAGAAAAGAAAGCGTGTTTTCTGGTTTTTTCTTCTTCCGCTAGAGGCACGATTTTTCTTGGCGAGAGATACGGTTGTGCTTCACGAGAAGCACGGTCGTGCCTCTCGAAAGCGGAAAAAGGTATTTTCTTAAAAAATCTTCCGTCGAGACAACGTTTTGTTTCCTTGAAAGGCATGGTTGTGCTTTCGCGGGAGGCTAACCTCTCGGAAATAGAAAAAATATGTTTTCTGTTTTATTTTCCTTCAGCGAGAAGCACGGTTTTGATTTCGTAAGAGGCACAGTTGTGCTTTGCGAGAGCATGGCCGTGTCTCTTTCGGAAAAAGGACAAAAAGCGTGCTGCCGGTTCAGCTTTTTATGTCTGGGTTTTCTTATCCAGTTTTCATTAAAAAAGTTTGTCAAAACCTATCATATGGGATCTAATTTCAAAGATCTCCACGTGAGGAATCCGATGGTGAAAGAACGCACAATTCAAGAGAAAACATTTTGAATAAAAGCATGTACGAGAAAAAGAAAAACTCAAATGTTGCGACAGTTGATGCGCATGCAGTGCGCCACTTGTCGCAACCTCAGGAGGTGGGAGTGAGATTCAAAAGGAGAACTCTTTAATTAGTGATTTCGTGTATGGGCGCGCCGGCCACTCCCTATTTGTAGGCCACCAAATAGCGAGCTGGCCGTACCCCCAATTCCTTTTGAGATCGGCCCTTTACCCCAAACCACTTTTTCGTTTTTTCTTCCAGCTTTTTTTCCTTTTTCCTTTTTCATATTTTCCGTTTTTCTTAATGTTCTATTTCTTACCTTATGTTTGTCTTTCTTTTATTTATTTTTTCCTTTTCTTTTCCTTTTTTGCGACATCTTTCCCATTTGTGAACATATTTTCCCAAATCATGAAGAATTTTTGAAAATCATAACGTTTTTTCAACTTGTGAACATTTTTCCTAAATTCCCCAATATTTTTTGAACTGATGATTCGTTTTTAAAACTTCACAAACATTTCTTTAAAAAGGAGAACATGTTTTCTGGAATGCGTGGACATTTTTTTGAATTGAAGATTTTTTTTGAATGGCAGAACATTTTCAGAAACTTCAAGGGGTGGGGTCCTAATTCAAGAACTTTTTTTGTGGTGATCATTTTTTTGAAATGCATGAAAAAAATTGTGGTGAAGAATTTCTTTACACATTCATGAACAAACATTGGATTTGCAAACATTTTTCCTATTTCATAACATCTTTGAATACATGAACCTATTTTTTTCCAAAATCACGAACTAATTTTTGAATTTGCGAACTTTTAATTTTCCGAATCGAATTTTTATAAATTGTGAACATTTTCTGAATATTCCAACATTTTTTGTAAAATCACGAAAAAAAATTCAATCCACAAACGTTTTAAGATTTCTTGAAAAAATTGCAAATGCACATTTTTAAGATTTCGGAATTTTTCGTAATCCCAAATTATGTAGAACAGAAAAAAGCATAGACAAGAAAAGTAAATGGGCACATACCCCGCACGCGCTGGACCGGCCTGTTTATTTCTTTTTCAAAATTGCAGGAAAAAGGGCGTGTGCAAGCCTCGTTTCAAACTCGGGATCTCTCGTTGAGAGACAGGGCAACGACCACCAGGACAACGAAGCACTAGTGACTATAAACTTCGTTCCTTTCCTTTATTCCTTCAGGTAGCAAGAGCCCCTGGTTCTGGGAAGCTTCCCAAACCAGTTTTTAACAGGTTCCCTGATTTCTGGGTGTTTTTCTTCCTCTTCTTTTTCTTATTATTTTTTCATTTTATTTTCATGTTTCCTTTTCTTTCCTTTTTCTTAAATGTGTGAACTTTTCACAAATTCAATGATTTTTTTTCAAATTCAGCTTTTTATGAAATATGACGAAAAAATTTCAAGCTCGACGAACTTTTTTTCAAATTCGATGAAATTTTCCAAAAACAATTTCCTATTTTTAAAATCAATGAACTTTTTAAAAATATAATTAGTGTTTTTCAAATTCGATGAACTTTTTTCAATATCAACAAACTGTTTTTCAAAATTGATGAACTCTTTTCCAAATTCGTTGAACTTTTTTCAAATTCGATGAACTTCTTCAGAATCGTCGAACTCTTTCTTCTATTTTGATGACCTTTTTCCAAAATTGATGGACTTTTTTTTCAAAACCTATGAATTCTTCTTCATATTTGACGAAATTTTTTCAAAGTCAATGAACTTTTTTCAAATTTGTGAACTTTTTTAAATTTTTTGTCTTCTTTCAAATTTCATGCACATTTATCTGAATTCAATATTTTATTAAAAAAATTGACAAAAGTCAACGGTTAACCGGTCTACTGGCCAACTGTCTACCGGTCAACTGTGATCAAAGGGAGCGAACGAGGGGCAGCGCTATTTCACGCGTTCAGCAAATCGTGGGTTCCATATGGACCGGCCCATATGCGCAAGTATGCCACTGTTGTTTCCTGTTTAGATTTTTCACGTTTTTTCTCTTTTTTTGCTTTCTTTCTTACTTTCGTTTATACTTTAAAATTTTCTAAATACATATATTAAAAAAATCCCAAAATCACCTTTGAAAAAATGTTGAACAAGAATTTTAAAAAATGTTGAACAAGTTTTTAAAAATGTTAAACACGTATTTGAAAAATGTTGAATAAGTACTAAAAATGTTGAAAGGGTATATGAAAAATGTTGAAAATGTACTGAAAAATGTTAAACGATTATTTGAAAAATCTTTAAAAAGTATTTGAAAAAATGTAGAACAAATATTTAAAACGATTTTGAACAAAGTATTTGAGAAAATGTTGATCAGGTATAAAAAAAATGTTGAAAAATTGTTTGAAAAAATTTAACAAGTATTTGAAAAATGTTGAACAAATTATTTCAAAAAATCTTGAACAAGTATTTGAAAACAATGTTGAGCATGTATATAAAAAAGTTGAACAAGTATTTTAAAAATATTGAACAGGTATTTGAAAGATGTTGAATACGTATTTGGAGAAATGTTTAACATGTATATAAAAATGTAGAATAAAAATTAAACAAAGAAAAAAATGAAACAAAATGTAGAAAATTTTAACATGTATATAAAAATCTAGAATAAAAATAAAAAAATAAAAATAAATCAGGAGCACCAGTGGAAACCCGCCTCAAGCCGTAAGTACGTCTTGCTCCCAGAGCTGTACACGAAGTAGACTTCGTGGTGGCTAGCAGCGCAACATACTACCTAGTAGACCAGGGTTTGATCCCCGCACCTCCCTCTTTTCATTCTCTATTTATTTTAACTATAGCGCATAACTGGGTCGGTCCGATATCTCTTAACGCTTCAGCGAGACAAATCGTAGGTGTCACTGAATGCGATAAATAGTCGCGGCAGCGAATGAGGCGATCGAGGGGGCGAACGAGGCAACCTAGGCCGGCCCAATTCATAGCCCCGTGGGCGCTTGAACTGGCAAACCGGCACGCCTATACCTGGCTCAACTAGAGTTCAATGGTAGGCTCACAAGAAGCGAGCGCCATACTGGGCCGGCCCGGCCACGCAAGAGTGCACTGCCTCATTTCTTAAAAGTTTTTCACCTTCTTTTCTTTGTTTTCTTTATATATTTTACTTTTGTCTAAACATATGTATTACAAAAATATACATTACATATAATTCTGCAACATTTTAATCGTGCATTTGAAAAAAGTTGAATGCATATAAAAAAAAATTCCAACAGATACAAAATATGCATACAAATTTGTACAATGAGTATGGAAAATAAAAAAACATCATAATCATTTTTGAAAAAATTTAAACATGTAAATAAAATAGGTTCCTAGTATATACAAAAACGATAATATGTATGAAAATAAGTAGACACTCAAAATATATGTCTTCCCAAAATGGTAATCATTTGTTTCAAAAATGGTAAACATATACAAAAAAAGGTTGCTGATGTATAACAAAAGCGTCGAGCGTGTATTTAAAAATCACACTTTTAACAATGTTGATTATATACAAAAGAAAGTTTATCATATAATTCAGAAATGTTCAATGTGCATAAAAATGTTCTTGATGAATCAATAAAATGGGCAATATGTGTGAAACATGTACTCATTAAACACAAATATATATTTAAAAAATCATCTATTTAATAAATGTTAAACATATATGAAAAATATTCTTGATGTATTAAAACATGTAAACTATGTATTTAAAATTTTGAACTTAAAAAAAGTTAATCATATATTTTAAAATGTTAAACATGTATTTAAAATGTTTCTACATATACCAAAACGTAAATTGTGTATGACAGAGTAGTCATCAAATATTAATTTTTGAAGTGTTAGTAATTTATTTCAAAAATATTAAACATGTACAAAATAATATTCCTCAGATATACCTCAAACACATAAATGTCTTGAAGAAAAATAGTGAAACCCAAAGAATGGAAGAAAGGAACAAAAGAAACACCTCCGAAATAAATAAAACCGTGAAAACCCATGAGAAAACAAAGAAAAAAACAGAAGACAAACGAAGAAAACTAAGAAAGAAATGAAGAACAAAAAGAATAAAGAAAATAGAAAAGATATAAAACACAAAGAAAGAGACAAAAGAAAATCAAAGAGAATAGAATAGTAGAAAACAAGAGAAAAATAGTGCAAACTAAGAAAAATCAAGGACAATCGAAAACAAGAAAACCCATGAAGAAATGAAATAACGAAGAAAATTTTAAAAAAATAGGCCGAACTAGAGATCAAACCCATGCATAAAAAGAAAAGAAAAGAAAACCACGAACTAAACCTAGCGAATGAAACTCATCGAACCCGAATGATAAAAAGGGATGGAATGGGCCGGCCCAGCAGCTACAGTGCAGGAACGAAGCTACGGGAAAGACTGAAGGGCCAATTCTTTTGAGGTATGATGTGGAAATAAGCTCATGTGAAAATAAGCTCCAGATAATCGGCTAGCGAGTTATTTTCATTGCCTGTTTTTCAGCTTACGTGTGGTATGATCAGTGAAAAGTCTGTAATGCCCTTGGACTATATTGTTGTTCAGATTAAATGATATTGTGCTATTTTTATCATTTTGTTGCCCATATGAACATAAATTTGACTTTTAGAAACCACAACATGTTATAACTAAACATAAGGAAGATCATTGTCTCGCATATCGGCATATGAATATCATACATGCATCACTGTCTCATGTAGTACGAGTACTTGAGAAGAAGTACTGAATAAAAAAGATCTAAAAATTGTTACATGGTTCCCCCAACAAAAGCATACACCACACACCCTAAAGCTTACCATCAAGGAAAAACACTTGTAGCAATAGCATCACGGATGGAACCCATAGTACCATCATGAATGGGTGCATGGTGATGAGAGTAGCATCTACTTCACATCCTGAACCTGCCCCATCGTCATCATCAATGTGAATTTGAGAGGAACCAACTTGAGACGAGGGAGGTGCCGCCCTTGCATACTCATTTGTCACACTGACATTATCAAATATAGCACTCAGTTTGATCTCATCCTCTAGTGGAGCAAATCGAAACTTGGCGGCAAGTTCATTTCTCTGAAAATAAGCATATCACAAATTAGTGCAAGAATTGGCAAAGTAAGAAAAGTAACAAATGGAATTGATATGAAGATATGTATACATGTATCTCATTTGCCCACTATTCATCACTAGCCGCAATGGTCTTGGTAACAGGATCAAACCCAATGCCTGATGCATTTTGAGTTAATGTCTTCCAAACAGCATACTCTTTTTCAGCACATCCCACTTATTCTTGATTGCTTTTGGTATATTCTCTCCTCGTGCACTCAAAAATCTTTCTTGCCACATTGTCATATCCAAGTGGTGTCAATGTTCCTTCGTTGCCACGATTATTGGCATTCACTTCTTCCACACAAATATCAATGAAAGTTCTAAGAACCATATTATCCCATTGTGCTTTCATCTATTTTTCATTATGTCAATACAAAAGAATTGGAAGAATTAATATGTAGTACAAACAATATCTAGATATTGCTTTTTAGGGTAGCATATATAAGCAACGCATCACGTCAATATTTCTTCTATGCAACCAGAGGGCAACAATTTTACTACTATTTGGCACAATCAATACATCCATATCAAAATTATTTCTGCCATATATAAGCAAAGCATCATAGATCAAGATGAAAACATCATACTTCAGCACTAGCTTACAACAAATCTAGATGAACTTTTTCCCAAAAGAAATCATAGGAGGAGCTGATCACCTTGGTGGCTCACGGCCGGGAGGAGGGAGGGCAAAGGGGTCGCCGTCCGGAGTGAAACCCTGGTCGGACCAAGCCAGGAGCTGCTGCTTTGGACACCGGGACGGAGGGATGTGGCCGAGGAGGGTCATGCCCGTGGGAGCTGGGGTGGAAGATGCAGCCTACCCAGCCATGTCACCGGAGATGGCCACGTCGAGGAGCGGAGGACCTGAGGACCGGCGGCGGCTGTTAACAGGGGGAACCCTAGGTGGAGCGACATGACAGAGGTGTCGAGTGCCGGGGGAGGGGATCGAGCGCAGCCCGTCTGCCAGCTTTTTTCAGGTCTGGGACGGTTTTGTGGGGGACTGGGCGATGGCAATTTCGATGTAATAAGATCAAATAACAGGGGCACATCACTATACCCTTTCGATTTTAAGTGAAAAGCTGCGGGAAGCCCCCCGACCTCAGCTTTTTTTCCATTGTGAAGAATGAGAAGGTGAAAAAAGCTAAGCGAACCAACCTGTGGTTGAGATGGTTAGGTGGACAGTGGTATCCCTAACCCACCGTGGTTCAAATCTGGTGCTCGCATTATTCTGGATTTATTTCAGGATTTCGGCGATGCGCTTTCGATTGGGAGGAGGCGTTCCCGTCGGCGAGGCGCCTCACGGTGGCCGTAAATCTCAAGATGATATGCCGGCTCAGTCTCTCGGAGGTGCTCATAAGGGTAGGGTGTGTGTGTGTGTTCATAGGGGTGAGTGTATGCGTGTGTATATGAGCACATGTGTCTGTACTGATGCTTAAAAAAAGGTGAAAAAGCTAAGCTGGATTTTTAAAACGAGTTATTTTCAGCTTCTAGCTTATTTTGACAATAAGCTGCTAGAAGTTGCAAATGAACTGGCCCGAAGGAGCACTAGCACTAAGCTAGATATAGCTTCCGCGGACTTGGGTTGTACCATGGCGAGACCTCCTATTCAACGCTTTGAGCGCCGGCCGACCGAACCAGCGGTCACCGCGTACCTCCCACTTGGGACAGCCCAACTACACGACTACTCTCAAAAGAAATATAAGAGCGTTTAGATCATTAAAGTAGTGATCTAAATAGTCTTGTATTTCTTTATGAAGGGAGTAGTTCGGTTGCTTAATCGCCACTGCCGTTGGTTTGATTGGCTGATCGATTGATCGTTGGCTTTTCAAAACAAAAACTTTTTTAAAAAACATAAATCTGGGAACAATTTTTTGAAAAAAGTCACAAAATTTGGAAAAAGACTGTGAATTTGAAAAAGGTTCGTAAATTTCAAAAAATATCATGAATTAAAAAATGGAAAAAAGTTCGTAATTTTGAAAACAAAATAGAAATTTGAAAAGGTTCACAAAATTTGAAAAGTTCACTCCTTGAAAAAGATTCACGCATTTGACAAAAGTTCACAGATTTGAAAAAAATCACGCATTTAAAAATCATGGATTTGAACAAGTTTTCCAAATTGAAAAGACATTCTTGAATAAAATTTCATGCATTTGCAGAAAGTTCACATTTTGGAAAAGTGCATGCATTTGAAACAACTGTCATGAATTTGGGAAACTATTTGTAGATTTGAAAAAAAATTATTAATTTGAAAATGTTCACAAATTTCTAAAACAATCATGGATTGGAAAAGTTCAAGAATTTGAAAAAACTTCATAGAGTTTGGGAGAAAAAGTTTCAAATTTGAAAAAAAAATCACACTTTTCAAGGGTACGAGTAAAGGAAAAGAAAAAAAAGGAAAAATACATGAAAATGAAAGAATGAAAGCAAAAAAGAAAAGAAAGACAAAAACGAAAAGAACAAATAAAGAACAAAAAACAAGAACAAAATATTGGTCTTGGAACAAGCTTCCCATAACCGCAAGCTTAGTGCAAACGAGAACGAAAACTAAATGGGCCGAGCCCAGTATGAAGAGGGGTGTGTGTCGCGGTGCAGAATGAATAGGAAACAATGTTATAAGCGTTAAATAGGGTTTGGTTGCCTTTTTTTAGAGTATGCCAATGGCATACCTTAGTTTTATATAAGGCGGAAAAGACATGTATAAGAGTTTAATGCATCATAGAAGGTTGGTCCTCGGTTAAACAAGTTCCAAGAGAGTTGCCTAAACTCATAAGGGTTGGTCATTGGTTCAACAAGTTCCAAGAGGGTTGATTCTCGGTTCAACATCTTCAAGAGGAATACATTATGGATAGGCAAATGTTTGTTGTCGGGCAACCTGCTAGGAACTCCACCAGTCTCTTTTGACGCGTGCCCACTGGCATATGGCCCCACACGATTTGCTCCCGCTCCTGCTACTTCTTGAGCTTGTGTTGGTTTTTCCCTTGAAGAGAAAAGGGTGATGAAGCAAAGTAGAGATAAGTATTTCCCTTAGTTGAGAACCAAGGTATAAATCCAGTAGGAGGAACACACAAGTCACCAATGGTTGCACCTACACAAACAAACAAATACTTACACCCAACGCGATAAAGGGGTTGTCAATCCCTTCACGGTTACTTGCAAGGATGAGATTTGGTTGAGATAGGTATAAAAGATAAGTAAAAGGGCAAAATAAAGTAAAGGTAAAGAAATTGCAGGAAGGTATTTTTGGGTTTTTGGTTTTGTAGATCTGAAAATAATGTGATAAAAGATAGACCCGGGGGCCATAGTTTTCACTAGAGGCTTCTCTCTCGAAAGAACGCATACGGTGGGTAAACAAATTATTGTTGAGCAACTGGTAGAAAAGCGCATAGTTATGATGATATCTAAGGCAATGATCATGAATATAGGCATCATGTCCGTGACAAGTAGACCGACTCTTTGCATCTACTAGTATTACTCCACATATCGATCGCTATCCAGCATGCAACTAGTGTATTAAGTTAACAAGAACGGAGTAACACCTTAAGCAAGATGACATGATGTAGAGGGCCAATCAATATGAACAAACCCCACCTTTTTATCCTTAATGGCAACAATACAAATACATGTCATGTCCCCTTCTGTCACTGGGAATAAGCACCGCAGGATTGAATCCATTACAAAGCACCTCTCCCATGGCAAGAAACATCAATCTAGTTGGCCAAACCAAATCAATAGACCGGGGAGAAATACAAATCTATCTTAATCATGCATAAAAGAGTTCAGAGAACACTCAAATAATATTCATAGATATCTTATCATAAATCCACAATTCATCTGATCTCAATAAATGCATCGCATAAGAAGATGGGAAAATTTTGTTTTTGCCACTCTAGATTTTGCCAATTTCCTTATGCCACTCTATATTTTCACATTTCACTTTTGCCACTCTTAGTTTTTGACAATTATCACAATTGCCATTCTCCTGGCAAAAGCAAAATTTTCAGAGTGGCAATTGTGATACATTTCAAAAGCTAAGAGTAGCAAAAATGAAATAAAATTATTTTGCTTTTGCCACAGAATGGCAATTGTGATAATTGTCAAAAGCTAAGAGTGGCAAAAGTGTAATGTCAAAATCTAGAATGGCATAAGGAAAATTGGCAAAATCTAGAGTGGCAAAAACAAAATTTTCCCAAAGAAGATTACATCACATAGATCTTGAAGAACATCGAGGAGAACATTGTATTGAAGATCAAAGAGAGAGAAGAAGTCATCTAGCTACTATAGACCGGTAGGTGTGTGGTAAACTAGTCACACATCGTCGGAAGGGCGCAGCAAGGTTGATGTAAAGGCCCTCCGTGATCGAATCCCCCTCTGGCGAATCTGGAACAGGTCTCCAGATGGTATCTCAAGAGGACAGAAACTTGCAGCGGCAGAAATGTATTTTTGGTGTGGCCTATGGTCTACGTGGAATATTTGGGTACTTATAGAAGAAGAGTTAGGGTCAGAGGAGCCTCAGGGGGGCCCACAAACTTGGATCCCACCTCGGTGGCGCACCTTGTGAGCTTGTCCCCAATCTGTGGCCCCCCTGACCTCCTCCCGAAGGTTCCTGGGTGTCTTGTGGTCCAAGAAAAATCGTCAAAAAGTTTCGTTGCGTTTGGTATTGATTTTCTGTAAAAGACAAAAAACAAGGAAAAACAAAGAATCGGCACTTGACACTAGGTTAATAGGTTAGTCCCAAAAAAAATATAAAATAGCATAATAATGCATATAAAACATCCAAGATGGATAATGTAATAGCATGGAACAATCCAAAATTATAGATACGTTGGAGACGTATCAACTCCCACCTAATATTTTCCTCATGCGACCTGCTTCACTCGTTTTCTATCCTACAACAACGACCACATTAGGTTCTCCTCTCCCCATCATCTCCATCCCCGTTGTACCATCATCGCACCCTTGCTACCACCAATGCCCTCCTCCAATACTTCCTTCTCCTCTTTGTGTAGGGTGCATCTACAGAGCTACGACTGAAGTGAGCGACATTTCCACTGACCATGTGTTGGGAAACGTAGCATGCAATTTCAAAAAAAATCCTACGCTCACGCAAGATCTATCTAGGAGATGCATAGAAACGAGAGGGGGAGAGTGTGTCCACGTACCCTCGTAGACCGAAAGCAGAAGCGTTTGACAACGCGGTTGATGTAGTCGAACTTCTTCTCGTTCTGACCGATCAAGCACCGAACATATGGCACCTCCGAGTTCTGCACACGTTCAGCTCAATGACGTCCCACAAACTCTTGATCCAGCAAAGTGTCAAGGTAGAGTTCCATCAGCACGACGGCGTGGTGACGGTGATGGTGAAGTGATCCGTGCAGGGCTTCGTCTAAGAACTACGTGAATATGATCGGAGGCGTAAACTATGGAGGGGGGCGCTGCACACGGCTAACAATGGTTGGTGTGTGTTCTAGGCACCTCCCTCCTTCATATATATAGGTGGGAGGGAGAGGGGGCAGCCAAGGGCGCCAAGTAGGAGGAATCCTACTTGGGGCCCTAGTCCTATTCCCCCCCCCCCTACCATAATTACTGGAGGGGGAAGGAAGGAGGAGGGCGGAGGGAAGGAAGGGGGAGGCCGAATCCCTCCCCTTCCTTTCTCTCTTCCCCTCTTTTCTTCCCCTCCAGGTTCGACCAAGCAAAACCGTGACTCTCGTGAAAGGAAAAAACACGTTTTTTACGCAAAAAAAATTCAAAATTTGTTTATCGAAAAGCTAAGGAAGACCGGTGGAAAACCAAAATGTCAAAAGAAACCTGGAAAACCGCTAAAATGCCAAAAACACGTGCGGAAAAATGAAAAAAAAAATCCGGAGGGAGCGCCTAGAGCGCGACACGTGGCGAATGGCTGAGAGCGCGCCAAGTGGCGCTGAGCGTTGCGAGGCTCCCGAAGGAGAGCTCGTTAACTAGTTGCTCTCGCAACTACTTGACGAGCGCTTCTTCCGGAGCATCCCAACGATCACTTGGGGAGGGCTGAGAACGTGCCGCCTCCGTCACGTGTCGCGCTTTGAGCGCTCCCTTCGAATTTTATTTTTTATTTTTCCGCATGCGTTTTCGGCTTTTTAAAAGGTTTTTGTTTTTTTTTACTTTTTGGTTTTCACTCGTCTTCCCTAACTTTTGACCCAAAACAAAATTTGAAAAAATGCACAAAAAGACAGGCTTTTTCCTTCCGCGAGAGGCATAGTTGTGCTTTCGCGATGCCTCTCGAAAATGGAAAAAATATGTGTTTTCTGGGTTTTATTTCTTCCGACAGAGGCACGGTTTTGCTTCCGCGAGAGGCACAGTTGTGCTTTCGAGAGAGGCACGGCCGTGCGTCTCAGAAACAGAAAAAAACGCGCTTTCTGTTTTTTTCCTTCCGCGAGAGACACGGTTTTGCTTCCATGCGAGGCATGGTTGTGCTTTCGCGAGAAGCACGGCCGTGGCTCTCGGAAATAAAAACACGTTTAACCAGAGGCGGTTTTGCTTCCGTGAGAGGCACGGTTGGGCTTTCGCAAGAGGCACGGCCGTGCCTCTCGGAAACAAAAAAATGTGTTTTCTGTTTGTTTTTTCTTCTGCGAGAGGCACGGTTTTGCTTCCATTAGATGCACGATTGTGCTTTTGCGAGAGACGCGGCCATGCCTCTTTCGGAAATGAAAAAAACATGCTACCGATTCGTTTTTTAGTCCGGTTTTTTCGTGAAAAAAAGGTCGTCAAAACCTATGAACATGGGATCTAGTTTTGAAGATCTCAACGCGAGGATCCAATGGTGAAAATTGCTCGAGGTCTGTACACACGGTTTAAGAGATAAAAAAATTTAATAAACGGATGTATGAAAAAAAGGAAAACTCCTAGGTTGCCACAAGTGGCGTGCATCCAATGCGCCACTTGTCACAACCTGAAAATGTGAGAGTGATCTTTGAAAGGAGTACTCCTTAATTAGTGATTTTGACAAGAAATGAAACTTGTACAAGAGCACCGGCCCTCCTGTTGGGCGCGTACTCAGCTCCTTTTTGGGCCCACCCATTTAGGGATTCCCTCCCACACCGGTTTTGGGACTATTATATAACCTTCCCATAACCGCTTTTTTTGTTTTTCATTGTTTTTTGTTCCGGTTATTTCTTTTTTTCTTTTTTTATTAACATTTTTTTCTTTACTGTTTTGTTTTTCCTTTCTTTTTTTTCCTTTTCCTTTTTCTTTAGTTTTTCGTATTCTTTTGCTTTTTTGCGGCCATCTTTCCTATTTGCGAACAAATTTTCCAGAATCGTGAATTGTTATAAAAATCATGAACAGTTTTTGAACTCGTGGACATTTTTTGAAATCGAGAAAAATTCGAATTCACAAACATTTTTTATTTGATAGACATTTTTCCCAATTTTTGAAAAAAGTGAGCATCTTTTTGGAACAAGTGAACATTTGTTTTGAATAAAGTAAATACGATTATTCGTTCCTTTTATCTTTTAAACATTTCTAGTCAAAGTCACAACATTTAGGATGCAACACCCTAGATTTATGCCAAACCTTTAAGCTACCACACCAACTTATTTCTACAAGTCTAAACAATCTCGAAATTTTGGTAGAACCCCTTTTCCATTAAAGGCATCCACAGAAAACAAATGAATGAATATAGAAACAAAATCATCAATAATGTTCATGTAACCAACTAAACAACTAAAGTCACAATATGCGTCATGATAAACGAGCTAAAGATCTACATGCTCGTACTACATAAGAAAACAAAGCTATGCGACCGACAATATACTAAAACGCTAAAGGGTATTTATGAGATATTAAGTTACTACTGGAAGTGTGAGTGATGTGAGGTGTTTGTATGAAGGTGTGCTACTCCAGCCCATGCATGACACTAAGTTAAATACTTGAAATCCAAATAAACTCAAACAAAGAGAGTACAAAATTACTCAACAGCTAAGATAAACAACATCAAGAGAGAAAAACATACATATCATGAGTAAAAACCATTCAAAAACAAAGTCCCTGGAAGGACAACAATTTATAATACCATACTATCAGAAATAGCATTGACCAATGAGCATTACAGAGTATTCACCCATGGCGTTGGCTAATCATGGTATGAAGGTTTCTCACTTACCTGGCTCTAGCATAACAAAGTAGTCCATATGTGACGAATTCCATCACAAGTCTAAAAACTATACTAGCCCCACAATCACATATGTATTTTTCATGTAACATATATTTATGTACTCATATCAAGAAGTTCGATAGTTGCAACATGTGTTATATGTTACTCGATAGAAAATATAGATCTTGAGATCTCCTTGCAGATTATCAGTCACGCAGTAATTCAAGAGAGTAGTTTTCCCCAATCATACCAATTTTATTATTCTAGAGGCATAATACACGAGGTAGCTCCAAACACACATACTCACATGATATAAAGAGAACTGAAAACAAATAGTACAGGTTTTAGGATAGGTACAGCCATCCTTCAAACCCACACCTTGATTGAAATGAAAAGATACACATGGTGCCATTGCACGGCCTCTCATTTAGTAAATCATCATTGATCCCATCAGTATTTCTTGCAGCAACAATTATCGACCACATGACAGCCACCCAACAATTTTGCAAGAGGTGGTGTACCAGACTGATTCTGCATAAAGTGAAATGAAATAACGTTAATGTAATATACAACTCACATGTGTACCTTCTAATATAAGTATTGGCCAGTGTTACTAAATTACTTTGTATGTGATGCTAGAAATTGTAGCTTCAGTTTTATATACACTTTCTTCTATGAAATGTGACTCACGATCCAAGAAAAATCTTGATTGATTACACTACATTCCTTAACGACAACATTTTAGCCATATCCATTGTCAATATAAATGAAATGCATGAAACTTTATCCTAATAGAGTACGGGAGCAACCCTTACTTAAATTACGGGCTATGAAACTCAAAATTTTGTTCAAGCTTGCATAATAGTTGAAAGTAAGGGAAATATTTACACGAAGCTTCACTTGTACTTACAGCTTGTGGGTAATTTGGGGTGTATATTAGATGAATATCAAGCTCTCTAATACCGTCCTCGATGTTAGAGGCAGGGTCCATTTTGTACTTTATAGTACCATGCGCCTTAGTAAACTCTCCAGTCCCTCCAATAACGGACCACTGTCCCTCACTTTGCTCAGTTAAAGTCCCCATCACCTGAAGTGTAGATCCAGCAAACCTTCGCATGGAGGGTATAGCAAATATCGTCAGAATTTTAGAGATGTGTGGAAGCCTAACAATAATCAAACTTACTATGTGCTGAAGTATAAAATCAACAATATCTTCCCTCATTAGTTTTTCTACATACTAACCTCATTGATTTTGTTATGAAAATATAGTATTATTTAGATGCATGGATGGGATGCTAGCACTTCGAAATATGTATCTCGTTTTATATATGATGTGTGGTGCTAAATCACCATAGAGAATTTGTGTATGCATTCTATAGTAAAGTGTGTTCCTAGACACTAGTAATCTCATGTGTTCGCAACATTTCTCATGAGTTTAGTGGATGTGCACGATGTGTGTGTGTCTGTGTGTCTTACCAATTAATATGTGTGTATGTGGTAGTTGCTTGCTTCGTTGTGTACTATTGTGATCTAAAAGTTCATTCACATATACATGCTTCATTAGTACCTATCATATAGTAGATATTCATTTGTTTATTTGCCAGGAGTTTCTAACATATAAGAAATGGTAAAGAAATAAAATATTGAATAAAATTACTAAACTAATAAATTATTATATGTGCAAATAATGTATTCTAATGTAAGGAAAAATTGCACGTAATTTATTGAGTCGGGAGAGAATATAAAAGAATTACCTTCCACTCTGAAAAACTATGTTTTGAGAGATGTACCAACCGTTAGCATTGGTTCTACTACTGTATATGTGTGCCTTGTGCGCTGCGTGCAATAATAGTATCGCTGGGATTCACTGTATTGGTTAGGGTCCAATCATGGATGAGGTTGTGCCAAAACCAAGAGGATAACCTGGGGTTAAGACAAATTCTTCATTGCGGTTTGGGCGGTTTGGACCAGCAACAAATTGGTGCAGGTACAGGTGCAAGCTAAGCTCATTTTGGCATGGACGGTCACAGTATGGGTGAGGAGTGTCGGCGAGGGCTAGAAATGCGGGCATTGCAATGACGAGCAAAAACAATATTCCCGATGGACCGGCCATGGCAGGAAGTGCTAAGGACGAGGAGAAAAAGGCAGATGAGCTAGTAGAGGGGAAGTGGATGTGTGTGGACGAATGAAGGGTATAAGGTCTCTATTTATAGAATCATAGGAGTGCCTTCAAGTGGACTTCAACCTATACCTTGGACATGAGATCTCCTTAGAAACTTGTGTGACACTTCATTTTGACATGTGAATTTTACGCTCGCACATATTCATTCTCGTTTTCGAAACCCTTTAATAATAAAAATTAGACAGAAACTAAAGCTTTAGGAAAGTTAAAAACATAATAATGGTACTAACGCTCGCAGTGACGGTATCATTGGATCGTATCAAATTTTTAGTATTTGGATTAAATACGTAAATAGAATTTATATTGTGTTTCCTGATAGGACGTTGAATCCACAGATTTTGGTTTTGTTTCCTTCATACGTTGCCTTGCGTAGAATGATTTACCCAACCGCGAGGCATGTGGTGCGTACACTACTTTCTATTTTATTTTTTGGATGTCGCTCACACACCTAAGGCCCATATGTCCATATAACATAAGAGCTACTAGGTATGTATACATGAGCAGCAACACAACCCGTGTAGCGCTCTCTAGCACTCTAGGGAAGCCAATATTGTAACGTAATCCAAAGGGAAAACCAAAGTACAAATATGACGTTTGGAATGGTTAGTGTCCTTAAAGGGATGGAATAATGCATGGTGTTAATATGTCTAAATGTGTACCTTTTACCTTCATGATGGTTTATCTTGAGAGCTTCTTAAATAATATTTAAAGCGACGTTGCAAAGTCAAGCACTTAGAGAAGTTAAGCCTTTAATGGCCATTATGAGGTTCGGTGATCTAGATCTACAAATTAGGAGCTAATTGTTAAAGGTGAGCAACTCATACTGCAATCGAATCCTAGGTGTTCCACTTAACTATGCAATATAACGTCTAGAGAACTTGTAAAATTCTATTTAAAGTGACTCGCAAGTCAAGTGCTTAAGAAAGTTTTGCATTTGATGTCCATGTTATGAATTCTACAGATCTAGATCCCCAATTTAGAAGCCAATTATTCATGTTACAGCTACTCATACTACAACTGACTCTATTTCTCCAGCTAATGTTAACCAAATAAGCATTATAAAAGATCATTAATTGCTTTCCGAGCCCTAGCTCATATGCCAAATGAACACTAAATTCAAGAAAATGGTCAAGTGATTGAGGTGTCTGCATAATTCATGGAGAATTGACATCCTAACTGCTCTCCAACAAGCAAGCATATTGGAGCTTCAATGTTTGTTTATAGCTCCTCGGATGTTTTCGCCACAATGTTTCCCAAACGCCTAGTACACTTGAAAATGTTTGATGCAATTCTAGTATTTTAATTCTTCAAATATATTATTCATGCGGGAGCATGTGTACTCATACTTACAAAATCCATGCTCTATAAGAGATTTCTTATTCGTACTTTATTTGACCTAGAGTTACCAACCTAAGCTAGTACATACTGACCTAGAGTAACTAGCTACGTTGACACTCCTACTGGTTGGGAGTTCATGACATACTTGAAGCAACTAATCATACTCCCCTCGACAAATAAAACAAAAGGATAAATCAAGCTATGTGACCTATTGTTGTACAATAACGATTGGTAAATTTATTTGTGAAGACAAAAACCTTATAATGGAGAATAAGAAGTAAAAAGTGCATGTCAACTATTACTTGCATATTCCATAACTAAGGTTATATTATCGTCTTAGTATTAGGATCCGTAATATTTGCAATAGGTTCAAATAAATAACAGAGTATTGTAGTGTCTTTGGTTGTGCTATTAGATTGTTACATGTCCTATTTTCAACAATTCGAGGCATGTTAAAAACATTTCATATTGTGTTCATAACCTGCACACAAAATATTGTGTCTTGATTTACTAAAGGAGAGGTACATTGAAAAATTACGTCACTAGTATTTCTTATGATAATCCATCATGCTCAACGCCCTGACTAGAGAAAAATATAGCTATTAATGGCCATGTTAAGTTAGGTGATCTAGATCTTCACTTAAGGAGCTTGTTGCCTTGTTGTTAACGCTGAGTAGCTCATACTATAAGTAACATGGACCTATAATTTTCTTCACTAATCAAAACCACTTTATATTGTCCCTTAAGTTGACTTTCTATTTGTTTTGACCATCATGATGTCCAGTAAAATAATTCATAATACATGGAATAGACAATCAAAAAAGGTTTTCAAATGCAAACAATGATCATTAAAAGGGTACACAAGGGACTAGGTGGCGAGGAGGCATTCACTTTGCATCTAACAATAAAGTGCTAACCATCTTGACATATTTAATGAGCATAAATGTGCAGTATATCCGGATCTTGAGTGTGTATTTTGAAAGTTGAAGTTGTAGGTGTGAGTTCGTACGACCACTCATTTTTTCACTATCTTGCAGGCCGAAAAACCAATTCATAACTATATATGTTGTAGTGCCTACTATTCCATCTATAAAGTTACATGTCGACATGAACCAGTGTGTTTCAGCTACACGTACACAATAGAGCATCTTGGCAGCTTTGAAAGTTCTATTTAAATTGACGTTGCATAGTCTCCCACTTAGAATAGTATATCTACTAATGTCCATGCTAAGTTAGGTGGTCTAGATCTCCAATTAAGGATCTTGTTGGTCATGATGAGTAGCTAATGCTACAAGTAGCATGCATCTATAATTTGTGTGACTAATCAAAACCACGTAACACTTTCCTTTAAGTTGATTAACTAACTATTTTGACCATCACGAATGTCCAATAAAAGAAAATACATTGAATAGACAAACCAAAAAGGTTTTCAAATACCTACAGCGCTCATTAAAAAGCACATATGTACATCACAATATTGTAATCAAGTATATTGCAAAATAATTATTTTGTACAACACAGAGATAGTAAGTAAAAATGAAGACTATTAATTTGATGAACCGCCTCTTTGTCGTGTAAAATTGTGGTGATGCATAACGCTCTTGTTAGAATTCATATATAATTCACCGACTTATTTCAAGCTTCTACCAACTTACCAAGTGATTGCATCCTAAGAACATATTGATATATATTTTGCAGCGAAAAGGTTTATAGTGTAAAATAAGTGACATCATGTCACCAACGATCGTTCTGGTTTGCTCACATCAAGACTATGATCATGTATACCTGTAATTACGTATTGAGTAAAGCTCACAGATAGTAAATTAAGTGATGGTTGATAAATTTGCAGGGCATCTTCTTTGTCGGGTGGTGGTGTTTTCACCAATGAAGGTAATTTTCTTGCGTAGGATCATATTTAAACACACTCAGACAAGCAAACAAACAAAAAATGTAGACAAGGGAATATGTGGCCAGCAGCCATTCACTTTCCCGTAACAAGAAAGTGCTAACCACCTTGAACTGTTTAATGGGCATAAATTTGAACTATATTCAGATCTAGTTTGAAACTCAAAGTTGTAGGTGTGAGGTCCTGCACCAACTCTTTTTTAGGATTTTCACTATCTTACAGGTCCCAAAAATAATATAAAAGTGGAAAATAAAGCCCAATATAATCCAAAACAGTAGATAAAGTAGCATGGAGCAATCAAAAATTATAGATACGTTGGAGACGTATCACACTACTTTCAAGAGTGTTCGATTGCGGTGGCCTCCGAAGTACCACTCAATGACATAATAAATAACTGCGACGCTACGGGCCGGATTGCTAAATGGGCCATCGAGCTCCTTCCGTTCGACATAACATACAAACCACGGCGGGCCATCAAGTCGCAAGTACTGGCTGACTTTGTCGCCGAATGGACAGAAGCCGAACTCCCTAAAGAGTACGGCGCGTACTCTAACTGGATCATGCACTTCGACGGCTCTAAAATGCTGGCCGGATTGGGAGCAGGTGTAGTCCTGACGTCTCCCACCAGAGACACGATCCAGTACGTCCTCCAAATATTATACACAGACTCCAACAATGCGGCCGAATATGAGGCTCTGTTGCACGGTCTCCGGATGGCAGTCTCTATGGGAATTCAACGCCTGGAAGTGCGCGGGGATTCAAACCTCGCAATATAACAAATCAACGGAGACTTTGATGCCAAGGATCCGAAAATGGCGGCCTACCGTAATGCCATCCTCAAAATGTCAGCTCGGTTCGAGGGGCTCGAATTCCACCATGTGGCTCGAGAAAACAACCAAGCGGCGGGCGTCCTTGCCCGCATCGGCGCTAAACGCGACCCTGTCCCACCTAACATGTTACTCGAAAGGCTGTTCAAGCCATCCGTAGTATGGGAAGGGGAGTCCGGCAATACTAGCACGGATCCGAACACACCCCCAGATTCCGAACTAACAGACATAATCGGAGGCTCCACCACCGAAATAACATCTTCGGCCCACGAAATCATGGCTGTAATCGCCCCGTGGACCGAGCCTTTCTTGGCCTACCTAAATAGGCAGGAGCTCCCCGAAGACCAAAATGAAGCACGCTGCATCGTCTGGCCTTTTAAAGCTTACAAAGTCCATGAAGGCGAACTCTACAAGAAAAGTGTGACCGGAGTGCTCCAAAGATGCATCTCCGAAGAGGAAGGGCGGTAGCTCTTGGCTGAAATCCATGCCGGACTGGGCGGACACCACGCCGCGGCTCGAGCACTAGTCAGCAAAGCCTTACTTACAGGCTTCTATTGGCCGACGGCCCAAGCAGACGCACAGGACCTTGTCCAACACTGCGTCGGTTGCCAGCTCTTTGCCAATCAGAGTCATATGCCCCCTACCGCTCTCCAAACAATCCCCAAAACTTGGCCCTTTGCGGTATGGGGACTAGACATGGTCGGACCCCTTAAAGGGGGAAGCCATAAGAAAAAATACTTGTTGGTCATGGTGGACAAGTTCACCAAATGGATAGAAGCCAAACCAGTCAAAACGGCCGAATCTGGACCAGTAATAGACTTCATATCCGGGGTCATACACCGATACGGCGTCCCCCATAGCATCATCACTGATAATGGCTCCAATTTCACAGCCGATGAAGTGAAAACTTGGTGCGGCAAAATGGGCATTAAGCTTGACTACGCTTCCGTCTACCATCCCCAAACAAACGGCCAGGTCGAACGGGCAAACGGTCTCATCATGAGTGGCATCAAACCCCCGACTAGTGCGATCCTTGCCAGAGTCGGATACGCACTGGGTCGAGGAGCTCGACTCCGTACTCTGGGGGCTGCGGACCACGCCGAATCGCACCACCGGATATACACCATTTTTTATGGTGTACACCACGGAAGCAGTACTACCTTGCGACATAATACATGATTCGCCACGCGTACGCATGTACGAAGATAAGGAAGCCGAGTTAGATCGGCAGGATAACTTGGATGCCCTGGAGGAGGAGCGCGACGTCGCAAAAGCCCGCTCTGCATTCTATCAATAGCAGGCTCGACGATACCAAAGCAGAGAAGTGCGGGCCAAAACAGTACGGGCCGTCCCTTCCAACATCAGGGGGAAATACTTAGCACACGCAGCTTCGCTAACATCCAGCAATTCCATGGCCATCTCATAACTCTCAATCGATGCCTCAGGAGCTAAGTCGGCTGTGTAGTTAGGCACTTTGCGAGGACCCTTGAAATCCTTGGGCAGACGCTCATTACGTAAAGCTGGCACTAAACATGGCACGCCCAGATTCCTAAAGGTTACACCTGCCTCCACCGAAGTTGTTGAATGAACCGGAGTAGGTTGACGGGCCGCATACTGTGCCTCTAACTCAGCTTCTCGACGTGCTCTACCTTGATCCACCACACCCTGAGCATCAGCACCTCCGCTCACGGGTTATGCCCACGTGGCGGATTACGATTCCGTCCACTGCTTGATACATCCGGCTCATCGATACGCCTACTGTAAGTCCTGCTCGGGCAAGGGGTGGAGTGAATCCTATCATGGCTGTAGGAATAAGCCTGGCGCTGAACCAAAGCTGTTTGAAGGAGCTCTCTAGCCCTCCATGTTTCAACTGCCGTTGGGGACTCGCCTTCAACCGGAAGAGCCACCAATGGTGACGCTGCAGCGATCATGTTATCCAAAGGGTTAGAGTAATGACCCGATGACGTTGGCACGTGCTGCGGCGGGTTATTGCTCTGACGAGGCGGGTCTGTCATGCGTGGTTGAACCGGCGTACCCATCCCAGGTGTCTCGACCCGGTTTACCACTGTCGGCTTACTGGTTCCTACTCCGGGTGTGTTGAAGAGATTTCTTGCCTCGTAAACCGGGGGCAGATGACTTCGATGCCTCCTTCTCATGACATCATTTGAAGCATTCTGATCTAGCAGAACCGGTAAGATTCTGACTGAATCCGCTGCGCCTGAGCATCCAAAGCAGCCCGCTCCTCAGCCATCCTTGCGTTTTCCACGTTTAGCTCCTTCTTGGCTTGTGCTATCTCGGCACGCAATTTTGCAATCGCTGCATTATGTTGATCCTGATCCGCCGGGTTAACCATTGTTGTTAACAATGCAGTCACCTTATCCAAAGAAGTCGATTTACTGACCGAGCCGGCAGCGACAGGCCTCTCGCCCGGCAGCCGCCGCCGCCGCTGACCTGAAAATCAGTGATGCTGCAGTCGACGAGTGCTGCACCGGCTGCGTATCGGCCATGAAGATCGTTGTCGGTGTCAAAACCGGCGGATCTCGGGTAGGGGGTCCCGAACTATGCCTCTAGGTGGATGGTAACAGGAGACAGGGGACACGATGTTTTTACCCAGGTTCGGGCCCTCTCGATGGAGGTAATACCCTACTCCTGCTTGATTAATATTGATGATATGGGTAGTACAAGAGTAGATCTACCACGAGATCAGAGAGGCTAAACCCTAGAAGCTAGCCTATGGTATGATTGTTGTTCGCCCTACGGACTAAAACCCTTCGGTTTATATAGACACCGAATAGAGTTAGGGTTACACAGAGTCGGTTACAATGGTAGGAAATCTACATATCCGTATCGCCAAGCTTGCCTTCCACGCCAAGGAAAGTCCCATCCGCACAAGGGACGAAGTCTTCAATGTTGTATCTTCATAGTCTAGGAGTCCGGCCAAACATGATAGTTCGCTATCCGGACACCCCTAGTCCAGACTCCTCAAGAGCCCCTGAACCAGGCTTCAATGACGCATTTAGTCCGGGCGCGCATATTGTCTTCGGCATTGCAAGGCGGGTTCCTCCTCCGAATACTTTATAGAAGATTTTGAACACAAGGATAGTGTCCGGCTCTGCAAAACAAGTTCCACATACTACCGTAGAGAGAATAATTTTTGCACAGATCTGCTGACGTATTCCACGGCGTGGCATCACACCACGGCCAGGCCTTTATACGAATCGTTTTTACTGTTCCACCTCAGCGCGTTTAGCGAGGCGGTTTCCTTGGCACGTCTTATCAAAGCGTAGATCGTGCCCCCTTATTTCGGGATTCTCATCAATACGAACGTGGGTAACCCAACCGTGCTCGTTGGCACGCCTCCTCTATCGAAGGCGAGTCCCAATCGACCATGGGGAGGGCTCTTGGTATTCAACCTCTTTATAATGAGACCAAGGCCCTCTTCTTTTTTCCACCCTCCATCGAGTTCGCCTCCGGCCGAGTCCTAACACCCAAAGCTTCAGATTTAGGCGCTTCGGACCTTCGACGATGTCCGGCTCCGACCAGCTCGGCCGATGGATGTCTTCTTCCGTCACAGAATAAGATGTGCTAAAGCTGCGAGACGCCGGGTATTTAACCGGCGAGATTTCGCATAGGCTGCCTTCTCCAGGGCAGGTCATTCCCACTCCCGAGCCCGGCGACAGCGTGGTGTTCGTGTCTCACTTCCTTCGGGGTTTAGGCTTCCCGACGGATCCCTTTGTGCGGGGGCTCATGCTTTATTATGGGCTGGATTTCCATGACTTGAATCTGGAGTCCATCCTCCATATCTCGTCATTCATTGTCGTATGTGAAGCCTTCCTCCATATTACCCCTCACTTTGGATTGTGGCTCAAGACCTTCAAGGTGGAGCCAAGATGAGCGAGGGGCAACAAGCAGAGTGCGGAGGGGCGGTCATAAGCAAGTGTGCTGATGCTCCGTGGCCCGAGGGCTCTTTTCAAGAGGAGCTTGGTTTGTGGCAACGGGAGTGGTTTTATATCACCGCTTCCAAGGGCACCAAATGGGTGGGGCCACCCGCCTTCCGCTCAGGTCCACCACAGTGGCTGGCATCATGGGTCAACCGGGGGCTCGACTGGGGGCCGTCCAAGGACGTTCCTCTGTTGCAGGGCCGTATTCGAGACCTCCAAGAAAGAGAGATCAATCTGGTCGTGGCGGCGCAGGTTATGCTGATTCGGCGCCTTTACGCCTGTAAACGCCGCCTCCGTGCGTGGGAGTTTAATCCGGAGGGACCACGAAGCTCTCCAACATTTTATGGGCGTGACGCCCAAGGAGATGTACAAACTGTTCTTCGGATCACAAGAGAAGTGTCCGGACTTGACCGAGGACGCAGGTCTAAGCTGCAATCACCCAGATACTCAAATAAGTAACCTCAGAACTGGACAGGCTGTTCATTCATTTATCATATATATGCCCTTTAACGGAGCCGTTTCTTGAACAGGAGTGGATAGCCAAGGCAAAGTTGATAAGGTGTCCGGCTCCCCTCCCAGAGACCACGCCGGATCCCATGCTGACCAAGATGTTGAAGGCCGCGCCTTTTAAAGAAGGCGAAGGGGGAGTAGGGAAGCAAGCGCCTCACAAGGAGGCTTTTTAAGGAAGAGGGATCGGGGATCCTCCCTCCAAGGGGAGAAGAGGACCGCTCAAGACCCGGAAGCCAGGGCCTCAAAACGGGAAAGAAGTCTTCGCTGAAAGTCCGCGCCGGAAGTACCCCAGCCGCACTATTTCCCAAGGGGATCAGCCTCCAACGAGCCGTAAGTAAAAAGAAGGGGTCCTGTGAATAAAGAACATCCCTGTATTTATTTCTGAAGATAACCGAAATTGTACCTTGTAGTTCGGATCTCAGCCCTTCTCAGCAGAGCTCGTCTTCGGGGGATCTTCGTCCGGAGATGATAGAGAGCGAAACGCCTCCACCTATCGCGCCTCCGTGCGAGGCGGGCGACCCTGAAGTGTCGTCACGGAGAGTTTCCCCGAGTCCGGCGGGGCCGGACGGTCCAGCCAACCGGCGGCGGTCGGAGGAGCTGAAGGACCTTTCGGGCGAGCGTATATCTCAGAAGATCACCGTGCACTAATGGCTACGGTAATTGAAAGAATTGCATCCGCTGAGAGCGGATTGCATGAAGCCGCCAGAAGTTTACTGACGGGGTTTGAGGTACGAAAAAATGATGTACCTTCTGACAGTTATGCATATAGAATGCGCCCTGTATAGATAGTAGCCCCTGAGACTCGGTATGCTGTCACAACTGACAGCGTGCCGAGGATCATAATCTCAGTACTAACATGTCGCCGTTCCTATGTAGGTGGTGGGGCGTCCGGTGGCTAGCCGGACTGATAAATTTGCCGAACTGAAGCGGCAACTTGACGTGGCGGATGCGGACATCATGCTTGTTAATAAGCGGCTTGACGAGTCACAAGGTATGCGACTTCTCCGCGGACACCTGGTAAGGGAGCTTGACGCTCATGCCTTACAACATGTATGCTTAATGCAGATGGTGCCGCTGCTATGGAGAGCCTTCGGGCGGAGCTCGCCCAAGCCAAGGAGCAAGCCAGGAAAAGTGATGCGGCTGCCTTAAAGGCGGCCGCAGAGCTAAAAGCCGAACATGCCGCTCACTGCCGAAGCAAGAAAGAAATGGCCGAGATGGCCGTAAAATTAAAGAATGCTACTGACCGTTGCGAGCTTCTTGAAGAAGAAGATCGAGCGAAGCAAGAGGATCTGAAAAAGGCCACCACCGAGGCCAAGGATACTCGCTCTGCGATGAGAGCTATGAAGGAGGAGCTACGTCAGGCCGAAGACATTGCGGCTAGAAAGCCTTTTCTGCTGCGGAGGAAATTCACGGATCCTAAGTACGCTCAATTGGACCGGCTGTGGGGTGCGGAGGATGCTTATCTGGACTTGGCGGCGAGTGCTGCAGACGCGGCCGAATACTTCCGAAGTCGAAAGGATCATGGGATGGAAGAGCTTTTTTGGTCGCAGTTCCATAGTCCGGAGTGCCCACTGTCGTTAACCGATCGTTTGGCCGAATGGGCTGAGCTGAATAGGTTGTCCGGACTTGCCATGAAGGTTGTCATGACTCATTTGTGGCCGAAAATCCCCAAGCCGAAGAGTTATTTTGGCTTGGTGCAACAGTTCCTTGGTGCGGTGCCGCATATGGATGCAATGAAGCGGTCGGCATGCATAGAGGGTGCGTGGATGGCTCTTTCCCGTGCCAAGACATACTGGGCGGAGATGAAGGCCACCGAAGTTGCATCCCAAGATTCGGAGAAGTTTAGTACTGCCGAGCACTATTTTGAGGAAGTCCTGCAGGGCGCTCGTGTAATAGAGACGCAGTGCTCGAAGGATGTTATGCTTTAATGACATGTATGATTTGTGAAAACAATGTTTCAATATAATATAAGAGCTTTTTATACTTGTGAGTATTAGAACGCCTACTGTGCGGCCGTTGATGTATATGTGTATAACACGAAAGATGGCAGTCTTGCTTTCAGCCCCACGCACATAGTGCGGGGGTGTTTGCAAAAAAGGCGCATTTTCACACTTAATCCAACTTCTTGGTCCTGTGAAGGAGGTGATAGTGTAGCAAACTAGGCAACCGGACTATAATGCTTTATCACTTTCACTTAGCCATAGGAGTTCGATGGTGGGGCTACTATATAGCCCCTAGGGGCATCGCGCTCTCCCGAATTCGGGGCACGTATGTGCCTGACCGGGAAACGGTCCTTCGTCAATGCGGGGGAATTCTAAACATTCCTGTGGGTCATCGAGTGGTTGACCAGTCTCACGCTATATCATGACAGTTAGTTTTAGCTTTCTCCACTGAGGTGCTCAACCCAGCTCAACCAGGGCACAATCGCAGTGGTTCTCCCAGCGTTACCTTAGCCGATATAACGGAACGTAAGGTACCAAAACATGGGAGCCGGGCAAACCCAACATTTGACCAAAGACATGATTCGGAGCTGATGCATATAAGGCCTAACTCGAGACGCCGAACACTCCCTAAGGTATTCGGTCTTTATGAAAACGGGCAGAATAATGCCCTAAGCCCCGGTGTCCGTGCACGCAAAAATTCTGGTGCGGTGATGCCAAAACACCAGCCTCCTCCTCGGTTATAGCAAGAAACCGTGGATGTGTATCAACAAGAGACAGTAAAAAAAGGTTTACGCAGGGTCTTAATCTGAAAAGAATCCTTGCAACAGGTCCCTACTGCACGCGTCTGCGCTGTGTCTCCGTTGCAGCCGTGATCTCGGACGGGTGTAGCACGTTGTTCATCTGTAAAAGAGAGGAACTTAGAAAAAAGGATCGTGCGAGAAAAAATGTACTTTATATTAAATAAATAGAGTACGGTTCGAAAGGTGAATGAAATTGAGCTTTATTGTCTCTTGTTGTACATGCGTGCAGCCCCTTGTACAGGGGTATGCCGCTAGTAGGCGCCGGACTCGTCTAGCCGTGTCCGGGGTTCGAATGGCCTATTCAGGTGCTTTGATTAGTGGAGCCAGACTGGTGTGGGGATGTCAGGGCAGTCTCACGTTCTTCCGTGCTCGAGTAACACTTAATACTCCCTTTTAATGAGATAATGTCGCGTGGACCGGGCATTTTAAGTGTGAGAGATGCATAATGCGGTATTGCGTTAAAGCGGCCGAAAGCTTCACGCCCAAATAGTGCTTGATAGCTACTTTCGAATGGGGCGATGTGGAAGGTTAATTTTTCGCGGCGGAACTTGTCGGGTGAGATGAACATAACTTCCAATAGTAGGGAGCCCGTACAATGGGCATATGTGCCTGGCATTATTCCTTCGAAGGAAGTGTTGCTATGGCTAATCATGTTTGGGTTTATCCCCATGTTGCGGATTGTGTCCTGAAATAGCAGGTTTAAATCACTGCCGCTGTCCATTAGGACTTGCGTAAATTGAAGACCGTTGATTATAGGTTCTAGTATCAAGGCAGTCCATCCTGCGTTCCGGATACTTTCGGAGTAGTCCTGATGGTCGAGGGTAATTGGTTTTGACAACCAGTGTTGGGACTCCGCTGGGGTAGATTGTGCAGCGTGTAATTCAATGGGTGCCGCCTGCTTTTCCCGCTTTGTTACTTGAAGTAAGTTTACTGTTTTGACCTCTTGCGGAAATTCTTTTGTTTTCCGGGCTCTGCTTGTGGTGCTCGCCATCATCCTCACTTGGTGTGTCGAGCCCTTGTGTTCGGGCGTTGAGTCTGCCGGACTACTTGAAGACCCAACAATCTCTTTGGGTATGGTATCCATGCTTCCCCCGAGTACTGAGGATTTGAAATATCTAGTCCAAGAGTTTGTTTAAGATGGATAGCTAATCGATATTGTCATAAAGTGGCAGTATTTTATTGTTCTGCCGTGAGCTTTTGAATTCGGCGCTGATCGCCGCGCTCTTTGGACCGCTCCTTAATCCGCGCTGGTCCTTGTTGCGCCGTGGTTTCCCATTCCCATCCTTGACTTCGGATGTACTTGGGTCGCTGGTACCGCATCTTGCTA
Organism: Aegilops bicornis; assembly: GCA_021605145.1. Lineage (NCBI taxonomy): Eukaryota > Viridiplantae > Streptophyta > Magnoliopsida > Poales > Poaceae > Aegilops > Aegilops bicornis. The sequence goes on along the minus strand of CM038675.1, from coordinate 117,541,809 downwards.
GCCAGCTATCCTCTCCCGCGCAAAAGCGGGTCATGAGGCTTGTTAGTGCGGCCATTGTTCTTGGCTTTTCCTGGCCAAGGTGTCTGGCGAGCCATTCGTCTCGGACGTTGTGTTTAAAAGCTGCTAAGGCTTCGGCGTCCGGACAGTCGACTATTTGGTTCTTTTTGGTGAGGAACCTGTTCCAGAATTTTCGAGCTGACTCTCCGGGCTGTTGGGTTATGTGACTTAGATCGTCAAGCGTCTGGAGGTCGGACATAGGTTTCTGGAAATTGGCCCGAAAAGCATCCTCAAGCTCTTCCCAACTACCAATGGTGTTTTCGGGAGGCTTTTAAGCCAATCTTGGGCTGGCCCTTTGAGCTTGAGGGGTAGGTATTTTATGGCGTGGAGATCATCTCCTCTCGCCATGTGTATGTGGAGGATATAATCCTCAATCCAGACCTGTGGTCCGTTCCGTCGTATGCCTCTATGTTTACGGGCTTGAATCTCACCGGAAATTATGGTCCAAAGACCTCATCGGTGAAACATAGAGGGTGCGCAGCGCCCCTATATTTGGGTGTGCCGTGATGTTCGGATATTTGACGTGTTGTATTGCTCGCCAGAACTTGTTTCCTTGGCCCGTAGATAGATCTAACTGGGCCATCCTTTTGGTGCGAATCCTTGCGGATCGCGTGCCGGCTTGTGTGCGGCGCCGCTTGCCGCTCTACGTTTGCCATGTGGTCGTCTATCCGACCCGGCGGCCTCTTTGTTTTTTGATCGTGGGGGCTCTACGGCCTCCTCATCGAATTCGGGCAGTAGTTTGTGCTTTGGGTAGCTCTTTGCTTGGCGGCTGTCGCCATATTTGTCTGCAGTGTTGAGTAATTTACTCCATCTCATTCGGAGTGTGTCTTCCGCTGTTCTGAGCCTCTGTTTCTGCCTTTTCAAGCTACGCACAGTAGCGAGGAGCTCTTTGTGGAGGTTCTTCTGATCCAATGACGTGTCCGGCGTGAGATCGTCCGGACTGTTGTCCTTGCCGGGGACGGGTTGTTTGTCCAAGTTGGCCTGTTCACCCTGCTCTATGGCTGGGACTGTGTGGGCGCTATCTTTGTCGAGGTGGGGTTTTGAGCGGCGCTTACGCCGCCGCTGACCGCTTCCCGAGGGAATTTTCTTTCACAGCGTCTCGTCGTTCCTCGTTATCGCTTCCCTTAGGTGTGTCCACCATATATATATCGTAAGTTGAGGTGGCCATCCAGTGCCCTGTGGGCGCTGGTTCTTGATCGTCTCCGGCACCGTCGTCCATACCGTCGATGTCTTCGGAGTCGAAGTCGAGCATGTCGGTTAAATCATCGACAGTGGCTACAAAGTGGGTGGTGGGTGGGCGTTGAATTTCTTCGTCGTCCGAATCCCAACCTTCCTGACCATAGTTCGGCCAGGGCTCCCCTGACAAAGAGAGAGACTTTAATGAGTTCAGGATATCGCCAAAGGGCGAGCGCTGAAAGATGTCCGCGGCGGTGAACTCCATAACCAGCGCCCAGTCGGATTCGACTGGCAGGGGCGCGGGAGGTTCGGAGTCCGGCACCTGGGAGTCACGAAGCCGTAGCGATGTGGATGGTGTTTGGCTCAATCGCCGTGGAGATTTCAGCCCCCGAGGCGGTGTCCAACCAACCGTCCTCGATCGGCGAAACCGGCTCCGGATTAAGGGTCGGAGCGGATACTATTGCGGCCTCCAGGGCACTGTTCGGCGGCAAAGCTAGATCGTACCCATCGAGACAGTGGCACGCCGGCCGTGGCTCAAATCCGTCAAGATCAAGTCTCCATGGACATCGGCCGATAGTTCAAGCTTTCCAACTGACATGATGGCCAGGGGCGAAGCTTTCGATCTGCTCCAGATGGCCTAGCGAATTGCCCGCAGCGCAAAACCCGCCAATACGAAGATCTGTCTGGGGAGAAAAGTCTCACCGGACGGCGCTGCTGTTGATGATTGAAGGAGCCATCGGGCCTATAGGTGACGGCACGCAGGAACTCTCAATGAAAACACCAATGTCGGTGTCAAACCGGCGGATCTCGGGTAGGGGGTCTCGAATCGCTGCCTAGGCGGATGGTAACAGGAGACAAGGGACACGATGTTTTTACCTGTGTTCGGGCCCTCTCGATGGAGGTAATACCCTACCCCGCTTGATTAATATTGATGATATGGGTAGTACAAGAGTAGATCTACCACGAGATCAGAGAGGCTAAACCCTAGAAGCTAGCCTATGGTATGATTGTTGTTCGTCCTACGGACTAAAACCCTTCGGTTTATATAGACACCGAATAGGGTTAGGGTTACACAGAGTCGGTTACAATGGTAGAAAATCTACATATCCGTATCGCCAAACTTGCCTTCCACGCCAAGGAAAGTCCCATCCGGACAAGGGACGAAGTCTTCAATATTTTATCTTCATAGTCTAGGAGTCCGGCCAAAGATGATAGTTCGCTATCCGGACACCCCTAGTCCAGACTCCCTCAATCGCAACCCGGTTCGGCGGTTCACAGGGGTCCAGAATACTGTCGCCATCGGAACGGCCCCCAAGTCGGCCGTTTTGCAGTTGGTACAATGACTCGGTCTCGCCGGTGGACGATTCACCATCAGAATAAATGAACGTCTCGCCGCCAGTCATCGATCTATCCTCAAATTCCGCTCCATCGATGAATCCCACGAAGGCATGTTTCATGGCGGGCTGAACTCGGGCGGGTCTCGCACGCTGAGCCGTCTCGATGATGTCGGTGCAGATATCCAGCTCAGGGCCCGGTTCGCCGATCTTGCCAATGAAGACGTGATTCCGCTGAAGGGGACCCGGTACCCGTACTCAACTGAGCTGGCCTCGGGGCCCCAGTCTGCGTCGTCGATGTAGAGTTTGCTGCAACGACTCTTGGTCATCCGGCCCACGGCGTATCCCTTGAGCCCTTCAAAATTGCCCTCTAAGAACTTGAAACCATCGTGCGATAGCCCCACGGTGGGCGCCAACTGTCGTGGAATTGTCACGGCAGATGTCCTACTGTGAGGACTTAGTCATGGAGCCATTGCGACATAGTTAGCTTAAAGGGGTTAAACAGGACAAAGGACACGAGGAGTTTATACTGGTTCGGCCCCTTGCGGTGAAGGTAAAGGCCTAATCCAGTTTGAGGTGGTATTGCTAGGGTTTCGATGACCAGGAGCGAATACGCTTAACCCGGCTCTCGATCTGCTCTTTCGTGTCCTAAGCCGCCGGTCGCCCCTTATATACACGGGTGGACGCCTGCGGTCTCATGTAGTCCCGCCGCTCATACAACGTGTCCGGCTCGGTGACTTATCTTACTTGCCTTACAACACAGTCTACATATACATGGCGGTTTATAACCATGGGCCTTAAGCCGCCTTTGGGCTTGGGCCCTCTACTCAGCCTATCTATGAACCGCCATTATGATTTGTACTATTGGGCTTCATTGAATGAACCGCCATCAGATGACTCGGCCTCTCTGGCGGGTCACGCCCGATAGTCATATCCCCAATAGTTTCCGAGAGCCACGGCTGTGACTCTCGCTAAAGCACAACCGCGTTTCTCATCAAGCAAAACCATGACTCTCGCGAAAGGAAAAAACGCATTTTTCCGTTTCCGAGAGGCACGGCCGTGACTCTCACTAAAGCACAACCGTGCCTTTCGCGGAAGCAAAATCGTGACTCTCGCGAAAGGAAAAAAACAGAAAACGCGTTTTTTTCGTTTCTGAGAGGCACGGCCATGACTCTCGCGAAAGTAAAATCGTGCCTCTCGTGGAAGCAAAACCGTGACTCTCGCGAAAGGAAAAAACGCGTTTTTTGCGCAAAAAAAGTTCAAAATTTTTATTTATCGAAAAGCTAAGTAAGACCGGTGGAAAACCAAAATGTCAAAAAAAAACCTGAAAAACCGCTAAAATGCCAAAAACACGTGCGGAAAAATGAAAAAAAATCCGGAGAGCGCCAGAGCGCGACATGTGGCGAATGGCAGAGAGCGCGCCAAGTGGCGCTGAACGTTGCGAGGCTCCCGAAGGAGAGCTCGTTAACTAGTTGCTCTCACAACTACTTGACGAGCGCTTCTTCCGGAGCCTCCCAACGATCACTTGGGGAGGGCTGAGAACGTGTCACCTCCGTCACGTGTCGCGCTTTGAGCGCTCCCTTCGGATTTTATTTTTTATTTTTCCGCACGCGTTTCGGCTTTTTAAAAGGTTTTTGTTTTTTTCTCTTTTTGGTTTTCACTGCCTTCCCTAACTTTTGACCCAAAACAAAATTTGAAAAAATGCACAAAAAGACAGGCTTTTACCTTCCGCGAGAGGCATAGTTGTGCTTTCGCGATGCCTCTCGAAAATGGAAAAAATACGTGTTTTATGAGTTTTATTTCTTCCGACAAAGGCACGGTTTTGCTTCCGCGAGAGGCACGGTTGTGATTTCGAGAGAGGCACGGCCGTGCGACTCAGAAACAGAAAAAAAACGCGCTTTCTGTTTTTTTTCCTTCCGCGAGAGGCACGGTTTTGCTTCCACGCGAGGCACGGTTGTGCTTTCGCGAGAAGCACGGCCGTGGCTCTCGAAAATAAAAACACGTTTAACCAGAGGCACGGTTTTGCTTCCGTGAGAGGCACGGTTGTGCTTTCGCAAGAGGCACGGCCGTGCCTCTCGAAAACGAAAAAAAACCTGTTTTCTGTTTGTTTTTCTTCTGCAAGAGGCACGGTTTTGCTTCCATTAGATGCACGATTGTGCTTTCGCGAGAGACGCGGCCATGCCTCTTTCGGAAAGGAAAAAAACATGCTCCCGATTCGTTTTTTAGTCCGGTTTTTTTGTGAAAAAAAAAGGTCGTCAAAACCTATGAACATGGGATCTAGTTTTGAAGATCTCAACGTGAGGATCCAATAGTGAAAATGGCTCGAGGTCTGTACACACGGTTTAAGAGATAAAAAAATTAATAAATGGATGTACTAAAAAAGGAAAACTCCTAGGTTGCCACAAGTGGCGTGCATCCAATGCGCCACTTGTCACAACCTGAGAATGTGAGAGTGATCTTTGAAAGGAGTACTCCTCAATTAGTGATTTTGACAAGAAATGAAACTTGTACAAGAGCACCGGCCCCTCCTGTTGGGCGCGTACTCAGCTCCTTTTTGGGCCCACCCATTTAGGGATTCCTCCCACACAGGTTTTGGGACTATTATATAACCTTCCCATAACCGCTTTTTTTGTTTTTCATTGTTTTTTGTTCCGGTTATTTCTTTTTTTCTTTTTTTATTAACATTTTTTCTTTACTGTTTTGTTTTTCCTTTCTTTTTCTTCCTTTTCCTTTTTCTTTAGTTTTTCGTATTCTTTTGCTTTTTTGCGGCCTTCTTTCCAATTTGCGAACAAATTTTCCAGAATCATGAAATGTTATGAAAATCATGAACAGTTTTTGAACTCGTGAACATTTTTTGAAATCGTGAAAAATTCGAATTCGCAAACATTTTTTATTTGATAAACATTTTTCCCATTTTTGAAAAAAGTGAGCACCTTTTGGAACAAGTGAACATTTGTTTTGAATAAAGTAAATACAATTATTCATTCCTTTTATATTTTAAACGTTTCTAGTCTAAGTCACAACCTTTAGGATGCAACACCCTATATTTTATGCCAAACCTTTAAGCTACCACACCAACTTAATTCTACATGTCTATACATTCTCGAAATTTTGGTAGAACCACTTTTTCGTTAAAGGCATCCACAGAAAATAAATGAATGAATATAGAAACAAAATCATCAATAATGTTCATGTAACCAACTGCACAACTAAAGTCATAATATAAGGCCATGGTAAACGAGCTAAAGGTCTACATGCTCGTACTACATAAGAAAAGAAAGATATGACCGACAATATACTAAAACTCTAAAGGGTATTTATGAGATATTAAGTAACTAGTGGAAGTGTGAGTGATGTGAGGTGTTTGTATGAAGGTGTGCTACCCCAGCCCATGCATGACACTAAGTTAAATACTTGAAATCCAAATAAAGTCAAACAAAGAGAGTACAAAATTACTCAACAACTAAGATAAACAACATCAAGAGAGAAAAACATACATATCATGAGTAAAAACCATTCAAAAAAAGTCCGTGGAAGGACAACAATTTATAATACCATACTATCAGAAATAGCATTGACCAATGAGCATTACAGAGTATTCACCCATGGCGTTAGCTAATCATGGTATGAAGGTTTCTCACTTACCTGGCTCTAGCATAACAAAGTAGTCCATATGTGACGAATTCCATCACAAGTCTAAAATCTATACTAGCCCCACAATCACATATGTATTTTTCATGTAACATATATTTATGTACTCATATCAAGAAGTTCGATAGTTGAAACATGTGTTATATGTTACTCGATAGAAAATATAGATCTTGAGATCTCCTTGCAGATTATCAGTCACACAGTAATTCAAGAGAGTAGTTTTCCCCAACCATACCAATTTTATTATTCTAGAGGCATAATACACGAGGTAACTCCAAACACACATACTCACACGATATAAAGAGAACTGAAAACAAATAGTACAGGTTTTAGGATAGGTACAGCCATCCTTCAAACCCACACCTTGATTGAAATGAAAGATACACATGGTGCCATTGCACGGCCTCTCATTTAGTAAATCATCATTGATCCCGTCAGTATTTCTTGCAGCAACAATTATCGACCGCATGACAGCCACCCAACAATTTTGCAAGAGGTGGTGTACCAGACTGAGTCTGCATAAAGTGAAATGAAATAACGTTAATGTCATATACAACTCACATGTGTACCTTCTAATATAAGTATTGGCCAGTGTTACTAAATTACTTTGTATGTGATGCTAGAAATTGTATCTTCAGTTTTATATACACTTTCTTCTATGAAATGTGACTCACGCATCCAAGAAAAATCTTGCTTGATTACACTACATTCCTTAACGACAACATTTTAGCCATATCCATTGTCAATATAAATGAAATGCATGAAACTTTATCCTAATAGAGTACGGGAGCAACCCTTACTTAAATTACGGGCTATGAAACTCAAAATTTTGTTCAAGCTTGCATAATAGTTGAAAGTAAGGGAAATATTTACACACGAAGCTTCACTTGTACTTACAGCTTGTGGGTAATTTGGGGTGTATATTAGATGAATATCAAGCTCTCTAATACCGTCCTCGATGTTAGAGGCAGTGTCCATTTTGTACTTTATAGTACCATGCGCCTTAGTAAATTCTCCAGTCCCTCCAATAACGGACCACTGGCCCTCACTTTGCTCAGTTAAAGTCCCCATCACCTGAAGTGTAGATCCAGCAAACCTTCACATGGAGGGCATAGCAAATATCGTCAGAATTTTAGAGATGTGTGGAAGCCTAACAATGATCAAACTTACTATGTGCTGAAGTATAAAATCAACAATATCTTCCCTCATTAGTTTCTCTACATACTAACCTCGTTGATTTTGTTGTGAAAATATAGTATTATTTAGATGCATGGATGGGATGCTAGCACTTCGAAATATGTATCTCGTTTTCTATATGATGTGTGGTGCTAAATCACCATAGAGAATTTGTGTATGCATTCTATAGTAAAGTGTGTTCCTAGACACTAGTAATCTCATGTGTTCGCAACATTTCTCATGAGTTTAGTGGATGTGCACGATGTGTGTGTGTCTGTGTGTCTGTGTGTCTTACCAATTAATATGTTTGTATGTGGTATTTGCTTGCTTCGTTGTGTACTATTGTGATCTAAAAGTTCAATCACATGTACATGCTTCATTAGTACCTATCATATAGTAGATATTCATTTGTTTATTTGCCAGGAGTTTCTAACATATAAGAAATGGTAAAGAAATAAAACATTGAATAAAATTACTAAACTAATAAATTATTATATGTACAAATAATGTATTTTATGTAAGGAAAAATTGCACGTAATTTATTGAGTCAGGAGAGAATATAAAAAGAATTACCTTCCACTCTGAAAAACTATGTTTTGAGAGATGTACCAACCGTTAGCATTGGTTCTACTCGCCTGTATATGTGTGCCTTGTGCGCGTGCAATAATAGTATCGCTGGGATTCACTGTATTGGTTAGGGTCCAATCATGGATGAGGGTTGTGCCAAAACCAAGAGGATAACCTGGGGTTAAGACAAATTCTTCATTGCGGTTTGGGCGGTTTGGACCAGCAACAAATTGGTGCAGGTACAGGTGCAAGCTAAGCTCATTTTGGCATGGACGGTCACAGTATGGGTGAGGAGTGTCGGCGAGGGCTAGAAATGCGGGCATTGCAATGACGAGCAAAAACAAAATTCCCGATGGACCGGCCATGGCAGGAAGTGCTAAGGACGAGGAGAAAAAGGCAGATGAGCTAGTAGAGGGGAAGTGGATGTGTGGACGAATGAAGGGTATAAGGTCTCTATTTATAGAATCATAGGAGTGCCTTCAAGTGGACTTCAACCTATACCTTGGACATGAGATCTCCTTAGAAACTTGTGTGACACTTTATTTTGACATGTGAATTTTACGCTTGCACATATTCATTCTCGTTTTCGAAACCTTTAATAATAAAAATTAGACAGAAACTAAAGCTTTAGGAAAGTTAAAAACAGAATAATGGTACTAACGCTCGCAGTGACGGTATCATTGGATCGTATCAAATTTTTAGTATTTGGATTCGTACATAAATAGAATTTATATTGTGTTTCCTGATAGGATGTTGAATCCACACATTTTGGTTTTGTTTCCCTCATACGCTGCCTCATGAGAATGATTTACCCAACCGCGAGGCATGTGGTGCGTACACTACTTTCTATTTTATTTTTTGGATGTCGCTCACACACCTAAGGCCCATATGTCCATATAACATAAGAGCTACTAGGTTTGTATACATGAGCAGAAACACAACCTGTGTAGAGCTCTCTAGCACTCTAGGGAAGCCAATATTGTAACGTAATCCAAGGGGAAAACCAAAGTGCAAATATGACGTTTGGAATGGTTAGTGTCCTTAAAGGGATGGAACAATGCATGGTGTTAATATGTCTAAATGTGTACCTTTTACCTTCATGATGGTTTATCTTGAGAACTTCTTAAATAATATTTAAAGCGACGTTGCAAAGTCAAGAACTTAGAGAAGTTAAGCCTTTTAATGGCCATTATGAGGTTCGGTGATCTAGATCTACAAATTAGGAGCTAATTGTTAAAGGTGAGCAACTCATACTGCAATCGAATCCTAGGTGTTCCGCTTAACTATGCAATATAACGTCTAGAGAACTTGTAAAATTCTATTTAAAGTGACTCACAAGTCAAGTGCTTAAGAAAGTTTTGCATTTAATGTCCATGTTACGAAGTCTACAGATCTAGATCCCCAATTTAGAAGCCAATTATTCATCTTACAGCTACTCATACTACAACTGACTCTATTTCTCCAGCTAATGTTAACCAAATAAGCATTATAAAAGATCATTAATTGCTTTCCGAGCCCTAGCTCATATGCCAAATGAACACTAAATTCAAGAAAATGGTCAAGTGATTGAGGTGTCTGCATAATTCATGGAGAATTGACATCCTAACTGCTCTCCAACAAGCAAGCATATTGGAGCTTCAATGTTTGTTTATAGCTCCTCGGATGTTTTCGCCACAATGTTTCCCAAACGCCTAGTACACTTGAAAATGTTTGATGCAATTCTAGTATTTTAATTCTTCAAATATATTATTCATGCGGGAGCATGTGTACTCATATTTACAAAATCCATGCTCTATAAGAGATTCCTTATTCGTACTTTATTTGACCTAGAGTTACCAACCTAAGCTAGTACATACTGACCTAGAGTAACTAGCTACGTTGACACTCCTACTGGTTGGGAGTTCATGACATACTTGAAGCAACTAATCATACTCCCCTCGACAAATAAAACAAAAGGATAAATCAAGCTATGTGACCTATTGTTGTACAATAACGATTGGTAAATTTATTTGTGAAGACAAAAACCTTATAATGGAGAATAAGAAGTAAAAAGTGCATGTCAACTATTACTTGCATATTCCATAACTAAGGTTATATTATCGTCTTAGTATTAGGATCCGTAATATTTGCAATAGGTTCGAATAAATAACAGAGTATTGTAGTGTCTTTGGTTGTGCTATTAGATTGTTACATGTCCTATTTTCAACAATTTGAGGCATGTTAAAAACATTTCATATTGTGTTCATAACCTGCACACAAAACATTGTGTCTTGATTTACTAAAGGAGAGGTACATTGAAAAAATTACGTCACTGGTATTTCTTATGATAATCCATCATGCTCAACGCCCTGACTAGAGAAAAATATAGCTATTAATGGCCATGTTAAGTTAGGTGATCTAGATCTTCACTTAAGGAGCTTGTTGCCTTGTTGTTAACGTTGAGTAGCTCATACTATAAGTAACATGGACCTATAATTTTCTTCACTAATCAAAACCACTTTATATTGTCCCTTGTTGACTTTCTAATTGTTTTGACCATCATGATGTCCAGTAAAAATAATTCATAATACATGGAATAGACAATCAAAAAAGGTTTTCAAATGCAAACAATGATCATTAAAAGGGTACACAAGGGACTAGGTGGCGAGGAGGCATTCACTTTGCATCTAACAATAAAGTGCTAACCATCTTGACATATTTAATGATCATAAATGTGCAGTATATTCGGATCTTGAGTGTGTATTTTGAAACTTGAAGTTGTAGGTGTGAGTTCCTACGACCACTCATTTTTTCACTATCTTGCAGGCCGAAAAAACCAATTCATAACTATATATGTTGTAGTGCCTACTATTCCATCTATAAAGTTACATGTCGACAGTGTTTCAGCTACACGTACACAATAGAGCATCTTGGCAGCTTTGAAAGTTCTATTTAAATTGACGTTGCATAGTCTCCCACTTAGAATAGTATATCTACTAATGTCCATGCTAAGTTAGGTGGTCTAGATCTCCAATTAAGGATCTTGTTGGTCATGATGAGTAGTTAATGCTACAAGTAGCATGCATCTATAATTTGTGTGACTAATCAAAACCACGTAACACTTTCCTTTAAGTTGATTATCTAACTATTTTGACCATCACGTAATGTCCAATAAAAGAAAATACATTGAATAGACAAACCAAAAAGGTTTTCAAATACCTACAACGCTCATTAAAAAGCACATATGTACATCACAATATTGTAATCAAGTATATTGCAAAATAATTATTTTGTACAACACAGAGATAGTAAGTAAAAATGAAGACTATTAATTTGATGAACCGCCTCTTTGTCGTGTAAAATTCGTGTGATGCATAACGCTCTTGTTAGAATTCATAGATAATTCACCGACTTATTTCAAGCTTCTACCAACTTACCAAGTGATTGCATCCTAAGAACATATTGATATATGTTTTGCAGCAAAAAGGTTTATAGTGTAAAATAAGCGACATCATGTCACCAACGATCGTTCTGGTTTGCTCACATCAACACTATGATCATGTATACCCGTAATTACGTATTGAGTAAAGCTCATAGATAGTAAATTAAGTGATGGTTGATAAATTTGCAGGGCATCTTCTTTGTCGGGTGGTGGTGTTTTCACCAATGAAGGTAATTTTCTTGAGGGATCATATTTAAACACACTCATACAAGCAAACAAACAAAAAATGTAGACAAGGGAATATGTGGCCAGCAGCCATTCACTTTCCCCGTAACAAGAAAGTGCTAACCACCTTGAACTGTTTAATGGGCATAAATTTGAACTATATTCAGATCTAGTTTGAAACTCAAAGTTGTAGGTGTGAGGTCCTGCACCAACTCTTTTTAGGATTTTCACTATCTTACAGGTTAGAAAAACCAATTCATAATGATATATGCTGCATTCCCTACTTCGCTATGTGTATAAAGTTACATGTCGACATGAACCCATGTGTTTCAGTTATGGATACACAATTAATGAAGCATCTTGGGAGCTTCCAAAATTCTATATATATTGACGTCGCACAGTCTCCCATTTAGAGTAGTGTTGCTATTAATGGCCATGTTAAAATAAGTTACATGCTAGATCTTCAATTAAGGAGCTTGTCGGTCATGCTAAGTAGCTATCGCTACAAGTAACATGGATCTGTAATTTGTGCGACTAATCAAATCATGTAATGTTGACCCTTAAGTTTGCTCTCTATTCGTTCTGACTGTCATTCATGTCCGAAAAAAAACAATACATAATACATTAAATGGACATGCAAAAAAGGTTTTCAAATGCCAACAGTGATCATTAAAACTGCCTCGACTTTGGATAAAATTATTGTTAGCTACCAAGGCTTCATAGACAATTCATGGATTTATTTCAATCTTCTACCAACTTTACCAAGCAATTACATCCTAAGCAGTTCTTCCTATATTATTTGCATCGTAACTTATTCATTCCCTACACTGTATCCGGACTACGAGGAGTGGGAATTTTTAGGGGAGAGAAGCCTCCTTTTAACTCTTGGCGACGTAAATGTGTACATGATATCCCTCTTCTCGCACATAAAGTTAAAGGATTCTAACAGACCGGAACTATTGGACTTGATTAATAGTCTCCATTAATTGTTAGGTATTAGGTAAGTAGGTAGACTCGCCTACCTCCTCTTTTGAATATATTTTCTGTTTCACATTGAATAAAGGATCGTGGGGTTGTTGCTTTGAAGTAAAAAAACGTTATACGTTCCTTTATCTTTTGAACATTTGTAGTGAAATTCACATGCAACACCCTTGATGTATGCCAAACTGGGTTCGTGATGCTACCACACTAGCTTATTTCTACAAGTCTAGAAAAAAATCAAAATGGGGCAGAACCCTCTTTCTTTTAAAGGCATCCACAACAAACAAATTCATGAATATATAATCAATAACATCAATGAAGTTCAGATGACCAATTGCACAACTGAGGTCACAATACGCTTCATGCTAAATGGGATAAAGATCTACATGCTCGTACTACACAAGACAACTATGCTAGGTGGCTCGACAATCTAATAAATCACAAAAGGATATTTGTAAGTGATGTGAGGTTTTGTATGAAGGTGTGGTACATGCATGGCACTACTCTGAATACCTGGAATCCAAATAAAAGCAAACAAAGAGAAATCAAGGATGATTACACAATTTGGAATTCAATTTTTTATATACATGTGAAATTTGGGTAGTGAGTTATATATTTATTATTTGGATGGGTACTACTGTGGGCTTCCACCTGCGTGAGCTATATGCATTATATTTATATATAGAAAATCAGGAAAAGAAAAACCACGTGGCAATGCATGGGCGTTCTACTAGTAAAGAAGAAGAAATGTTGACTTGTACGGGCGGGAGCAACTAGTTGACGAGCGCTTCTTCGGAAGCCTCCCAACCACCACTTGGCTTGGGGGTGGCAGAGCGCTCGCCACTTGGCGTGTTCTTAGCCGCCGCCATGTGTCGCACTCTGGGCGTTCCCTTCGGATTTTTTTTATTTTTCTACACGCGTTTTCGGCTTTTTAAACGGTTTTTATGCAGTTTTTTATTTTATTTGTTTTCCACCGGTCTTCCGTAGCTTTTGGGCAAAAATAGTTGCGCGAAAAACATGTTTTTCTTCCGCGAGAGGCACGGTTGTGTTTTTGCGAGGCCGCGGCTCTCGGAAACAAGAAAACGTGTTTTTGTTTTTTTCTTCCGCTGAAACACGGTTTTACTTCCGCGAGAGGCATGGTTGAGCTGCTGGAGGCCACGGCTGTGCTTCTCGGAAAAGAAAAGAAAACGTGTTTTCTGGTTTTTTTTTCTTCTTCCGCTAGAGGCACGATTTTTCTTCGGCGAGAGATACGGTTGTGCTTCACGAGAAGCACGGTCGTGCCTCTCGAAAACGGAAAAAAGGTATTTTCTTAAAAAAAATCTTCCGTCAGAGACAAGGTTTTGTTTCCGCGAAAGGCATGGTTGTGCTTTCGCGGGAGGCACAGCCTCTCGGAAATAGAAAAAAAATATGTTTTCTGTTTTATTTTCCTTCAGCGAGAGGCACGGTTTTGATTTCGTAAGAGGCACAGTTGTGCTTTTGCGAGAGGCATGGCCGTGTCTCTTTCGGAAAAGGACAAAAAACGTGCTGCCGGTTCAGCTTTTTTGTCTGGGTTTTCTTATCCAGTTTTTCATTAAAAAAAGTTTGTCAAAACCTATCATATGGGATCTAATTTCAAAGATCTCCACGTGAGGAATCCGATGGTGAAAGAACGCACAATTCAAGAGAAAACATTTTGAATAAAAGCATGTACGAGAAAAAGAAAAACTCAAATGTTGCGACAGTTGATGCGCATGCAAGGCGCCACTTGTCGCATAACCTCAGAGGTGGGAGTGAGATTCAAAAGGAGAACTCTTTAATTAGTGATTTCGTGTATGGGCGCGCCACTCCCTATTTGTAGGCCACCAAATAGCGAGCTGGCTGCACCCCAATTCCTTTTGAGATCGGCCCTTTACCCCAAACCACTTTTTCGTTTTTTCTTCCAGCTTTTTTTCCTTTTTCCTTTTTCATATTTTCCGTTTTTCTTAATGTTCTATTTCTTACCTTATGTTTGTCTTTCTTTTATTTATTTTTTCCTTTTCTTTTCCTTTTGCGACATCTTTCCCATTTGTGAACATATTTTCCCAAATCATGAAGAATTTTTGAAAATCATAACGTTTTTCAACTTGTGAACATTTTTCCTAAATTCCCCAATATTTTTTGAACTGATGATTCTTTTTTAAAACTTCACAAACATTTCTTTAAAAAGGAGAACATGTTTTCTGGAATGCGTGGACATTTTTTTGAATTGAAGATTTTTTTTGAATGGCAGAACATTTTTCAGACACTCAAGTGGTGGGGTCCTAATTCAAGAACTTTTTTGTGGTGATCATTTTTTGAAATGCATGAAAAAATTGTGGTGAAGAATTTCTTTACACATTCATGAACAAACATTGGATTTGCAAACATTTTTCCTATTTCATAACATCTTTGAATACATGAACCTATTTTTTTCCAAAATCACGAACTAATTTTTGAATTTGCGAACTTTTAATTTTCCGAATCGAATTTTTATAAATTGTGAACATTTTCTGAATATTCCAACATTTTTGTAAAATCACGAAAAAATTCAATCCACAAACGTTTTAAGATTTCTTGAAAAAATTGCAAATGCACATTTTTAAGATTTCGGAATTTTTCGTAATCCCAAATTATGTAGAACAGAAAAAAGCATAGACAAGAAAAGTAAATGGGCACATACCCCGCACGCGCTGGACCGGCCTGTTTATTTCTTTTTCAAAATTGCAGGAAAAAGGGCGTGTGCAAGCCTCGTTTCAAACTCGGGATCTCTCGTTGAGAGACAGGGCAACGACCACCAGGACAACGAAGCACTAGTGACTATAAACTTCGTTCCTTTCCTTTATTCCTTCAGGTAGCAAGAGCCCCTGGTTTTGGGAAGCTTCCCAAACCAGTTTTTAACAGGTTCCCTGATTTCTGGGTGTTTTTCTTCCTCTTCTTTTTCTTATTATTTTTTCATTTTATTTTCATGTTTCCTTTTCTTTCCTTTTTCTTAAATGTGTGAACTTTTCACAAATTCAATGATTTTTTTTCAAATTCAGCTTTTTATGAAATATGACGAAAAAATTTCAAGCTCGATTTAACTTTTTTCAAATTCGATGAAATTTTCCAAAAATTTTCCTATTTTTAAAATCAATGAACTTTTTAAAAATATAATTAGTGTTTTTCAAATTCGATGAACTTTTTTCAATATCAACAAACTGTTTTTCAAAATTGATGAACTCTTTTCCAAATTCGTTGAACTTTTTTCAAATTCGATGAACTTCTTCAGAATCGTCGAACTCTTTCTTCTATTTTGATGACCTTTTTCCAAAATTGATGGACTTTTTTTTCAAAACCTATGAATTCTTCTTCATATTTGACGAAATTTTTTCAAAGTCAATGAACTTTTTTCAAATTTGTGAACTTTTTAAATTTTTGTCTTCTTTCAAATTTCATGCACATTTATCTGAATTCAATATTTTATTAAAAAATTGACAAAGTCAACGGTTAACCGGTCTACTGGCCAACTGTCTACCGGTCAACTGTGATCAAAGGGAGCGAACGAGGGCAGCGCTATTTCACGCGTTCAGCAAATCGTGGGTTCCATATGGACCGGCCCATATGCGCAAGTATGCCACTGTTGTTTCCTGTTTAGATTTTTCACGTTTTTCTCTTTTTTGCTTTCTTTCTTACTTTCGTTTATACTTTAAAATTTTCTAAATACATATATTAAAAAAATCCCAAAATCCCCATTGAAAAAATGTTGAACAAGAATTTTAAAAAATGTTGAACAAGTTTTAAAAATGTTAAACACGTATTTGAAAAATGTTGAATAAGTACTAAAAATGTTGAAAGGGTATATGAAAAATGTTGAAAATGTACTGAAAAATGTTAAACGATTATTTGAAAAATCTTTAAAAAGTATTTGAAAAAATGTAGAACAAATATTTAAAACGATTTTGAACAAAGTATTTGAGAAAATGTTGATCAGGTATAAAAAATGTTGAAAAATTGTTTGAAAAAATTTAACAAGTATTTGAAAATGTTGAACAAATTATTTCAAAAATCTTGAACAAGTATTTGAAAACAATGTTGAGCATGTATATAAAAAAGTTGAACAAGTATTTTAAAAATATTGAACAGGTATTTGAAAGATGTTGAATACGTATTTGGAGAAATGTTTAACATGTATATAAAAATGTAGAATAAAAAATAAACAAAGAAAAAAAATGAAACAAAATGGAGAAATGTTTAACATGTATATAAAAATCTAGAATAAAAAATAAAAAAAATAAAAAATAAATCAGGAGCACCAGTGGAAACCCCGCCTCAAGCCGTAAGTACGTCTTGCTCCCAGAGCTGTACACGAAGTAGACTTCGTGGTGGCTAGCAGCGCAACATACTACCTAGTAGACCAGGGTTTGATCCCCGCACCTCCCTCTTTTCATTCTCTATTTATTTTAACTATAGCGCATAACTGGGTCGGTCCGATATCTCTTAACGCTTCAGCGAGACAAATCGTAGGTGTCACTGAATGCGATAAATAGTCGCGGCAGCGAATGAGGCGATCGAGGGGGGCGAACGAGGCAACCTAGGCCGGCCCAATTCATAGCCCCGTGGGCGCCCGAACTGGCAAACCGGCACGCCTATACCTGGCTCAACTAGAGTTCAATGGTAGGCTCACAAGAAGCGAGCGCCATACTGGGCCGGCCCGGCCACGCAAGAGTGCACTGCCTCATTTCTTAAAAGTTTTTTCACCTTCTTTTTCTTTGTTTTCTTTATATATTTTTACTTTTGTCTAAACATATGTATTACAAAAATATACATTACATATAATTCTGCAACATTTTAATCGTGCATTTGAAAAAAGTTGAATGCATATAAAAAAAAATTCCAACAGATACAAAATATGCATACAGATTTGTACAATGAGTATGGAAAATAAAAAAACATCATAATCATTTTTTTGAAAAAATTTAAACATGTAAATAAAATAGGTTCCTAGTATATACAAAAACGATAATATGTATGAAAATAAGTAGACACTCAAAATATATGTCTTCCCAAAATGGTAATCATTTGTTTCAAAAATGGTAAACATATACAAAAAAAGGTTGCTGATGTATAACAAAAACGTCGAACGTGTATTTAAAAAATCACACTTTTAACAATGTTGATTATATACAAAAGAAAGTTTATCATATAATTCAGAAATGTTCAATGTGCATAAAAATGTTCTTGATGAATCAAAAAAATGGGCAATATGTGTGAAACATGTACTCATTAAACACAAATATATATTTAAAAAATCATCTATTTAATAAATGTTAAACATATATGAAAAATATTCTTGATGTATTAAAACATGTAAACTATGTATTTAAAATTTTGAACTTAAAAAGTTAATCATATATTTTAAAATGTTAAACATGTATTTAAAATGTTTCTACATATACCAAAACGTAAATTGTGTATGACAGAGTAGTCATCAAATATTAATTTTTGAAGTGTTAGTAATTTATTTCAAAAATATTAAACATGTACAAAATAATATTCCTCGTATATACCTCAAACACATAAATGTCTTGAAGAAAAATAGTGAAACCCAAAGAATGGAAGAAAGGAACAAAAGAAACACCTCCGAAATAAATAAAACCGTGAAAACCCATGAGAAAACAAAGAAAAAAGCAGAAGACAAACGAAGAAAACTAAGAAAGAAATGAAGAACAAAAAGAATAAAGAAAATAGAAAAGATATAAAACACAAAGAAAGAGACAAAAGAAAATCAAAGAGAATAGAATAGTAGAAAACAAGAGAAAAATAGTGCAAACTAAGAAAAATCAAGGACAATCGAAAACAAGAAAACCCATGAAGAAATGAAATAACGAAGAAAATTTTAAAAAAATAGGCCGAACTAGAGATCAAACCCATGCATAAAAAGAAAAGAAAAGAAAACCACGAACTAAACCTAGCGAATGAAACTCATCGAACCCGAATGATAAAAAGGGATGGAATGGGCCGGCCCAGCAGCTACAGTGCAGGAACGAAGCTACGGGAAAGACTGAAGGGCCAATTCTTTTGAGGTATGATGTGGAAATAAGCTCATGTGAAAATAAGCTCCAGATAATCGGCTAGCGAGTTATTTTCATTGCCTGTTTTTTCAGCTTCTGTGTGGTATGATTAGTGAAAAGTCTGTAATGCCCTTGGACTATATTGTTGTTCAGATTAAATGATATTGTGCTATTTTTATCATTTTGTTGCCCATATGAACATAAATTTGACTTTTAGAAACCACAACATGTTATAACTAAACATAAGGAAGATCATTGTCTGCAAGCATATCGGCATATGAATATCATACATGCATCACTGTCTCATGTAGTACGAGTACTTGAGAAGAAGTACTGAATAAAAAAGATCTAAAAATTGTTACATGGTTCCCCCAACAAAAGCATACACCACACACCCTAAAGCTTACCATCAAGGAAAAACACTTGTAGCAATAGCATCACGGATGGAACCCATAGTACCATCATGAATGGGTGCATGGTGATGAGAGTAGCATCTACTTCACATCCTGAACCTGCCCCATCGTCATCATCAATGTGAATTTGAGAGGAACCAACTTGAGACGAGGGAGGTGCCGCCCTTGCATACTCATTTGTCACACTGACATTATCAAATATAGCACTCAGTTTGATCTCATCCTCTAGTGGAGCAAATCGAAACTTGGCGGCAAGTTCATTTCTCTGAAAATAAGCATATCACAAATTAGTGCAAGAATTGGCAAAGTAAGAAAAGTAACAAATGGAATTGATATGAAGATATGTATACATGTATCTCATTTTCCCACTATTCATCACTAGCCGCAATGGTCTTGGTAACAGGATCAAACCCAATGCCTGATGCATTTTGAGTTAATGTCTTCCAAACAGCATACTCTTTTTTCAGCACATCCCACTTATTCTTGATTGCTTTTTGGTATATTCTCTCCTCGTGCACTCAAAAATCTTTCTTGCCACATTGTCATATCCAAGTGGTGTCAATGTTCCTTCGTTGCCACGATTATTGGCATTCACTTCTTCCACACAAATATCAATGAAAGTTCTAAGAACCATATTATCCCATTGTGCTTTCATCTATTTTTCATTATGTCAATACAAAAGAATTGGAAGAATTAATATGTAGTACAAACAATATCTAGATATTGCTTTTTAGGGTAGCATATATAAGCAACGCATCACGTCAATATTTCTTCTATGCAACCAGAGGGCAACAATTTTACTACTATTTGGCACAATCAATACATCCATATCAAAATTATTTCTGCCATATATAAGCAAAGCATCATAGATCAAGATGAAAACATCATACTTCAGCACTAGCTTACAACAAATCTAGATGAACTTTTTCCCAAAAGAAATCATAGGAGGAGCTGATCACCTTGGTGGCTCACGGCCAGGAGGAGGGGAGGGGCAAAGGGGGTCGCCGTCCGCCGGAGTGGAGCCCTGGTCGGACCAAGCCAGGAGCTGCTGCTGGACACCGGGGACGGAGGGGATGTGGCCGAGGGAGGGGTCATGCCCGTGGGAGCTGGGGTGGAAGATGCAGGCCTACCCCCTGGCCATGTCACCGGAGATGGCCACGTCGAGGAGCGGAGGACCTGAGGACCGGCGGCGGCTGTTAACAGGGGGAACCCTAGGTGGAGCGACATGACAGAGGTGTCGAGTGCGGGGAGGGATCGAGCGCAGCCCGTCTGCCAGCTTTTTCAGGTCTGGGACGGTTTTGTGGGGGGAGGCGATGGCAATTTCGATGTAATAAGATCAAATAACAGGGCACATCACTATACCCTTCGATTTTAAGTGAAAAGCTGCGGAAGCCCCCGACCTCAGCTTTTTTCCATTGTGAAGAATGAGAAGGTGAAAAAGCTAAGCGAACCAACCATGGTTGAGATGGTTATATGGACAGTGGTATCCCTAACCCACCAGGGTTCAAATCCTGGTGCTCGCATTATTTCTGGATTTATTTCAGGATTTCCGGCGATGCGCTTTCAGTGGGAGGAGACGTTCCCGTCGACGGCGAGGCGCCTACGGTGGCTTCGTAAATCTCAAGATGATATGCCGGCTCAGTCTCTCGGAGGTGCTCATAAGGGTAGGGTGTGTGTGTGTGTTCATAGGGGTGAGTGTATGCGTGTGTATATGAGCACATGTGTCTGTACTGATGCTTAAAAAAAGGTGAAAAAAGCTAAGCTGGATTTTTAAAAACGAGTTATTTTCAGCTTCTAGCTTATTTTGACAATAAGCTGCTAGAAGTTGCAAATGAACTGGCCCGAAGGAGCACTAGCACTAAGCTAGATATAGCTTCCGCGGACTTGGGTTGTACCATGGCGAGACCTCCTATTCAACGCTTTGAGCGCCGGCCGACCGAACCAGCGGTCACCGCGTACCTCCCACTTGGGACAGCCCAACTACACGACTACTCTCTCTAAAGAAATATAAGAGCGTTTAGATCATTAAAGTAGTGATCTAAATAGTCTTGTATTTCTTTATGAAGGGAGTAGTTCGGTTGCTTAATCGCCACTGCCGTTGGTTTGATTGGCTGATCGATTGATCGTTGGCTTTTCAAAACAAAAACTTTTTTAAAAAACATAAATCTGGGAACAATTTTTTGAAAAAAGTCACAAAATTTGGAAAAAGACTGTGAATTTGAAAAAGGTTCGTAAATTTCAAAAAATATCATGAATTAAAAATGGAAAAAAGTTCGTAATTTTGAAAACAAAATAGAAATTTGAAAAGGTTCACAAAATTTGAAAAGTTCACTCCTTGAAAAAGATTCACGCATTTGACAAAAGTTCACAGATTTGAAAAAAATCACGCATTTAAAAAATCATGGATTTGAACAAGTTTTCCAAATTGAAAAGACATTCTTGAATAAAATTTCATGCATTTGCAGAAAGTTCACATTTTTGGAAAAGTGCATGCATTTGAAACAACTGTCATGAATTTGGGAAACTATTTGTAGATTTGAAAAAAAATTATTAATTTGAAAATGTTCACAAATTTCTAAAACAATCATGGATTGGAAAAGTTCAAGAATTTGAAAAACTTCATAGAGTTTGGGAGAAAAAGTTTCAAATTTGAAAAAAAAATCACACTTTTCAAGGGTACGAGTAAAGGAAAAGAAAAAAAAGGAAAAATACATGAAAATGAAAGAATGAAAGCAAAAAAGAAAAGAAAGACAAAAAACGAAAAGAACAAATAAAGAACAAAAAACAAGAACAAAATATTGGTCTTGGAACAAGCTTCCCATAACCGCAAGCTTAGTGCAAACGAGAACGAAAACTAAATGGGCCGAGCCCAGTATGAAGAGGGGTGTGTGTCGGTGCAGAATGAATAGGAAACAATGTTATAAGCGTTAAATAGGGTTTGGTTGCCTTTTTTAGAGTATGCCAATGGCATACCTTAGTTTTATATAAGGCGGAAAAAGACATGTATAAGAGTTTAATGCATCATAGAAGGTTGGTCCTCGGTTAAACAAGTTCCAAGAGAGTTGCCTAAACTCATAAGGGTTGGTCATTGGTTCAACAAGTTCCAAGAGGGTTGATTCTCGGTTCAACATCTTCAAGAGGAATACATTATGGATAGGCAAATGTTTGTTGTCTGGGCAACCTGCTAGGAACTCCACCAGCCTCTTTTTGACGCGTGCCCACCGGCATATGGCCCCACACGATTTGCTCCCGCTCCTGCTACTTCTTGAGCTTGTGTTGGTTTTTCCCTTGAAGAGAAAAGGGTGATGAAGCAAAGTAGAGATAAGTATTTCCTTAGTTGAGAACCAAGGTATAAATCCAAGAGGAGGAACACACAAGTCACCAATGGTTGCACCTACACAAACAAACAAATACTTACACCCAACGCGATAAAGGGGTTGTCAATCCCTTCACGGTTACTTGCAAGGATGAGATTTGGTTGAGATAGGTATAAAAGATAAGTAAAAGGGCAAAATAAAGTAAAGGTAAAGAAATTGCAGGAAGGTATTTTTGGGTTTT
Organism: Aegilops bicornis; assembly: GCA_021605145.1. NCBI lineage: Eukaryota > Viridiplantae > Streptophyta > Magnoliopsida > Poales > Poaceae > Aegilops > Aegilops bicornis. The sequence continues at coordinate 117,519,203 of CM038675.1, read as the reverse complement.
GGTTTTGTAGATCTGAAAATAATGTGATAAAAGATAGACCCGGGGCCATAGTTTTCACTAGAGGCTTCTCTCTCGAAAGAACGCATACGGTGGGTAAACAAATTATTGTTGAGCAACTGGTAGAAAAGCGCATAGTTATGATGATATCTAAGGCAATGATCATGAATATAGGCATCATGTCCGTGACAAGTAGACCGACTCCTGCCTGCATCTACTAGTATTACTCCACATATCGATCGCTATCCAGCATGCAACTAGTGTATTAAGTTAACAAGAACGGAGTAACACCTTAAGCAAGATGACATGATGTAGAGGGCCAATCAATATGAACAAACCCCACCTTTTTATCCTTAATGGCAACAATACAAATACATGTCATGTCCCCTTACATCGGGAATAAGCACCGCAGATTGAATCCATTACAAAGCACCTCTCCCATGGCAAGAAACATCAATCTAGTTGGCCAAACCAAATCAATAGACCGGGGAGAAATACAAATCTATCTTAATCATGCATAAAAGAGTTCAGAGAACACTCAAATAATATTCATAGATATCTTATCATAAATCCACAATTCATCGGATCTCAATAAATGCATCGCAAAAGAAGATGGGAAAATTTTGTTTTGCCACTCTAGATTTTGCCAATTTCATATGCCACTCTATATTTTCACATTTCACTTTTGCCACTCTTAGTTTTTGACAATTATCACAATTGCCATTCTCCTGGCAAAAGCAAAATTTTCAGAGTGGCAATTGTGATACATTTCAAAAGCTAAGAGTAGCAAAAATGAAATAAAATTATTTTGCTTTTGCCACAGAATGGCAATTGTGATAATTGTCAAAAGCTAAGAGTGGCAAAAGTGTAATGTCAAAATCTAGAATGGCATAAGGAAAATTGGCAAAATCTAGAGTGGCAAAAACAAAATTTTCCCAAAGAAGATTACATCACATAGATCTTGAAGAACATCGAGGAGAACATTGTATTGAAGATCAAAGAGAGAGAAGAAGTCATCTAGCTACTATAGACCGGTAGGTGTGTGGTAAACTAGTCACACATCGTCGGAAGGGCGCAGCAAGGTTGATGTAAAGGCCCTCCGTGATCGAATCCCCTCTGGCGAACCTGGAACAGGTCTCGAGATGGTATCTCAAGAGGATGTAAACTTGCAGCGGCAGAAATGTATTTTTGGTGTGGCCTATGGTCTACGTGGAATATTTGGGTACTTATAGAAGAAGAGTTAGGGTCAGAGGAGCCTCAGGGGGGCCCACAAACTTGGATCCCACCTCGGTGGCGCACCTTGTGAGCTTGTCCCCAATCTGTGGCACCGACCTCCTCCCGAAGGTTCTGGGTGTCTTGTGGTCCAAGAAAAATCGTCAAAAAGTTTCGCTATGCGTTTGGTATTGATTTTACGTAAAAGACAAAAAACAAGGAAAAACAGCAACTGGCACTTGACACTAGGTTAATAGGTTAGTCCCAAAAAATAATATAAAATAGCATAATAATGCATATAAAACATCCAAGATGGATAATGTAATAGCATGGAACAATCCAAAATTATAGATACGTTGGAGACGTATCAACTCCCACCTAATATTTTCCTCATGCGACACGCTTCACTCGTTTTCTATCCTACAACAACGACCACATTAGGTTCTCCTCTCCCCATCATCTCCATCCCCGTTGTACCATCATCGCACCCTTGCTACCACCAATGCCCTCCTCCAATACTTCCTTCTCCTCTTTGTGTAGGGTGCATCTACTGAGCTACGATCAAGTGAGCGACATTTCCACGACCATGTGTTGGGGAACGTAGCATGCAATTTCAAAAAAAATCCTACGCTCACGCAAGATCTATCTAGGAGATGCATAGAAACGAGAGGGGGAGAGTGTGTCCACGTACCCTCGTAGACCGAAAGCAGAAGCGTTTGACAACGCGGTTGATGTAGTCGAACTTCTTCTCGTTCTGACCGATCAAGCACCGAACATATGGCACCTCCGAGTTCTGCACACGTTCAGCTCAATGACGTCCCACAAACTCTTGATCCAGCAAAGTGTCAAGGTAGAGTTCCATTAGCACGACGGCGTGGTGACGGTGATGGTGAAGTGATCCGTGCAGGCTTCGTCTAAGAACTACGTGAATATGATCGGGCGTAAACTATGGAGGGGGCGCTGCACACGGCTAACAATGGTTGGTGTGTGTTCTAGGCACCTCCTCCTTCATATATATAGGTGGGAGGAGAGGGGCAGCCAGGCGCCCAAGTAGGAGGAATCCTACTTGGGGCCCTAGTCCTATTCGCCCCCTACCATAATTCATCGGAGGGGAAGGAAGGAGGAGGCGGAGGGAAGGAAGGGGAGGCCAATCCCTCCCCTTCCTTTCTCTCTTCCCCTCTTTTCTTCCCCTCCAGGTTCGACCAATATGGGGGGCGCAGCAGCCCATGCCGGCTGCTGCGTTTTCCCTCTTGGCCCATGATGTCGACTACGCAACTTTATTCTTATAGACTCGTGTTGGGCCTCCAAGCGCAGAGTTTTGTAGGACAGTAGCAATTTTCCCTCAAGTGGATGACCTAAGGTTTATCAATCCGTGGGAGGTGTAGGATGAAGATGGTCTCTCTCAAACAACCCTACAACCAAATACAAGAAATCTGTTGTGTCCCCAACACACCCAATACAATGGCAAATTGTATAGGTGCACTAGTTCGGCAAAGAGATGGTGATAAAAGTGCAATATGGATGGTAGAAATATATTTTTATAATCTGAATAAATAAAAACAGCAAGGTAGCAATTGGTAAAATGGAGCACAAACGGTATTGCAATGCTTAGAAACAAGGCCTAGGGTCCGTACTTTCACTAGTGCAATCTCTCAACAATGCTAATATAATTGGATCACATAACCATCCCTCAACGTGCAACAAAGAATCACTCAAGTTCTTATCTAGTGGATAACATAAGAAGAAATTGTTTGTAGGGTATGAAACCACCTCAAAGCTATTCTTTCCGTTCGATCTATTCAATAGTTCGTACTAAAATAACACAAAGATATTCTTTCCGTTCGATTTATCCTAGAGTTTGTACTAAAATAACACCAAAGAAAATTCAGATTCATAATACTCGATCCAACATAAAGAACCACAAAGAGTGCCCCAATATTAATACCAGAGAAACAAAGACAAGAACATGCATCAACCCCTATGCGTAGATTACCCTAATGTCACCTCGGGAATCCGCGAGTTGAGTGCCAAAACATATATCAAGTGAATCAATATGATACCTCATTTTCACCACGAGTATTCATTTGCAAGACATATATCAAGTGCTCTCAAATCCATAAAAGTATTCAATCCGGTAAGACGAAATCTCAAAGGAAAACTCAAATCATCACAAGATAGAGAGGGCAAAACACCATATGATCCGACTATATTAACAAAGCCCGATACATCAAGATCGTGACATCTCAAGAACACGAGAGAGAGAGAGAGATTAAACACATAGCTACTGGTACAAAACCTCAACCCCGAGGGTGGACTACTCCCTCCTCATCATGGTGGCCGCCGGGATGATGAAGATGGCCACCGATGATGATCTCCCCCTCCGGCGGAGTGCCGGAACGAGGTCTAGATTGGTTTTCGGTGGCTACAGAGGCCTGCGGCGGCGAAACTTCTGATCTAGGGTAACCGTGAGGGTTTTTGGAATATTTGGTGATTTATAGAGCAAAGAGGGGGTGCGGGAGGCCACCGAGGTGGGCACAACCCACCTGGGCGTGCCCGGGCCCCCAGATGCACCCTGGTGGGTTGTGCCCCCCTTGGGGAACCCCCCAGGTGCTGCTCTAGCCAAATGGATGTCTTCTGGTCCATAAAAATCCACAAAAAGTTTTGTGGTGTTTGGACTCCGTTTGATATTGATTTCCTGCAATGTAAAAAAACAAGCAAGAAACAAAGAATCGGCTTTGAGCCTTTGGTTCAATAGGTTAGTCCCAAAAAATGATATAAAGTTGATATAAAATGATTGTAAGACGTCCAAGAATGATAATATAATAGCATGAATACTTCATAAATTATAGATGCGTTGGAGACGTATCAGCATCCCCAAGCTTAATTCCTACTCGTCCTTGAGTAGGTAAATGAAAAAAGAAATAATGTATGAAGTGTGAATGCTAGCAAAGTGCATAAGTTTGATCAATGATAATTTCAATCACTTTTCCTAGCATCATAACAACAATTATTTCTCATAAATGTTTTCATGTTAAAGTAGCAACCAATTCACATGTTAAGGTTCAAACAATGAATTCTCTTGAAACCCAACAACCTATGTTCTCAGCCACCAACCAATTGTAATTCAACTTATTCAACAGAGTTTAAGTAAGAGCTCCACATACTCAACCATCATATAGTCTTTTATGATTCCTAACACTCCCCGCATACACATGAGCAAAACGTTTCAACCGGAGGCATAGAAAGATAGGGGCTTATAGTTTTGCCTCCCAACATATTCACCTCAGGGGTGATGTCAACAACAATAACTCATGGTACCCATATCCAACTGGATATATGTGCCTAGATCTCTCCTCACCACATGATGCTTGCCAAAAGATAAAAATAAAAAGGAATAGAGAGAAAAACTTTGACTCTTGCATGAAAGTAAATACATAAAAATGAAAGGTAGGCCCTTCTAAAAGGGAAGCAAATGTTGGCATGCGCTTTTTGTTTATATTCTCAACCCCTTAGTGCAAAAGAATGTCATGTTATATTGCCCCTTTTGATAGCAACCTTTATTATGCAGTCTGCCGCTTTTTATTCTTTGCCATCACAAGTTCGTACAACGCTCAATTTTCTCTTATACTAAATGATCTAACACTTTTAGAAGCAATTTTTATTGCCTTATTGCACCGATGACAACTTACTTGACGGATCTTGCTCAATCCTTATATAGGTGATACGTCTCCAACGTATCTATAATTTTTTATGTATTCATGCCATGTTTATAATATTTTTACATGATTTTTGTATGATTTGGTTAGAACTAACCCGGACTGACGCTGTTTTCAGCAAAACTACCGTGGTGTTGTTTTTGTGCAGAAATAAAAGTTCTCGGAATGCGCTGAAAATCAACGCAGATTTTTTCTGGAAAATATAAAAAATACGGGAACGAAAAGTTATCAGAGGGGAGTCCCATGGGCCCCACGAGGGTGGAGGGCGCGCCCACCCCCCTACGGCATGCCCCTGTGCCTCGTCGACTCTCCATGGGTCCCCCTGACTTGTTCTCGACGCCAACCTCTCTTATAAATCCCCAAACCTCCAAAAAATAACCTAGATCGGGAGTTCCGCCGCTGCAAGCCTGTGTAGCCACCAAAAACCAATCGGGGCCCTGTTCCGGCACCCTGCCGGAGGGGGAATCATCACCGATGGCCATCTTCATCATCCCGGCGCTCTCCATGATGAGGAGGGAGTAGTTCACCCTCCGGGCTGAGGGTATGTACCAGTAGCTATGTGTTTGATCTCTCTCTCTCTCTCTCTCTCTCTCTCTCTCTCGTGTTCTTGATATGGCACAATCTTGATGTATCACGAGCTTTGCTATTATAGTTGGATCTTATGATGTCTCTCCCCTCTATCTTCTTGTAACGGATTGAGTTTTCCCTTTGAAGTTATCTTATCGGATTGAGTCTTTAAGGATTTGAGAACACTTGATGTATGTCTTGCGTGGGATACCCGTGGTGACAATGGGGTATTCTATTGATTCACTTGATGTATGTTTTGGTGATCAACTTGCGGGTTCCGTGACCTTGGTAATCTATGCATAGGGGTTGGCACACGTTTTCGTCTTGACTCTCCGGTAGAAACTTTAGGGCACTCTTTGAAGTTCTTTGTGTTGGTTGAATAGATGAATCTGAGATTGTGTGATGCATATCGTATAATCATACCCACGGATACTTGAGGTGACATTGGAGTATCTAGGTGACATTAGGGTTTTGGTTGATTTGTGCCTTAAGATGTTATTTTACTCTAGGGCTGTTTGTGACACTTATAGGAATATCCCAATGGATTGATCGGAAAGAATAACTTTGAGGTGGTTTCGTACCCTACAATAATCTCTTCGTTTGTTCTCCGCTATTAGTGACTTTGGAGTGACTCTTTGTTGCACGTTGAAGGATTGTTATATGATCCAATTATGTTATTATTGTTGAGAGAACTTGCACTAGTGAAAGTATGAACCCTAGGCCTTGTTTCGAAGCATTGTAATACTGTTTACGCTCACTTTTACCACTAGTTACCTTGTTGTTTTAATATTTTCAGATTACAACAACCTATATCCACCATCCATATTGCACTTGTATCACCATCTCTTCGTCGAACTAGTGCACCTATACAATTTACCATTGTATTGGGTGTGTTGGGGACACAAGAGACTCTTTGTTATTTGGTTGCAGGGTTGTTTGAGAGAGACCATCTTCATCCTACACCTCCAATGGATTGATAAACCTTAGGTTATCCACTTGAGGGAAATTTGCTACTATCCTACAAACCTCTGCACTTGGAGGCCCAACTGTTGGGGAACGTAGTAATTTCAAAAAAATTCCTATGCACACGCAAGATCATGGTGATGGCATAGCAACGTTGTAATTTCAAAAAAATTCCTACGCACACGCAAGATCATGGTGATGGCATAGCAACGAGACGGGAGAGTATTGTCCACGTACCCTCGTAGACCATAAGCGGAAGCGTTATGACAACGCGGTTGATGTAGTCGTACGTCTTCACAATCCGACCGATCCAAGTACCGAACGTCACGGCACCTCCGCGAAGTTCAAAGACACGCTCAGCTCGATGACGATCCTCGGACTCCGATCCGGCAAAGTGTCGGGATGAGTTCCAAAAGACGACGGCGTGGTAGCGATGATGATGCTCTACCGGCGCGGGCTTCGCCTAAACTCATGACGATATGACCGAGGTGGAATATGGTGGAGGGGCACCGCACACGGCTAAGGAGCGATCCGTAGATCAACTTGTGTGTTATGGGGTGCCCCTGCCCCGTGATATAAAGGAGGGAGGGGAGGTGCGGCCCCCAAGGGGTGCGCCTGGAGGAGTCCTACTCCCACCGGGAGTAGGACTCCCCCCTCTTGCCTTGTTGGAGAAGGAAAGGGGGGAGGGGAAAGAGGAAAGGGGGGCGCCGCCCCCCCTTCCTTGTCCTATTCGGACTAGGGGGAGGGGGCGCGCGGCCTGCCCTGGCCGGCCCTCCTCTTCTCCCTCATGGCCCACTAAGGCCCATTATCCCCCGGGAGGGTTCCGGTAACCCCCCGGTGTTCCGGTAAAATCCCGATTTCACCCGGAACCATTCCGATATCCAAATATAGGCTTCCAATATATCAATCTTTATGTCTCGACCATTTCGAGACTCCTCGTCATGTCCGTGATCACATCCGGGACTCCGAACAATCTTCGGTACATCAAAACTTATAAACTCATAATAAAACTGTCATTGTAACGTTAAGCATGCGGACCCTACGGGTTCGAGAACTATGTAGACATGACTTAGAACTATTCTCGGTCAATAACCAATAGCGGAACCTGGATGCTCATATTGGTTCCTACATATTCTACAAAGATCTTTATCGGTCAAACCGCATAACAACATACGTTGTTCCCTTTGTCATCGGTATGTTACTTGCCCGAGATTTGATCGTCGGTATCCAATACCTAGTTCAATCTCGTTACTGGCAAGTCTCTTTACTCGTTACGTAATGCATCATTCCGTAACTAACTCATTAGCGACATTGCTTGCAAGGCTTATAGTGATGTGCATTACCGAGAGGGCCCAGAGATACCTCTCTGACAATCGGAGTGACAAAACCTAATCTCGAAATACGCCAACCCAACATGTACCTTTGGAGACACCTGTAGTACTCCTTTATAATCACCCGATTACGTTGTGACGTTTGGTAGCACCAAAGTGTTCCTCCGATGGCAGGAGTTGCATAATCTCATAGTTACATGAACATGTATAGGTCATGAAGAAAGCAATAGTAATACACTAAACGATCAAGTGCTAGGCTAACGGAATGGGTCATGTCAATCACATCATTCTCCTAATGATGTGATCCCATTAATCAAATAACAACACATGTCTATGGTTAGGAAACATAACCATCTTTGATTAATGAGCTAGTCAAGTAGAGGCATACTAGTGACTATATGTTTGTCTATGTATTCACACATGTATCATGTTTCCGGTTAATACAATTCTAGCATGAATAAGAAACATTTATCATTATATGAGGAAATAAATAATAACTTTATTATTTCCTCTAGGGCATATTTCCTTCAGTCTCCCACTTGCACTAGAGTCAATAATCTAGATTACACAGTAATGATTCTAACACCCATGGAGTCTTGGTGCTGATCATGTTTTGCTCGTGGAAGAGGCTTAGTCAACGGTCTGCAACATTCAGATCCGTATGTATTTTGCAAATCTCTATGTCTCCCACGGACTTGGTCCCAGATGGAATTGAAGCGTCTCTTGATGTGCTTGGTCCTCTTGTGAAATCTGGATTCCTTTGCCAAGGCAATTGCACCAGTATTGTCACAGAAGATCTTCATTGGTCTCGATGCACTAGGTATAACACCTAGATCAGAAATGAACTCTTTCATCCAGACTCCTTCATTTGCTGCTTGCGAAGCAGCTTTGTACTCCGCTTGACATGTAGATCCCGCCACGACGCTTTGTTTAGAACAGCACCAACTAACAGCTCCACCGTTTAATAAAAACACGTATCCGGTTTGCGATTTAGAATCGTCCGGATCTGTGTCAAAGCTTGCATCGACGTAACCATTTACGACTAGCTCTTTGTCACCTCCATATACGAGAAACATATCCTTAGTCCTTGTCGTGTATTTCGGGATGTTCTTGACCGCTGTCCGATGATCCATTCTGGATTACTTTGGTACCTTCCTGCCAAGCTTATTGCTAAGCATACGTCGGTCTGGTACACAGCATTGCATACATGATAGAGCCTATGGCTGAAGCATAGGGAACATCTTTCATTTTCTCTCTATCTTCTGCTTTGTGGTCGGGCATTGAGTTTGACTCAATTTCATACCTTATGTCTGGTAAGAATCCTTTCTTTGCACGATCCATTTTGAACTTTTTCAAAACTTTATCAAGGTATGTGCTTTGTGAAAGTCCAATCAAGCGTCTTGATCTATCTCTATAGATCTTGATGCCCAATATGTAAGCAGCTTCACCGAGGTCTTTCATTGAAAAACTTTTATTCAAGTATCCTTTTATGCTATCCAGAAATTCTATATCATTTCCAATCAATAATATGTCGTCCACATATAATATTAGAAATGCTCTGAGCTCCCACTCACTTTCTTGTAAATACAGGCTTCTCCAAAAGTGCAGATAAAACCATATGCTTTGATCACACTATCAAAGCGTTTATTCCAACTCGAGAGGCTTGCACTGGACCATAAATTGATCCTTTGGAGCTTGCACACTTTGTTAGCCCCTTTTGGATCAACAAAACCTTCTGGTTGCATCATATACAACTCTTCTTCTAGAAATCCATTCAAGAATGCAGTTTTGACATCCATTTGCCAAATTTCATAATCATAAAATGCAGCAATTGCTAACATGATTCGGACAGACTTAAGCATCGCTTCTGGTGAGAAAGTCTCATCGTAGTCAACCCCTTGAACTTGTCGAAAACCTTTCGCAACAAGTCGAGCTTTATAAACAGATTATATTGACATCGTCGGTCTTCTTCTTAAAGATCCATTTATTCTCAATGGCTTGCCGATCATCGGGCAAGTCAACCAAAGTCCATACTTTGTTCTCATACATGGATCCCATCTCAGATTTCATGGCTTCCACCATTTTGCGAATCTGGGCTCACCATCGCTTCTTCATAGTTTGTAGATTCGCCATGGTCAAGTAACATGACTTCCGAATAGGATTACCGTACCACTCGGTGCGGATCTTACTCTGGTTGACCTACGTAGTTCAGTAGAAACTTGTTCTGAAGTTTCATGATCAATATCATTAGCTTCCTCACTAATTGGTGCAGTTGTCACAGGAACCGGTTCTTGTGATGAACTACTTTCCAATAAGGGAGCAAATACAGTTATCTCATCAAGTTCTACTTTTCTCCCACTCACTTCTTTCGAGAGAAACTCTTTTTCTAGAAAGGATCCGAATTTAGCAACGAAAATCTTGCCTTTAGATCTGTGATAGAAGGTGTACCCAATAGTCTCTTTTGGGTATCCTATGAAGACACATTTCTCCGATTTAGGTTCGAGCTTATCTGGTTGAAGTTTCTTCACATAAGCATCGCAGCCCCAAACTTTAAGATACGACAACTTTGGTTTCTTGCCAAACCATAGTTCATAAGGCGTCGTTTCAACAGATTTTGATGGTGCCCTATTTAACGTGAATGCGGCCGTCTCTAAAGCATAACCCCAAAATGATAGCGGTAAATCAGTAAGAGACATCATAGATCGCACCATATCTAGTAAAGTACAATTATGACGTTCGGACACACCATTGCGTTATGGTGTTCCGGTGGCGTGATTCTTGAAACTATTCCGCATTGTTTCAAATGTAAACCAAACTCGTAACTCAAATATTCTCCTCCACGATCAGATTGTAGAAATTTTATTTTCTTGTTACGATGATTTTCCACTTCACTCTGAAATTCTTTGAACTTCTCAAATGTTTCAGATTTGTGTTTCATTAAGTAGATATACCCATATCTGCTCAAATCATCTGTGAAGGTGAGAAAATAACGATACCCGCCGCGTGCCTCAACATTCATTGGACCACAAACATCAGTATGTATGATTTCCAACAAATCAATTGCTCGCTCCATAGTTCCGGAGAACGGTGTTTTAGTCGTCTTGCCCATGAGGCACGGTTCGCAAGTACCAAGTGATTCATAATCAAGTGATTCCAAAAGCCCATCAGTATGGAGTTTCTTCATGCGTTTTACACCGATATGACCCAAACGGCAGTGCCACAAATAAGTTGCACTATCATTATCAACTCTGTATCTTTTGGTTTCTACACTATGAATATGTGTATTACTACTATCGAGATTCAATAAAAATAGACCACTCTTCAAGGGTGCATGACCATAAAAGATATTATTCATATAAATAGAACAACCATTATTCTCGACTTAAATGAATAACCGTCTCGCATCAAACAAGATCCAGATATAATGTTCATGCTCAACGCTGGCACCAAATAACAATTATTTAGGTCTAAAACTAATCCCGATGGTAGATGTAGAGGTAGCGTGCCGACCGCGATCACATCGACTTTGGAACCATTTCCCACGCGCATCGTCACCTCGTCCTTAGCCAATCTTCGCTTAATCCGTAGTCCCTGTTTCGAGTTGCAAATATTAGCAACATAACCAGTATCAAATACCCAGGTACAAATGCGAGCATAAGAAAGGTACACATCAAAAACATGTATATCACATATACCTTTGTTCACTTAGCCATCCATCTTATCAGCCAAAAAATAGAGGCAGTTCCGCTTCGGTGTCCACCGCTTGCGGTAGAAGCACTCGCCTCGGGCTTAGGTCCAGACTTGGGTTTCTTCTCTTGAGCAACAACTTGTTTGTTGTTCTTCTTGAAGTTCCTTCTTCTTCCCTTTGCCCTTTTCTTGAAACCGGTGGTCTTGTTGACCATCAACACTTGATGCTCCTTTTTGATTTCTACCTCCATGGCTTTTAGCATTGCGAAGAGCTCGGGAATAGTCTTGTCCATCCCTTGCATATTATAGTTCATCACGAAGCTCTTGTAGCTTGGTGGCGATGATTGAAGAATTACATCAATGACACTATCATCGGGAAGATTAACTCCCGGTTGAATCAAGTCATTATTATACCCGGACATTTTGAGTATGTGTTCACCTTGTAACTATTCTCCTCCATCTTGCAGCTATAGAACTTATTGGAGACTTCATATCTCTCAATCCGGGCATTTGCTTGAAATATTAACTTCAACTCTGGAACATCTCATATGCTCCATGACGTTCAAAACGTCGTTGAAGGCCCGATCTAAGCCGTAAAGCATGGCACCTTGAACTATCGAGTAGTCATCAGCTTTGCTCGCCAGACGTTCTTAACGTCGTCGATTGCATCGGCCAGCAGGCACAGCACCAGCGGTGCTTCGGGGCGTAATTCTTACGTGCAGCAATGAGGATAATCCTCGAGATTACGGACCCGATCCGTGTAATTGCTACCGTCATCTTTCAACTTTTCTTTCTCAAGGAACGCATTAAAATTCAACGGAACAACAAAGACGAGCCATCTATCTACAGTAAACATAGACAAGCAAAATACTATCGGTACTAAGTTCATGATAAATTTAAGTTCAATTAATCATATTATTTAAGAACTCCCACTTAGATGACATCTCTCTAGTCATCTAAGTGATTACGTGATCCAAATCAACTAAACCATGTCCGATCATCACGTGAGATGGAGTAGTTTCAATGGTGAACATCACTATGTTGATCATATCTACTATATGATTCACGTTCGACATTTCGGTCTCCGTGTTCCGAGGCCATATCTGTATATGCTAGGCTCGTCAAGTTTAACTCGAGTATTCCGTGTGCAACTGTTTTGCACCCGTTTTATTTGAACGTAGAGCCTATCACACCCGGTCATCACGTGGTGTCTCAAAGACGAAGAACTTTCATAGCGGTGCATACTCAGGAAGAACACTTCTTGATAATTTTAGTGAGAGATCATCTTAAAATGCTACCGTCAATCAAAGCAAGATAAGATGCATAAAGGATAAACATCATATGCAATCAATATAAGTGATATGATATGGCCATCATCATCTTGTGCTTGTGATCTCCATCTCCGAAGCACCGTCGTGATCACCATCGTCACCTGGGCGACACCTTGATCTCCATCGTAGCATCGTTGTCGTTACGCCATCTATTGCTTCTACGACTATTGCTACCGTTTAGTGATAAAGTAAAGCAATTCTGATGCGTTGCATTTCATACAATAAAGCGACAACCATATGGCTCCTGCCGATTGCCGATAACCGGTTACAAAACATGATCATCTCATACAATAAAATATAGCATCACGTCTTGACCATATCACATCACAACATGCCCTGCAAAAACAAGTTAGACGTCCTCTACTTTGTTGTTGCAAATTTTACGTGGCTGCTACGGGCTGAGCAAGAACCGTTCTTACCTATGCATTAAAACCACAACGATAGTTCGTCAAGTTAGTGCTGTTTTAACCTTCGCAAGGACCGGCGTAGCCACACTCGGTTCAACTAAAGTGAGAGAGACAGACACCCACGGTCACCTTTAAGCACGAGTGCTCGCATAGCGGTGAAACCAGTCTCGCGTAAGCGTCTGGCGTAATGTCGGTCCGGGCCGCTTCATCTCACAATACCGCCAACCAAAGTATGACATGCCGGTAAGCGGTATGACTTGTATCGCCCACAACTCACTTGTGTTCTACTCGTGCATATGACATCTACGCATAAAACCAGGCTCGGATGCCACTTTGTTGAAACGTAGTAATTTCAAAAAAATTCCTACGCACACGCAAGATCATGGTGATGGCATAGCAACGAGACGGGAGAGTATTGTCCATGTACCCTCGTAGACCATAAGCGGAAGCGTTATGACAATGCGGTTGATGTAGTCGTACGTCTTCACGATCCGACCGATCCAAGTACCGAACGTACGGCACCTCCGAGTTCAGCACACGTTCAGCTCGATGGCGATCCCGGACTCCGATCCGCAAAGTGTCGGGGATGAGTTCCGTCAAGACGACGGCGTGGTGACGATGATGATGCTCTACGGGCGCGGGGCTTCGCCTAAACTCCGCGACGATATGACCGAGGTGGAATATGGTGGAGGGGCACCGCTGCGGCTAAGGAACGATCCGTAGATCAACTTGTGTGTTATGGGGTGCCCCTGCCCCGTATATAAAGGAGGGAGGGAGGTGCGGCGGCCCCCAAGGGGTGCGCTTGGAGGAGTCCTACTCCCACGGAGTAGGACTCCCCTTCTGCCTTGTTGGAGAAGGAAAGAGGGAGGGAAAGAGGAAAGAGGCGCCCCCTTCCTTGTCCTATTCGGACTAGGGGGAAGGCGCGCCTGCCCTGGCCGGCCCTCCTCTTCTCCCTCATGGCCCACTAAGGCCCATTATCCCCCGGGAGGGTTCCGGTAACCCCCCCGGTGTTCCGGTAAAATCCCGATTTCACCCGGAACGATTACGATATCCAAATATAGGCTTCCAATATATCAATCTTTATGTCTCGACCATTTCGAGACTCCTCGTCATGTCCGTGATCACATCCGGACTTGAACAATCTTCGGTACATCAAAACTTATAAACTCATAATAAAAGCATCATCGTAACGTTAAGCGTGCGGACCCTATGGGTTCGAGAACTATGTAGACATGACTTAGAACTATTCTCGGTCAATAACCAATAGCGGAACCTGGATGCTCATATTGGTTCCTACATATTCTCTGAAGATCTTTATCGGTCAAACCGCATAACAACATACGTTGTTCCCTTTGTCATCGGTATGTTACTTGCCCAAGATTTGATCGTCGGTATCCAATGCCTAGTTCAATCTACATTCTTGGCAAGTCTCTTTACTCGTTACGTAATGCATCATTCCGTAACTAACTCATTAGCTACATTGCTTGCAAGGCTTATAGTGATGTGCATTACCGAGAGGGCTCAGAGATACCTCTCAGACAATCGGAGTGACAAAACCTAATCTCGAAATCGCCAACCCAACATGTACCTTTGGAGACACCTGTAGTACTCCTTTATAATCACCCGATTACGTTGTGATGTTTGGTAGCACCCAAAGTGTTCCTCCGGTAAGCAGGAGTTGCATAATCTCATAGTTACAGGAACATGTATAGGTCATGAAGAAAGCAATAGCAATACACTAAGCGATCAAGTGCTAGGCTAACGGAATGGGTCATGTCAATCACATCATTCTCCTAATGATGTGATCCCATTAATCAAATAACAACACATGTCTATGGTTAGGAAACATAACCATCTTTGATTAATGAGCTAGTCAAGTAGAGGCATACTAGTGACTATATGTTTGTCTATGTATTCACATGTATCATGTTTCGGTTAATACAATTCTAGCATGAATAATAAACATTTATCATGATATGAGGAAATAAATAATAACTTTATTATTGCCTCTAGGGCATATTTCCTTCAGTCTCCCACTTGCACTAGAGTCAATAATCTAGATTACACGTAATGATTCTAACACCCATGGAGTCTTGGTCTTGATCATGTTTTGCTCGTGGAAGAGGCTTAGTCAACGGGTGCGCAACATTCAGATCCGTATGTATCTTGCAAATCTCTATGTCTCCCACCTGGACTTGGTCCCGGATGGAATTGAAGCGTCTCTTGATGTGCTTGGTCCTCTTGTGAAATCTGGATTCCTTTGCCAAGGCAATTGCACCAGTATTGTCACAGAAGATCTTCATTGGTCTCGATGCACTAGGTATAACACCTAGATCGGAAATGGACTCTTTCATCCAGACTCCTTCATTTTTGGAGTTGATTCTTTTTGCATACGATTAATAGACAAAGTCATCACATTCACCAATTTATTTCATAATTCTTGGAGTTACAGAAGTATTCGAGAGTTGGAGATTACTACATACTGTTCTGTTTTTGACAGATTCTGTTTTCTATGTGTTGTTTGCTTATTTTGATGAATCTATGAGTAGTATCGGAGGGTATGAACCATAGAAAAGTTGTAATACAGTATATATTACACCGATATGAATTTATAATGAGTTCATAACAGTACATAAGTGGTGGTTTTATTTTCTTATACTAACGGAGCTTACGAGTTTTCTGTTGAGTTTCTGTTGTGAAGTTTTCAAGTTTTGGGTAAAGATTCAATGGACTATGGAATAAGGAGTGGCAAGAGCCTAAGCTTGGGGATTCCCAAGGCACCCCAAGGTAATATTCAAGGACAACCAAGAGTCTATGCTTGGGTATTCCCCGGAAGGCATCCCCTCTTTCGTCTTCGTTCATCGGTAGCCTTACTTGGAGCTATATTTTTATTCACCACATGATATGTGTTTTGCTTGGAGCATCATTTTGTTTTGTTTTGTTTTGCTTTCTGTTTGAATAATATCCCAAGATCTGAAATTCTTAAATGTTAGAGAATCTTCACATAGTTACATAATTATTCGACTACTCATTGATCTTCACTTATATCTTTTGGAGTAGTTTGTCGTTTGCTCTAGTGCTTCACTTATATCTTTTTATAGCACGATGGTAGTTTTATTTTTGAAGAAATTGTTGAACTCTCAGTGCTTCACTTATATTATTTCGAGAGTCTTTTAGAACAGCATGGTAATTTGCTTTGTTTATGAATTTAGTCCTAATATGATGGGCATCCAAGAGGGATATAATAAAAAAATCATATAAAGTGCATTGAATAATAAGAGAAGTTTGATTCCTTATGATTGTTTTGAGATATGAAGATGGTGATGATAGAGTCATGCTAATGGAGTAGTTGTGAATTTGAGAGATACTTGTGTTAAAGTTTGTGATTCCCGTAGCATGCACGTATGGTGAACCGTTATGTGATGAAGTTGGAGCATGATTTATTTATTGATTGTCTTCCTTCTGAGTGGAGGTCGGGATCGCGCGATGGTTAACTCCTACCAACCCTTCCCCTAGGAGCATGCATGTAGTACTTTGTTTTGATGACTAATAGATTTTTGCAATAAGTATGTGAGTTCTTTATGACTAATGTTGAGTCCATGGATTATACGCACTCTCACCCTTCCACCATTACTAGCCTCTCTTGTGCCGCGCAACTTTCGCCGGTACCATAACACCCACCATATACCTTCCTCAAAACAGCCACCATACCTACCTATTATGGCATTTCCATAGACATTCTGAGATATATTGCCATGCAACTTTCCACCATTCCATTTAGTATGACACGCTTCATCATTGTCATATTGCTTTGCATGATCATGTAGTTGACATCGTATTTGTGGCAAAGCCACCTTTCATAATTCTTTCATACATGTCACTCTTGATTCATTGCACATCCCGGTACACCGTCGGAGGCATTCATATAGAGTCATATCTTGTTCTAAGTATCGAGTTGTAATTCTTGAGTTGTAAGTAAATAAAAGTGTGATGATCTTCATTATTATAGCATTGTCCCAGCGAGGAAAGGATGATGGAGACTATGATCCCCCCACAAGTCGGGATGAGACTCCGGACAAAAAATAAAAAAAATAAAAAAAGAGGCCATAAAAAAGAGAAATGGCCCAAATAAAAAATAAAAATAAAATAAAAAATGAGAGAAAAAGAGAGAAGGGGTAATGCTACTATCCGTTTACCACACTTGTGCTTCAAAGTAGCACCATGATCTTCATGATAGAGAGTCTCCTATTTTTTCACTTTCATATACTAGTGGGAATTTTTCATTATAGCACTTGGCTTGTATATTCCAATGATGGGCTTCCTCAAATGCCCTAGGTCTTCGTGAGCGAGCAAGTTGGATGCACACCCACTTAGTTTCTTTTTGAGCTTTCATACACTTATAGCTCTAGTGCATTTGTTGCATGGCAATCCCTACTCACTCACATTGATATCTATTGATGGGCATCTCCATAGCCCATTAATACGCCTAGTTGATGTGAGACCACCTTCCTCTCTCTTTTTTCTCCACAACCACCATTCTATTCACCCATAGTGCTATATCCATGGCTCATGCTCATGTACTGTGTGAAAATTGAAAAAGTTTGAGAATACTAAAGTATGAAACAATTGCTTGGCTGAAACCGGGGTTGTGCATGATTTAATTATTTTGTGTGATGAAGATAGAGCATAGCCAGACTATATGATTTTGCAGGGATAGCTTTCTTTAGCCATGTTATTTTGACAAGACATGATTGCTTTGTTCGTATGCTTGAAGTATTATTGTTTTCATGTCAATATTAAACTTTTGTTTTGAATCTTATGGATCTAAATATTCTTGCCACAATAGAGAAGATTACACTGATAAATATGTTAAGTAGCATTCCACATCAAAAATTCTGTTTTTTTTTTCATTTACCTACTCGAGGACGAGCATGAATTAAGCTTGGGGATGCTAATACGTCTCCAACGTATCTATAATTTTTTATGTATTCATGTCATGTTTATAATATTTTTACATGATTTTGGTATGATTTGGTTAGAACTAACCCGGACTGACGTTGTTTTCAGCAGAACTACCATGGTGTTGTTTTTTGCAGAAATAAAAGTTCTCGGAATGCGCTGAAAATCAACGGAGATTTTTTCTGGAAAAAATAAAGAATACTGGAACGAAAAGTTATCGAAGGGGAGTCCCGTGGGCCCCACGAGGGTGGAGGGCGCGCCCACCCCCCTAAGGCGCGCCCCTGTGCCTCGTGGACTCTCAGTGGGTCCCCCTGACTTGTTCTCGACGCCAACCTCTCCTATAAATCCCCAAACCTCCAGAAAATAACCTAGATTGGGAGTTCAGCCGCCGCAAGCCTCTATAGCCACCAAAAACCAATTGGGACCCTGTTTCGGCACCTTGCCGGAGGGGGGAATCATCACCGATGGCAATCTTCATCATCCCGGCGCTCTCCATGACGAGGAGGGAGTAGTTCACCCTCCGGGCTGAGGGTATGTACCAGTAGCTATGTGTTTGATCTCTCTCTCTCTCTCTCGTGTTCTTGATATGGCACGATCTTGATGTGATGTATCGCGAGCTTTGTATTATAGTTGGATCTTATGATGTTTCTCCCCCTCTATCTTCCTGTAATGGATTGAGTTTTCCCTTTGAAATTATCTTATCAGATTGAGTCTTTAAGGATTTGAGAACAATTGATGTATGTCTTGCGTGGGATACCCGTGGTGACAATGGGGTATTCTATTGATTCACTTGATGTATGTTTTGGTGATCAACTTGTGGGTTCCGTGACCTTGGGAATCTATGCATAGGGGTTGGCACACATTTTCGTCTTGACTCTCCGGTAGAAACTTTGGGGCACTCTTTGAAGTTCTTTGTGTTGGTTGAATAGATGAATCTGAAATTGTGTGATGCATATTGTATAATCATACCCACGGATACTTGAGGTGACATTGTAGTATCTAGGTGACATTAGGGTTTTTGTTGATTTGTGTCTTAAGATGCTATTTTACTACGAACTCTAGGGTTGTTTGTGACACTTATAGGAATAGCTCAATGGATTGATCGAGAAGAATAACTTTGAGGCGGTTTCGTACCATACAATAATCTCTTCGTCGGTTATCCGCTATTAGTGACTTTGGATTGACTCTTTGTTGCACGTTGAGGGATTGTTATATGATCCAATTATGTTATTATTGTTGAGAGAACTTGCACTAGTGAAGGTATGAACCCTAGGCCTTGTTTCGAAGCATTGTAATACCGTTTACGCTCACTTTTACCACTTGTTACCTTGCTGTTTTTATATTTTTAGATTACAACAACCTATATCTACCATCCATATTGCACTTGTATCACCATCTCTTCGCCGAACTAGTGCACCTCTACAATTTACCATTGTATTGGGTGTGTTGGGGACACAAGAGACTCTTTGTTATTTGGTTGCAGGGTTGTTTGAGAGAGACCATCTTCATCCTACGCCTCCCATGGATTGATAAACCTTAGGTCATCCACTTGAGGGAAATTTGCTACTGTCCTACAAACCTCTGCACTTGGAGGCCCAACAACGTCTACAAGAAGAAGGTTGTGTAGTAGGCATCAGTAGGTATGGTGGACTCTTGAAAATAAGATTTGGGTTTAAGGGTTTATTGGATGCACAAGTAGTATCTCTACTTGGTGCAGAATTTTTGGCTAGCAAAGATGGGGGGCAAGCACCACATGTTGAAGGATCTATGACAATATAACTTCTATGTGAATATGAACAAACATAAACCATTACATTGTCTTCCTTGTCCAACATCAACAATTTTGGCATATAATATTTTGATGAGGGCTCACAATCACAAAATATTTCCAAGATAGTGTATTTGCATGTGAAAGTTCTCTTCCTTATATTAATCATTCAGGAATTGCTTGTATGACCAATATTGTGATTGTCAAGCTTTAAAAGATTTCACTTTCTAAACCCAATGTGAAGCTACTACTAGGCATGATATGAACATATAATTTCAACTTCATGATATTCAATTCATTCAACAATTTACTGATAGGATATAAGTGAAGCACAAGAGTAAATGACAAGCTACTCCAAAAAGATATAAGTGAAGATCAAGCGAGTAGTTAAGTAAATGGGTAGCTATTTGAGGAATCTCTCTTATTTAAAAATTTCAGATCTAAGTATTTTATTAAACAGCAAGCAAAACAAAACAAAATGACATTCAAAGAATAGCACACATCATATGAAGAAGCAAAAACTTAGGCTCAACCGATACTAACCGATAATCGTTGAAGAAGAAAGGTGGTATGCCTACCGAGGCATCCCCAAGCTTAGATGCTTGAGAATTCTTGGAATATTAGCTTGGGATGCCTTGGGCATCCCCAAGCTTGAGCTTTTGTGTCTCCTTAATTCCTCTTATATCACGGTTTCCCTAAATCTTAAAAAGTTCATCCACACAAAACTCAACAAGAACTCGTGAGATAAGTTAGTATAAACGAATGCAAAAACCTTATCATTATCTACTGTAGCAAATTACTAAAATTATTATTCAACGTTGCATACTAAGTGCCTCTGCATATTTAATACTCCTATCCTCAAATAGAATCATTAAACAAGCAAGCATATGCAAACAATGCAAACATAATAGCAATCTGCCAAAACAGTACAGTCTGCAAAGAATGCAATAGTATCAATACTTATTTAACTCCAAAAAAATACCACACTGTAGAAAATTTATCATAGCTTATTATCCAAAAAGTTTCAACATTTTATCACATTCTGACTTTTCTAGGGAATTTTTGCAACAGCGATAAACTTTATGTTTTGAAACAGCCACATGTATACTTGCAAAATAAGCATGGTAAAGGCTACCCTTGACATTATTATTGAATATAAAGATGCAAAACATTATTCCAAATAACAACAAGCAAATCCTAGCAAAATAAAATGACACTCCAAGCAAAACACATATCATGTGACGAATAAAAATGTAGCTCCAAGTGAGGTTATCGATAATGTTGGAGACGAAAGGGGGGATGCCTTCCGGGGCATCCCCAAGCTTAGTTGCTTTCCTTGGATATTAACTTGGGGTACCTTGGGAATCCCCAAGCTTAGAGTATTCTCACTCCTTATTGTCCTCATATCGACATCTCACCCAAAACTTGAAAACTTCAATCACACAAAACTTAACTGAACTTCGTGAGATAGGTTAGTATGATAAAGAGCAAACCATGATAGACTCGTGTTGGGCCTCCAAGCGCAGAGTTTTGTAGGACAGTAGCAATTTTCCCCAAGTGGATGACCTAAGGTTTATCAATCCGTGGGAGGCGTAGGATGAAGATGGTCTCTCTCAAACAACCTTGCAACCGAATACAAGAAATCTCTTGTGTCCCCAACACACCCGATACAATGGCATATTGTATAGGTGCACTAGTTCGGCGAAGAGATGGTGATAAAAGTGTAATATGGATGGTAGAAATATTTTTTTAATCTGAATAAATAAAAAAGCAAGATAGCAATTGGTAAAACGGAGCACAAACGGTATTGCAATGCCTAGAAACAAGGCCTAGGGTCCGTACTTTCGCTAGTGCAATCTCTCAACAATGCTAATATAATTGGATCACATAACCATCCCTCAACATGCAACAAAGAATCACTCCGAAATTCTTATCTAGCGGAGAACATAAGAAGAAATTTTTTGTAGGGTACAAAACCACCTCAAAGCTATTCTTTCCGTTTGATCTATTCAAGAGTTCGTACTAAAATAACACAAAGCTATTCTTTCCATTCGATCTATCCTAGAGTTCATACTAAAATAACACCAAAGCAAATTCAGATTCATAATACTCAATCCAACATAAAGAACCTCAAAGAGGTCCCCAATATTTCTACCGGATAAACAAAGACAAGAACGTGCATCAACCCCTATGCGTAGATTACCCCAATGCCACCTCGGGAATCCGTGAGTTGAGTGCCAAAACATATATCAAGTGAATCAATATGATACCCCATTGACACCACGAGTATTCATTTTCGAGACATATATCAAGTGCTCTCAAATCCATAAAAGTATTCAATCCGATAAGAAGAAATCTCAAAGGGAAAACTCAGATCATCACAAGATAGAGAGGGGAGAACACCATATGATCCGACTATATTAACAAAGCCCACGATACATCAAGATCGTGACATCTCAAGAACAGGAGAGAGAGATTAAACACAGAACTGCTGGTACAAACCCTCAGCCCCGAGGGTGCACTACTCCGTCCTCATCATGGTGGCCGCCGGGATGATCAAGATGGCCGCCGGTGACGATCTCCCCCTCCGGTGGAGTGCTGGAACGGGGTCTAGATTAGCTTTCGGTGGCTACAGAAGCCTGCGGTGGCGCAACTTCTGATCTAGGCTAACGCCGAGGGTTTTTGGAATATTTGGTAATTTATAGAGCAAAGAGGGGGTGCGGGAGGCCACCGAGGTGGGCACAACCCACTGGGCGCACAGGCCCCAGTGCGTGCTCGGTGGTTTGTGCCTCGGGCACCCAGTGCTGCTCTGGCCCAATGGATGTCTTCTGGTCCATAAAAAATCCACAAAAAGTTTCACGGTGTTTGGACCCCGTTTGATATTGAATTCCTGCGATGTAAAAAATAAGAAAAAAACAACAACTAGCACTGGCACCGGGTCAATAGGTTAGTCCCAAAAAATGATATAAAGTTGCTATAGAATGATTGTAAAACATCCAAGAATGATAATATAATAGCATGAATACTTCATAAATTATAGATACGTTGGAGACGTATCAGCCCATTAGGCCCATATCTTTGCCGGGGGTGCCCGGAACCCCTTTCCGGTGACCCGATACATACCCGGTACCCTCGGAACACTTCCGGTGTCCGAATACTATCGTTCTATATATCAATCTTTACCTCTCGACCATTTGGAGACTCCTCGTCATGTTCGTGATCTCATCCGGGACTCCGAACAACATTCGGTCACCAGATCACATAACTCATAATACAAAATGGTCATCGAACATTAAGCGTGCGGACCCTACGAGTTCGAGAACTATGTAGACATGACCGAGACACCTCTCCGGTCAATAACCAACAGAGGAACCTGGTTGCTCATATTGGCTCCTACATATTCTACGAAGATCTCTATCGGTCGTACCGTAATGACAACATACGTTATTCCCTTTGTCATCGGTATGTTACTTGCCCAAGATTCGATCGTCGGTATCTTCATACCTAGTTCAATCTCGTTACCGGCAAGTCTATTTACTCGTTCGTAATGCATCATCCCGCAACTAACTCATTAGTCACTTTGCTTGCAAGGCTTCTTATGATGTGCATTACCGAGAGGGCCCAGAGATGCCTCTCCGATACTCGTAGTGACAAATCGTAATCTCGATCTATGCAACCCAACAAACACCTTCAGAGATACCTGTAGATCATCTTTATAATCACCCAATTACGTTGTGGCGTTTGATAACACATAAGGCATTCCTCGGGTATCCGGGAGTTGCATAATCTCATAGCCACAGGAATATGTATACGACATGAAGAAAGCTATAGCAATAAAACTAAATGATCAATATGCTAAGCTAACGGATGGGTCATGTCCATCACATCATTCTCCTAATGATGTGATCCCGTTCATCAAATGACAACACATGTCTATGGTTAGGAAACTTAACCATCTTTGATTAGCGAGCTAGTCTAGTAGAGGCTTACTAGGGACAATGTGTTTTGTCTATGTACCCACACATGTATCAAGCTTCCGGTTAATACAATTCTAGCATGGATAATAAACATCTATCATGAATAAGTAAATATAAAATAACAACTTTATTATTATCTCTAGGGCATATTTCCTTCACCATGACCACTGTTTTTAGGGAGGGATTCGAAAGGAGCGAGGTCACCATGCTATAACGTTGGGCGAGTGAAAGTGCAACTAATCCCCGGGTGGTTTTGGTAATTCATAACAACATATAGCTCATTGAACTAATATCCATTCAAGATTAATGTTTCATAAAGTTCAATGATTGGTATGGCATGGACTAGAGGTGTGGACCCCTCAAAATGCTAAGGACCCATATTGGCAAAATCTCAAGACTCTACATTTTCATTTTAGTGATCCAAGATCACATTGAGTCCACAGGAAAAGCCAATACTATTAAAAGGGGATGAGGTGTTGCTTAATGGCTTGCTTGCTCAAAATGATTAGTGATATGCTCCAAAAGCCCTCAACCACTTTCTCATTTCCACATATGTCCTAAACCTAAAGTCAAACTCGGACCCACCGATTTGATCTATCCGGCGCCACCGAGTTCACTTGACATAGCCATTGTCAGAAACCCTAATCAGTCTGGTCTCACTGATAGGGATCTTAGTCTCGCCGAGATGGGATTGCAAACTCTCTGTTTCCCTTCGTAACGTTTCGGTCTAACAGAGATGAGCGATCGGTCCCACCGAGTTGGCAATGCAAACTCTCTATTTACTTTTCATAACGTTTCGATCTCACCGAAATGAGCGATCGGTCCCATCGAGTTTGCCTGGCCAAGTCTCTGTTTGCTTATTGCTGAAATCGGTCTCACTTGAGTTAATGTGATCGGTCTCACCGAGATGAGGTTTCATCCTAACCCTAGCGCATCAGTCTCACCGAGTTGGTATTGTCGGTCCCACCGAAAAGCCTAACATTCACATTTTGAACCAGGTCGGTCTCACCGAGTTTCTGTATTCAGTCCCACTGAGTTTGGTAAATTGTGTGTAACGGTTAGATTTTGTGTGGAGGCTATAAATACCCCTCCACCCCTTCTCCATTTGTGAGAGAGCCATCAGAACGGGCCTACACTTTCACTACTCATTTTCTGAGAGAGAAACACCTACTCATGTGTTGAGACCAAGACATTCCAATCCAACCACAAGAATATTGATCGCTAGCCTTCCCCAAGTTGCTTTCCACTCAAATCATCTTTCCACCATATCCAAATATGTGAGAGAGAGTTTAGTGTTGGGGAGACTATCATTTGAAGCACAAGATCAAGGTGTTCATCATCAACACACCATCTATTACCTTTTGGAGAGTGGTGTCTCCTAGATTGGTTAGGTGTCACTTGGGGAGCCTCCGTCAAGATTGTGGAGTTGAACCAAGGAGTTTGTAAGGGCAAGGAGATCGCCTACTTCGTGAAGATCTACCCAAGTGAGGCAAGTCCTTCGTGGGCGATGGCCATGGTGGGATAGACAAGGTTGCTTCTTCATGGACCCTTCGTGGGTGGAGCCCTCCGTGGACTCACAAGAACTGTTACCCTTCATTGGTTGAAGTGTCCATCAACGTGGATGTACGATAGAACCACCTATCAGAACCACGCCAAAAATCTCCGTGTCTACATTGCGTTTGCTCCGTCGAAACTCCTCCCCTTTACCTTAATATGCAATGATTTACATCGCTGCTATGCTCTTAGAATTGCATGTGTAGGTTGATTGCTTGACTTGTGTTAAGTTGCTAAAATCTGCCAAGAAATAAAATTGGGAAAAGGCTAGGCTTTTATTTGGTCAAGTAGTCTAATCAGCCCCCCCTCTAGACATACTTTCGATCCTACAAGTGGTATCAGAGCTTTGGTCTCCATTTGCCTTGATTTCCATAGCTTTGGTGATCATAGCCTTGGTTTCACAACCTAGTATAGTATGGCATCTAGCGAGGGAAATTACCATCGTAGAGGTCCTTACTTTGATGGTACTAATTTTGCTAGTTGGAAGCATAAGATGAAAATGCATATTCTTGGACATAACCCCGCCGTTTGGGCTATTGTGTGTATTGGTTTGCAAGGTGAATTATTCGATGGGAGAGAACCAAATTGCGAAGCAACTACAGAAGAGTTGAAAATGCTGCAATACAATGCTCAAGCTTGCCATATCCTCTTCAATGGATTGTGCCCCGAAGAATTCAACAAAATCAGCGGTCTTGAGAATGCAAAGGAAATTTGGGATACTTTGATTGATATGCACGAAGGTACCGAATCCGTCAAGGAATCCAAGTTGGATGTGCTTCAAAGTCAGCTTGACAAGTTCAAAATGAAGGATGGTGAAGGTGTCGCTGATGTGTACTCTAGGCTTGCTCTCATCACAAATGAGATTGCCGGCTTAGGAAGTGAAGAGATGACTGACAGATTCATCATCAAAAAGATCCTAAGAGCCTTGGATGGAAAATATGATACTATGTGCACATTGATCCAAATGATGCCCAATTACAAAGATCTCAAGCCAATGGAAGTCATTGGAAGAATTGTTGCTCATGAGATGTCACTCAAGGACAAAGAAGAGCTTCACAACAAGTCCAGTGGTGCTTATAAAGCCTCATGTGATGCTCCTGCCACATCAAGTGAAAGACAAGTCTTCAATGAGCTTAATGGTGAAGAACTTCAACAAATTCTACAAGAGTAGAAGCAAAGAGGGAAGTTCCAAATCAAGATCCTACCATGACAAAAGATCTTCTAGTCGTGAATGTAATTGCTACAATTGTGGAAGACCCGGACACTACTCCAATAAGTGTACGGCCCCATACAAAAGAAATGAAGACTCACCTAAAAGAAGAAGTAGAAGATAAGAATCACCTCCAAGAGAGAGAAGGAGTAGAGATGATCATTATGAATGAAGAACCTCTTGCAGAAGCAAGGATTCGGAAAGGAAGGACAAGTCATCAAGGAGCTATACAAAACAAAGACATCAAGCTCATGTAGGTGAATGGGTATCCGGTTCTGACTCTGACCACCACTTCGAGAGAAGTTATCACTCCAACTCCGAATATACTCAAGATGAAGGTGTTGTCGGTCTTGCACTTGTGTCAACCAACTCCTATGACATATTTGACTCACCAAATGAAGGAATTGGAAGATGCTTCATGGCTAAAGGCCCCAAGGTATCACACCCCGAGTACATTGATTTCAATAGTGATGAAGATGATTTGCTAGGTGATGATGAGTTACTTGTTGACAATGCTAGTGATGAAAGCTATGATGAAACTACTATTAATCATGTTGATCAAGATGAAACGCATGAAAATGATAAGAAGAAGATTGAGCGTCTAACTAAAGAACTGAACACTCTTAAGTTAGCTCATGAAACTACTTTAGAAGATCATCGAGAACTTTTAAAAACTCATGAGAAGCTACGCTTCGAGAAGCTCAACCTAGAGCAAGAACATGGGTTCTTAAAAGCTATCAAGATGATCTTCGGAAGAAAAGTTCTTCTTACATTGCCAAGCGTTTACTCTTGTCTACTTACATGCCACAAGTAAAATCTAGCAACAAGAGTAAGAGAGATTCTTCTTCTAGTAGTAACAATAATCATGCTAAATCCAATATTGTTGCTTCTAGTAGTTCTCTTGATTCCACTAATGATTCTCTTAGCCAAGTTACACTTGAGCAAGAAAATAGCTTATTGAAGGGAATTATAGAGAAAGGTGTTTACAAGAGCCTTGCCGAAAGTAAGCAATTTGAGGAAATTGTACGCAAGCAAGGGAGGCACCGGAAGAATCAAGGTGTTGGTTTTGACCAAAGTTCAATGCCAATGGAGTTGAATGGGAAGAAGATCAATACCCCAAGACGAAGTTTGTTCCTCAACAAGAGAAGTATGATCCTACTTCCTTCAAGGGGACACAAGCTCAAGATGATCTTCCACCACAAGACCACAAGCTAAAAGACAAGGACAAGCTTCAAGAGGAGATTGATGCATTTGAAGAAGCTCCAATGGCCTTGGTCAACTGGGTTCCCAAGACTACGTCAAGTTCTACTTCATCAAGTACATCTACAGCCCCAAGGATTCCCATCAAGATGATGTGGATCCCGAATAAGAAGAACTAGAGAGCTCATGAGGGTGACCGTGAACATACTTCACTCATATTCATATTGGCAAGGACAAGTGCAATCAACTTCCACATCTTGCACTAGTTCAAGGAGTCACAAACCCTCTTGTTGGTAAGTCAAGGGACAAGGTACCTAATGCTTTCATGGACATCATCTTGTGTGTACTTCACTCTATGTCTATGGATATCCTTGTTTGTTCCTTGTGGGACTAACCCATGTAGGTATTGAAAGTACAACTCACTCAAATGGATTGCTCCAAATAATCTACATCAACATTGAGCATCCACATCTTCAACATCTACATGAAGTCATCATTGACAAAACCCAAGGTTAGTTTATCCCTCTAAAAAGGGGATATCACATCTAGGGGGAGTTTTACTCTAAGAATTGAGCTAAAGCAACTCTAATGGTGTGAACACAACAACTCTTTATGTAAAAGTGGTAACCCCACTTGTGCTTAAACGATGAGTATGACCTATGATGAAATGTTCTCATTTGACTCCTAAGTCAATATACTCATATATAGATGACCTAGTCATCGCCAATTGCTTGATAGATGCTAGAGTGTTTGTGCATGCTTTGCCACATGTTTCGTTTCCCATCTTATTACATGAGCATGATGGATGCATAATTTTATTCATTCAAGCACATCCATTTGTTGCTTTGATTGTTTGGTCTTTTCTCTTGCCAAATGGACGGACAAGAATGCCTAAGTACTCAACCAGCTATCTATGATTTTCTCGTCTCAAACTCTATTCATACTACATCACAAATTTACTCTAAGAATTGATGTATTTCGGTCTGACCGATTCATTCCTTCCGATCATACTGACACGTCTCCAACGTATCTATAATTTTTAATTGTTCCATGTTGTTATATTATCATTCTTGGATGTTTTATAATCATTTTATAGTCATTTTATATCATTTTTTGGTACTAACCTATTGACATAGTGCCAAGTGCGAGTTGTTGTTTTCTGCATGTTTTTTACATCGCAGGAAATCAATACCAAACGGAGTCCAAACGCAGTGAAACTTTTTGTGGATTTTTTTTGGACCAGAAGACATCCAGTGGGCTGGAGAAGCACCTAGGGGTGCTCCGAGGGGAGCATAACCTACCAGGGCACGCCTGGGGGCCCAGGCGCGCCCAGGTGGGTTGTGCCCCCTGAACCGCATCTTTGCTCTATAAATACCCCAATATTCCAGAAACCCTAGGGGAGTCGATGAAAATCAATTCCAGCCGCCGCAGAGTCCAGAACCACCAGATTCAATCTAGACACCATCACGGAGGGGTGCATCATGCCCATTGGTGCCTCTCCGATGATGCGTGAGTAGTTCTTTGTAGACCTACAGGTCCGTAGTTAGTAGCTAGATGGCTTCCTCTCTCTCGTTTGATTCTCAATACAATGGTCTCTTGGAGATCCATATGATGTAACTTTTTTTGCGGTGTGTTTGTTGGGATCCGATGAACTTTGAGTTTATGATCAGATCTATCTTTTTATCCATGAAAGTTATTTGAGTTTCTTTGATCTCTTATATGCATGATTGCTTATAGCCTCGTATTTCTTCTCCGATATTTGGGTTTTGTTTGACCAACTTGATCTATTTATCTTGCAATGGGAAGAGGTGCTTTGTAGTGGGTTCGATCTTACAGTGCTTAATCCCGGTGACAGAAGGGGAACCAACACTTCTATGACGATAATTGTGACAAAACCCGGTATCATCATAGATGTGGTGGGCTCCTACTTCTATGACAAAAAATCATGACAGAAAATGGGCTTTTCGTCCTGGGCGGGCCGGAGACGCAGCTGCATGACATTCTTTGGGCCATCCATGACGGAAAAAACCGTGGTAGAAGCAAGGGGGGGGGGGAAATTTCGGGGAGTTTCCGGTTACGGTGGGAGGTCGGGGGCTGAGCGATGCGTGTTTCTCTCGTACACGTGCGAGGCATTGGCTCTAACTGAACCCGAGCGAGGCATTGGGCTCTAACTAAACCCGAGCGATTGCACTGCAGGCTACGCGTTACTGAACCCGAGCGATCGATCGATGGTTGTTAACTGTACCCGATGGAGCGATTCGCCGCTCTGCGCTAATCGAAGTCGATCGATTGGATGAACAGTGAGCGTTGCGGGGGGTTGGATGAACAGTGGCGTTGCGGGGGTTTGGATGAACAGTGAGCGATGGCGTTGTGGATGAACAGGACCCGTGGTGTGGAGGGCTGGATGAACAGTGAGACGGTGGAGGGGTGGCCGTGGAGGGTGGTTGAACAGACCCCGTGGTGTGGAGGGCTGGATGAGCGATGAAGCGGTGGAGGGCTGGATGAACAGTAAATGGTGGAGGGGTGGTTGAGCGATGGCGGTGGAGTAGCGCGCGGTGGAGGCTGGAGGAGGTCGACGGTAGCCCGTGGAGGCTGGTGGAGGTCGACGGTGGAGATGAACAGTATCCCATGGAGTCCCGTTTTGCGGTATGCCACACCCCTCCCGATGAACAAGACCCCCGTTTCGACCGTAGCGCTGCAACACAAGTCCGTTTCGTCCGTTTTGCGGTACGCCACACCCCTCCCGATCAATAGGACCCCCGTTTCGACCGTAGGAGGTCCATTTCCTCCGTTTTGCGGTACGCCACACCCTCCCGATCAACAGGACCCCCGTTTCGTCTGTAGGAGGTCCGTTTCCTCCGTTTTGCGGTACGCCACACCTCTCCTGATCAACAAGACCCTGTTCCGAACGTAGGAGGTCCGTTTCCTCCGTTGTGCGGTACGCCAGGCCTCGTTTCCATCGCCTGTTCCGTCCAAGCCCTCCCGATGAACACGACCACGCATTCCATTCCGACCCAACCGGTTGGCTCCCCATGAACACGACGACGACGATGTTTCTCCATTCCAACCCAGCCATGTACGTATGCGCGAGTAGGCGTTCGAGACCCTGCCCGTATGTACGTACGTGGCCGTATTTTCTTTCTTGCACTCTCGCCGATGTACGTACGTGTACATGCTACGTGCGCGCCTCTACATCGACACATGCGCGCCTCTACTACGACACGTGCGCGCCTCTACATCGACTAGTATGTACGTACACATTCGTGACCAGAATGACAATGCTACGTACGCTTCGACCAGGTGGGTCCCGATCGAGCACTTCCTTACTGCGAAGATGTAGCTGGTGGGTCCCAGCGGTGGGTGAATCATTTTTTTGCCCGGACGCACTTCCTTGCGTGCGAAGATGTAGCTGGTGGGTCCCAGCAGTCAGGAGGGAAACATTTTTTTCGTGAAATACGGTGGCCCATCCGGTGGGTCCCGGCTGTCAGGTGGAGGAATCATTATTTCCACGTAATAAGGAGGCACTTCCTTGCTGCGGCCGTGGACCCAGCTGTCAGCCTCTCGACGTACAGTCCACGTCCGATGGAAGTCGTTCCTTGACCACGTTGACCACGCTGCGCCGAGAGCACCAGGGCGGTGGACGACGGCGAGGCCTAGGATGGGGACGACGCGGAGCCGGTGAAGACGCGGCAGTGGATGCCCACGCGGAGAGGAGTATGAGTATTCATTCGTTCGGCTGCGGTGTGAGGCTGCCGTCGCCGCAGGGCCTGGCCTAAGGTGGGAATAGTAGGGGGCGGTGAGGCCTCAGCGGCAGCACAGCCTGCCACGGGAGGCAGGAGCAGGTGGCACGACCGGCGCTGCTTTGGGCGGCTGGAGCAAGAAGACCAGAGGTTGAAGAAGCACTACGGCCATTGGATGGACATCGTACGGTCACTGGAGCTAGAATCATTCATATTGACTAAGTTGACAAAGCCCTCCGTCCCCGTCAACTTAGTAGGCCCACAAGTCAGCTTCCCACCAAGGTGAGTCCCAGCTAGCAGGGGGAGTATTCATTTTTTTGTGCGTAATAAAGAGGCACTTCCGGTGGGTCGTGACAATGGGGGAACATTTTTTGCAAAATACGGTGGCCCGTCCGGTGGGTCCCAGTGATCGGGAAACGTTTTTTCGCGAAATAAGGTGGCCCGTCGGGTGGGTCCCTGCTGTCTAGTGGAGAAATAATTATTTTGCGCGTAATAAGGAGGCACTTCCTTGCGGCCGCCATGGACCCAGCTGTCAGCCTCTCCACGTACAGTACTTTTCCGATGGAAGTCGGTCGTTGACCATGTTGACCACGCCGCGCCGAGAGCACCAGGGCGGTGGACGACGGCGACGCCTAGGAAGGGGACGACGCGGAGCCGGGGAAGACGCAGCAGTGGAAGCCCGCGTGGAGAGGAGTACGAGGGTTCACTGGTTCGGCTGCGGTGTGAGGCTGCCGTCGCCGTAGAATAACAGGGGGTGTGGATGAGTGGAGGGATAGCCTGGCCAGCGGTGGGAGTAGTATGGGGGTGGTGAGGCCTCCGGGCAGACGACCACGGGAGGCGGGAAGCGGTGACACGACCAAATATTTTGGTAATTTGGACCAAGAAGACCAGAGAGGTTGAAGAAGCACTACGGCCGTTGGATGGACATCGCACGGTCACTAAAGCTAGAATCGTTTATATTGACTAAGTTGACAAAGCCCTTGGTACGCTCCAACTTAGTAGGCCTGAGTCAGCCTCCGAAACGGTGCGCCCCAGATGTCAGGGGGAGGAATCATTTTTTGGGCGGCTGAAGCTAAGAATATCAGAGATTGAAGAAGAAGCACGACATCCGTTGGATCGACATCCGTTGGATAGACATCCAACGGCCACTGCTGCTAGAACCATGTGTTCACTATAATAAGTTGACAAAGCCTTGCATACGCATCAACTTATTTTTTTAGGGGACGCGTCACTTAGTAGGCCCACAAGTGTGTGGCAGAGAACTTATAGCCCATTTGCGTTTGGTAAGAATGTACAGCCCATTTTTGAATTCTAATGGAATTTATAACAGCCCATTTACAGTTTGTTAAAAGTACAGCCCATTTTCTAGCTAGGACAACGATTGATAATTTCAACCAACCGTTGAAGACAGAATTAGATAAAATTTCCCACATTTTGATGGGATCTGAAATATTTTTATCCCGAAATTTCTAGTCAGATTAAATGTAAATTTGTATTACATAAAAATCCAACGAAACATTGCGCGCGCAACAATGAAAATTTAAGATTTTCAAAATCCATAAATAATATTTTATAAACTAATTTTGTGTTTGGTGCATTTTTTAATAGTTACTGCCTAGTTATCCCATTTATTATTTTTAAAGCTCATTTTCCTGTTAAGCCTAATGCATCCCTCCTAGGAAAGATTTGCAGCCCAGCGGGGCGGAGAATAACAAGTTGACCTTGCCTGGGTATTCCTCAAAAAGACGTATAGCTGGGCTAGCCATTTTCATCTTGAAAAAAGTAGTATCTGGGCTGGATATCTGGCTTGGGCTAGACGGGCCATAGCCCGCCCAGTTAATACCCTGCTCTCTGATACTTCTCCAACATATCTATAATTTTTTATTGCTCCATGCTACTTTATCTATTGTTTTGGACTATAATGGGCTTTATTTTCCACTTTTATATTACTTTTGGGACTAACCTATTAACCGGAGGCCCAACCCAAAATTGCTACTTTTTGCCTTTTTCAGTGTTTCGAAGAAACGGAATATCAAACAGAGTCCAAACGGAATGAAACCTTCAAAAACGTGATTTTCTCACCGAACGTGATCCAGGAGACTTGGACCCTACACCAAGGAACATCAGAGGCGGTCACGAGGATGGGGCGCCCCTAGGCGCGCCCGCCTCGTGGGCCCCGATGCTCCACCGTACTCCTTCCTCCTATATATACCTCATTGCCCCAAACGATCGAACAGGAGCCAAAAACCTAATTCCACCGCCGCAACTTCCTGTATCCATGAGATCCCATCTTGGGGCCTGTTAGGAGCTCCACCGGGAGGGCATCCACCATGGAGGGCTTCTACATCAACACCATAGCCTCTCCGATGAAGTGTGAGTAGTTTACTTCAGACCTTCGGGTCCATAGCTAGTAGCTAGATGGCTTCTTCTCTCTTTTTGGATCTCAATAAAATGTTCTCCCCCTCTCTCGTGGAGATCTATTCGATGTAATCTTCTTTTTGTGGTGTGTTTGTTTAGACCGATGAATTGTGGGTTTATGATCCAGCTTATCTATGAATAATATTTGAATCTTTTCCGAAATCTTTTATGTATGATTGAGTTATCTTTGCAAGTCTCTTCGAATTATCCGTTTGGTTTGGCCAACTAGATTGGTAGTTCTTGCAATGGGAGAAGTGCATGGATTTGGGTTCAATCTTGTGGTGTCCTTACCCGATGTGAGAAAGGGTTGCAAGGCACGTATTGTATTGTTGCCATCGAGGATAACAAGATGGGGTATTTATCAGATTGCATGAATTTATTCCTCTACATCATGCCATCTTGATTAAAGCGTTACTGCATTTTAACTTAATACTCTAGATGCATGCTGGATAGCGGTCGATGAGTGGAGTAATAGTAGTAGATGCAGAATCGTTTTGATCTACTTGTCTTGGACGTGATGCCTATATACATGATCATACCTAGATATACTCATAACAAGGGCCGGCCCTGAGGGGGGGCAGGGGGGGCGGCCGCCCCGGGCCCCAAGTAGGAAGGGGCCCCCGATTGATTTGGTTTCCCTGTATACGTGTGATTGTTTTGCCGGTTGATTGATTATCCAAAAGGAAACAAAAAATAATTGATGGATTAGCACGCCGTGCAGTCTTCTCGTCTTAATACTCTTCCTCCCCAATTGGCAACAAATCAACCATGCCATGAATGACGGCGCCCCTCCCACTCGTCTAATTGTAATTTTTAGCTGCTAGGCGCCATTAGTGGAAGAAGGTAATGCGGTTTCCAGATTCCCATCAATCTTCTCTTCAATGCAAATTTTTTCTTTCTATTCTTGTTGGATCATTAGTTTCTGAAGATTATCCTCGTACGACTCTCTTTGTTATACTCCAGTTTCTTGTATTGATTGGGATTAGAAAACAGAAACTTGGACTTCTGTTCGTGACGCAACAGCAAAATTTTGCGATTTCAATTTTTCTAGCCATCCGGTACCTTGTTCCATGCCTTTCTTAGCACTTTTATTTAATTAGCGATTACTCTTAATTTCTTGTATCATATGTTGTGTGCTGATTAGCAAGATTGCCATTCATTTAGCAAGATGCTATCCAGAAAAAATCCATCTGATAATTGAGGAAAAACATGCATATGAGTTCATTGAGTCCCACATGAGTTGTTGGCATTTTAAGATACAAGTGCTCTACGGATTCCCTGCAAAAATAAACAATATTTCTACTGCTAGGAACTCCAAGGAGTTAGCTTTAGTTGTTGTTCAAGAACAACTAGTGAAAACTATAGGAAGATAAAAAAAATTAGTAGGCATGATAGTGCTATTATAATTCACCTAATAATACAAATATATACAGTATAAGGGTGGATTGACAAGATCCACTTTTACTGTGAATGTTTATGACCCCAGTTTCTTAATAGTCAAGAAGACAAGGCACCATAAATTATAGTCTGCCAAATATTTATTTGCAATTGAAATAGACATAAAATATGCACATGTTTATGTGGCTTTAGGGCCCCTTCGTGTTGTCTCGCCCCGGGCCCCGGAAATCTCAGGACCGGCCCTGCTCATAACTATGCTCAATTCTGTCAATTGCTCAACAGTAATTTGTTCACCCACCGTAGAATAATTATGCTCTTGAGAGAAGCCACTAGTGAAACCTATGGCCCCCGGGTCTATTCTCATCATATCAATCTCCATCACTTTTATACTTGCTTTGTTTTTACTTTTGCTTTTTACTTTTCACTTTGCATCTATATACCAAAAATACCAAAAATATTATCTCTATCAGATCTCACTCGTAAGTGACCGTGAAGGGATTGACAACCCCTAATCGCATTGGTTGCGTAGTAGCTATCGTTTTGTGCAGGTCTGAGGGACTTGTGCGTGGCCTCCTACTGGATTGATACCTTGGTTCTCAAAAACTGAGGGAAATACTTACGCCACTATGCTGCATCATCCTCTCCTCTTTGGGGAAAACCAACGCAAGCTCAAGACGTATCAAGAAGGATTTCTGGCGCCGTTGCCGGGGAGTCTACGCAAAAGCCAACATACCAAGTACCCATCACAATCTCTATCCCTCGCATTACATTATTTGCCATTTTCCTCTCGTTTTCCTCTCCCTCACTTCACCCTTGTCATTTTATTCGCCCTCTCTTTTCGTTTGCCTTGATGTCTTACTTGGATCGCTTGCTCGTTTGGTTGAAATAGTTGAGTATTTATTCCTAAACAAAGAAGCCAATATCTATGGATCCTCATCCGCTTGCCAATCTTTTTAAGAGATCCAATTTTGATGAACCAATTCCTAGTGATTTGGATGCACTAGATTATCTTTATAAGGTTTTGCCTGAAATCCGTTAAGTGACTCACGGTAGATTTTTGAATAAAAAGCATGATTGCAATGATTTTATTATAAATTATTTTGATGTCAATTGTGCTAATAAGATGCAAAACCCTAAGCTTGGGGATGCTAGTTTTGCTATGTCTACTACTTGTTTCAACGATCATGATTGGGGTGATTCTTTTTATGATCTTGAAAATTTATTTAAGCCCCATGATGAATATGAGATTGATAATATTGTTTACAATGATATTGAAAGTGGGTTCGGAAGAGTGTCAACTTTAGATCCCACATATTTGGAGAATGTTCAATCTTATGAAGTTTTTGATAAAAGTGGGTTTGGAAAGGTCATGACTTTAGTTAATGATAATCCCACTATTTTGGAAGAGTATCAACTTTGCATGAATGTGGATTGTGTTGAGAATATACTTTGTGATAGCTATTTTGTTGAATTTGCCTATGATCCTACATTTAATTATTATGAGAGAGGAAAATATGGTTATAGAAATTTTCATGTTACTAAATTACCTCTCGTTATGTTGAGATTGCTATTGTTCCTTTCCGCTTCCTTGCATATGCTAGTTTTTGCTTGCTACGATAATTTGTTTGCCTATAATATGCCTATGCATAGGAAGTATGTTAGACTTAAGTGTGTTTGTCACATGTTTTATGATGCTCTCTTTGTGCCTCAATTCTTGTCTTTCTTGTGAGCATCATTGAATCTCAATGCCTAGCTAAAAAGGCTTTAAAGAAAAGCGCTTGTTGGGAGGCAACCCAATTTTATTTTTAGTTTTTTTTCTTATGTTTAGGAATAAATAATCCATCTAGCCTCTGTTTAGATGTGGTTTAATCTTTTAATTAGTGTTTGTGCCAAGTTAAACCTATTGGATCTTCTTGGATGATAGTTATTTGATCTTGCTGTAATTTCCAGAAACTTTGCGCTCAGTGCCCGAATTGTTAAAAAATCACCAGAACGTGATAAAATACTGATTCCAATTGCTTCTGATCAATAAACAAATTATGCAGGTCGTCTAATTTTTGTAGAATTTTTTGGGTTCCATAAGTTTGCGTTAGTTACAGATTACTACAGACTGTTCTGTTTTTGACAGATTCTGTTTTGCGTGTGTTGTTTGCTTATTTTGATAAATCTATGGCTAGTAAAATAGTTTACGATCCATAGAGAAGTTGGAATACAGTAGGTTTAACACCAATACAAATAAATAATGAGTTTGTTACAGTACCTTAAAGTAGTCTTTTGTTTTCTTTCTCTAACGGAGCTCACGAGATTTCTATTGAGTTTTGTGTTGTGAAGTTTTCAAGTTTTGGGTGAATTCTTTTGATGGATTATGGAACAAGGAGTGGCAATAGCCTAAGCTTGGGGATGCCCATGGCACCCCAAGATAATCCAAGGACATCAAAAGTCAAAGCTTGGGGATGCCGGAAGGCATCCCTCTTTCGCCCACTTCCATCGGTAATTTACTTGGAGCTATATTTTTATTCACCACATGATATGTGTTTTGCTTGGAGCGTCTTGTATTATTTGCGTCTTTGCTTGTTAGTTTACCACAATCATCCTTGCTGTACACACCTTTTGAGAGAGCCATACATGAATTGGAATTTGATAGAATACTCTATGTGCTTCGCTTATATCTTTTGAGCTTGATAGTTTTGCTCATAGTGCTTCACTTATATCTTTTGAGCGTGATAATTTTTGCTCTAGTGCTTCACTTAGATCTTTTAGAGCACGGTGGTGGATTTTTTTAAAAAGAAACTTGATCTCTCATGCTTCACTTCGATTATTTTGAGAGTCGTTAATAGCATGGTAATTTGCTTAATGTTAATATACTTGGTATTCAAGATATGTGAAACTTTCTTTTGAGTGCGTTGAATACTAAGATAAGTTTGATGCTTGATAATTGTTTTGAGATATGAAGATAGTGATATTAGAGTCATGCTAGTTGAGTAGTTGTGAATTTAAAGAATACTTGTGTTGAGTTTTTGATTCCCGTAGCATGCACGTATGGTGAACCGTTATGTGATGAACTCGGAGCATGATTTATTTATTGATTGTCTTCCTTATGAGTGGAGGTCGGGGACGAGTGATGGTCTTTTCCTACCAATCTATCCCCGTAGGAGCATGCGCATAATACTTTGCTTTGATAACTTCTAGATTTTTGCAATAAGTATATGAGTTCTTTATGACTAATGTTGAGTCCATGGATTATACGCACTTTTTCCCATCCTTCCACCATTGCTAGCCTCTCTAAAATACCGCGCAACTTTCGCCGGTATCATACACCCACCATATACCTTCCTCAAAACAGCCACCATACCTACCTATCATGGCATTTCCATAGCCATTCCGAGATATATTGCCATGCAACTTTCCACCATTCCGTTTATTATGACACGCTCCATCATTGTCATATTGCTAGCATGATCATGTAGTTGACATTGTATTTGTGGCAAAGCCACCGTTCATAATTCTTTCATACATGTCACTCATGTTTCATTGCATATCTCGGTACACCGCCGGAGGCATTCATATAGAGTCATATTTTGTTCTAAGTATCGAGTTGTAATTGTTGAGTTGTAAGAAAAATAAAAGTGTGATGATCATCATTATTAGAGCATTGTCCCAAGTGAGGAAAGGATGATGGAGATTATGATTCCCCCACAAGTCGGGATGAGACTCCGGACGAAAAATAAAAAAAGAGGCCATAAAAAAAGGAGAAAAGGCCCAAATAAAAAAATGAGAGAAAAGAGAGAAGGGACAATGTTACTATCCTTTTACCACACTTGTGCTTCAAAGTAGCACCATGATCTTCATGATAGAGAGTCTCTCATTTTGTCACTTTCATATACTAGTGGGAATTTTTCATTATAGAACTTGGCTTGTATATTCCAATGATGGGCTTCCTCAAATGCCCTAGGTCTTCGTGAGCAAGCGAGTTGGATGCACAGCCACTTAGTTTCTTTTGTTGAGCTTTCATATACTTATAGATCTAGTGCATTTGTTGCATGGCAATCCCTACTCACTCACATTGATATCTATTGATGGGCATCTCCATAGCCCGTTGGTACGCCTAGTTGATATGAGACTATCTTCCCTCTTTTTTGTCTTCTCCACAACCATCGTTCTATTCCACAAATAGTGCTATATCCATGGCTCACGCTCATGTATTGCGTGAAGGTTGAAAAAGTTTTGAAAATGTTAAAGTATGAAACAATTGCTTGGCTTATCATCGGGGTTGTGCATGATTTAAATACTTTGTGTGGGGAAGATGGAGCATAGCCAGACTATATGATTTTGTAGGGATAACTTTATTTAGCCATGTTATTTTGAGAAGACATAATTGCTTAGTTAGTATGCTTGAAGTATTATTATTTCTATGTCAATATGAAATTTTGTCTTGAATCTTTCGGATCTGAATATTTATACCATGATTAAGAAGATTTACATTGAAATTATGCCAAAGTATCACTCCGCATCAAAAATACTCTTTTTATCTTACCTACTCGAGGACGAGAAGGAATTAAGCTTGGGGATGCCTGATATGTCTCCAACGTATCTATAATTTTTTATTGCTCCATGCTACTTTATCTATTGTTTTGGACTATAATGGGCTTTATTTTCCACTTTTATATTACTTTTGGGACTAACCTATTAACCGGAGGCCAACCCGAATTCTTGTTTTTGTTTTTTCAATGTTTCAAGAAACAGAATATCAAACGGAGTCCAAACGGAATGAAACCTTCGGAAACGTGATTTTCTCACCGAACGTGATCCAGGAGACTTGGACCCTACGCCAAGGAACATCGGAGGCGGTCACGAGGGTGGATCCCCTGATGCTCCACCGACGTACTCCTTCCTCCTATATATACCTACGTACCCGAAACGATCAGAACAGGAGCCAAAAACCTAATTCCACCGCCGCAACTTCCTGTATCCACGAGATCCCATCTTGGGGCCTGTTCGAGCTCACGGAGGGGCATCCACCATGGAGGGCTTCTACATCAACACCATAGCCTCTCCGATGAAGTGTGAGTAGTTTACTTCATACCTTCGGGTCCATAGCTAGTAGCTAGATGGCTTCTTCTCTCTTTTGGATCTCAATACAATGTTCTCCCCTCTCTCGTGGAGATCTATTCGATGTAATCTTCTTTTTGCGGTGTGTTTGTTGAGACCGATGAATTGTGGGTTTATGATCCAGCTTATCTATGAATAATATTTGAATCTTTTCTGAATTCTTTTACGTATGATTGAGTTATCTTTGCAAGTCTCTTCGAATTATCCGTTTGGTTTGGCCAACTAGATTGGTAGTTCTTGCAATGGGAGAAGTGCATGGCTTTGGGTTCAATCTTGCGGTGTCCTTACCAAAGGATGTAAAGGGTTGCAAGGCACGTATTGTATTGTTGCCATCGAGGATAACAAGATGGGGTATTTATCATATTGCATGAATTTATTCCTCTACATCATGTCATCTTGCTTAAAGCGTTACTCGGTTTTTAAATTAATACTCTAGAGGCATGCTGGATAGCGGTTGATGAGTGGAGTAATAGTAGTAGATGCAGAATCATTTCGATCTACTTGTCTCGGACGTGATGCCTATATACATGATCATACCTAGATATACTCATAACTATGCTCAATTATGTCAATTGCTCAACAGTAATTTGTTCACCCACCGTAGAATAATTATGCTCTTGAGAGAAGCCACTAGTCAAACCTATGGCCCCTGGGTCTATTCTCATCATATCAATCTCCATCACTTTTATACTTGCTTTGTTTTTACTTTGCTTTTTACTTTTCACTTTGCATCTATATACCAAAAATACCAAAAATATTATCTCTATCAGATCTCACTCTCGTAAGTGACCGTGAAGGGATTGACAACCCCTAATCGCGTTGGTTGCGAGTAGCTATCGTTTTGTGCAGTGCACGAGGGACTTGTGCGTGGCCTCCTACTGGATTGATACCTTGGTTCTCAAAAACTGAGGGAAATACTTACGCTACTGTGCTGCATCATCCTCTCCTCTTCGGGGAAAACCAACGCAAGCTCAAGACGTAGCACTCTCCTCTGAACAATAACGAAATCATCGCCAAGAAAACTCTGCAGTGCTCATGCCTCAAAAACACAAATACTGCTCGAGCTGCTTGGTCCCAGCTGTCGGCCGCACCTTGTGCAATTCTCTCGTTTATATTGACTACATAGGTTGACAATGGTGTGGGACCGTGATGACAGGAAACCAGGAGACAGACAAAAATATATAGTTGTACATAATAAGGAGGCACTTGCGTGCGTGCGGCTATGGCCCTAGTGGGTCCCTAGTGTCATCCACCAAAATAAAGTCATCTCTGAATCCTCATGTTCGTTGACCATGTTAACAATGCTCGGCGCCACGGCGGCGCAACAACTTCGAAGGACAATGGAGAGGGCCTCGCGGGCCCTATGGAGGTCTCGACATACGCCCGCTGCTCATTTAGGAAGCCGTGGATCATCGGACACCTATGAGCACCTCGAGAAACTGAGACGGCATGGAACGGTAAGGCCGCGCTTGGGAGCTCTGGTTTATTTCAAGCCTGTATTAACATACAAGTGTAATTTACTCGTCATCAGAAGGCCCGAGGTCTGTAAGTAAAACCGGCGGGTTACGCGTGTAATTTGAGAGACCAATGTATATTTTACGAGCACTGCTATATGGATGACATTACCAGACGATACATGCACGATGTGTGTATCATGCAATCCATGGGCAAGGCTGAAACAGCAGCTAACGGCTGGATTAGCAATCGTCCGAGTGTCGTTCAGCATTTTTATCATGTGTGAAGTACTTCCGATATTTTACTAGTCGAAATTGACCAACAAAACGCCTTCGCCCGAGACCATCTGCTTTAATTTACAAGCGTCAGTTTTACAAGCGGTTTTGGTTGGAAAACGACGATCCAATCACGGCCTAATATCATGAGTTGGTCGGAAGATCATATGGTTTCACGTCTAACCTACCCGACATGTCGTATAGGCTATGAATGAGGGCCTGTTTGGTTCCAAATAAGTCACCAACTTATAAGTCGAAAAGTGAAAAAAGTGACTTATTTTGCCAAACAGACCCGACTTATAAGTCACCTCAACTTATAAGTCATAAGTTGCTCCAGCCCAACTTAAAACTTATAAGTCATCCCCTTTTGCATGGGTCACACCACCTGCATGATGTTGATTGGTGTGGGAAGGTGTGTCAGCTGACTTATAAGTCAGGTGACAACCAAACAGGCCTGACTTATAAGTCACTGGTTTTAAGTCACCTGACTTATAAGTCAGGTGACTTATTGGAACCAAATAGGCTCTGAAACATCAGACGATGAACTTCTTACGCACGGAAACAACAGAAGAGGATGATCTTCTTAACAAGCAAATCACTGGCATTAGATCGACATGCAAAACAATACGAAGCATTATTCTCAGGAGGCACGGTGAACAGCTCGTGATGCCGCATGCCACAACATTCCAAGCTCAACTTTGCAATCAAACACAAGGCCTGGCATTACATAGAAAATATTCAGAACAAACTCTTAACACAGGAATATCTCAGCAGATTAACTATTTACTTCTAAACTGAACACAGGAATAGGAAAAAACACTCGACGCTGCTCACAGAAAGGGCGTCCCACTCAAAAATATCAAACGCATGTCTTCTGGCTAACATCAATGAGCAAATTTTGACAAGGTTTTCCAATTCCAATATATTAAACTAACGTCTTCTTGCTAACATCAATGATTAAACTTTGACAAGCTTTTCCCATTCAAAATATGTAATGCATATGATCGTGGAGTCCTGTCGCTTCTTGCTAACATCAATGATTAAACTTTGACAAGCTTTTCCCATTCAAAATATGTAATGCCTATGATCGTGGAGTCATGTCGCTTCTTGTACTTGTTTGGGCATTTTTGCCCAGGGCACTCCACGTGTTGTTAAATTGCCAATGGTCTCTGCAGACTAGTCATGTCACGGTGTCTAATATTTATGGCACCGGCTGTAGCAATGGAGGATTCGGTGCCAAACTAAGAAAAGTTGAAATTGGCACCTCTTTTGGCCTACATAGTGGAAGGCCTAATACTCTGTATAGCTTCTCGGTCATTCCTTTTGTAATGTAGCGCAAACAAGGATCGCTTCTTCTCGCAAAGTGGAACAACCAACTGGACCCAAGAATGCAGCAGCTTTGCCTTGGACACATTGGCTCCTTTTGTGCAGTTGAACTAAAATCGAAGTCAGAATAAAACCGAGCTTTAATTGTGATATCCATGTAAGCAACAAAAGGTATAAGGGAAACAATTACTGAGAAATAACGGTTGATGACTTGTACTCCCAGAAGAAAAACATCTACTGATCTACCTTATCTTAATGGGAAACAATGCAGGAGAGTAGCAATTCTCAATCAGTGTGATTCATTAATATTAACTGAGACATTATCTTAACAATGCCTTGTTTCAACATGTATAAAGAACGAAAAAGCAGAAAAGTATCATTCCTAAAACAATGCGACTGATTCATTTTAACAGAGACGTTCTTAACAATACCTTGGTTAAACATGTAGAAA
This sequence comes from Aegilops bicornis, assembly GCA_021605145.1. NCBI lineage: Eukaryota > Viridiplantae > Streptophyta > Magnoliopsida > Poales > Poaceae > Aegilops > Aegilops bicornis. The sequence continues at coordinate 117,475,152 of CM038675.1, read as the reverse complement.
GAACTACAAAGCAGGATAGTACCATTCCTAACAAGTGTTGCAGTTTTGAACTAAGATTCAGTAGTTAATTAATTTGAGAGTGGCATTGCTTAATTTTACCAAATGACATTAGATTAATGAAAAGCATAAACAGTTCGAGGGGAGAGTGGGCGCAACAACGATATGTGCTTCCATCTACTTATAAAGGGGTGATGCAGAGTTTGTTGTAACAAAGCAACAAGCATCATGTGCAGGGTTGGTCCCATTTTGTTCACTACTTAATGGGAAAAGACAGCAATACAATAGCTTCAATTCAACATTTATTTAAAACAGTACCAATACAAGTAGCACAACATCTCAAAGCACACTACACAATCATGTGGATGAAGGCACATCTTGACCTTTCATGAGAAGACTAGGATAAAATATGAATCTGCCAACACGAATAGGAAATCGAATCTCGTTTTGTGCAGTTGCACAAAAATTAAGCAAAGTGTTTCGCGTAGCGAAGCAAAATGTAGCAATAGCAACAAGTTGAATAGATATCCCTGTTTAAATAGAGGCAAAAAAGGAATCAATTACTGGCTAATAAAGGAGGATGAAACATGCGGCCACAAAAATGGTAATCCCGCCAATCCCTAACAAGTGTTGCAGTTTTGAAATAAGATTTAGTAGTTAATTCTGAGAGTGGCATCAATTACTGGCTTATAAAGGGGGTGATGCTGAATTTTTCGTAACAAAGCAATAAGCATCATGTCTGGGTTGGTCCCATTTTTGTTCACTACTTAATGGGAAAAGACAGCAATACAATAGCTTCAATTCAACATTTATTTAAAACAGTACCAAAACAAGTAACACAACATCTCAAAGCACACTTCACATCATGTGGATGAGACCAAGATTTGAAACAACTCGACACGAAGAGTGGAAACAAATCTCGATCTCCTTTTGTGCAGTTCCACAAAAATTAAGCAAAGTCACCGGTATGGCATTCAAGTTGAACTGCACAAAACACTCTTAAAACATAAGTGTTTTGAGTAGCGAAGCAAAATGTCGCAATAGCAACAAGTTGAATCGATACCCCTGTTTTAACAGAGGCAAAAAAGGAAACAATTACTTGATGATAAAGGAGGATGAAACAAACGGTGTGAAAAGAAGCATCTAACTTATCTTGGATGGAAAACTTAGTAGGACAGTAGCATTTCTAAAACTGTTGCATTTATTCATATTAACAGAAAGATTCGCTTGAAACATCATTCGTTAAAAAATGTAATTTACTTTTAACATTGGCATTGCTTCAGTTTTCGTGGCATTCTTAGATTAACAATGGCAAAATAGCTGTATGGGACATGCCAGCACCATGTGCGTCCACACGTATAAATGGGTGATGCAGAGTATGTAGCCAAGCAGCATATATGCGTTGGTCCCATATTTGTTCTCTTTGAACCTTTTTCCTAAGTGAGGGAAGCAAATCTAGTCCTGCACAAACTACCCGACCCCCCAGTTTCTTTCCCTTTTCAACAAAGAGATCGGTTCTATGTGTGTACTGGGTTACCCCCTTTTTCCCTTTTCGACCTACAAAGCTGCTGGATAGCTAGTCTATACTACTTTCCGCCCCTCCTTTCCTCATTGAACCACATCCTAGATTCTTGCTCCAGCCCACCGCACCCTTCTTTCCTCTTTGAACCAAGACCTATATTCGACTACAGATCGAAAAAGATCCACATGCAAGAGCAATGACGGTTTCAAAGAAACTTATACCTTAGGGTCGTCGGGATGTGGCAAGGCGTGCGGCGGGAGGCCGGATCTTCCCACACTACGTACGGCAGCGAGGAAGAAGGGGTCGGTGTCCCTCCCGCACAGGCACTGGGTGAAAGAGAACAGCACAGCTGGCAGTGGATTGCCTCCCTCGCCGAAGGCGATAGAGTGAACGCTGCACCTCCTCCCCTTCCCAGTGCGACGGGATACGGATGCCTCCTTCACCAGCTGTGAGGGGGGAAAGAGAGACAAGATGCCAATGTAGTCTTGGTTAGATCTGGTGAAGAGAGGGTGAGAGACTGTGAATATAGCAAACCCTAGCAAATGAACGATGAGCCTCCAGCGTGTAATATATATGTAGTGAGGCGAGCGTGTGGAGAGTGCAAACCCTAGCGAACAAGTTATGAGGCTCCCGCTTATATATATACTCATCAGTACGGACTGAGCTCTAGTGCCTTCATTGCATCTGCTTTTGGCTGTATGACGGTGAGCTAGCCACATTTTGGGCCCACTGTCATAAACCCAAAGGCAGGTGCACTAAGTCAAGCTTGGCGTCCATATAGTACTCTCGTATACGAGTAATATATACTAGTGGAGTGGTTTTCTTATTCTCTCCATAACAATCGCTTTTAAATTGTGTAAGTACGAAACGAAACTCTTTATCTAATGTACAGTGAAGAAAACTAGTACTACTTCCGATGAACTAACGATCCACGCCCACGCCCCTGGTCGCATTTCTGTCCTTCACGTGTGGTACACTACCCTCCCTTAAGTGAACAACCACAAATGCGCCAAATTATCGGAAGCGTGTGAGAGTGTGTACAAATAAAGAATTTTAATTTCAATTATCGGAAAGGTTTGAGACTATAATAAAGTTTGACTTCACCAAATCTAATATGCGGAGTAAATAAAATGGAGGGCTACTACGTCCATCCGGTTTTTAGTCCACACCATTTTTAAAATCAAAGTTAATAGCTGGACAAATAAAATTACAGGGAGCTGGAGAAAAGTTGTGAGAAGGCTTAGAAATCAATACAAAACTTATGCTCTTAGTACCAACGTCGATCCTTCTTCGAGGAAACATTTGGTTCATAGCCAATTGTGTGATAAAATTGCACCAACGTTAAAGACGCATCGCGTCTCCAACGCAACCAAGGTGAACTGACGAAGGATATCATCTTTGTGCGTAACAAGCAAAGAGCACTGATGGAAGACAACTTGTTTTCATTGAAAATCGATCAGCTTCACCAGCCGACGCAACCACGAGGCGCAACCATGAGCATCTATAGGTCATCGTGGTGATGCATCATCCATTTGGCATCAAGTTTGGGTGAGGCACCTATGAAGTTCGACAAATCCTCACTGTGGTCTGTTTCTTCTCGGTAATCAAGCTCGAGGAAGGAAGAACCACGTGGCAGAGGACAGTGAGGCGGAACAACAATGGCCATCCAATTTTGTGCAGTTCCACTAAAATTGAGGAAGACATGCCCGGGTATGGAGACACGCATCGCTGTTTCCAAAAATATAAAAAAGGGTTAATGAAAAGTACACCAACAAACAGAAGCATCATAATTATATCTTGATGGGAACTAAACCAGGATACCCGAGAAAAAAGCATTTCTTCATTTAACCAGTGATAGTACTACCACCATATGGACAATGATCGCACAACCACCATGTACTTTTTGTTGAAACAACATGTATACCTCCACTGAGGCATAAATCAGGACAACTTTTTGAGTGGCATTTCCTCTATAATAGTACTAGTAGGTGATGTTGGACCAGCCGACGAACCCTAGCTACCATGCATGGGGAGCCGGGGAGTAGTCGCATAGAAGAAAACCCGCACGCAGCGACCTGGGGAGCTGGACCAGTACAAGAAGTTATACCTCAGGTGGGCGAGATGTCGTTTAGGCGGGTGGGCGGGATCTGCCTACACGACGGTAGCGAACAAGAGCGCGGAGGATCTTCGTCCGTGCTAGCGCCGGCTCCGAGAGGAGGGTGCGCATCGGCTCCCTCCGTCGCCAATGGCGACAACGTCAACGCTGCACCTCCTCACCTCCCGCAGCGGACGGGATTTGGGCATTCGGCCAGATCTGTGACCACCGGTGAGGAGAGAGATAGAGTGGACACTGTCATCTTGTTTTGATATGGAGAGGGTGAGAGAGCGAGACGCGAGAAACTCTATCAAACAAGAGGCTATAATGGAGTAAAAAAGTCTCTCTCCATAGCAGTGGTTTTAAATAGAAATACGCACGTTCCCGGAAAAAAGAAACGAAAACTGGCGGACAATTTTTTAAGGGTCTGTCTAGGACACATCTAGATGTGACATAGTTATGTCACATCTAAGTTGATGTCCACTCTGTTTGTGGTCTATTTTTTGTCCTAGTTTTTTTGTTTCTTGTTGCTACATTATATACTTGTGGGAGCTTAGATGTGATATCCTTAAATAACATCTAGATGTGAAATAGACAAACTGATTTTCTAACGTACCAAGAAATAAAACTTCGATCAAAAACACGCCCCGCCTGTGTCGCGAGAGTCGTCTCGCACACACACATAGACATAGACATGCATATTCGTGTTTACGTAAAATTCCATTTCCATCTCCATATCCAATCATATTTGTCCAACTGGCACATTATTTATGTTGTTAATTATATACGCAGCAATATTAACATACAACATCTCTTGTTTGTGCACGTCCGGACCGCTGCCACAGCCGGTCCTGACCAACCCGAACCCTCTTCATCACCCGCGCGTGCTTCCCGCCCGAAACGGTCAGTGCCGCATTCATGCCCGGCCAGAGCAGACGCGACCTCTCACTGGCGCCGGCATTGAAGCGGCGCGGCAGCCGACAGAGCGTCGCCCACACCGCTTCCGGGTGCACGTGGCTGCTCCGCGTTCAAAGGTTGCAATAGCCGGCTACAACATGCATGTAAAAAGTTCTTGGGAGTCCGTGCTACAGCTAGCTGTCCTCCCCCAACTCGTCAATCTCTTCCAAAGAGTGCTAGTAGTACTCCATGGCGCGATCCATCGACAAGCAGGCGGGAACGTTATCGTATACTCGGTTTGTGGTGAGTGGAATGCCGAGCGACCGTGTGGGGTCGAGCCATGGAGGAGGGTGAGACACGAACACGATAGACGTGATTAAAACGTTGGTTTTGCTCGATGGCGCGATCCAACGAAACGAAACGTTGGTTTCTCTCTGTTTCCATTTTTTCTCCGGAAAAACAGAAACTTTCCGCTCCATTTTCATTCCTATTCCAAGGTTGCCCCGTTACAACATTCCATCAAATACAAAGGAAAACTAACATGCATGTTGATGCATCTCAATGATTCACATATCATAGCCAATATTTACTTCACTACTAAAGAAAAAAGTTGTGAGAGCGTGTACGAAAGAAAAACTACTGATGGGGTCACTACGACTTAAACCCTAAACCCTAAACATGATTTAATTCCCTGGCCAGGTAGAACTTGTCGAAGGAAAGACGGCTGGCACCCTCGGATCATACGATGCTTTTGTGCAGTTCCACTAAAATCGACATGAGCATCCCCGATGGCATGATATTGAAGAAGTGTGATTAGAATAATAAATCGGCACTAGTTCATGAGACATAAACTCATCACAAGTAGAAGCCGGTAGAAGTAGAGAAAGATCGACATGGAGATGGAGCTACGGCAGTGGAGCAAGCCGGCTCCAAAAGAAAGATGGACTACCTGGGACGTCGGGCTGTAGCTAGAAGGGCGGTTGGGACGCGGCATCGGCCCATACCACGGTGACCCCCGATTGGGACGCACCGACGATGTCGACCGCGTCTACGCAGAACATTGTTCCCTTCCCCCAGCTGCGGGATCAGGCCCGTCGTTCTATGCTTGTGAAGAGAGCAACCTTAGCAAGCAGGCTTGTAGCTTAGGCTCCTGCTAGTGTATATATAGTGGTTTTATTTTTCTCTCCATATCAACCATTTTATATTGCGTACGTGTCATTCAAGAGTGAAATGATGGTTGCTTCTTCCGACTAACTTACTGTGTGATTTGACTGCTCCTTAGTGGCCCCTACACGTACTCCCCCTACGTGTATGCAAGAGTCATACATACACATGGACGCAAAAACGCGCGTGACGCCCTAATGCATGCATGTCCGAGCACACAACGGAACACACACGGTCACGCTAAGTGCTCAACCTACATGTGCATGCACACACATACTCAGTCAGGGTAAGCTAGTGACCGTATAAACACCGGAAAATATATATATTGAGCGCAATGAGCGTATTATGAAGTCCTTGACCGTATTTTTACAAATATACAAAGTGATGCAGTGTATTTATCTTGTTTGAAATTAATCCATATTAACCGGAGAGGAGGCAGTATGGACTAGCATTACTTGGCGCTGTGTGGCTCGCAGGACAAGGAGAAACTTTTGACTAATGCAAGCTCTCCCTCGCTCGATCGGTGGGCGTGCAATGATTAATTCGGTGTCGATTGCCAGAAGCATACACTATACTACTAGTGCTACTATTGTTCGACTTCCCGAATAGGCGAACAGCCAAGCACAAAGTTTACTAGTACTAGTACTACTAATATAGTCTATAAAGGTACGTAAGTACTATACTAGTACTAGTAACCGGATGGAGGAGCGTCTGCACTCTTATTATAATTTTAAAATGTGATAAAGCAATCTTCAACACATTTGGTTCTCTTCGAGGGTTCTCGCATGTGATAATGGAAGTTGATTGCATGGAACACTCGCCACAATTCTCGCTTAATTCTGGCTCATATCCTGTTACAAATAGTAGCGATCGGTAATATTTCCTCTTTTTTTGTTATTCAGCATGTAAACAGGTCAGCAAACCTTGCGGCGCATCTTCGTGCGAACCGTGCTTGCTGCACTTTGAATGTGGCCGAGAGCTGGCTTGATGAAACACCTCGCTTCCTACTTCTTTTTTATGGGTACCTCGCTTCCTAGTGACCAGTGTCTTGGTTGATCGTCCTAAGAATGCTTATATATGAATAAAGCTCTCTCATTTACCCGCAAGAAAGATTAAGCCATATTAACCAGAAAGGAGGGAGTATGGACTAGCACTACTTTTTGGTGTGTCCCGTCAACTCGTAGAACAAGGAGAAGCTTGCAGGACAAGGTGAAGCTCCCTTACGCCTTTTGACTAATGCAACCTACCCTCGGTGGACATGCATCAGTCCATTCGGTGTCAGATTATCAGAGGCATACACTGTAGTACCCAACATGCGGAGTACCATCATTGTTCGACTTCACGAAGAGGCGAAGAGCCAAGCGCAGTAGTACGAGTAATACTACTACTAGAACCGCATGGTGGAGTGTCTGTACTCTTTTTTTTATCTTTGATAAAGTACACGTTTATTCCGGGGAAGGGCGGAAAACGGCAGCCCAACAAGTAATGAATGATATCGATCAACCAACCATGCTCGAATATATCTTGGCCTCCATGCGAACCCGTCTGTGTGTTCTCGCTCCTCGTCTCTCTCAAGGAACGGCGGGTTGGCTCTTTGTCAATTGAGATCGGTTTGCTCACACTCCTATCCCACATGTCGGTGATATGCCAAGAGGAGGTGCGTTGACCGACCGCCATACGCTGGCATTTGGTTTTGAACCTTCATACTACTGCTCCCTCTGTCACAGTTTACAGGGCGCGCTTCATTATGATGCATTTCTCTCAATGCATTTCCACCACCAGAGAGACTTTAGACGCGTTTGGTTTAATGCTCAATTAATTAGGGCGTGATAACTGCAATCAAGTCCACAATTTTCTCTCCATGTACTCTGTACTATTGTACTACGGAGTGGAGTAAGTGCATGCATGTGTGTACCCGGGGTGGAAGCACTGCATGCATGTGTGTACGCATTATTCCCTCTAGTAATAGACAGTGCTATAACTACCAATGCTATTTTTCAGGCCGATCGCTAGTCGCCTTTGGTCCCACAGATCTTTTTCTTTTTTCAAGCGCTATTTGTAAAAGCAGTGACGGATGGAGTATGAGCGGATTCAAAGAAGAGCGTATTGATGGTTGCTTCTTCAGAGCAACTTACAAAGGGGAAAGGTGGGGCTTACGATTTGACTGCTCATTACTCACTATTAATGCGGCGCAACAACCGGGCTGAGTCTCCCATGCGGTTGTGCACTACCCCCTCGGTTCTTAAATATACTCCGGAGTATATTTTGTCTTTCTAGAGATTTCAACGAGTGACTACTCAAATATTTGTCTTTTTAGAGATTTCAAATGGACTGGCACATATGGATGTATATACATATTTTAGAGTGTAGATTCTCTCATTTTGCTCCGTATGTAGTCACTTGTTGAAATCTCTAGAAAGACGAATAATATTTAGGAACGGAGGGAGTACACATACGAAGAAAAATGAGTGAATCTACACTCTAAAATATGCCCGTTCGAAATTTGTAAAAAGATAAATATTTAGGAACGAAGGAGTATAATTTTGTGCATGGCACATGGACCCGGATGATGAAGAGGCTTCTGGCAATGCTATCAAGCTTCCATCATTTGTTTACATAATTGACGTACTATACAAATAATTTTCCAGCGAGACATGAAATTGTACAATGGTGTGAGCTTTCAGCTTCTGTTTCGCGTGTCTTGCCATCGATGCTCTTTTGGAAACAATAAAAACTAACTTCCTTGCTAATGCATGTCAATTATTAGCAGATCAGAGCTAATAATTACATCACAACTGAAGACAGAGTTGTGAGAAGGTGTTAAATTAAAATTGATCCATGCTTTCATTGGCAGCAACGTCCCCCCAGCTCTGTCTAAATCAACAAGGCATGTTGGGAAAAAAGTAGATGTCTGGAGCATGCAACATTCTGATCATTTTGTGCAGTTCCACTAAAATAGAGCTGAGCGTCCCTGTTCCAAAGATATTAAGTGTGATTACAATAATAGAGGACTGCTGATGAAACAATAAACACATAAATAGAAGCCGGTCACCTTTGCAGTCTCTCTTAAGACTAACTAGTTGGAGAAGATTAGGCTCGGAGTTGGATGAGGAGGATAGAGCAAAACCAATCTCCCTTTGTGCAACAAGACCGAAATGTAGAGGCGTTGCCCATGTGACATTTTAGTACAACTGCACAAAACACTCTTAAAAAAGTGATTTGTGCAGTTCACCAAAAGGTCGCAATAGCAACGAGGTGAAATGGATAGCCCTGTTTGCAAAAAGAGGTAGAAAGGAAACAATTACTGGCCAATAACAGTTGATGACACATGCGACGACAAAAAAGAAGCATATTCCTTGCCATAAGGGAAGATAACAACACGGTTGTGTTTGTCTAAAACGGTGTGAGGACGAGAATGCAATATGGAAAGTACGCTGCACGAGCTATGTTTTGGGCAAAGAACTATGGAAGATCCACATGCAGCGACGTGGGAAGACGGGCAGTGGAGCAAGGCCGGAGGGGATACCTGGAGGTCGTCGGGATGTAACTAGGTGAGCGGCAAAGGCGGAATCATGCAGTAGGTGGCGTAGGCCCTGCCGCGCCGGAGCTTGGTCAGAGAGAACGACATGTACCGCAGATCGGGATGTGCTGCCTCGGCGCCGTCGAACGGAGAAACGATGCACTTCCTCCCTTTCCCCCGGCGGACAGGATGCAGCCGGATCAGTGACCAACGGTGAGAGAGAGAGAGGCCACCGCACTCCCTTTCCCCCGGCGGACGGGATACGGCCGGATTAGTGACCAACGTGAGAAAGAGAGGGGCCACCGCAACCTTGTCTGAGATACTCTGAAGAGCGACAAACCAGGCACGCAAGGCTCCATTGTATGTAGTGAGCGGACTACCTTTTTCTCCATAAAAATCGTTTTATATTATGTGTACGTGCCATTAAGTGCTATAACTTTATTTAAAAATAACGCGGCAACGCGTCAAGTCGAACTTTATTTCGTGCAGGCGTGGTACACGACCTCCCTAGGTAAACAACCGCTACAGGCGTTCAAATTAGCACGTGGGCTTCCATTTCATAAAGAAATGAGCTCCACCGTGTACCCACGCGGGTGAGGCTGGGCACGAAGCGTGAGTACGTGCACGGTGCACCTATTCTCTTCTTGTATACGTACACCACCTATGTGGGGTTGTGTGAGAGAGATACAAACCTAGAGAGATATAGTGTGTGGGTTCTTGAGAGATTTTTTGGGGGGGGGAGGTCAATCAAAAAATGTAACATATGCAATGTGTGTGAAATAGAGTCCTGGATATAACATATATATAGAGGGGGCAATCCACGAGAAGAGAGTGGAGGTATCACCGGCTTGAGGTGTCCATAGAATTGAAAAGAGGGATGATGTGTGTGTGTGCGCGCGCGCGATCGATAAAGAGTGCCATCGAATTTGTGTGTGCCCACGTCAAAGATATAGAGTGGCTGGCCCATCGGAACATGAGAGGGACATGTGCAGTTTGTCTTTGTGGCATGGATACCTACCTGCAGCGCCGACTATCGGTGTGTGGTGGGGGAAGAGGGAGGCCCAATTAACTATAGAGGTACAATGGCTGGTATATGTGTGGAGGAGGAGAGAGGCCTACCTCATGTATTAAGGAGATCGATCTGCCTCATGTATTAAGGGAGATCGATCGGCATCCATGCATATGTGCAGGAGAGGAATAAGGTTGGGAGAGAGACAGAGCTAGAGTGTTGGAGGGGTGGTAGTGGAGTTGCTTCTAACAAATGGTGGGATAGGCTTGTAGACAAGCGGAGGGCACGCCCGCAATATCAATAAGAGAGGAGATGGCTGCTTGTTGTGCATGCACGCGTGCGTGAGAGACGGGTCAGAGGCATGCACGAATGATGAGGGGGACGATGTGGCTGTGGTAAGCAGACATAACTACATAGGAATATCAATCGCCCTTTGTTAGAGAAAGGAGAGACATAACTTGTGAGGTACGTTGATCGATGGGGGGTAGTTAAAGTCGATCCAGGTATATGTTGGGAGATCGATCAGTATACATGCATGTGTGTGTTAGAAGCAAACAAGGCACGAGGAGAAGGATAGAGATAGAGGGATGCATGTAGGAGGTGGTAAGAGAGGCATACTATATCGAGCGGGGAGGAGTGTGCAGCACGAGAACAATGAAAAGAGTGGTGGGAGTGAGGCATGGACGGTGACAAGAGAAGAGGGAAAGCTTGTGATTGTGCTAGGCACACCTGGCTAGAGAGGCATATCGATCGATGTGTGCCGTAAAGAAGGAGCTGGGGGGCCTACACACACCATGGGTGAACGACCTAAAGTGAAACGACGAATTTGCACGATGGAGCTAGAGAATGCTAAGGGAGGGTGAGAGGGATGCGGGCGTGTGCATGCACAAGAGAAACTTAGCGGTAGCTACGAAGATAAGAGGGTTGTGTGGGTGTAAAAGACGAATAGAGATCATATATACTTCATTATAAAAAGCGAATTCGAATATTTGAAGAATTTATCATAGTGTTTTAAACCGACACATGTGAATATATATAACGGTGATACACATGGTGTGTTTATGAACATGTTATACTACATTTAATATATTTTATCTCTACTCTTATAAAAAACGGAGTTGTTGATGATGGTGTGCCTGCCATCCTGCATTATAGGCAGTCCGATTTATATCTGGCGGATAGCAAGGAAACTATGATGGTTGAAGTTGGCAACAATCATGATTGTAGATTCTTATTGAAATAGAGAAACGAATTCAAATTTAGTTCAAATTGCAGCGGTAGTATACACATTTGGAATGCACTAAAATGTTGGTATGAGTAGGTTACATGCATTATACAGCAAGCAAAAAAAATTAATAGGACATAACATGGATTCATACTCCCTCCTTCCATCTATATAGGGTGTAATGAGATTTTTAAGACCGCCTTTGACTATTGACAAGATTAATAGTACATGACATGCATAATGTGAAAATTATATCAATGAAAGAACCTTTCATAGATGAAGTTAACAGTGTGCTTTGTGTAAGTTGCATGTCATATATCATTGCTCTAATATTTGGTCAAAGTTAGCATAGAAAAACGCATTAGGCCCTATATAGATGGAAGGAGGGAGTACCTTTGAATAGCATTTGTATAGTAAAATGGGGCAAGACTCTCTCTTTGTGTGGTGTGAATAGTTTTATTTTTTTCGTTTCCTTTTTGGTTGAGGGAAGTGCGAATCGATTTGGTACGTACAAGTACAATATTACTACACGTTATGCTTGTCCCTAAAATTCAACCCGCGTCTTGTTATATCCCGAAAATTCAGATATCGTGCTCCCAAAACTGGCGCCTTCACAACCCGCGCCTTGCTATCCTGAAATTACAACGCGCGCGAAAACTCCCTCCAGCTGCCAAACCCGACACGAAATCCCCTTCTAACCCTCGAGCCGAAGGGCCGCTAGTTCAAATCGGTGGGGGGTACTTTTGTAAAACACCCTACATTTTGGACAAGCACGTCCCTAAGTCATGCTTCACCCCCTCCCATCGCCCCCTTTTCGCCATTCGAAATCCCATGCCACCATAACCTCTCCGCTCCAGCCACAAAACCCCACCCTCCTCCGTCTGCCACGTCACCGCTGCCCAGTCGGAGCCTCTTCCCCGACGACGTCGTCCACCGCAACAGCTCGACGTCCCTCGTCCACCTCCCCGGATGAGGATTCGTTGTCCATCTTGCCGTCCCGCCGGTTCAGCCGCCCTGTCCTCCACCTCCAAGGAGCTGCTCCGACGATCGCCTCGTCTATCGCGGCTGCTCCATCCCCATAGCGCCGCCTTAACCTGCTCCACCGGAACCGCAGCATCCTCACCGATCGCTGGACAAAGCCGAGGCCTACTCGGCGCCACCAAAGAGGTTGTACACTCATCGCATCGCACCTTCTCCTTAACTCGACCTCCCGACGCCGACGGTGCTCCATACCGCACCCCCATGGAGCGGCTACCTTGAAGCCAGCTCCGCGGGCAACATCTCCACGGTGGCTCTCCCCCAGTGCGAGGCCCCTTCGGCGGTGGCGTCCATACCAGCAGGATCTGCTGCTGCTGCTCCGGCTCTCGCTCGCTCGCGCTTCTGCTACTGCTCCGGCTCTCGCTCGATCGCTCGCTCGCCCAGCTGCTGCTGCTGCTCTCCCCCTCTCTCGTGCTACTACTCTGCTCCGATTAAGCCACACTTCAGTTGACTGAATCGACTTTTGGGTCAGTCGATTTTTAGGGGTTGGGGGGCTCGCCGGAGTTAAGGAAGAACCACCCGCAGCGGGGACGGGGGCTCGCCGGAGAGGTACCCCACTATCTATCTTAGGGTTCAGGGTGGGGTGGGGGGCGGGGGGCCTAGACGGCTGGCCGGGGCGGCGGTGGCGAGTTGTTTGGCGAGGCGGCTGGGGGCCGGGCAGTTCGGCCAGTGGTGGCTGGCGGCTCAGGGGGGTGCAGGTTGAAGATGAACTGCAGGCCCTCCCTAAACTACATGTCAAGTGCCTCTCTACTACCACTGCGTTCAGCTTCAACAGTAGCATTCAGATTCCACAGTAAATTTCAGTTTCGACAGTTAAGTTCAGAGTCAACAGTTTTTACCTCATCTGTTGTAGTCAGGTGGTTTTTGGTGGTGTTAATTTTACATCCATTTTACATCATCTATTGGAGATGCTATTAGAATCCCACTTGATATTGATGATGTCTGTCTTGTGCTACTTCAGCCTTGACGTCTTACGGCTCACTGGAGCTGCTCCAACGACAGAACGATCCATCACAACAGAGCGATGCCTCGGACGCCCGTCTCTGATTCCTCGGATCTTCCTCCACACCTCCGACAGCCACCTCTGCCTCAAGCGCTTCAAATGACCAACCCAATGATGCTGAGGTCGACACGGCTATGGCAAAGAGGTTGTACACTTGTCGCATCACTTATTACTATACATCATGTCGAGCCATTAGGGCTATTTTGGTTCAACGGAAAAACGTCGATCCACTGGTTGTTACCATCACTCTAAATTTCTGCATGCTCTCCTTACATAATCTCACCATATTTTTTTCGTATGCATGTCAGATATTGTACACAATCATGTTGAACATGTAGAGAAAAAGAGAAGAGTTTTGTGCGGCAATACAATGTCATGCAGACATCGCTCCATGGTGGGTTCAATGGCAAACCCTCCCCACCCCTCTCCAGATTGTAATCCAGAGGAAGATATCTGCTCGAGGCATATTCAGACGTCACGACCACTCCTATTTAACCCCAAGGTGTTTGCTCTACCTTGGCATGATGATGTTAGTCATATCATGCATATGTTGCCTTGCATAAAGGCCTACTTTTGACATCATATATGTCATCCGCTTAGTTTATACATGTTATGTAATACCACCTGTTTAGTTTCTATATCATATATGGGAATTATGCAGTCTCATGTCTTTTAGCCAGCCATAATATATGTGAAATGTGCAATGCCATCCTGTTTAACCACGCATCATATATTTGAATGATATCTTGCCCATCCTTTTCTTCATTACATTTCCATTTGTCGACAATGTTTGTACATTAAACTACTCTTCCTGTGAATCAGCCATTTGGGTGGGGGATGGAAAAATCTGGAGTGAAAACAAGGCCTTCAGAGCGAGCAGTGCTACTTGGTCAAGCAGATCTCTTGTTGGGTCCCGATAGATCCTCAGAGATGGATTCAGAGGCAGATGACCAGTCCTATTCCCCCACTGAGGTGTATGCTCTAACTTGGCACGGTTATACTGCTCATATCATGCATACGGTGTCTTGCATTGCATAGTTTAGACATCATATACACAATATTCAACACCATGTTCTTATTTCAGACATCATATCGAATGCCCTCATTTAGCATATAAATCACATATGTGAATTAAATGATGTGATCCTGATTACTTAGATAACATGTAGGTGAATTATGTCATGCGATCCTGTTTAGTTATTCATCATATCTTTGAATTATGTTATGCTATGCTATCCAGTTTAGATAGACATCATATATGTGAAATTATGTCATGCTATCCGTTTTAGTTAAAAAATATACATGTCAACTATTTCATGCCCTCTTTTTTCCACACTATCTATTGCATCTGTCTCTCATACAATGTCTGTACATTCAACTATGTTTCCTGTTTATCAGCCATTTGAATTGGAGCGGGTGATGCCAGTATCTAGTGGAATAAAAACACGGTCTTCAAATAAAATAGTGCTACCTCTTGGTGGAGATAGCACCCCGGTTGTACAAGCACAAGAACCAGCCCTACCACACATAACCCAAACTCTCGCAGATTGTACCCCTACTGCGATGGACAGAGAACCAGCTTAACCCAATCTAACCCCAACCCCAGCCGATAGTAACTCAGTTCCTGTTGACACATCACCATCTCCACCACAGAGCTCCCAAACAAGAGCAGTTAGTAAGGCAGCTCCAGTGCCCAAAGGGCTGATACTATCAATGGCGAACCCCAACTCCACCAGTTAGTACGCCTATTCCTCGTGGAGGAAGCACAACCAGCCAAATCATAGTTTAGCATCTATCGCATTTGATGTTGTTAAATCAGACAAATGTATCTTCCCATCTTGGAAATATTATACTGAAGATGAAGGAAAATGCTAGTTGCAGGTGTTTGTCCAGGAGTTATGTGTAAGTAATGTTATTCATGGCAATTACTTTGCTTCGTCCCATACATACTACCTCCATGATGGTTATAATACAGCAAATTTTCCCATTTTTCTCTATAGAGAAGGACCGATTTGGAAACTCAGGATGAGGTAACCTGTGCTAATACCTCTCGCTATCTTCAAGAATGCTTGGTGGCAGTATCGGAATTACTCAAGAAAACGTATTTCACCAAAGAAAGAAAGTCATCAAATTCCCTTACGTTCTCCTGAGACACATTTACTGGACGATGACTGGGAACGTCTTGTTCTGTACTGGTCCAGAACCAAGAATGTGGTAAGGTCTATGAGCTCATTTTCTATTTTTAAGTATTTTATTCTTGCATCTTACTATACTCTGTTCATGTAGAACAAGTGCCTAAACCTGAAGAACAACTGTTCTAATTTAAGATTCCATTGCTATCATAGTTCAAAAAAGCGCTAGGCGTTAATTATGCGTTTTGCCACCGCCTTGCGCTTTACTGACCAAAGCGCATGCTTATGCGCAATTATGCATGGATTATGCGTAGTTATACGCAATGCGTTTTGCCAACGCCTAGAGCCTAGGCGCGCTTAAGCGCTCGCTTAGGTGCGCCTTTTTTAACTATGATTGCTTTGCTCTTGTATCACTGTATTTACTCATACAAACTTATTTTTAAATTGAAGGATCCAATCGAAACTCCAATGGCACAGCAGGTATGTTCACGCATGTTTTCTTTAACAGGTTTGCTCTTATCAATAGCTCTGTTGATTTCAATTTCAATTGTGTATACAGTTGTATTTCATATCATGCACATTACTAGCATCACAACAGAGCCAATAGTGTTGTTGTACATGTAGACCCGTGGTACCCATCTGAAATCTTGTTGTGCCGTGTAGTTTCCCGCGCTTTGTATTCTTTCGCTGCTGCTTTGTCTTGAACTGATATGATTTGAACCGTGTCTCTATTTTGATTTGGCAAGACAATGCAGTGACCATAGGACATAGATATATGTTTGTTTGATGCTTTTATTATGTACTAGTACTTGGCAATAGAAGCCTTGGTAGTTTAATCATGTCCACCTTACTAATGAATTGGTTCACCGAAATGAGTTTCATATACTAGTACATGCTAAACTTGTTATGTGTCTGCTTGTTTCTTCTTTTAGAATGTCGATGTAATATTGGGGAAGAGTGCCTTATTAAGCAATGGTAAAGGAAGTAATGCAGATAAGGTTCATGATAGTGACACATCCTTGTTGGTCTCCAACAAAGCTGATAAAACAGCTAAGGAAGACTATCTTGAAGACAGCAAGACAACCCCAAAGTCCTGTCTTGGTTTAGTGTTCGAGTTACTGGCCACTACCGCATGCACAAGCTATTCAAACTCATTGTCTGAATCAGTTCGGTTTCTTGAGTCTCAACTACAAGCTGAAAGACATCGATCAGATGTGTTGCAACAAGAAGCGGAAGGACTGCGGAAGTCCCTGGAGCATTCAGATGCATACTTTCTGGTGCAACAAAGAAGCGTTGGAGGATTTTAGCGTAAACAGGACAAAGCTAATCAGCTTGCTAAGCTTATTTCGACATGGTGGATACCTGTGATAACGTTTCTTGAGCTCTTCCGAAGTTGTTTCAGTTATGCTCTTGTTTTGTCAGCCGCGGTTATTTGCACTGGTGGCCAATTTTGACGGCCAGTGTATGTAATATGCTGCTTTGTTCCCTATACTTGCACTGGTGGCGAACTTTGATGCACAGTGGATGTAATACGTGTAATAGCGGTAATAGGCTAGCCTTAATTGCTTGCTTATTTATTTCCTTATTGTCTTGTTTAGTTGTTTGCTTGTAGTCACTGCAGTTCTTTTTTCGTTTTTTTCTAGTGGCCACAATAGCCTATTTTTGGTAACTAGGCCAAAATAATCATGGCAACACACGGACTATTCTAACCATGGGCCTCCTGCAGGCCGTATGATCCATGGGCCTTCGCTCGTCAGAGGATCATTGGCCTTCTATACGGGCCGTAGGATCCATCGGCCTTCTATACGGGCCTTAGGGATCAATGGGCCTTCTACGGGCCGTAGGGTCCATGGGCCTTCTACGGGCCGTACGATCCATGGGCCTTCTACGGGCCGTACTATCCATGGGCCTCATACGGGCCGTAGGATCCATGGGCCTTCTATGGGGCGTATCATCATTTCGCCAATCATGGGCCATACTATTCGTGGACCATAAAGGGTCGTTAATAGGCCGTATTTGATAACTCAATGAAAACAGCCCAACGGGTTTTTTTGACATGAAAACGCATTAGCGTATTAACGGTCCATAAGCAAACGGGCCAATGTAACGACAGCTGAATTTGGCCCACAAGCGTAAAAATGACGATGCTTGGTCGTATGTAACGAATCGCAAATGAGCCCAAGAATAATGGGCCCTGAGAAGGCCGAAAGATAACTTGGGCTGGAAACGGTCCAATTGAATAACGGGCCATTAATGGGTATAAAGTGATACACTGTTCATTACGGGCCAATTTCACCACGGGTCGTTAATGGGCCAAGAGTTACAAAGGTCCTCATATGGGCCGAAAGAAGTCATGGGACACACATGGGCCGGAAGTTAAAACGGGCTGAATCATATTGGACGGCCCAGATGACGCTACTGGGCCTAATTCGGATAGGGCGTAACGGGCCCTGGGTTAGCGGGCTGTAAATGGGCTATATGCGAACAGGCTGTTAACAGGCTTTCCGTGGGCCGGCCCGCCACCTTTTGACCAAGTCAAACGGGTCGGCCTTTTCACAGGAATGGGCCTCTGTTGGGCCGTGCCACGTGTCGCCGTATCATAGGCACCTTCGGTTCAATGAGCGGATGACATCTGTCCCAACGGTGAGCCGACACGTGTTTCCTACAGCCAATGATGATTTTACACGTGGAAAATCCCCATTGGTCGGGGCTGTTAACGGGTTATCGGATCCAAAACCCTACCCGATAGCTTAACGGCATCCCATTACGGTGGATGCCATGTGTCGGTCACCCTTGACGAAAGCACTTCTGTGACACGCGATTTATCGTCATGGAAGTGGACACTTCCGTGATGATAATTTTTGTAATGTCATGGAACACTTCTACGACAGCACAGGAATGACTATCTTGATTCTGTCATAAATTTGTCATGGATGTACATGCATGGCAAAAAACGTGACCTACTGTGACAAATACGTATCATCACAGAAGTGTATTTTTTTGTAGTGTGAGTTGCCAGCAAAAGCCCGAACAGCTCTACAGCGTACTTCGGCGTCGCAAGTTTGGCCTTATATGCATCAGCTCCAAATCATTGTCTTGGGTCAATAGTTGGGTTGCCCGGCTCCTGTGCTTGCTACCCTATGTTCCGCTCTATCGGCTAGGGTAGTAAAGGGAGAACTATTGCGATTGTGCTTCTGGTTCATCTGGTCAAGTACCTCAGTAGAGAAAGCCGAAAACTGACTGTCATGATGCGGCGAGAGCTGGTCAACCACTTGACGACTTATTGGAATCTTTAGCGATTCTCCGTGTCACACGGAGGATCTTTTTTAGATCAAATATGTAAGGCACCATACGCCGCATACATACCAGGGGCTATGTCGTAGTCCCACCATAAAACTCCTATGGCTAAGTGAAAGTGTTAACGCCCTATAGTCCGATTGTCTGATTCGCCGCATTATCACCTCCTTTATGGACCAAGACGTTGGATAAAGAGTGATTAAATGCTTTTCCGAATACCCCCGTACTTCCTACGAGGGGGCTGAAGTCGACGACTGGAAAACTTTCAGATTATATTAAAACGGCCGCACAGGAGGAATTCAAGCTTTCAAGCAAAACATAAAATAGATCAACTATAAAATGGTCTTTTACAATTCTCATACACCTCACTCGAACATTATGTTTTTCGAGCACTGACCCTCTATCAAGCGGGCCACCTCCAGGACATCTTCAAAATAATGCTCCGGTTCAGGACGGTCCTTGCCCTCGGGTGGACTCTTCGCCGCAACATCGCTGGCCTTCATCTTCCCCCAGAATGTCTTGACTCTGGCAAAAGCCATCTGTGCGCCCTCAATACACGTCGATCGCTTCACAGCGTCGACACGCGGCACCGCGTCAACAAGCCTTTGCACCAAACCGAAATAACTCTTCAGAACAGGCTTGGTTGGCCACAACCGGATTATGACGTTCTTCATGGCAGCGCCGGATATCCTATGAAGTTCGGCCCATTGGGACATCTGTTCATTGAGCAACAGAGGGCGCTTTGATGCGCCAAACTGCAACCAAAAAGCTTCTCCGCTGCATACCCATCCAGCGCTTGGTAATCTTGCGCGCATCGGAAGAACTCTTCGGCAAGTCCAAGAACTCGTCCGGAGAACTCCACACTTGGTTAAGCTGAGCATAGTTCGGGTCACCGAACTTAGCTTGCAGCAGAAAGGGCTTTCAGCTGCAATCTCCCTCGCCTGCGGCACCTCCTCACGGGCTGCTCTGGATTCCGGCCATGCTTCTCTCGCCTCTTGTAAGGCCTTGTCCAGTTCAGCCGTTAAGGCTTTATTCTCCTTCTCCAGAAATTCACAGCGGCCAGTAGCATTCTCCAGTTCGAGCATCACCGTGGATATCTTCTCCTCTTCTTGGCACCGTGTAGCTTGTTCGGCTTTTAACTCAGCCGATGCATTTTCGGCAGCTGCAACGCTACATCGGGCCTACTCCTTGGCACGGTCCAGTTCCGCTCGAAGAACTTCAACGGCAGCAGCACCATCTGCAGCCACGCATATTACAGCACACAGATTTTAGCATCATGCTTATGTCACAAAAAATGTATGAGGATTGCCCCAAACACATACATTGCGACTCATCAAGACGCATATTGATTAACGCAAGGTCATCCCCTGCTACATCAAGCTTCTGCTGCAGTTCGGCAATATCCATAGTCTGGGAAGTAGCTGAGGGGGAAACATCATGTGTTCAAGTTCATCAGATCATTCCCTGAGTAATCCTTTTTGATCCTCTGATTCGCTTCCCAGTGGAAGCCAACCCGAGTCTCAGGGGCTACTACCTATAAACAGGTGCATCTTTGCAAATAAAACATAGCTGAAAATACTATATCACAAACCTCGAAGCCATTTAGCAGGCTCATGAAGGCTTCATTCAATCCGCTCTTCATGGACAAAATCTTCTCAACCACTGTACCCATCAAGGTACGTTGTTCCCCCAAGACAGATGCTTTTTGCAACATGTCCCGCAATATATCCGGAGCCTCCGGATCTCCGGAAGCTGCTCTAGGAGCACCACCATCCTTTGAAGGAATCTGTTCACCCGTCTCCAGAATCACCGTCGGTCGCGAGCCAGACAGTCCGGGGCCTTTACTATCAGCCCCAGAATCTCGGACGGTCGGAGATCCACCTTCGGGTACTACCTCTTTTATCCCCTGCGTAACTTGCTGATCAAGAAGAACCCTTCGCGACGACACTTCAGAGTCGTCCGCCTTATTGGGTGAGGAGGTTGGGGGAGGCGTCTCGCTCTCCATCATCTCTGGGAGGAGACCTCCCGAGGAAGAGGATTGCCCAGAAACACTCTATGCCGACCTATAAAAATGCACGGACATGTTATGTACATCTTCGGTAACGGCAAAGGAGCGGGACGCTATCAAAGTATTCCGTTTCACTTACAGTTTGGCCGAGGGCCTGTCCCCTTGTTCGGAGCTGTTCAACGGCGTCGCTTTCCAAACCCAAGCTGCTTGACGGTGACATCTTGCCCCTTTTGGGGGACCGCCCCTCCCAACCTTTGGAGGCGGCCTTTTTCCTCCTACTCGGAGAAGGGATGATGGCTCCTCTTTCGCCTCTATCTTCAGGCGAGGAAAGGTCGATTTCTCCGGACTCAGTATCCGACTTACTTCCGGAACAAAGGTCATCCCGTGTCTTTTCGCTCTCCTCTTTGCCCTCCCTTGCCGGCGCCTGATATGGTGTCGAGGCCAGCATCCTTGTTAGCACAGGATTAGCTGAGTCTTCAGGAAGGGGAGCCGGACACCTAATCCGTTCCACCTTCTTTATCCAGCCCTGAAAAAGGATGATTCGGTCAGTATCTAGCCACTGGGTATCTGATTATGAGGTATTTGGCAAGCGGGTACTTACCGCGGTATCCGGATGATTACAGTCCAGGCCGACATCTTCGGTGGTGTTCGGCCATTGCCTTCGTTTCTCGAAGAATAATCTCCACATTCCTTCGTGTGTGGCGCCGAAGAAGTGCTGAAGAGTCCGTGACCCTTCTGGATTGAACTCCCACATGCGGAGAGGCTGTCGCTGGCACGGCAGGGTGAAAGTGCAACTATCCCTGGGTGGTTTTGGTAATTTCTAACAACATATAGCTGATTGAGCTAATGCTATTTCAAGATAATATTTCAGGAAAGCTAAATGATTGGCATGGCATGGATTAGAAAGTGGACCCTTCAAAATGCTAAGGACAAAAGATTGGCTCAAGCTCAAAGCACAAGACTCTACATTTTCGATTTCAGTGATCCAAGATCACATTGAGTCTATAGGAAAAGCCAATACTATTAAGAAGGGATGAGGTGTTGCTTAATGAGGTTCTTGCTCAAAATGCTTAGTGATATGCTCCAAAAACCATCCGCTACTTTCTCACATCCACATATGTCCAAACCAAAAAGTCCAACTCGGCCCTACCGAAATTTCATATCTGAAGCCACCGAGTTCAGTTGACATAGCCACTGCCAGAAACCCTAGTCTTTTCAGTCTCACCGATAGGGATCTCGGTCTCACCGAGATGGGATTGTAATCTCTCTGTTTCCCTTCATAACATTTCGGTCAAACCGATATGAGCGATCGGTCCCGCCGAGATTACAATGCAAACACTCTGTTTCCTTTTCGTAACGTTTCGGTCCAACCGAGATGAGTGAATCGGTCCCACCGAGTTTGCCTGACCAACTCTCTATTTGTCTATTACCAAAATCAGTCTCACCGAGTTTGTGTAGTCGGTCTCACCGATATTACGTTATGCCCTAACCCTAATGAAATCAGTCCCACCGAGTTGACATGTCGGTCCCAGCGAAATGCCTAACGGTCACATTATGAACCAAATCGGTCTGACCGACTTCTCTGAATCGGTCCCACCGATTTTGGTGATTTGTGTGTAACGGTTAGATTTTGTGTGGATGCTATATATACCCCTCCACCCACTCTTCATTCGTGAAGAGAGCCATCAGAACATGCCTTCACTTCCAATACATATTTTCTGAGAGAGAACCACCTACACTTGTGTTGAGGTCAAGATATCCCATTCCAATCACACAAATCTTGATATCTAGCCTTCCCCAAGTTGCTTTCCACTCAAATCATCTTTCCACCAAATCCTATCTTGTGAGAGAGAGTTGAGTGTTGGGGAGACTATCATTTGAAGCACAAGAGCAAGGAGTTCATCATCAACACACCATTTGTTACTTCTTGGAGAGTGGTGTCTCCTAGATTGGCTAGGTGTCACTTGGGAGCCTCCGTCAAGATTGTGGAGTTGAACCAAGGAGTTTGTAAGGGCAAGGAGATCGCCTACTTCGTGAAGATCTACCCTAGTGAGGCAACTCCTTTATGGGCGACGACCATTGTGGGATAGACAAGGTTGCTTCTTCGTGGACCCTTCGTGGGTGGAGCCCTCCGTGGACTCGCGCAACCGTTACCCTTCGTGGGTTGAAGTCTCCATCAACGTGGATGTATGATAGCACCACCGATCGGAATCACGGATAAAAAATCTCCATGTCAACATTGCGTTTGCTCCCTTAAACTCCTCCCTTTACCTTCATGTGCAATTGTTTTACATTCCGCTGCTATACTCTTAGAATTGCATGTGTAGGTTGATTGCTTGACTTGTGCAAAGTTGCTAAAATCTGCCAAGAACTAAAATTGGGAAAAGGCTAGATTTTTATTTGGTCAAGTAGTCTAATCACCCCCCTATAGACATACTTTCAATCCTACAAGTGGTATTAGAGCTTTGGTCTCCATTTGCTTTGATTTCCATAGATTTTGGTGGTCATAGCTTTGGTTTCACAACCTAGGAGAGTATGGCGTCTAGCGAGGGGAATTACCACCGTAGAGATCCTTACTTTGATGGTAAAATTTTGCTAGTTGGAAGGATAAGATGAAAATGCATATTCTTGGACATACCCCCGCCGTTTGGGCTATTATGTGTATTGGCTTGCAAGGTGAATTCTTCGATGGGAAAGAACCAAACCATGAAGCTACCACGGAAGAGTTGAAGATGCTACAATACAATGCTCATGCTTGTGATATTCTCTTCAACGGACTGTGCCCCGAAGAATTCAACAAAATCAGCCGTCTTGAGAATACAAAGGAAATTTGGGATACTTTGATTGATGTGCACGAAGGTACCGACTCCGTCAAGGAATCCAAATTGGATGTGCTTCAAAGTCAACTTGACAAGTTCAAAATGAAGGATGGTGAAGGTGTCGCTGAAATGTACTCTAGGCTTGCTCTCATCACAAATGAGATTGCCGGCTTAGGAAGTGAAGAGATGACCGATAGATTCATCATCAAGAAGATCCTAAGAGCCTTGGATGGAAAATATGATACCGTGTGCACATTGATCCAAATGATGCCCAACTACAAAGATCTCAAGCCAACGGAAGTCATTGGAAGAATTGTTGCTCATGAGATGTCACTCAAGGATAAGGAAGAGCTTCACAACAATTCAAGTGGTGCTTACAAAGCCTCGTGTGGTGCTCCCACATCATCAAGTGAGAAGCAAACCTTCAATGAAGAATTGAGTCTAATGGTGAAGAACTTCAACAAGTTCTACAACAATAGAAGCAAGGAAAGAAGTTCCAAGTCAAGGTCCTACAATAACAAAAGATCTTCTAGTCGTGAGCGTAATGGCTACAATTGTGGAAGACCCAGACACTACTCCAATGAGTGTACGGCTCCCTACAAATGAAGAGAAGATTCTCCCAAAAGAAGAAGTAGAAGAGAAGAATCACCATCAAGAGAAAGAAGGAGTAGAGATGATCATTATGAACGAAGACCCTCTCGGAGAAGCAAGGATTCGGAAAGGAAGGATACATCATCAAGGAGCTACACAAAAAGAATACATCAAGCTCATGTTGGTGAATGGGTATCCGGTTCCGACTCCGACCATCACTCCGAGAGAATTTATCACTCCAACTCCGAATATACTAAAGATGATGGTGTTGCCGGTCTAACACTTGTGTCAACCAACTCCTACGACATATTTGACTCACCAAATGAAGGAATTGGGAGATGCTTCATGGCTAAAGGTCCAAAGGTAACACACCCCGAGTATGTTGATTTCAATAGTGATGAAGATGATTTGCTAGGTGATGATGATTTACTTGTTGACAACTCTAGTTATGAGAACTATGATGAAACGTCAATTAATCATGCTAATCAAGATAAAAGGAATGATGATGATAAGAAGGATAATGAGCGTCTAACTAAAGAACTAAACACTCTTAAGTTAGCTCATGAAACTACCTTGGAAGATCATCAAGAACTTTTAAAGACTCATGAGAAGTTACGCTTTGAGAAGCTCAACCTTGAGCAAGAGCATGAGTTTTTAAAGGAAATCAATGATGATCTTCGAAAGAAAAGTTCTTCTTACATTGACAAGCGTTTACTCTTGTCTACTTACATGCCACAAGTTAAATCTAGCAACAAGAACAAGAAAGATGCTTCATCTAGTAGTAACAACAATCATGCTAAATCCAATGTTGTTGCTTCTAGTAGTTCTCTTGATTCCACTAATGATTCTCTTAGCCAAGTTACACTTGAGCAAGAAAATAGCTTCTTGAAGGGAATTATAGAGAAAGGTGTTTACAAGAGCCTTTCCTAAGTAAGCAATTTGAGGAAATTGTACGCAAGCAAGGGAGGCACCGGAAGAATCAAGGTGTTGGTTTTGAACGAAAGTTCAATGCCAATGGAGTTGAGTGGGAAGAAGATCAATACCCCAAGACGAAGTTTGTTCCTCAATAAGAGAAGTATGACCCTACATCATTCAAAGGGACACAAGCTCAAGATGATCTTCCACCACAAGACCACAAGCAAAAAGGCAAGGACAAGCTTCAAGAGGAAACTGATGAATTTGAAGAAGCACCTAAGGCATTGGTCAAGTGGGTTCCCAAGACTACATCAAGTTCTACTTCATCAAGTACGAATACAACTCCAAGGATTCCCATCAAGATGGTGTGGATCCAGAAGAAGAAGAACTAGAGAGTTCTTGAGGGTGACTCTGCCAACATACTTCACTCCTATCATTTTGGCGAGGACAAGTGCAAACAACTTCCATATCTTGCACTAGTTCAAGGAGTCACAAACCCTCTTGTTGGTAAGACAAGGGACAAGGTAACCTAATGCTTTCATGGATAACATCTTGTGTACACATCACTCTATGTCTATGGATATCCTTGTTTGTTCCTTGTGGGACTAACCCGTGTAGGTATTGAAAGTGCAACTCACTCCAAAGGATTGCTCCGAATGATCTACATCTCCATTGAGCATCCACATCTCCAACACCTACATGAAGTCATCACCGACAAAACCCAAGGTTAGTTCATCCCTCTTAGGGGGATATCATATCTAGTGGGAGCTTTACTCTAACTAACTGAGCTAAAGCAACTCTAATGGTGTGAACACAACAATGCTTTATGTAAAAGTGGTAACCCCACTTGTGCTTAAACGATGAGTGTGACCTATGATCAAATGTTATCATTTGACTCCTAAGTCAATATACTCATATATAGATGACCTAGTCATCGCCAAATTGCTTGATTGATGCTAGAGTGTTTGTGCATGATTTGTCACATATTTCATTTGCCATCTTAATTGTGTGAGCATGTTGGATGCATATTTTATTCATTCAAGGACATCCATTTGTTGCTTTGATTGTTTGGCTCTTTCCATTTTTGCCAAATGGATGGACAACAATGCCTAAGAACACCCTCTAGATATCTATGCTTTTCTCGTCTCAAACTCTATTCGTGCTACATCACAAAGTTTGATCAAGTCAGATTCGAACCACTCTGTGTGAGGAGCACTCGGAGTCCCCAATTCGTCATAGACTTAAACTTCCAAAACCTCTTTGTGCATTTCGGTCTGACCGATTCACCCCTTTCGGCCTACCGAGATCACTAAGTTGATCTAGGGTTTTCAATCTCGGTGCAACCGATTAGAACCTTTCGGTCAAACCAAGTTGCAGTAACTGCTTGCAGTTTTGCATCTCGGTGCCACGAGACGTTCCACTCGGTCACACCGACAGGGTCGGGTTATATATACTGACGGGCCAATTTCTGGAAATTTTTCCGAACCTCTTCGCCTGCGCGTAACCTGCTTTACCTCCTCGGGTCTCCGGATCATCCTCTCGTCGCCAGCGACCTCCCGCCGCTGGTCTCCACCGCCGTCAACGGCAATCTGCCCCGTCGTTACCGCCGTAGCAAGTTCGCCGCTGAACTAGGGTACGAACTTGATCTTTATGCTAATCCATAACTCTGATTCTTAGCACATTGCTTTGCCATGATTCTTGCCATGATTGAAATCATCCTGTCCAGCGAAAACGTCCTGTAGATTAGTTTTGATTTGAAAATTTAGGGTTAGGTCTCCGCCGAATTCATCTCGGACCGACCGAGTTGTAGAAATCGGTCTCACCGATTTGGCTTAGGCCAGAGCACATGCGTTTTCGGTCTGACCGAAAATCGCAAATCGGTGTGACCGAGTTCGATTCTCTGTGAAACCCTAGCAGTCTCGGTGCCACCAAACTGTGACTCGGTCTGATCGAGTTCACTAGTTTAGGTTTCAAAAGCTGCTTCGGTATCACCGAGTTTACAAATCATAGATCCGAAATGCTTTCTGTGAAGAACTAAAACAAAGTTTTTAAGTCATCTGTTTCGCAAAACTCCTGTACTTTGTGATGCTCATCTTCTCTACCTCATATATAATCTATTCATAGGGTCTGCTGACTGGTTGCCTGCAAGATGTCTGACCAGAGTGACAGACAGAACAAGTCTGAACAGCAGGTGCAGATGAGTGAGGGTTCTGATCCCTCTAGCAGCTATGATGAGGGCAGTAGGAGCACACCAAGCAACTTGCCAAAGGCTGCTACCAGGACAAGGAAGACGAGAACTTATGACTCACAGGATGAAGATTATGGGCTGTTGAAGATGAAGCCACTTCAGATAAAAAGGTGCTAAAGAAGGAGTATGGCACTGCTGCTGCAACTAAGCCAGGAATGAAAACAAAAATGCCAGCAAGAAGACAGCCCATGTCAAAGCCAAGAAAAGTTGCCACAGGTGAAACCATGAAGTTCACCATTGAATCTGAAGAAGAAGAAGCTGGTGAGGATAAGAAGAAGAAAAGGGCAAGAACTACTAAAGCCAAAGTTCTTGGCAAGCCCTCAATGAGGATTGATTCTGAAGAAGAAGAAGAAGAAGAAGAAGAGCAGGAGGATGCTGCACCAGCACCCAAAGCTCAAAAGCTTATGGGGGATGCAATCAGATCAGGGGCTGCTCCATCAAAGCCCAAAGCTGCTCCCAAGGCAGCTGCTCCAGCTCAGAAGCCCAAGAGAAGCACTAGAAACATTCCAGCTGCAGAGAAGAACAAGGCCCCAGTGCCTGAAGCTGCTGAAGAAGATGAAGCTCAAGTGTTGAGGAAGCTGAAACCCAAGATCCCTGACCACAATGATGCACACCCAGTTGCAGAAAACATGAACTTCAGGAGGAAGCAGAGGAGAAGAAGGGCAAGTCTACCACAGATGCTTTTGCTAGAGTGCCCAGAGGCCAGAGATCTGATGCAGTGCCCGTGACAGACACTAGAGCTACAACATCAGCACCAGCAGCTACAGCTCCGGTTCCACCTCCAGCAACTACTCCACCAGCTCCAGCTACATCATCTGAAGCTTTCGTCCTAGGAGTTCTCTCAACACCACCTCCCGAAGATCAAGCCTGAGAGTCGTTTAGCACTATGCTTTTTTGAACTTTTTTGTAACTTGTTGCCAAAGGGGGAGAAAAATGTATAGATCATAAGCTTCGAGAGAGAGTGTTGCCTTTCTATCTCTCTTGCTATTTTGGTTGAAACTTTATTGTGTGCTTGTGTGAGATACTTTATGTCCTTGTGAGATACTTGTTTGATCAATGTGTTTGATGATATGCTACCCTTAATGCTCGTTGGATGATATTATCTCTTATATCCTTAGATGATCATTCACTTGCTTGGTGATAAGTGAATGCTTTTAATTTCTATCATTTTGAGTGCTCCACCAAGATGTATGTGACATGGAAGAGTAACCCATGATCCTAATCGATTGTGCATTTGCATTCAAAAGCAAATCTTAAATAATGCACAAATTTAGGGGGAGCTCTTTCTTATCACATACTTCTCAAAGCGACGATGTTTTTCAATCTTATTTATCGTTTGTCGAAGCTTTGGTCTATATGTTGTCATCAATTACCAAAAAGGGGGAGATTGAAAGTGCAACTATCCCTGGGTGGTTTTGGTAATTTCTAACAACATATAGCTCATTGAGCTAATGCTATTTCAAGATAAATATTTCAGGAAAGCTAAATGATTGGCATGGCATGGATTAGAAAGTGGACCCTTCAAAATGCTAAGGACAAAAGATTGGCTCAAGCTCAAAGCACAAGACTCTACATTTTCTATTTCAGTGATCCAAGATCATATTGAGTCTATAGGAAAAGCCAATACTATTAAGAAGGGATGAGGTGTTGCTTAATGAGGTTCTTGCTCAAAATGCTTAGTGATATGCTCACAAAACCTCCACTACTTTCTCACATCCACATATGTCCAAACCAAAAAGTCCAACTCGGCCCTACCGAAATTTCATATCCAGAACCACCGAGTTCAGTTGACATAGCCACTGCCAGAAACCCTAGTCTTTTCGGTCTCACCGATAGGGATCTCGGTCTCACCAAGATGGGATTGTAATCTCTTTGTTTCCCTTCGTAATGTTTCGGTCAAACCGAGATGAGCGATAGGTCCCACCGAGATTGCAATGCAAACACTCTGTTTCCTTTTCGTAACGTTTCGGTCCAACCGAGATGAGCGAATCGGTCCCACCGAGTTTGCTCGACCAACTCTCTGTTTGTCTATTACCAAAATTGGTCTCACCGAGTTTGTGTAATCGGTCTCACCGAGATTACGTTATGCCCTAACCCTAATGAAATCGGTCCCACTGAGTTGACATGTCGGTCCCACCGAAATGCCTAACGGTCACATTATGAACCAAATTGGTCTGACCGAGTTCTCTGAATCGGTCCTACCGAGTTTGGTGATTTGTGTGTAACAGTTAGATTTTTATTGGAGGCTATATATACCCCTCCACCCACTCTTCATTCGTGAAGAGAGCCATCAAAACATGCCTTCACTTCCAATACATATTTTCTGAGGGAGAGCCACCTACACTTGTGTTGAGGTCAAGATATCCCATTCCAACCACATAAATCTTGATCTCTAGCCTTCCCCAAGTTGCTTTCCACTTAAATCATCTTTACACCAAATCCTATCCTGTGAGAGAGAGTTGAGTGTTGGGGAGACTATCATTTGAAGCACAAGAGCAAGGAGTTCATCATCTACACACCATTTTTTACTTCTTGGAGAGTGGTGTCTCCTAGATTGGTTAGGTGTCACTTGGGAGCCTCCGTCAAGATTGTGGAGTTGAACCAAGGAGTTTGTAAGGGCAAGGAGATCGCCTACTTCGTGAAGATCTACCTAAGTGAGGCAAGTCCTTCGTGGGCAACGGCCATGGTGGGATAGACAAGGTTGCTTCTTCATGGACCCTTCGTGGGTGGAGCCCTCCGTGGACTCACAAGAACTGCTACCCTTCGTGGGTTGAAGTCTCCATCAACGTGGATGTACGATAGCACCACCTATCGGAACCACGGATAAAAAATCTCTGTGTCAACATTGCGTTTGCTCCCTTAAACTCCTCCCTTTACCTTCATGTGCAAATTTTTTACATTCCGCTGCTATACTCTTAGAATTGCATGTGTAGGTTGATTGCTTGACTTGTGCAAAGTTGCTAAAATCTGCCAAGAACTAAATTTGGGAAAAGGCTAGATTTTTTTTGGTCAAGTAGTCTAATCACCCCCCCTCTAGACATACTTTCGATCCTACTGGTTCGATAACCTTGGTCTCATCACTGAGGGAAATACCTATCGTCGCTGTGATGCATCATCCCTTCCTCTTTGGGGAAATACCGACATAGTTCTAGCAGGCATCACATACTGAGTTCATTGAGTTGATCTAGGTTTCAATCTCGGTGCAACCGATTTGAACAGTTCGATCTCACCGAGTTGCAGTAACCGCTTGTGATTCTGCATCTCGGTGCCACCGAGTTGCTAACTCGGTCACACCGACAGGGTCTGGATATATATACCCATGGGTCGAATTTTGGAAATTTTCTCCGAAACCCTTCACCCGCGCCTGTCCAGCTTTGCCGACTCGAGGTCTCCGGATCGTCTGCTCCATCGCCAGTGACCTCCTGCCGCTGGTCTCCGCCGCCGTCAACGGAATCTTCGTCGCCGTTGTCGCCATAGCGAGTTCACCATCGAGTTATGGTATGAACTCGACCCCTTTGTGCAATCTTTACCTCTGATTCCTGCACTTAGGACAATGCCATGAATCTTACCATGTTTGAGATACCTCTATCCAATCAAAAAACTCCTTTAGATTAGTTTTGATTAAAAAACTTAGGGTTAGGTTTCCGCCGAATTCATCTCAGACCCACCGAGTTGTAGAAATCGGTCTCACCGATTTGGCCCAGGCCATTGCACTTGTGATTTTCGGTCTGACCGAAACTTACAAATCGGTGTGACCGAGTTCGATTCTCAGTGAAACCCTAGCAATCTCGAAGTCACCAAACTGTGTCTCGGTTTGACCGATTTCACTAGTTTAGACTCTAATATTGCTTCGGTATCACCGAGTTTAACAAATCAGTAGCTCCGAAATGACTTATGTAGAAAACTAAAACTAAGTTTTTGACTCATTTGTTTTGCAAAATCTCTGCACTTTGTAATGCTCATCCACTCTATCTCAACTGTATCTATTCATAGGGTTAACTTTCAGCTTTCAGCCATGTCAGACAACAGTGAGAGCCAAAACAGGTCTGAGGAACAGATTCACTTAAGTGAGGGCACTAGTCCCTGTGACAGCTATGATGATGGGAGCAGAAGTACTCCTAGCAACCCGCCTAAGGATGCTACTAGGCAGAGAAGGAAAAGGAATTCAGATTCAGAAGATGAAGATTTTGTGGCTGATGAGGAAGTCACTTCAAGGAAAAATGTTGTCAAGAAAGAGTTTGGCACAACAGCTTCAACCAAGCCAGGTATGAAGAAGAAGGCACCAGCCAGAAGGATCCCAATGTCCAAAACCAGAGCCTCAACACAGGAAACCATTGAGTTCACTCTTGAACCAAAGGAGACTGGTGAAGGCAAGAAGAGGAAGGAAAGGGTCAAGAAGACCATGGCCAGAGTAATTGGCAGACCATCCATGGTCAGGGATTCAGATGAGGATGAAGAAGATGCTGCACCAGCTCCCAAAGCTCAGAAGTTGATGGGGGATGCCATCAAGTCAGGGGCTGCTCCATCAAAGCCCAAGACTGCCCCCAAGGCTGTTGTTGCTGCTCAAGCTTCTAAGCCTGCAGCACCCAAGAGATCAACTAGGAACATACCAGTTGCTGAGAAGAACAAGGCCCCAATGCCTGAAGTAGTAGTAGAAGAATAATCCCAAGTGCTTAGAAAATTGACGCCCAAGATCCCAGATCATGATGATACACATCCTGTGGCTGAGAACAGGAAGCTAAGGAAGGATGCAGGTCTTAGGCTATGGAGGCAGACAGACCCATATGCCACCAGAAGGAGGACTGCTGTAGAATACAAGTTCCACACAAAGGAACATCAAGATTTCTATGAGACTGTGCTCCTGGACAAGAAGCCCATAGCCAGTGATATGAGATGGGTTGACTGGACTTACATTGACAACAATGCAAATCACTTCCCAGGAGTTCATGACAGCATCAGACTGACTGGAGTTGACAAATTTGTTGGCCGGGAACTCACCAAGTGGAACGGTGAGATGGTGATGCAGTTCTACTCCACATCACATTTTTACCCAGATGGTAAAATTGCTTGGATGACTAAGGGTACTAGGTACCAGTCTATAGTTGATGAGTGGGCCAAGCTTATCAATGCCCCTGAAGAGCAAGAGGATGACACAGATGTGTATGCCAAGCCAAGGAAAGGACACAACTCCATGGCACACATGTAGAAGGAGATTCCTGATGCTGCCCTGGATACTCACAAGTTTGGCTTTGTGTACTATCTGCTATCTGGGCTGCCCACAATCAACACTATCCTCAGGCACACATTGTTGCCCAAGTCTGGAGATGACAGGATGATAAGAGGACATTCGATCAATTTGCTGCACATGTTTGACATACCAGAGAAGTTCAAAGTGATGACATTGATTGTAGAGACAATCAAGAGGACTGTTGCTGATCAAAAGAGATCATGTGGATATGCTCCACACATTCAGATGCTCATCAACTCCAAGATGGGCAAAGGCACATATCTCTTAGACAAGGAGCACCTTCCCTTGTTACCTGAATTTGAAGACAATGAAGTTGTCATGGATGCTACACATCCTACTTCAGTGGAGGCTCAGGAGAAGAGGGAGAAAGCTAAAGCAGAGAAGGCAGCACAAACTTCACCAGTTCCAGATGCTTCAATTGCTCACCTCAAGACCAAGCAGGATCAGCTGAGCTATCTGCTAGAGGCCACTGTCAAAATTGAGAAAGGATTGACAACCCTGACTCAAAATCAAGAGAGTCTTGAGAGGATCGTCGAGACCAAGTTTTATGATCCAGACTTGAAGGTCACAGAGATCCAGACTGCAGTTGAGCGACTCCAGGATGAAGCTGAAGAGAGAAGAGGGAGAGCTACCACTGAAGCTTTTCAGAGAGTGCCTAGGGCACAAAGGTCTGTAGCTGTGCCAACTAGTGACACAAGGGCTACTACATCAGCACTAGCAACTACAACCTCTGTTGTCCCTCCAGTTGCTACTCCACCAACTCCACAGAGCTCTTCGGATGCATTTGTTGCAGGACTCCTCTCCACGCCACCTTCGCACTCCGGAGCTCCCGGAGATCGTGCTTAGAGAGCCGCATAGCACTATGCATTTTCAAGCTTTTTGGTAACTTGTTGCCAAAGGGGGAGAATGTGTATAGATCATAGGCTTCGAGAGAGAGTGTGTGTTTTGCTTATTTTGCCTCTCTTGCCACTTTATTTGCTTGCTCGTTTGGTTGATACTCTACTTATGTGTGTGTGAGATACTTACATGATCATGTGCTTGATCATATCATACTTTAATGTTTGTGCTTGAATGATGATATTCTATTTATCATGTATGATCATTCATATCTTGTCTTGGTAATGAGTGCATATTCATATTCTATCATTTTGAGCGCTCCACCAAAATGTATGTGACATGGAAGAGTAACCCATGATCCTAATTGATTGTGCATTTGCATTCAAAAGAAAATTTTAAATAATGCACAAATTTAGGGGGAGCTCTTGCTTATCACATACTTCTCGAAGCGACGATGTACTTCATTTATATTATCATTTGTCGAAGCTTTGATCTATATTTTGTCATCAATTACCAAAAATGGGAGATTGAAAGTGCAACTAATCCTCGGGTGGTTTTGGTAATTCATAACAACATATAGCTCATTTAACTAACATTACTAGGAAAAGGCCTGCTAGTGGCGCACCTGTTTTGGCTACTAATGGCGCACTACAGGTGCACCACTAGCATCACGCCATTAGAATTTTATACTAATGGCGCACCCCTGGTGCGCCATTAGTATACCATATACTAATGGCGCACCAGGGAGTGCGCCATTAGTATCTCACACGGTGCGCCATTACTATCTGACTTAGTAATGGCGCACCACAGAAGTGCGCCATTAGTAACAATTTTTTTCAAATATTTTTTTAGTTTTTTTTTAAATTTTTTTTTTCATTTTTTTTCTTAATCTCGGGTCACTATGGCTTAATCTTAGGTCAATATGCTTAATCTGAAGTCAAATTGCACTAAGTGGTCAAACTTCATGGAAGGTCACCCATCCTCATACTACTCCAGCCCGAGCACGCTTAACTTCGCAGTTCTATCCAACCCCAGCACCATCTCACTTAACAGGCACTTGTTGATATATCTATCATATCAATCCTATTAAACCTTGTTGATGTCTAGGACTTTCTTCATGTTCATGAGTATGATGAAATTTTGAAAAATATTTCAAACTTCCCGGTCATATTACGTATCATTTTTTGAAAAACAATTCCAAAAAAAACTATTTTTTTTCTGTTACTAGTGGCGCACCTAGCAAATGATACGCCACTAGTAAGTTTGAATTTTTTTCCATTTTTCCCCTCTAGCTCTTAAAAGCCCCATAAATTTTTTTCTGTTAGGTTTTTGAGGATTTTGAAAAATTTGGATGTAACTTTTCGAGTAGATGATTTTTCATATAAACAACTTTTTAATCCGAGTTCGTATGCAAAAGTTATGCCCATTTTACAAATTCCAGAGAGATTTTGCAAATAAAGTCGAAATTCATATTTGTAAATTTTCCCAACAAGTAGACCACATATCACATGGGAAACTTATTTTCTTTTATTTTTTTGGCATTTCCATCATTTTCTTTTATTTTTTTTAAAACTGAAAAGGCGGTCCAGGGGGGGTGCATTCGGTGGATTTTTTGGGCCAAGTTAGTAATGGCGCACCGTGGGAGTGGTGCGTCATTACTAGTTACACTAGTAATGGCGCACCACACCCACGGTGCGCCATTACTAGTTTTGAAAAAAATAAAAAAATGAAAAAAAATTAGTAGTGGCGCACCGTGGATGTGGTGCGCCATTACTAGTTTTGAAAAAAATAAAAAAAATTGAAAAAATTGAATTTTTTTTTACTAGTGGCGCACCGTGGATGTGGTGCGCCGTTACTAGTTTAACTAGTAATGGCGCACTATCCCCTGGTGCGCCATTACTAGTTTTGAAAAAAAACTGTTACTAATGGCGCACCAACACATGGTGCGCCATTAGTATATAGTAGTGGCGCACCACATGTCTGGTGCGCCATTAGTGTCCATATCATCTATAGCCCTTTCCTAGTAGTGCAATATCCATTCAAGATTAATGTTTCAGAAAGTTCAATGATTGATATGGCATGGACTAGAGATGTGGACCCCTCAAAATGCTAAGGACACATATTGGCAAAAGCTCAAGACTATATTTTCATTTAAGTGATCCAAAATCACATTGAGTCCATAGGAAAAGCCAATACTATGAAAGGGGATGAGGTGTTGCTTAATGGTTTGCTTGCTCAAAATGCTTAGTGCTATGCTCTAAAAGCCCTCAACCACTTTCTCAATTCCACATATGTCCTAAACCTAAAG
The DNA here is from genome assembly GCA_021605145.1 of Aegilops bicornis. NCBI lineage: Eukaryota > Viridiplantae > Streptophyta > Magnoliopsida > Poales > Poaceae > Aegilops > Aegilops bicornis. The sequence goes on along the minus strand of CM038675.1, from coordinate 117,439,279 downwards.
TCAAACTCGGCTCCACCGATTTGATCTATCCAGCGCCATCGAGTTCACTTGACATAGCCATTGCCAGAAACCCTAATCAGTTCAGCCTCACTGATAGGGATCTCGGTCTCATCGAGATGAGATTACAAACTCCCAGTTTCATTGCGTAATGTTTCGGTCTAACCGAGATGAGCGATCGGTCCCACCGAGTTGGCAATGCAAACTCTCTGTTTCCTTTTCGTAACATTTCGGTCTCACCGAAATGAGCGATCGGTCCCACCGAGTTTTCCTGACCAAGTCTCTGTTTGCTTATTATTGAAATCGGTCTCACCGAGATAATGTGATTGGTCTCACCGAGATGAGGTTTCGTCCTAACCCTAGCGCATCGGTCTCGCCAAGTTGGTATTGTCGGTCCCATCGAAAAGCCTAACGTTCACATTTTGAACCAGGTCGGTCTCACCGAGTTTCTGTATTCGGTCCCACCGAGTTTGGTAAATTGTATGTAACGGTTAGATTTTGTGTGGAGGCTATAAATACCCCTCCACCCCCTTCTCCATTTGTGAGAGAGCCATCAGAACGTGCCTACACTTCCACTACTCATTTTCTAAGAGAGAACCACCTACTCATGTGTTGAGACCAAGACATTCCAATCCAACCACAAGAATCTTGATCTCTAGCCTTCCCCAAGTTGCTTTCCACTCAAATCATATTTCCACCATATCCAAATCTATGAGAGAGAGTTGAGTGTTGGGGAGACTATCATTTGAAGCACAAGAGCAAGGAGTTCATCATCAACACACCATCTATTACCTTTTGGAGAGTGGTGTCTCCTAGATTGGTTAGGTATCACTTGGGAGCCTCCGTCAAGATTGTGGAGTTGAACCAAGGAGTTTGTAAGGGCAAGGAGATCGCCTACTTTGTGAAGATCTACCTAAGTGAGGCAAGTCCTTCGTGGGCGATGGCCATGGTGGGATAGACAAGGTTGCTTCTTCGTGGACCCTTCGTGGGTGGAGCCCTCCATGGACTCACAAGAACTGCTACCCTTCGTGGGTTGAAGTCTCCATCAACGTGGATGTACGATAGCACCACCTATAGGAACCACGCCAAAAATCTCCATGTCTACATTGCGTTTGCTCCCTCCAAACTCCTCCCCTTTACCTTCATATGCAATGATTTATATTCCGCTGCTATACTCTTAGAATTGCATTTGTAGGTTGATTGCTTGACTTGTGTTAAGTTGCTAAAATCCGCCAAGACATAAAATTGGGAAAAGGCTAGATTTTTATTTGGTCAAGTAGTCTAATCACCCCCTCTAGACATACTTTCGATCCTACAACGAGCATCGTGGTGTGGGGGGGGGGGGAAGGGGATACATGCTAGAACCGGTCTGTGGCAGTGCTGCTACCGCGGTCACCGCACGCTGGAACCAGCCGGTGCCGGCACAGTGACCATGGAGCCATGACTGAAAGCATGTTTCGTCGGCGGGGATACAACCATGTACATTGGGAGCTATAACCGAGTACGTTGGAAGCTGGAACCAATGACACACAGAGCGGCATCCAGCCTAGAGGATATTGCAACCTGTCGGCGTCGATGCAACCATGTCGCTGAGAGCTAGACCTAATAACTTGTGAAGCTGCATGGGGCCTACATGATGGTCTGACCGACCATGCGGGTTGTTGCAACCATTCATGCTGAAGTCCTGACCCGAGACGGTAGCGAAGATTATTTGCTCCAACCGTCATTGATTTTTGTTACGACTAGTATGGACGATTGCTACAACCATTCATGAAGATGCCACGACCGATGACGGCGAGGACAATGATTTTGCTGCGACTATCGTGAGTGTTTTCCACAACCGGCGTTGACAATTGCTACGGCGACGAGTCTCGTCACGTGTGATGATCGGCTCCTAACACTACGACCGGCGCCCGTTGGAGCTGCAACCATTGGCAGGTGGAGCTACGAGGTTGCAACGTGCTGGACAAGTCCTTCCTATGATGGCGGTGACAAATCAAGTACTGCAACGAGTGTTACTTTTTGCTATGCAACAAATTGTCTACGACCGTGGGGTACACTGGTGGCGACGGGGAGATCCATGCACCGATGTTGCAACAAAGGGCTTGGGGTGGTGCGGCGAATCATGGTGATGCAAGCGACCGACAAGAAGGACGTGCGCCGTCGTTGCTACGATAGGCGAGCACCCGAGGTGCTGCGGGCTGGAGGGTGTGAGGAAATTCAGTTGGGAAGAGGAGCTACGCTTAGGGGGGATCGATGTTGACAGGGAAAGGAGCTAGACGATAGGGGTTTCCTAGCGGGGGGTTGAGGATAATATTGGAGCGATTATGGATGGGCAAATCGTGCTGCTGACACGCGCCCGACCGAGTATGACGCCGAGAAGCTGGCATGAATCTACACCGGAGCACCATCTAACTTGTCCGAATGGGTGAACTTGAGGACGGTCAGAGACCAGAATACTGTCTCGAAGAAGAAGCGTTGACATCCGTTTGAGTGTCGTCTCTGCGAGGGCTAAAACTCTAACCTATCTACTAGCTGAAGCCGAGGCACTAGGATTTTCCTCCCCACCACCGCCTGCCTCATCGATAGTCTGAGGAAAGGCGAAACCAGATGCTCGCCGATGGAGATCGAGAGGAGAAATGCTTTGCCCTGGTCACCTCGTGAGAGGGAAAAAACCACGTCGATTAAGCTTGCCATGTCGTGTTTTTTTGCACTTCATGTTGTAAACTGTATATGAGCTCAATATATATGTCGTTCATGTGCCTTTCTTGTTATAAAGAGAGAAGGAGATGTTGATCTTAAAAGTGACCATGTAAACCTTAGGGTGGTGGCTGGGTTCTCCGGCGCGGCACGAGCGGGTGGCTGGGCGGCATCGTCGTCGCTGGCGGCGGGGTAGCGCAACAACGCGACCTGGCGGCGGCAGCTAGGCCCAGATCTGGGCCCTGCGAGCCCCATCTGGGCATTGGGCGGGCCGGTGGGGGGCGGGTCAGCGGCACAACTTTCGGGAAGCAGGGGAGCAGCGATGAGTGGGTTGGTGCTGGCAGCGCTGACGACAGCCTACTGCAGCATGGCCGGCGGGGCTTAGCGGGCCCGTTTCGGGCCTGCCGGGCTAGGGGTGGCCTGGTATGCCCTGCTGCCATGACCGGACGACGACCGCGACAATGCCGGAGGCGGGGGCCTCTCTCACGATGGCGGTGGATGTGGTTCCCTCCCGCTCGGCTTCGGTGCCGCTGCTCCCGTCGCTTGGCACTTCTATCCGGTCTTCTTGGCCTCGTGTTGGTGTTCGCAGTGAGACAACATGGCTGACGGCACAACCGCAATGGCGCATGGTGTTGGGCGGTGGGGTTTGGAGTGCGTAAGAAATCCTTGCCGATTCGTCCGGCTCCGATGCGGTGACACCCGCGGGTGCCACCATTCCTTCCTGGAGGGTGTCGGCGGTAGCCATCCCCCACTTCCCTCCGCGTGCCTGGGGAAACCCTAGGACACGTTCGGGCAGCAACGTCGTCGGCGTTGCATCCCTTCTTTGTAGGTGATGCTTGGTACGCTGCGAATCGGAGCCTCGGGGTATGGTGGTTTGTCTCCAGAGGGCGCAGCGGTGGCGGGCCATTGACGCTTTGTCGAGCTACCGTTGTTGGCATTTGTTTCTTCTTTTTCTTGTGGGCTTGTTGTGTTGCTCGCCCCAACAATGCTATGTGTACAGTGTTGATTGCTTTGGAATACAAAGCGGGGGGAAACCCCTTTTCGGTAAAACCTTAAGGTTATGGCATCAACGGCGAATGTCGGCCGTATCTAAGGTGCGACAACCAAGGAAGACGCCAATTTAATTAGCACAACTAGGGATGGAAGGAGTTGTTGAGACACGTGTTAAGCGTTCTAGTTGTATTTTCATCAGCCTAATGGTACAATTGTAAAACCAAATTCAGGCAGAATTCAGAAAGGCTCCGATGCATCATGGTGTTGAAAAATGACAACATGATACAAGCAAGACTGATACGAGAGATGTCAATGAGACCGTTGTAAAAACCATTGATCATAGCACGATCTATTTTACATTCTCACAAATGATGATCAATTTTTCAGAAATCACTAGTAATGCTATCATCATAGTATCATGGAAGAACACTTAAATGGCTGTACCAAAAAGGAAAAAAAACACCGAAATGCGTGGACGCCTCGTGCAAAGTCTACCTAGCACTACTACTACCGCTCACGATGCACACGGATCGCGATCCGCGTGACGGCTGCAGGCTCGAATCCCCGCCCTCCATCTGCATCCGATCCAACGGCGCCCGTGCCACCCTCCGCCCCCCGCCCCCCGCCCGGCCGAAACCCAAACCCCAAAATCATCGCGCGCAGAGCACCAGACGCATCGTCAATCCTATTTAAATCCCGCCATTCTCCAGCAATCCACCACCGCGAAAGATCTCAAATCTCCATCTCCATCTCCAAACCGCCGCCGCACCAACCCATCCTTCGCCGCCGGCCGCCCCCAGCAGCTCCGATGGCCCGCACCAAGCAGACGGCCCGCAAGTCCACCGGCGGCAAGGCGCCGCGGAAGCAGCTGGCCACCAAGGCGGCCCGCAAGTCCGCGCCGGCCACCGGCGGCGTGAAGAAGCCCCACCGCTTCAGGCCGGGAACCGTCGCCCTTCGGGAGATCCGCAAGTACCAAAAGAGCACGGAGCTGCTCATCCGCAAGCTCCCCTTCCAGCGCCTCGTCCGGGAGATCGCGCAGGACTTCAAGACCGACCTGCGGTTCCAGAGCTCCGCCGTCTCCGCCCTGCAGGAGGCCGCCGAGGCGTACCTGGTGGGGCTGTTCGAGGACACCAACCTGTGCGCCATCCACGCCAAGCGCGTCACCATCATGCCCAAGGACATCCAGCTCGCCCGCCGGATCCGAGGGGAGCGCGCCTAGGCTCTGTATGCGCCCTCTGTCAGCTGCGCCTGAATCCTGCTAGATGTTTGTGACTCCTGTAGTTGTTGTTTGCCCTGATTGTATGTCCAATGGATGCCATCAAATGTTCAAATCTCTGGTTTGATAAATGGAATCACGCATCTTTTATGCTAAAATCTCTAGTCTGTTCTACTCCACTTTTTGACCGCTAGATTTGTTGTGCGTGATTGCCTGATTATGTGGGTTCACTGTTAGTAAGAATCCCATTTGAATCTAGAAAAAAAGAAGACTCCCCTGTTTGATTGCTGCGATCTGGGGGAGTGCCGCAGCTTCATTTGTTTTGGCGAGTACGAATTTGTTGGAAATTCCGTTGTTGGGTTCTCTGGCTGGAACAGTTGTTGGTGGACAAGACTCTGATGTGTATCCTTGAAAAAGACTGATGTGAAGCGAAATTGCAGATCTGATATTAACTAGTAATTCTGTATAGTAGCCTCTTTAAACAGGTCACTACTTGCTTCAGATTCAGTTATACTGATAAGTAAAAAAAAAAGACAAATCTGCTAATTTCTTGTGCAGCTACCAATCAATTCTAAAACAGCTATTCCAGAAATTCAAAAGGAAGGATGTAATAGGTTCTGGCTTATGTAACCATGAGTACTATGCATGCTTTGCAAAATAATTTGGATGCAAAAACAAAACAATACAAGGAGCCTGCATTGATGCACATATTGTTGATGAATACATACATTCACCATGGTGTTGAATCTGTCTGCAGGTATGTTCTTCACGGAGTACAGGCAAAATCATGGCAAGTTAAGTAAAGCGTGTGAGTTCGGTCTAATGCTCCTTTTCCCTTCTTCCGCATCAGAAGCCAAGGATTTGTTCAGGCGAGGATTCGTAGGCATCGAAAGATCTTACAGCAAAATGCAAATCGTAGGCATCGAAAGATTGTACAGCAAAATGCAAAACAACATAGAAGGACTGTTCAGAAGGAAAACTCTGGCTTGAGCGTATTGTAACTGCAGAACATTCCTTTTGGCATCTCTTTATCTGATACTAGCATGTTATATGGTACAACATTGCTTAGAAACTGACAATATACTCACAAAAAATAGAGAAGTGAAAGTAATAGATATTTGTGTGCATAGCCTTATTCTTGTTTGTTCCAATGTTTTTTTTTTTGAAAAGGAGGTCATCCCCCCGTCTTATTCTTGTTTGTTCCGATGTTGCATGTTACAGGTGTTGCAATGCCTATCTGGCCTAGGTTTGACTTCATCAGGCGGTAGTGGCCAAGTAACAATGGAGCTTCATGAACAGCTGCGAAAGATTGTACGACATAATAGAGTATCTTACCGTAGTTGTTTTGCCGTGATGCTTTATTATGTCACTGAAACACTGTTTTCCCATGCGGTGCTACCAGATCCATGTCTTTCGATGTGTTATCTGAAGAGATTTATCAGAAGCAGTGCTGCTGGTCCGTTCCAGGTTCAGAGTTGCGCAAGTCACCGAGACTCATGGTTGCGGAAATTTTGTTGCCCGCATACTGATCTTGATTGCTGTAACCTGGGAGCACATCGGCGTGATGCAAATGCTCATCTTCTCTTTCAGCGAATACACATTTTTCTTGGTAATTTTGGTGTTGGACTCTGGTAGTCTGATTAGAACAGTTGCTGGCAAAAGTCCTTAGAAATGTGCTAGTACTTGCTGCTTAACACATTTCAAATTCTTGTTCTTTCTTTCCAAATCGTGGAGCTTTCTGCCCTAATTTTCGTTTACAAATTTTCGACTAGACAACGTCGTTCAAGATTACAAACCACTCCATTAGGGGACTACCCAATCATCAGGTTCTTGAACAATGAACAGCATCTACCTTATTACTAGTACAAGTTTCTCAGAGATCTGTAACAGAACACAGATAACACATCACTACACAACTAGAAGCAGAAAAAGCATCAGGACCGGAGCATCAACTTGGTGAAGACACCTTTAGAGGAGAGCGTCGGCGCTTGTTTTTTTTTTTGAGAATCCTTAGATGGTGATTGTGTGCATTAACTAGTGGTGCCTTCGCTAAAGGCTAGCCAAATGGCCCGGCCCACTTTGCCCCACGAGCTGTTTTGCATTTTATTTTCTTCTTTGGTTTTAGTCAGGTTTTCACTAAAAAAAACCCAGCTATAGTTGTCTAGGAGCTGGGTATTTTAAAAATATTAAAAAGTAGAAAAATATATTTTAGAAAATTTTCAATATTTATTATAAAACCTCATATAAAAAAATGTTCATCGTATAATTTTAAATTTTCATCATATATTTTTAAAAAAATGTTCAGTGTGTATATGAAAATGTTCATTTTATACTTAAATTTTTCAGGGTGTATTTGAAAAGGTTTCACCTTATATTAAAAAAAGTTCACAGTATATTGCAAAAAAATGTAAAATAAAATAAAATTGCAAAAGTAAAAAAAGGAAATATAAGAAAACCAAACATCTGGAAAGATAAAAAAATAATTAAAAAAAACCACACACAAGAAAAGAAAAAGGAAACACCCGGAAAAACAGCCGAAAATGCTGGCATGTCTAGAAGCGCGCTGCGACAAAGCATCAACTATATGCCGCCCATGATTGGCCCCTTAGGGCGTATTGATTTTCTATGAACTTTATTGTTTATTAAGAGCAACTAATGAGCGCCGCCTCCGCAATGACAACCCGTATGCCTGGAAGCGCGCCCGTGCCGTGCCCGAGTGCCGGCTTCTGTTATTCTTTTGATTTTTTTATTTTTGTTTTTTTGGTTACCAGTATATTTTTGCTTTTGCTTTCTTTTTTTCTATTTTTTCTTGGTTTCCGATTTCCCTGGTTTTCATGAAAAAACTTCGTCAAAATCTGTTAACATAAAATCTAGTATCATAGATCTCGATGCCAGAAATCCAATGGTGAAAAGGGTTCGGCATTTGGACGCATGGTTCTTTTTGTAAAAATAAAAAACCCCTAAGTTGCAATAAGTGGCGTACATGAACTGCGCCAATTGGCAGCATCAGTAAGGGTGTGGAGTGACCTTTGCAAGGGGTAACCTTTAACTAGTGATTTTGTTGTTTGTTTACGGTATCAGCATTATATCTTGCCTACTGTGATATATAGCCTGCCGTCTCTGGTGGCCACGACCATGGGCTGGCACTTTACTTTTTTTTTTGTTTTCCACTTTTTGCTGATTTTTTCCTTGAGGTTTTTTCTTTCTAGTTTCTTTGCTTCTTTCCGGTATCTCTGTTGTTTGTTTGTTCCTTTATAGTTTTCTTTGTTTTTTTTTATGTTCTTTCTTTGACTTTGTTTCACATTTTTTGAACACATATCTACTTTTTTCACACACAATGGATGTTTTTGTATACATCAAAAATATTTTTATACTTCCTCCGTCCAGAAATACTTGTCGAAGATATGGATAAAAATATATGTGTCTAGAACTAAAATACGTTTAGATACATCCATTTCCGTGACATGTATTTCGGGACGGAGGGAGTATACGTTTAAATTTTTTCATTTACATGATTAACATTTTTGAGAAACATGTTTTTGATTTTTTCAAAAATGTGTTGCTCATTTTTCAAATACAAGATGGAACATTTTCCAAATGTCAAAAACATTTTTTTAACTATGCAAAGTTTTCTAACCACATTTTGGAACCCATGAACATTTTTAAAATGCAATGTACATTTTTGTGCATGTACGAAACACTACCGTTGGGCTCGTGTAAACACTACCATCGTCACCGTTGTGGGGGTGCTGCAACAGTAGGTGGTCCACGGCGACACCATGGTGGTGGAGGCGTCCGACGACCGAGGAAGGGGAGGATGAGAGGGGACGGGTGGTGCAATGAGAGGAAGAGGCACGTCGCCGCCGGCTAGTTGGGTGATGCGCGTGTCTCATTCACTGCCGGGAACTAGATGTGTCCGCCTCACCTTCGTCGGTTTGCAATAGATCGGTTGTTGTGGTGATTTTTTTTTTTGCAATAACAGCCCAGTTGCAAACCTAGTGGTGGTGGGCCCACCGGGCACCTCGCGTGCATGGAAGGCGTCGGATGCTCGGCTGTCTGATCTGTCGGGCGAACAGTTCGGTCACCACCCCGATAGGAGAAAGAAGGGAAAATGTGACCCAATTGAACCCCTCACGCTGTCCTCATATGTCCGGGCAATCCGCAAACCCTCACACTCAGACCATATATGGGAAGAATTTGAAGACTCGTGCACACCCGGTTAGCCCGCCATGTAGGACGTTGTCCACCCCAGACCATCTTTTCTCTTTTCATGTGACCGAACAATATAAGAACAAACTAGAGGATATGACTTTATGCATGCACAAAAGAGGACTTAAAACAAACACGCGTGGGCACTGACCATTCGCATCTAAGACTAGTCATAGTGGAGAGTAACTTAGACTAGTGTCATGCATATAAGACTAGTCTATGTTATTATCTTCATAGCGGAAATGCTAAATGGAGGCCGAGCTCCATGGAGCCCTTTATTTTAAAATTTTAAAAATCTCATTTTGAAGTTTCAAAAATTCTTAAAAAAAATACACGTGTTGACACGGATGTACAGTACATGTGTGTAAAAAATGATGATGATATACATTATGATGAGAGCTACACAAAAAAGAGAAAATCGTGATTTTGAAATGATGAACAGGATGTGCACCATTCACTATAAAAAATGCACGAATTTGTCTTTTTTGTTTAGCTTCGGTCATAATGCATATCATCTTCAAATTTTACACACACATATTATAGATCCGTATGAACACGTGTGATTTTTTTCAGAAAATTTTGAAACTTCAAAAATGGGATTTTCAAAATTTGAAAATAAAGGGCTCCATGGTGCTCGGCCTCCAAAATGCCCCACTCTCTTCATAGTGTAAAGTAAAATAGAAGTAGTATCATAGATGATTGCGTCTATTAGATTATAGACTTATTTTGCTTTGGGTTCCGTTATGTTACAATAACATATTATGTTATTCCAAATACCTCTTTTCTCATTTATCAACATACTACACAAGCAAACTTATCTTGAAGAACGTTATGTTACTAGCTAAGTTACTAGCAGCCTAAGGAGCCACATTAAGACGAGCGGCTGCAGATGACCTTTTGGGGCATCCAGAATACACGATACTGCCGGGCACCGTCCTGGTCCTGGTCCACGACACGCCCATATGCCACCTTTAGACATACGGGTTCGTTCTTCCTTTCTTTTCTAGAACTCTACGGGGTTCGTTCTTGTTGCTAAACCTTTAGCTCAAAGAAGAGGATCTGGTTCGTGCATGCTCCAGAGAAAAAGGGTTATGGATGGTTCGTGTTGGAACGTAATTCCCGTGGAGCGGTTCCATCGACATCACGTCATTTAATTCACCAGCCAGCCAGACGCTCGATCCAACGGCAAACATCCACTCTAGACCTTTCTCAACAACTATTTTGTATTGCATGATGGTAGATACAGAAAGGCTTCATGTGGAAAAGGACGAGATCTTGGTGGTCCGTATATTTTACTACAGCTGCAGCGGTCGTTGATCAATTATACGGTATCCAGTTTTTGGGTAGATACTGGGAGCAGGAGTAATCAATGAGATGTTATCATGAGAACATCTGATGCCTGCCCGGTACAGTTTGTTGGATAGATAGGATTTTTGCCCTATAGGGCAAACCCCCCTCAAAGGAACCTCTGCACTTACCATTTTTCGAACGTGGAAAGGACGAACAAACCGATATCAACGATATTCTTTCGAGACTTCGCAATTCGTCTTGTTTTAACTTTACAAAATCATGAATCCAATTTACGGTTCGTCTTCACAGTTGGCTTTTGTCTCGGTTAAAACTCTCACACGGATCTCATATGCATATGGTTTGAACAAATACCTTAAATGAAGTTGTCACCATGTTGGTAGCACAAAGTTACCATGTCATCAATCATGGGGTGACAATTTAACAAAGTGGTTTTTTAAAGTTAATTGAAACATGCATGCTCTAGTATTAAAATCCTCGTCAATACGAAGGTAACGTGTTGTCACGTACCATTGCGTATTTCCGTTGAACTCGATCAATCAACCTCACGTCACTACCCCTAGCAAGACATTTTCAATTTGCACCGTGACGCACCTAAAGAAAGGCTTCACATGGGAAGGGCCAGATCCTGGTGCCCAATACCCTAGAGAGGTTCGTTGACTCTGATCATTCTAATCTAACCACCTCACCGTCGACGTCGAAGGAATTCTATACCGGCGAGTCCACACTTCCACACATCCACGCTTCAGTAAAAAAAAGAAGACAGGACGCACGCACGCATGTGTGAGAAAATAATAATTAGCGAGATTACACATGTAAAACTTTTATATGACCTCATCGATTCAGAAATACACTTTGGTCGCTGGTTATAATTACACCGAGTAAATTGCAGAAAACCATCAGTTTGAGGGCTAGGTCATCAGAAAACACTAGGTTACAATTTCTTGACAAAAAGCACCACCTTTTTTATAAACATTTTGCAAAAACCACTGATCGGCGGATTAGTCTCATTTGAACGCGTTTATGACAGGTGCCCTCCTCTTTTTTTGCTTATGTGGCATCACTGTTTGGGTTTAAAGCATAAAAGCCCTTAACTTTCTTCCCCTCGTGCCCCCTCCCATCCCCTCTCGCGGGCAGCCGCCGCTCCCTTCGCGGAAAGCCGCCGTCGTTCCCTCCGCAGGCAACTGCCGCCGTTGCCGCTCCCTACACAGTCCGCCGCTGTTCTGTTTGCAGGCAACAACAGCCGTCGTTCCCTACGCAGGCAACCACCGCCGTCGTTCCCTACGCAGGCAACCACCGCCGTCGCCGCTCCCTCCGCAGACCGCCGCCGTCGCTCCCTCCGCAGGCAGCCGCCGCTCCCTCCGCAGGCAACCGCCGTCGTCGCCGCTCCCTCCGCAGACCTCCGCCGTCGCCGCTCCCTACACAGGCCGCCGCCGTTGTCGCCCGGCACCGTATCTGCAGGCTGCCGCCGCCTCTCCCTCTGCAGGCCGTCCTCGACGAGCTGCAGTTGGCCAGTCAGTGGTGCGCCGCCGCTCCCTAAGCCCCGATGGTGCGCCCTCTCGCCGGCGACGAGACCCATGGTCCTCCCCATCCACCTTCCTTCTGCTCGCGTGAGCCATGGGCGCCGTGCAGCCGGTTTTGTGCACACGAGGGCCTGATTGCGTTTTTTATTTTTGATTAAGGGGTGTCTATATAAAATTGTTAGTACTAGTTTGTAAATATAGATAAAAACCCTTTTAGCATGAAAAGTCATGCCACACAAGCCAAATAGGGGCCCACCTGTCATAAACACGCCAATCAGTGGTTTTTGCAAAATGTTTACGAGAGAGGCGGTGTTTTTTGTCAAGAAATTGTAACCTAGTGTTTTCTGATGACCTAGCCCTCAAACCGGTGGTTTTCTGCAATTTACTCTATTTACACCCTATATGGGGAAAAATCAGTAATTACAAAAAAACTCAAAATAGTTCAGAAGTTTTTTTACAATAAACTTGATTTTCTTTTGCACCAGTATATATATTTTCCTGAATTAAAAACCAGCATTGACTTCAGGGCAAAAATTCCAAAATTTATATTATAGGACATTTTTCACACTATTTTGGCCGAGATTTGTTTTTTCTTAAAAAGAAGTCAAAGGAGGGTTTTTTTTTGAAATTTTTTTCACAAGTACAATGGAAGGTTAAGTTTATTTCAAAAATATTTTCAGAATTTTTTGAGTTTTTATTTAATTACTTATTTTTTCTATATATGGTGTAGATAGACCCAAGAACCAAACGTCTGCGTCCCTCATCGATAAGCCAGGTTATAGTGGTAGTAACTTACCTAGCAACATAACGCTCTCAAATTTTTTTGCTGATGTGACAAGTAGCTAATAAGGAAAGAGATGTTTGTAGTAACATAATATATTACCGTAACATAATGTACCCTAAAGCAAAATAAGTCAACATTTACATAAATAAAGACTTGCATAATACTCCATATTACTACTCACTATAAAAATAAAAATAGTAAATATAGACTACTAGTAACATAGTCTAAGTTACTTCCCCCAACTAGAGACCGGCCGACCAGATGCCAATTACTGGCCCCAACTACCATACCGCCTATTTCGGCCCATTATTGTATGAACAGTATTTTTTTAGGGAAAAGCATGGCTTTATAACTTAACTGGTGCCAGGCAAATCGCCCAAAACACAAGCGCCCACATGGGCAGGTACATCAGAGTCCCACTCAACAAAGTGGTGAGGTTCAAACGAACGACCAACTGCAGCGAGTTCATGCGCTACGGAATTTGCACTACGCCTACAAACTGAAATAGAGAACTTGGAGAAGCAAAGCTTGAGCTGGTATTTCGTGTCCTCAATGACCGCCGCATAGGCTGATGAATTAACTTTGGACAGGTCCAGCGCCTCCGCCAGCAGCTGTGAGTCAGTTTCAAACTCAGCTTGGACAATCCCTAACTCAGAGACTGTGGTAATAGCATATGACATCGCCATGGCCTCTGCCGCAAATGCATCATCGATGTGCTCAAGCCTTCCAGCGCGGGCGCAAACTAGCTCACCCAAATTTGTTCTCACTGCGACGCCCCAGCCTGCACCTTCTTGGCCCGGGACGAAGGAGCCGTCAATATTAATCTTGTAGGGCAGTTGCTTCGGGGGTCTCCATTTGTCAGGCGGTGGCGCGGTCACTGGTTTCGCAAAAATCTCCCGGTACTCCAGGACGTACCCTCGAGTTCATCTCGCCACCTTTGCAGCTTCCATGGGCATCTCTCCTTCGCGTAGCTTGTTCCTATTGAACCACCAGAGCCACCAGAAAGTTAGCACGAGCAGCCTCTTCTCCTCGTCTAGACCCCAAAGGAGATCAAACATCGCATGGACGGACGTAATTCTCTCGAGATCTTGACGTATTCCTTCGGGGCCTAGGTCACGCCATACCTCTTTCGCTGCTTTGCATTTGATGAACAGGTGTGCCCCGTCCTCCGCTGCTCGCCCACAAAATAAGCATTTTGTATCTGTGATGGAGATTCCTCTCCTTGCAACATTCGTGCGCAGGGCAAGAGACTCATGCTTGACTCTCCAGGCAAACATCTGTATGTTGCGCGGACACGACAGCTTCCAGATTCTCCTCCACAAGTTATCCTTGATGGCATTAAGGTTGCCAGGATCACTTGCGCTGCTCCCTGCTCCTCCATCCGTTCTTGTCTGTTCTTGTAAGTGCATCTAATGCCCCTTAGTGATTTTGGTGTATTGAAGACTTATAGGTTAAGGGACTAATGTGTTTATGAGTGTACACAAGTCTATAAGTCTATGAGGAGTTTGATATTTACAGAGAAAGTCGACCCCTAAAAATGAAGTTCTTCGATCAAGACTTTGATATTCAAGACTTCACGAAGACTTTGAAAGTGAAGAAATTGGTGTGACCTTGAAGACTTGGTATTCATTTGAGGAACATGAAGCGTGAAGACTTTTGTTTTCGTAGTTTCGCTTTCTCTTTCTTGAGTCATAGGAAACACCGCATCGTTAAAGGGGGTCGAGGAAATACTAAGGAAAAATTTCCATGTGATGCTCAACTCAAAATCCTACACCTACCAATCCCTTCGAGTGAAGCCTTTGGAAATCTCATACAACTCAGTCAATTTCTTGATGTAGACGAAGTTATTCAGTCAGCGAGGAATTTGTTCTGACCGAGGAGTTAGAAATTCGCCATGGATTGCCTACGATGAGGAACATGATAGCCCCGAGGAATTTGAGAGTCAAATTTCGACCGTTCTTGTCTTCTTGGCCACTGTCCCAAAATATCTTATCCACCTAACGGTCATATCATTGAAGGGCATTTATGTCTTATCATGTCGGGCTGCTCCCTAGGCTATAAATAGCCGCCCCCTACAACCACTAGCTGGTTGGCTGCTCCGAGAGAACTTGACACTTGTCATTTGAGAGCAATCCATCCTCCGAGGACTTTGAGCGAAAATCATCGAGTGAGGAAAAACCCAAAAACCAAACCCCTACAAACCCAAAGTGATTGAGCATCATCAAGAGATTGATCCTGCGTGGATCCGATGCTTGTTACCTTTGAAGACTGTGCTTCTTGCAGACGGTTAGGCGTCATGGTCTAGAGCATCCAAGAGGAATTGTGGATCACCGAGTGACCAAGTCTGTGAAGGTATGGAAGTCGTCTGAAGACTTACCACTAGTGATTGGACGAGGTCTGTGTGACCTTAGTTCAAGGAGAATACGGTGAGGACTTGGTGTCCCGAGCTGCGTGCTCGCCGACCGGGTGTCCGGATCGTGTGTCCGGACTGTGTGTCCTCGAGTTTAAATACTCAGCCGCTCAACCAGACGTACAACCGAGACAACAGCTTGGAACTGGTCTACCAAATCATTGTCTTCACCAACCTAATCGGTTCTATTTCCTCAACTCTTTCATTTCCCCATTCTTTGTGTTGAGTGTTCGTTCATATCTGTGTTTGAAGACTTTGTTGAAGACTTTCTCGGTTTCTCAGTTCAATTCTTGATCTGTTTGTCTTCATCTTGTGCTATCCTCGTGTTTACGCTTTCTGTACTCTTTGATTGTCTTCATTTCATCATGATGACCATGCCCGCATTCTCTTATGCTTACTTCTGAGTACTTATTCCGCTGCAAGTAGTTCTTCACTTAGGAATTTCCTCATCGGAAAATTCCTCATTGAAGAATTCATAAAAATCGCCTATTCACCCCCCCTCTAGTCGATATACCGCACTTTCAATTGGTATCAGAGCAAGGTACTCCCTTGTTCTGTGTGATTTTGGTTTAACCACCTGGAGTTTTAGTTATGTCGACCGCATGTATGATCAAGGTCTCATCTGGGTGTCCTACCTTTGATGGGACGGACTACCTCTTGGAAAAACAAGATGCGAATGCATCTTGAGGCAATTGACAACGATCTACGGTATGTTGTGGAAAATGGTGTTCCCTCTGTCTCACCTCCTTTGAACGCTGCCGATGTGAAGAGATTCAAGCAACTCGATTCTCAAGCGAAGAATATCATATGTGGCCATCCGAGCAAAGGACAATATGGAAGATTGAGTGCTTTGGAAACGCTAAGCTCATCCGGGACAGGCTGTCCAAAGTAAATGAAGGAGTCTCAACTCAGCGTGACTCTCGAGTTGATGTTCTTCAAATCTCTTCAACCGCTTTAAAAGACTCGACAATGAAAATGTTCAACAAACCTTCGATCGCCTCACCGACATCTCAAATGAGCTTCAAGCGCTTAGTGTTAATCGACATCACCGACCATGAGGTGGTGAAGAAATTGTTGAGATCGCTTGATTCCTCATTTGATACTCGCACCGATGATACAAGAGCGTCTTGACTACAAGTCACTTGATCCGGTGATATCCTCGAGAGGCTAAATACTCATGAGTTCCAGCTTTGAAAAGAGAGATCTCTATGGTTCTAGCTATGGAAAATCACGTGCCTCAAGGCCAAGGCTGTATGCGAATCTGATTGTGAAGACTACGGTAGTAGCCTTGGAGATCCTGAAGAATTGAGCCAGGAGCTAGCACTGCTCGTGAAGAAATTCCAGAAGTTCTCAAGACGTGGTCGCTTT
Source organism: Aegilops bicornis (assembly GCA_021605145.1). Taxonomy (NCBI): domain Eukaryota; kingdom Viridiplantae; phylum Streptophyta; class Magnoliopsida; order Poales; family Poaceae; genus Aegilops; species Aegilops bicornis. The sequence goes on along the minus strand of CM038675.1, from coordinate 117,422,771 downwards.
GGAAAATCCTCAAGGAGCAATGATTCCTCATCCAGTGACTATAAGAGAAGACTATGCCACAAATGCAAGAAACCTGGTCACTACATTCAAGATTGTCCTCGGTGGGAAAAGGAATTAAAGAAGAAGAAATACAAGGATTACAGTTCTGATGACGCTAATAAGAAGAAGAAATCATCAAAATCTTCATCATCAAAATCCTCAAAGTCTTCTTCTCACAAGAAGAGCAGCTCCAAGAAGGCTTGGGCATTCATTGGCAAGGAAATGGACTCTGAAGCTGAATTTGAGGAACATGAGGAAGAGGAGGCATCAGAAGAATCCAGTGCAGTGTGGCGAGTCCGGCTTTGTGATCGCTTTCACAACAAGTCCATCTTCTACTCAAGAAAATGACCTCACCAACAAAGCTGATGAAGATAGTGATGACTACGCCCCACCTATTGCTTCATGGCAAAGGGTGCCAAGGTACTCAAATATACCTCCTCTGAATCTAGTGAAAATGAATCTGATGAAGATCTCAAGCCCAGCTACTCAAAACTTGCTAAGATTGCTGTAAAACAACAAAGGGCTTTTGAAAATGTTCAAAACATGCTAGACAAAAGTGATGATATGTTGGGTGAAGAAATGGATCGCACTAAAGCCCTGGCTGAAAATCTTCAGAGACTTCAGTCTAGGTTTGACAGCCTTCAAGGTCATCATAACACTCTCTTGTCTGATCATGAGAAACTTTCTTATGAATTTCTTTGAAGAAAGCAAGAGCTTGAGAAGCTAAGAGTGAGTTATGAAGATCTTCAGAAGGAGCGCGATTCATTACTTGCTCAACAAATCAGCGCTTCTCAGGAAGAATTTGTTCCTCCATGCTTAAAGTGCATTGAACGTGAATCGCTAATTCTTCACCTGAATGTTTAAATGCTTCAACTGTTACAAATTCTTCACCTGCCTCTGCTATCACTAATTCCTCATCCGAGGACATTGCTAGTATCACCGACGATGCAGTGGTGAAGGAATTGTACATGACAGCATGTACAAAAGCACGAAAGGGCATCAGACTCTTTGTGATGTGCTTAAAAGCGAGATCCTCAACAGGAATCCTAGGAAAGAGGGTATTGCCTTTGAGAGGAAACTCAATCTTTGATGGAACATATTGGAAGCTCGAGCAGTACCAGAACCTCATGGGTTGCTGCAAAGGGACCTCCAGTTGATCCATCTAACTTATCCGGCTTTACATGTGAATCTCCTCATTCTTCCGATGAGTCATTTGACTCCAACTATAAACTGTTCAAAAATCAGAATGGTGAAGTATTTGCTAGATATGTTGGCACTAAGCTGCAGAACGGTTCCCCTATGAAGAAAATCTGGGTTCCCAAGAAGTGCCTTGAAAGTCTTCAGGTGAATGTCCTCATGACACCACCTGTGAAGAATAGGAACCCCAGATCAAACTCTTCATATGGACCAAATTCTTCATATGGATCCAAGTCCTCATACGAACCAAATTCCTCACATGGATCAAAGTCCTCATATGATTATCATCGTGCTAACAACTCTGTTTCATGAGGTAGAGCTAAGGGCTATGAATATGTGCATTATTCTTCAAACCAATATGTTCACAAGTCCTCAAGAATTTCTTTGCTTATTCATATGCTTACCCTAACCCCTCTTATGTGAAACGAAATGGATTGGCTTCTATGCCACCATTCTCATATGGAGCTTTTAGAGTGATGAACTCTTTGCCACCCCTTTAGATGTGGGTGGTGAAGAAAAGGAACTAATCTCTTCTGCAGGGTCAGGCCTCCACGCCGCTTTTAACGTCTCAAGAATTTCTTTGGGGCACGACAAAATGCTGAAAGGACGCAGCTAATCATGAAGAAATGAACTTTCATTTCACACGTCCTCATCTTGCTTATCTCGTTATCTTGCTGATGAAATTCATCTGATGAAATTGATATCATATTCTTCACTGATGAAGTATATGAGATCGTAAGTTACACTAATTCATCTGCAGGATGATCAACCCAAAGCCAATGAGTGGGTCCCCGATAGTGGATGTACAAATCACATGACCGGTGACAAGAATCTATTGATGGATGCTCCCTTATCACCGTCACATCTGAAGCATATCATCTTTGCTGACAAAGGCAAAAGTCAGGTATTGGGTCTTGGTAAGGTTGCGATCTCTAAGGACATACACATGGACAAAGTCATGCTTGTTGAGTCCTTAGGATACAACCTCATGTCGATCTCAATGCTTTGTGATCTTGATATGGTTGTTGTCTTTGGCAAGTATCGTTGTGTTGTGATCATGGAAGCCGACAATTCCAAAGTCTTGAAGGCTTTAGGAGAGGAGACTTGTATATTGTTGATTTCTCTACAGGACCACAACCAGCCGTGTGTCTACTTGCAAAAGCTTCAGAAGGCTGGCTATGGCATCGACGACTTGGCCACGCAGGCATGAGGAATTTGCACACGCTTGCGAAGAACATTGGCATTGAGAATGTCAAATTCCTCAAGGATCACTTGTGTGGAGCCTCTGAAGCTGGAAAAATGACCAAGGCCAAGCATCCAGCAAAGACTATCATGACCACTACTCGTCCATTCGAATTGCTTCACATGGACCTCTTTGGTCCTAATCATTACTCAACAGTCACTAATGATGCATCTGTATATGGCTTTGTTATTGTTGACGATTACTCTCGTTACACATGGGTACACATTGTTACTTACAAACATGAAGTGCAGGAAGTCTTCAAACGATTTTCATCGAGGGCTTCAACCAACTTTGGTGTGAAGATCAGGCACATCAGGAGTGACAATGGAACTGAGTTCAAGAATTCCGGTCTTGATGACTATCTTGATGAGCTTGGTATTACTCATGAGTTATCTGCTCCCTATACTCCTCAGCAAAATGGCGTCGTGGAGTGCAAGAACAGAACTCTTGTTGAGATGGCTCGCACTATGCTTGATGAATACAAAACGCCTCGTCGTTTTTGGATTGATGCAATTGATACGCGTGCCACATCATCAACAGAGTATATCTTCACAAATTCTTCAAGAAGACTGCCTATGAACTCCTCACTGACAACAAACCCGATGTGAGTTATTTCAAAGTCTTCGGTGCTAAATGCTAGATTAGAGATCCTCATCACAACTCTAAATTTGCACCGAAAGCACATGAAGGTTTTATGCTTGGTTATGGAAGGGACTCGCTCACCTAAGAGTCTTCAACAATGTTCTTTACAAGATTGTTGAAACTGTAGATGTGAGGTTCGATGAAACTAATGGCTCGCAAAGAGAGCACCTAACTTCTGTGATAGATGAACCAGCCTCGAGGAATCTATCAAGTTCAAGGCAACCGAGGATGTAATTCCTATTGAAGAATCTCTTTGAAGAATTCATTCCAGAATCGCGAAGAACGCCGAGCTGATGCACGTGAGGATAATCTTTGAAGAAAATGGTCTTTGAAGAAAATGCTGATCAAATTCCTCGATGACAACCAGCTCATCCTCGCGTTGCAAAAAGAAGTGCAAGTTGACAAGATCATCGATGACATTGAAGCACCAGGTCCTCTCACACGCTCAAAAGCTTCACATTTATCTAACTTTTGTGGGCACTATGCTTTTGTCTCTATCACAGAGCCCACTAAGGTAGATGAAGCATTTCGAGCCCGAGTGGATTGAGCAATGCAAGAAGAATTACATCAGTTCGAGCTCAACAATGTCTAGGAACTGGTCAAACGTCCAGATCCTCGCAATCATAATATCATTGGCACAAAGTGGATCTACCGCAACAAGCAAGATGAAAATGGCCTTGTGGTGAGGAATAAAGCACGACTTGTAGCTCAAGGCTACACACAGGTTGATGGAATTGATTTTGATGAAACTTTTGCACCTGTTGCTAGACTTGAGGCTATTCGCGTATTACTTGCTTATGCTAACCATCATAATATCACTTTATATCAAATGGATGTGAAAAGTGCATTCCTCAATGGTAAGCTTGAGTAAGAAGTATATGTTGCTCAACCCCTAGGTTTTGAAGATCCAAAGAATCCCTAAAAAGACTACAGACTCCACAAGGCCCTCTATGGCCTCAAACAGTTCTACGGGCGTGGTATGATACATTGAAGGAATTCTTCGTGAAGAATGGCTTCACACCTGGTTCACTTGACCCTACTCTCTTTACTAAATCATATGATGGTGAACTGTTTGTGTGCCAAATATATGTTGATGATATTATCTTTGGCTGTACTGACCAACGTTATAGTGATGAATTTGCCTGTATGATGAGTGAAGAATATCAAATGTCTATGATGGGAGAGTTGAAATTCTTCTTAGGTCTTCAAATTAAATCAACAACACAATGGCATATTCATATCTCAGGAGAAATACCTCAAAGATGTTACGAAGAAATTCGGCATGCAAGATTGCAAAGGCTCAAAATTCCTATGCCCACAAATGGCCATCTATGCACTGATGAAAATGGTATTGACTTCGATCACAAGGTATACCGCTCCATGATTGGTTCTCTATTGTACTTATGTGCATCTAGGCGAGATATAATGCTTAGTGTTTGTATGTGTGCTTGATTTCAAGCTACACCGAAGGAATCACACCATAAGGCTGTGAAGCATATTCTTCGATATCTAGCTCACACACCAACACTAGGATTATGGTACCCCAAGGGCTCTACGTTTGATCTCACTGGATATTACGACTCGACTATGCTTTGGTGATCGTGTGGACCGCAAGTCAACATATGGCACTTGTCATTTCCTCGGGCGATCTTTGGTCTGTTGGTCCTCGAAGAAACAGAACTGCGTATCACTGTCTACTGCGGAAGCTGAGTACATTGCTGCTGGCTCTTGTTGTGCTCAATTGCTGTGGATGAAGCAAACTCTCAAGGACTACGACATCAACGTGAAGAATGTGCCTCTCTACTGTGACAATGAGAGTGCCATCAAGATTGCTCACAACCCAGTTAAGCAATCGAAGACAAAGCACATTCAGATTCGTCATCATTTTCTTCGTGATCATGTGTTGAAGGGCGACATCTCCATCGAGAATGTGAAGGCGAAGAACAACTAGCCGATATCTTCACAAAGCCCTTGGATGAGAAGAGATTTAGCAAGTTGCGGTGTGAGCTAAATATCTTAGAATCTTCGAATGTTCTTTGAAAAGGACACACATCCGACACTTATGCAAAATTGATGACTTAGATGTGCAACACATGAAGAAACGTTTTCTTCAATCAATGAAGAATAACACTCTAAGTGTGAAGAAATTAATGAAGAATTTGATTCTTAGAACCCTCGACAATTGTATGCTGTGTCTGAAATCATCATTCTTATACGGTGGGTCACGCCACCACCAAAATTGAAAATCTTCAATTTGAGTTTTTCCTCGATTTTGAAATTCTTCAGTTTTTTCAAATTCTACAACTTTTCAAAATCTACTCTGTTTCCTGTGTCTCTCTTCATTGACTATATATATATATATATATATATATATATATATATATATATATATGGGTTTATGTCCTCTACAACATTCACTTATGACTATTTCTTCAAGTTGCTTTTTCTGCTAAGTGAATGTGATCGGGCCCTCCCCCCTCTATGCTATACTCAACCCAAGCTATTCACAAATTCTTCATGTGCGTTCTATTTGAAACTTCGTTCAAAATCTTCACTTTGTGTCCTTGTCACCTTGAAGAAATTGCGAGCGAAACTTTTAACTTATCTTATCCAAATTTTCGCTTTGCCGCTCAAACCGCTCCGCATCCCACGATAAACTTATCTATTCACCCACGATCTAACACAATCTCCACTTTTCAAAGACGTGGGTGACACATGTCAGCGAATGAGAAGGGCCAGGGGCACGTTCGTCCAAAATCTTCGGGCGAACGGTTTTTCACCGTGGCTAATATACCCCCTCTCCCCTTCCTCACTTCCTTTACTCCGCTCGAATGCTCTCTCTCTAGCTCGAGCTTCTCAAACCCTAGCGCCGCCGCTACTCCATCATCGCCGGTGAGGAAGAGCTTCACTGCCTCGACCTCGTCGCCGTCGTACTCGCGCCGACCGCGGAAATCTTCACTCCGCCGCCGCCGTAGCTGTCTTCCTCCACCGAGTTAGGGCGTGGGAGATCTGAACTGACGAACTTCTAATCTACACTTCTCAGTTCGTCGTGTTCTTCAGTTCGGGTAATTAAAAGTTACTTTTATTACTCGCTTTGATTCTCAAACCTTCCTGAAAATCTTCAAAGGTGTTTATTCTTCAAATCTTCACACATATGAACACCTCAAACGAAATATGCTCTTGATTCGTTTCTCTAAGCAATGATTTTTCTTCAAGATTCCTCAATTGTGTGGATCCTCAATCTATACAACTCTGGAACCTAAGACAAAGATCGCTAAGTGAAATTCTTCAAGGCTCATCTAGTCAAATTCCTCAAACTAGTTCTTTTGAAAAACCTTACGAGAACGCATATGACCTCTCCAAATTCCTCGCAACTATACTGCTCACAGGTACTCATGTCCGCTGCTGAATCACTAGGTTCTCATCAACTTAACTCATTTGCAGCGTTCCTCGAAGAAAAGTTGCATACTTCTTGAGAATTCGATTGTTCAAATTCCTCACCAAGAATATGGCGGAAGGAAAGAAGCCACAGAAAGGAGGAAAGAGGCTGAGGTCATGACTGCTTCGAGATACTGAGGACATATACGCCGACTATTGCACACTGATGAAGCCAAGTTTGGCAAGGAAAACAAAAATCAGCGCAAGGTGCGCATTCAGAGGATTGAAAGGAGATGGGCAAGGGAATGGAGGGAGTACAGATATGTTACTCCAAAGTACATGAAGAAATTCACACTGAATCCTCCATGTCCAAGAGCTCCATTGGCACCGGCCAAGAAGTGACCCCACCGACATCAAGCGTGGTGAGGACTTTCTGAAGAATGGGCCAAGCGCCAAGCCAAGTTGGCGAGACAAGCCAAAGAAGCGGTGAGGAAATTCAATAAAGACTCATCGCTGCTGCCAATCGAGGCCCCTGCTCAGCCTGTAAGATCAATGGCAAAGAAGCCAGACAAGCCAAGTGCTTCACCAATAGTGCCCTCATGGCCAAAATCCTCACAATGCCCTCACGGCGAGAATCTTCAATGCCCTCACGGCCGGTTCCTCATGCTGCTCCTGCTCCTCCCAAATCCTCGGCTCCTACAAAGTCCTCAAGCTCCTCCAAAGTCCTCAAAGACTTTGTGCATCCGCCACGTGCCAAAGGACTGCATGCATCTCTATTGCCTCTGGTGTCTCAGGAAGTTCCTCAGCTGCACCAAATTCTTCATCAGGCCCCACTCTACTGAAGAAAAAGGCAACTGCTGGACGAGGTCCTCGGCCAAGTCCGAAGAAGAAACAGGTCGCCTTCCAAGTGCCATCTGATGATGAAGCTGATGATGACGAACTTGCGAAATCATCGAGACCGACAAGAAAGGGCCGCTAGAGCCAAAGGCACACTGCCCTTTGCTTTTGGATCCAAGGGCGATCCTCGAGTACATTGATCTCTGGCACAAGGATCCAGAGACACCTATGCCTGATTTTCATCTGACACCTGGACAAAGTCACATGCTGACCCATTTCATCTCTGAGAAGAAATGGAAATTTGAGAAGGCTAGGCAGATAAAGAAGGCTCAATTCAGGAAAGAGAAGTTCCCAAGGAAAAACATTGTCAGAATGACAACTGAGGAACTCCTCAAGATCCAGTCTGAAATCAAAGCCCTAAGTGATAACTTTGATGCCTATTATGCTGATTGGCAAGGAGCCAAAGTCAGATTTGTTAATCTGACAAAGAAGTTCACAAATGTTGCAGCCCCAACGCAACAAGAAATTCCTCAGTCGAGCCTCTTCACCTTGAAGAACATGCCAGCATCACTGATGATTTTCAGCCTGCTGAAGACAATGCTAGTTCCAGGGCTGATGACTCCATTCCAGCCACTGAAGAAATTGCCAGGGCATCCACTAGTGGTGCGCCTGAAGAAACTGAAGAAGTCAGGGCAACTGCATCAGTTGCGCCTGAGGAAATTCAACCAGATTCCTCAACTCCTCCTGCGCCTACACCAACTCCAATCCTTCCATCTGCATCAGATGTGAAGAAGACCAAGGCTGTGAGCGAGCTGCGATGAAGAAAAGGAAAGCATCAGCTGCTTCAAATTCTTTAGCCCCGAAGAAAATGAAGCCTATGACAAGCTCTTTTGAAAATCCAATCGATGCTGTTCCAATTTCCTCCATTCCATCAAAGGACCTTGTTCCTTTTGGTGAAGAGTATGAGATCCCAAGCGGATACGATGAAGAAAATCATTCTGCCGCTTCGTCGGAAGCAGATTGATGAAGAAATTAAAGTGGATGCAATCCCTTCAACACCAATCATTTCCTCGCCTATGCCTCAGTTCACAGCTGAAGAGGCTGGTGTTGAGGAAATTGAAGACGAAGACGTGGATATTGGATGCACCACGCCTGTGATGAACGATGACTTTTGGGAAAGTCAACATCCCAATTCTCCACTCTTCACCCCAATCCAACAAATTCCTCAGTCCCCAGCACCAACGGTTCAAATGGGCTCTGAAGAAACTCATCCCAACTCATCCATGCATGAAGAAATACCAGCCACTAGTGCTGAAGAACCTGCTGCTAATGATCCTATGAACACGCAAACTGCATATGAAGAGGAACCAAAAAATCCTCAGCCTGGAGAACCTGAGATTGCGATTCCAGAGGTAGTGATGCAACTCACTGACACTCCACTGCCAAAAACAAAGAATCCATTCTCAACGAAGCAAAAGTTCAAGGCTGAAGATTTCTTCGGCGAGCATGTATTCTTCACTGACTACAACCCATATGACTCTGCTCGCATAAGGAAGAGGCGTTACTGGACTGCTAGTCAAGCCAACTTCTATTCCTCTGTGCTATTCAACAAAGACAAAGTCTTCGATCATGCACATATTCCTCATGTGGACATGGAATCTCTGCCAGGCTTCGAGCCAGTCCTCAGTGTTCTTCATGATACAGGATTGCTGAATTTCTGCACTGACATCTATGATTGGAATGAAGAACTCATTCTTCAATTCTATGCGACGCTGCACATCACCGGAGATTCTGAAGATGTGAACTCATGGGTATTGGACTGGATGACAGAAAATACTCACTACAAGGCACCAAAGAATCGAATTGCTTCGTGCCCTCCCACTCGATCCTCCCTTGATGGTGCTCGTTGCATCTACAACGAACCTGAAGCTTTCAAATCATTACATGCAAGTCTTGATGAAGCCTTTGAAGCTGTGACGGGCACCTCGAACCAAATTCTTCGTCAAGGAATTATCAGTATGTGCCTCGGACTGTCTATCGCATTCGACGAAGACAATGAGTCCTATCAAAGGCCACGACTCAAATGATGAAGAATTACCTGGCATCATGAAGAATATGCTTTTCAATATCATTCATGGCGTTCCGTCCAACTTCCATGATTTCTTCATGAGGACTCGGCAAACATTGCTATGTCACCTTTTGAGCTGAAGCCTTATGCACCATGGATTATGAGGTTCATCAGGACAAGGTCTTCACTCAATTACAAGGCTGATACTCTGAACCACTGCAGCTACTTGCCTCCAATTGAAGTCCTCAAACGGACAGTTTCCTCAGCAGATGACAAGGGCAAGGCAACTGCTGTGATAGATGAAGGCATTCGTCCATTGGATGGTCAATTTCGCAAAGCTGCATCCTACTCCACCAATGATGACTCTGCCACACATGACTCTGCCGCCAATACCTCACCAAGCAAAATCCTCAAGCCACAAAGACCTGTGGTGATGATCGATCATGAGTTACTCCTCGGTCTTCATCAGAAGGTTGATCGCAATCATAAATGGGTCAAGCGTCAGTTTGGTTCAACTCTTCACAACATGACCTCAACACACAATGCAGTGAAGAAAAACCAATACTACCTCCATGAAACCTTCAACCGCACCTGGGCTGTTCTTTCTAATGTCTACAACGCAGAAGAACTGAAGACAATGGGTCTCAAGGAAGAATTTGACTGGTCTGTACCTCCACCGAAGAAATTCAAGAAGGTCAAGGTTCCTTCCTTGGTAGCCAGCTCCTATTCTTCATCGCGTGACACTGATGAAAATGAAGACTTGGGCGACATCTGGCAGGCCCTACTACGACAACCGACCCCAACAACGCTGGCGCTCCTTCATCAACTTGAAATTCTTCAGGGGCGTTAGTCCTCAGTTTCAATCCTTTTGGTCATTTGATGACAAAGGGGGAGAAATGTGAGTTAGTCTTCAAGCAGGTCTACTATATGGGCGTTTTTTTGCTAAGTTACAACTCTCGTTCTTCTGAAACTTTATTGGATCAAGTTGTAATCTTAAACCCGAAGGTGCTCTGATACTTTTGATGTGTTCCTCTGCATGCTTATTCCCCGTTTCATACACGCATGCTGAACTACATCAGTCACCATATTTCATCATGCATTTCAAATTCTTCATATTATATGTCAAATGCGTGTATGAATTACAAGATATAGGGGGAGATCTCCATGATTCAACTCTTCAAATGTGCACTGCCTCAAAAGAAAATTCCTCACTATGCACATCTTCAGGGGGAGTTCTTCTATATCTTGCAATCAAATTCCTCAACATCAGTATTTACACTTCATATGTTTATCCCGTTGAAAACTTAACCTATATTGTCATCAATCACCAAAAGGGGGAGATTGTAAGTGCATCTAGTGCCCCTTAGTGATTTTGGTGTATTGAAGACTTATAGGTTAAGGGACTAATGTGTTTATGAGTGTACACAGGTCTATAAGTCTATGAGGAGTTTGATATTTACAGAGAAAGTCGACCCTAAAAATGAAGTTCTTCGATGAAGACTTTGATATTCTCAAGACTTTCAAGACTTTGAAAGTGAAGAAATTGGTGTGACCTTGAAGACTTGGTATTCATTTGAGGAACATGAAGTGTGAAGACTTTTGTTTTCATAGTTTCGCTTTCTCTTTATTGAGTCATAGGAAACACCGTCGTTAAAGGGGGGTCGAGGAAATACTAAGGAAAAATTTCCATGTGATGCTCAACTCAAAATCCTACACCTACCAATCCCTTCGAGTGAAGCCTTTGGAAATCTCATACAGCTCAGTCAATTTCTTCAAAGGATGTAGACGAAGTTCTTCCGGTCACGAGGAATTTGTTCTGACCGAGGAGTTAGGAATTCGCCATGGCGGATTGCCTACACAATGAGGAACATGATAGCCCCGAGGAATTTGAGAGTCAAATTTCCGACCGTTCTTGTCAAGGCCAGCCTGTCCCAAAATATCTTATCCACCTAACGGTCATATCATTGAAGGGCATTTATGTCTTATCATGTCAGGCTGCTCCCTAGGCTATAAATAGCCGCTTCTACAACCACTAGCTGGTTGGCTGCTCCGAGAGAACTTGACACTTGTCATTTGAGAGCAACCCATCCTTCGAGGACTTTGAGCGAAAATCATTGAGTGAGGAAAACCCAAAACCAAACCCCTACAAACCCAAAGTGATTGAGCATCACTGAAGAGATTGATCCTGCGTGGATCCGACGCTTGTTACCTTTGAAGACTGTGCTTCTTGCAGACGGTTAGGCGTCATGGTCTAGAGCATCCAAGAGGAATTGTGGATCGCCGAGTGACCAAGTCTGTGAAGGTTTGGAAGTCGCTCAAGACTTACCACGAGTGATTGGACGAGGTCTGTGTGACCTTAGTTCAAGGAGAATACGGTGAGGACTTGGTGTCCCGAGCTGCGTGCTCGGCGATCGGGTGTCCGGACTGTGTGTCCTCGAGTTTAAATACTCACCGCTCCAACCAGACGTGCATAACCGAGACAACAGTTGGAACTGGTCTACCAAATCATTGTCTTCACCAACCTAATCGGTTCTATTTCCTCAACTCTTTCATTTCCTCATTCTTGTGTTGAGTGTTCGTTCATATCTGTGTTTGAAGACTTTGATCAAGACTTTCTCAATTTCCTCAGTTCAATTCTTGATCTGTTTGTCTTCATCTTGTGCTATCCTGTGTTTACGCTTTACGTACTCTTTGATTGTCTTCATTTCATCATGATGACCATGCCCGCATTCTCTTATGCTTACTCGAGTACTTATTCCGCTGCAAGTAGTTCTTCACTTAGGAATTTCCTCACCGGAAAATTCCTCATTGAAGAATTCATAAAAAATCGCCTATTCACCCCCCCCTCTAGTCGATATAACGCACTTTCAGTTCTAGTTGGCTGTGAAGCTTATACGCACTCTTGACAGAGTCACCCCCTTCGGATCATATTGCCAGGCGATGAAGTCTTGTACTCCCTCCCTTAGTGGGATCTGCAGGATGTGCTTGACATCATCGGCCCAGAAAGTGTCTCTCACTAGCTGCACATCCCAGGTTCCAGTAGTTGGGTCGATAAGATCACTGACCATCTCCAGCAAGCTCGATCCTCTCGGTGTAATTACACCCCGTGACCAAGGTCGATGGATCCAAGGGTCAGCCCAAATCTTCACTCCTGTACCATTTCCGATCCTCCAAATGTAGCCTTCCTTGAAGAGTTGAAGTCCATGCAATAGGCTGCGCCAAGAATAAGAAATGCCATCTCTGGGCTGTGCATCAAGGATATGACCCGAGGGAAAATATCGAGCTTTGAGCAGCTGTGCACAGAGAGACTCCGGATTCTAAATTAGCCTCCAAATCTGTCTGGATAGCATTGCAACATTAAACCCGTGCACGTCCTGGAAGCCTAGACCTCCCTGAGCCTTTGGTAGCGTCAACTTTTTCCATCCGATCCAATGAGTTGCATGCTCTTTTTCCTGCTGGCTCCACCAGTAGTTCCCAACCAGCGAGCTTAGTTCCTCGCAGAAGGATTTTGTGAGGTAGAAACAAGACATAGCAAACGTGGGGATGGCTTGGGCGACAGTCATGACAAGGGTTTCCTTCCCGGTTTTTGCAATCAGCTTCTCCTTCCACCCGTAAACTCGCCCTGCCATAGCTCCTTTCACAAAGGCAAATGCCTTCTTCCTCGACTTCCCCACATGGACAGGCAACCCAAGGTATTTCTCATTCCACGACTCACTTTGAATTTGCAGTGCATCCTTGACTGCCACTTTCTCATCAGCAGGAGTGTTTGGACTGAACATTATGGCGGACTTCTCAATGTTGATGCACTGGCCTGAACAATCCTCATAAAGGTCGAGAATCTCACGCAGTGCTTGGGCTTCATCCTGTCGGGCTTTTAGCAGCAGCATTGAGTCATCCGCGAATAGCAGGTGCGAGACAACCGGAGCACGCTGACATATCTTGATGCCGCTGATCTTGCCGGCTGCTTCCGCGTCATGCAGTAATGCAGACAGGCCTTCCGCGCAGATAACGAATAGGTAGGGAGACAAAGGATCCCCCTGGCGAAGGCCGCACGAGGGCGTGAATTGTTCAGTGAGACCCCCATTCAGAATGATCTGGTAGCGCACAGTGGTGACACAATGCATGACCAAGTCGATCCATCTCGCACCAAAACCTAGCTTTGTAAGCATGCCTCGGAGGAAGTCCCATTCCACTCGATCGTAGGCTTTACTCATGTCCGCCTTTACCGCCGCAACCCCTTCTCCTCCTTTCTTCTTGTTCAGTAAGAAGTGAGACAGTTCATATGCAATAAGAACATTATCCGTGATCAACCGGCCGGGAACGAAAGCACTTTGGTTATCAGAGATTATGTCCGGGAGGATCAGCTTGAGACGGTTGGCGATCACCTTAGACACAATTTTGTAGATTATGTTGCACAAGCTGATCGGCCAAAGATCCTTAATTCTGGAGGGGTTTTTCACTTTAGGGATCAAGACTAGGGTGGTGTCATTCCACCCCTCCGGCATCGGGCCCCCGTTAAGGACAGAAAGCACCTCTTCCACAACCTTATCGGCCATGAAATGCCAGTGTTTTTTGTATACTATTGATGGCATACCGTCCGGGCCGGGTGCCTTCAAGGCCCCAATGTGATCTAGGGCTGCTTTCACCTCCTCCCGCGCCACCTCCGCTTCCAAGATGGCCCTCATGGCACTGGTCACTCGGGGTTGGACCTTACTGATGAGCTCGGCCATACGGTTGCATCTGGTGGAAGAAAAGAGTTCCTGGAAAAACGAACAAACATAGTTATTTAGCTCCTCTCCTTCCTTCACCTCCGTCCCATCCTCTTTCCTGAGCATTTTCACCCTATTCGCCTTTCTTCTTGCCGATGCAACAACCATGAAGTAGTGTGTGCTTCTGTTGCCATCTTTGAGCCAGGAGACATGTGACCGCTGTTTCGCCTTGATATTCTTCTTGTTCTCCAGCTCCTCAACTGCACACCTCAACCGAGCTTCCTCCCTAATTTTCTCTTCGGACACCAGAGCACGCATGCAACCTTCCAGCTCCTTGCGGGCTACCTTCAGTCTTTCCTCAACCTCACCAGCCACCTCCTTGCTCCACTTCGTCATGCGTCCTGCCACACCGCGTAAGGCAGTAGCTACGTCCCCTCTTCCCTCCATGCATCCTTCCTCCCAACCCCCTTGCACCTCAGCACTGCAACCATCCTCTCGTAGCCACCATGCCTCGAATCGGAAGCCACGTTCCCCGCCCTTCATTCTCCTATTTTCTCCATTCGTACACACAATCACTGGTCGGTGGTCCGAGTGTCGTGGGGCTCCATTAAGAACAGTAAACTCCAGGAACCATTCACACCATATAGAGTTTGCCGTGGCCCGGTCCAAGCGTTCACAAATATAAGTGTCCAGATCTTTACTATGGTTTCTCCAGGTATATTTATCTCCTTCGAAGCCAATGTCACAGAGCTCACAAGCCTCTAGGGCCTGTCTAAACTTATCCATGAGCCTTTGTGGGCGGGCCGCACCACCAACCTTCTCATCATTCGTCAGGATCTCGTTGAAATCGCCTAGACACAACCATGGTCGTCCATTCTGATGTTGTTGTCCGAGAATGCGCAAAGTCCTCCACGTCTCAACTTTCCTCTCCAAAGCCGATTCTCCATAAACCCCCGTGAGCCGCCAGATCCTTCCATCTTCCTCCTTAACATCAACATCCACATGCCTCCTGCCAAATGACCGCAACGAGACATCGATCCCCCTACGCCAAAACAACACCCCCTGCTCCTTCCATCCGCGCTCCATGCAGTCATCTACATCAGCCCCAGCATCCACCGAAAGCGCTCCAACTCCTTCATAGACATTTTTGTCTCCGCCAAAAACAATATGTCGGGCTCCTCCACCCTCCCCAATTCGAGGAGGCTCCGAACCGCCGGGCCGTTCCCAAGCCCCCGGCAGTTCCATCCGATGAGTTTCATTGGTCCCGGCGGGGCTGCTCCTGCAGCCTGGCCGATATCATGTTATTTGTTGCACCACCCTGGGTCAGCTCCTTCGCCATCTGAACATTGTTTCCTCCGTCCACCCTGCCTTTCTTTCCCAACTTTTCTCCCTCATCCTCCACTCTACCCCGTTTGTATCCTGCAACATCCTCCCTAACTCCACTCCCCTCCGCCTCCGCCCTCTCTCTTACTTTCTTCCTGTAACGTTTTCCTCCCGGGCTCTTGCTCTTCCCTCCTACATTCATCTTCTCCTCCCTGCCTTTACCTCCTTCCTTCGAGCGAGTATCATGACCCTGGACTGTAGTTGCCATGGCAGTGTCATTATGAGGGGTAGGCTGTGGGGCAACTTGGCCACTTTCCTGAGTTATTCTCTCCTTTTCTCCATCAGTCCAGCCCTCGTCCATTTGTAGCTTCTTAGGGAGACTCGTTTTCCTCGGTGCAACCCTCATTTTGGGGGGGGGGGGGCTGGTGACTTCTTCTCCTTTATCCACCTTCTCCAGGCCACCGTCACTAGATCGAGAATCACTCTTCCTCCATGATCTGCTGTCGCTTCCGCTGCCTGATCGGCCTCCCGACCGGCTAAAACCATACTGGCGACTCCCTCCCAATCCCCTAGCAGCACTCCTCCACACTCCTTCCTCTCCCATTCCCCTTCTCCGACCCAGATCAGCACGGAGCCAGCGGCCAAACTGTTGTTGCTCTCCTCTCTTCAGCTTCACCGTGCAGTCCTTATCCCCATGCCCGATCATGCCACAGGTATAGCAGAAATCTGGCAAAAACTCGTATTCAAACCTGCACCAGTCCTTATCCTCATCTTCCTTGACCTTACCATATGAGATCATTTTAGTTGAAGTATCAGACCCCTCATCTGCCTCATCCTCTAACGTAAAACCCCGCATGATCGGTTTGTCTATCCGCATTCGTATTTTGATCCTCAGGAATCTTCCTACTGCACTCCCATCTGCTCCGATATCTGCTTCTACAAACCTTCCGATGATGTTACCAATGTCCTCCGCGGCTTCCCCATTCATCATACCCAGCGGCAGATTGTACACTCTAACCTAGATCGGGATATCCTTGAACTCATAGTCCTCCGGTCGCTTACTCGGGATATAGTCCTCAACCACCACCAAATCCTTATCAAACACCCAAGGTCCGTTGTCTAACACCTTCCTCTTGGCAGATTCTTGGTTGAAAGTGAACAGGAATTGATTCACTCCTATTTCTTTGCAGTCAATACCTTTGATTGGGCACGAGACTCTGCCTAGGGTTAAGCAGATTGCATCCGGGTGCGCCAGCTTCTCCGACAAGACCTTGCCTACTCCCTGCGCCGCCGCCTCCTTCCCCTTCTCCCTTGCCGAGATCCTGATCCTAACCCCTTTCTTCTCCTCATCCGTCAACTTCAGACCCTTCAGGAGACCCGCAACGCCTTCCATCGTCATCTACCCTCCCTTCCTTCCTTCCTCCCCCTCCTCCTAGGGTTTTAGGTGTTGTATGACCGCGCGCCCTAGGGAGCACGCAGAAGGTTTTGTGCGTTGAGGAATTCATTACGTGCGTTAGAGTATTACCGAAAAAGGCTTTCGTCCCGCTTTATATATAAAGCACGATCCACAAGCAACACGTTACAAACTCACGCCACCACCGCACACGACACACACACCCAAGGCAAGATACAAAGGTGTCGAGCACCGCCACACCACCACAACGACTACCAAACCACTACACATGTGCGAGGATGAACCGCTTGGAGCCAACGGAGACCTCCAAGCCTCCGAGGAGAGGCGAGACGGAAAACGACGGGACAGGGACTCCAAGATGGTGCCTCCTAGAAGGGAACGACCACTGATAGCCGCCACCATCTGATCTCAAAGATCGAGTTTTCACCCGGAGCAACTTGAAGGAGTAAGGGCACCGCGATGGAGCCTTCATGAAGGATATGGTGTCCACGGCCGCTGCCGCCGTCGGCCAATACAAGATTGGGCAAGTGATGAACCCCGGCACGCCCACCCCTCCGACGCATCCAAGCACCGCCAACCACCAGCGACCACCCACCCACGTGGCCATGGTCGCTCGCCCGCACCCGAGGCGCAAGTTCTGCCCACGAGCGTCGTGCCTCCCACCGCTAGGGCCGCCGCCCAGCATCCAGACACCCCCAAGACCATCCAAAGAGATCAACTTTGAGCCATATGGACTCCCCCGACCGACGAACCGTAGCATATGCCCCGCCTTGAACGTCGTCGGAGCCGTGATGACCTGCACACGGACGGGGAAAGGGGGAGGTGGGGGAGCGGACGCATCCGGACCGGCACACCCCTGTGCCAGTGAAGGGTGGCCCAAGCACGTCGGCGCCGCCCATCCCTCCAGCCAACCTCCCCACCCGACACACCCCTGTGCCGCCCCACCGCAGCGGCCAACGCAGACCCACGCAAAGCCACGGACGCAGATCCGACCACCGGCAAGGAGGATCCCCATGGACCATCGCCAATCGCCAAGAATACTCACCGGGGAGCCCATCTGCGCTGCCGCCGTCGTCCAGCCGGCGGAACGCCTGGAGCCCGACCAACACGCCCACATACCACCGCCACTGCGCCTCCACCACCACCAGTCGTGGCCACGGCAGGGGCAGACGCCCGCAACTCGCGCTGCCCTCGGCCCGCGCCGCCTGGGCCCAGATCTGGCCGACCGACGCCGCTGGAACCCACCGCGCACCACCACCGCTGCAGCCCCTTCACACCACCGCCCACAGCCCGCGAGTCCGCCGCCGGCTGCTGTCGTCGCGCCCCGAGCAAACGCCTCGCCGCCGCCCGACCCGGAGGCCCGCAACCACCAGATCGAGCGGGGGAAGGAGAGCGCCCCGCCGCCGCTAGCACTGGACGGGCTTTGCCTGCCAGTACGTCGAGGCGGCGTCGAGGGGAGGGAGGAGCGAGGAGGGGGGCTACTCGCGGCGGCGCTAGGGATCCCCCCCCCCCCGGCGCTCACGGGAGCGTCGCGGGAGGGGAGACGAGGGGAGGGTCGTGGTCCTGCATTAGAGTATTATAAAAGCATTAGTATTTTTTTTTCCGTCAAACAAACCATTATCCGGCCAAAGAGCCCTCGTGCCCAGCAGTCGTTAGGGTTTCTTCTGCCTTTCGTCGGCGCTATCCTAGCATAGCAAGAGATTTCCAAGTGCTCAACCACTATTAATTTGCACATCATTAGGACCTTGGCTAGAGGAAATCAAGACGATGCTACGTTCTTTTGATGATTTCAGAGTTTCTTGGGTTAGACGTTCAGCAAATATTGCCGCGCATAAATTAGCAAAAGTAGGTGTAGGTGAAGAACTTTGTATGGTCTGGTTAGGTGTACCTCCAGAATGTATTCTGGATGTGATTGCGGACGAGATCCCAAATTTCGTTTAAGGTAATAAAGCGGCGACATTTACCAAAAACAAAGGCTTCACGCGGGAAGGGCGAGATCCTGGTGCCCAATATTCTACAGAGGTTCGTTGACTTTGATCATTCTAATCTTTTTTTTTCGTGGGGGCTGATCATTCTAATCTAACCACCTCACCATCGATGTCAAGGAATTCTATACCGGCGAGTCCGCACATCCGCGCTTATAAGTAAAAACAAAGGAAAAACAGAAGGCACGCACGCATGTGTGAGAAAATAATAATAATTAGCAAGACTACGCATGTAAATTTTTTATATGGCCTCATCGATTAGGAAATACACTTTGGTTCCTGGTGTTAGAACTAGCGTTGTAACCTCAACTTCTTCCTTTATCTCCTATTGTAACCAAACTCTTGTACCTCTCCTTGTACGTCAAGGCAAGGCCATCGGCCTCATCAATATAAACTCACGCGGCTCCCCTCGAGGGAGTAGAAACGCTTCCACGAAATCCTACATGGTCATCAGATCCCAATACATCTAGCCACATATCGAAACCCTAGATCACCATCATCGTCTCCATGTCTTCCTCAGCCGGCGTCGCCCTCAACCTCGGTTCGCCGCCATCTGAGAAGCTTGCAAGAGGGAACTATATCCTCTGGAAGACGCAGGTTCTCCCGGCCCTGTGAGGTGCATGGGTGACGGGGCTCCTGGACAATTCTGACGCTGCTCCGCTCAGGATGGTGGAGGTCAAGAAGGCGGACAAGACCACGACCCTAGAGCCGAATCCCCTGTACGGGCCCTGGATCGCCAAAGACCAGCAGGTCCTGTCATACCTCCTCAACTCCATGTCTCCAGAGATTCTCGCGCAGGTCATCGGGAAGGACTCCACCTTCGAGCTCTGGACAACAGTCACAAACCTCTGCGCCTCACAATCGCAGTCCCGGATCACCAATCTGAGAATTGCAATCACAAATACCAAGAAGGGCACCATGTCAAGCTCGGCATACATGGCAAAGATGAAGAGTCTTGGGGACGAACTAGCTGCTGCTGGGCGTCCCGTATCTGATCCAAAGATGGTGGATTATATCCTTGCAGGGCTGGACCGCGACTACGGCTCTGTGGTGGCGGCGATCGGTGCTGTCAAGGGCACTATCACGGCGGACGATCTCTTCGCTCAAATATCTGCCTTCGATCAAAGGATGGAGATGCTAGGCGACTCCTCCTCAGTCGATTTTCATTCATGTGCAAAGCAGTCTACAGAGGCCGTGGTCAGTCCCGCGGCAGGTCTCGCGGGCGAGGAGGCAGGGGGCGCGGCCGTGGTGATCGCGGTGACCGCCAGCCCTCTCCTGCCAATGGAGGCGGCGGCTTCAGGGGACGTCCTCGACAGCAACAATAACAGCAGGTGCGCGAGCAGCAACATGACTATCCTAAATGTCAGATTTGCTACAGACATCATCCAGGAGGTGCACGTGTTTGCTGGTGGCGCTATGAAGAGAATGATCAAGAAGAGAAGGAGGCGCATGTTGTCTCCTATGGCGTGGACACCAACTGGTACGCCGACAGTGCAGCAACAAACCACATTACAAGAGACCTTGACAAGTTCACAATGCGGGAGAAATACAACAGAGGTGACCAAATTTGCACGGCAAGTGGTTTTGGTATGAATATCACACATATTGGTAGTTCAATTGTTAAAAAATCCATGAAAAATTTGCACTTGAAAGATGTCTTGCATATTCCTCAAACATCAAAAAAATCTTGTTTCCGTTCATAGATTCACTCTTGATAACAATGTTCTTATAGAATTCTATCCTTATTTTTTCTTGGTCAAGGACTTGAAAACAAGGAGAATCATTCTTAGAGGATGGTGCGTGGGAGGCCTCTACCCATCATATCATTATCATCATCTTCCTGGTCCAATAAGCAAGCAAACATTGTCACCAAGCCATCATCATCAAGGTGGCATAGTCGTTTAGGTCATCCATCTTCAGTCATAGTTAAATATGTTCTTAGCAAAAATAAACTCTCTTATGAGAATAGTATTGAGTCAGTTTGTGATCCGTGTCAACAAGCAAAAAGTCATCAATTACCTTACCCCATCTCTACTAGTGTGTCTACTGCTCCCCTCCAACTTATATTTTCAGATGTATGGGGGCCAGCTCCAACTTCAGTTGGTAGATTTTCTTACTATGTAAGCTTTATTGATGATTTTAGTAAATTTACTTGGATTTACTTACTGAAGAAAAGGTCTAATGTATTCCAAGTCTTTATCAATTTCCAAAATCTTGTTGAACGCAAACTGAACTCCAAGATCATTGCTATGCAAACTGACTGGGGTGGTGAGTATGAAAAACTAAACTCTTTCTTCCAAAAGCTTGGTATATCCCATCATGTATCATGTCCTCACGCTCACCAACAAAACAGATCTGCTGAAAGAAAGCACCGTCACATAGTTGATATGGGGCTAGAACTACTAGCCAATGCATCCATGCCACTTAAATTCTGGGATGAAGCGTTTTTAACTGCCACATACCTTATCAATTTGCTTCCAAGTAAACTTATCAAATTTGAAACACCCATTACACAAATTACACATCTCTTCATATTTTTGGTTGTGCATGTTGGCCAAATCTTAGACCCTACAACACACGCAAACTCGCTTTCCGCTCCAAAAAGTGTGTCTTTTTAGGCTATAGCCCCATGCATAAAGGGGTCAAATGTCTTGATGTTCCTACTGGTAGGGTCTACATCTCCAGAGATGTTGTTTTTGATGAGTCTGTGTTTCCCTTTGCCTCTCTTCATCCAAATGTCGGTGCACTTATCCGCAAAGCAATTCTTCTTCTCCCTACACATCTTCGGTCTTTTGATCATGGGGGCGACGATTGTACTAATCAATGTGATGATATTTCTGCTGGTACTGGTTCTTCTCTATTTCCTGTGCAGGTCCCTGGAGAAAACGGTGCTCAAAATGATCAAAATCTCGAAAATATAGCTCAATTTGATCCTATATTGCATGCTGGAGAAGAAGACAAACCTGGCGCAAATAACGAAGACGATCCGGCGGCGCCTGGAACTCCTGTTCGCGTTCAGTCCTCGGATCACGCGAGAAAATCTCCCTCGGATCATGCTCCCACCAGCTCTAGCGCAGACCCGCGATCGGGCCACTCCCGTGCCTCCACATCGGCGCCAGGCGGGACCAACAGCGGGGCCGGATCTCCCTCGCCCCACGTGCGCCTGCAGCCACGGTCGGGCTGCGGATCTGCTACGCCGGCTCGGTCGGTTGGCACCCGTGTGTGCACAGAGGAGGCGGCCACACCAGCGACTATAGGATCTCTTGTGCATGAGATGACAGATTCGCCAACTGTGTCACATGTAGATTCTGGTGGATCTTCCGTGGCAAGTATCCCAGCAGTCCAGTCAGCGACTTCTTCACGGGTTATGACTCGACTACATAAAGGTATACGAAATCCTAAAATAAGAAAACATGGGACTATACCATATGGGATGTTGTGTATTTCAGGAGAGCCAACAACATTGAGCAGTGCACTTGATGATCCTAAATGGAAGAAAGCAATGGATGAGGAATATTCAGCACTCATGAGGAACAAAACCTGGCATCTTGTACCAGATCAGAAAGGTAAAAATATCATTGATTGCAAATGGGTATATAGAATTAAAAAGAAGGCAGATGGCTCCATTGACAGGTATAAGGCATGTCTAGTTGCAAAGGGCTTTAAACAACGTTATGGCATTGATTACGAGGACACCTTCAGTCCTGTTGTGAAAGCTGCAACCATCAGACTTGTGTTGGCCATTGCTGTATCCAAGGGATGGAGTTTAAGACAGCTAGATGTACAGAATGCGTTTTTGCATGACGTTCTGGAAGAGGAAGTGTTCATGAGACAGCCACCTGGATATGAGAATAAGAAGCTACCACATTATGTTTGCAAGCTTGACAAGACACTCTATGGTCTAAAACAAGCACCCAGAGCATGGTACTCCAGATTGAGCTTACAGTTGAAATATCTTGGCTTCTTTGCTTCCAAGGCTGATACATCCTTGTTCATTTATAACAAAGCAGGGGTGGTCATCTTTGTGCTTATATATGTTGATGATATCATAGTTGCAAGTTCTTCACATAATGCTACTAATGCTCTCCTACATGATTTAAGCTCAAATTTTGCCTTGAAGGACCTAGGTGATTTGCATTTCTTCCTAGGAATTGAAGTCAAGAAAACCCAAGATGGCATTGTGTTGAATCAGGAGAAATACATTGTTGAGCTTCTGTCTCGCATGGGAATGATGAATTGCAAGCCAGTGCCCACACCCTTGTCTTCCTCAGAAAAGCTCTCGGCATATGAAGGTGAGCCACTTCAAGAGGAGGAAAGCACAAGGTATAGGAGTACTGTGGGAGCATTACAATATCTAACTCTCACACGTCCAGATATTTCATTTGCTGTCAACAAGCTTTGTCAATATCTACATGCACCTACTTCTGCACATTGGTCAGCTGTCAAGAGGATTGTAAGATATGTGAAACATACTATGGGAATAGGACTTCATTTCAAACGGTCTAATTCCTCTCTTGTGAGTGCATTCTCTGATGCTGACTGGGCAGGATGTAGTGATGACAGAAGATCAACTCGAGGCTTTGCAGTGTTTTTTTGGCTCTAATCTTATTTCTTGGAGTGCTAGAAAGCAAGCCACTATGTCAAGGTCAAGCACAGAAGCTGAATACAAGTCTGGCAAATGCAACTGCTGAAATCATTTGGGTTGAATCACTTCTCGAGGAATTGGGATCAAGAAAAATCGTATCTCATGTCTATGGTGTGATAACTTGGGAGCAACATATTTATCTGCAAATCCAGTATCTCATGCACGGAAAAAGTACATAGAAATTGATTTTTACTTTGTGCGAGAAAGAGTTGCAACCAAGAAACTCGAGATACGGTTTATTCCCTCCAAGGATCAAGTGGCTGATGGCTTTACAAAGGCGTTACCAGCAAGACCATTTGAAGAGTTCAAGAGTAGTCTTAATTTGGAATAGTTGAGATTAAGGGAGGGTGTTAGAACTAGCGTTGTAACCTCAACTTCTTCTTTTATCTCGTATTGTAACCAAACTCTTGTACCTCTCCTTGTACGCTAAGGCAAGGCCATCGGCCTCATCAATATAAACTCACGCGGCTCCCCTCGAGGGAGTAGGACCGCTTCCACGAAATCCTACACCTGGTTGTGTCCACACCCTATATGGGAAAAAATTCAACAATTACAAAACAAGTCCAAATAGTTCAGAAGTTTTTTTAGAATAAATTTGATTTTCTTTTGCACCAGTATACAAATTTTTCTGAATTAAAAACCTGCGTTGACTTCTGGTAAAAAAAATCCAAAATTTATATTATAGGTCACTACTCATACTATTTTGGCCGAAAAATTGTTTTTTCTTAAAAAAAGTCAAAGGTTTTTTTTGGAATTTTTTTCACGAGTACAATGAAAGATCAAGTTTATTTAAAAATATTTTCAGAATTACTGTTCCCTGCGACCACCTAAGGGACCAGCCGATAAGATGCCAATTACTGCCCCCAACTACCATACCGCCTGTTTCAGGCCATGCTCGTATGAGCAGTATTTTTGTGCTGAGCAATTCATTACGTACATTAGAGTATTAATAAAAAAAGCATTTGTCCCGACAAACAAACCATCTCTCGACCAAAGAGCCCTCGTACCCAGCAGCCGCTAGGGTTTCTCCTGCCTCCCGTTGGCACCGGCGTTGGTCTCCCTTGCCTTCTGTGGCCTTAGAGCAATGGAGGCGTAGTGGATCTCAGCCCTTGCTGGCGAGGGGGCTTCGTTTTTTATGCTTTTTTGAGTTTTCTTAGGGGTTGTGTCTTTCTCAAGAGATGATGCCGTGGCGGCTATCTGAAGATGAAATAAAATTCTCCACGCCTAGCCATCGTCCAGGTGGTGCTTCTAGCGTCATCAGAGGGCGTGTGGAGGTTTGTCTCGAGCAGATCTCGCGGGATTCGGTCGACGTTTGTCTTCGGTGGATCCACATGGATCCGATCTTTGTTCATATGTGTTCATGAGTCTACAAGTTGGATCCTCCCGACCTGAGCTTCTCTTCAACGACGACGGTTGCTATTCTAGTGTGCTAGTCTATAGGGCCTTAGCACGACGACTTCCCGACTGTCTACTACAACTAGTTTTGCTCAGCTCTAGGGAGGGAGGGACGATGACGGCGGCGCGCCTTCGGCTCGCTTCAATGCTTGTAGACGTCGCTAGGTGGTCTACGGATCTGGATGTAATTTTTATTTCTGCCATTCGTTGTACTATCATGATTGATGATGAATAGATTGAAAGTTTTCTTATGAAAAAAAACATCTCTCGGCCGCTGCTTCTACAAGCTCCAGCATTTATAAAATTTGCTACATCCAGGTGGAGGCCCAGAGGCCGCATTGAGCTATGCTCACTGCACCGTCGATGAATGCAAGAGGAAGAAGACTTCAAAACTCTCAATGATTTGATTATAATTTTATATTTTTATATGCGTATGTTTGTAAGGACCTATGATGTTTATTATTGGCCTTCAAACTTTTTCGAAACAAAAACAACAAACCATCTATTTTAGATGGACATCGGAACAATATTTTTTTGTGGATAGAAGGAGGCGCTTGAAGGCTGATGGCGGCGACCGACGAAGTGGAAGGGAAATGTATGCAAGTTGGGGCTGGCGTTTGGGTGGAGCGGCAGAGGTCAGGCAAGGCCTAAGCGGCGGAGTGGATGGTACAATGCAACTTCGGTCTCGGACTATGCGGATACAGAGTAAAGGCGCATGGACAGAGTGAGAAAAGCGGGCCTTCAAGTAGGGTTTTATGCGGTCAAAGTGTGGGACGCCTACATGACAACTGTCTGGGCATTCGCAGACCTCCCGAGCTTCACTTTGGGCAGCTTTACCTTTGAGTTTGTGAAAATTCAAACACGCGAACCGATCCGTAGACATTTGATGTACGACTATGAATGACATAAAGTGTCCGCATCGCAATGTCTCTTGAAATAGGATTTCAACCTCGCTTTATAAATAAAGCAACCATCATGTCTATACAACAAGTTCAAGTGCCACAACAAAAATAGAATAGTTTGATAGGGCAACAACATAATCACACACACAAAAAATTATTTTAAGAAAACATTGTCAAATGGCTGAAAGCTCAAGCATTCTGCGGTGAAGCAAAGATGCCGCATGGCAGCAGTTGTCTCGTCTATCATGCAGCTAAGCCAATCATGATCCCTCTGCCTAAGGCCAACTCCAACACGTCGACCCAAACAGACGCGGATTTGGGCCCTATTTTGTCCGTTTGGGGCGGCCGAAGGCGCGCCGTCTGCCAACATCCGCCTAAGTTTGGCTAGTGCACCCAACCGGTTGACCCATTTCGTTCGCCCAGCCAAATTATGTTGCAACAAACATATACTTTTAAGAGGGCCAGTGGCCGACATACACGGCAACCTACAAAAAAATCATCATAGTTCTTGCTGGCACACTTGCCACCGGCCGGAATACTTGCCAGCACACAATAAAACAACCATAGTTCATGCATCTCAGCAAGAGTTCGTGCCGACACACATGTCAGCATACAAAATGATAGCGCCTGGATATAGTTCATCCATCTAGCTCGAGCAAATCCTTTTGATTCTTCTCGAACCAAACCCTTCTGCTTGGGGACACCTTGTTCAAGTCGACCATCATGATCTCCATTTCCTTAACCATTAGCGCGAACTTCACCTCTTTATCTTTTGTCTTTGCAATGGTTGCCTTGATCTTGAGTTTCTTCGTTTGGACATTATCCTTGATCTCGAGCTTCTTCTTTTGTATCTCGATGCAGGCCTCCGTTTGATCCTCCTTCCCTTGCCGCTTCCTCTCCTCCCTCGCTTCCTAGGGCGACAACAGTTGCGACAACGACTTTTTCCTCCGCCACGGCCGTCCTTTGGCCAACTCTCTTCGTTGTCTACTCTAGCACGCACACCTTCTTAGGCGTCTTCCTTGCGTGCATGGATCTGGCGGCCACAATGTTGACCATGGCGGCTGGGAAGTCGCCAACAACGTGGTTTGGCGCGTTGTCCATGGCGAGCGGGAGGGTTTTGGAGAGTGGCAGGGGGAAGGGGGGCATGGGTGTGGGTGTTCCCCGGGCGGGCAGACCCGGGCCTGGCCTAATTTAAGCTAGAAATGTATCACCGATGAATGATAAACGGACACTCGTCTGTTTGTATCGACACGTTGGACCATGATTTTTATACTTTTCAAGAACGCGCGTGAACCAAATGACCAGGGACGTTGGAGTTGGCCTAAGAGCATGGTTAATAATATAGCCGGTTGCTGGCTATAACATGTTGCCATGTCTTTTGCAGCCAATGTAATAGGTAACACGAATAATAGTTGGCTATAAGAAAGTACTACTTTGTCAACATATGACCCACCTTCCACTCTCACAAAACTTCTTGGACGCGTGCTACAGGCAACTATAAGTCTACTGCCCGCTTCCCGTCTCCCTTCTCTTCTCTCGCTTCCAACTAATCAATAATAGAATATTTAAGTCCTTAGAGCAACTCCAACAAGGCGACCCATTTCGTCCGCCACCGTCCGTTTGGGTCCGCGAGGACACAAAAGGCGGCCTAACGCGCCGACCCAAACGGACGCGCGTCCGCTTTTCGTCTGCGGGCGGCCCATTCCCGGCCCATTTTTGAGACGGATTTGCGTCGGCGCGGACACGCGACGGACGCGCGCACGCTCTCCCTCTCGTCCCCTGGGCCCGCTGGTCGGTGAAACATTGGCCTCCCCCATCCAACAGCAACCCTCGCCCTCCTCCTTCGTCGTCGCCGCCGCCACCCATTTTTTGAAGGAAATATGCCCTAGAGGCAATAATAAAGTTATTATTTATTTCCTTATATCATGATAAATGTTTATTATTCATGCTAGAATTGTATTAACCGGAAACATAATACATGTGTGAATACATAGACAAACATAGTGTCACTAGTATGCCTCTACTTGACTAGCTCGTTTATCAAAGATGGTTATGTTTCCTAGCCATGGACAAAAGAGTTGTCATTTGATTAACGGGATCACATCATTAGGAGAATGATGTGATTGATTTGACCCATTTCGTTAGCTTAGCACTTGATCTTTTAGTATGTTGCTACTGCTTTCTTCATGACTTATACATGTCCTGTGACTATGAGATTATGCAACTCCCATTTACCGGAGGAACACTTTGTGTGCTACCAAACGTCACAATGTAACTGGGTGATTATAAAGGTGCTCTACAGGTGTCTCCAAAGGTACTTGTTGGGTTGGCGTATTTCGAGATTAGGATTTGTCACTCCGATTGTCCGAGAGGTATCTCTGGGCCCACTCGGTAATGCACATCACTATAAGCCTTGCAAGCATTGCAACTAATAGTTAGTTGCAGGATGATGTATTACAGAACGAGTAAAGAGACTTGCCGGTAACGAGATTGAACTAGGTATTGGATACCGACGATCAAATCTCGGGCAAGTAACATACCGATGACAAAGGGAACAACGTATGTTGTTATGCGGTTTGACCGATAAAGATCTTCGTAGAATATGTGGGAGCCAATATGAGCATCCAGGTTCTGCTATTGGTTATTGACCGGAGACGTGTCTCGGTCATGTCTACATTGTTCTCGAACCCGTAGGGTCCGCACGCTTAAGGTTTCGATGACAGTTATATTATGCGTTTATGTGTTTTGATGTATCGAAGGAGTTCGAAGTCCCGGATGAGATCGGAGACATGACGAGGAGTCTCGAATGGTCGAGACATAAAGATCGATATATTGGACGACTATATTCGGAGTTCAGAAAGGTTCCGAGTGATTCGGGTATTTTTCGGAGTACCGGAGAGTTACGGGAATTCGCCATGGAGTATATGGGCCTTATTGGGCCATACGGGAATAGAGGAGAGAGGCCAAAAGGAAGGAGGCCTGCGCCCCCCCTCTGGTCCGAATTGGACAAGGGGCGCAGCCCCCTTTTCCTTCTTCCTCTTCCCCTCTTTCCCCTTCTCCTACTCCAACAAGGAAGGCCTTGGTGCGCCCCCTCCTAGGCCGGCCACCCCCTCCCCCTTGCTCCTTTATATACGGGGGCAGGGGGCACCCCATAACACAGAAGTTGATCTTCGTGATCGTTCCTTAGCCGTGTGCGATGCCCCCCTCCACCATATTCCACCTCGGTCATATTGTAGCAGTGCTTAGGCGAAGCCCTGCGTCGGTAGAACATCATCATCGTCACCACGCCGTCGTGCTGACGGAACTCTTCCCCGACACCCTGCTGGATCGGAGTCCGGGGATCGTAATCGAGCTGAACGTGTGCTGAACTCGGAGGTGCCGTACGTTCGGTACTTGGATCGGTCGGATCAGGAAGACGTACGACTACATCAACCGCGTTGTTCTAACGCTTCCGCTTTCGGTCTACGAGGGTACGTGGACACACTCTCCCCTCTCGTTGTTATGCATCACCATGATCTTGCGTGTGCGTAGGATTTTTTTTTGAAATTACTATGTTCCCCAACAGTGGCATCCGAGCCTGGTTTTATGGCTAGATGTTATATGCACGAGTAGAACACAAGTGAATTGTGGCAATACAAGTCATACTGCTTACCAGCATGTCATACTTTGGTTCGGCGGTATTGTTGGATGAAGCGGCCCGGACCGACATTACGCGTACGCTTACGCGAGACTGGTTCTACCGACGTGCTTTGTACACAGGTGGCTGGCGGGTGTCAGTTTCTCCAACTTTAGTTGAACCGAGTGTTGCTACGCCTGGTCCTTGCGAAGGTTAAAACAGCACTAACTTGATGAACTATCGTTGTGGTTTTGATGCGTAGGTAAGAACGGTTCTTGCTCAGCCCGTAGCAGCCACGTAAAATTTGCAACAACAAAGTAGAGGACGTCTAACTTGTTTTTGCAGGGCATGTTGTGATGTGATATGGTCAAGACGTGATGCTATATTTTATTGTATGAGATGATCATGTTTTGTAACCGAAGTTATCGGCAACTGGCAGGAGCCATATGGTTGTCGCTTAATTGTATGAAATGCAACGCCTTGTAATTGCTTTACTTTATCACTAAGCGGTAGCGATAGTCGTAGAAGCAATAGATGGTGTAACGACAACGATGCTACGATGGAGATCAAGGTGTCGCGCCGGTGGCGATGGTGATCACGACGGTGCTTCGGAGATGGAGATCACAAGCACAAGATGATGATGGCCATATCATATCACTTATATTGATTGCATGTGATGTTTATCCTTTATGCATCTTATCTTGCTTTGATTGATGGTAGCATTTTAAAATGATCTCTCACTAATTATCAAGAAGTGTTCTCCCTGAGTATGCACCTTTGCGAAAGTTCTTCGTGCTGAGACACCACGTGATGATCGGGTGTGATAGGCTGTACGTTCAAATACAACGGGTGCAAAATAGTTGCACACTGAATACTCAGGATAAACTTGACGAGCCTAGCATATACAGATATGGCCTCGGAACACGGAGACCGAAAGGTCGAACCTGAATCATATAGTAGATATGATAAACATAGTGATGTTCACCATTGAAAACTACTCCATCTCACGTGATGATCGGACATGGTTTAGTTGATTTGGATCACGTGATCACTTAGATGACTAGAGAGATGTCTGTCTAAGTGGGAGTTCTTAAGTAATATGATTAATTGAACTTTAATTTATCATGAACTTAGTCCTGGTAGTATTTTGCAAATTATGTTGTAGATCAATAGCTCGCGTTGTTGCTTCCCTATGTTTTTATATGTGTTCCTAGAGAAAAATAAGTTGAAAAATGTTAGTAGCAATGATGCGGACTTGGTCCGTGATCTGAGGTTTATCCTCATTGGTGCACAGAAGAATTATGTCCTTGATGCACCACTAGGTGACAGACCTATTGCAGGAGCAGATGCAGACGTTATGAACTTTTGGCTAGCTCAATATGATGACTACTTGATAGTTTTGTGCACCATGCTTTATGGCTTAGAACCGGGACTACAAAACGTTTTTGAAACGTCATGGAACATATAAGATGTTTCAAGAGATGAAATTGGTATTTCAGACTCATGCCCGTGTCAAGAGGTATGAGACCTCTGACAAATACTTCGCCTAAAAGATGGAGGAGAATTGCTCAACTAGTGAGCAAGTACTTAGATTGTCCGAGTACTACAATCGCTTGAATCAAGTGGGAGTTAATCTTCCAGATAAGATAGTGATTGGCAGAGTTCTCTAGTCACCATCACCAAGTTACTGGAACTTCGTGATGAACTATAATGCAAGGGATGACGAAAACGATTCCTGAGCTCTTCGTGATACTGAAATCGACGAAGGTAGAAATCAAGAAAAGAGCATCAAGTTTTGATGATTGACAAGACCACTAGTTTCAAGAAAAGGGCAAAGGAAAAGAAAGGGAACTTCAAGTAGAATGGCAAGCAAGTTGTCACTCCCGTGAAGAAGCCCAAAGCTGGACCAAAGCCTGAAACTGAGTGCTTCTGCTGCAAAGGAAATGGTCACTAGAAGCGGTAATACCTTGGATATTTGGTGAATAAGAAGGATGGCAAAGTGAACAAGGGTATATTTGATATACAGGTTATTAATGTGTACCTTACTAGTGTTTATAGTAGCCCCTGAGTATTTGATACTTGTTCGGTTGCTAAAATTAGTAACTCGAAACAAGAGATACAGAATAAACATAGACTAGTTGAGGGTGAAGTAACGATGTGTGTTGGAAGTGGTTCCAAGATTGATATGATCATCATCGTACACTCCATATATTTTCGAGATTAGTCTTGAACCTAAATAAATGTTATTTGGTGTTTGCGTTGAGCATAAATATGATTAGATCATGTTTATTGCAATACGATTATTCATCTAAGACAGAGAATAAATTGTTATTCTGTTTACATGAATACAACCTTCTATGGTCATACACCCAATGTTGATGGTTTATTGAATCTTGATCATGATGATACACATATTCATAATATTGATGCCAAAAGATGCAAAGTTGATAATGATTGTGCAACATATTTGTGGCACTGCCGTTTGGGTCATATCGGTGTAAAGCGCATGAAGAAACTTCATAAAGATGGATTTTTTGAATCATTTTATTATGAATCATTTGATGCTTGCGAACCGTGCACTACTAGGGAAAAGCCTATACACAGAATCTTAGCAGCAGCGCGGCTCAAAAAGGAGCGCTGCTGCTAATTAGCAGTAGCGCGGTTGTGTAAAACTCGCTACTGACAAGCGTTTAGCAGTAGCGCGCTTGGTGTTACCCGCGCTGCTACAAATGTCGACCGACAGTGCCCCCCAAACTCCATTTAGTAGCAGCGCGGTTCCGCGAGCCGCGCTACTGCTATGGATTTAGTAGTAGCGCTTTTAAAGGTCGCTGCTGCTAATTTTCAAATGGGACACACCTTTTGTCCGGTTAGCGATAGCGCTTACGCGGCAGCTGCTGCTACTTTCTTATCAGCAGCGCGTTTTACGTCCCGCGCTACTGCTAATCTGCACCAACCCACCACCTTTTCCCCATCCGTCCCCTCCCCTCCCCCTCCTCTCTTACCTTTCCCCTACCTCCCACATCCTCCCACTCTCACTCTTCTTCTTCCTCGACACTTCTCCCCCATTACTCTCCCTCTTCTACCTACCTTTCTCTCTCTTCATTACTCCTACCTAACTACACCATCTCCATTAATGCATCTCCTTTCTCTTTTCCTTCCCTCCACTAGTTGAAGTTGTCTCCTCCCAAATTAGGTAGCTAGGTAGATGTAGCATTTAGTTAAGTGACCTATTTGCCCCCTAACTAGATCTATCTTTGTCAAGAAGAGCTTTGGGCACTTTTGATCTCCCTACATCATCATCTCATCACCGTGCTCGATCTCGAGATAGAGGTGATGAAAATTTCATGCTTTTGCAAAATGGAAATATGTTTATGTGTGTGTGATATGTTTGTGGAAATTGTGTGTGTGGCATGAGTTGACGCCAAATTGTGCTTTTGAGTTGCCTATGTTTTGCCGAAATGTCGATTTATTTCCGTTTCGGCGAATTCCGGGCAAACTCTAGATCCATATATGTCCTATTTTAGGGAAGGTCATGCCGAATTTTTGTATGACTTTGATGCATGCACGCATTTTTATAATCAATTTGTTTTATTATTACCGTGCAGGGCGTTCATGATGGTCGATGGAACGATGGTGGACAGGTGGTTGCGGTCGGTCAGGCAGGACATGAAAGAAAATAACCGGACAGAGCTTTGATGTTCGTGTCAAAAATGCAAAGGAATAGTTTGGCTCGACCCCTATGACGATGGTCGTGTCGAAGCGCACCTGCTCATGACTGGTTTTATGGATGGCTATACTCGGTGGATAATCAAGATGAGGATGACGATGTTGAGGATCTTGTGGGGCAGGCAATGATGACACGGGCAAGACGAAGAGATGATCGATAATGGCGGCGGGAAGAGGCCGGACATGGCGGCGGAGAAGGGGCCGGACATGGTGGAGGAGAAGGGGCCGGACATGGCAGCGGAGAGAACGACATGGACTCCACGCAGCAGAGTTCGTCGGTACTAAGTTCAATCGTGCGAGACCCTCATGTTCAAGCATTGCTTCGCATGGACACGAGTACTGAGAGAGCTGCTTCTAGAGAGGAGGCTGAGCTGGAGCAACTGGTGGTAGACTCGAACACTCCATTGTATGATGGTTGCAATCCTGAGGTGACCCGCTTGATTTCACGCTCCAACTCCACGAAGACGAAGGCTAAAAACAAATGGACCGACACTAGCCTCGATGAGCATCTCAAGTACCTAAAGGATGTTCTTCCCATGGGTAATCTATGTCCTACTAGTGTTGATGAGGCCAAGAAGATCGTGTGCCCTCTTGATCTGCCACACGTTAGATACCATGCATGCATCAACGATTGCATAATTTACCGGAAGAAGCACGCGGAAAAAACAAGATGTCCGGTGTGCAATGCTTCTCGATACAAGAAGGCCGGGAAGAAATGTCCCCAGAAAGTTGTATGGTACTTACCGATCACTCCCCGCCTCCAGAGGTATTTTGTAGATCCCAAGGAAGCAAAGCTAATGCGCTGGCACGCGGAGAGGAAGAAGCCCGACGATGGAGATGATCCGAAGCTGAGACACGTGAAGGATGGAAGCCAGTGGAGAGCGTTGAACAGCTTCTATCGGTATTTTGAATGTGATGCAAGGAACATCATGCTCGGGGTGTGTACCGATGGCATGAATCCGTTTGGCAACCAGAACACCAACCATAGCACATGGCCCGTGTATGTATGGATGTACAACCTCCCCCTGGTTGTGCATGAAATCGAAGTACATTCACATGAGCATGCTTATTCAAGGGCCAAAACAACCAGGAAATAATATTAATTTGTATCTGGGGCTACTTCAAGAGGAGTTAGACACGTTATGGAAAACACCGGCCAAGACATGGGACGCCAGCAAAGGCGAGTATTTCAACATGAGAGCCGCGCTGATCACGACAGTGCATACGGATATGTGGCAGGCCAGGTGTGCCATGGATATTGAGGATGCACGCGGTGCATGGATGATACGATGTCTCAGCAGCTAACGTCAAGGAAAGATGGCGGGTCTGGGAAAATCGTGTACATGGGGCATCGAAGATGGCTTGAACAGGACGACCCGTGGAGAAACCGTGGAGATCTATTCAATGGTCACGCTGAGCATCGAGGACCTCCACATAAGCGGAGCGGTGCCTAAATCGATGAGCTGTTGAAAACTGGAATGAGTGCCCCGCCGAAAGACGATGAGAAAGGCGCCGGAGCCGGGCCGAAGGTATGGAAGACGAGGTCTGTGTTCTGGGACTTGGAGTACTGGCACAAACTCAATACACCTCATTGCCTTGATCAAATGCATATCTGTAAGAATGTCCTTGAGAGCTTGCTCGCAACACTGATGAACATGCCGAATAAGACCAAGGATGGGACGAAGGCAAGAAAAGACTTGCAAGATTTGAAAATCAGGGAAGATCTGCACATGCCGCCCCGTAAAATGTCAGACGAGACAGAGACGGAGACAGAGGCACGGGAGAAGAAGGGCAAGAAAATAAAGAAAGAGGATTGTTGCGCCCCTTCTTGCTTCCCCTTAAGTCAGGCTGAGATCAATGCCTTCTTTAAGTGCCTTACCGGAGTCAAAGTTAGTTCCAGTTACTGTGGCAAGATAAGCAGATATCTAGACACGGACAAGAAAATGTTCAGCGGGATGAAGTCTCATGACTGTCATGTGATGATGAAGCAGATACTACCTATTGCCCTTAGAGGGATAATGGACAAGCACGTCCGTGACACGCTTATTGGTCTCTGCAACTTTTTCAACGTCATCTCTCAAAAGTCGATCAGTGTGAAGCAGCTCCAAAGGCTACAGGAAGAGATCGTTGTGATACTG
This sequence comes from Aegilops bicornis, assembly GCA_021605145.1. Lineage (NCBI taxonomy): Eukaryota > Viridiplantae > Streptophyta > Magnoliopsida > Poales > Poaceae > Aegilops > Aegilops bicornis. Next base: position 117,387,514 of record CM038675.1, on the reverse strand, counting down.
AATGAGCTTGAGATGTACTTCCCGCCCGCGTTCTTTGACGTGATGGTGCATCTATGTGTCCATATTGTGGATGACATAATAGACATGGGGCCGTCATTCCTACACAACATGATGCCGTTTGAGAGGATGAATGGGATCATCAAAGGATTCGTTCGTAACATGTCCCGTCCGGATGGAAGCATCGTCCAGGGCTATTTGGCACAAGAGTGCATCTCTTTCTATGAGAATTTTCTATATGGCGCAGACCAGCCGCTGGTGTTAGTGTTGGTTTGCCGTTAACAAGCACGATGGGAGGCTCGAAGGAGATGATCATCGCAGCGATCGCGAGGAACTGCGTGGCATACTCAGATCGACGCAGCGACTTTGACAGAGCAAACTTGGTAGTGCTACAACACCTAGACGAGGTACATCCTTTCGTGGCACTGCACAAAGAAATTATCGCAAAGAAGTATCGTGACCGGGGGGTATGCAGGACAGACGCTGAAGTTACTAGAGAGCACAGTTCCACTTTCCTGCATTGGTTCAAAGAGCATATTATTGCTAATCCCCCGGAGGAGGGCTCTAAGGACGGATTGCTCATATACGCCTTTTAGCACATGGCCCTCGCCCAACCTCGTAACCTATCGGGCATATGATATCAACGGATACACGTTCTACACGGAGGCCAAAGATATGGACGGTGATGATCGTAACTCAGGGGTGACGATGGAATGCATGAGCGGCAGCGACAACGGCGCAACTGAACGATTTTATGGAAGGGTCGAGGAGATCTGGGAGTTTGACTACTCTGGACTGCACAACACAACGATGTTCCGTGTCAGATGGGCTAAGAAAGTCGAAAGAGAAAGCCAGATTATCACTACCATGACTATACCCAATGCCAAGAGCGCTTCCGTGAACGCTATCGCAAAAAACAAGCCATGGTCACACGCTAAGCACGTGACACAATGCTTCTTCATAACCGACCCGCGCAATCCCAGCCGTGTTGTCGTGAGGAGAGGCAAAAGGAACATCATTGGAATGGATGGAGTCGCCAACGAGGAAGACTATGATCAGTACGGCAACCCAATGAGGGAAGATGACGATGATGATGAAGTATACGTCGAAAGAAGAATCAATACTACATTACCTAAGAAAAATCATACTCTATGGAAAAGGCAAAGTCACAATGAGGGGCTCAATTATTCTTTGATGAACAAGAAGGGAAAGAAGCTGACTCAAAAACGAAAACGTCAGCACTGAGGAACCGTATGTTATCGGTCAAATGATGTAATATATACATACATACATACATACATACATATATATATATATATATATATATGTTCCTATTTTGTATACACACTTAGCCATTATTATGCATGGGTCCAATGATGTAATATATATGTTCCTATTTTGCATACTTATTTAACCATCAAATGATGCAATATATATCGCCCTCCCTTCGTTCACTACCCTCGGGAAATAAAAGTGGGATAAAATATAGGAAAATAAAAAGGAAAACTGGCAGTAGCGAAGGTAGTAGCAGCGCGTTTTGTCTAAACCGCTACAGCTACTGAAGGTAGTAGTAGCGCATTTTGTATAAAGCGCTTCTGACTATCGATGGTAGTAGCAGCGTTTGTCCAAATGCGCCATCGCTACGCCCACTTAACCCAAAATTCTCACTCTCCCGCTTCATCCCGCCTTTTCCCCAAATCCCCACTCTCTCTTCCCCGTCGATCAGATCTTGATCCGGCCCTGAGCTGCCTCCGACCGGCGGCGCGCCGACGCTCGCCCCTCGACCCGGCCCGCGCCTCGACCCGACCTCGGCGCCGCCCGACCCGACCTCGCCCGACCCGGTGTCGACGCCGCCTCGACCCGGCTCGCCGCCTCGACCCGTCGGCCCTCGCCTCCCTCCTCTGCTTCCTCCCCTCCCGGCCGTCGTCGGGCCTGCCTCCTCGCCCCTGCACCATCTGTAAACCCCCTCTCTCTGCTAGGGGTCTTCGGTTAATTTACTTAGGTTTTAGTTAGGACAGTATGTTAATTAGGTTATCTATTTAGTTATGGATTTAGCTAGGTTTCAAAATTAGCTGAATTTATATGCAAATTTGAACTGGACATGTGATATGTGGATATGTCATGTTTTGGACATGTCATGTTTGGAAAATGATCCGAGTGGCCTATGTTACGCCGGAATGTTGATTCATTTCCGTTCAGTGAATTTCAAAGCGCTCGATATGTCCATTTTTTAGCAAAGGTCATGTCGAAATTTCCCATGAATAAAGGCATGATTTGTGCTACATAGTTGGCATATCGAGTCTTGGGCACATAGATTTCTTTTATGTCATTTCTCATTTATTCATACTTTTAGAAATAAATGAGGACACTTAATCATAGGAAACATGTCGAACAATGAAGAAACTAGGCCTTCGACCAAGAGCGTATTTAGATGGATTATGAGGGTGAACAAGAGTACCTCGACTATTTGACTGCTAAGCAAGGTTTGCAGGTCGGCCTCGATGATGGTACTGACGCCGACATCGACACCGACGGCGCCGGCACCGATGGCGGCACCGAGACCGGTGGGGAAGGTACCGGCGGGGAAGGTACCGGCCCCGATGCCGCTACCGAAAAGAGGAAGCATAAGAAGCAGAGGATACGAAAACCTAACAAACTAGGGATTGGACGACTTGTGATCACAAAGATGGCACTGGCAAGTTTGAGCCGTTAGAGCCGGAAGAACCTCGCAAGTGCTATGGGAACCAAGTAGGATGCATCCTACGGGAATGCGTGAGCATCAACGACGATGACTTAAGGAGTAAAGAACATTTGATGCAGTTGCTCCTAACGAAGTTGCACAAGAGATTCAAGTTCCCCGACCGGGATGATAACATAGAACAACCGTGGGATGATCCGAAGATGAAAAGATTAACAATCACGCCATGGGCATGTTCAGCAATGATTTGGCCTCCTGGAAAGGGAGGGTGAAACGAGCTATTGAGGCTGATGAACCCCTGTCCAAGATTCTGGAGGAAAATCCGACACTTACGGAAGAGGAGTTCAAAAAGTTCAAGGACACTTGCGCTACCGAGGCAGCCAAGGCTAAGGCTGCGAATTCAAGAGCCTTGACAAAGGAACACGGGGAAGCATCGCCTCATAAGCCGTGGCTACCTCGGTAAAAGGCCCATATGGGATAAGGAGGACGCGGAACGTGAAGCCGCGGGTCTCCCAGACCCCTTCATGAAGTTCACCAACCCCTTGGAGCGTGACTTCATTAGGGCCCGCTACAAGTGGGACAAGGAGAAAAAGGTTTTTTACACGGACAAGATCACGAGGAAATTGATTAGACTACTTGAGAAGCAACACCAGCTTGCAGCCGAAAGCCCTACTTCTCCGATGAGGCCCAAGTGGGACAGCCCTCTCAACCGGGCCTTGAACGAACTTAAGGGACTCCCTTTGGACCAGCGGCCGCAATATGGTCGTGTGCACGGCGCTGGAGACAACGCCACGTGGAAGGTGTTTTACAACGAGGGCCCGGAGGCCAAGAAGCAGAAAAAGAATTTTAGTCAGGCGGACATCGACGCGAAGGTGAAGCTTGCGGTCAAGAAAAAAGCAGCTGAGGACGCGAAAAAAGCAGCCGAGGACAAAAATGAGTTGCTACAGTAGGCAGTCAATGCAGCCAGAATCGCACTGCAGAAATGATTTCGCTACTAACTTGGTTCCGATTATCATCAATCGGACGAAGGAAAGTCCAGCAAGACGGTACATGATTTCCCGTTGCCCGGTTTCGAGAGCAACTCCATGAACAACAACACCATCGCACCATCACTTGCTCACGCAACCGGGCCTCCTCTCGCAGCCGCTCCCGCTCATAGCAGCCCGTCCTCAGTCTCAGGCGCGCTAGGTGGGCCTTCGTCTTTGGCTGAGCTCGACGCCGTCACGGTAATTACATGTCGCACCAACACACACACACACACACACACACACACACACACACACACATATATATATATATATATATATAATATTCCATTTTTGTTGCCTTTGGTTGTTTTACGCCATAGACATATGTGTTTGCAGGCGAAAGAAACCCCGTGCACCATACTCTACTTGATCAAAGGCCATAAGGTGGACGTGGGAAAGGGGATGATAATGGACCCCTCGCAACGCACGTTCCACAACCAGCCGATCCCCGCTGGGCACTTGAGGTTAGCTTGACCGGTGTGAAATCGGGGCACGAGGATTTGCCTCCTCGATAAAGCATGTGGGAGCGGACGACGAGACCCCGCCATGGATTGGAAGCTGCAAGAATTGGGTGCTGCTATGGCGAAGAATCTTATTAAATGCAGGAGCCGCCGAGAGCACACCAATAACTACCACACATCAACAAGCATGTGCGGAGAACACCACCCCGCCTACGCAATTACCAGCTCATGTAGTGCCGGGTGAGAGCGTGACGACATGATGAAGGGGGTGCAATAATCTTGGCTGATGTAATTTCTCACAGAGAGCAGAGAATGGATGATGAGACGGAGGTCGACCCTATGGATTTCCTCAATACAAGCAGCGTATGACTGTGACATAGATATGATGAGTCAACCATATGACGAATCGGGCTATCAGCTTGCTAATGAGGATATGGATGATATGCCCGGGCAGGGTCGTAGCAGGGATTGCAAAAAGTCTCTCTTCATGAAATCCTCACAGGACACGCCTGAAGATGCCGCCTCAACACATGCTCAACTAGCCGGGCGCGAGGGTCGTACAGTACTTAGCCCGGGAACACTGGGGCAGGGGTTAAGGAAGGGTCTGGAAGGTGTGCCCAAGAAAAAGGAGAGGAAGAGATCGGGGAAGGTAACTGCCTCCAAACAAGCCAGCCAGACGATGCATTCTGAAGAGCGTGTACCCGTGAAAGGTGCGGTCATGTTCCATCTCACGGGCGAGCCGATGCTACCGCTGAAACCGCTGGAGGCACTATCAGGGGATCTCAGGAGACTGCACGACCATGTGCCGCCGACTGAGAAAAGCCTACTAGCCTCAAAGGATCCAGGATATCCGACATACGCGGTTCGTGTGCCTGAGGGGAAGTGCTACATCGACACACGGCCCGCGGAGGTGTTCTTCCTGCGGTTTGACCATATCTTTGAGATGTTTCTAACAAGGCGGCTCGATTTTACAATCGTCCACCTTTTTGCGCTACATATGAGCTCCGTCATGAAGAGTGAAGAAGTCTCGCAAATCTGTGTGGCGGATCCGTACTACATGCACGAGTCATTCTTGAGTCTCGGCGACTTTGAGCGTGAAACTGCTAGGGAGTACCTCCAAATCTTCATGGTATAGAATAAGGACCGGGAAATTGTCCACGTGCCTTATCATCCAAAGTAAGTCAGTTCCGGACAACCCTTTCGTACATTTCAATCATTCCTTCTCTCTCATATGGGGAATAATTTGAGGTGTCTTTTCCCCGCAGCAATGGGCGTGCCGTCCTTATCGTTCTTTACCCGCAAGTCTCCCACGCTGTGTATTTTGACCCTTCCAGAGACTACGAGAAAAAAGACTACACCCACATAATGAATATTCTAGATGATGCTCTCCAAGGCTTCAGCTTTAGAGGTGGCCACGTGCGAGATCGGAAAACAAAGGAACAAGAAGATGGGTTTCACGCATAAAACTAACTTCTCCTGCATCCATGTCCCAAAACCAAGCAAGAAGGATGGATTCTACATCGTCCATCTCATGATTCAGTTCAACACGGATCACCAAAAGCTTCGCATGAGAAGGAGAAATGATGATCATATCCACAAGTGGCTAGAATCTCATGGAGAAGCGGATTATAAACTTAGAGATGACTTCTTTCACATCCAAAGCGGCATTGCGACGATCATCATGAAAGAAGTCGTCGATGAGAAGGGGATGTTCCACCACGGCCCTATATCGCGAAATGACGTCCCGAACTCGCATAGGCATGCAACGTCTAGACCTCACGCCGTTCAAGAAGCTAGGGTTCATCCTCGATGATATGGAAGGATAGAACTTCTAGTGATTTATGATGCCGATGATGATGATATGTGTCGGTTGAACTTGTATACTTTTTGTAGCGATGAAACTTTGTGATGTCCACGGTCCTGCCGAACTTGCATAACGCTACTTTGTTAGTTTATGCGACGATGACTTGCGTACCTCTAGTTAATTAATTTGCGTATTGTATGTTGCATCTAGTTGCTAACCCTTTCTTTTTCGGTGTTGCTCTAGTATATTTTGTTGCATATATATGATTGTACATCCTCTTCATGAACATGCATCTCTAACAGGTACCTAGTTTCTTGATGGCGAGATGGAATTGCTATGTCGTGTACAAAGGGAAGGTTCTGTGGGTGTACAACGAGTGGCATGGGTGTCAGGCGCAAGTGAATGGGTTCACAGGCGCCAGCCATAAAGGCTTAAAAAGCAGACAAGAAGGAGAAGCTAGTTACTTGAGGTTCACGCTAGCGCGAGAGAGGACTCGTAACCGCCACCTCATGTACTGCATAGTTCCGCTCTCACTCATAGTGATAGCACTTCTTGCGTATACCTTTGTTTAGATGGATGACGTTGTTGTAGTTGCAAGTATTCGAGACTTGCATGTATCGCTATTTTCGAGATGATGACAAGATATCACTTTGTGTTGGATGATGATTATGATGAGACTATTTGTATGTATATGCTATGATTACATTTGTGGTCTCGCAGGCATTTGTATGTGTATCATGATGACATTTCTATGTGCTAAAGATTCTTCTATAAAGCCTGTTCAAATACAAAATAAATATGCCGAACAAAAAACAAAAAACATGAAAGTTAGCAGCAGCGCCGCGATAGCAGTAGCGCGTCCAGGCAAAGCGCGCTAGAGCTACTAGCAGTAGTGAGCTCCCACAAACTGCGCTGCTGCTACACTTGTGTAGCGATGGCGGTGAGCACGCTTCTTGCTATGTGTTAGTTGTAGCGCCTTATTAGTAGCGCCTCTCCACGCGCTACTGATACACCTAAAACCCGCGCTGCTGCTAGCCTTTTCCCTAGTAGTGGTGCCTTATGGGCAAGATGACTAAAACTCTGTTCTCCGGAACAATGGAACGAGCTAGTGACTTATTGGAAATAATACATACTGATGTATGAGGTCCAATGAGTGTTGATGCTCGTGGCGGGTATCGTTATTTTCTGACCTTCACAAGATGATTTGAGAAGATATGAGTATATCTACTTAATGAAATGTAAGTCTCAAACATTTGAAAAGTTCAAAGAATTTCAGAGTGAAGTGGAGAATCATCGTAACAAGAAAATAAAGTTTCTACGATCTGATCGTGGAGGAGAATATTTGAGTTACGAGTTTGGCCTTCATATAAAACAATGTGGAATAGTTTCATAGTTCACACCACCTGGAACACCACAACGTTAGGGTGTGTCCGAACGTCGTAAACGCACTTTATTGGATATTGTGCGACCTATGATGTCTCTTATCGGTTTACCACTATTGTTTTGGGGTTATGCATTAGAGACAGTTGCATTCACTTTAAATAGGGCACCATCAAAATCCGTTGAGACGACGCCTTATGAACTGTGGTTTGGCAAGAAACCAAAGTTTTAGTTTCTTAAAAGTTTGGGGCTGCGATGCTTATGTGAAAAAGTTTCAACCTGATAAGCTCGAACCCAAATCGGAGAAGTGCGTCTTCATAGAATACCCAAAGGTAACTATTGGGTACACCTTCTATCACAGATCCGAAGGCAAGTTATTCGTTGCTAAGATGAATCCTTTCTAGAGAAGAAGTTTCTCTCGAAAGAAGTGAGTGGGAGGAAAGTAGAACTTGATGAGGTAATTGTACCTTCTCCTGAATTGGAAAGTAGTTCACCACAGAAATCAGTTCTAGTGATTCCTACACCAATTAGTGAGGAAGCTAATGATGATGATCATAAAACTTCAGATCAAGTTACTACAAAACCTCGTAGGTCTTCCAGAGTAAGATCTGCACCAGAGTGGTACGGTAATCCTATTCTGGAAGTCATGTTACTAGACCATGATAAACTTACGAACTATGAGGAAGCGATGATGAGCCCAGATTCCGCGAAATGGCTTGAGGCCATGAAATCTGAGATGGGATCCATGTATGAGAACAAAGTATGGACTTTGATTGACTTGCTCGATGATCAGCAAGCCATGTTAAATAAATGGATCTTCAAGAGGAAGACAGACATTGATAGTAGTGTTACTATCTACTAAGCTTGACTTGTTGCGAAAGGTTTTCGACAAGTTCAAGGTGTTGAATACGATGAGATTTTCTCACTCGTATCGATGCTTAAGTCTGTCCGAACCATATTAGCAATTGCCACATTTTATGAAATCTGGCAAATGGATGTCAAAACTGCATTCCTCAATGGATTCTTTAAAGAAGAGTTGTATATGATGCAACCAGAAGGTTTTGTCAATCCTAAAGGTGCTAACAAAGTGTGCAAGCTCCGGTGATCCATCAATGGACTGGTGCAAGCATCTCGGAGTTGGAATATACGCTTTGATGAGTTGATCAAAGCATATGGTTTTATCTGAGACTTTTGGAAAGGCCTGTATTTACAAGAAAGTGAGTGGGAGCTCTGTAGCATTTCTGATATTATATGTGCAAGACATATTGTTGATTGGAAATGATATAGAATTTCTGGATAGCATAAAAGGATACTTGAATAAAAGGTTTTCAAGGAAAGACCCCGGTGAAGGTGCTTATACATTGAGCATCAAGATCTATAGAGATAGATCAAGACGCTTGATGAGATTTTTCAATGAATACATACCTTGATAAGATTTTGAAGTAGTCCAAAATGGAACAGTCAAGGAAAGAGTTCTTTCCTGTGTTGCAAAGGTGTGAAATTGAGTAAGACTCAAATCCCGACCACGACAGAAAATAGAAAAGAGAATGAAAGTCATTCCCTATGCCTCAGTCATAGGTTCTAAAAAGTATGCTATGCTATGCACCAGACCTATTGTATACCTTGCTCTGAGTTGGGCAAAGGAATACAATTTTGATCTAATAGTAGATCACTGGACAACGGTCAAGAATATCCTTAGTGAGGACTAAAGAGATGTTTCTCAATTATGGAGATGATAAAAGAGCCCGTCGTAAAGAGTTACATCGGTGCAAGCTTTTACACCGATCCAGATGACTCTAAGTCTCAATCTAGATACATATTGAAAGTGGGAGAAATAATCTAGAGTAGCTCCGTGCAGAGCATTGTAGACATAGAATATTTTGCAAAATACATACGGCTCTGAATATGACAGACCCGTTGACTAAACTTCTCTCATGAGCAAAACATGATCATACCTTAGTACTCTTTGGGTGTTAATCACATAGCGATGTGAACTAGATTATTGACTCTAGTAAACCCTTTGGGTGTTGATCACATAACGATGTGAAATATGGGTATTAATCACATATAGATGTGAATATTGGTGTTAAATCACATGGTGATGTGAACTAGATTATTGACTCTAGTGCAAGTGGGAGATCAAGGAAATATGCCCTAGAGGCAATAATAAAGTTATTATTTATTTCCTTATATCATGATAAATGTTTATTATTCATGCTAGAATTGTATTAACCGGAAACATAATACATGTGTGAATACATAGACAAACATAGTGTCACTAGTATGCCTCTACTTGACTAGCTCGTTTATCAAAGATGGTTATGTTTCCTAGCCATGAACAAAAGAGTTGTCATTTGATTAACGGGATCACATCATTAGGAGAATGATGTGATTGATTTGACCCATTCCATTAGCTTAGCACTTGATCGTTTAGTATGTTGCTACTTCTTTCTTCATGACTTATACATGTTCCTGTGACTATGAGATTATGCAACTCCCGTTTACCGGAGGAACACTTTGTGTGCTACCAAACGTCACAACGTAATTGGGTGATTATAAAGGTGCTCTACAGGTGTCTCCAAAGGTACTTGTTGGGTTGGCGTATTTCGAGATTAGGATTTGTCACTCCGATTGTCGGAGAGGTATCTCCGGGCCCACTCGGTAATGCACATCACTATAAGCCTTGCAAGCATTGCAACTAATAAGTTAGTTGTGGGATGATGTATTACGGAACGAGTAAAGAGACTTGCCGGTAACGAGATTGAACTAGGTATTGGATACCGACGATCAAATCTCGGGCAAGTAACATACTGATGACAAAGGGAACAACATATGTTGTTATGCAGTTTGACCGATAAACATCTTCGTAGAATATGTGGGAGCCAATATGAGCATCCAGGTTCCGCTATTGGTTATTGACTGGAGATGTGTCTCGGTCATGTCTACATTGTTCTCGAACCCGTAGGGTCCGCACGCTTAAGGTTTTGATGACAGTTATATTATGAGTTTATGTGTTTTGATGTAACGAAGGAGTTCGGAGTCCCGGATGAGATCGGGGACATGACGAGGAGTCTCGAAATGGTCGAGACGTAAAGATCGATATATTAGACGACTATATTCGGAGTTCAGAAAGGTTCCGAGTGATTCGGGTATTTTTCGGAGTGCCGGAGAGTTACGGGAATTCGCTGGGGAGTATATAGGCCTTATTGGGCCATACGGGAATAGAGGAGAGAGGCCAAAAGGAAGGAGGCCTGCGCCCCCCCCCCTCTGGTCCGAATTGGACAAGGGGCGCAGCCCCCTTTTCCTTCTTCCTCTCCCCCTCTTTCCCCTTCTCCTACCCTAACAAGGAAGGAGAGGGAGTCCTACTTCCGGTGGGAGTAGGACTCCCCTTGGTGCGCCCCCTCCTAGGCCGGCCGCCCCCTCCCCCTTGCTCCTTTATATACGGGGGCAGGGAGGCACCCCATAACACACAAGTTCATCTTCATGATTGTTCCTTAGCCGTGTGCGGTGCCCCCCTCCACCATATTTCACCTCGGTCATATCGTAGCGGTGCTTAGGCGAAGCCCTGCATCGGTAGAACATCATCATCGTCACCACGCCGTCGTGCTGACGGAACTCATCCCCGACACCCTGCTGGATCGGAGTCCGGGGATCGTCATCGAGCTGAACGTGTGCTGAACTCGGAGGTGCCGTACGTTCGGTACTTGGATCGGTCGGATCGTGAAGACGTACGACTACATCAACCGCGTTGTTCTAACGCTTCCGCTTTCGGTCTACGAGGGTACGTGAACACACTCTCCCCTCTCGTTGCTATGCATCCCATGATCTTTCGTGTGCGTAGGATTTTTTTTTGAAATTACTACGTTCCCCAACATTTTTGCCGGCGACTCTGTCAGCTGCCGGTGCCTCCACATCCGCCTAGCTACGCCGCCCACTCCCACGTCGCCCGCCACCGCCGTCTTGCTGCCGGGGAGCCGACTGCTTCCCACCCCCATGCCCCCCCCCCCCCCCCACACAACCGCCCCCGACCAAGAAGCCGCCTCGCCGCCCGGCCAGATCCTCACCGGCACGCTCGTCGGATGCCGGCTGGGAGCTAGCTGGTCTGTGCGCGCCGCGACTCCCTTCGTCGGTCGTCTCCTTCGCTGACGCCCGCAAGCTATTCGATAGTTTGCCAATGTACAAAATGGACTTCGCCGACGAGTTTTTTTTCCACAATTTCCTTTGCGACTTCGATGATTCGTCTTCCGATGACGAGGAGGAGATATTGGCTTCTGTGTTGGTCCATCACCACCTCAACAGCCAGCGGCCATTGTTCCGTGGCTCCATTCCGGGCCACCTTCCGGCGTTGGTCGCAACCGAGAGAGCGGGCATTTCCTTCTTTGAAAGGACTACTTTGATACAACAAACCCGTTGTTCAAACACCAAAAATTCCGCCGCCGTTTCCGTATGAGTAGGCATCTTTTCAACCATATTAGAGAGGGAGTGGTCGGCTATGATGACTATTTCGAGTGCAAAGAGTATGCCGTGGCAAGATGGTTTTTCCTCTTATCAGAAATGCACTGCCGCCATCAGAATGCTTGCATACAGAGTGCCCGGTGATCTCATTGACGAGTATGTCCGTATGAGTGAGTCTACTTGCCTAGAGTCCCTGTATAAGTTCTGCAAAGCTGTTATTGCTGTGTTTGGCCCTGAGTACTTGAGAGAGCCGACTGCTGAAGATACATTCCGTTTGTTGGCGATGAATGCCAGCAGGGGTTTCCCAGGGATGCTTGATAGCATAGACTGTATGCATTGGGAGTGGAAGAACTGCCCTTCTGCTTGGCAAGGGCAGTATAAGGGCCATGTCAGGGCTTGCACTGTCATACTAGAGGCCATGGTGTTTCAATATCTCTGGATTTGGCACTCTTTCTTTGGCATGGCCGGATCACACAATGATATCAACGTGCTTCAGCGCTCGCCGGTGTTTGCTAGGCTTGCCGAAGGCAACATCCCACCGGTGAACTTTACTGTCAACAGCCACAACTACGACAAATGATACTATCTGGGTGACGGTATCTATCCTCAGTGGACCACTATTGTCAAGACAATACCCAACCCCGTCGGAGAAAAGAGGAAAAGATTTGCCCAAGAGCAAGAGAGTGCTAGGAAGGATGTCGAGCGTGCCTTTGTGTTTTGCAATCTCGATGGGGCATTGTTCGGTATCCTGCTAATACCTGGAGCACGCAGAAACTATGGAAGGTGATGACTGCTTGTGTGATCATGCATAATATGATCGTAGAAGACGAGCGCCCGGAACGTCTGTATGATCAAGGGTTTCAGTTTCAGGGTGAGAATGTTGTGCTTGAGCATGGAGTAGCGGCAACGTTTGAATTGTTCACCCAATTTCATCAAGACATGTGTGATTGGAAAACTCATGTGCAACTGCAAAATGATTTGGTTGAGTATATGTGGGCTCATGTTGACAACCAATAGATATATCTTTTTTTATTCATTTGCAAAACTATGTGGAGACATTTTTATTTTCATTCGGCTTGTACTCCCTCCGTTCTAAAATAGATGACTCAACTTTGTACTAACTTTAGTACAAAGTTAGTACAAAGTTGGGTCATCTATTTTGGAACGGAGGGAGCAATAACTATGCTAATTTATTCGGTCCAAAACTATGTTATTTGATTCAAACTATGCAAATTCATGCAAAAAATAGGGGGGCCAGGCGACCACGTCGGCACATATGAGTCGGCGCGTTGGGCGCCCTGCCGATCCATATCTAAAACAGGGCGGACGCCGCGGCCGATGGCCAACCTAAACAGACAAAAGACGGATGAAATCACCGTCCGTTTAGAGCATCTCCAACAGTTGCGCTAAGCGTCGCACGCAAAAAACATGTTTGCTTGCACCGGCTGGTTTAGCGGCCGCCATTGGCTCCCGATCGTCGCTATAATGCAGGCCGCGCTTCCAAAGAGCGCAAAAAAAATACAGCGCGCGCCAAGACAAACCACATATACATTTCAAAGAAGAGGAGCAAAATGATCAAACAAACAAAATAAATCAACAATAAATAGTTCAATTTCGTTATCATTACAACTCAAACAAATAGTTTATCGTTCAGTACAACAAATAATGCAATAAACACAACAAATAGTTCATGAACAATACAATGTCGAATGCAGAAATCATCATGCACTTTGTCGTCCATGCCATGCCCACCACTCTTCAATCAGATCATTCTGAAGTTCATTGTGCGTTGCGGGACGCCGAATGGCACGATAGGAGGCAATAAAACGGGCTACCCTTTCAGCCCTCCGTTGCAATCGCACGGGATGTCCCAAGAGCTCATACTGTGAGTAGTCTAAATCTTGGCCACGCTCATTCTCGATGATCATGTTGTGCATGATCACACAAGCGTGCATGATGTACCAAAGCATTTTTTGATCCGAAAATCTAGCCGGTCCTCTCACAATAGCAAATTGGGCTTGCGAAATCCCAAATGCTCTCTCCACATCTTTTCTAGCCGCCGCCTGAGCATTGTGGAAATCAAGATTTTTCTTACCTTCCGGCTTTTTCAACGGCTTCACGAAGGTTTGCCACTTTGGATAGATGCCATCCGCTAGATAATAGCCATAGTTGTACGTACGACCATTTGCTATAAACTGCACAGGTGGCAACTCACCGTTGGCAATCTTATTCATCAGTGGTGACCGGTTGACAACATTGATGTCATTCAAAGATCCAGGCATTCCAAAGAATGCATGCCAAATCCAAGTCTCCTGATCGGCCAATGCTTCAAGGATTATAGTGGAACCCTTTTTTTGGCCGTGAAATTGCCCATGCCATGCCTTTGGACAATTCTTCCAACTCCAATGCATGCAATCTATTGAGCCAAGCATGCCAGGAAAGCCGCGCGCTTTGTTCATCGCCAATAGCCTTGCGGCGTCTTCAAAGTGGGGAGATCTCAAATACTCCTCGCCAAACACTTGCACAATTCTCACCGCAAAGCGCTTGACACATGATGGCTTGGCTCTCACCCATAGCCAAGTGATCATCAACTAGATCGGCCGGATACCGTGATGCCAACATACGCAAAGCGGCTGTCACCTTCGAAAGGTGCTATGCCCGAGCTCTCCAAATGCATTCCTCCTTTGCTGGAAAAACCGGTCATGGCTCGCTAGTTTCTCCGCAATGCGCTGAACAAGTCGGTGCTCATCCTAAACCCGGCGATTTAAAATACGACTCCGAGTATGTGGGATTCTGAAATAGTTCTTCATCAATCTATTATGGGCATCAATCCTATCTCTCCAAATTTTCTCCCGACCCATAACCGAACCACCGTGCTTCGGTTTTTTATTGATATGCATAGCTAGAATCATTGCAAGATCCTCCTTCTCTTCCATATCAAATTCTTCTTGGAAGAATCATAATGAACTCATCTACAATGTTCAATACTATACTATAAAACTACAATTCAAAACATGCATCAAATTCATGAAGTTTGAGCAATACATACCTTGTAGGCGTTTTGTCAAACACCTTGCGGGCGCGACAATGGCCTTCGCTTGTTCCTCGAACGACGGAGGCGCGTGGCGGGCGGACTAGGAGGATGGGGAAGCGGCGAGGGATAGGCCGGGGAAGCGCTTGAACGGTCGCCGGGGGGGCGCGGGCGGCGGCAGCGACGCGGCAGGATGGGGGTGGAAGTGGGAGAGGCAGTGCGGGCGTGAGCGCCGAGGTGTGCTGCTATTTATGTGGCGCTCGAAATACACCGCGACGGAGACGATGGTTCCGGCGGCGCCCAACTTCGTTATAAGCAGCGCGCCGTTTTTACGCACCCGCTGAAGCGACCCGCCGCGTTGCGCGCGTGCTAAAACGGACTAATTTACGGCGTGACGCTAGTTTAGCGCGGCTGTTGAAGATGCTCTTAGGTCGCCACATTGAAGTTGCTCTTACAGCTCGCTTACATCACCTTGCTCTATGCCGCTGCAAAAACGGAACCGCGCTGTCCGGATTTTGATGGACGGCGAGACGCGGAAGGGCCCGGGTCCAGGCTAGGACCGCCCAACCCCGAAACGCCGCAGCACGTGGCCACCAAGCCCGCAGTTATTACTACGGGCGATCATCCTCCACCACCTGCGTCCCCGCCCGTAGTAGCAGTAGCACCAATAAAAGAGCTTTGATGCGCCGAGACCTGCTGCAGCAGCTACCGTCGGTCTGTTCCTTCCTTCCTTCCTTCCTTCCTTCCTTCGTCAAGCTCCCGGCGACCAAGACACCGAGGAGGGCGGCGCCGCCGCTCGCCGGCAGCCTAGAGGTCAACAGTCTGCACCTTTTCTTGCTTACTTAGTCCATGCAAACAAGGGTCTCGGTCCAGATACCACTCTGTCTTTTCTCTGGTGTGTGCGTCTGTGTGCGGGGTGAGCTGGTGTGTCCTCTGTCTGCTCCTTCTTACCAGAACAGAGTGTGCGTTCTCTTGTCCTAACTTCATGGGCATGGCTGGCGCAGGGCAGAAACGGGAGCTGCTGATCAACCTCGAACCACCACCAGATGGGGATGGGTTCCCTCACAAGTAACAAATCCCCTTCTCAACTTCCTTCTGCTGCATCGCTTCTGCTACCTCTCGATCGGCAACCGACTGAAATCTGTGAATGCCATGCTCCTATCTGTAACAGGTTCTTCCTGGTCGACGAGCTTGTGTGGGAGCCCGATATGCTCCGGCCAAGACGCCGCCTCATGCGCTCTGGAGCAGATACTCGACGCCTCCACATGCACCAACCATCTGGCGGCCACCGTCGTCGCCGCGCTGCTCGTGCTCGCGCTCGCCCTCCAGCTGCTTGTCAAAATTCCTAAGAGCAGAGCGCCGGCGCAGCGGCTCGTCACGCTCAGCCTCAGCTCCCCGCTGCACTTTTCAGCCGTGGTGTTCAACGCCTGCCTGGGTCTGGCTTACCTCGGGCTGGGGCTGTGGATGCTGTGGAGTAGCTTCGATCAGGATGCTTCTGCTGTTTACCTTCCACACTGGTGGCTTGTCACATTATCCCAGGGACTGAATCTGACCCTTGCTGGCTTCGGTTTCAGCGTCAGGCCTCGGTTTCTTGGGGCGGCGTTCGTCAAATTTTGGCCGGCCTTGCTGACCGCTGACGCCGCGTTTGTCTGCTGTTCTTCAGTTGTTGCTATTGTTGCAGAAAAGGTGGTCGCCGTCAAGGGCTGCTTGGATGTTCTGTGCTTGCCAGGTGCAGTTGTCCTGCTCCTTTACGGCATTCGGCACAGCCGTGATGAAGAGGGCTATGGAGCAAATGGAAATGGTTTGTACAAGCCCCTCAACACGGCGACAGGCGGTGAGGTAGCTGATTCTGAGGCCCATCAGGTCACTCCCTTTGCCACTGCTGGATTTTTCAGTGAGATGTCGTTTTCATGGTTGAATCCTCTGATGAGGATGGGCTTTGAGAAGCCCCTTGAGGACAAAGACATGCCACTCTTAGGCACCACAGATCGAGCACACAACCAGTACATGATGTTCATGGAGAAGCTCAATGACACGAAGCAGTCGCCGTCGCACGCCACACCGTCATTCTTCTGGACTATTGTTTCTTGTCACAAGCGTGCAATATTGGTCTCAGGTTTCTTTGCATTGCTCAAGGTTCTCACCTTATCCACCGGCCCAGTAATTCTCAAGGCATTCATCAATGTGTCACTTGGGAAAGGGACCTTTAAATACGAAGGCTATGTGCTCGCTGCTTTAATGTTCGTCTGCAAATGCTGTGAATCACTATCACAGAGACAGTGGTATTTCCGCACTCGGAGATTAGGATTGCAAGTGAGGTCACTCCTGTCAGCAGCTATTTATAAGAAACAACAGAAGCTATCAAATGCAGCGAAAGTGAATCACTCTTCTGGAGAAATTATGAACTATGTGACTGTCGATGCCTACCGGATTGGGGAATTTCCATACTGGTTTCATCAAACATGGACAACAAGTGTTCAGCTTTGCATTGCGCTGGCAATTCTTTACAATGCGGTTGGTGCTGCAACTATTTCATCGTTGATTGTCATCATTCTCACCGTACTCTGCAACCTTCCGTTGGCTAGGCTGCAACACAAATTTCAGAGTAAACTAATGGAAGCACAAGATGTGAGATTGAAGGCCATGTCTGAGTCACTAGTTCATATGAAGGTCTTGAAACTTTATGCATGGGAAGCCCACTTCAAGAAGGTCATCGAGGGGTTAAGGGAGGTTGAGTACAAGTGGTTGCAAGCATTCCAGCTTAGGAGGACATACAATGGTTTCCTCTTCTGGTCTTCTCCTGCTTTGGTTTCGGCTGCGACCTTTGTAACATGCTATCTTTTGAAAATTCCTCTTGATGCTAGCAATGTCTTCACCTTTGTGGCAACTCTGCGTCTCGTGCAAGACCCAATTAGGACGATACCGGATGTTATTGCAGTTGTGATACAGGCTAAGGTTGCTTTCACTCGGGTATCAAACTTCCTTGATGCACCTGAGCTAAATGGGCAAGTTCGGAAGAAATACTATGCTGGCGTTGATTACCCTATAGCGATGGATTCGTGTAGCTTCTCGTGGGATGAGAATACATCAAAACCAACTCTGAAGAATATAAATCTGTTAGTCAAAGCTGGAGAAAAGATTGCAATTTGTGGAGAGGTAGGATCAGGAAAGTCGACACTTTTGGCTGCTGTACTCGGAGAGGTCCCCAAAACTGAAGGCACGGTATGTTATTACTAACACCATCTTCTAATGAAGTGGCTGCCATATTCAGAATTTAGACATTTAGACATGCTTAAAAGAAAGATAGCCTGTTTACAGCAGCATCATGTTCAAAGTTGTTATGTTCGATTTGCAAAGTTGTTATGAAAATTATGATTGACAATATTTGCCAACATAAAGTACGTTAATCAATTCATGTTTTCATAACATCTTAATATCAAATTCTTGATCTTTGCATAACCATTTCAGATCCAAGTCTCCGGGAAAATAGCATATATTTCTCAGAACGCATGGATCCAAACAGGAACCGTGCAAGACAATATTCTATTTGGATCGTCGATGGACAGGGAAAGATACCGGAACACACTTGCGAGGTGCTCGTTGGTCAAGGACCTTGAAATGCTGCCATATGGAGATTGTACTCAAATTGGGGAGAGAGGAGTAAACCTTAGTGGTGGTCAGAAGCAGCGCGTCCAGCTTGCTCGTGCACTATACCAAAATGCAGACATCTATCTTCTTGATGATCCTTTCAGTGCTGTTGATGCCCATACAGCCACAAGTCTCTTCAATGTAAGGATCATATTCAGCAGATGCAGATTATATTACTGTTTGGTGAATGGTTTTACAAAGCTCTGTCTCGCAGGAATATGTCATGAGTGCTCTATCAGACAAGACTGTTCTTTTGGTGACCCACCAAGTGGATTTTCTACCTGCATTTGACACGATTTTGGTAACTTTCTCCACTATGAAAAATCACTATTTGATGATATTTGTGCCTCTTCAATTTATATTTATTTGTTTGTTGATTTCTATACTTTATTTATTTTTTGATGATATTTTCTAGTTTGTATTTATTTGTTGATGATATTTCTAGCTTTTTTGATGTCATCTAAAATTAGTGGTGATTTTTGGCAGTTAATGTCAGATGGAGAGGTTACCCGGTCTGCACCTTATCAAGATCTATTGGCAGATTGTGAAGAATTTAAAGACCTTGTAAATGCCCATAAAGATACGATGGGTGTTTCGGGTCTTAATAACAACTCACATTCTCAAAGAGCAAAGGAAGTATCGATCAAGGAGACAGTTGGTATTCATGGAAGCAGATATATAGAGCCTGTGAAGCCATCACCGGTAGATCAACTGATCAAGAAAGAGGAAAGAGAAACAGGGGATGCAGGTGTTAAGCCTTATATGCTTTACCTGCGCCAGAAGAAAGGCTTCCTGTATTTCTCCTTGTGTATGATTTCTCACATAATTTTCATAGCCGGGCAAATATTACAGAATTCATGGATGGCTGCTAATGTCCAAAATCCTCATGTTAGCACGCTGAAGTTAATTTCTGTGTACATTATCATCGGAGCTTGCACAATGATTTTCTTGCTATCAAGATCTTTAGGAGTCGTCGTTCTTGGGATGCAGTCATCAAGATCCTTGTTTTCCCAGTTACTCAATTCATTGTTCCGTGCACCAATGTCCTTTTTTGATTCTACTCCTCTAGGAAGGGTTCTTAGCCGGGTAAGAATTCTTATGGCAAATACAAAAAAATTCAGTTACATCGCACCGAGAGGTTTTCTCATGATGGATTAACTTGTTCTCCTTTCATCTAATGCAGGTCTCTTCAGATTTGAGTATCGTTGACCTTGATATTCCATTTGCCTTTGTGCTCAGCCTTGGTACCAGCTTAAATGCATATAGCAATCTAGGGGTATTGGCTGTTGTTACATGGCAAGTTCTGTTTGTAGCTGTGCCAATGATAGTTTTGGCAATTAGGTTGCAGGTATGGGGTATAACTTTGTTTCTTTATTTCTAAGCATCATTCCTGTGATTAGTTTTTGTCTGCTATTGTTGTTTTTTGTATCCAAAGTTCTCATGAACTGAAACCTGTTATGTTTGGTCATGTAGAGGTACTATCTAGCCTCAGCCAAGGAATTGATGCGGATCAATGGTACAACCAAGTCTGCTCTAGCAAATCACTTAGGTGAATCGATTTCAGGGGCTATAACAATAAGGGCCTTTGAGGAAGAAGATCGTTTCTTTGCGAAAAATTTGGATCTTGTTGACAAGAATGCCAGTCCGTATTTCTATAATTTTGCAGCAACTGAATGGTTAATTCAACGTCTGGAAATAATGAGTGCCGCAGTTCTTTCTTCTTCTGCCTTTGTCATGGCTCTTCTTCCTCAAGGGACTTTTAGCCCTGGTAAGAAATTATATAAACACCACGTATTTTTGCGGGTTATATAAACACCATGTTGCTTCAAATACTGGACAAAATTAAGTAGCTAGCTCGTTCTATGGCCATTGATGCTTGCAACTGATTAGTGACAAATGTTAGATGCACTGCCATGTAAATGTTGCTACCTTTTCATTGCCTTCTGGCCGAGTTTAAACAAGCTTTTGTTATGACAACATACTTGATACTCCCTCCACTCGTAAATAGATGACGTTTTAGACATGACATGGGTCTCAAACAAACTTATTAAGCCGTTACTTACTGTATGTATAATTGTATATGTTGTAGAAAGCAAGAACAGAGTAACATTATGAAAATAATATAGATGAAAATCTAATGATAGTATTTTGACCTTACCAATCCAAATTTTTTTTTATATAAGAGCACTCTAAATTATAAAAGTTTGACTGAATGCTTTCTAGAATATTTTGTATTTATTTAATATTGCGAGAAAATTATACTTGTCGTGTTCTGCCAGGCAGAGTATGGGGAATAAACACCTTACATTTCTCAGGCTACCATGTTCTGAATATTATACTTGCCATGTTCTGATGATTTTATGGATATATTTTTATCTCTTATGAAAATTCAGTTCTAGTCCTAATGCTTATGTGCCCTTGTCAACTAATATCTGAATATTAACATTACAAAAAGTAGAGTTAGTTATTTCCTTGCTTTCATACCTGCACAGGTTTTGTGGGAATGGCATTGTCATATGGTCTTTCTTTAAATACGTCATTTGTTTCTTCTATTCAAACCCAATGTAACATCGCGAATCAAATAATCTCGTGGAGCAGGTGAGCCAGTACTTGGACATACCAAGTGAAGCAGCAGAAGTCATTGAAGAAAATCGACCGTTACCAGATTGGCCCCAAGTTGGCAATGTGGAGCTTAGAGATTTGAAGGTAATAAAATCTAAATATTTACATGTACAGCATGCAAGGTAAAATCCTATTAACACTTCTAACAAATTTATGTGAATTATTTTCATTCAACAGATCAGGTATAGGAAAGATGCCCCTCTTGTACTACATGGAATTACTTGCAGGTTTGAAGGTGGAAATAAGATTGGTATAGTTGGTCGAACGGGAAGTGGAAAAACAACTTTGATTGGTGCATTGTTTCGCCTTGTTGAGCCTGCCGAAGGGAAAATAATTATAGACTCTCTGGATATCAGTACGATAGGCTTACATGACCTGCGTTCTCGTTTGGGTATCATTCCACAAGATCCAACACTATTCCAGGGTACAATACGATACAATCTAGATCCTCTTGGGCAATTCTCAGATCAACAAATATGGGAGGTAAGAGTGATCTTGGTAGGAATGTATAGCCACACCTCCCACCAACCGAGCCCATTTCTTATGTTATATGTACATTTCAAAAGAAATCTTTTGTTCCGGGTTGCTAAAGTGGTTACTCCATTTTTACTATGCTGCAGGTTCTTGACAAATGTCAACTTCTTGAAGCTGTCCAGGATAAGGAACAGGGATTGGATTCACATGGTAGGAAACATCATTTCATCTATACTTTGGTCTCTGGAGTTCATTTTCTAAAACTAAAAATGGGTAAACAGAAAACTCTGCTCTAATCATTTCAGAAATTCAAAATAGGTGTGAGCATACCTCTGCAGTAAATATGTCAAACTATAAATAGTCCTAGGCGTATTAGCTATATCCTTCTTCTAGCATGATGTTTGGAATTATCGCATTCATTGTACTGATCAAGATCCGGTCATAATAGTTGTGGAAGACGGGTCGAACTGGAGCATGGGCCAAAGACAGCTCTTCTGTTTGGGACGTGCGCTTCTGAGAAGGTGCCGTATCTTAGTCCTTGATGAAGCCACAGCCTCTATAGACAATGCAACAGACGCTCTCCTTCAGAAAACTATACGGACAGAATTCAAACATTGCACCGTTATTACAGTGGCCCACCGTATACCAACAGTCATGGACTGTGATATGGTACTTGCAATGAGCGACGGCACGCTTTCTCCTGCCGCAACTCATAAGAAATAGAATGCTTTTTGGAATGCCAAATGTGCTGCTGATCTTCCCATACTAATGAGTTTTATATGACCACTTTCAGGGAAAGCAGTGGAGTTTGACAAACCTACAAGGCTCATGGAAACTGAAGGATCTCTGTTTCGCAAGCTGGTCGAGGAGTACCGGTCGCACACATCGAACACAGATATTTAGAAGAGAGAGATATTGTCGATTTTCATTTGTTTGCTTGCTGCAGTTTCCAGGCAATAAAACATAGATCAGCTTTTGGAAAAGAGATATGCTTGCCTCCACAAAAAAGAATACACAGTAACCTATGCTTAATGCCTTCAGAGGAATTCATCTACTTGGTGCCCAAAGAGAAGACGGTGCCATCTGTCAGTTCTTGTCTTAATATTTCTTTTGCTATCTATTGGTACCTGAAATCCTGTGCGATACACAGTGGACCGTCGCTGCTCTTAAGAGTTTATGAAGCTGGACAGAGTACGTCGTCCTGAAGATTTCCTTGCTCCAACAAATGGACTGACCGTGCTGATCGGCAGACAACAGGGCTATATTTTTTTTTTGAGCAACATCAGCAAGGCTAAATGGGAGCTCATTCATAGTATTGGCAAGGTAACTGCAGCTCATCAAACTGATCAGTAAGGGCCTTAGGCCCATCGCACCTCTGCCTGGGACACGACTTTGAGCAATGCTATGGTAGAATCTTTTCTCGACTAGCTATTCGCTTGCGCATCATTTGTAGTAGCTTGGCAGTTTCTATGCTGAATACAATGACTTTATAAATGAGGTTTCATGCGATTGGTTTCAGTTTTGTACGCTTTGGTGTAATTCTCCAGTGAAAAGCAGCTTGCTTTCGTCGTTAACAACTGTGTTTATATTGCGATGCACATACGTAGTATTTATTTTTGGTTGTACACTGGATACCGAAAAAGGCTTTCGCCCCGCTTTATATATAAAGCAAACCGTTGTACACTGGATATAAAGCATTGTAGTATCTATCATGACAAGACTGGCACTAGAAACCATTCTCGATGTTAGAGTTGAGTCACTCAACTGCCCCCTCTTACTAAGATATGCTCCACACACTCTCAAATAGACCTGGGCATGGATGGGTCGTGCTGGGTCTGGCTTGGCATTCTGGCCGGGCTCGGGCCTTGTTTTGTAGCCAGTAAGGGTAGGTCGGGCTGAGCTTCTCTTTTCAGGATTTTGGGTTGGGTTTTTGGGCTTTGGATAGAACTTGCAGTGTAAGTATTGAAAATCGTAGCTCAGATCGGGCTTTCGGCTTAACTTTGGGCCGGGCCCATGCTTTAGAAAAGAGGATAGTTTGGGCTTCCAGCAAGGCTTCCGCTGATATTTTAAAAGTCGGGCTTTTACAAGCTCGAGATGAAACCCCGAGCTTGTAGCTCGCTGTTTGGTTTTCCGTAATGGAAATCGGAGGGGGAAACCCTTCTTTGCTAAAAAAAAAAGAAAAAGAAAGAGATGAAACCCCGCCCTGACCTGACATATATGCTCAGGTTTACTCTCAACCACAAGCACACAAGATTAGCATTGAAGCTTAGCTGAATCACTCGCAATAATTCGAAACGGTGCCCAGGCTCATATACACCCAGTGAACACTACATTCAAAAAATAGTAAAATAATTTAGAAAAATATGAATTTTTAGACGTCCAAGATGCTCATGTGCGCAAGGTAAACATCACAAAATTTTGCATGCACCTTGCGCACATGAGCATCTTTGAATGCCTAAAAATTTCAGATTTGTTCAAATTTTGTAGTTTTTTATTTACTGTTCATGCCCAGATCTCGTCCAAACTTTTATTAAGAATATTATGGTAGAGTAATTTATACAGGCTATAAAGCATCGTTCACAAATTTTTAACAGGTTCAAGGATGAACATCTTGTGTCTACAGAAAATTTACGACAACACTTTATAACTTGCAATTTACGACAACACTTTATAACTTGCAAGCTGGTCTCCGCCCTCGTCGTCCTGGGAGGAGAAGAAGCGCTGCAGCTTGGACGACATCTCCGGGAAGACGCGGGTCGGACGGTAGTCCTTGTTGAGGCAGACGACGGTCGCCGTCGCTTCCAAAACAAGCTGCCATGCATATGCATCAGAGGAGATCAAAGGGCGGGTGCGTGTGGGATGATTGATCAGTAACACAAGGGGTGGTGATCGTTTGTGCGCGTACCTCACGGTTTGGCAGCGTCTCGATGATGTGATCGACGAGTATCCGCGTGCCCTTTATCTGGACAAGCCTCACCTTGACAACAAACTTGGCACCTCGCTGGGCATCAATCAGTATAGGAAGAGAGAATGATTAATGCTCTATAAAGCTTGAGGTTTCCGGGTTTGAGAATACTAAAAACCTTGAGATTCCAACAAGCCTTATTAAAGGTTTCGGATGTGACCTACCAGTAGAGGCTTGAAGTACTTGAGGTTCAGTTCCAAGACCGCCATCGCGTTGCCGCTGCGTGCTATGGAGGTCATGCTGAAGCCAATGCTCGCGGCCATCTCCTCTCGAGCTTCATGTAATTTTAAAGTGGAAATTAAGATATAGTCGTGTGCATCAATAATTGATACGGAGACGATGGAGGGTTTAACCTCCTGTCGAAAACAAAAGTAAGAACCAACACTGTGCATGTCCATAATAAAAGGTAAATGACCCGAGCTCTGCGGTAGATAGGTAGATAACATTTTGGTGCCAACCTTTGTGGATGTAAACAACATACATGGCATTGTGAACGACTCCATACTGATCCAGTTCACTGTCATGGACGGTCATCTCAAGCTCGAAGAACTTGTCCGTCCTAATAATTGAGTTGCACAACAAACCACAAATTTACGGAGCTATCACGTTGGACAAAATGTTCTCCAATGAATGTAAAACTGGCTTAATTCAGAAGAACCTTAGTTGTACATCTTGGCCGATGTTGCCGTTGGAGATTCCTTGGGAGCAAGTGGCAGGAACGTTAACGGCGAGAGCCTCCACATGGCGGGACCGAGACGAACGGCGAGAGAGCAAGACGCGGTGTCCGGGGAGAGAACAGGTAGCTCTGGATCTAGCCCCTGCAGCATGGACCAAAGAAGGTGGTGGGTGTTGGGTGTGGGGAGCGATGTTGGTAGTGGTAGCAGGCTGCTGCATGGTGCTGGTGCAGGAGGTAATTGCACTCTTGGCTCTCTTTCCTGGGCCTGGGTTATGGTAATGCATATTGCCCGTTTATATAGAGACAGCGCTCGCATGCTTGTGGCGGCGCTTCACTCTTGCCACCTTAAATAGATTCCATCACCTACGTGCTGTCTTTTCCGTATTTTCCGTATCGATCAATCATGAATAGTATTCTCAGTGCATGGCCAACGCATAGCCCTGTACTACTGCCCGCTGGCCACCTACGTTCGCACATTGACTCGTATTCCTTTCAAAGACGCTTTTATATTATGATATGAAGGGAGCACATGATACTACGCACATCCATAGTGCCTGATACATGATAGTAATGCTAGTGTTTGTTACGGTGTAACAATATGATACCGGACACTCTCTTTCTTCATTTAATTTTATGTCATCTCATCAAAATTATCTAGTTGGCATAAATGATAGTTTTAGTTATTGTATCCCACGCGGGTAGCTTCATGAGAGAGACGGAACGTGAACACAGAAGAAGAAAGGGAGAGAACAGACCCACAAAAGATAGTGGCTGCGCACGAATATGTTGTCTACGTGACCAGCATGAGCAGTAGATTCCTCCTGCCTCCATAGCCCATGCCCTTATGGGACAAAGTACTGTAGAAATTAATGGCAGTTTGGAATGTGCCATTATCGACTCACAGTGACACGGAGGCTCTAAAAGGGCCAAGTAATGATGGTGCCTCCACGTGGTAGTTTTTTTTCCCTTTTATGTGGAGATTTTGAAGAAAATACTTCGTGCATATTCTCACCTTCTAGCCTCTCATCTGCATTGCTGACACGGTCCTTGGTGAATTGCCAAGAACTCGGTGGGAATATTATTGAATTCATGCTCTAGTCAATTATTCTAAAATTCTGAACAGGCCTAGAAGGACAAACATCATATTTCAACACCTCCATCACGTCTAGACTCCTCCCGACCTTAGATGAGGGATCGATGTAGGGCATAAATATTATTTTTAATAATGCACTTGGCTGCGTCTTGACCTCAAGACCTATATTGAATTCATGCTCTAGTCAGTTGCTCTAAAAATCTGAATAGAGAAAGGCGATCAACATATGTGAAGAGCATTTCCAATAGTTGTTGTTAACGTAGAACATATGATGATATTGCGGAATGTAAATGAGGAGAGGTTGAAGTTGTCAATCTGAACCAGCACTCATTACACAAGCACCAAAGCGTAGAGAAAGTGACCCTAAAAAAAAAGCGTAGAGAAAGTGTGAGCATACATTTTTTAAACCACATAACTTGTATAAATATCAAAATATTTGTGTACACTATTCACTAGAATGGAGGGAGTATATACTCTCACATCTCTTATTGGATAACTTAGACTCACTCTGTTGCGGTAATTTTATGGTGCGTTTTTGGTTGATGACATGCATAATTTTTACAACGAAATTACTTCCTGCCTAAGTTTACAACACTATCAAATTCATCAAGAAAAATAATCAACATATATAGTATCAAATCACAAGATCCATCATGAATCACATTTCCATGTTGTGTTGATATGAAATTGTAGATGCCATTTTTCTTAATAAACCTTGATCAAACTTGAGCAAATTTAACCTAAGACATAATACGTGAACCTTATTAAATGAGACTGGCTTTTCTACTGTCGGATGTTGGTACACGCTTCTATCTACACCATTCACAGCAAGTCCCGGCACCAAGAGATCCTATCCGTGGCCTGCCACTCCATCGCGATTTGCAGAACACTTCTGCACACGAACAATAGTTTGACATGAAACACTCGGTGTGTGTGCCCCTGTCCGACTGAGTTGTATTGCACCCAACTACATTTGACAACCCTTTGATTTAGGCCATTTTCAACGCGGACTCTCAAACAACATGCTAGCGTCCAGGCTGTACTCTATCCGAATGTAGTTTACCATCCAACATGGACCCCTATTTGTCCGTTAACGCGCCCGCTTGTCCATTTTCTTGCGAACTGGAAGCAAACTAGGGGAAGTTTGCCGGGCCTCCGTCAAGTAGGACTCCGACAACCACCGGCCTACCCAAAATTCCCTCCAGGACCACTTTTCTTTCACTCCGCCCCTTTCCCCCTTGCTATGCATCCGCACCCACCTCGCTGACGTCCTTGTTTTACCTCTTCGGCTGCCGCCCAGGCATTGCCGGACGTCCGCAGCCCCCACCCATGCGCCTGCCCACCTTTGGACTACGCCACCGTCCACCCCGGATCCGTCCGCAGCCAGGTACCCTCCGCCCCTTGCCGATGCCTTCTATGGTGGACACCACGCCTGGCAGGTGGTCGGTCAAATGCCATTGAGCTTTTTGCAACCATCTTGTTGTTTCCTAGAGTAAGCACGATGGTGGGGTACTCGGTAATGGATAATGAGTTGTTTTGTGATGCGTGGAGGATTGTATATGTGGATTTTGTAGGATGAGGCAAAGGGGCTCGATTTTGTTTTTGGCAAAATGTGCCCCTGCGTCCTTTCATGAGCAAAAGAGCTCTGTGCCCTATGACTTGCACGTGATTCATGAACACAATGTGAAGTCGCTAGCCCATCAGCGGTACACCATCTCCAACTCCGCCATAAAGTATTATGGTGTGATTGCACGAGTGGAGAGAATGTGGCCACTGGCTCGTCAATCATGGAGATCGTAAGTTTTGCATCTTGTTTCTCTACATGTTGATCAACCCATTGATTCACTAGATGTTGCAACCTGATAATCATCACCTTGTACTGCCCGGATACGCTGTCGTGTTGTACCACAAAACCAAAGGCAAGTTACTTACATTCATACGTTGTTGGATAAAACCCAAAGGACACAGAGCATGGGACGACATGTGCCAATTCCAACCCGAGTATTGTTGAATTTGGAATTGATGAATTCAAAAAACTTGTTAGACATCCGGTTATGTAATATTTATATTTGAACTATTGTTGCACTAGGGATATCTGCATATTATTTATGAATGAATTGTGTTATTTTTTATATAGTTATTTTGAGTGATACGCACTTAAAAGAACAAACATGACGGTCGTATAGGAGACAGGGTTAGATGTCCTTCCTTATGTATGTCCAGTGTGGATAAGTCCACAGATAAATATTGTGTTTGTTTATCCGAAAAAGGGTTTTCCCCCGCTTTGTATTCCAAAACAAACCACCATTGTACACAATGCTGGGGCGAGCAGCACAACAAGCCCAAAGAAAAAGAAGAAAAAAAAATGCCAACAGCGGCAGTTCGACAAAGTGCGGAAGACCCGCGACCGCTGCGCCCTCCAGAGACAAACCACCACAGCCCGAGGCTCCGGTCTACCGCGAACTAAGAAGCACCTCCAAGAAGGGATGCGACGCCGACGACGCTGCTGCCCGAACAAGTCCTAGGGTTTCCCTAGTACGCGGAGGGAGGTGGGGGATAGCCACTCCCAACACCCTCCAAGAAGGGATAGTGGCACCTGCCAGTGTCACCACATCGGAGCCGGACGAACCGGCAAGGATTTCTCCCGCACGCCAAACCCCACCAGCCAATCGGAGCCGACCAGCCAAACCACCACCCAACTATGCATCATCTCGGTTGCGCCGCCACCAACACCGTCTCACTGCGAACACCACCACGAGGCCAAGAAGACCGGAGAGAAGATCCGAGCGACGGGAGCAGCAGCATCAAGGCCGAGCGGGAGGGAACCACCTCCACCGCCGTCGTGCGGGAGGCCCGCGCCTCCGGCACCGTCGCGGTAGCCGTCCGGACACGGGGGCATACCGAGCCACCTGGCTCGGCCAGGCTGAAACGGCCCGCTAAGCCCCGCCGCCATCTGCGGCAAAAGATGGCCTCGACGCCGCTAGCACCCGCCGATCATTGCCGCCACCACCGCCTCCTGAAGGCCACGCCGGCGCCAGCGTGTCGCCCGGCCCGTCCCGACCAGATGGAGCCCGGCGGCCAGATCTGGCCGGCGGCGCCGCCGACCAGCGCCGCCCGCCGCTTAACGGCGGCGCCGCCGCCAGAGCTTCGCCCCGCCACAAGACAGACCGCCGCTTGAAGACACCGCCGAGCCGCTCCGGCCCCTGGCCGGAGAAACCCTAGACGGGGAAGGGCCGGGGGCCGCCGCCACCAACGTCGCCCGGGCTAGGCCCGAGGCGGGCGTCGACGACGGCGCCAGGAAGGAGGAAGAGAGAGGGGGAGGAGGGGAGGAGGGAGGCGGCCGGCTCATGAAGCGGCCTTGATCATGACGAGGGAGGGTCGAGCTCGCACCGCCTTGTGTTTGTTTTGAGGGGCGGTATTGCAGATGCACGTAAAGAAAGTGTTAAACATGGCTACCATCCGCAAAAAATAAAAAGAAAAAAAAGAACATGGCTACAATAGCATGACATGCCCTAGCTGACCGCTACAGTGGCTTAGACCTACTACCTAATCCCTTTGTGCCTTAATATAAGAGCATTTTTAATATTAATATAGTGTCAAATACACTCTTATATTATAGAACGGAGGGCTTCACTAGTGTCAAAAAATACTTTTATATTATGGACGGAGGGAGTGTTGTGTAGGTGTCACTAGGACAAATACCTGATTTGAGACATCAGCAAATGTACTGTGGCCTGTCAGTATCTTGCATGTATCTCAATGGAAGTCAACGATGCAGACAAGGGGTGTGACTAAGCCCGGGAGCAGCCACATCTTTCTCTTATTGAATCAAGGGAAAGAGAGAGACGAGCCACAACGAACTGAAGATGCTCTCGACATTTTGTCCGCGTAGACGTGTCAGCTCCATCACGTACTAACCCATCCACATCGTCGTCATCATCACTCCATCGGTGTGGCTCGCAGTTAGGAGTTATTGATTGAAGCAAACATGTCGCTCGTGTATGCACCTTGGTGGCCCTTGAGCAGTGTGTTTCGTGGGCTGGCGACTGGCTTGCTGGAATTTGGCTGAATTGATATGACAATAGTGATCACCGAAAGAGTGCCTGTTTATGGGCCGGCAATGTGATTGGTCCCCTATCACATGGTGATTTAATTTCATAGGAAGGGCAATGTGCTTCGCGTACGAACTGCACTGGTGGTTGGGGTGTGCCATTGCCCACCGCCACAGATGAGGTGAAGTTGTGCGCATTCCATCTTAGGAGGACATACAACGGTTTCTTGTTCTGGTCTTCTCCTGCTTTGGTTTCGGCGCGAGCTTTGTAACATGTTATCTTCTGAAAATCCCTTTTGATGCTAGCAATGTCTTCACCTTTGTGGCAACTCTAAGGACGTGTTTATTCTGGCTCAACGGAGCCTGGTTGAAGGAAACCAGGCAAAAAATCGACAGCATCTAGTCCTCTTACAATAGGGGAGTTATTTTGTCATAGCATTTGGTTGTCCGCATTGGCTCGGCTCACACAACTACATGTTGTTTGGTTCCGTGCAACATATGTTTCTGATAACCTCTTCGGCGAGGTGGTGAAGTTACCAACACACAATCGCGTGAAGAATAAATCATACACACACAACAGAAGATATGAAACTAAACGTAGCAAGACACAGTTTAAATACAGTGCCACACTTAAACATATTAGTTCAAACGCAAAGCAGTATAATAAGAAACTAAACCAGTTGGGGCATAGGAAGGGCAGTCCTAGATGTTCACCGCGAAGGCGTCATCGTTCTTGCCGCACTTGGTCACCACTGCAATGCCTTCGTTGTTGAAGACTATGACCTTGAGCGTGTCAGGAGTGAGCAGCTTGAATGTCAACATGTAGTCGATCCTGATCTAATGGACGTCGGCGAAGGGGGCCCAACCCTGATCGAGGCTCACCCCGCCATCCATCAGCCGGACAGTCACCCTCCATGAGCAGTCAGTGTTTGTCCCGAGGTTGAACCCTTGCAGCATGGCCGGGGAGTGGGTTGGACCTCCCTCCTCATGGTAGTGGTCGTAGTTACGGCGCTTGCCTCTAGGGGGCTCCTCCGGCACCACGTCCTTATCAGTGGCCACCTCCTCAGGGGTGGTCGGCACAAACTCCATGGGCGGCACCACCTCCTTGCCCTTGTTGTCAGTGCCGATTTGCATTATGAAAAGCATGCATTATGAAGAGCACAAAGTTCCAAGCTTGATCGCCATTAAAACCTATCGTCCATGACCCCTTTATTTACACGTCCTCACGGTCACTACTTACCCACCATCTCACTCAGTTATCTCTTTGTCTCTCACTGTTCCTTCTATCCATCGCTATGAACTCCACCAGCAACTCCAACCCCATCCCCAACCCCTTCCCTTGGGGCATTGGATGGAGGGCTTTCTTCCTTGGTTGCTCGCTCGGTGACCGCACCAAGTTCAAGAACACAATGGAAATCTGCTCGAACTTCAGCAGCATAGCAGACATGCGCAAAGAGTTAGAGGCTATGGTGAAGAACGTGATGACGGAGGAGTTGAAGACGCTGATTCCTGACCTAGGGAAGGGCGCTATGTCAGTCGACATCCTTTGCTGGGTCATGAATCAGGTCGACTCCAGGGACGCTCGACAGAGGCCAAGGTGGGCCGAGTACAGAGAGTACAGGCGTCCTCACGACCATCGTGCCGTAGCGTAGTTCACGACAAAAATAATTCAAAAAAAGGGAAGTTCATGTATTCAAAAAATGTTCATGATTTCAAAAAAATGTTCATGTATTTAGAAAATTTTCATGAATTTTCTAAATAATTCAAAAAAAAAATCAGGAAGTTCAAATTTATACCCAAATTAAAAACAATGTTCACAAAATTCAAAAAATGTTTGTGGATTCAGAAATATTCATGAAATCAAAATAGTTTCTAAAAAAATATGTTCCTCCATTTCATAATTTACTCTCAAATTTCAAAATGTTCGCTAGATCCAAAAAAATTGTTCACGAATTTCAGAAAATGTATGTAATTTCAAAAAATGTTAGTGCAGTCAAAAAATGTTCACAATTATTAAAAATATTCAGGAATTTATAAAAAGAATTTTAATAATGTTCACTATTTAAAAATCTAATAAATGTTGATTTTTCAGAAACTGTTTATAATTTCAAAAACAATTAAAATGTTTTGAAAGATGTTTGCAAAAAATGAAAAAGAAAATAAATAAAAGTGAAAAATTGAAAAAATAAGAAAACAAAAACAAAAATATGGAAAAAGAAAAAACTAGAAGGAAAACAAAAAAAATGGTCCAGGGAAGGTTCTAGAAGGTTTTGAAAACCGGTGGAGATGAATTCCAGAAATGGACCGGCCCATCCGAAAAATAGTGCGTGAGGGGGGGGGGGGGGGTGTACGCGCTAGGTCGCTAGACAATGATCTGATCGCAAGTTTTTTTTTTGTAGTCTAAACATAGTCCACTTATTTGCTCATGTGTGGAGCAAATAAGTGAAATCAGATGGCCGTCAAGCGTCGTGTGCGTCCCGTAGATGAAGGTGGCATCATGGATGGAAAGGGTGCGAGGCACTCAAGCCGGATGTGCAAACGCAGGGGAAGTCTACGACAGAGATCGTCAGTTGCAGGGTAGACAGGGCGCCCCCCCGGAACACGAAGGGGGACGAAGACGATGATGGCCATGACACTCTGGCGCATCTGGCTGCAGAGAAACAGCTGCACTTTCAAAGAGAAGACTCCAAGTTCCCCTGGAGTGCTAAGTGAAATCAGAAGCGACTTAGAACAATGGTGGCTCGCCGGAGCCGCATGCCTAGCGCCCGACCTGACGTGAGTAGTCAGGACCGTTTTGTGCAGAGAGCTTACAGGACGCCACTCTGCTCTCTCTCTGATCGTTGCTAGGGCGCCAATTTTTTCCTCTGTTTCTGTCCCCTTGGGCAAAAAACATTTTTGTAATCTCCCTCTGCTAAATTAATGAAAAGCCAGCGGCACCTGGATCTTTCGAAAAAAAAAAGTGCGGTTAGCGCTGCGCCGCTGCCGCTGCCGCTGCCGCCGTGCGCCTCCACCCCCCTGCTACTGCTCGCGATCAGATTTGACGGCGATTCCAGTGCTCCAACGGGGGCGTCAATTCTCCATGCTCTGGACAATGAACTAGTCAAGGTTAACACTACTGAAGTACGTACCAATTACTCCCTCTGTAAACTAATATAAGAGCGTTTAGATCACTACTTATATTAGTTTACAGAGGAAGTACTATCTAATACTCTCTCTCAGATCTCATCTTATCCGTGTCAAAATCATACATCAGATTTTAATTGCTTTGGTTGTGTGATCCATGATGCTAAATCTTAGATTTTAAACGTTTGAAGCCTTGAAGGATTGGTCGAACGCCGATGACCACCGGTGGTGCTGCTGCCATGTCCGATGTGTTCATCTGTCAAAAGTCCTATTATATCTAGCAGAGCCGTTCACACAAAGGTACAGTATACTGAAATTTGCAGTTACATTTGCATGAATCAGTACACATTTTTTTGTTAGGCTAATTATGATTACATACAAATTATATAAACTACTTACATTTTCATCAGATTAATCAGAAATTGCACACTAGTCTGTCTACTAACATAGAATTGCACGAGGCCAGATATTTATCTAAAATAGTCTCTCGCTTCAAGAATAGGTAGGAATACACCACCAGTAAATCTCTATTTCAATCGCTTCAAGAATGATGAGATTATTGAGTTGTTATGGCCGTAGAGCTATAGTTAACGGCAGAAATGTAGCTTTTCTGGCATATTTCAAAACATATGTTGCCGCACAAGATGTTGATATTATATTTAAGACTTTCTCATATCCTACGTTATGTCTCAAAACAAATGTTGTTACACAAGATATAGATATTACATTTAAAACTTTCTCATATCCTTATTTATGTCGCTTATCCGGTCGTTGAGTTCTTGGCCCCCCTCATGCTCAAATCCTCGCTCTGCCTGCTCCTGCTGGCAAATCATAAGAAATGTAATTTATTTTCTTTGAGGTACCAAACTGATAGTGGATATTTCCCGTACAAATGAGTTCTGTATGAAAATTTCCAGGGAAAGTGGTGGAGTTTGACAAACCTACAAGGCTCATGAAACTGAAGGATCTCTCTTTCCCAAGCTGGTCGAGGGGTATCGGTCACACACTTCCAACACAGATATTTAGAAGAGACTGTCGATTTCATTTCTTTGTTTGATGCTGTTTTCCAGGTGAAAACAACATAAACCAGCTTCTAGAAAAGAGATACACTTGCCTAAAAAAGAAGATATATAGTAATTCATGTTTAAAATCTCCGAGGAATTCATCTATTTGGTGGCCAAAGAAAAGACAGTACCATCTTTGAATTGTTTGTCTTGAAATTTCTTTGAGAAAAGTATATTTTCCGTCCCTTAACTCTTGGTGAAGTCTAGATTTGGTCCCT
The DNA here is from genome assembly GCA_021605145.1 of Aegilops bicornis. NCBI lineage: Eukaryota > Viridiplantae > Streptophyta > Magnoliopsida > Poales > Poaceae > Aegilops > Aegilops bicornis. Next base: position 117,352,726 of record CM038675.1, on the reverse strand, counting down.
CAACTTCAAAACCGGACAACTTGCACCCCCAACTACCGAAACCGGACAAAGTTCATCCCTAGACTCGGTTTTGACCGGTTTTGGTGTTGACTCACCCCGGTTTTGACCAGTGCTCACTCATATTCGTATAATTTTTTTATATCTATGAAATTTTAAAAATTCACATACACTTTTCAACTCCGCGTAGTTTTTTCATGGTCGCGTATTTTTTTTCAAAAATTAACATACTTTTTTGAAATCAGCGAACTATTTTGAAATTTGCGTACTTTTTTCAAATCCGTGATTTTTTAACATTTACGTACTTTTTCCAAATCCCCGTACTCTTCCCAAGTTTGTGTAATTTTATGAAATCCAAGTATTTTTCAAAGCCATGAACATATTTTGAAATTTGCATACTTATTTCAAATCCACATGCTTTTCAAAGTCCGCATATTTTTTTTTCAAATCCGTGTTCCTTTTATAATCCATGAACTTTGTTTGAAATTCACGTACTTGTTTCAAGTTGAAATAATTTTGGAAATCCACATATTTTTGCGTAAACAAAGTCCATATCCGCGTACTTTATTCAAGTTCGCATAAAATTTTCAAATTCATGAACTCTTTCCAAAAAAATGTAGACGGGTATGAAAAGGTACATCAATTTAAAAATATTAAATAAACTTAAAAAAACTACACGAACTTTAAAAAATACACATAATTGAAAAAGTACGCAGATTTTTAAAAAAAGTACACAAAATTTAAAAATGTTCACGTATTTGAAAAAATTAAACGAATTTGAAAACATTACGCGGACTTGGAAAAGGTAGGCAAATTTGAGTCGGAACGGTCAAAACTGGGGTGAGACAGCACCAAAACCGGTTAAAACCGTGACCAGGGATGAATCTTGTCCGGTTTCAGAAGTTAAGGGTGCAAGTTGTCTGATTTTGAAGTTGAGGGTCCAAATTTAGACTCTGTCAAGAATTGAGAGATGAAAAGTATACTTTTCTCAATTTCTTTGGCGATCTTATGATCGCTGCCCTTTGGAATTGCTGAAGCTAAACAGAGCAAATTCCTGAAGGTTTCCTTGCTTCAGTAAACGGGAGGGATTTCAAACCTGCAATCCTGCCGACCGTACTGATTTGTAAGGCTAAATGGGAGCTCATCAAACTGATTTGTAAGCGCCTTAGGGCCACTGCACCTCTGCCTGCGGTACGACTTTGACTCTTTGAGTACTTACAGTGTTTGGTTAGCTAATGTATTCACTTGTGCATCATTTATAGTAGCATGGCAAGTTCCTTTCCTTCTTCTCCTCTTCCACTCAACATAATTCAAATACTCATCAACATGAAGGGCTAACCACACCTGCCCGTGTGGTTATAGTAGCATGGCAAGTTTATGCTGAATGCAGTGCACTGAGTTTACAATTAGGTTTCATATGATTGGATTCAGTATGTTTCGATGTATTGCCCCAATGAAAAGCGACTTGCCTTTGTAGTAAAGAAGTGCCTATTTATATGGAGGTGTGCATTTTCTTTTACTTTCTTTCAGCTTTCTCTGAACCTTGGAACGCCGCATGTTTTTGTGGTTTCATCAATGCAATGGAACTGGAGAGCGTGGCGCCTCCCTGATTTTTTTTCGACAAAGGGTGAATTTATTGGATCAAAATGGAGCATCAAAAGAATACAAACACAATGAGCACATCCGGCCTCTGCATAATTAGAATGCACACAACCAACACTAACACACGCACACAGGAACACGCCAACAAATAGCAAAGTCATATAAGACCAAAGTTGCGTAGGCGAGAAAAAAAAAACTAAAGCGATCGAATCCACAATCGGCAAACTACATCAATGACCATATCCACACCAATCATCTATTTACACCAAACAAATGACGAGATTCTTCAACAGCAACACCTTCAGGAAGGGAGTGATGCTCAATAGCCACCGTGACCGGATCCAACCACCTAAGGTCAGAATCTAGGTTTTCACCTTAAAGAACTAGTCCGAGCATATCCGAGCAATGCCTTCAACAAGGTAACGACATAAAAACATCGCCATTGCTAGGCATAACCAACCTGGTCACCTAGGCTTTCACCCAGGAGCTCGAGACCGGGTGCCTAGTAGCACCACCATCAAGTCATTCAAGTGTTGTCGCCACCACTTTTCCATGAGCCCAGCAGTTAGATGCGATGTGACCGCCACCGCTGCATCACCATCCCTTTGCGTAAGCCGTTGTCATAGTTTGCATCTCATCATGATGTCAACCACCAGATCTAGAAAGAGAAACCCTCATGAAGATCTTTCGGTGGCCACCGCAATCCAATCGAGGCCGCCGCCAGGCGAGATGGCCCAACCATGATCCTGATAATCTCAAAGAAAAAGAAAAAAAGCACCATGATCTGTTTGAGATGGGAACCTGGGGCGACGACTCGATAGACGCGATCCAATACGTTCCCAGTGTGCTTGCTGGTGATGTTTGCTTCCCACATGGTTTGGGACATGATAGGAACCAACTATTTTTTGTTGGACGTACATACTCTGTTTTCGCATTCGCATTGAACACCCTTATAATGCTGCGCTATCTTGGAGAATTCGAAATGAAAGATGCATTCACTCACAATGTAACAGATAAGATCTATTCCCTTGTAGTACTTTCTCTAACCAATTAGTTTTTGCAATTCGCACAGCTGAGTTTAGTTTCTCAATGGAACCACCAACAAAAGAACCATTCTCAGCAATACCAGCAAAAAGTAAACCCACCTATCTCCTGTCATCCAGCTGGGATATCTATCATCGTGGCAAAACTAAACTTGAACTACAAACAATTCGGCAGGCATTCGATAGGGCCCAAAGTCTGCAAGCAGGCATTAGAAACAATTCAGCAGGCATTCGACCATACGACCCAACGTTTGCAAGCAGCACAGCGCCTCTGTCTAACTAATCTAACCAACCTTCCTTGCCCCACTTCATGGCCTACTGGTGTTGGATTCGCCGAGGCGGGCGATGAGCTGATTAATGGCAGCCGCCAGCCTATTGTTTGACTCCACTACAGCAGCGTTAGACTCTAGCAGTCTGTCATGTGATGCAACCACAGCTGCGTTCGACGCGATCAACTCTTCCGTAGTCCTTGCTCTCGTCCTTCTTGGGGGTACTGCCTGTGTCTGCAGAGACAACGGCGGCTTCAGCGGTTGGCATATATAATAAAAAACAAGAGTTACATCTCTGGAGATCATGGATGCCAACATATTACTATTAAGCAATATACTCCTATACTACATGCATGTTCTTGAAGTAGATGTATCATTCAAGATAGGAAAATCTATTTGGCAAACGCTCTAAGCCAATCATAACCCACGTGTGGCGTGGCGTCCAATCAGGCTGTCAAACACGCGCTGCTGTGTGGCGTGGCGTCCAATCAAGCTGTAAAACACGCTGCTGTGATCCACCTAGGACGTACGTGCAAGTAGCCCATTTGCATCCTTACTTTGCGGTACAGATCCTGTCCACCCCCTGGCTCTGCCCCATCCAGATTCCAGTAAAACAACTTCACATCTTCACTGTCGTATCTAAAAATCTTCTATCGTACACTATAGTCATACCAACAGAAGATGTTCTAAATGAAAATAAAAATGAACGGTTTCTAAGTCGATACTACTATATGAGAACTACTTGCGAGCTTCTGCAAAGATGTGATAAGCGAAGGCCCGTCTCTCTCTCTCAGGCTGGTGCTTCTGGTGGCTTGTTAATCACTAGATAGATAAGCCATCATCTGGCCTTTTTTCTGTTCACCAATGCACATACTACTGCCTATGTCACCCAACATATTATCAGCTCGGGAGTCGGGACTGTGCCTAATAATATCAGCATATGTAGGCACCATTTGGACATGTATGTAAAGCTTCATAAGAAAAAGATTATATTTTAGGCCTGCAAGGTGGAGGAATGAGAAGCTCAAAGCACAAAAAAAGGCTGCTCAACACATGAGCCCTTTGGCAAGCAGGATGTATGAGTACATTGCATTATCAGTTAGATTGGAGGAACAAGAAGAAACACAATGTAAAAGCAAAAGGCGTCTGCAACAATTACCTCATTTCCCACTGGTTTGGCAGGCCATTCAAGCACATGGCATGTGTTATCCATTGTGTAACGTCTTCTGCTCCATAGATTTCCTTTGACGACAATTTTGTTTATGGTAACGCCGGAGACCTATATGATAACCAATATGGTCACTGGAAATTTCATACCACAAGCCAAATGACAAGAGACACAAAATTTGTTCAAAATGTTCCATACCTTTAACTTAGACAGACCATGCTCTTTCAGTATTCTTCGAGATGAGGTGTAATCAGGAGTTATCGGAAATGTATCCACACTGCTTTGAGGCACAACGGCAACAACACCTTGAGCAATATCATTTATGCCAGTCACTTCATTTTCTAGTAGCTGAAAGATTTGACGGTTCTGAAGAAGCCCTAAGATTTGATTTTCAGTTGCCCATCCCTGATTGCTGTTCACACTTTATCTGAGATCATTTGCAATTGCAAACCCATGAGCCTCAGAATTTTCTAGGGCAGTAAGACCTAAAGGTTTAAACTAGTTAGCAGATGTATCAACACAATTTGACATACTAAAACAATTGTGCTTTGTGCCATGATCCAGTTAAAAGTGGCTATACTCAAACTATTACTCATAGCACCGGAAAGAAGAGAACATAGAGTAACATGCATGCCCCGAGATATAAATATTTGTAGGCTGATATTCTAATGGAAAATATATCAGATATGTAATACCTTGGTACGCACTGGGGACCTTAAACTTCAACCAAGTTGCAGATCCAGGATCATTATCACCCCCCTGAGGAATGGAAGATCCATGTAATGTATTATTATCACCCCCCTGAAGTATTGAAGATCAATGTAATGTATCATTATGAATCTCCTGATATATTGAAGATCCATGTAATATATCATTACGAATCACCTGAGATACGGAAGAATCCATGTAATGTATCATTATGAATTCCCTGATACAATGAAGATCCATGTCCAAGTAAAGTATCATTCCCAGGATTGGGTTGATTGCTGTGAACATTCTCATCCTAGAGACAAGCAGATTGCAGCAAAGTCATTAACACGAACAGAAGCAATCCCAAGAATGAAAAGAACTAGAAAATAAATACAGATTTTATTTAGATCCTTCATTTCGCACAATTACGGAAGGGTAAACCTCCTCATTTACCTCATTTTCATTTTCAAGCTGGAAGGTATCAGCAAGGGGTACCTGCATCAAACACCACATTATTCAAATGGAGAAGTACGTTCAAACAAATACTTGGACACGACCTTGCAGCCGTCCGCACAAGCCATACACTTAACTGAAAGCTAACATTAACTGGTCCAGATGACCATGGTCAAAGTAGTTAGAACCAAAGCTCAACAAGTACATTTTTGAACAGAAACTGTAGTGTAGGCCCCAACAATACAAAAATATTAATAAGAGAAAAAAATATACAGGGGGGGGGGGGGGAATATTTACATGGATAAGAATGAGAAGGGGCTATACAAAACACAAAGCACAAAAGCAGGCTTCGCACTAGAGCTCCAGCCTCAAGCTAATATAACCAAGCACTAAGAGCGGTGGAAGCTCCTCTTTCATTCTGTAAGCAAGAAGGAAGAGATCCCTCTTGAAATTTAAAAACCAAAAAGCCCAACAGGGGCATATGCTGTAAAAAACTTTGGCGTTTCAATTAATTCTTTCATGGACAGCAGGGGAAGACGAGGGTGAATACCAAGAGAGTGGCAACAGTTGGAACTGAAGCTACAGTACCAGAAAAGATGGTCTCTCGTTTCCAAAGCACCAGTTGTCCAAAGAATATAAACCAGAGCCCCTAGCAGGAATACACGACATTGAAGCATGTCCTTGGTGTTTGAGCCTATAGTTTAGGAGAAGGCAAGACAGGCAAAGCCTTTGAGCTTAGGGGAAGACTAGGAATTCCAGAGCCAACAGGTAAAACGAAGAAGCCTGAAGGTGCTGAAAGATGAGCTCTGTAGATTTTGGAAGAGGAGTATGCTCCCAGAGAAAATGCCAAGGAAGTTAGCCAAATTGGCTGAAATTTCCCAGACTTGTGCATATCTGATTTACTGGAATCGTCTCAAAATTTTCTGGTCACCTCGAATTTTGAGCATTTCGTACCATTAGCAGCATTTCAGGTATTATTTTGTCAGCATTTGTGTATATTCAAGAAAACAATTGGCAGCATTGAACTATAAAAAGGGCAAGGCATAGACATATTTGCAATCATCTATAAGTACAAGAACTCAAGTAAAGCCAAACTAAAGCCGAAGATCCATGTAATGTATCCTTATGAATCTCCTGAGATATTGAAGATCACCTGAGATATTGAAGATCCATTTAATGTATCATTATGAATTCCCTGATACAATGAAGATCCAGATTGATTGGTGTGAACCCTTTCATCCTAGAGACAAGCAGATTGCAATAAGTTATTAACACGAAAAGAAGCAATCCCAAGAATGAAAAGAACTAGAAAATAAATACAGATTTTGCTTAGATCCTTCACTTCGCACAATTACGGAAAGGTAAACCTCCTTATTTACCTCAGTTTCATTCTCAGGCTCAAAGGTATCAGCAGGGGGTACCTGCATCAAGCACCATACGTTATTCAAATGGAGAAGTACATTCAAACAAATACTTGGCCACGACCATGCAGCCGTCCGCACAAGCCACAGACATTTGTGTATATTCGAGAAAATAGTTGGCAGCATTGAACTATAGCAAGGGAAAGGCATAGACATATTTGCAATCATCTATAAGTACATGAAAACTCAAGTAACACCAGACTAAAGCATGAAATTTTTCATATTAAATAGTAGACGTTCACAGCATCAAAGAGCAAGAGCATGATTGGTTCGACATACACTTTTGGGTTTGACATTAGCTCAACATAAGTTGACAAGACAAAATCATCCACAGATGGATAAATGCATAGCAATGGGCCATCATCTAGAGCCCCAAAAGTTTGCCTAAGCAATTGTCCAAACAAGTGCAGTAAGTTCTGGCCAATTGTAGGCCGATCTCACTCCAAAACTGCCCTGTCAAAGCGGTTGCAGAGGTTCTCACCAACCATCTCAAACTAACAACGGGGTCACCGCAAATGATCGTTGGCTCCTCAACCTGGGATTGCTGTCCCACCATATCCAGCCTGATGACCTCCCATGCACATATATACGCACGCTAATTTTGGTTTCGCATGAACTACGCACGCACCTTAAGCGAATTCTGGATGAACTTCACCCGCAGCCGACAGGCCTCGTCATAAATTTCCACAAGAAGGTTCCATTCCCACTCCCACTCCCAATCTCAACACGAGCAAAGTAGGAAACAGAGCAATACTAGCAAATTAACATTACTACCTGGTGCAACTGTTGAGCAAATCGGAGGTTGTTGGCGGCCAGAATCATCGCGTTGAACTCTGCCTCGGCGTCCGGATCCACATTGACCTCATTTTCATTTACAGGCTGGAAGGTGTCAGCAGGGGTTATGTAGCGACCCGACCTCAGACGGTCAAGCCTCTGTGTTGCTGTGCCATCCCTGGATCAGTATGCTGGCACACACAGTACATCAATGTATATATCAAAGTGCAATCACATGTATAATTAACGTAAAACTGATATATACCTCATAAGTCACAGCGGAAACAAATAGTCGGGTGTGGAGTCCCATCAACGCCATCGGCAGGTTGAGTGTAGACCGTAACCCTGTACCGTACTCTTACTCGTCGGAAGTAAATATCTGCAACATGATACGTTGCAGCCGTGTAGGTCAGTACATTGAATGTACCGGCAAGATCACAACATGAGAAAATAGATGATAAACTATACTATATGCAGTATGGCTTTGTGGCTCTGTGTCTGAGTTTTGTTTGCGTAAAAGCTGATTTATTTTCCCTACATCAAAGGAATACATGAAGTCTGTACTATGGAGTTTTCTATCATGACATGGTTCCGCCAACCGATGTCTCATAGCCCAAAATCATCATATGTTGCCCACAATTAAGTTACCAATCCGGTGTTGAGAGTTCCGAGATAGATCCAAGTCCAGATGCTCAAATTGTCCGTAACCGGGGACACGGCTAATCGATTAGGTTTTAACCCTCTGCAGAGGTTTGTACACTTTACCCGCAAGATTCGATCCCTCTTTTTACGTTCTCGCACTCCAGGGTGTTTGAGAACAAGACGATCAAACATGGTCTTCGAAGAGTTCCTCGACCACTTGTCCGGTGCTCATCCAATCCTACCGTAGTTCTACATCTGCTAGCACCGTCCCAGCTAGAGTCACAACTAAGGTCAACCAAGCGAGCCCATAGTGACTTGCGGTTGCAGGTAAGCTTCCGGGCATGAAGTATTCTTCCGTCTATTTGAGTCTGGGTGAAGCTTTCCGCAAGATGTCATGGCGCTTCTCCATGCATCCCGCCAACCACTGGTTTCTCCAGGTGCCCGTCCAACCGCCCTTCACCCAAAGAGTGTGTATTGAATTCTTGTCTCGAGTCTTGAAGTCTTGAGGCATTGAAGATCTGATCCTTGCAGGTTCCATCATGGAGTTGTCGTCATTGACGAGAGTCCTCCTTCTTCACACCACTCTCGAACACTCATACCAAACCCCGTCTACTATAGCGTAGCATTAAAATAAATAGCGTCCCGGGCTTGGTAACAGGGTGATGGGTTCCTACCTCATGCATACTACTCAACTACAAGGATTCAATATCACTACTGGAGGGTTGTTGCAAAGATGCCACTAAATGCAATAAAACATAGGTATGAAAGCATGGTCAAGGTGAACTTGCCTTGCTGACGATCTTCGAAAACTAGGGACTCGTGGTAGCAAGCTTCGCACTCCGGAAATTCTACCGAGACAAACAACAATCATAATAAGCATACAACATATGACCACTTAACATAATAGCATGCTAACATAACACACAAATCACTTGAACCAAAACCCAAAGAAAAACTCAAAGAAATCCAACTCAAAGTTTTCCCATATCCAACAACAATCAAGGAATAGTTTTGCACTACAAAATTTTTCTTAACAGAACCTAAGCATGGGTTTATGCTACCTAACAGAAAAGAATTCATCAAGCAACTAGGAGCAAAAAGAATCACCTTAAAATCTATTATAGAACTCCTATTAGGCCTAAAGCAAATTCTAGTAAGAAAAATAAAATAAAAGTTTTATTTATTATAAATAAAAGTTCATGCTCTAAAGTTACAGAAACTAACCTAGAATAATCTATCCCTCATGAAAAATAAATTTATTTTCTAAGTAAAACAATAGGAAAACAGTAGCTAGTTAATTAATTAAGAATAACATGATTCTGATTAAAACTATTTTTATTAATCCTAAAATGCCCAAATAAATTCCTACGGTTAGGCAATGTCAAAACAAAGTTGTGACAAAAAGAATCACCCAAAAATAATATTCCTAACTCATTCTATAGCAGATTTACTATTCTGTCTAAATCTAAAATAAAGCAATTTTAAATAATTTTAACATGGCTAATTATATTTTCTGCCGAAACTATAAGAAATTTGCAAACCAACAAAAAAAGAATCACTTAAAAATATTAAGTAGATTAAAAGATATGAATTTTTCAAATCTGAAACTATTCTGTTAAAACAGAAAACGAAAATAAAGAAAAAACGGCCTAATGGGCCTATCTAACGCATACAGGCGTAACATAACTAAAACGGGCCCTAGGGTTAAAACGAATCGGCCAGTCTAAATAAAAAAACCTAACTAAAATAAACCGGAACTAAAACCGGTTCACTAAACCTAAACCTAATAAACCATACCCCTTGAGATCTAATCTAAGCCGTAGGCTCTAGATCTAACTTGAGGTGGACTCCGACTTACGGACAGCGATGGCGGCGGCTCGAGGCGGCGAGTGCTCGGCGACTCGGCGTGATCGAGGACGTCGGCGGAGAGGTCCGGGTGCGGACGGGCGAGGGTGGTTGGTGGAGTCCCGTGAGCTCGGGGTGGCTGGGCGGCGAAAAGGAGGTTAATGGCGGCGGCGCTCGGTTGCTCCGGCGAGCGTTTGTGGAGGGAGGAGAGGGTCGGGCGAGGGGGCGAGGGGGGGGGATGAGGTCGGGGGGGGGGGTATAAATAGGCGGGGCACGACGTGGGCGTGGGGAAAGATCCGACGAGGAGATCGGGGAATTGAGATCGCGGGATCTCCGAAAGCGGGCGGGTTTTGGCGTGGCGAGGGAAGGTGACGGTGGGGGCCACCCGCCGCTGAGCGGGAGGGGAGCGCGGCTTGGCCGCCGAGGCGAGAGGGTTTCAAGGGCGGCTCGGTCGGCCGGGGGCTGGGCCGGCTATCGGCTCACTGGCTGGGTCCTGGGTGTTGGCTGGACCGGTTGGCCTGGCCGGCGCCCAGGGGCTTTTTCTTTCTTTTTCCAATTTTTTTTTGAATAATTAGGGAGAGAGAAAATAATATAAATATAAATATTTTATATAGGACATATATATATCAAAATGATCAGGGAATATTCCTATCATTTGAACATTTTTCCAGAGGCAAAATCCAAACTTTATAAAAATTCATTTTTCAAAAATTCCAAATAAAACTCAAATTTGAAAGGGGTTTTCAAGGCACTTTCAAATGACTTTCAATTTGATTCTTTTAACTTCCAACTCATATTTCATATAATTGAAGAAGTCATTTTATCTTCCCTCATGAAAATCATTGAGTTGCATAAAGCTTTGAATTTGAAATATTCTCAAATGAAATTCAAATCTTTTCAAAACCCTTTTCATTTCAAATGGAAGAAGTCATTTCATCTTCACTCTAGGGTTTTGGTGTTGGAATGGAATTGAATTCATTGAGATCCAAAAAGGGCAAAAGGGATAGTTTTGGGAAAGTCATTTTTATTCCCTCTCATCCAACTTTCAAAAGTTTCAAATTCCACTCAATTTCACTCAATCAATCAAACAAACAATCAGACAACAAGCATAGTTATTTATCTAATATAACATTCCAAAATTTAGAATTTTGGGATGTTACAAACCTACACTTAAAATGAATCTCGTCCCGAGATTCAAGAGGCTAACAAGAAATAGGTTAGGGTTTGGGGTCTTCTCAAAATCCATCGATCGTCTTCCGGGTCTCGGGTGCTACCACCCTTAGAAGCATTGTTACGGTTCCATCAAAACTCAGATACTCCATCCTTATTGGCGATGTCGGTCTTCTCGAGATATTAAGGATAATTCCTTCTCTGGGCTCTTCCGGTAGTGGCATAACCTTTTCCTCAATTCTTTTGTCTTTTACTCTTGGTAAGGTTATTCCGAGACCGGTCTTCATAGTGACGGTCCGGCGCCAATTCTAAACAAATATCGGTACCTCATGGTGGTCAACGATTTATGGTTTCCCTGCAAAAGAAAACGGGTGCAGGTTGAACCTCACCGTATGATCTACGATTGGCAACGGTTGCTGTAAAGGGGTTCCATCGTCCTACCATTCTATGGTTTTATGGCTTATCGCGTCGACACTCTTCTAAGGTTTTCGAGGCTCTCGATTTTCCATCAACATATGATAGTTCATGATAGAAGTCTCCGGTATGGGGCCAATCCATCCCGTGCATTTGAATCATTACCACATACGTAAATATCGAATCACGTATTCTAACACTTGGGCATACTCACAAGCATTGCAGAATTTCTCTTGTTCTCGAACTGGGTTCGAGTAAATCCTTTGGTTCAGCAAGCCAAACAAAACATCTATCGTTACTTCACCACTCTCAGGTTTTTGCGTAACCTCCTACGAAACGTATGCTGATTGAATCACCGATTCTTCCAAATTTATTCCTTTATCAAGGTTACATCCGTTCCTTTTCAAAATCCTGGGCCTGTGGGTTATGGCCCACTTCAACACTAGTGCAGCTTTAACTCATCCTTGGAGTAACTCTCTTGTTCCATATTACAGCTCCTTTAAATCCAGTAGTACTTTGTTTCTTCATACCCTTGTGGTGACGATCATACAAAATTCCAACTTATTTTGTCCAGCCTCCTTCTATGGACCGTCATGAATAACACATTTCTTTCTTCATTGATCATGTGGCTTTATGGAGTACTACGACACCAAAAAAATGCACTAGTTTATCCATAAATCTCATTATTTTCATATCGATCTTTTATTACATCCTTAACCATTTTTTGTGAATCCAAATTCCAAAAAGTACTTTGTTACAAATGCTGCCACCCACATGATTTGGTATGGTCAGGCATTACTTTCAACTTTATTTATTTATCCTCCTCGAGGATTCTTTAGTCTTCTTTGGAATAGTGCGACATGCGCCTTGAAGTCTTCAATCTTCCGTTTCATCGTGGTGGCCTTGAGCTTTACTTCCACCATTTCGGCATGCACTTCTCTTAGGTATTCCTGAGTATAACGGAGTCTTGCTTCAAGTATTTCTCCGATCTGGCGTATGGCTTCCATGGCTGCTTCACGAACAGCATCGAAGAAAGTTGCTTGTGGCACACGTGAGATGAAAAAGTACTGCCCCATCATCTTTGGGCAAACTCCTTTCGAACGGTGGAGGTGTACCTCCACATACCAAAGTTCCACTCCCTTTTGCATGAAGGGGTAGCCTTTGTAGACTGCATCTCCTTCAAGGTGAATATGCTTCATCATGTCCTTCAGGATCTTCGGGTAATCATGATCACTCGTCGTGGTCATGATTGTTTCGGACCTTTAAGGAAGGACTCATAAAGGGTTGTCATCTGCATGTGTAGGATAAGAGGGGTGCTCAGAACAAGGAATGTATCTCCATGGGGAAATTGCAATTGTCTCCAGAAGAGTTTGGTGTTCAGTTGTCCATGGGTTCAAGATTTTGGGGTCTGGTTGAGATAGAAAGAGAAAGCAAATATCCACCCATCAACAAAAGAATCCTAGCTCAAAAGTACCGTTTGTAATGGGCCGTTCTACTATGGTTTCGTTTCTAAGTCCTCATTTCTTCAGGTCTTCAATGCTTGGGAGTTTCCAATTCTGATGCTTTTCCCATATGAAGGCCTTCTACCATTCTTCCAGTAACTTACGTCTCTCATGGTTGAAATAAATACAAGCTTCACGAATATCGCATCTATCCAACCATTCAATAAACACAAAAAAATAATAGCAACCAAGCATTCATTTATTCAATCAATTCTATAGTATCGCCACCCACATAAATTGGTATGGTCGGATACTTAAATCGAGAAGGCGTTCATCTTTATTTCTCTCATGGTGGGATACTACTAAGCTAATTTATTAGGAACTTGATCATTGTCCCCACTGGGCTTCTTACGTGTGGACTTGATCTCCTCCAGCTTTTTACGCTAGATTTTCCTGTCCGACGCGGAGTTTCTTGTGACGACCTGTATGTCCCAAGTTGTTCCTTGAGCTCGGATTTCAACGCCCTTGGCATGAGACATGGTCCTGCTGCTTTTCAGTTCTCGACGCATTCTCGAGATCTCGAGGTTCTCCTCCTCCGCTTGTTTACCTTGACCTCCGAGTCTTGACCTCTTCTCGTAGTGCTTCATTGTCAAACAGGGCTTCCAGGAGGTCCATCTCAAGATTCTTGACGTATTGTTCTAGATCCCGATTGTACACTAAAAGTGGGGAGAACTTCATCTTTTGCGCTTCCGTCAAGGCAATAGTTGCTCCATCAAACTTCTGCCATCCAATCCTTCCAAAGAAGTGTGGGTTTAGTGCAACACGATGGCGATAGCATAAACGTGCAATAGCATCATGGACGGCAGTGTTGATGCCCATATCACGATCACCATTTATAGTTCGAAGCTGATGTCTGCAGGTCTTGGGGTCTTCTTTACGACCAAAAACTTGGGTCTTGACTCCCATGATCTAGACGTCCTCTTAGTTGCCTTGATCTCGTGTATCGGTAACTTCAAAGCCTGACTAGCTCCACAAGGAAGGGGCCTCCAAGAACCTTCTCGTAGTGTTCTCTTTAGTTCAGAATGTAGCTCTCCATCTATAGTTTGAAATAAGGAAGGTTCGGTAAAAGGAATCAGGTGTTACGAGAGTAGTAACAAAAACAAAGGTCATTCCTATTGGGGTCTTCATATTACTAAGTCATTTTCTAGGTTCACGTCCTACAGCCAACATGTGCTCTGATACCATATCTGTAGCGACCCGACCTCAGACGGTCAAGCCTGCGTGTTCTTGTGCCATCCTCGGATCAAGATATCTTTGGCACACACAGTACATCAATGTATAAATCAAAGTGCAATCACATGTATAATTAACGTAAAACTGATATATACCTCATATGTCTCAGCGGAAACAAGTAATCGGGTGTGGATTCCCATCAACGCCATCGGCAGGTTGAGTGTAGACCGTAACCCTGTATCGTACTCTTACTCGTCGGAAGTAAATATCTGCAACATGATACGTTGCAGCCGGGTAGGTCAGTACATTGAATGTACCGACAAGATCACAACATGAGAAAACAGATGACAAAACTATACTATATGCGGTATGGCTTTGTGGCTCGTATGTCTGAGTTTTGTTTGCGTAAAAGCTGATTTATTTTCCCTACATCAAAGGAATACATGAAGTCTGTACTATGGAGTTTTCTATCATGACATGGTTACGCCAACCGATGTCTCATAGCCCAAAATCATCATATGTTGCCCACAATTAAGTTATCAATCCGGTGTTGAGAGTTCCGAGATAGATCCAAGTCGGATGCTCAAATTGTCCGTAATCGGCGACACGGCTAATCGATTAGGTTTTAACCTCTGCAGAGGTTTGTACACTTTACCCGCAAGATTCGATCCCTCTTTACGTTCTCGCACTTCGTGGTGTTTGAGAACAAGACGACCGAAACATGGTCTTCCGAAGAGTTCCTCTGACCACTGTCCGGTGCTCATCCAATCCTACCGTAGTTCTACATCTGCTAGCACCGTCCCAGCTAGAGTCACAACTAAGGTCAACCAAGCCAGAGCCCATAGTGACTTGCGGTTGCACAGGTAAGCTTCGGGCATGAAGTATTCTTCCATCTCTTTGAGTCTGGGTGAAGCTTTCCGCAAGATGTCATGGCGCTACTCCATGCATCCCGGCCAACCACTGGTTTCTCCAGGTGCCCACAACCGTCCTTCACCCAAAGAGTGTGTATTGAATTCTTGTCTCGAGTCTTGAAGTCTTGAGGCCTTGAAGATGCAGTCCTTGCAGGTTCCATCATGGAGTTGTCGTCATTGACGAGAGTCCTCCTTCTTCACACCACTCTCGAACACTCATACCAAACCCCGTCTACTATAGCGTAGCATTAAAATAAATAGCGTCCCGGCTTGGTAACAGGGTGATGGGTTCCTACCTCATGCATACTACTCAACTACAAGGATTCAATATCACTACTTTGGAGGGTTGTTGCAAAGATGCCACTAAATGCAATAAAACATAGGTATGAAAGCATGGTCAAGGTGAACTTGCCTTGGCCGACGATCTTCGAAAACTAGGGACTCGTGGTAGCAAGCTTCAAGACCGGAAATTCTACCGAGACAAACAACAATCATAATAAGCATACAACATATGACCACTTAACATAATAGCATGCTAACATAACACACAAAGCACTTGAACCAAAACCCAAAGAAAAACTCAAAGAAATCCAACTCAAAGTTTTCCCATATCCAACAACAATCAAGGAATAGTTTTGCACTACAAAATTTTTCTTAACAGAACCTAAGCATGGGTTTATGCTACCTAACAGAAAAGAATTCATCAAGCAACTAGGAGCAAAAAGAATCACCTTAAAATCTATTATAAAACTCCTATTAGGCCTAAAGCAAATTCTAGTAAGAAAAATAAAATAAAAGTTTTATTTATTATAAATAAAAGTTCATGCTCTAAAGTTACAGAAACTAACCTAGAATAATCTATCCCTCATGAAAAATAAATTTATTTGCTAAGTAAAACAATAGGAAAACAGTAGCTAGTTAATTAATTAAGAATAACATGATTCTGATTAAAACTATTTTTATTAATCCTAAAATGCCCAAATAAATTCCTACGGTTAGGCAATGTCAAAACAAAGTTGTGACAAAAAGAATCACCCAAAAATAATATTCCTAACTCATTCTATAGCAGATTTACTATTCTGTCTAAATCTAAAATAAAGCAATTTTAAATTATTTTAACATGGCTTATTATTTTCTACAGAAACTTTAAGAAATTTGCAAACCAACAAATAAAGAATAACTTAAAAATATTAAGTAGATTAAATGATATGAATTTTTCTAATCTGAATCTATTCTGTTAATACAGAAAACGAAAATAAAGAAAAAACGGCCTAATGGGCCTATCTAGCATACAGGGCGTAACATAACTAAAACGGGCCCTAGGGTTAAAACGAATCGGCCGGTCTAAATAAAAAAACCTAACTAAAATAAACTGAACTAAAACCGGTTCACTAAACCTAAACCTAATAAACCATACCCCTTGAGATCTAATCTAAGCCGTAGGCTCTAGATCTAACGGGCGGGTGGACTCGGCGACTTCTGGACGGCGACGGCGACGGGCAGCTCGGGCGGCGAGTGCTCCGGCGACTCGCGGTCGGGACGTCGGCGGAGAGGTCCGGCGGGTGCGGCCGGGCGTGGGGGTCCGGTTGGTGGCGTCCGTCGTGCTCGGGGTGGCCTGGGGCGGCGAGTGCGGGGTTAATGGCGGCGGCGGCGCTCGGTTGCTCCGGCGAGCGTTTGCGGAGGGAGGAGAGGGTCGGGCGAGGGGGCGAGGGGGTATAAATAGGCAGGGCACGACTTGGGCGAGGGGAAAGATCCGGCGAGGAGATCGGGGGATCCCGAGATCGCGGGATCTCCCAGCGTGTGATTTGGCGTGGGCGAGGGAAGGTGACGGTGGGGCCACCCATCGAGCGGGAGGGGAGGCGGCGTCGGTTGGCCGAGGCGAGAGGGTTTCAAGGCGGGCTCGGTCGGGCCGACTTCATTGGCGGCCGGGCACTGGTGTGTTGGGCAGTTAACTGGCCGGCGCCTGTGGGCTTTCTTTTTTCAATTTTTTTGAATAATTAGGGAGAGATAAAATAATATAAATATAAATATTTTATATAGGACATATATATATATATATATCAAAATGATCAGGGGAATATTCCCTATCATTTGAACATTTTTTCAGAGGCAAAATCCAAACTTTATAAAAAATCATTTTTTCAAAAATTCCAAATAAAACTCAAATTTGAAAGGGGTTTTCAAGGCACTTTCAAATGACTTTCAATTTGATTCTTTTTAACTTCCAACTCATATTTCATATAATTGAAGAAGTCATTTTATCTTCCCTCATGAAAATCATTGAGTTGCATAAAGCTTTGAATTTGAAATATTCTCAAATGAAATTCAAATCTTTTCAAAACCCTTTTCATTTCAAATGGAAGAAGTCATTTCATCTTCACTCTAGGGTTTTGGTGTTGGAATGGAATTGAATTCATTGAGATCCAAAAAGGGCAAAAGGGGATAGTTTTGGGAAAGTCATTTTATTCCCTCTCATCCAACTTTCAAAAGTTTCAAATTCCACTCAATTTCACTCAATCAATCAAACAAACAATCAGACAACAAGCATAGTTATTTATCTAATATAACATTCCAAAATTAAGAATTTTGGGATGTTACAGGTTACCTGCATCAAACACCACATTATTCAAATGGAGAAGTACGTTCAAACAAATGCTTGGACAAGACCATGCAGCCGTCCGCACAAGCCACAGACATTTGTGTATATTCGAGAAACCAGTTGGCAGCATTGAACTATAACAAGGGCAAGGCAAACACATATTTGCAATCATCTATAAGTACATGAAAACTCAAGTAAAACCAGACTAAAGCATGAAAATTTTCATATTAAATAGTAGACGTTCACAGCATCAAAGAGCAAAAGCATGATTGGTTCGACATAAATTTTTGGGTTTGACATTAGTTCAACATAAGTTGACAAGACAAAATCATCCACAGATGGATAAATGCATAGCAGTGGGCCATCATCTAGAGCCCCAAAAGTTTGCCCAGCAACTGTCCAAACAAGTGCAGTAAGTTCTGCCAATTGTAGGCCGATCTCACTCCAAAACTGCCCTGTCAAAGCGGTTGCAGAGGTTCTCACCAACCATCTCAAACTAACAACGGGGTCACCGCAAATGATCGTTGGCTCCTCAACCTGGGATTGCTGTCCCACCATATCCAGCCTAACCACCTCCCATGCGCATATATACGCGGGTGACACGCTAATTTTAGTTCCGCATGCAGTACGCACGCACCTTAAGCGGATTCTGGATGAACTTCACCCGTAGCCGACAGGCCTCGTCATAAATTTCCATTCCAGTCCCACTCCCACTCCCAATCTCAACATGAGCAGAGTAGGAAACAGAGCAATGGCATAACATTCCCTACCTGGCGCGAATTTTGAGCAAATCGGAGGTTGTCGGCGGCCAGCATCATCGCGTCGAACTCTGCTTCGGCGTCCGGATCCACATCCTCCTCCTCCATGATTTCCAGCAGGATGTCGACGCCGATGTCGAAGCCCTGAGAGGCCATCTCCGCCGCCGTCAGGACCAGAGGTAACCCCATCCCCTCCGCCACGAAGCCAGCAGAGGACCCCTCAACCTCCGCCCCGACCACGGAGCCCCCGCCCGCCTTGGAAGACGCCTCCGCCTGGGCCTTGGACGGCTTGGCCACCGAGCCCGCGGTCACCGCCGCCAGGACGCCACCCCGGACCCCCTCCGCCTCAGGCTCGGAGCCCCGGGTAACCCCAGTCACCTCCGCCCCGGCCTCGGAGCCCCCGCCCGCCTCCCAGGACGCCGTCGCCGACTCGTCGTCCCCCGGATCCCCGTTCCCCTGACGATCCATGGGCCTCTCCTCGATCACCTCGCCCCCGCCGCCTCCCCTTCCTCTTCCCACCTTCGATTTTACGAGGGTTTAAGCTTAGGGATTTGGGTTTAGTGGCGTGGCGTGGCGGAGGAGCGTGGAGCAGGTAGACGGAATGGGTGGGTGGGCAGACGGCGTTTCTTTAAACGGCGGTGGAGTTCACTTTCGAGTTCATTCATAATACCGTGAAGAATTTGGCAGCCAATTTTGGAAATGTTTGATCCATCAAGGCTAAACGCGTTACACTACATTCTTGGCTAGACGCATTTAAAGGAACAACCGACTGAGAATTAATTAATTCTTATTAATCCTCAATCTTTTTTTGAGCTGTTGTTAATTCACAATCTCCTAATTGGCATTTTGGAAAAATGTTTATCTAACACTAGGTCTAATTTTTCATGCCCTTTACGACACTTCCGCCACTTCCTGTTACCCTCAACCGTTCAATTCTCTAAAATGAGCGGCCGGTTCTTTGAGATATGGACACCATTGTCGTTGTTGTATAGCACGGGAAAAAGAAGCAGAACTGGCATCTCTCTCCCAACCCTATCGACTATGGCGGCTCTGCTGAGACTATGGAGGATGACGGCGCTGCGGAGGGCGGCCATGGATGGGTTGTGGAGCAGGCGTCGGTGAGTGATGCTGCAGTGGAGGCTGACGGTGCGGCTATATACGGGTCATGCTAAGGTTTCTACGGCGGGCTCGGCAAGGGGCGCAATGATTGTTCTACTAGGATTTTCACCAACTTTCGGTCTCAGTTTATTTCATATTTGTAAAAATTTGGAGAAACTTGGTCGTTGTCTATGATCGCAAGTTTTTAGGCATTTTAAGCAAATCAAACTCAAGATTAAGGATTATAAGAGGAGACGAACAACTTTTCTATTTAAAAAGGGAGGTAAATAGAACACAAGCCGAGCACTATTATGAGCGCAATCGCTCATACCCACTGGCATCACCTTCATCACTTCAAAACTCACCTCTTTCATGAAGGGGGCAACACAATCAACAATCACATCTACCATGAAACTGAAGGAGAAGAGGGGAGAGGAGATTCAAGGGGAGTTGCTTCACTTAGATCTATCCGGATTCCTCCATGAGCAATGCTAGAGCTACCTGCCTTTTTTTTACCGGAATTCATCATACGAACTAGCGTGGAGCACATCTTATTGGAATTGGGGGGAGGGGGGGGGGGGGGGGTTAGGGGTCACCTCACTAGTAGAAAACGACCCATTAGAGAGGCCCTTTAGTCCTGGTTCTGAAACCGGGACTACGGGACTAAAGCCCAAAACTTTTAGTCCCGGTTCGCTTACGAACCGGGACAGAAGGGGCTCCACGTGGCCGCTGCTGGGCACCCAGGCAGGAGGACCTTTAGTCCCGGTTGGTAACACCAACCGGAACCAAAAGACATTCACGCGTTAGCAGCTAGCAGGAGCCGGGTTTTTTTTGAAAGGGGGTTTAGGAGTTTTGGAGGGTTAATTTAGGGGTTTAATATTGAAAGGATCGAGATGGACCTAGAGGGGGGGGGGGGGTGAATAGGTACAATTACAAATTTTAATTATTACTTAGCAATTTTAGGCAATAGTGCGGAATATGAAAGTGAGCCTAACAATTGCTAGTAGGTAAGAAGTACTAGATAAGTAACACAAGCATATAAGTGAGCAAGCACAATATGATGTAAGTAAGTGCAAACCAAAACAAGTAACCACAAGTATAGAGTTAGGGTTAGGAATAACCGCAACTCCGGGAGACAAGGATGTATGCCGATGTTCACTTCCTTGGAGGGAAGCTAGTCACCGTTAGAGAGGTGGATGTTACCACGAAGGCACACCAACGTCACGAAGGCTCACCCTATTCTCCCTTTGAGACAACACCACGAAGATGTTTCTCAACCACTAGTGGTAGACCTTGGGGTGGTCTCCAAACCCTCACAAACTTATCCGGGGGTAATCACAAAAGTCGATTCCTCTCCGAAAGACTCCTACCGCCTAGGAGTCTCCAACCTCCAAGAGTAATAAGATCAATGGGGATTTGCTCAAGACTTGCTCAAATCATGAATTCCTTGGGTGCAAAGGAGGAGAAGTGGATCTATCACTTGATCGGACAACTTCTTTTCAAAGCTCTCAAATCCCTTTGGGGATCTAAGATTTGGTGTGGAGAGTTGAGAGAGAGTGAGTGAAGTGTTCTAGGAGTTGTTCAAAGTGAATGGTCAACCCCAACCCGTGGAAGGAGAAGGAGTATATATATGTGGTGGGGAAAGGTGACCGTTTGGGGTACAGGATGGCGGACGTCGGAGAACGTCGGTCGTCCGGAGGCCCAAATGGGTCCGGACGTCCGACAGTCATCGGACGACCGACCGCTGTGAAAAGTGTGACCCACCGACCAATGTACAGGATACGGTCGTCCGAACAGGCCCGGACATCCGTAAGAATGCTTCTGATGTGAAAGTGTCGGACGTCCGGAGAGTTGCGGACGTCCGCAAAAATGTTTCGCCGCTGTGAAAAGTGTGACTCACAAATCAGTGTACAGGATACGGTCGTCCGGCGGGGCGGACATCCGTGAAGAAAGTTTCGATGCGAAAGTGTCGGACGTCCGGAGGGTTCGGACATCCGTAAAAATGTTTCATTGTGGAAGTGTCGGACGTCCGTAAGCGTCCGGATGTCCGGCAATCAGGAAGGACCGGACGTCCGTAGAAAGCCGGACGTCCAAGGTATACCAGCTTTGAGCAAGTTTTTCACAGATCCATCGATCCCTCTTAATAGTGCGGGATCCCTATACTCAAGAACAAACCATAAATGAAGTTAACACCTTGTATCTCCATTCTTGAGTTATATGCTTTTTGTCCCTAGTCATGATCCATGCATACGGTCTTTGGAACACAATCTCGAGATATACTTAATAAACATGATTAGTCCCGAGCATATGTGTTGTCATCAACATCAAAATATGATTTAAGGGCATGATTGCACTTTCAATCTCCCCTTTTTGGTAGTTGATGACAACTCATATGCATACTCATAATAGTAATCGGAAGTATTTGTTGTGGAGCTCAATAACCATAATAACCATAATAAGAATAGGTAGCGAGTAGCGAGAGGGCTCCCTCAAACTGATGCCACAATAGTTGGATCACTTCATATAGATCAATTCAAATAGATTCACCAAACTCATAACCAACAAACTGATCAATTCATATATCATATAGATTCATAACTAACAAACTCATAACATAGTTGAACAACCCATAACATAGTTCAACAAACTACTTCTAACATAGGTTCGATTACATAATGAGCTAGAGTAATGCATATGGAGCCTACTCCCCCTTTGGCATCAAGTATCCAAAAAAAACAAAGAGGGGAATGATATGATAGTATTAAAGCTCATCCTCATCATCATCATCATGAACACCAACGCCACCAGTCTCGTCAAAGAAATCAGCCCACTCGGGACCGGAGGGAAAACCAAAATCAGAAGGGGGTTCTGCAGAAGACGCTCATCGTCACTCACATCATATACGCCGAGTCTCGCAGATGAGCCTTGAGGCGTTCTTGGAAGTGACCATGCGAGTGACCACATCGTGGTGTTGGGAGCAATGGAAGGTGAACATCTTCATCATGGCTGAATGAGCCTTCCCAAGAAAACGAGCAATGCGCCCAAAGGAGGCATCACTGGAATGAGGATGGTTAGCGTGCGAGGGAAAACTAGTGGCATTGCGACTAGCAGTAGCGGGAGAAGGAGGAACATGGTCAGCCGCCATGTGAGGTGGAATGACCCATCTCTCATGTATATGAGTGCGTGCAATGGGAAAGGGAGCTGCACTCTCGATAAATGCCTGAAGAAAAGGTGCATGAGGAAAAGCCCGCTTGTCTTTGGAAGCTAGCAAGGCGAATCTCATGCCATAGAAAGTGTGGAACATTTATCTTCCCTTTAGGAGATGTGTAAAGGCGATGCATGAGATCAATGCAAGAGCTGCTACAGAACCCTTGTCACCCATCTTGGGATAAATGGTGCGGATGACACAGCGATAAATGATGTTGAATGGAAAACGCCAAATAGAGACTTGGTTTAGACCCTTTTGTTTTTCAGTATTAGACAAAGATGATATGGGTCTAAGGAGATCCGCACAGACCGCAATGCCTTTGGGCTTATGGTTGGGGTCATCTTTGTGGATTTTGAACCCAGTGTCGGGAAATCCAAGTGCGGTGACAAACTCAGCATAAGATGCTGTGAGAGCAGTGTCGGAGGTCATCCATGTGACAGTGTTATCGTGGAGCACAGTAGCAAGTGGCATAAAACTGATGGATGGCAGCCTGATTAAAATCGTGTTGAAAGGCGAATGGGGCAGCTAGGTTTGACGACTCAATGAGCTCAATGGCTCCCGGATATTTCTCCGGATGAGTGCGAATGTGCTCAAGATCAATGCAAACATGAAGTGACAAGCCTTTAGGAATGACAATCGTGGTGAAGATGTCGCCTTGGACATTCGTAAAAAACGACTATCCCGAGAATCCCTAGCAACAAAGAATTTATCTACATCACGACGCAATTTGAGATATGAAGATTTGGGGACTTCATTGAAACGCTTAACATGACGGCCTAGTGATAGTGGAGGCTCAATGGAGATGTGACGGGCATCACCGTGGGGTTGCACCGAGGAGGAGGAGGTTGAAATGTTGGACGACGAGTGCCGGGCTTGGGGCAGCGACGGACGCCAATCATCGGGACGGATCCACCTCTTCAAGCTCATCCTCAAAATCTGACCCTCCAAGAGGAATCACCGGACGAGCTGTGAGGACGAAGCGGCACGCTTCGAGGGCGATCTTCCTCCTCGGAGTCGTTGGAACCACCACGACGAGACGGACGCGCCGGCCCTCCGGCGACTTGCTTGCGTGCGGAGTGCTTGGACCGAGGCATCAGGACCTAGGGGAGAAGGAAAGCACATGTCAACACCCCTCCATAGACCAGGGTGACAAGTGAAGAGAAAGGGGGGGGGTTTGCCCTACTAGGCGAGGAAGAGCACGGAGGAGCCAAGCGACGTACCGGAGCAGGGGATCGAAGGACGGACGGGGAGAGAAGCCCCGAGCAGAACGGCTGGACGGGCCGGACGGCAAGTCTCACATCCGCGGGGAGACACCCCGGCGAGGGGTAATGGGCGGGCGGTCGCGAGGAGGGGCCGTGACGATGTAAACGGCGGCGGCGGCGAATCGACCGAGAGACGACGGGCGGCGGCGGTTGGTTGACTAAGAAAACCTAGGGCGCAGATATATAGACCAGCCAGAAAGCGTCACGGACGTCTGGGCCTCCGGACGTCCGGAGTTATATATGCGACCGGACATCCGGAAATGCAGACGGACGACCGGAGTCAGGACCATCAAAGAAAGAAGGATAACAGGTTGCTTTTACGGACGTCCGATGGCGCCGGACGCCCGGGCAATTGTAACAGACCGGTTTTTACGGACGTCCGGAGTCTTCCGGACGTCCGAAGCTTCATTTGCTAGGCCAAACTTGAGTGAACCAGAATGGTTTTTACGGACGTCCGGCGAGGTCGGACGACCGGTCGAAAATACCCAGAGTAGAATATACGGACGTCCGTAGTTTTGCGGACGTCCGGCAGTGAAATACCACTCGGACGTCCGGAACCCTCCGGACGTCCGGAGCTAGAAGTTTGGACAGGAGGGCTGATAATGATGATGAGGAGAACATTTTCTCACAGTAAAACTTATTTATGTAGGAAATCAGATCCCACCTTACTCAAGCATAGGCATAAACTACTCCATCATATTAAACTATGATAACTTTGAGAGTGTTCGTTCAATTTATGCATTATGTAAGGTGAGAGAACTCATGAATTGAGTGTCTCCCCCTAAATATATGCCTACATCACGACTAGACATTAA
This sequence comes from Aegilops bicornis, assembly GCA_021605145.1. NCBI lineage: Eukaryota > Viridiplantae > Streptophyta > Magnoliopsida > Poales > Poaceae > Aegilops > Aegilops bicornis. The sequence continues at coordinate 117,327,912 of CM038675.1, read as the reverse complement.
GTTTAAGCATGGATGAGTACTAGATTTCACATAATGTTGTCAAGCTCCAAGATACCAAGTTCACGCCTAAGTCGATGTAACCTTGCTTCATCCAATGGTTTCGTGAAAATATCTCGCCATTGCAAATCTGTCCCAATGTGATCAATGTGAATATCGCCTTTCTCAACATGATCTCTCAAGAAGTGATATCTAATATCAATGTGTTTGGTGCGGAGATGATCCTTGGGGTTCTCGGCAATGTTGATAGCACTTTCATTATCACATAAAAGAGGCACATGTCTATAGGTGATACCATAATCCTTCAAAGTTTGCCTCATCCATAATAACTGAGTTACAACTTGGCGGCAGCAATGTATTCAGCTTCATGCGGTAGAGAGGGCAATACAATTTTGTTTCTTCGATGACCAACTTACCAAAGAGCGTCCAAGAAATTGACATGCACCGGAGGTGGACTTACGATCCACTTTGTCTCCGCCCAATCCGCATCCGTGTATCCAATGAGATCAAACTTAGCATCCTTGGGATACCATAGACCCAACTTTGGGGTGTGAACAAGGTATCTAAGAATATGCTTAACCGCTTTATGATGACTTTCCCTAGGGAAGCTTGAAATCTAGCACACATGCATACACTAAACATGATGTCTGGTCTAGATGCACAAAGATAAAGCAATGAACCAATCATGGAGCGGTATTTAGATGGGTCAAGGGATACCGTCTGTGTCTTCAAAGTGAGTGTTATTTTCGTTGGCATTGATGTCTTACATGGACTAGCATCAGACATACCAAACTTCTCTAGGATATCCTTGAGGTACTTTGCTTGAGACAAGAAAATTCCTTCTTGAAATTGTTGAATTTGAAAACCAAGGAAGAACTTCAAATCCGCATTGAGTGACATTTCAAAATTCTTGGTCATTGAAGCCGCAAACTTCTTGCACAAATGAATGTTAGGAGAACCAAAAATGATATCATCTACATAGATTTGGCATAAGATCAAATCACCCTTATCCCTCTTAGTAAAAAGAGTAGGATCGATCACCCTCTCACAAAACCATCATCGAGTAAAACTTCTTAAGATGATCATACCAAGCACGAGGTGCTTGTTTGAGGCCATACAAAGCCTTATGAAGTTTATACACATAGTCTTTGTGATCGGGATCAACGAACCCAGGTGGTTGTGATACATATACTTCTTCTTGTAGAGGACCGTTAAGAAAAGCACTCTTCACATCCATTTGATGTAATGTAAAACCATTGAAAGCAGCATAAGCAAGTAAGATGCGAATGGATTCAAGACGGGCAACGGGGCAAAGGTCTCACCAAAGTCCAAACCTTCAACTTGTGAGTACCCTTGTGCCACTAACCTTGCCTTGTTCCGGATGATTACACCATTCTCATCTTGTTTGTTCTTGAAAATCCATTTTGTTCCAATGACGTTGTGTTCGGTAGGTGGCCTCTTGACTAACGACCACACTTGGTTGCGTTCAAAACTGTTCAACTCTTCTTGCATAGCAACTAGACAATCGTTGTCTATCATTGCATCTTGTACCTTGATGGGTTCAAAACTAGACACAAAAGAGAAGTGAGCACAAAAGTTGGTCAAGTGTTTACGGTGACTCTACCTTCCGATATGCCGGTGAGTATTTTGTCAACATCAACACGACCGGCCACTCGTGGCATGATAGAGGTAAGGGTTTCACGAGGTTCAACTTCATGTCCATCATCCACATCCTCAACATATGGATCATTAATGTGTGGAGGAAATCTTCTTGTTCATATTGCATTTGTTGAGGTTCATCATCAATGATTGGACTTTCTTGTTCTTGTTCTTGAAGATTGTCATGAGGAGGAACTTGATCATCCTCTTCAACTTGGGCTAAAGGTATCGGTTGAGCAATAGGGGCTTGTGGTGTTATGAATGTTGAAGTAGTTTGATGATGTGGGAGACTTCTATCTTCTTCTTCATCATCATGAGGTTCTTGTTCCATAGGAAGAAGTGCACCAACGCCCATGGTCAAAATGTCTTGAGAAGAATCTTCTTCACCTACATCACTTAGATCAACTTGCTAACCATTTGAGCTATTATATTCATCAAACACCACGTCACATGTTTCTACAACACATCCATTGGATTTGTTGTAGACTCTATATGCGTGAGAGTTTGATCCATAGCCAACAAATATACCGTCAATTGTTTTGGATTGAAATTTTCCTAACCTTTCTCTTTTGTTGAGGATGAAACATTTGCACCCAAATACACGAAAGTACTTGACATTTGGCTTGTTTCCAGTTAGAAGCTCATATGGAGTCTTTTTCCAATATAGTGCGAGGAAAAGCCGGTTTGATGCATGGCATGCGGTGTTGACAGCTTCGCCCGTAAACTATGTGGTGACTTGTATTCATCCAACATGGACCTTGCCATCTCCACAAGTGTGCGGTTCTTCCTTTCGGCTACACCATTTTGCTGAGGAGTGTATGGAGCTGAATATTGATGCTCAATCCCTTCATCACTAAGGAATTCTTCCAAGGTATAGTTTTTGAACTCAGATCCATTGTCACTTCTTATTGCCAAGATTTCTTTGTCAAACTTGCGTTGTGCTTGCTTGGCAAAGTCAATGAAAGTGATCTTCGTTTCGTCCTTGGACTTGAGGAAAAACACCCATGTATATCTTGAGTAATCATCAACAATGACAAGTCCATACTTTTTCCCACCAAGACTATCCCATGAAGGAGGCCCAAAGAGATCCACATGAAGGAGCTCCAAAGGCCTTGAAGTAGACACAATATTCTTGGGTGGGTGCTTTGATTGATGTTGCTTCCGGCTATACATGCACTGCACACACGATCTTTCTCAAAAGAGACATTTGTTAGTCCAAGGATGTGATTCCCCTTTAAGAGATCTTGGAGATTCCTCATGCCGACATGGGCTAGCCGGCGATGCCATAGCCACCCCTTGTCGGCCTTGGCCATTAGACAAGTTGCATGGAATGTGCTCTCTTTCGAGAAATCAACCATATAAAGGTTGCCATCCAACTCTCCAACAAAGGCCACTTCGAGAGTATCTCTCTTAAAGACTTTCACATCCGTTAGTCCAAATAGTGTATCATAACCAATGAAGCCAATTGGCGGACAGAAAGCAAATGATATTTACGGGATTGGACAAGCATGACATTTGCAAGAGACATGTCATTGGTGATAACCACCTTACCCAACCCAAGTACCTGTCCTTTTGATCCTCCACCAAACATAATGCTCATAAATGGTTGAACAGCTTCCATGAAATCAGAGAGCAATTTGCTATCTCCGGTCATATGATTTGTACATCCACTATCAATCACCCATTTTACTCCACCAAGAAAGCTACCTACACACAATTATTACTTGGTTAGAGGCACCCATTTTACAATGGGACCTCTCAAGTTAGTCACAAGGGTCTTAGGGACCCAAATAGCATAAAAACGAAATGCCTTTTGGGGGCCAACAAACTTTAGATAAACTTCTCCATCCTTAGTCTTACGCAGACATAGGATGGAGGCATGAACTCTTTGGCTTGTTGAGAGTGGGCATGCCCTTGTGGCCTTCCCACTAACAACCTTACCTTTCTCCTTGTGTCCTTCTCGCATAAAGTTTTCTTTTAAAGGAGTGGTGCAATTTTGGGAGGACGTCTTCTTCTTGCTTGTGCTTGGGTCAAACCCGAGTCCCTCTTTGGTGAACGCTTCATTGTGTTGGCTCAACACCTCATTAAGGTTCTTTTGCCCTTGAGCACATGTCATGAGCCCTTTCTCGATTTGAGCTTTGAGAGACCGATTCTCCTCAAGGATGGATGCTATATCACTACTAGAGTTAGTAGAACATGCATCAACATTGATAATAGGAGATGAGTAAGCCTTGGCTAGAGTTTCAAGATAATTAAGTTTGAGTGTCTCAAAACTCTTTGTAAGAAGGGTGAGCTCTTCTTCCTTAGTCTTGAGAGACACGGATAGAAGCTCACAATCCTTAGTGAGAGAGGCATGAGACTTTGCAAGCTTACTTTTATCATTCATCAACTCTTCACAAGAGCCAATAGCCTTTTTCAAGGAGGCAAGATCTTTAGTATGAACATCAATATTTGTACCAATTTTTAAACATAGTTCATCATTTCGTGCTTCCTCATATTTGACTTTCCGCTCAAGGATTTCATATTTTTCCTTTTCCTCGATGACGAGGGTTTCGAGTTCCTTAATGGAGATGGTGCACTTACTCACCATCTCCATAAGCATACGAAACATATTGAGCTTCCTTCCTTTGAGGGAGCACATGAACTTATTAAGTTTAGCAAGGATAGGATCAGTTAGATCATCATCCTCATGACTATCCTCCGCATCAAGATACTCATCACTAGAAGTAGATGGCGTGAAAAGAGGAGGATTTGATCGTGGAGTTACCTTGACCTTGTCAGAAGAGCTTTGGTCCTCTTCTTCTTCAACCATGGCCTTTGCCATTAGGCATTTGTGAGCGTTGCCCTTGTAATCTTTCATGTAGTTGTAGGTGACCACATCACCACTCTTGTTTACTAACCTCAAGGTGTTTTGAGAGTCTTGAGCAACTCCGCAACACCACTAACATCATCCGGATCAGATTCTTCTTGAGCAATCATTGCCTTTCCATCTCTCCTCTTGAGCTTGGAGTTCAAAGGATTTGGCAACTTCTTCTTGGGAAAGGTCTTGGGAAACCTTGGTTTATCTTCTCTCTTCTCATAAGGGCACTCGTTGGAGAAGTGATTGGTTTCTTCACAGTTGTAGCATTTTCTTACTTTCTTCTTTTGGAATCTTCCCTTGAACTTACCCGCGCTTAAACTTCTTGACAAAAGAGCCATGTCTTCATATGTAGGGCCCTCGCCGATTCAATTTCATCACCATCTTCGTCATCCTCTTCTTCTTCTTCACTTTGTTCATCTTCACATACATGCTTGGCCTTCAATGCAAGATTGATCTTTGATGATGGAGAACCATGCATGGAAAGATGTTTTGTGGCATTAGTCTTTGACTCTTCATATAGTTGAAAGGTGGATACGATGTCATCTGTAGTCATTTCCTTGAAGGTATGATGTTGTCTTATGTCCCACACCATTTGATGGTGAAATGGAGCAAGAGCATGGAGTAACTTATCCACAAGGAACCTCTTAGTCATGTTGAATCCATCTTGTGTCTTGTCACACTCACATGACTCAATATCGGCAGTGAGTGTCATGAGACGCTCATGGAGTTGATTGGGGTTTCACCTTTCTCCATACAAAGTTTTGCAATTGCCCTTGGCAATTTCATATTGAGCACTCCGGAGGGTAGAGGTGCCAGCTTTTGGATCGCATAACAGTTTCCCATAGTTCCTTGGCACTTGTGATGTGTATGAACGGTCTCCTTTGCTTTTCATCCAAGCCTCTCCTTATCCACATGATTGCAGTGTCATTGAGGTTCTTGTCATATATTTCTCTTGGAGTGGGGTTCTTTGGATCAACCACATGATAGCCATACTCCAAGATCTCCAACATCTCATCGTTTCCATGTCGAAGATGGTCCTGCATAGCAACTCTCCACAAAGGAAAATCGGAAGTGGCACTAAGCAAAGGAGGACTGCCTTGAGGATTATATCTTGGTTTCTCAACCCGAGGTCTTGCATAAAGCCAAGGAACACCGGCGTGTTCATTGTTAGGAGGTTGTTGACCAAGTGATGAAGTAGGCACAGCTTGGCCTTGAGGCAGCACCACCCGAGAGTGGTGCAAGCACCGAGGACAATGTGGCTAATCTCATTTGGACTAAGGCCTCAAGAGAAGCATCATGCTCCTCTTTTTGCTTAGCAAGGGCCGTTCTAGATCCTCCGACGTAAAGGACTTGACTTCGTAAGAAGCCCCGCCTTTATCCTTAGGATCTACAACTGTGGGAGTCCCATCTGGGTTCATCTCGCTCTAGGGCGGTTAAGCCACAAGAATAGAGCACGAGGCTCGATACCAATTGAAAGGATCGAGATGGACCTAGAGGGGGGTGAATAGGTACAATTACAAATTTTAATTATTACTTAGCAATTTTAGGCAATAGTGCGGAATATGAAAGTGAGCCTAACAATTGCTAGTAGGTCTAAGTACTAGATAAGTAACACAAGCATATAAGTGAGCAAGCACAATATGATGTAAGTAAGTGCAAACCAAAACAAGTAACCACAAGTATAGAGTTAGGGTTAGGAATAACCGCAACTCCGGGAGACAAGGATGTATGCCGATGTTCACTTCCTTGGAGGGAAGCTAGTCACCGTTAGAGAGGTGGATGTTACCACGAAGGCACACCAACGTCACGAAGGCTCACCCTATTCTCCCTTTGAGACAACACCACGAAGATGTTTCTCAACCACTAGTGGTAGACCTTGGGGTGGTCTCCAAACCCTCACAAACTTATCCGGGGGTAATCACAAAAGTCGATTCCTCTCCGAAAGACTCCTACCGCCTAGGAGTCTCCAACCTCCAAGAGTAATAAGATCAATGGGGATTTGCTCAAGACTTGCTCAAATCATGAATTCCTTGGGTGCAAAGAAGGAGGAGAAGTGGATCTATCACTTGATCGGACAACTTCTTTTCAAAGCTCTCAAATCCCTTGGGGATCTAAGATTTGGTGTGGAGAGTTGAGAGAGAGTGAGTGAAGTGTTCTAGGAGTTGTTCAAAGTGAATGGTCAACCCCAACCCGTGGAAGGAGAAGGAGTATATATATGTGGTGGGAAAAGGTGACCGTTTGGGGTACAGGATGGCCGGACGTCCGGAGAACGTCGGTCGTCCGGAGGCCCAAATGGGTCCGGACGTCCGACAGTCATCGGACGACCGACCGCTGTGAAAAGTGTGACCCACCGACCAATGTACAGGATACGGTCGTCCGAACAGGCCCGGACATCCGTAAGAATGCTTCTGATGTGAAAGTGTCGGACGTCCGGAGAGTTCCGGACGTCCGCAAAAGTGTTTCGGCAAAAAGTGTGACTCACAAATCAGTGTACAGGATACGGTCGTCCGAGCGGGGCCGGACATCCGTAAGAAAGTTTCTGATGCGAAAGTGTCGGACGTCCGGAGGGTTCCGGACATCCGTAAAAATGTTTCTGTTGTGGAAGTGTCGGACGTCCGTAAGCGTCCGGACGTCCGGGCAATCAGGAAGGACCGGACGTCCGTAGAAAGCGGGACGTCCGAAGGTATACCAGCTTCGAGCAAGTTTTTCACAGATCCATCAATCCCCTCTTAATAGTGCGGGATCCCTATACTCAAGAACAAACCATAAATGAAGTTAACACCTTGTATCTCCATTCTTGAGTTATATGCTTTTTGCCCTAGTCATGATCCATGCATACGGTCTTTGGAACACAATCCTGAGATATACTTAATAAACATGATTAGTCCCGAGCATATGTGTTGTCATCAACATCAAAATATGATTTAAGGGCATGATTGCACTTTCAATTGTGTTAGCTAGCTAAGGAAGAGAAGTGGCCTCTCTTTATCTCCGTGCTTGGTCGATGCTAGCTACTATGCGTATAGAGAAAACACGACACGCTAGCTAGTAAGTAAATGAAGGAACCATTAAGTACACAAGATCGCCATTAACATATACAAAGAGAAGTGACCTCTCTTTCTCCGAGATATTGGTCGAACAACAAATTTTCGTATATCTATCCGACACTACTAGCTACTAATACGTCTCCAACGTATCTACTTTTGTTAACGCTTTTTTCTCTTGTGTTGGACTCTAATTTGCATGATTTGAATGAAACTAACCCCGGACTGACGCTGTTTTCAGCAGAACTACCATGGTGTTGTTTTTGTGCAGAAATAAAAGTTCTCGAAATGGAACGAAACTTTGCGAGGATTTTTTATACAATAAAAAAGAATTTCTGGAGCCAAGAGCCACCAGAGGGGGCACCTGGGTGGGCACAACCCACTAGGGCGCGCCTGCCCTCCCAAGCGCGCCCAGGTGGGTTGTCCCCACCTGGTGGCCCCGCAGACCCTGAGACCGACGTTATAAAATCCTATTTTTCCAGAAAAAAAATCAGGGAGAACAAATTATCGCGATCCACGAGACGGAGCCGCCGTCAACTCCTGTTCTTCATCGGGAGGCCAGATCTAGAGTCCGCTTGGGGCTCCGGAGAGGGGAATCTTCGTTTTTCGTCATCACCAACCCTTCTCCATCGCCCATTCCATGATGCTCCCCACCGGGAGTGAGTAATTCCTTCGTAGGCTCACTGGCCCGTGAGGAGTTGGATGAGATTCAACATGTAATCGAGTTAGTTTTGTTAGGGCTCAATCCCTAGTATCCATTATGTTCTGAGATTGATGTTGCTATGACTTTCCATGCTTAATGTTTGTCACTTTCGGCCCGGGTGCCATGATTTTAGATCTGAACTGTTTATGTTATCACCATTATATCCATGTTCTAGATCCGGTCTTGCAAGTTATAGTCACCTACTACATGTTATGATCCGGCAACCCCGGAGTGACAATATTCGGGACCACTCCCGGTGATGACCGTAGTTTGAGGAGTTCATGTATTCACCGTGTGTTAATACTTTGTTCCGATTCTTTATTAAAAGGAGGCCTTAATGTCCCTTACTTTCCAATATGGACCCCGCTGCCACGGGAGGGTAGGGCAAAAGATGCCATGCAAGTTCTTTCCATAAGCATGTATGACTATTTACGGAATACATGCGTACATTATATTTATGATCTGGAGCTAGTGCCGTATCACACTAGGTTATGACTATCACATGATGAATATTATCCAACAAATTACCGATCCAATGCCTATGAATTTCTCCTACATATTGTTTTTGCTAAGTTACTACTGCTATCGTTATTGTTGCACTTGTCACAAAACTACTACTATCACTGTTACCGTTACTATTGCTATGACAACCATTATCAAAACTATCATACTACTTTGCTACTGATCACTTTGCTACAGATAATTAATCTCCAGTTGTGGTTGAATTGACAGCTCAGCTGCTAATACTTACAAATATTCTTTGGCTCCCCTTGTGTCGAATCTATAAATTTGGGTTGAATACGCTACCCTCGAAAATTGTTGCGATCCCCTATACTTGTGGGTTATCAGCTACATATATACAATATAATATCTCTTTACACCACATCATCACCTACCTCCAGAAAAAATTCACCATTGCTCTCTCTCTCTCTCTCTCTCTCTCTCTCTCTCTCTCTCTCTCTCTCGTGTTCTTGCTCTCAAACCCGCGGATTTCGATCTCTTTGCTCGAAGCTCCATTTCCGAAACTGTTTCGAGGGATTCACTAGTAAAAAAAGGTCTAATGTTCAGCTCATTAGTCCCGGTTTGTATTTGAGCCGGCACTAATGTGATCATTAGTACCGGTTCCAATGGCTAGGCGGGCTGCTCTCAGTAGTACCGGTTCGTGGCGAACCTTTAGCACCGGTTCGTGCCACGAACCGGTACTAAATAGAGTGGTGGCAGGATGTTGTCAGACTGGGGCCCATCGAGCACCTTTAGTACCGGTTCGTGCCACGAACCGGTAGTAAAGGCCATCCTATATATAAACCTTTCGTCCGCCCGCGATCGAGCTCGCTCTGTTCTTCCCCCTTTCCCCTCTCCTCTCTGTTCTTCCCCTCTTCCCTCAAGGTCATCACACATTTTGCCCAAATTTTGTCAAGATTTGAAGGCCCCCATCCATTCAAGTGATCACAAAGGTTAGCAACTTTGTCCTTTCATCTCTCATTGCTAGATTAGCTCTTGCAATGCTTTATATAGTGATTAATTTGTGGGTTTTAGTAATTTCGGAGGAATTATATGTGATAGTTTATTTGATTTATATGCAATTTGAGCTTAAAATAACTCTTAGTTTGCATATGTAGGTGTGGTTTACTTAGTGCCTTCCCGTCTCCGTCATAACCACTGTCGATCGTCCGCACCGACCCGTCGCCAGCACCACCTTGTGTTGAGCCTCTTGTTCTTATATTTTTTATATGAAAAAAATCATGTTTGTGTGATTTAGATATATAGTTACTTGTATAATTATCTTTCCCGTACGTTGTTTGTTATACATAGTGCCATGGTTTTGATATCCGTCCCCGTCGGCCCTCGTCCGTGTTATGATTCGCATGTGGTATATTCTATTTTAAAACTATTTGTTGCATTTCGTGTTTATGACAAATTATGCCCATCAAGTTGACATATATATTTTTATCTAGGAGGTATGTGAACCAGAAATTCCAACCGACCCTATTGTCGAGAGGTTAAATTTAGTTGAAAGAGAAAATGAGTATTTGAAAGAAAAATTGAAAAGAATTGAGGGGGAGAAGATGGAATTGGAGTTGCATGTTGCCGATGTCGTCGATGATCACATGATCAAGATGGACAAAATGCGGTTGAAGATTAGAAAGATTAGAAAATATGCCGTTGATAGTGAGACTTGGTATCATTATGCTGTTGGATCAATTGTTACATTAGTTGCGATCTTGATCGCATTGTTTGTTGCATTTAAATGCTTTAGCTAGAGATTTATTTGTATGTTGAATTTAAGTGTTTTATGAACTTTATGTATGAACTTGTATTAATTTGGTCTATTCGGTGGTGTGTAATGAAGATGAGCTGGCATTGGATGTACGATGACCAATGCTCTCCCTAGTTCGTTGATGGCGTGCATAATTTTCTGATTGCGGCTCAGGAAAACAAGCGGGCGGATGGTTTTATGCCTTGTCCATGTGCTGGCTGTAAGAATGATCACAATTACTCTAACTCAAGAACCATTCACATCCACCTGTTTGAGTCCGGTTTCATGCCCCACTATAATGTTTGGACCAAGCACGGAGAAAGAGGAGTTATGATGGAAGACAATGAAGAAGAAGAGGACGATGATAGCTATCATGGCCATGGGTTCCCTGAATACGATGATACAATAATGGGGGAAGAAGCTAAGCCGGGAATGCGAGAAGAAGCTGAGCCGGCAATGCGGGCAGAAGCTGAAGAAGAGGCATCAGATGAGCCCGCTGATGATCTAGGTCGGGCCATTGCCGATGCAAAGAGAAACTACGCAAGTGAAAAGGAGAAGAAGAAGTTGCAGCACATGTTAGAGGATCACAAGAAATTGTTGTACCCAAATTGCAAAGCTGACAAGAAAAAGCTGGACACCACACTGGAATTGCTGCAATGGAAGGCAGAGAATGGTGTATCTGACAAGGGATTTGGAAAGTTGCTGGTAATGATAAAGAATATGCTTCCAAAGGACAACGAATTGCCCGAGAGTACGAACGAAGCAAAGAAGGCTGTCTGCCCTCTAGGGTTAGAGGTGTAGAAGATACATGCATGCCCTAATGACTGCATCCTCTACCGCGGTGAGTACAAGGATTTGAACGCGTGCCCGGTATGCGGTGCATTGCGCTATAAGATCAGCCGCAATGACCCTGGGGATGTCGAGGGCGAGCGCCCCAGGAAGAAGATTCCTGCAAAGGTGATGTGGTATGCTCCTATAATACCATGGTTGAAACATCTGTTCCAAAATAAAGAGTATGCCAAGGCAATGCGATGGCACGAAGAAGACCGTAAGAAAGACGGAAAGTTGAGACTACCCACTGACGGGTCGTAGTGGAGAAAAATCGAGAGAAAGTACAGGGAGGAGTTTGCAGGTGACGTAAGGAACATATGGTTTGGTCTAAGCGCAGATGGCATTAATCCTTTTGGGGAGCAGAGCAGCAACCATAACACCTGGCTTGTCACTCTATGTTTGTATAACCTTCCTCCTTGGTTGTTCATGAAGCGGAAGTTCATTATGATGCCAGTGCTCATCCAAGGCCCTAAGCAACCCGGCAACGACATTGATGTGTACCTAAGGCCATTAGTTGAAGAACTCTTACAGCTGTGGGATGGAAAAGGTGTACGTGCATGGGATGAGCACAAACAGGAAGAATTTGACCTAAAGGCATTGTTGTTCGTGACCATCAATGATTGGCCTGCTCAAGATGGCCTTCGTGACAGACAAACAAGGGATACCGCGGATGCACGCACTGTTTGGATGATACCCGACAAAGATATATTTGGATAATTGTAGGAAGAATGTGTACCTGGGACATCATTGATTTCTTCCGAGCAGGCATCCCGTAAGAAAGAAAGGCAAGCATTTCAAAGGTGAGGCGGATGACGAAGCCTCACCACCGTACTGGTGCTGATGTACATGATATGGTCACGGATTTGAAGGTAATCTTTGGAAAGGGTCCTGGTGGACAACCTGTTCCGAATGACGCTTATGGACGCGCACCCATGTGGAAGAAGAAATCTATATTTTGGGACCTGCCCTATTGGAAAGACCTAGAGGTCCGCTCCGCAATCGACATGATGCACGTGACGAAGAATCTTTGCGTGACCCAGCTTGGCTTCTTGGGCGTGTATGGGAAGACAAAAGATACACCAGAGGCACGGGAGGACCAGCAACGTATGCACAGAAAAGACGACATACATCAGGGTCATGCCAGCTACGCTCTTACCAAAGAAGAGAAGGAAATCTTCTTTGAATGCCTGGTCAGTATGAAGGTACCGTCTGGCTTCTCGTCGAATATAAAGGGAATAATAAATATGGCAGAGAAAAAGTTCCAGAACCTAAAGTCTCATGACTGCCACGTGATTATGATGCAACTGCTTCCGGTTGCATTGAGGGGGCTTCTACCGGCAAATGTTCGATTAGCCATTGTGAAGCTATGTGCATTCCTCAATGCAATGTCTCAGAAGGTAATCGATCGAGAAATCATATCAAGGTTACAAAATGATTTGGTGCAATGTCTTGTCAGTTTCGAGTTGGTGTTCCCACCATCCTTCTTCAACATCATGACACACGTCCTAGTTCACCTATGCGAAGAGATTAACATTTTGGGTCCTGTATTTCTACACAATATGTTCCCCTTTGATAGGTTCATGTGGAGTCTTAAAGAAATATGTTCATAACAGTGCTAGGCTAGAAGGAAGCATCTCGAAGGGCCATGAAAATGAGGAGTTCATTGAGTTTTGTATTGACTTTATTCCTGACCGTAAGCCGATTGGTGTTCCTGAATCGCGGCATAAGGGCAGAGTGGATGGAAAAGGCACGCCAGGAGGGGATCAAATAATATGTATGGACGGGAATTCTCTCACTCAAGCACACTACACAGTTCTACATAATTCCTACTTGGTGGCTCTGTATATGGAGGAACACAAGAATTTTCTACACTCCAAACACCTGGAGCAGTCTGACGATTGAATTACTACTACCTCTTGAGCATTGCGTTGGTTTTCCTTGAAGAGGAAAGGGTGATGCAGCAAAGTAGCGTAAGTATTTCCCTCAGTTTTTGAGAACCAAGGTATCAATCCAGTAGGAGGCTCCTCAAAAGTTCCCACGCACCTACACAAACAAACAAGAACCTCGCAACCAACGCAATAAAAGGGTTGTCAATCCCTTCACGGTAACTTTTGAAAAGTGAGATTTGATAGAGATAATATGATAAGATAAATATTTTTGGTATTTTTATGATATAGATTGGAAAATAAAAGATGCAAATAAAAGTAGATGGAAAACTTATATGATAAAAGATAGACCCGGGGGCCATAGGTTTCACTAGTGGCTTCTCTCAAGATAGCATAAGTATTACGGTGGGTGAACAAATTACTGTCGAGCAATTGATAGAAAAGTGCATAGTTATGAGAATATCTAGGCATGATCATGTATATAGGCATCACGTCCGCAACAAGTAGATAGAAATGATTCTGCATCTACTACTATTACTCCACACATCGACCGACTCCTGCCTGCATCTAGAGTATTAAGTTCATGAAGAATAGAGTAACGCATTAAGAAAGATGACATGATGTAGAGGGATAAACTCATGCAATATGATATAAACCCCATCTTTTTATCCTCGATGGCAACAATACAATACATGCCTTGCTGCCCTGCTGTCACTGGGAAAGGACACCGCAAGATTGAACCCAAAGCTAAGCACTTCTCCCATTGCAAAAAAAGATCAATCTAGTAGGCCAAACCAAACTGATAATTCGAAGAGGCTTGCAAAGATAACCAATCATACATAAAAGAATTCAGAGGAGATTCAAATACTTCTCATAGATAAACTTGATCATAAACCCACAATTCATAGGATCTCGACAAACACACCGCAAAAAGAGTTACATCGAATAGATCTCCAAGAAGATCGAGGAGAATTTTGTATTGAGATTCAAAGAGAGAGAAGAAGCCATCTAGCTAATAACTATGGACCTCAAGGTCTGCAGTAAACTACTCACAACTCATAGAAGAGGCCTTGGGGATGATGTAGAGGCCCTCTGTGGTCGATTCCCCCACCGGCGGAGCACCGGCGAAGGCTCCAAGATGGGATCTCGCGGATACAGAAGGTTGCGGCGGTGGAAATAGTTTTTCGTGGGGCTCCTGGATGTTTTCAGGGTACGTGGATATATATAGGCGAAGGAGGTTGGTTAGGGGAGCCACGAGGGGCCCACGAGGGTGGGGGGGGAGGGGGGGGGGGCGAGCCTACCCTCCTAGGGCGCGCCGGGCACCCTCGTGGCCGCCTCGTTCGTTGCTTGACCTCCACTCCAAGTCTCCTGGATTGCGTTTGTTCCAAAAAGATCACTCCCAAAGGTTTCATTCCGTTTGGACTCCGTTTGATATTCCTTTCCTTCAAAACACTAAAATAGGCAAAAAAACAACAATTTGGGCTAGGCCTCCGGTTAGTAGGTTAGTCCCAAAAATGATATAAAAGTGTAAAGTAAAGCCCATAAACATCCAAAACGGGTAATATAATAGCATGGAACAATAAAAAATTATAGATATGTTGGAGACGTATCAAGCATCCCCAAGCTTAATTCCTGCTCGTCCTCGAGTAGGTAAATGATAAAAAAAGAATTTTTGATGTGGAATGCTACCTAGCATAATTCTCAATGTAATTTTCGTTATTGTGGCATGATTGTTCAGATCCAAATGATTCAAGATAAAACGACAAGGGGGAAGTGGGGGAGAGGAAAACGAGAGGCAAATGGCAAATAATGTAATGCGGGAGATAGGGATTGTGATGGGTACTTGGTATGGTGCTTGACTTGCTCTTGCGTGAGCCTCCCGCAACGGCGCCAGAAATTCTTCTTGCTACCTCTTGAGCACTGCGTTGGATTTCCCGAAGAGGAGAGGATGATGCAGCAAAGTAGCATAAGTATTTCCCTCAGTTTTTGAGAACCAAGGTATCAATCCAAGAGGAGGCCATGCACAAGTCCCTCGTGACTGCACAAAACAATAGCTCCTCGCAACCAACGCGATTAGGGGTTGTCAATCCCTTCACGGTCACTTATTTAGAGTGAGATCTGATAGAGATCATAAATAATTTTTTTTGGTATTTTTGGTATAGAGATGCAAAGTGAAAAGTAAAAGGCAAAGTAAAAACAAAGCAAGTATTAAAGTGATGGAGATTGATATGATGAGAATAGACCCGGGGGCCATAGGTTTCACTAGTGGCTTCTCTCAAGAGCATAAGTATTCTACGGTGGGTGAACAAATTACTGTTGAGCAATTGACAAAATTGAGCATAGTATGAGTATATCTAGGTATGATCATGTATATATGCATCACGTCCAAGACAAGTAGACCAAAACGATTCTGCATCTACTACTATTACTCCACTCATCGACCGCTATCCAGCATGCATCTAGAGTATTAAGTTAAAAACAGAGTAACGCCTTAAGCAAGATGACATGATGTAGAGGGATAAATTCATGCAATATGACAAAAACTCCATCTTGTTATCCTCGATGGCAACAATAGAATACGTGCCTTGCTGCCCCTTCTGTCACTGGGAAAGGACACCTCAAGATTGAACCCAAAGCTAAGCACTTCTCCCATTGCAAGAACTACCAATCTAGTTGGCCAAACCAAACGGATAATTCGAAGAGACTTGCAAAAATAACCAATCATACATAAAAGAATTCAGAAAAGATTCAAATATTATTCATAGCTAAATTGGATCATAAACCCACAATTCATCGGTCTCAACAAACACACCGCAAAAAGAAGATTATATCGAATAGATCTCCACGAGAGAGGGGGAGAACATTGTATTGAGATCCAAAAAGAGAGAAGAAGCCATCTAGCTACTAGCTATGGATCTGAAGGTTTGAAGTAAACTACTCACACTTCATCGGAGGGGCTATGGTGATGATGTAGAAGCCCTCCGTGGTGGATGCCCCCTCCGGCGGAGCTCCGGAACAGAGGGATCTCGTGGATACAGGAAGTTGCGGCGGTGGAATTAGGTTTTTGGCTCCTCTTCTGATCGTTTGGGGGTACGTAGGTATATATAGGAGGAAGGAGTACGTCGGTGGAGCAACAGGGGGCCCACGAGGCAGGGGGGCGCGCCCTAGGGGGGGGAGCGCCCCCACCCTCGTGAACGCCTCTTTTGTTCCTTGGCGTAGGGTCCAAGTCTCCTGGATCACGTTCGATGAGAAAATCACGTTTCCGAAGGTTTTATTCCGTTTGGATTCCGTTTGATATTCCGTTTCTTCGAAACACTGAAATAGGCAAAAAACAACAATTCTGGGCTGGGCCTCCGGTTAATAGGTTAGTCCCAAAAATAATATAAAAATGGAAAATAAAGCCCAATATAGTCCAAAACAGTAGATAAAGTAGCATGGAGCAATCAAAAATTATAGATACGTTGGTGACGTATCAGGCATCCCCAAGCTTAATTCCTGCTCTTACTCAAGTAGGTAAATGATAAAAAGAGAATTTTTTGATGCGGAGTGATACTTTGGCATAATTTCAATGTAAATCTTCTTAATTGTGGTATGAATATTCAGATCCGAAAGATTCAAGACAAAAGTTCATATTGACATAAAAATAATAATACTTCAAGCATACTAACTAAGCAATTATGTGTTCTCAAAATAACATGGCCAAAGAAAGTTATCCCTACAAAATCATATAGTCTGGCTATGCTCCATCTTCCCCACACAAAATATTTAAATCATGCACAACCCCGATGACAAGCCAAGCAATTGTTTCATACTTTAACATTTTCAAAACTTTTTCAATCTTCACGCAATACATGAGCGTGAGCCATGGATATAGCACTATATGTGGAATAGAATGGTGGTTGTGGAGAAGACAAAAGAGGGAAGATAGTCTCACATCAACTAGGCGTATCAACGGGCTATGGAGATGCCCATCAATAGATATCGATGTGAGTGAGTAGGGATTGCCATGCAACGGATGCACTAGAGCTATAAGTATATGAAAGCTCAACAAAAGAAACTAAGTGGGTGTGTATCCAACTCGCTTGCTCACGAAGACCTAGGGCATTTGAGGAAGCCCATCATTGGAATATACAAGCCAAGTTCTATAATGAAAAATTCCCACTAGTATATGAAAGTGACAAAATGAGAGACTCTCTATCATGAAGATCATGGTGCTACTTTGAAGCACAAGTGTGGTAAAAGGATAGTAACATTGTCCCTTCTCTATTTTTCTCTCATTTTTTTATTTGGGCCTTTTCTTTTTTATGGCCTCTTTTTTATTTTATTTTTTATTTTTCGTCCGGAGTCTCATCCCGACTTGTGGGGGAATCATAGTCTCCATCATCCTTTCCTCACTTGGAACAATGCTCTAAAAAATGATGATCATCACACTTTTATTTTTCTTACAACTCAACAATTACAACTCGATACTTAGAACAAAGTATGACTCTATATGAATGCCTCCGGCGGTGTACCGGGATGTGCAATGACTGAAGAGTGACATGTATGGAAGAATTATGAATGGTGGCTTTGCCACAAATACGATGTCAACTACATGATCATGCTAGCAATATGACAATGATGGAGCGTGTCATAATAAACGGAACGGTGGAAAGTTGCATGGCAATATATCTCGGAATGGCTAGTGAAATGCCATGATAGGTAGGTATGGTGGTTATTTTGAGGAAGGTATATGGTGGGTGTATGATACCGGCGAAAAGTGCGCGGTCTTAGAGAGGCTAGCAATGGTGGAAGGATGGGAAAAGGTGCGTATAATCCATGGACTCAACATTAGTCATAAAGAACTCATATACTTATTGCTAAAATCTAGAAGTTATCAAAACAAAGTATTACGCGCATGCTCCTAGGAGGATAGATTGGTTGGAAAAGACCATCGCTCGTCCCCGACCGCCACTCATAAGGAAGACAATCAATAAATAAATCATGCTCCGAGTTCATCACATAACGGTTCACCATACGCGCATGCTACGGGAATCACAAACTTCAACACAAGTATTCTTTAAATTCACAGCTACTCAACTAGCATGACTCTAATATCACCATCTTCATATCTCAAAACAATTATCAAGCATCAAACTTTTCTTAGTATTCAACGCACTCAAAATAAAGTTTCACATATCTTGAATAGCAAGTATATTAACATTAAGCAAATTACCATGCTATTAACGACTCTCAAAATAATCTAAGTGAAGCATGAGAGATCAATAGTTTCTTTAAAACGAATCCACCACCGTGCTATAAAAGATCTAAGTGAAGCACTAGAGGAAAAATTATCACGCTCAAAAGATATAAGTGAAGCACTATGAGCAAAACTATCAAGCTCAAAAGATATAAGTGAAGCACATAGAGTATTCTATCAAATTCCAATTCATGTATGGCTTTCTCAAAAGGTGTGTACAGAACGGATGATTGTGGTAGACTAACAAGCAAAGACGCAAATAATACAAGACGCTCCAAGCAAAACACATATCATGTGGTGAATAAAAATATAGCTCCAAGTAAATTACGATGGAAGTAGATTTAAAGAGGGATGCCTTCCGGGCATCCCCAAGCTTTGACTTTTGGTGTCCTTGGATTATCTTGGGGTGCCATGGGCATCCCCAAGCTTAGGCTCTTGCCGCTCCTTGTTCCATAATCCATCAAAAGAATTTACCCAAAACTTGAAAACTTCACAACACGTAACTCAATAGAAATCTCGTGAGCTCCGTTAGAGAAAGAAAACAAAAGACTACTTTAAAGTACTGTAATGAACTCATTCTTTATTTATATTGGTGTTAAACCTACTGTATTCCAACTTCTCTATGGATTATAAACTATTTTACTAGCCATAGATTCATCAAAATAAGCAAACAACACACGAAAAACAGAATCTGTCAAAAACAGAACAGTCTGTAGTAATCTGTAACTAACGCAAACTTCTGGAAGTCCAAAAAATCTAACAAAATTAGACGACCTAGACAATTTGTTTATTGATCATCAGAAATTGGAATCAGTATTTTATCACGTTCTGGTGATTTTTAATAATTCGGGCACTGAGTGCAAAGTTTCTTGAAATTACAGCAAGATCAAATAACTATCATCCAAGAAGATCCAATAGGTCTAACTTGGCACAAACACTAATTAAAACATAAAACGACATCTAAAAAGAGTCTAGATGGATTATTTATTCCTAACAGAACCAAAAGCAAAAAAAAACTAAAAATAAAATTGGGTTGCCTCCCAACAAGCGCTATCGTTTAACGCCCCTAGGTAGGCATAAAAGCAAGGGTAGATCTAAGTGGTGCCGTAGTAATAAGATAGATCGGTGAAACTCATTTCATATTCTCTACGTTCGGCAGCAAGTTTTCTTTGAGGTAAAAAAAATCATTTCATATTTAATAGGACAAAAGTCTCCAAGATCAATTTTAGGAGGTATAGGTTCCTCTTTCGGCCTTTCGTATTGCACAACCAATTCATCATTATAAGCGTTCTTTTGACAGAACTTTGTGAGACTATACTCAAGAGAGCATCCTAGCTCATTATTTCGAATAGCCAAATCATCATCAAGCTCAGAGATTCTATCAATTAAAATATTGGTAGGCACCTTTTTTCTAAGATTTTCATTGAAAGCAACATAGTCGATAGATTGAAAACGCATTATTTCTTCTTGATAAAAAATGATAGATTCTATGGGAGGACGGCCAGCGTCCACCTATAATGCGCAAAGATTTCTTTGGCTTCTTTTATTATAGATCTGAATTCATGAGCCAAAAAGATAGTAGCGACAAGCTTAACAGAGGAGTGTTTAATATTAGAAAATTCTAGGAAAATTCTTTGTATAGAAGGGTGCATATGCATGAATTGCCTTTCAAGTTCAACGATAAGCATGGCAATAGCGTCCGCAAGGCTACTAGTTTTATGGAGAATAGAACCACCCATAGAGGGTAAAGCACCAGCACAAGTAAAGAAATGTTGAATAACTCCTTTTCCAATAATATTACCACTACCGATTTGAAATCTTTTTGTATGATAGGTAGGGGATTCTTCAGCAGGAGCTTCAGAATTTTCCATGATATTATTATCGCCCATATCGGCAATAATTTCCCCAATTTCAGACATAACGACAAGCAAGCAAACTAACACATGAGCAAACAAAAGGCAACGGGAAAAAGAGGAGGAGATTGGGAAAGAGAGGGCGAATAAAACGACAAGGGTGAAGTGGGGGAGAGGAAAACGAGAGGCAAATGACAAATAATGTAATGCGGGAGATAGGGATTGTGATGGGTACTTGGTATGGTGCTTGACTTGCTCTTGCGTGAGCCTCCCCGGCAACGGCGCCAGAAATTCTTCTTGCTACCTCTTGAGCACTGCGTTGGATTTCCCCGAAGAGGAGAGGATGATGCAGCAAAGTAGCGTAAGTATTTCCCTTAGTTTTTGAGAACCAAGGTATCAATCCAGTAGGAGGCCACGCACAAGTCCCTCGTACCTGCACAAAACAGTAGCTCCTCACAACCAACACGATTAGGGGTTGTCAATCCCTTCACGGTCAATTACGAGAGTGAGATCTGATAGAGATGATAAATAATTTTTTTTTGGTATTTTTGGTATAGAGATGCAAAGTGAAAAGTAAAAGGCAAAGTAAAAACAAAGCAAGTATTAAAGTGATGGAGATTGATATGATGAGAATAGACCGGGGCCATAGGTTTCACTAGTGGCTTCTCTCAAGAGCATAAGTATTCTATTGGGTGAACAAATTACTGTTGAGCAATTGACAAAATTTAGCATTTTTATGAGTATATGTAGGTTTGATAATGTATATAGGCATCACGTCCAAGACAAGTAGACCTAAACGATTCTGCGTCTACTACTATTACTCCACTCATCGACCGCTATCCAGCATGCATCTAGAGTATTAAGTTAAAAACAGAGTAACGCCTTAAGCAAGATGACATGATGTAGAGGGATAAATTCATGCAATATGATGAAAACCCCATCTTGTTATCCTCGATGGCAACAATAAAATACGTGCCTTGCTGCCCCTTCACATCTGGGAAAGGACACCGCAAGATTGAACCCAAAGCTAAGCACTTCTCCCATTGCAAGAACTACCAATCTAGTTGGCCAAACCAAACGGATAATTCGAAGAAACTTGCAAAAAGAACCAATCATACATAAAAGAATTCAGAAAAGATTCAAATATTATTCATAGATAAATTGGATCATAAACCCACAATTCATCGATCTCAACAAATACACCACAAAAAGAAGATTACATCGAATAGATCTCCACGAGAGAGGGGGAGAACATTGTATTGAGATCCAAAAAGAGAGAATAAGACATCTAGCTACTAGCTATGGACCCGAAGGTCTGAAGTAAACTACTCACACTTCATCGGAGGGGCTATGGTGATGATGTAGAAGCCCTCCGTGGTGGATGCCCCCTCCGGCGGAGCTCCGGAATAGGCCCCAAGATGGGATCTCGTGGATACAGGAAGTTGCGGCGGTGGAATTAGGTTTTTGGCTCCTCTTCTGATCGTTTTGGGGGTACGTAGGTATATATAGGAGGAATGAGTACGTCGGTGGAGCAACATGGGGCCCACAAGGCAGGGGGCGCACCCTAGGGGGGGGGGCGCCGCCCACCCTCGTGACCGCCTCTTTTGTTCCTTGGCGTAGGGTCCAAGTCTCCTGGATCACGTTCGGTGAGAAAATCACGTTTCCGAAGGTTTTATTCCGTTTGGACTCCGTTTGATATTCCGTTTCTTCAAAACACTAAAATAGGCAAAAACAGCAATTCTGGGTTGGGCCTCCGGTTAATAGATTAGTCCCAAAAATAATACAAAAGTGGAAAATAAAGCCCAATATAGTCCAAAACAGTAGATAAAGTAGCATGGAGCAATCAAAAATTATAGATACGTTGGAGACGTATCAACGATCTCTAAGTGAAAACGGAAATAACTTCAATTTAACAATATCATTATCCGTATCTTTCTTCTTTTCCATATCACACAAATCAACTAAGTTGTTTAGATGAGTAGCGGCATCTTCACTAGGAAAGCCAGAGAATTGATCTTTCATAACAAGATTCAGCAAAGCAGCATTGGTTTCACAAGATTCAACATCATTAAGAGGAGCAATCGGAGTGCTAAGGAAATCATTATTACTGGTATTGGAGAAGTCACACAATTTTGTATTATCTTGCGCCATCGTGACAAACAATCCAACACACAAGCACACAAAAAGGCAAGCGAAAGAGATAGGAGATTGGGAAAGAGAGGGCGAATAAAATGGCAAGGGTGAAGTGGGGGAGAGGAAAACGAGAGGCAAATGGAAAATAATGCAATGCGAGGGAGATGAGTTTGTGACGGGTACTTGGTATGTCTTGACTTGAGCGAAGACCTCCCCGGCAACGGCGCCAGAAATCCTTCTTCCTACCTCTTGAGCACCGTGTTGGTTTTCCTTGAAGAGGAAAGGGTGATGCAGCAAAGTAGCATAAGTATTTCCCTCAGTTTTTGAGAACCAAGGTATCAATCCAGTAGGAGGCTCCTCAAAAGTCTTACGCACCTACACAAACAAACAAGAACCTCGCAACCAACGCAATAAAGGGGTTGTCAATCCCTTCACGTAACTTGCGAAAAGTGAGATCTGATAGAGATTATATGATAAGATAAATATTCTTGGTATTTTTATGATATATATTGGAAAAGACAAGATGCAAATAAAAGTAGATGGAAAACTTATATGATAAAAGATAGACCCGGGGCCATAGGTTTCACTAGTGGCTTCTCTCAAGATAGCATAAGTATTACGGTGGGTGAACAAATTACTGTCGAGCAATTGATAGAAAAGTGCATAGTTATGAGAATATCTAGGCATGATCATGTATATAGGCATCACGTCCGCACCAAGTAGATCGAAACTATTCTGCATCTACTACTATTACTGCACACATCGACCGACTCCAGCCTGCATCTAGAGTATTAAGTTCATGAAGAACAGAGTAACGCATTAAGAAAGATGACATGATGTAGAGGGATAAACTCATGCAATATGATATAAACCCCATATTTTTATCCTCGATGGCAAGAATACAATACGTGCCTTGCTGCCCTCATCACACCGGGAAAGGACACCGCAAGATTGAACCCAAAGCTAAGCACTTCTCCCATTGCAAGAAAGATCAATCTAGTAGGCCAAACCAAACTGATAATTCGAAGAGACTTGCAAAGATAACCAATCATACATAAAAGAATTCAGAGGAGATTCAAATACTTCTCATAGATAAACTTGATCATAAACCCACAATTCATCGGATCTTGACAAACACACCACAAAAAGAGTTACATCGAATAGATCTCCAAGAAGATCAAGGAGAACTTTGTATTGAGATTCAAAGAGAGAGAAGAAGCCATCTAGCTAATAACTATGGACCCGAAGGTCTGCAGTAAACTACTCACAACTCATAGGAGAGGCCTTGGGGATGATGTAGAGGCCCTCCATGGTCGATTCCCCCTCCGGCGGAGCACCGACGAAGGTTCCAAGATGGGATCTCGCGGATACAGAAGGTTGCGGCGGTGGAAATAGTTTTTCGTGGTGCTCCTGGATGTTTTCAGGGTACGTGGATATATATAGGCGAAGGAGGTAGGTCAGGGGAGCCACGAGGGGCCCATGAGGGTGGGGGGCGCGCCCACCCTCCTAGGGCGCGCCGGGCACCCTCGTGGCCGCTTCGTTCGTTGCTTGACCTCCACTCCAAGTCTCCTGGATTGCGTTTGTTCCAAAAAGATCGCTCCCAAAGCTTTCATTCCGTTTGGACTCCGTTTGATATTCCTTTCCTTCGAAACACTGAAATAGGCAAAAAACAACAATTTGGGCTGGGCCTCCGGTTAGTAGGTTAGTCCCAAAAATGATATAAAAGTGTAAAGTAAAGCCCATAAACATCCAAAAAGGGTAATATAATAGCATGGAACAATAAAAAATTATAGATACGTTGGAGACGTATCCATTACACATGAACAAACAGGGACTTTCGCCGGTTGGTTGCAGACACGTGCCATGCATGACGGCGATATTGAAGATGACATGTACTTGCTGTCCCAGTTACCATCTTCGAATATAATGACTTTCAAAGGGTACGAGATAAATGGGAATACATTTTACATGATCACCCAAGATAAGAAGAGCACCAACCAAAACTATAGTGTCCGCTTTGATGCAACAACCAAGACGGAAAAGGGAACATATTTTGGTTACATAGAGGACATATGGGAACTCGACTATGGACGTGGTTTTAAGGTCCCTTTGTTTCTGTGCAAATGGGTCAATATGACACGAGGCGGGATAACGGAAGACCCGCAGTACAGAATGACAATAGTGGATCTCAACAATCTTGCGTATGCAGACGAACCATTCATCCTAAACAATGATGTGATGCAGGTTTTCTATGTTAAGGACATGCCTACCAAGCCAAGAAAAAGAAAAGATAAGGAAGCGAATGCATCATACGATGAGCCAAAGCGCCACGTAGTTCTTTCAGGGAAAAGAAACATCGTGGGAGTGGATGACAAGACAGACATGTCAGAAGATTATGAAAAATTTGATGAAATTGCTCCATTCACAGTGAATGTTGACCCGAGCATCCAGTTAAATGATGAAGATTTTCCATGGTTACGGCGCAACGGGACACACGCAAAGAAAAAGTTTCACACCCAAAGACCCCACTCTGGGATGTGATAGGCTTCACTATCATCACTTTCTTCTCTAGTGAGTTTCCGGACTTATATAACTGGAAAGTGCAGCTTCAAACAAACCGGAGGGAATCTTTGTAATAGTTAGGGCACTTATGTGTTTTGGCATTTGAAACACGAAGACATTTTATGTGCAAACAAATTCTTTCATGCATTTACGGCAAAAACTAGATGCACTTCATCTGCAAAGTTCGTCAAATAATTCAAATTTAAACTATTCAAATTTGAAAACTACTGGCACTAACAGAAAGTTTGTAATTTTTGTATCTAAAGAAAAAATATTCACAAAGAAACTCTAAATACAGCAAAAACAACTCAGAAATAAATAAAGCAGAAAAGAAAAAACTAAATAAAAAAAGCCTGCCTACTGGGCCACATCGGCCTGCATACGACTAGAAACCCAACCTGTAGTTGGGCCAGGATGCAGGCCCGCAAGGCCCAATAGGCCCACAGGGCAGAGCGACAGAGTTAGGCCCAGAAGCCTGCTATAGAGACGAGTTCAAGAGAGCTGCCCCGCCGGGGCTTTTAAACAGGTGTGGGCGCCCCTCGGCTGGCGAGGTGGGACTAAACTTGCCCGCACCGCACCTGCGCCAGCGCACACCTTTAGTACCGGGTGGTGGCTCCAATCGGTACTAAAGGGGGGGGGGGACTTTAGTACCGATTGGAGCCACCACCCGGTACTAAAGGGGGTGCGCTTCTTGCCGCTGCGCATGGCCAAAACAGCCCTTTAGTACCGGTTGGTGGCTCCAACCGGTACTAAAAGTGCCTTCTATATAAGCAGCACTTACGAATTTTGTCAGTTTTGTTCTCCCTCTGCTTCTTCTCCTTCGCCTGCCGCCGCTTCGTTGCCGCCATCCCTGCTGTCGCCCTCGCCACCGCTTCGTCCCTCGTCATGCCGTGGTCGCCCCTGTCATGCGTCTGCCGCCGACCGTCCCCCCGCCGCCCCTCGCCTCACCGTCGTCCGCTTTGGACCTCGCCACGCTGGACCTCGCCATCGCTGTCACTGCCAGTGAGCCCTCTCCCCGCCCCTCTCCTCCCTCCAATCGGCCACACACAAGGCCAGAGGTGCACACGCACACACACACACACTAGATTCTGTTTTTAGTTTTTAGTTTTTAGTTTTTAGTTTTTTCTGTTTTTTCTGTTTTTTATACAAAGGTTTTAGATGAATTAGTTAATTAGATTAGATTAATGTCAAATAGTATATAGAAATGTTAGTTATATAGAAATGTTAGAAATTTTAGAAATGATAGTTTTAGCTAGATGAATTAGATTAATTTCAAATTGTTAGACGATGATCGATGTTTTTTTAGTTTCTTATAAATTTCGTTAAAGAAATTTAGAATTTGCATATAAGAAATCACAATCCAATCATTTAATTTTTTTTACTTTTGCGGCTATAGTATTTGTTCTCGACGATGCCTGACCCGCATCCTCGCCGTTTAATTCGCTCATGATTTACGCGTCTTGCTTCAGAGGACCCATGTCCGGGACTGGGCTCCGCCGGGCTAGCACTGGGAGGTGCTACCTTCAGGGGCTCGCCGCTTGGTGAGGAACCCGCCCCGGGTCCCGTTGTCGATCCTGAGCTCCTTTGGTGGTGTTCCCATGGGCCACTTTTGGTGCGGAGGGAGCCAGCCCCGCCGGAGGTGGTGCGTCGCCGTGTCAGGGAGGATGACGAGCACGTCCGTCGCTACATGGCTGCTATGGACGTCAGGTTCTCCAATACCTGGTAGGTTCTTTGGGGAGATGACCCGAGCTATGATCCTGTGATGGTTCCTTCTCTTTGGGTGTCCACCACCCGCGCCTCATGAACCGCGAGTGGCCTAGATTATTCTGTAGTATTCGATCTTTATTAGCTAGCTAGCTAGTGATGTATTCGATATATAATATTCGAGATGATGTATTCGAGATTATATATTATTCGAGACGATGTATTCGAGATTATATATTATTCGAGACGATGCATTCGAGATTATATATTATTCGAGACGATGCATATTATGTACTATGATTCAGTTTTTCCTTATTGATTGCATGCATGCATTGTAATTTGAATACTAAATTGTTTTATATTTCTTCTGGATTAGTTAAATAAAAGCTATGGCGGACAATACCGGCAGAGAGGGAGAAGAGGCCCTGTTCGAGATCATATGCTCCCCTCGCGGGCCAGATGATCGAAATGAAGAAGATGACGGCTCCAATATCTGAACAATACCGGGAGGGTGATGATATGATATTCGACCGTGACGACCGAAATGATGAAGTCATGGACGACTATGATTATGATGGCGAAGAAAATGTTGATCTTAATAACAGAGACCGGCGAGATATATTTATATAAGCAGGCATCTAGTGATCATCACATGTTTTAAATGATTTGAAGATATATTAACGAATCGATCTTTCTTCATTCAGCGCTCCGGATCGAGCAAATATTCTACAGGCAGAGTGCGAGGCCCGGGCAAAAAGTTGAAGGAGGGCGTAAAGTATAACATCGATGCCATCAAAACTAATGGCGAACCACTAGCGCCTAAAAACATTAAGAACAAGTTCGTTCGTCAGTGCGGAGTTCTTCTGAAGGACCAACTCCCGATCTCCCTTCAAGAATGGAAAGAGCCAGCAAAGAAACGTCCAGATCTTACTTTTGTCGACGACAGAGAAAAAACTCTGCTTTGGGAAAAACTCATGGAACATTTCACCCTACCAGATCATTTCACAGCTGCAGATGTAGGGAAAGTCAAGGACGATGCTCTTAGGAAGATGGCAATAGCGTTCAACAACCACAAGAAAATTGTATGGAACAAGTACATCGAAGGAGGAAAGAAGACTTTAGAATTCAAGGGATCAACAGATAATTCATAATCCTTATCAGTAACACAGATAGGTGAAGTAGCAAAAGCATGGTCAGGTTTCATTCTAGCATTAAGAGACTGCTGCTTCCATTTAGCTAATAATTTCTTAAGATCATATCTATCATTACAAGCAAAGATTTCCCTAGCAGCTTCTTCATTCATAACATAACCCCTAGGAACAACAGGTAATACATAATCATTGGGAGAACCTTCATCATCACTATCATCAATAATAGCATCTTCAATAATTTCATTCCCCTAACTCTAGCAAGTTGTTCATCAAGAAATTCACCTAATGGCAAAGTAGTATCACGCACAGAAGTAGTTTCATCATGCATAGTAGAAGTGGCATCATCAATAACATGCGACATATCAGAATTCATAGCAGTAGCAGGTTTAGGTGTCGCAAGCTTACTAATAATGGAAGGAGAATCTAGTGCAGAGCTAGATGGCAGTTCCTTACCTCCCCTCGTAGTTGAGGGCAAAATAGTAGTTCTGTCGTCTTTCAAGTTCTTCATAGTGATCAACAGATATAAATCCCAAGTGACTCAGAGAATAGAGCTATGCTCCCCGGCAACAGCGCCAGAAATTAGTCTTGATAACCCACAAGTGTAGGCGATCGCAACAACTTTCGAGGGTAAAGTATTCAACCCAAATTTATTGATTCGACACAAGGGGAGCCAAAGAATATTCCTGAGTATTAGCAGTTGAGTTGTCAATTCAACCACACCTGGATAACTTAGTATCTGCAACAAAGTATTTAGTAGCAAAAGTGGTATGATAATAAAGGTAACGGTGGCAAAAGTAAAGATAATAGTTTTTGGGTTTTTGTAGTAGTTGTAACGGTAGCAAAAGAAAAGTAAATAAGCGAAGAACAATATATGAAAAGCTCGTAGGCAATGGATCAGTGATGGATAATTATGCTGGATGTGATTCCTCATGTAATAGCTATAACATAGGGTGACACAGAACTAGCTCCAATTCATCAATGTAATGTAGGCATGTATTCCGTAAATAGTCATACGTGCTTATGGAAAAGAACTTGCATGACATCTTTTGTCCTACCCTCCCGTGGCAGCAAGGTCCTAACGGAAACTAAGGGATATTAAGGCCTCCTTTTAATAGAGAATCGGAACAAAGCATTAGCACGTAGTGAATACATGAACTCCTCAAACTACGGTCATCACCGAGAAGTATCCCGATTATTTTCACTTCGGGGTTGTCGGATCATAACACATAATAGGTGACTATATCACTACAGGAATCAGCTACTTTGCCGTCTGCCATGGCGGACGGCAAAGGCATGAATGGCGGACGGCAAAATCCTTTGCCGTCAGCCACGGACGGCAACAGGCTCCGGCAACGTAGGCTACGGTAAACAGCTACTTTGCCGTCAGCTTCTGGCGGTCGACGGCAAAGGCCCTTTGCCGTCCGCGACGGACGGCAGAAAGAGAGCGGACGGCAATAATTGCGCCGTCGATCCGTTAAGTGTCTAACGCAGGCCTTTGCCGTCCGGCCGGACGGCAAAATTTCTAGTGTCTTTGCTCGCCACCGATGGCAAAGTGCAGGTTCTTTGCCGTGCGCCATCGATGGCAAAGTGCAGGTTCTTTGCCGTTCGCCATCGATGGCAAAGTGACCAAATGGGTCAGCTTCCAGGAAGCACAGCTAGATGCCACGTGTCTTCTTTGCCGTCCGCATGGAAGACGGCAAAGAGCGCTGTTGCCGGTGGCGAACGACAAAGAGCCCGCATATTGGCTCTTTTATCTGCTTTTTATTAAATCCACCAATTTTCATCACAAATATATATGACATATATAGATATATTTCAAAAGGCCATTCTGAGCAAACATATAAGATATACAACACATAACTTCATCATCCAAACATATATATTACATGCATAGTTCCATCATACATAACAAGTTCAACATAGAGGCATCCAACCATATATATTACAATAGTTTCATCCAACGATACATGCATAGTTCAACGATACAAAAGAAACAGAGAAAGGGATAAGGAGCACTCCATCTATGCAAGCTTTTGTCAAGTGAATGAAATCTGCAAAATGAAAAATAAGAAAGTTAGAACAAGAAGAGTAGAACAAGAAGAAGACTAGAACAAGAAGAGTAGAACAAGAAGAAGACTAGAACAAGAAGAGTATGCCATTTATGAGCTAACTTACGTGAAATGGATCATATATGAGCTAACTAAGTTGAAATGGGTCGCTTATGAGCTAGCTAAGGTGAAATGGATCATTTATGAGCTAACTAAGTTGAAATGGGTCGCTTATGAGCTAGCTAAGGTGAAATGGATCATTTATGAGCTAACTTAGTTGAAATGGATCATTTATGAGCTAATTTAGTTGAAATGGATCTTTTATGAGCTAACTTAGTTGAAATGGATCGCTTTTGAGCTAATTTAGTTGAAATGGATCTTTTGAGCTAACTTAGGTGAAATGGATCATTTAAGAGCTAATTTAGGTGAAATGGATCGCTTTGTAGCTAACTTGGTGAAATGGATCATTTAAGAGCTAATTTAGGTGAAATGGGTCATTTTGAGCTAACTTGGATGAACTGGATCATTTATAAGCTAACCTAGGTAAAATGGGTCATTTTAGAGCTAACTTAGGTAAAATGGATCGCCTATGAGCTAACTAAGCTAATTATGCAATTTTTGACATAAGTAAGCTAAGCATGCATCGCTTTTAGAGCTAACTTAGGTAAAATGGATGGTTTTGGAGGTCAAGAAGCTTATTAAGTCATTTTGGAGGAGAAGAAGCTAAGTCTAGGTCATTATGGTAAGCATTGGAGGAAATAAAGCTAAGTCTAGGTCTTTATGCATGTGTTAAGCAAAACACTAGATAAACTTACCAAGATCCAGGAGGTGTAGGAGCGGGGTGGCTCGTGTTGGTAGCTGGAGAAGGATCGTATGATGCTTGTCTCGAGTTATGCTGCACCAAAGATCATTTCCAATGTCTTGTTAGCATGATGACACTCAAATGTTAAGACTAGCAAGTAACGCCCATTCAAATAAAACTCACCGTGGTCCTGTGGAGCAATCATCGGCATCGGCGGAGCGATCGACTGCCTTCTCGCATACGCATCGCACATTTGGTTTTGACGACTCAGTCATACTAGTTAGTAATGAGACAAACACTACATGAATGTTTTGGCTAATCTGCAGAAGAAACTTACCACAAGGAGCTCGTACATGGCCCTTGCCTGCATGTCATTCCGTGCCCTCTCCTCCTCCATCATCTTTGTCGTCCTCTCCTCCAACTCCCGCTGCCTCTCCGCCGCCTCCGCCAGAAGTTTCTCCGTTCTATCTCTCTCACTCTGTATAGCAGCCTGCAACACCACTCACATGACCATTTGTAATCATTGATGGAAGCGCACACAATGTAATGGAGAAAGATAACTGAGTATGTATCACTAACCTTGATGGCGAGTTGCACCTGGCCGCTCACGAGGCCTTATCTCAGGAGCGGAGCTCGATCGGGCGCGCCTTGATCTCCGAGAGTGCTAGGACAACGGATAAGTCCATCTCCAATGGCTATGGAGCCATGGGACCTCCCGCCACCAGATATCATCAACAGCTGGATCAATGGGACCTGGCTCAAGTTAAAGTCCTCCCTTTCCTCGCCTTCCCCTCATCTCTATATCTCACGAGCTTGTTGTGGGAGGAGATGTTGGTGAAGTTGTTTGCATCATCGAGGTCGACCGAGAGAAAGCCTTGACTTTCTTGAAAGAGGCGTGTGGGCCATGGCATACAGGTCGTACACCTCCGGCACCTTATCCGCCTTTATTGTAGCGTGCACGAAAGAGAGAAACAATGAAAATTAGTAATTAAAGGGCTCAAGCTAGCATGATGAATGAATTGCATGAATCATGAAGCAAACCACATACCCAGATGCCTCGAACCGATATAAGTTGGAGCTGCCTTGATGGTGTGGCACACCTTCCATTTGGGCACGCTTTGTCCTTGGCCTCGTTGTGGAGGGCTAGCCATTGTTTTGAGCACCACTCATCGACCAACACCTCCCAACAATCCATCCGATCCGCACACCATCTCGGAGGCGCCTAAGTTAGCAAATAGAAACTTGAGCGCCACGGCTAAGAATTACTAAATGAAGGAACTTAAGTAGAGAAGGCCTTAAAATTACCTTCATGTACTGCCTTACTCAGGAACTTATCGCGCACGCCGGCTTGGTCTTCTTGATTCCTCGCAAGGCGTAGTAGTCTCGAACAGCCTGCACTCCGAGCCTCGTGGCCGTAAGTTCTCGAGTAGGCGCTTGTGACGTTCTCGATAACATGTGCCAAGGCCCTCCTCGTATCCCTCCTCACACTGTAGAATGTCTGCAATCAAATGAGACAATATTGATTAGTACAATTAATAACTAGCTAGTTGAAGATTTTTAAATGTGTAAAGGAGAAATTACCCAGAACTTTCTCGATCACCATATGCCCTCGTGGTCGCATTACGACACCCTCGATAATCTCATCCGGGGCCGGGCAGCCACGTAGTGCTCCCAGCTCAATCCAAGCTCGAAGCCGACCTCACCGTGCAACGTGACAAACCCGGGAAGTTTTGCGGCAAAGAACTCCAAGGACGGAGTTGGGCGGCGGACACTATGATGGTGGTCCCAACCTCTGCAGCATGACAAGGCCAACGCATTAGTTATTTGAAAAACGTGAATGCACAAGGTACAAAAATATTAAATGCACTTACGCATCTCTCCCCATCAGGGAAAATCAACCACCTCTGCGTCATGGGTCACCGCACGGACGGGAGCCGTAGCACCACGCTGGTAGACGGTGCCCCTCCTCCTCAAGATCAGCCAGCTCCCGCCATCATCGGCATGGCCACTCGGCCCCTCAGGCTGATCCGGCCAGGTACCCCATCCGGACGTGTGCTCCTCCGGGGTCACGTGGGCCGAACTCGAGGCCCAAGACCCGTGGACCGGAGGCTCGTGGACCGGAGTCCGTGTAGCCTCCTCCTCGGACGAGTCCACCCTAGCAGTCACGTGCTCGGGTGAAACAGCTGGGGGTGGCGGCGAGGAAGGCGCCGTAGCAGTCACCCTACCTCCTCTCCCACGACCACGTTCCCTACCTACTCTCTTCCTACCTCGTCCCCTGCCGGGCACCGTGGTCGACGAAGAAGGGCCCGGCGGTGTGGCCATACTGTCCAGCAACGCTCGGCGGAGAGGTGCGTCTGGAATGGAAGACCTCAGACCACGCTCCCGACCAGCGCCCACCATCTTTCAACACCTGCCATGACCAACAGTAAACGAAATTAGTACAACATAAAAAAAGACCGACATGAAAAATAATATGTGTATCACTTAAGTGTATCATCATCAAGTACAACATAAAAAAATGTAATACCTGACACTACTAATAATCTCGATCAAGATCATCAATAAATGCATAATCATCATCATCACTATAATCAATGACGGGCTCATAGGGTTCATTGGCATCAACATGTGCAAGGCCACCTTGACGTAATCGGTCAAGCATTGACAGGTCATCCGCAGAAGAACCTCTTCTTGTTCCGCTCTTCTTGTTCCTCCTCCGGGTGATGTCGGATTCATTGTCGCTGTCTACTTCAATGTTTTGGGGTGAAGTATAGCGGTTCTTGAAACGCTTTTTGGAAAGACGTGTCTCTTGGAAGAATTCATAATCCTCTTCCTTTGGGGGGTGTCGGTGGTTGGGGTGTCCTGTCGGTGTCGGGGTCGGGGTGCTGTTTCGGGGTCGGGGGGTCGGGGTGTCGTGTCGATGTCGGGGTAGTGCCGTGGTCGGTGTCGGGGTGTTGTTTCGGGTCGGGTGTGGTGTCGGGTCAGGGTGTCGGGTCAGGCTGGTCGGGGTGTTGGGTCAGGCCTGGGGTCGGGGTGTCGGGTCGGGTGTCGGGTCAGCCTTTGGGGGTCGGGTGTCGGGGTCGGTCAGTCGGGTCGGGTCGGGGTGTCGGGTCGGGTCTCGGGTCGGGTTGGGGTCTCGGTCGGGGTGTCGGTCGGGTCGGGTCGGTGTCGGGTCGGGTCGGGTCGGGGTGTCGGGGTCGGGTCGGGTCGGGTGTCGGGTCGGGTCGGGTCGGGGGTCGGGTCGGGTCGGGGTCTCGGGTCGGGGTGTCTTCTTCTTCTTCTTCCTTTTCCTTTTCTTCCTTTTTCCTTTTCTTCTTCTTCCTCCTTTTCCTTTTCTTCCTTTTTCCTTCTTCTTCTTCTTCTTCTTCTTCTTCTTCTTCTTCTTCTTCTTCTTCTTCTTCTTCTTCTTCTTCTTCTTCTTCTTCTTCTTCTTCTTCTTCTTCTTCTTCTTCTTCTTCTTCTTCTTCTTCTTCTTCTTCTTCTTCTTCTTCTTCTTCTTCTTCTTCTTCTTCCTCCTTTCCTTTTTCCTCTTCTTCTTCTCCTCCTCTCCTCTCTTTTCTTCTTCTTCTTCCTCTTCTAAATCTAAACCTAATACTAAACTAAAACTAAACCTAATACTAAACTAAAACTAAACCTATAAACCTAAAACTAAACATAAACCTAAAACTAAAAAACAGAAAAAGGAAAAAAGGAAGAAGAGACTCACCTGCAGCGAGGGTGGAGGAGGGGGCGGTGCGGCCTGGGGCGGCGGAGGGGGCGGGCGGCTGGCGGGCGCTGCCCGGCCGAGCGCGGGGCTGTGAGGTGCCGGGCCGGGCGTGTGGCGCCTAAACGGGTGGCTTGGGTAAGGGATGGGGCGCCGGTGGCGGCGAGGGTGGAGGAGGGGGGCGGTGGCCTGGGCGGCGGAGGAGGGGGCGGGCGGCTGGGCGGCGGGCGCTGGCCGCCGGGCGGCGAGGCGCGAGGTGCCGGGCGCAAGGTGGCGGCGCCAGACGGCAGGCGGGCGGGGCAGCGGGCGGGGGGGCGCTGGGTGGCGGGCGGGTGGGCGACGGGCGGGCGGCGCTGGGGCGGCGGCGGCGGGGTGGTGCGAAGGGGCTGGCGAGAGGTGGAAGAGAAAGAGAGAGAGAGAGGGGGGGTGGGGCGCGGCCCTGTTAACGTTACGTGGGGCCCTCCCTCTTTGCCGTCCGCCACCCTTTGCCGCCCGCTTAGCTTTTTTGCCGTCCGCTAGCGGACGGCAAAGAGGGCCCCCATTAGGTTTTTTTTTTGCAACTCGTCGGTTGGGGCCCCTCCTCTTTGCCGTCCGCTAGCCGACGGTAACGATCTTTGTTGCTCATGAGCGGACGGCAAAGAACTGGCTGATGGTAACCTTGCTCTTTGCCATCAGCCAGTTCTTTGCCGTCCGCTTTTTGGGTAGCTGATGGCAAAGAGCTTATTTGCCGTCCGCTAGCAGACGGCAAAGAGCTGGCAGATGGCAAAGTAGCTGATTCCAGTAGTGTATACTTGCAAGATAGGATCAAGAACACACATATATTCATGAAAACATAATAAGTTCAGATCTGAAATCATGGCACTCGGGCCCTAGTGACAAGCATTAAGCATAGCAAAGTCATAGCAACATCAATCTCAGAACATAGTGGATGCTAGGGATCAAACCCTAACAAAACTAACTTGATTACATGGTAAATCTCATCCAACCCATCACCGTCCAGCAAGCCTACGATGGAATTACTCACGCACGACGGTGAGCATCATGAAATTGGTGATGGAGGATGGTTGATGATGACGACAGTGACGAATCCCCCTCTCCGGAGCCCCGAACGGACTCCAGATCAGCCCTCCCGAGAGAGATTAGGGCTTGGCGGCTGCTCCGTGTTGTAAAACGCGATGAAACTTTCTCTCTGATTTTTTTCTCCCCGAACGTGAATATATGGAGTTAGAGTTGAGGTCAGTGGATGTCCAGGGGGCCCACGAGATAGGGGGGCGCGCCCTACGGGGGGGGGGGGGTGGGGGGGTCGCCCCCTGTCGCGTGGACAGGCCTTGGCCCCCTGGTGTATTTCTTTCGCCCAAAAATTCTTATTAATTCCAAAAAGTGCCTCTGTGGATTTTCAGGACATTCCGAGAACTTTTCTTTTCTACACATAAAACAACATCATGGTAGTTCTAAAACAACGTCAGTCCGGGTTAGTTTCATTCAAATCATGCAAGTTAGAGTCCAAAACAAGGGCAAAAGTGTTTGGAAAAGTAGATACGTTGAAGACATATCAACTCCCCCAAGCTTAAACCTTTGCTTGTCCTCAAGCAATTCAGTTGATAAACTAAAAGTGATAAAGAAAAACTTTATAAACTCTGTTTGCTCTTGTTGTTGTAAACATGAAAAGCCAGCATTCAAGTTTCAGCAAATATTATGAACTAACCATACTCACGATAACACTTAGGTCTCACAATTACTCATATCAATAGCATAATCAGCTAGCGAGCCATAATAATAAAACTAGGATGACAACACTTTCTCGAAACAATCATAACATGATATAACAAAATGGTATCTCGCTAGCCCTTTCTGAGACCGCAAAACATAAATGCAGAGCACCTTTAAAGATCAAGGACTGACTAAACATTGTAATTCATGGTAAAAGAGATCCAGTCAAGTCATACCCAATATAAACCAATAGTAATGAATGCAAATGATAGAGTGCTCTCCAGCGGGTGCTTTTTAATAAGAAGGGTGATGAATCAACATAAAAGTAAATAGATAGGCCCTTCGCAGAGGGAAGCAGGGATTTGTAGAGGTGCCAGAGCTCAATTTTAAAATAAAGATTGAATAACATTTTGAGCGGCATACTTTCACTGTCAACGCAACAACTATGAGATGGTGATATATTCCATACTACATGCATTATAGGCAGTTCCCAAACAGAATGGTAAAGGTTTATACTCCCCCAACCACCAACAAGCATCAATCCATGGCTTGCTCGAAACAACGAGTGCCTCCAACTAACAACAGCCCTGGGGGAGTTTTATTTAATTATTTTGATTTGCTTTGAGCTTTTTGGATCATGGGACTGGGCATCCCGGTTACCAGCCATTTTCTCGTGAATGAGGAGCGGAGTCCACTCCTCTTGAGAATAACCCACCTAGCATGGAAGATATAGGCAGCCCTAGTTGTAACATGAGCTGCTCGAGCATACAAAACAGAATTTCATTTGAAGGTTTGGAGTTTGGCACATACAAATTTACTTGGAACGGCAGGTAAATACCGCATATAGGAAGGTATAGTGGACTCATATGGAACAACTTTGGGGTTTAAGGAGTTTGGATGCACAAGCAGTATTCCCGCTTAGTACAGGTGAAGGCTAGCAAAATACTGGGAAGCGACCAACTGAGAGAGCGACAATAGTCATTAACATGCATTAAAATTAATTCACACCGAGTACAAGCATGAGTAGGATATAATCCACCATGAACATAAATATCATGGAGGCTATGTTGATTTCATTCAACTACATGCGTGAACATGTGCCAAGTCGAGTCACTCAATTCATTCAAAGGAGGATACCATCTCATCATACCACATCATAATCATTCTAATAGCATGTTGGCACGCAAGGTAAACAATTATAACTCATAGCTAATCAAGCATGGCACAAGCAACTATAATTTCTAAATGTCATTGCAAATATGTTTACTTCATAATAGGCTGACTCAGAAACGATGAACTCATCATATTTACAAAAACAAGAGAGGTCGAGTTCATACCAGCTTTTCTCATCCCAATAAGTCCATCATATATCGTCATTATTGCCTTTCACTTGCACGACCGGACGATGTGAATAATAATAATAGTGCACGTGCATTGGACTAAGCTGGAATCTGCATGCATTCAACTCAAGAGAGAAGACAAGATAATATGGGCTCTAAGTTAAATAAAAAATAATGCATATGAGAGCCACTAAACATTTTCAATATGGTCTTCTCGACCCCGGAAAGAAAAGAAAATAAAACTATTTACACGGGAAAGCTCCCAACAAGTAAGAAGAAGAACAAGAAATCTTTTTGAGTTTTCATTTTAATTCTACTACAAGCATGGAAATTAAACTAACTATTTTTTTGGTTTTTCTTAAAGTTTAACAAACACACAAGAAGAAAGCTAGAAAAAGAAATTTAAACTAGCATGGATAATACAATGAAAGAGTATGAGCACCGACGACTAGTGTGTGAACATGAATGTAAAGTCGGTGAGAAATACGCATTCCCCAAGCTTAGGCTTTTGGCCTAAGTTGGTCTAGTACCAAGGACCGCCGCTACTTTCCCAAAGGTAATCGGGAAGTGTAATCAGGATACCATCGGCTGGTCATCTCCGGATCCCAATCGACAGATGATGCACGATAAGGGTCGATTCAGGTTCCAGCTCAGTGTTCTGAGTAAAAGCTTGGGCTCGATGATTGTTCACCGCTTACGATGTGACAAGAAAATTTTCTCGCAAGCAAATCAAACAATGAGGCGCAGTAAAAATAATAATCTCAATGTGTTTCTTATTAAATCTAAGTTTATACAAGAGCATCCTATCTTCATTGTCAACAATAAACTTGTGTGCTACCATGCTCTTGTAATCTAAAATGTGAGGAGGCAATTTTGTCTCCTCTTTCTCATGGTGCCTAATGGGTATCTGAAAATGTCTAGCAAGACGTGCAACATAAATACCTCCAAATATGGGGCCTTTTGTATGATTCAGGGCTAACCGTTTAGCAACTACGACACCCATACTAAAAGTATTGTCTCCAAGCAAGGCATGTTGAAGAATGATAATATCAAGAACACTCAAGTTTCCACTATTTCCACGACCAATCAAGCATCTACTAGCAAATATGGCAAAGTAGCGTAAAACAGGAAAGTGTATGCTAGAGACTTTTGCCTCAGAGCCCTTCTTTGGCTCCTCTACAGCTATAGTTTTAACAAAGCCATCCACA
Organism: Aegilops bicornis; assembly: GCA_021605145.1. Lineage (NCBI taxonomy): Eukaryota > Viridiplantae > Streptophyta > Magnoliopsida > Poales > Poaceae > Aegilops > Aegilops bicornis. Next base: position 117,289,222 of record CM038675.1, on the reverse strand, counting down.
TCTTCACGATGGGGTTCCTATAATTCTCCCTCATAACGTATCCTACACACCGCACAAAAATTACGTAAAGACATTTCTTTGAATTCATCATATAAATGAAATGATACTGCAGGCGGTGACTTCTTAGGATAATAATAAAAATTCTGCACGAAAGTATTGGTGAGTAAGAGATACTGATCGATTCGGTCATTGATGAAACCTGTGAGGCCTGCAGTCTCGATCAAAGAATAAAAATCTTCATGAATTCCAGCTTCTTTCAAGAAATCCTCACATGGCCATTCACACGACCGTACTTCCGCTAGGCGAGGAAGATCATACTTGGCTTTTTCCTTCTCTTTGGCTTGTTCTTCCTGAGAGCTTTGGCTAGAAGAGCCCCTCAAAAGTTTCCTTAACATTTTCTGAAAATTTCTGAAATTTTAGTAACTCCAAAATAGAAGTGAATAAAACTAAACAAGATTGATAGCAACTACTCCTACAAGTGCCTAGAGCCTATATCATGCATTAGAATTGCTTGGGACCTCATAAATTTAACATGCAAGCTCAAGAACATGGTCACCTATGCAGCAAAAGTTTGCAATGAATAAAGCACTAGAACAAATACTAATTGGACCAATGGAGGAGTCACATACCAAGCAACAATCTCCCAAAGCAGTTTTGTGAATGGAGCTTTGAGCAAGGAGATCGAAAATCGCAGCAAAATGAGCTAGAACTCGTGCTTGAGCTGGATGGGGATATTTTTGGGTAGAAGATGAAGTGTGTGGGAGCTGGCATAAGTGGAGGGGGGCCACCAGGGGCCCATGAGATAGGGGCGCGCCTATATGGGGGCGCCCTCCACTCTCGTGGCCTGGTGCTTGCCCCTCCTGCAGTGATTTCAGTGCCTAAAATCCTCAAATATTCCAGCAAAAAATCATACTAAATTTTCAGGGCATTTGGAGCACTTTTATTTTTGGACTATTTTTTTAATGCACGGATAATTCAGAAAACAGACAAATAATACTAATTTTGCTTTATTTATTCTAAAAAACAGAAAGTAAAAAGAGGGTACAGAAGGTTGTGCCTTCTAGTTTCATCCATCTCATGATCATCAAAATGAATCCACTAACAAGGTTGATCAAGTATTGTTAACAAACTCATTCCGAATAACACGGAACCGGAGAAATTTCGAATAACACTAAGTTACCTCAACGGGGATATGAAAATCCCCAACAATAAGAATATCATACTTTTTCTTGACAGTAGGGATAGGAAATTCAAAACCTCCAATAATAATAGTTGGAACTTTTCCAATAGAATTGATGCTATGAACTTTCCTCGGAAAGTGTACCGTATGCTCATTACCATTAACATGAAAAGTGACATTGCCTTTGTTGCAATCAATAACAGCCCCTGCAGTATTAAGAAAAGTTCTACCAAGGATAATAGACATACTATCGTCCTCGGGAATATCAAGAATGACAAAGTCCGTTAAGATAGTGACATTTGCAACCACAACAGGCACATCCTCACAAATACCGACAGGTATAGCAGTTGATTTATCAGCCATTCGCAAAGATATTTCAGTAGGTGTAAACTTATTCAATTCAAGACTATGATATAAAGAGAGAGGCATAACACTAACACCGGCTCCCAGATCACATAAAGCAGTTCTAACATAATTTCTTTTAATGGAGCATGGTATAGTTGGTACACCGGGATCTCCAAGTTTCTTTGGTATTCCACCCTTAAAAGTATAATTAGCAAGCATGGTGGAAATTTCAGCTTCCGGTATCTTTCTTTTGTTTGCAATGATATCCTTCATATATCTAGCATAAGGATTTACTTTAAGCATATCTGTTAAGCGCATACGTAAGAAAATCGGTCTAATCATTTCAGCAAAGCGCTCAAAATCCTCATCATCCTTTGACTTGGATGGTTTAGGAGGAAATGGCATGGGTTTCTAAACCCATGGTTCTCTTTCTCTACCGTTCTTCCTAGCAACAAAATCTCTCTTATCATAATGTTGATTCTTTGATTGTGGGTTATCAAGATCAACAACAGGTTCAATCTCTACATCATTGTTTTTGCTAGGTTGAGCATCGACATGAACATTATCATTGACATTATCACTAGGTTCTTGTTCATCACCTGATTGTGTTTCAGCATTAGAAATAGAAATATCATTGGGATTCTCAGGTGTGTCTACAGTAGGTTCACTAGAAGCATGCAAAGTCCTATCGTTTTTCTTTTTCTTCTTTTTAAAAGAACTAGGTGCCTCTAAATTATTTCTCTGAGAATCCTGCTCGATTCTCTTAGGGTGGCCTTCAGGATACAAAGGTTCCTGAGTCATTCTACCAGTTCTAGTAGCCACTCTAACAACAAAGTCATTTTTATTATTTAATTCATCAAGAAAATCATTCTGAGCTTTCAGTACTTGCTCAGCTTGAGTAGCAACCATGGAAGCATATTTGCTAATGACTTGGAGTTCACCTTCAACTCTAGCCATATTATCGCTCACGCGTCCTATCTCAAAAGCATTATTCTTTAACTCTCTACCAACATAAGCATTAAAACTTTCTTGTCTAGCCATAAAGTCATCAAATTCATCTAAGCATGGGCTATGAAATTTAGTATAGGGGATTTCAACTTTATCATATCTATAGAGAGAATTTACATTTACTACCTGTATCGGGTTATCAAGACAATGTGGTTCTTCAACATGCGGTATATTAAGACCATGTGTTTCTTCAATAGGAGGTAAATTCTTAACATCTTCAGCTTTAATACCTTTTTCTTCCATTGATTTCTTTGCCTCTTGCATATCTTCAGATCGAGAAATAAAACACCTCTCTTCTTGAGTGGGTTTAGGAATAGGCTCAGAGTTGGCTCAATTGGTTCAGAATTGCCTCGTGAATTGGCTCAGAAGAGTCCAATTATTTTCATTAGTCAACATATTATTCAATGGTAATTCAGCTTCGCCGATCGTTTCTTTCCCTGAAAACACAACCTAGCACAACTATCCAAGTAGTCCTTGGAAGCATCGGTTAGTCCATTATAAAAGATATCAAATATTTCATTTTTTCTTGAGAGGATGATCAGCAAAGCATTAAGTAACGGAGAAGCCTCCCCAAGCTTGTGGGAGACTCTCTTCTTTGATTTGCACAAAATTATATATTTCCATAAGGCAGCTTGTTTCTTATGAGCAGGGAAATATTTAGCAGAGAAGTAATAAATCATATCCTGGGGACTACGCACACAACCAGGAGCAAGAGAATTATACCAAGTCTCAGCATCACCCTTTAATGAGAACAAAAATATCTTAATGATATAAAAATAGCGAGACTTCTCATCATTAGTAAACAGGGTAGCTATATCATTCAACTTGGTAAGATGTGCCACAAGAGTTTCAGATTCAAGGCCATAAAAAGGATCAGATTCAACTAAAGTAATAATTTCAGGATCAACAGAGAATTCATAATCCTTATCAAGAATACGAGATAGGTGAAGTAGCAAAAGCAGTGGTCGGGTTTCATTCTAGCATTAAGAGACTGCTGCTTCCATTTAGCTAATAATTTCTTAAGATCATATCTATCATTGCAAGCAAAGATTTCCCTAGCAGCTTCTTGTAACATCCCAAAATTCTAAATTTTGGAATGTTATATTAGATAAATAACTATGCTTGTTGTCTGATTGATGGTTTGATTGATTGAGTGAAACTGAGTGGAAATTGAAAACTTTTGAAAGTGGAATGAGAGGGAATGAAATGACTTTCCCAAACTTTTCCCTTTGCCTTTTGGATCCCCATGAACTCAAGTTCATTCCAACACCAAACCCTAGAGTGAAGATGACATGACTTCTTCCATTTTGAAATGAAAAGGGTTTTGGAAAAGATTTGAATTTCATTTGGGAATATTTCAAATTCAAAGCTTTATGCAACTCAATGATTTTCATGAGGGAAGATAAAATGACTTCTTCAATTATATGAAATATGAGTTGGAAGTTAAAAAGAACCAAATTGAAAGTCATTGGAAAGTATTTTGAAACCCCTTTCAAATTTGGAATTATTTGGACTTTATTCAAATTATTTTCCTCCTAAAAATAAATAAATGGAAATATGGGTAAAATGATTCCTTCAATGAAAAATTAGGAGAAAATAAATTTGAAGCCATTTTGGTATTTTTAAAGATGATTTTATTGGATTTTATTAGGGCAGAAACACTCTTTGTTTTATTTGAATTTTTGTGTATTTTATTTGAACTTGAAAAATAGTTCATGTTGTAGAAAATCTTTTTCTGATCATTTTGGTATATATATGTCCTATATAAAATATTTATATTTTAAAAGATATCTCTGTTTTTGTTCAAAAAAAATTTAAAAAAAAAAGAACCCCCAGCGCCACCTGTGCCTCGGCCCAGCAATGAACCCCCACCAGCCAGCCGAGCCGGCCCAGAGGCCAGCCCAGCGAGCCAACCGACCGGCCTCACACGCCCTTCGCCCGAAAAACCTTGGCGCTCGCCGCCGCCCCACCCTCTCTCTCTCGCTGGCAGGTGGCCCCGCCCCCATCTTCAACCCCTCGCCCACGTCTTCGCCGCGCCGCCGCAGATCGCCGGATCCCGCGAGATCCGGGATCCGATCCCCCTCCCGATCGCCTCCCTTGCCACGCCGAGGCCCCCGCCCTATAAAACCCCCTCCCCGCACCCCATTTCCCCCCTAGCCCCTTGCCGGACCCCCTCCTTCTCTCGCACGAGCTCGCCGGAGCCCGAGTCCCCGCCGCCGCCATTTTCGCCGCCGTCGCCGCCCTAGCCACTCCCGATCACCCGGACTCCACCAAGAGCCTCCCGAGCTCGTCCGCACCCTGTGCCACTCCCCGACCTCCCGACGCCTTGAGCCCTCGGCACACTCGTTGCCGCCGCCGCTGCCGGCCGAGCTCCGGTAAGCCACCGAACTCCCTCCCCGTCCGATGCGTGATGAACGGCTAGGATTAGATCACCCCCGAAGGGGTATTTCTTTTAAAATAAACCGGACCGGCCCGGTTTAGTTTACGGTTTATTTAGTTAGGGTTTTTATTTATTAGCCCGGCCCGTTTTAGTTTAACCCTAGGCCCGTTTAGTTTATATTACGCTCAGTGCGTAGTTTAGGCCCATTAGGCCCTTTTTCATTTATTTTTGTTTTCTGTTTTAACAGAATAGTTCCTGTTTTGAAAAATTCATATCTTTTATTCTGTTTAATATTTTTAGGTGATTCTTTTTTGTTGGTTTGCAAATTTTCTATAGTTTCTGTAGAAAATATATTTAGCTATGTTAAAATTAATTAAAATTGCTTTATTTTAGTTTTAGTCAGAATAGTAAATCTGTTATAACATGAGCTAGGAAAATTATTTTTGGTTGATTCTTTTTGTCCCAACTTTATTTTGACATTGCCAAACCATAGGAATTAATTTGGGTATTTTAGGATTAATAAAAAAATTAGTTTTAAGCAGACTTGTTAATCCTAATTAATTAACTAGCTACTGCTTTTCCTATTATTTTATTTAGCAAATGAGTTTATTTTTCACATGTGATTGATTATTCTAGGATAGTTTCTGTCACTTTATAGGATGAACTTTTATTTATAATAAATAAAACTTTTTATTTTATTTTCTTAATATAAATTGGATTAGGCCTAATAGGAGTTTTACTATAGCTTTTAAATTGATTCTTTTTGCTCCTAATTTCTTAATGCATTATTTTCTGTTAAGTTAACATAAACCCATGGTTAGGTTATTTTGAGAAAATTTTGTTATGTAAAAACTAGTTTTAGTTGTTGCTTGAAGTAGGAAAACTTGAGTTGGATTTCTTCGAGTTTTTCTTTGGGTTTTGATTCGCTTTGTTATGTTACTATGCTATTGTGTTATGTGATCATATGCTTTGTGCTTATTATAGTTATTGTTTGCCTCGGTAGAATTTCCTGAGTGCTAAGCGTGCTACTCTGAATCCCTAGTTTTCAAGATCGTCAACAAGGCAAGTTCACTTTGACCATGCTTTCACACCTATGTTTTATTGCATTTAGTGACATCTTTGCAACCACCCCTCAAGAGTGTTATTGAATCCTTGTAGTTGAGTAGTATGCATGAGGTAGGAACCCATTCCCTGTTACCAAGCCCGGACGTTATTTTATTTTAATGCTACGCTATAGTAGACGGGGTTTGGTATGAGTACTCGGAGTGGTGTGAGAATGGAGGATTCTACGTCAATGACGACAACTCCATGATGGAATCTGCAAGGACTGCATCTTCAAGGCCTCAAGACGTCAAGACTCGAGACAAGAATTCAATACACACTCTTTGGGTGAAGGACGGTTGACGGGCACCTGGAGAAACCAGGTGGTTGGCGGGATGCATGGAGAAGCGCCATGACATCTTGCGGAAAGCTTCACCCAGACTCAAAGAGACGGAAGAATACTTCATGCCCGGAAGCTTACCTGCAACCGCAAGTCATTATGGGCTCTGGCTTGGTTGACCTTAGTTGTGACTCTGGCTGGGACGGTACTAGCAGATGTAGAACTACGGTAGGATGGGTTGAGTACCGGACGTGGTCGAGGAACTCTTTGGAAGACCATGTTTCGGTCATCTTGTTCTCAAACACTCGAAGTGCGAGAACGTAAAGAGAGGGATCGAATCTTGCGGGTAAAATGTACAAACCTCTGCAGAGGGTTTAAACCTAATCGATTAGCCGTGTCCCGATTACGGACAATTTGAGCATCCGGACTTGGATCTATCTCGGAACTCTCAACACCGGATGATAACTTAATTGTGGGCAACTTATGATGAATTTGGGCTATGAGACATCGGTTGGGCGGAACCATGTCATGATAGAAAACTCCGTAGTACAGACTTCATTTATTCCTTGATGTAGGGAAAATAAAATCAGCTTTTACGCAAATGTAACTCAGATACAGAGCCATAAAGCCATATTGCATATAGTATAGTTTTATCATCTGTTTATTCATGTTGTGATCTTGCCGGTACATTCAATGTACTGACCTACACGGCTGCAACGTATCATGTTGCAGGATTTTCTTCGACGAGTAAGAGTTACGATACATGGTTACGGTCTATACTCAACCTGCCGATGGCGTTGATGGGACTCCACACCCGTTTGATTGTTTCCGCTGAGTATTATGAGGTATATATCATTTTACGTTATTTATACATGTGATTGCACTTTGATATATACATTGATGTCCGTGTGTGCCAAAGATATCTTGATCCGTGGATGGCACAAGAATACGTAGGCTTGACCGTCCGAGGTCGGGTCGCTGAGATATGGTATCGAGGCACATGTTGATCAGAGAACGTGACCCTAGAAATCAGAAAGCCCTTGGACAGGATATCTCAAAAGTTTATTTTCAAAAAGACTCTTACTCCTCATCTTTTCTCGATTTTATCAAATAGACACTCTCACCTCAAATAGTTAGAATATACACCTTTCCCTTTTGACCACACGGAAGATCAACCAAGTCGCTCCAAGAATTAAAGATATCGGACCTCGGATGGCCATTTCAGAGTAAAGAGGATTTCACCATGCGTTGGAAGAATTGCAGCTGCAACAATTGAAGACTCCGAAGACTTGAAGAATTTGAAGTTCCTGAAGAATTATTTGACCTTTAGAGACCAAACCCTATTATACACCTACGTTACATGCGACGATTTGTGAGCTGTCATTTGTTTGATGTTTTCCGACAGCCACAAAGTAAAACTTGTTTCTTCAAAAACTATCGTTTGTATTGTGTGTATCCCTCCCCACCTCTCTCATATCTCATCCCAAAACTTTTGGACCCATTAGATGATGAATGAAGTTGGACCGGTATTCTCTGGACCAAAAACCCAGCCGGAGGCAGAGCTATGGATTTAGAACATGGAGAATCACTTCGGGAGCAATTTGGTTTCAAGAAAGAATGAAGTATCTTACCCTCTTCAGTACTTTGAAGGAAGTGCTGCAACATGGTGGCAGATGCATCAAGCTATATAGGGATGGAATGGAGCAAAGACTTGGGAAGAATTCAAGAAGACTCTGACAAGATCTCGTCTTATCCGAAGCACCATGATACACCAAGAAACCAACCTTGTGCCTGTAAGATTTGCGGAGAAATAGGACACACCCTGGAGGAACACAAGGATGTATGCCCTCATTGTGAGGAGAAACACCCAGCTGAGGAATGCCCGACTAGTCAGGTGTCTTGTTTCTTGTGTGAAGGAACCACCCACTACCCGACTCAAGGTCACATTTACCCCATGGTGCAACAAACTATTCAGGAGCAGGAAGAAGGAATGAAAGAAGCCCTCCGAGAAGTTATGAAAGAACCTGTGATGAAGGAATGTGTTGAAGACCCTGATGGAGAAGGCCTCAACAAATTTTACTCCAATACCTGCTATTCATGTGGAGAAGAAGGACATTTTTCGCAGTATTGCACCAAGGAAAGAAATGAGTATCTAGGATATTTCGACAAATGAAGTGAAGTTTGACCCTCGGAAATAGAAGCTACGATCATTACAGAGAAATCCAGGAAGAGAAAAAGAAGGCAACCCCAGAACAACACAATTTTCGCAGAGAAGGACCTGAGTCATATCACTTGTTACAGGTGCAAGGATTTAGGTCATTACGCTAGTAAATGTCCAGAAAAGAAGCCAAGAATCCAAGGAGCCTACATAATCACAAAGAAGCGCCGAGAGACATGTCGGAAGTCATTTGTTTTCGCTGCAAGGAAGCAGTGACATTATGCTACTAAATGTCACAACAAGATGAAAGCTGGAGTTGAGTAGTTGGAATTTTAATATTGGAAACAAGAGTAGTAGAAAGCAATTTCATTTTCATGAGTTCAATGAGTTGAGTTATGTAATGGGTGCTCAGAGTTTGTAATGGATTCATGAAATCAATAAAGTTAAGGTGACGTGTTTTCATATGTTTAATTGTATGAGTTGTTACTCTGTGAACAAAGATTTTGACCATTTTCGAGGATATGAGAAATATGGTCTATGGATGGATTTGTGAATTCCATTTTAAGGGTGAAAGTACCCTATGAAGAACACTAGACCAATGGAAATGGAAATGTGTCCCACAGGTTGGAGTTTGGAAAAAAATGAGTTGAAGTTTTATTTTTGATATGATGGTATGAAGAAGCAGTACTCTTTGGATTTAAAGGAGGTGTAATATGGAACATGAGAGTTACTCCAAGGATGAGCTAAAGCTGCACTAGTGTTGAAGTGGACCATAACCCACAGGCCCGTGGATTTTGAAAAGGAACAGATGTAACCTTGATGAAGGAAGAAATTTGGAAGAATTAGTGATCCAATCAAGCATAAGTTTCAGAGGAGGTTACGCAAGAACACGAGAGTGGTGAAGTAACGATAGATGTTTTGTTTGGCTTGCGAAACCATGGATTTACTCGAAACCAATTCGAGAACAAGAGAAATTCTGCAATGCTTGTGAGTATGCCCAAGTGTTAGAATACGTGATTCGATATTTACGTATGTGGTAATGATTCAAATGCGGGATGGATTGGCCCCCATACCGAAGACTTCTATCATGAACTATCATATGTTGATGGAAAATCAGAGAGCCTCGAAAACCTTAGAAGAGTGTCGATGCGATAAGCCATAAAACCATAGAATGGTAGTACGATGGAACCCTTTACAGGCAACCGTTGCCAATCGTAGGTTATACGGTGAAGTTCAACTCAGACCCGTTCTCTGCAGGAGAAACCATTAATGGTAGACCACCATGAGTGTTTCGATAGTTGTCTAGAATGGACACAGACCCATCAGCTAAGAAGATCCAGTCTCGGACGAACTTCAACTTTGACGAACCGACCCAAGATTCTGAGGAAAACTCTATACTTCTGACAGAAGAGCCTTAATGAAGGAGCTATTGTAAGATATGTGAAGGGACATACATTGTCAGCCCTCCAGAGGAAGTATCTGAGTTTATTGGAACTATGACCTGGTTTTTAAGTGTGGTAGCACCCCTGATCTTCCGACCAAATATTTACTAGGAGACCCCAACCCTAACCTTTTCTTGCTAGCCTTTTTCAATCTCGAGGACGAGATTCATTTTAAGTGGTAGGTTTGTAACATCCCAAAATTCTAAATTTTGGAATGTTATATTAGATAAATAACTATGCTTGTTGTCCGATTGATGGTTTGATTGATTGAGTGAAACTGAGGAAATTGAAATCTTTTGAATGTGGAATGAGAGGGAATGAAATGACTTTCCCAAACTTTTCCCTTTGCCTTTTGGATCCCCATGAACTCAAGTTCATTCCAACACCAAACCCTAGAGTGAAGATGACATGACTTCTTCCATTTTGAAATGAAAAGGGTTTTGGAAAAGATTTGAATTTCATTTGGGAATATTTCAAATTCAAAGCTTTATGCAACTCAATGATTTTCATGAGGGAAGATAAAATGACTTCTTCAATTATATGAAATATGAGTTGGAAGTTAAAAAGAACCAAATTGAAAGTCATTGGAAAGTATTTTGAAACCCCCTTTCAAATTTGGAATTATTTGGAATTTATTCAAATTATTTTCCTCCTAAAAATAAATAAATGGAAATATGGGTAAAATGATTCCCTTCAATGAAAAATTAGGAGAAAATAAATTTGAAGCCATTTTGGTATTTTTAAAGATGATTTTATTGGATTTTATTAGGGCAGAAACACTCTTTGTTTTATTTGAATTTTTGTGTATTTTATTTGAACTTGAAAAATAGTTCATGTTGTAGAAAATCTTTTTCTGATCATTTTGGTATATATATGTCCTATATAAAATATTTATATTTTAAAAGATATCTCTGTTTTTGTTCAAAAAAAAAATTTAAAAAAAGAGAAATCCCAGCGCCAGCCAGCCCCCTGCCCAGCCACCGAACCCCCACCACCAGTTCCCGAGCCGGCCCAGAGGCCAGCCCAAAGAAGCCAACCGACCGGCCTCACTCGCCTTCGCCTGAAAACCCTTGGCGGGTCGCCGCCTTCGCCCACCCCTCTCTCTCTGGCGGGTGGCCCCGCCCATCTTCAACCCCTCGCCCACGTCTTGGCAGCAGCAGATCGCGGATCCGCGAGATCCGGGATCCGATCCCCCTCCCGCCCGCCTCCCTTGCCACGCCGAGGCCCCCGCCCTATCAAACCCCCTCCCCGCACCCCATTTCCCCCCTAGCCCCTGGCCGGACCCCCTCCTTCTCTCGCACGAGCTCATGGAGCCGAGTCCCCGCCGCCATTTTCGCCGCTGCCGCCGCCTAGCCACTCCCGATCACCCCGACTCCACCAAGAGCCTCCCGAGCTCGTCCGCACCCTGTGCCACTCCCCGACCTCCCGACGCCGGAGCCCTCGGCACACTCGTCGTCGCCGCCGCCCGCCGCCGAGAGCTCGGTAAGCCACCGGAACTCCCTCCCCGTCCGATGCGTGATGAACGGCTAGGATTAGATCACCCCCGAAGGGGTATTTCTTTTAAAATAAACCGGACCGGCCCGGTTTAGTTTACGGTTTATTTAGTTAGGGTTTTTATTTATTAGCCCGGCCCGTTTTAGTTTAACCCTAGGCCTAGTTTATATTACGCTCAGTGCGTAGTTTAGGCCCATTAGGCCCTTTTTCATTTATTTTTGTTTTCTGTTTTAACAGAATAGTTCCTGTTTTGAAAAATTCATATCTTTTATTCTGTTTCATATTTTTAGGTGATTCTTTTTTTGTTGGTTTGCAAATTTTCTATAGTTTCTGTAGAAAATATATTTAGCTATGTTAAAATTAAATAAAATTGCTTTATTTTAGTTTTAGTCAGAATAGTAAATCTGTTATAACATGAGCTAGGAAAATTATTTTTGGTTGATTCTTTTTGTCCCAACTTTATTTTGACATTGCCAAACCATAGGAATTAATTTGGGTATTTTAGGATTAATAAAAAAAATTAGTTTTAAGCAGAATCTTGTTAATCCTAATTAATTAACTAGCTACTGTTTTCCTATTATTTTATTTAGCAAATGAGTTTATTTTTCACATGTGATTGATTATTCTAGGATAGTTTCTGTCACTTTATAGGATGAACTTTTATTTATAATAAATAAAACTTTTTATTTTATTTTCTTAATATAAATTGGATTAGGCCTAATAGGAGTTTTACTATAGCTTTTAAATTGATTCTTTTTGCTCCTAATTTCTTAATGCATTATTTTCTGTTAAGTTAACATAAACCCATGGTTAGGTTATGTTGAGAAAATTTTGTTATGTAAAAACTAGTTTTAGTTGTTGCTTGAAGTAGGAAAACTTGAGTTGGATTTCTTCGAGTTTTTCTTTGGGTTTTGATTCGTTTGTTATGTTACTATGCTATTGTGTTATGTGATCATATGCTTTGTGCTTATTATAGTTATTGTTTGCCTCGGTAGAATTTGGAGTGCTGAAGCTTGCTACTCTGAATCCCTAGTTTTGAAGATCGTCAACAAGGCAAGTTCACTTTGACCATGCTTTCACACCTATGTTTTATTGCATTTAGTGACATCTTTGCAACCACCCCTCGGTAGTGTTATTGAATCCTTGTAGTTGAGTAGTATGCATGAGGTAGGAACCCATTCCCTGTTACCAAGCCCGGGACGATATTTTATTTTAATGCTACGCTATAGTAGACGGGGTTTGGTATGAGTACTCGGGAGTGGTGTGAGAATGGAGGATTCTACGTCAATGACGACAACTCCATGATGGAATCTGCAAGGACTGCATCTTCAAGGCCTCAAGACTTCAAGACTCGAGACAAGAATTCAATACACACTCTTTGGGTGAAGGATTTGTGACGGGCACCTGGAGAAACCAGTGGTTGGCGGGATGCATGGAGAAGCGCCATGACATATTGCGGAAAGCTTCACCCAGACTCAAAGAGACGGAAGAATACTTCATGCCCGGAAGCTTACCTGCAACCGCAAGTCATTATGGGCTCTGGCTTGGTTGACCTTAGTTGTGACTCTGGCTGGGACGGTACTAGCAGATGTAGAACTACGGTAGGATGGGTTGAGTACCGGACGGTGGTCGAGGAACTCTTTGGAAGACCATGTTTCGTCATCTTGTTCTCAAACACTCTGAAGTGCGAGAACGTAAAGAGAGGGATCGAATCTTGCGGGTAAAGTGTACAAACCTCTGCAGAGGGTTTAAACCTAATCGATTAGCCGTGTCCCGATTACGGACAATTTGAGCATCCGGACTTGGATCTATCTCGGAACTCTCAACACCGGACTGATAACTTAATTGTGGGCAACTTATGATGAATTTGGGCTATGAGACATCGGTTGGCGGAACCATGTCATGATAGAAAACTCCATAGTACGGACTTCATTTATTCCTTGATGTAGGGAAAATAAAATCAGCTTTTACATAAGCAGAACTCGAATCTGAGCCACAAAGCCAAATTGCATATAGTATAGTTTTATCATCTGTTTATTCATGTTGTGATCTTGCGGTACATTCAATGTCTTGACCTACACACTGCAATGTATCATGTTGCAGGATTTTCTTCGACGAGTAAGAGTTACGATACATGGTTACGGTCTATACTCAACTTTGCCGATGGCGTTGATGGGACTCCACACCCGTTTGATTGTTTCATTTGAGTATTATGAGGTATATATCATTTTACGTTATTTATACATGTGATTGCACTTTGATATATACATTGATGTCTTGTGTGTGCCAAAGACATCTTGATCCGTGGATGGCACAAGAATACGTAGGCTTGACCGTCTGAGGTCGGGTCGCTACACTTCTTCATTCATAACATAACCCTTAGGAACAACAGGTAATACATAATCATTGGGAGAACTTCATCATCACTATCATCAATAATAGCTTCTTCAATAATTTCATCCCCCCTAACTCTATCAAGTTGTTCATCAAGAAATTCACCTAATGGCAAAGTAGTATCACACACAGAACAAGTTTCATCATGCATAGCATAAGTGGCATCATCAACAACATGCGACATATCAGAATTCATAGCAGTAGCAGGTTTAGGTGTCGCAAGCTTACTAATAACGGAAGGAGAATCTAGTGCAGAGCTAGATGGCAGTTCCTTACCTCCCCTCGTAGTTGAGGGCAAAATAGTAGTTCTGTCATCTTTCGAGTTCTTCATACTGATCAACAGATATAAATCCCAAGTGACTCAGAGAATAGAGCTATGCTCCCCGGCAACAGCGCCAAAAATTAGTCTTGATAACCCACAAGTGTACGGGACCGCAACAGCTTTCGAGGGTAAAGTATTCAACCCAAATTTATTGATTCGACAAAAGGGGAGCCAAAGAATATTCTTGAGTATTAGCAGTTGAGTTGTCAATTCAACCACACCTGGATAACTTAGTATCTGCAGCAAAGTATTTAGTAGCAAAAGTGGTATGATAATAAAGGTAACGGTGGAAAAAGTAAAGATAATAGTTTTTGGGTTTTTGTAGTAGTTGTAACAGTAGCAATAGAAAAGTAATAAGCGAAGAACAATATATGAAAAGCTCATAGGCAATGGATCAGTGATGGATAATTATGCCGAATGCGATTCCTCATGTAATAGCTATAACATAGGGTGACACAGAACTAGCTCCAATTCATCAATGTAATGTAGGCATGTATTCCGTAAATAGTCATACGTGCCTATGGAAAAGAACTTGCATGACATCTTTTGTCCTACCCTTCCGTGGCAGCGGGGTCCTAACGGAAACTAAGGGATATTAAGGCCTCCTTTTAATAGAGAACCGGAACAAAGCATTAGCACATAGTGAATACATGAACTCCTCAAACTACGGTCATCACCGAGAAGTATCCCGATTATTGCCACTTCGGGGTTGTCGGATCATAGCACATAATAGGTGACTATAGACTTGCAAGATAGGATCAAGAACACACATATATTCATGAAAACATAATAAGTTCAGATCTGAAATCATGGCACTCGGGCCCTAGTGACAAGCATTAAGCATAGCAAAGTCATAGCAACATCAATCTCGTAACATAGTGGATACTAGGGATCGAACCCTAACAAAACTAACTTGATTACATGGTAAATCTCATCCAACCCATCACCGTCCAGCAAGCCAACGATGGAATTACTCACGCACGGCGGTGAGCATCATGAAATTGGTGATGGAGGATGGTTGATGATGATGACGGCGACGAATCCCCCTCTTAGGAGCCCCGAACGGACTCCAGATCAGCCCTCCTGAGAGAGATTAGGGCTTGGCGGCGGCTCCGTGTCGTAAAACGCGATGAAACTTTCTCTCTGATTTTTTCTCCCCGAGAGTTGAGGTCAGTGGAGGTCCAGGGGGCCCACGAGATAGGGGGGCGCGCCCTATAGGGGGGCGCCCCCTGTCTCGTGGAAAGGCCCTGGGCCCCCTGGTGTATTTCTTTCGCCCAAAAATTCTTATTAATTCCAAAAAGTGCCTCCGTGGATTTTCAGGACATTCCGAGAACTTTTCTTTTCTACACATAAAACAACATCATGGTAGTTCTGCTGAAAACAGCGTCAGTCCGGGTTAGTTTCATTCAAATCATGCAAGTTAGAGTCCAAAACAAGGGCAAAAGTGTTTGGGAAAGTAGATACGTTGAAGACGTATCATCAGCGCACACGGACTTGGCACTCAAATTCCAGCGGCAGCAGCAGCAGATCGACTCACTTAGCCAGGAAAGGGGGTCTTAGCAGCGGCAACAACTAGCGGATGATCCAGCATTGGATAGCACAATCCCATCCATGCCGAGAAGCAGCGTGGGTTCCGCCCCGGGCGACGCACTGCTGGATAGATACCCTGTTGATGACATCATGGAGAACACTAACTGTGAGCTACACTTCAAAATAAAGAACATATCCGTGAAGGTGGCGGACGACGTTGCTTATACAAATCCCCCGAAGCAACCTTCCATTGCAGCCCGATTCCAGCCGACTATGCTCCTGTCGTGGTTGATGAGGTGGTGGACCAATATTCGGGGCTACAACTTGACATTCCTGGAGGTGACGAGGAGCACACACTGGGAGAGGTCATACATCGTATCATCCTATGGAGAAAGGATTGCATCATCTTTCGAAGGCGACCGACACCGCGTCAGCTAGAGCTTGACATTCCTAGAGGTGACGAGAGCTGACGACTCCCGCTCCTCCAAGTCCGGCACAACTTCAGGCCACTCCTCCTGCTTTAACTCAGCCAACGCGTGAGGCCACTCCTCCTCCTCCAAGTCTACCAACGCGTGCCACTCCTCCTCCAAGTCTAACACCGCGTCAGCCGTCTCCGCTGCCTCAGCAATCGCGGAGGAGAGCCGCCGCAACTATGGTGCGTAGCGCTACAAGTCGAGGTAGTACAAGAGGTACAGACGGAGGCAAGCTATTTCAATATAGTCCAAGCCTCGGGCCTCTTCAGTAGAGGCCTTACGACATGACCGAGGAGCAAAACGAAACCATAGTGAAGGCCCAAGTGGACGCCCATTTTGGACCGAAACCGCCGCCGCCGCCAAGGGAGAAAGTGCCTGAGGATAAGATTGACCACTTTATTTGTATGGCAAAAGCACCAGCTCCCAAGCCTGTGGACTCAGACTATGAGCGCCAAATCAGGAAGGCACATCGAGCATGAAAAAAGGAGTCGAGCTCGAGCTCGAGCCAAGCAGCTGGCCAAAAATGCGGGAAAACCGTTCCCCAGTTGGGAGAACAGGCGACGCAATCAACCCCCCCCCCCGCTTGTTGTAACAACAGATGAGAGTACCGGCGCCGGTCAGCTGGTAATAACCGACGAGCATAGAAGGCAGGTTGAAATGCTCGGTATCACTGTTGGACAACTCCTCGAGATTGAGCCCATGTCTCCACTTAGAGAGGAGGACATATATGTCTGCGACCAACCTTTGGTCAAGCCTGAGGAGGTCAACAACCTCCCAACGAGAATGTATGAATTGCATGATTGGTACATGAAAATTACCAAGAGTTCCAATGGAGAGTCCCTCATGGTGAAAGTCAAGGAAGAGCATTACTTCCATAAGCTAACTCTAACCGTTGAGTATTCAGAACTATGGTAGTTATTCAATCAAGAAGCACTCGACAAAGCTCTCGTCAGTTGCTATTGTCTATAAGTGTTTTCTTTTTGTAATTTAAGTCTTAAGCTAGTTGTAGTGCTCATTGATCGATCATTACCTGTAATTATCCTCACTATATTCTTTTCTGTGGTATTATGCAGGATGAACATGTATGAAATGAAAAAAGGTGGACGCTATGGCATTGAGTTCATTGACCCAAATACCATTAATGAAGAAACATGGACATATGCACGATATAAAGACGATGTAGAGAAAAACATGCTAGAGTTCTTGAAGCGCCTCAATACCAATGAAGATATACTACTTCCTTACAACTTCCAGTGAGTCACACTATCTTGTATTACAAATTCTGTTTTTGCTTACTAGCTAGCTAGATGTTAATAATTAAGTGTATAGGGTTTAGGGTAGTTGATGAGTATTATGCACATGCCCGCTTAGTTGAGACATGCAAACTTGTGCGCATGCAGTTACCATTGGATCTTGTTAATCATTAAAGTTGACGAAGGAACAATTGAAGTACTAGACTCACTACTTAAAAAAGAAAGTGACTACTCAATCTTGAAGGGGATAGTCGACACGTAATTCAATCATTATTAACTATATGTCGGCCTCTTTAGTTCGTCATTTCCTGATATCAACTATTTAATAACTCGTATATTCATTTTCTTTGCTGGTGGGCAGGGCTTGGGCAAAGTTCAGGAAAGAGGTTCCAGGTCCATGGAAAGAAAAGTTGTATTGGTTCGACCCAAGGTATAATTAATTAAGTAGTACTAGCTAGCTACCATCTCTTTAATTCTAGTTTCAATACCATTAATTATGATGCTTGATTAATTATTATCTGATTAAATTCGATTCTCGTAAAGGCCCTGAAGCAGGCGCCGGGGACTGAAGTGTGTGCATACTACGTTTGCGAGAACATTCGCATGATGGCGTCCGAAAGGACCAAATCTGATAGACAGCTATGAGTACGTTTGCCAGAACACTATTCACAATTTTTGCACCATTATCGATACCTAGTCACAGAACTAATACACATGCATATTGATCTCCTTCTTAACAGTTCAATGAGGTGCGGGAGACGCTCCTACAAAAGGAGCGCATACGAGCAAAGAGGAAATAGTGGGATTTTTGCTCGACCAGGTCATAGATCCCAAAGGAGAATACTATTACCCGCTACCGCCCCCATGAACCACTCCCAATTGTCATCGTGCTCCGAAGGCACCAAGGCAAATGCCACTCGCTCTGAAGGCAACATGTAGGGAGAAAATGTATATATACCTAATTGTGTGTGTGTATAGCGGCGGTTCGTGCAGAACCGGTACTAAAGGGGGGTGGGGCTTTAGTCCCCACCCGTTAGTCCCGGTTACAGAACCTACACTAAAGGGCCTTACGAACCGGTGCTATAGCCCAATTCTGCACTAGTGATTGTTGCTTGGTATGTGACTCCTCCGTTTTTCCAGTTAGTTTTTATTTTAGTGGTTTATATTTTGAATAATTAGCTACTCTTGGTGCTGTTGTAGATGAGCTTGCATGTTGAATTCTTAGAGTTCTAAGTAGTTTGAATGCTTGTTATGGCCTCTATGTATCCCTATGAGTAGTTGCTCTCAAACTTGTGGAGTTTTGCTGAGAATATTTCAGTGTGTTTCTTTGAAATTCTTTTCTTTTCTTTGGGGGTCAAGAGGAGAAGACCATGATGAAAATGTTGAGTGGCTCTCATATGCATAATTGTTGATCTAACAAAGAGCACATTTCACCTTGTCTTCTCCTGTTGAATAAAATGTTTGAAGATTCCAGCTTAGTCCATGGAACTCTTGCACTATTATTATTTTCACATCATTCGGTCGTGCAAGTGAAAGGCAATAATGACGATATTCGATGAACTGGTCGTGGTAGAGAGAAACGGGTATGAACTCGACTTGTTCTATTTTTGTAAACATGTTTAACCTAGTATCCATGATTCAGTCCATTATGATTAAAAACATGTTTGCAATGATACTTAGAGATTATAGTTTCTCATGCCATGCATAAGTAGCTAGGAGTGGATAATGATTTATCTTGGATATCAACATTGCATTAAAATGATAGTGATGTAGTTTGATGATATGGTATCCTCCTCTGAATGTTCGAGTGGCTTGACTTGGCACATGTTCATGCATGTAGTTGAATCAAAACCAACATAGCCTCTATGGTATTTATGTTCATGGTGTTCATATCCTACTCATGCTAGTGTCCAATGTTACTTATGCATAATGCATGTTCATGACCATTGTTGCTCTCTAGCTGTCCGCTTCTCAACCTATTTGCTAGCCTTTGCCGGTACTAAGTGGGAATTCAGCTTGTACATCAAAAACCTTAAACCCAAGTTATTCCAGATGAGTCCACCATACCTACCTATATGTGGTATTACCCTACCGTCCTAAGTAAATTTTCATGTGCCACCTCTAAAAACTTCAAATAAATATCTTTTTTGTGTTCCTGGACCATTCATGGAAGGATAGGACGTGGTTGGTATCTTCCATGCTAAGCGGGTTATTCTCAGGTCGAGTGTTTATTCACTCGCCATCACATGAGAAAGGACGGTAATAGGGATGCCCAGTCCCAAACTACAAACCGAAAAGCTTACAAATAATCAAACAAAAACTCACAATGGAGTCAAAACCTTTACTTTTATCGCTTGGGAACCGGCACTAGCGTGCTTAGCATGGAAGATATTGATAGCTGATAGTCGTGAAGTAAATGAGAAGCGTGCATGTCTCAAAATATCATTTACCTCTGTTTTAAAACTTGAGTTCTGGCACCTCTACAAATCACTGCTTCCCTCTGCGAAGGGACTATCTATTTACTTTTATGTTTGTCATCACCTTCTAAAATAAGCGTCAGAACCTGAGAGCACTGCTGTCATGCTGATGCATTGTGTGTAGCTAATGTTGGGTACATCATGACTGGATCTTTTCTACCATGAATTACAATGTTTAGTCACTGCTTGAACTTTGGAGGTGCTCTGCATTTATGTTTTGTGGTCTCAGAAAGGGCTAGCGAGATACCACTATTGTCATATTATATCATAGTTGTTTTGATAACGTGTTGCCGTTCGAGATATCTTATTATTTCTCGCTAGTTGATTATGTCATTGATATGAGTTAATATAATTTTTAAGAGTTATTGTTGACATGGTTAGTTATAACGTTGGCTGAAAACCTGGGTGCTGTTTAAGCTTATTTATGCAAACAAGAGCAAAAGAGTTCATAAAAGTTTTTTTCCTTTTTCACTTTTAGTTTATCAACTGAATTGCTTGAGGACAAGCAAAGGTTTAAGCTTGGGGCAGTTGATACGTCTCCAATGCATCTACTTTTCCTAAAGCTTTTCCTCTTGTTTTGGACTCTAATTTGCATGATTTGAATGAAACTAACCCCGGGCTGACGTTGTTTTCAGCAGAACTACCATGGTGTTGTTTTTGTGTAGAAATAAAAGTTCTCGGAATTGAACGAAACTTTGCGAGGAATTTTTATACAACAAAAGAGAATTTCTGGAGCCAAGAGCCACCGAAGGGGGGCACCTGGGTGGGCACAACCCACCAGGGCGCGCCTGCCCTCCTAGGCGTGCCCAGGTGGGTTGTCCCCACCTAATGGCCCCGCAAACCCTGAGACCGACGCTATAAAATCCTATTTTCCAGAAAAAAATCAGGGAGAAAGAATTATCACGATCCACGAGACAGAGCCGCCGTCGCCTCCTGTTCTTCATTGGGAGGCCAGATCTGGAGTCCGTTTGGGGCTCCAGAGAGGGGAATCTTCGTTCTTCATCATCACCAACCCTTCTCCATCGCCAATTCCATGATGCTCCCCACCGGGAGTGAGGAATTCCTTCGTAGGCTCGCTTGCCGGTGAGGAGTTGGATGAGATTCATCATGTAATGATCTTAGTTTTGTTAGGCTTGATCCCTGGTATCCATTATGTTCTGAGATTGATGTTGCTATGACTTTGCCATGCTTAATGCTTGTCACTTTGGGCCCGGGTGCCATGATTTTAGATCTGAATTGTTTATGTTATCACCATTATATCCATGTTCTAGATCCAATCTTGCAAGTTATAGTCACCTACTACGTGTTATGATCCGGCAACCCCGGAGGGACAATAGTCGGGACCACTCCTGGTGATGACCGTAGTTTGAGGAGTTCATGTATTCACCGTGTGTTAATGCTTTGTATCGGTTCTCTATTAAAAGGAGGCCTTAATATCCCTTAGTTTCCAATATGGACCCCGCTGCCACGGGAGGGTAGGAAAAAAGATGTCATGCAAGTTCTTTCCATAAGCACGTATGACTATTTACGGAATACATGCCTACATTATATTTATGAGCTGGAGCTAGTGCCGTATCACCCTAGGTTATGACTGTCACATGATGAATATCATCCAACAAATTAGCGATCCAATGCCTATGAATTTCATACATTTTTTGGTAAGTTACTACTGCTATCATTACTGTTGCACTTGTCGCAAAACTACTGCTATCAATGTTACTGTTACCATTGCTATTGCTACCATTATCAAAACTATCATACTACTTTGCTATTGATCACTTTGCTGTAGATAATTCATCTCCCAGTGTGGTTGAATTGATACCTCAGCTGCTAATACTTACAAATATTCTTTGGCTCCCCTTGTGTCGAATCTATAAATTTGGGTTGAACACTACCCTCAAAAACTGTTGCAATCCCCAATACTTGTGGGTTATCGGCTACATATATACAATATAAGATCTCTTACAATCCCTAACATCTAAAGTCTATATCCACATGGTATTCTTCGGCTTTATGTGTGACGTGGTCAAGAAAGAATCCCGCCATTTCCTCTTGAATTGCTCGTATGCGATTATGTGGTAGGATTTCATCCCGCACCTACCACATCTAATTTAAAGAAGGGGGTCAATACATATATATGAATGAAACTCAACACAAATGATGGTAATAACTATAAATTGTGAATATTATTGCTTACGTACTTCATATTGTTTATCAGAGTAGCCCCGCTTAGAGGCCGTCGTGTTGTAGATGAACTCGCAAATGTAGTATCCACAAAAATCATTCCCGGCTTCCTGCCACAAGAACTTTACGAGAAATAGAGTTCAATCAAACTGATAATCAATCATAATAAATGGTATTGATGAAACTAGCTAGAATCAATGGGAGATGCACAGAACTAGCTAGTAGAACTTACTTTCGGGTGTGTAAATCGCAGCTCCCTTGGGTGTCCCGGAGCAATTGCGGTGAACTCTTTCCAAACCCTGCCAGACAAAGAAAATAATTACTTGATATCAGAAAATGAACAAAGTTGTTGATATGGTGCGATAATGATCGATTGAATTTACTTCTGGAGCATTTCAGTCATGTCCGCATAGTCCTGGGGATCTTTTCGTCTCGAGTCTAAGACATTTACTACTCCCCGATCAAGCTTAATCTCTAGCAGAATAATGTGGAAGTTGCGCACACATGCATAACTCATTGATAACCCACAAGTATAGGGGATCGCAACAGTTTTCGAGGGTAAGTATTTAACCCAAATTTATAGATTCGAGACAAGGGGAGCCAAAGAATATTTGAAGGTATTAGCAGCTGAGTTGTCAATTCAACCACACCTGGAGATTAATTATCTGCAACAAAGTGATTAGTAGCACATTAATATGATAGTTTTGATAGTAGCGACAATAGCAATAGTAACAGTAACAGTGATAGCAGTATTTTGTAGCAAGTGTGATAGTAGCAGCAACAACAGTAACTTAGCAGAAACAATATAAGATAAATTCGTAGGCATTGGATTGGTGACTTGTTGGATGATATTCATCATGTGACAGTTATAACCCAGGGCGATAGGGCACTAGCTCCAGTTCATCGATATAATGTAGGCATGTATTCCGTAAATAGTCATACGTGCTTTATTAAAAGAACTTGCATGACATCTTTTGTCCTACCCTCCCATGGCAGTGGGGTCCATATTGGAAACTAAGGTATATTAAGGCCTCGTTTAATAGAGAACCGGAACAAAGCACTAACACATAGTGAATACATGAACTCCTCAAACTACGGTCATCACCGAGAGTGGGCCCGGTTGTTGTCACTCCGGGGTTGTCGGATCATAACCGTAGTAGGTGACTATAACTTGCAAGATCGGATCTAAAACATGGATATAATGATGAATTCATAAATGGTTGAAATCTGAGTTCATGGCACCCCGGCCCAAAGTGACAAGCATTAAGCATAGCAAAGTCATATCAACATCAACCTAAGAACATACTGGATACTAGGGATAAGGCCCTAACGAAACTAACTCGATTACATGATGAATCTCATCCAACTCCTCACCGACCAGCGAGCCTACGAAGGAATTACTCACTCCCGGTGGGGAGCATCATGGAATTGGTGATGGAGATGGGTTGGTGATGGCGAAGAACGAAGATCCCCCTTTCCGGAGCCCCAAACGGACTCCAGATCTTCCCTCCCGAGGAAGAACAGGGCTTGGCGGCGGCTCTGTCTCGTGGATCGCAATAATTCTTTCTCCCTGAATTTTTTTTGGAAAAATGTGATTTATAGTATCAGAGGGGTCGTCTGCAGTGACACCAGGTGGGTACAACCCACCTGGGTGCGCCAGGAGATTGGGCACGCCCTGGTGGGTGTGTGCCCACCCAAGTGCCCCTCTCCTGCAGGTCTTGGCTCCGGAAATTCTTATTATTGGTATAAAAAATCCTCGCAAAGTTTCATTTCATTCCGAGAAAATTTATTTCTGCACAAAAACAACATCATGGTAGTTCTGCTGAAAACAGCGTCAGTCCGGGGTTAGTTTCTTTCACATCATGCAAATTAGAGTCCAAAACAAGAGGAAAGAGCGTGAGAAAAAGTAGATACGTTGGAGACGTATCAACCCCCCCAAGATGAAACCTTTTCTTGTCCTTAAGCAATTCAGTTGATAAACTGAAAGTGAGAAAGAAAAACTTTTACGAACTCTTTTGCTCTTGTTTTCATAAATAAGCTTAAACAACACCTAGGTTTTCAGCCAACATTATAACTAACCATGTCAACAATAACATTTAAAGATTATAATGACTCATATCAATGACATAATCAACTAGCGAGCAATAATAAAATATCTCAAACAACAACACGTTGTCAAAACAACCATGATATGATATGATATAACAATAGTGGTATCTTGCTAGCCCTTTCTAAGACCGGAAAAAATAAATGTAGAGCACCTCCAAAGTTCAAGAAACGACTAAACATTGTAATTCATGGTAGAAAGGATCTATTCATGATGCACCCAACATTAGCTACACATAATGCATAAATCATGACAGTTGTGCTCTACTCAGTTTCTAGCGTTTGTTTTAGAAGGTGGTGACACAACATAAAAGTAAATAGATAGTCCCTTCGCAGAGGGAAGCAGTGATTTGCAGAGGTGCCAGAGCTCAATTTTTAAAACAGAGGTAAATCAGACATGCACTCTTCTTATTCACTTCACGACCATCAGTTGTCAACATCTTCCATGCTAAGCACGCTAGTGGCGGTTCCCAAGCGAAAATGTAAAGGTTTTGACTCCATTGGGAGTTTTTGTTTGATTATTTCAGAGATGAACTCTTTTTCATGTTTGCAGTTTGGGACTGGGCATCCCTATTACCGCCCATTTTCTCGTGCGATGGCGAGTGAATAAACACTCGACCTGAGAACAACCCGCTTAGCATGGAAGATACAGACCACCTCCTGCCATTTCATGAATGATCCAAGCACACAAAAGGATAATTTTTAGAAGTTTTTTAGAGGTGGCACATGCAAATTTACTTAGGACGGCACGGTAATACCGCATATAGGTAGGTATGGTGGACTCATATGGAATAACTTTGGGTTCAAGGTTTTTGATGTACAAACAGAATTCCTACTTAGTACAGGCGAAGGCTAGCAATTTAGATTGAGAAGCGGCCAACTAGAGAGAAACAACGATGATAACCTTTCATTATGCGTAAGTAACATTGGACACTAGCATGAGTAGGATATGGACACCATGAACATAAATATCATAGAGGCTATGTTGGTTTTGATTCAACTACATGCATGAACATGTGCCAAGTCAAGCCACTCGAACATTCAGAGGAGGATACCATATCATCATACTACATCATAATCATTTTAACGCTATGTTGATATCCAAGATAAATCATTATTCACTCCCAGCTACTTATGCATGGCATGAGAAACTATAATCTCTAATTGTCACTGCAAACATGTTTAATCATAATGGGCTGAATCATGGATACTAGGTTAAACATATTTACAAAACAGAACAAGTCGAGTTCATACCAGTTTCTACCTGCCACGGTCAGTTCATCGAATGTCGTCATTATTGCCTTTCACTTGCACGATCGAATATAAGAAAATAATAATAGTGCAAGAGTGCCATGGACTAAGCTGGAATCCGCAAGACATTTTATTCAACGGGAGAAGACAAGGTAAAATTTGCTGTTATCAGTTCAACAATGATTCATATGAGAGCCACTCAACATTTTAATCGTGGTCTTATCCTTCGTAAGACTCGAATAAAAAGAAAAGAAGTTCAGAGAAACACACTGAAATATTTCTGGAGTTTTTGATTTTCTAGAACGGGCAAATAAAAGTGAAAAGCAAAAACGAGAAAAACTATTTACACGGGAAAGCTCCCAACAAGCAAAAGAAGAACAAGGAAATCTTTTTGGATTTTCTTTTTAATACTACTACTAAGCATGCATAGAAAGTAAACTAGCTACAACTATTTTTTTTGGTTTTTCTAAAGTTTTTCAAACACACAAGAAGAAAGCAAGAAAATAAATCTAAGCATGGATGATACAATGAAAAAGTGTGTACACCGACAAATAGAATGATAAGTAGACATGAATATAATGTCGGTGGGAAGCATGTACGCCCCCAAGCTTAGGCTTTTGGGCTAACTTGGTAGTCGATCAGTAGCCTGGAGGGTAGTAGGGGTGCTGAGGAGCGGGCATCCACTCATCCTTCTTGAGGCTCCTCTGTCTGCCTCCGCAGCAGCTGAAAGCGTTAGATGGCGATGATGTCCTCAGGCACAATCCTATATCCGCCCCTGGCAGCAGAATCAAACAAAGCAGGTGCAGGCAAGGGGATAATATCACGAGTTTTAACGCTAAACACCAAGTTATAAGGAATGAGGATGTCAGGAGAGAGTTATTATCAGTGAAATGGTGTTGATCCATGGCTGCTCGGTCTAGGTAAACCTTGGTCAGAGGGTAGTCATGAGGGCGTATCTCAACCTCGAAGTGAGCCGCCAAACGAGTAGCAAAAATCCCACCATGTATTTCACCCTAAGATTTATTAAGATGCAGGCGACGAGCCACAATAGCTCCCAGGCTATAAGTGTTGTCACCCTCAAGTGCCCGGCATAAAACAACAAAGTCTGGTGGGCTGAGCGCGCCTACTTTCTTTCTAGCAAGCAGTCAGTTAGCAACAAATAAAGCAAAATAGTGTACAACAGGAAAGTGTATGCTAGCAGCAGTGGTAGTTGCCCCTCTCTCATCTCCCACTGTCAAAGTGCGATAAAAGGCCTCAAACCCGGCCGGCCTAGGCTCAGCCAAGCTCCCATCAGAAGGGATCATGCATATGTCACAAAATTCAGTAAGTGTTATCTGATGGTTTTCAACATATAAATCAAAGCTCACTTCGGGAGGATTATTCCTAGGCAGGAAAGTAAAACTTTGAACAAAGATGTTTGTGAGGATTTGGTGCTGGTCACACTCATCTGTGATGAAGTCGGTGAGGCCGGCATTAGCAATATATTGCATGAACTCCTCAAGAATTCCAGCCTCTTGTAGGAAAGGGGTGTGCGGCCATTCGCACGGCCGTACTTCCGCCAACCTCCGAGGGTGGAGATCACTATCAGAAGACTCCCCAACAACACCCTTGGAGTTCTTCTTAGAGCCAAACTTCCTAAAGATGTTCATGTTCGCGTACAATTTTCTGAAAATGAAATTTTTTGAGGTGACAAAAATTTGTCAGCAAAACTTTATAAAATTAGCAGCTACTCATAGGGATACATAGAGGCCATAGCAAGCATTCAAACTACTTCGAAAACTAAGAATTCAACATGCAAGCTCATCTACAATAGCACCAGTAGTAACCAATTATTCAAAGTATAAACCACTAAAACAAAAACTAATTGGACAAACGGTGGAGTCACATACCAAGCAACAATCCCGCGAAACAGTTTCAGAAATGGAGTTTCGAGCAAAGAAATCGAAATCCGCGGGGTTTGAGCTCAAGAACACGAGAGAGAGCAATGGATAATTTTTCTGGAGGTAAGTGATGATGTGGGCTAAAGAGATAAGCAAGGGGGCCCACGTGGGGACCACAACCCACCAGGGCGCGCCTGGGGGTCCTGGCGCGCCCAGGTGGGTTGTGCCGACCTGGTGCACCTCCCTCTAGTATTATTTGCACCAAAATTCATAAATATTCAGAAAAAATTCGTATAAGGTTTTCAGAGCATTCTGAGAACTTTTATTTTTGGCTCATTTTTTATGCACAGGAATTTCAGAAAACAGACAAAACATGGCATTTTATTTTATTTAACTCATAAAAACAGAAAACAAAATGTAGGGACAGAATGTAGTGCTTACTAAATTCATCAACTTCATACTGTTCAAAAATGATTCATTAATAAGGTTGATATGGTCTTATTAACAACCACTTTCGATTAGCATGAAACCGAAGAACTTTCGTAAATCACTAAGTTACCTCAATGGGGATATGCATTTCCCCAACAATAAGCATTTCATATTTGTTTTTGACAGTAGGTAGAGGTATTTGAAAACTTCCAATAGTGATTTTCGGAGATTTTTCAATAACATTAATACAATTCACTTGGAATTGTTTCTTCGGAAAGTGCACCGTATGCTCATTATCATTAATATGAAAAGTGACCTTGCTTTTATTGCAATCAATAACAGCCCCTGCAGTATTCAAGAAGGGTCTACCAAGGATAATCTACATGTTGTCGTCCTCGGGCATCTCAAGTATAACAAAGTCAGTCAAAATAGTAAGATTAGCAACAACAACGGGCACATCCTCACAGACACCAATAGGTATGGCAGTTGATTTGTCTGCCATTTGCACAGATATTTCAGTAGGTTTGAGTTTATTCAAGTCAAGTCTTTTATATAAAGAGAAATGCATAACAGTAACACCAGCTCCTAAATCACACAAACCAGTTTTCACATAATTCCTTTTGATAGAGCAAGGTATAGTTGGTATACCCGGATCTCCAAGTTTTTCAGGTACTCCATCTTTAAAAGTATAGTTAGCAAGCATAGTTGATATTTCAGCTTCCGGTATTTTTCTCTTATTTGTGATGATATCTTTCATATACTTTGCATAAGGAGGCATTTTAAGGATGTCAGTCAAGCGTGTACGCAAAAAGATTGACCTCAGCATTTCAGCAAAGCGTTCAAATTCTTCATCATCTTTCTTTTTAGTTGACTTTGGTGGAAAAGACATAGGTTTTTGAACCCACGGTTCTCTTTCTTTACCGTGTTTTCTAGCAACAAAGTCTCTTTTATCATATCTTTTATTCTTAGGTTTTGGGTTATCAAGATCAACAGGTGGTTCTATCTCAACATCATTATCTGGTTCTTTATCATCATTTGGTTGAGTGTCTTCATAACCTCATCATTGTCTTTTTCATTAGCACTAGGTGGATGTTCATTACCATATTGAGTTTCAACATCAGAGATAGAAGTTTCATTTTCATTATCAGAAGGTTTGTCTATTTCAGGTTCACTAGAAGCATGCAAAGTCCTATCATTTTCTTTTCCTTTTTCTTTTTAGAAGGAGTAGGTGCACTAGTGTTATTTCTTTGTGAATCTTGTTCAATTCTTTTTGGGTGTCCCTCAGGATAAAGTGGTTCCTGAGTCATTTTACCTCCTCTAGTTGCAACTCTAACAACAAAGTCATGTATATTATGAATCATTTCATCAAGTAATTCTCTTTGTGATTTAGCAACTTGTTCTAACTAGGTTTGAATCATAGAAGCATGTTTTCCAACAGCTCTAACATCATTTGAGATTCTAAATAACAAGTCAATAAAGCGAGCAATCATATCAGAATTATATTTCAATTGTTTCATAACATTTGCATGGAAGTGGTCTTGTTTTCTAATGTAGTTTTCAAACTCATAAAGGCATTGGCTAGGACGCATATTGTGAGGATTATCATTTTCATTGAACTTCATAAGAGAATTTACCTCTACCAACTTAGGCAGTGGCGGTGTATCAAGCCCATGTATTTCTTCAATAGGAGGTAAAATTTTCACATCCTCAGCTTTAATACCTTTTTCCTTCATACATTTCTTTGCCTCTTGCATATCTTCAGGACTGAGATATAATATACCCCTCTTCTTCGGAGCGGGTTTAGGCAGTAGTTCAGGAAGAGTCCAATCATCATAATTTTTCAATATATTATTCAATAATTCTTCAGCTTGTCCAATAGTTCGTTCCCTGAAAACACAACCAACACAACTATCTAGGAAGTCCCTAGAAGCATATGTTAGTCCATTATTGTAGCGACCCGACCCGAAATCGGTCAAGTCTCTGTGTAGCTGTACCATCCCAAGATCATGCTGGCACACACAGTACATTGATGCAAAGATTCAAAGTTCAATCACACCTGAATGTATTACACGATTCTCATATCGAGTCTTTATTACAAGATAATAAATTCGGCCGAAGGCCAACTCATGAGAAATAAATTAAATCAAGCTGCGGAAGCGTAGACGAGTAGCGAGTCCATCCGACTCCATAGGGCAATCGCAAAGCGTGGATCGTAGCCTCACTCCTAGTCGGAAAACTCCACTGAAACATAAGACGTTGCAGCCGTGTAGGTCAGCATTTTGAATATGCGGGCAAGTCATGAAGAGAGAACAACAATAAAAATTACTAACACAATATGCAATTTGGCTGTGGGGCTCTAAGTTTCATTGTTTTGTGAAAAAGCCAGTTTTTCCCTACAACAAGGACTTGTTTGCAAATACTACAAAATGTTGGTAGTTATTGAGATGGTTCCGCCAACCAATGTCTCATTCCCAATTATTAAATAACCCCCTCAATTAATTTATTCAGTTCAGTGTTGAGATATCCGAAATACTCCAAGTTCCAGAGGCTCAAATTGTCCGTAACCGGGGACACGGCTAATCAATTAGATCTTCACTCTGCAGAGGTTTGTGCACTTTACCCACAAGAATCGTTCCCTCCTTTAAGTCTTCGCACTACTTGGTGTTTGAAGACGGGACGAACGAAACAGGGTCTTCCGAAGAGTTCCTCTGGGCCACTGCCGGTGCCCATCCAATCCTACCGTTCTTCTACATCTCGTAGCACCGTCGGCCAGTCACGCCTAGGGTCGGCCAAGCCAGAGCCCATAATGGCTTGCGGCTGCAGGTAAGCTTCCGTCAATGGGGTATCCATCCATCTCGTCGTGGCTGGGTGAAGCTTTCCGCAAGATGTCGTGGCGCTTCTCCATGCATCCCGGCCATCCACTGGTTTCTCCAGGGTGCCCGTCAACCGTCCTCCACCCAGTATTGAATTTTGAAGTCCATCTTGAGCTTCAAGTCATGGGGTTGTCATCATCTTGACTCTCGCATCTCCCTTATGAATCTCTTACCAACCCCGTCTACGAGCATAGCAAAATAAACTACATCGTCCCGGGCAGTGGTAACAAGGGGAATTGGGTTGATCCTACCTCGTGATACTACTCAAGAACATTACTTAACAAAATTATCCTACTGCATGCATGGTGGGGAGGTATAATTCTAATGCAATAAAATCATAGGTATTGTAAAAACATGATCAAATGACTTGCCTGGCTGACGGTCTTCGAAAGCTACCGACTCGTAATAGCAGGCTTCAGCACCGGGAATTTTACCGAGTCAAACAATAGCATAAATAAGTATAGCACAATATAACATAACAAGAAGTTGGAAGTAAAACACCCAAGCACTCAAACCAAAATCCAAAGAAAACTCGGAGAAAGAAATTCAAGGTTTTCACCACATCTAACAACAACTAGGAAATAGTTTTACACAACTAAAACTTTTCTTAACAGAACCTAAGCATTGGTTTTGCTAACTAACATAAAGGAAAACAACATACAAACTAGGAGCAAAAAGAATCATATTAAAAGCTATTATAGAACTCATATTATGCCTAAAACAATCCTAACAAAGAAAAATAAAATATTTTTTTTATTATACTGTAAATAAAAGTTCATCCTCTGTAGCTACAGAAACTAATCTAAAATAAACTATAACATAATAAAAATAAAATAATTTGCTAACTAGAACAGTAGGAAAACAGTAGCTATCTAAATAAACAAGAAAAACATGATTTCGACTAAAACTATTTTTTATTAAATCTAAAATACCCAAACAAGTTCCTACTACTAGGCATGGACTAAACTAAGCTGTAGCAAAAAGAATCACTAAAAAATAATAATCCTAACTCAATTTATGGCAGAAAAACTAATCTGTCTAAATCTAATATAAAACTATTCCTAATAATTTAAACATGTCTAAACATATTTTATACAGGAACTGCAACAAATTTGCAAATTAACAAAAAAAGAATCAACTAAAAACAATAAACCAGCTAAAAGAAATAGCAAAAACAAAAACAGAACTAATATGCTAAAACAGAAAATAAAACTAAAAAGTAAAGAAAACTAGCGCTACTGGGCTGTGGGCTAACTAAAAGACGCTCTGGTCGCTATATAACTAAAACGCCTACGGGCTATAAGAAATAAACTGGACCAGTCTAAATAAACAAGTAACTAAAACCGATCTATATGAAAAAAAACCTAACTCTTCGCATATCTAATCTATGCCCTAGGTTTCAGATCGGACGGTGGTGGGCGGCTCCGGCGACATACATGATGGCGGCAACGACTGACAGACGGCGGCACCTCGGGCATGGGCAGCAGCGGTGGCTCCGGTGGTCGAGGAAGACGGCGGAGGCGTCGAGGCGGCGGAGCGAGGCGTAGACGGTGGTGGTCTCAGCGGCGGTCGAGGGTGACGGTGGCGAGTGGTACGAGTTCGACATAGCTCCTGGTGAGCTCCAACTCCGGCGACGGGCGGTGATGCTCAAGGGGGCGGCTCCGGCGATCCCTGGGCGAAGAGAGTATGTCAGGGAGGTGCGGGATGAAGTAGCAGTTCGGTTGGAGTAGCTTGGAGGTCGAGGTGTGGCTCACCGGTGGCAGAAACGGCGGCGAACCGAGGCGGCGGCGGCGAGATGTGTTCGGCGAGGGAGGCGACTCTGGTGGGTGTTGGGGTAGGGTTTTTGGGGGGTTCGGGAGAAGAGAGGCGGGGCTTTATATAGGGCGTGGTCGTGGGCGAGGGCGCAACACGGGATCGTGATCCCGAGAAGATCGCGACGACGAGCGGCGGCGGTCGCGCTCTGGCGCGGTGAGATGTGGGCGAGGGGAAAGAGACGAGGGCGGGCCCGTGGCGTCAGCAAGAGAGAGAGAGGAGAGGGTTCGGTCGGGCGACCGAGGGGGAGAGGAGTCGGGCGCTGGGCGCTGGGGCAGGCCGGCTCGGCGCTGGTGGGCTGCGCCTGCTGGCCAGTGAGTGGAAATCGTTGGCTGGGCCGGTTGGCCTGGCTGGCGCCTGGGGCTTTTCCTTTTTTTTTGAATTAGAGAGAAGAGAGAATATAGAAAAATATATATTATTTTTATATAGGACATATATATATCAAAATTCTCAGGGGAATTTATCCTACAACGCGGACATTTTTCCAGGAGCAAAACTCAAACAAAAAACACTTTCTAGAAATCCCAAATAAAATTCAAATTTGAATTCAAACTTTTTTGGCAAAACTTTTCTTCTGACATTTTTGGAGTGTCATGTTTACTCCTCTCATACTTTTGCTCAAGTATTTGTCAAGCATTGTTTTGAAATAAATTCAACTACCAATTTGAATCCAAATTCCAACAAACTCAAAAACCTCTGAAATAAATCAAATGCCACTCAAGTTCAAACAATATGCATAGATGTTTAGCTATAATTGTAGAACATTCCAAATGGGAAATTTGGGATGTTACAAACCTACCCACCTTAAGATGAATCTCGGCCTCGAGATTTGGGTTGGCTAGCAAATAGGTGCGGGTGGTCTCCGCGGAGGTCTTCTTCTCGCTCCCAGGTGGCTTCCTCCTCGGAATGATGACTCCACAGAACCTTGAAAAACTTGATGATCTTGCTGCGGGTGACTCTGTTCGCAGTCTCGAGAATTCAGACGGGTTTCTCCTCATAAGTCAGATCACTGTCGAGCTCTATGGCCTCTAGGGGCACTGTGTCTCTCAACGGAATATCGGCCATCTCGGCATGGCATTTCTTCAGCTGAGAAACATGGAAGACATCATGAACTCCGGACAATCCTTCTAGCAATTCCAGCTTGTAAGCAACTTCTCCACGATGTTCGAGGATTTTGTAGGGGCCAATGAACCTGGGTGCCAACTTTCCTTTAACACCGAACCTCTTGATTCCACGAAGTGGGAACACACGAAGATATGCTCGGTCTCCTGCTTCGTATGTTACTTCATTGCGTTTACTGCCGGCATAACTCTTCTGCCTC
Organism: Aegilops bicornis; assembly: GCA_021605145.1. Classification (NCBI taxonomy): domain Eukaryota; kingdom Viridiplantae; phylum Streptophyta; class Magnoliopsida; order Poales; family Poaceae; genus Aegilops; species Aegilops bicornis. The sequence goes on along the minus strand of CM038675.1, from coordinate 117,255,529 downwards.
GACTGAGCTACCTTGAGTCTATCTCGTATCAGCTTGACTTTCTCTTCAGAATCTCTGATAAGATCGGGACCGAAAAGTTTTTGATCTCCAACACCATCCCACAGCAATGGTGTTCTGCACCTCCTTCCGTATAGAGCTTCGAAAGGGGCCATCTTCATACTGGTCTGATAACTGTTATTGTACGAGAATTCTGCGTATGGCAAATTATCATCCCAGCTAGACCCATAGTCTAGCGCACAAGCTCTCAACATATCCTCCAGGATCTGGTTGACTCTCTCGGTCTGTCCATCTGTCTGCGGATGAAAAGCTGTACTGAACTCCAACCTCTTACCCAAAGTTTAATGTAACTGATTCCAAAACTTTGAGGTAAATTGTGTTCCTCTATCTGACACGATACTCCTCGGAACTCTATGCAGACATACGATCCTGGTCATGTATATCTTGGCTAACTTAGCGCTGGTATAGGTAGTCTTCACGGGAATGAAATGAGCTACCTTGGTCAAGCGATCAACCACTACCCAGATGGAATCATAACCTGAACGGGTCCTGGGTAATCCTGTGATAAAATCCATTCCAAGTTTTTCCCATTTCCACTCGGGAATCGGCAAAGGTTGAAGTAACCCTTCTGGCTTCTGATGTTCCGCCTTTACTCGCTGGCAAACATCACATATTGCTACGTACTCGGCAATATCCTTCTTCATACCCGTCCACCAGAAACTTTCCTTCAAATCCAGATACATCTTGGTGTTACTAGGGTGAATCGAGTACGGTGAATCATGAGCCTCCTGAAGAATTAGCTTCCCGAGTTCGGGATCATTGGGTACATAAATACGATCCTCGAACCATATAGCTCCGTATTCGTCCTTACAGAACCCTTTAGCTTTTCCTTCATTCATCCTTTTCTTTATCTCATCAATTTCCTTGTCCGACTTCTGGGCTTCACGAATTCTTTTGGCCAAAGTGGACTGAACTTCCAAAGCTGCAACATATCCTCTCGGAACTATCTCTAGTCGGAGATCTCTGAGGTCATCGACTAACTCCTGGGGTAATCCTCCCGCTATAAGAGTATTCACATAACTCTTACGGCTCAAGGCATCTTCTACAACATTAGCCTTCCTTGGGTGGTAATGCAATTTCATGTCATAGTCCTTGGTTAACTCTAGCCATCTCCTCTGCCTGAGGTTCAACTCTTTCTGCGTGAAAATATACTTCAAGCTCTTGTGATCCGTGTAAACATCACAACTGTTTCCGATAAGGAAATGCCTCCAGGTCTTGAGTGCATGCACTACGGCTGCTAACTCCAAATCATGTGTGGCATAATTCATCTCGTGAGGTCGTAGCTATCTGGAGGTATAAGCTACAACTTTTCCTTCCTGCATGAGTACTCCTCCGAGTCCTCGACGAGAAGCGTCACAATATACCGTAATCCTTGTGTATGTCCGCAAAATCAGCACTTTGGGGCTGTAACCAAACGCTTTCTTCAATTCCTGAAACTGGCTTCACAATCCCCGGTCCAAATGTACTTGGCGTCCTTCTTCAACAGCTCAGTCATGGGCTTGGCAATCTTTGAGAAATTCTCAATAAACCTCCGATAATATCCTGCGAGTCCGAGAAAACTACGGATCTGCTTGACTGAGGTGGGTGACTGCCAGTCGGTGACTGAAACAACCTTGTGGGGTCAACTGCTATTCCTTCTCCTGAAATAACATGTCCGAGGAATCCGACTTCCTTCAGCCCAAATTCACATTTGCTGAACTTGGCATACAACCGATGTTCTCGGAGTTTCTCCAGAACTAGACGCAAATGTTCCTTATGCTCTTCCTCGCTCTTGGAGAAAATCAGTATATCATCGATGAACACCACGACAAACTTGTCCAGATATTCCATAAATACCTTGTTCATCAAATTCATGAAGTATGCAGGGGCATTAGTCAATCCGAATGACATGACGGTATACTCATATAAACCATACCTGGTGGTGAATGCTGTTTTGGGTATGTCCTTTTCACGGATCTTCAACTGATGATACCCTGATCGAAGATCGATCTTGGAGAATACCTTGGCTCCAACTAGCTGATCAAATAAATCATTAATCATCGGCAGAGGGTACTTGTTCTTGATGGTCACGTCGTTCAACGAACGATAATCCACAACCATTCTCAGGGTTCCATCCTTCTTCTCTACCAGAAGAACTAGGCTCCCCAAGGTGACGAGCTTGGCCGAATATATCCCTTCTCCAATAGATCATTAATTTGCTTCTTGATCTCTTCCAAATCGTTCGGGGGCATCCGATAGGGTCTCTTGGATATTGGGGCTGTGCCGGGCAATAACTCAATCAGAAATTCAATGTACCTGTCCTGCGTCATTCCTGGTAATTCCTCCGGACACACATCGGGAAAATCTTGCACTACCGGCACTTCCTCCTGAACAACTCCCGTGAGGGAATTCACCTGATTCTTCATCGGGATACGTCTGGATACATACTTGATCCTCTTCTGCTCCGGGGTGGTGAGCAGAATCATCTTCTGGGCACAATCTATGTTTCCTTCAAACTTCGTCAACCAATCCATGCCTAGGATTACATCCAAGGTCTGGGTTTCCAATACTATGAGGTCTGCGGGAAATTTATGGTTTCCGATGTTGAGGGTTGTATGACAGCCTAAGCCTGCCATCATTTCTCCTCCCGGGCCCGGCGTGAAGAGGGCTTCTAAGGGTTCTAGTGGGCAACCCGCATTTTTCCACAACTACCCTTGATATAAATGAATGCGTTGCACCGTAATCAAAGAGTACCAATCTTGGACATGAATTTAATAAAACTTACCAACCACGATGTACGGCTGATCATAGACGTCCTCCACGTCAATGTGGTTCACCTGAGCACGAGGAAAAGGGTTGGGCTTCTTTGTTGATCTTCCATTGCCGTTTCCATTTCTCTGCTTGGCCTCCGGGCAGTCGGTGGCATAGTGCCATGTTTTCTGGCACTTGAAATAGGTGATGTGACTCAGATCCTTCTGAGCCGAAGCGGGACGATGCTGGTTGACATTGCCGTTTCCATTGCCTGACTTGTTGTCGTGGTTGCGGTTGTTCCCATTCCCTCCATGGTTATGTCCTCCATGATTATGTCCTCCATGGGTGTGATGGGTATGCCCTCCCGAGTATGGGGCATAACAGAGCTTCTGCTGAGCTCCGGAGTTGTACTTCCCCTGGCCATACTTCTGCTTGCGGCTATCAATCTACTACTGCTTGCCTTCAAGTATGGTGGCCTTGTCTACCAGCTCCTGGTAGTTGTTGAAGGTAGCCACCATTAGCTGCATTCCCAGCTCATCATTGAGTCCCTCGAGAAACTTTTCCTGCTTTGCGGCATCTGTGGCCACATCATCCAGGGCATAGCGAGCTAACTTGCTGAAATCATCCACGTACTACTGCCCCACAGTACAATTCCCCTGGCGTAAGTTGCGGAACTCACGCTTCTTCAGACTCATGGCTCCAGCTGAGACATGAGCGGTGCGGAAGGCCTGCTAGAACTGATCCCACGTGATGGTGGCGATGGGATAAGTGGCGGTGTAGTTCTCCCACCAAGAAGCTGCAGGTCCATCAAGCTGATGGGCGGCAAAGCGCACCTTCTCTGTATCTGTGCATCCAGCAGTGGCTAACTCCCTTCCGACCTTGCGGAGCCAATCATCGGCCACAATCGGCTCAGTGCTGCTAGAGAACACTGGCGGATTCAGCCTTAGGAAGCGGGTCAAGTTGTCAACAGGGGGTGGTGGCGGTGGATTGTTGTTGTTGTTGTTGTTGTTGTTGTTGTTGTTGTTGTTGTTCTGGTTCTGGATGAGCATCTGCATGAGGGCATTCTGCTGCTGGATCAGCTGGGTGAGCTCCGGCGGAAAGTTGAAACCGGGGTCACGTCTCGGAGGCATCTGGTGTTTTGGAGTGGATGAGAAAATTAGAATAGAACAAGGGTCTAATGAGAAAATAGCACTACCCATATGAATGCACAATCATAATCACACCAATCATTTATACAATCATCTCAAACATGGTTCAATCTCGGATTACAAATTCTCACGACTAATCGAAAATAACGGCCTAACTGATCGATGGAAAAATAAAATAACATGGCGGTCGACTAAATGTCTTCATCAATTATCCTTGCGTCCTCTGGTGCGGCGTCCCCTGCTGTGGCGCCTCCTCTTGCGGCTTCCTTCGGCGGAGCTCTCATAATCCCGGTCATTGCTCACGAGAGGTCCATCATCTCCACTCGGAAAAAGGTCTTCTCCCAGATCCATCTTCTCCTCCAGTGTGGCAATATATTTATCCCGGTCCTCGATTCTATCCATAAAATCCTTGACTTCTTCTTCATGTTCAAGGAAGTCCACGCGTGCTTTCTCCTCCAGTTCCAGTTCATGGAACAACAGTCTCCTGTGTACCTTCGAGTTTCGGCGCGTCTGGATGTCCCGGTTCCTGATGAGACTCTCCAAGTCTTGGACATATGAATGAATGGAGTCATCCTCTACGGTACGGATAATATCTCCATTCCTAGCTCTGCGAGAAATGATGGCGAGGTCTGATGGGTCGAGCTCGGCCCTGTACTCTTCTCGGAGATGTCCAAGTGCACGATAAATCACCATGTCTCTTCCGAGGATCCAAGTGAAATCGGTAAACTCAAAGTCAATGGGCTCTGAATGTTCTCCGAAGGTCCTCCGTGGAATGTGCACCTTAATCCTGTAGCGGGTATCCGTCGGAAGTGCATTGGTAGGCTTCCCGGTGATTGAGGGCAGAGCGATCTTCAGCTTCTTCACGATCTGAACCAGCTTCTTGCCGAGAGGCATCGTCTCATCTGGCCGCAAAACTCCGGTAGCAGAACTGGGGTGAACTCGGCGGCCATCTAGAATGTTGAAAATCGGAGAGAAGTTAGAAATGAACAGAGGAGAATTACGGAAAAGTAAAAATAGGAAGTAAACTGGTCTCTTCCTATGGCTTTCTGATCCTAGGGGTTACGTCCTACGGTCAGCGTGTGCTCTGAATACCATCTCTGTAGTGACCCGACCCGAAATCGGTCAAGTCTCTGTGTAGCTGTACCATCCCAAGATCATGCTGGCACACACAGTACATTGATGCAAAGATTCAAAGTTCAATCACACCTAAATTTATGACACGATTCTCATATCGAGTCTTTATTACAAGATAATAAATTCGGCCAAAGGCCAACTCATGAGAAATAAACTAAATCAAGCTGCGGAAGCGTAGACGAGTAGCGAGTCCATCCGACTCCATAGGGCAATCGCCAAGCGTGGATCGTAGCCTCACTCACGGTCGAAAACTCCTCCGCAACATAAGACGTTGCAGCCGTGTAGGTCAGCATTTTGAATATGCGGCAAGTCATGAAGAGAGAATAACAATAAAAATTACTAACACTATATGCAATTTGGCTGTGGGGCTCTAAGTTTCATTGTTTTGCGAAAAAGCCAGTTTTTCCCTACAACAAGGACTTGCTTGCAAATACTACAAAATGTTGGTAGTTATTGAGATGGTTCCGCCAACCAACGTCTCATTCCCAATTATTAAATAACCCCCTCTATTAATTTATTAAGTTCAGTGTTGAGATATTCGAAATACTCCAAGTTCCAGAGGCTCAAATTGTCCGTAACCGGGGACACGGCTAATCGATTAGATCTTCACTCTGCAGAGGTTTGTGCACTTTACCCACAAGAATCATTCCCTCCTTTAAGTCTTCGCACTGCCTGGTGTTTGAAGACGGGACGAACGAAACAGGGTCTTCCGAAGAGTTCCTATGGGCCACTGCTGGTGCCCATCCAATCCTACCGTTCTTCTACATCTCGTAGCACCGTCCGGCCAGAGTCACGCCTAGGGTCGACCAAGCCAAAGCCCATAATGGCTTGCGGCTGCACAGGTAAGCTTCCGGTCAATGGGGTATCCGTCCGTCTCTTCGTGGCTGGGTGAAGCTTTCCGCAAGATGTCATGGCGCTTCTGCATGCATCCCGGCCGTCCGCTGGTTTCTCCAGTGTGCCCATCAACCGTCCTCCACCCAGTAGTGAATTTTGAAGTCCATCTTGAGCTTGAAGTCATGGGGTTGTCATCATCTTGACTCTCGCATCTCCCTTATGAATCTCTCAACAACCCCGTCTACGAGCATAGCAAAATAAACAACATCATCCCGGGCAATGGTAACAAGGGGAATTGGGTTCATCCTACCTCATGATACTACTCAAAAACATAACTTAACAAAATTCTCCTACTGCATGCATGGTGGGGAGGTATAAATTCTAATGCAATAAAATCATAGGTATTGTAAAAACATGATCAAATGACTTGCCTGGCTGACGGTCTTCGAAAGCTAGCGACTCGTAATAGCAGGCTTCGCACTCCGGGAATTTTACCGAGTCAAACAATAGCATAAATAAGTATAGCACAATATAACATAACAAGAAGTTGGAAGTAAAACACCCAAGCACTCAAACCAAAATCCAAAGAAAACTCGGAGAAAGAAATTCAAGGTTTTCACCACATCTAACAACAACTAGGAAATAGTTTTACACAACTAAAACTTTTCTTAACAGAACCTAAGCATTGGTTTTTCTAACTAATAGAAAGGAAAACAACATACAAACTAGGAGCAAAAAGAATCATATTAAAAGCTATTATAGAACTCATATTATGCCTAAAACAATCCTAACAAAGAAAAAAAATAAAAAAATTTATTATACTGTAAATAAAAGTTCATCCTATGTAGCTAGAGAAACTAATCTAAAATAAACTATAACATAATAAAAATAAAATAATTTGCTAACTAGAATAGTAGGAAAACAATAGCTATCTAAATAAACAAGAAAAACTTGATTTCGACTAAACCTATTTTTTATTAAATCTAAAATACCCAAACATGTTCCTACTGCTAGGCATGGACTAAACTAAGCTGTAGCAAAAAATAATCACTAAAAAATAATAATCCTAACTCAATTTATGGCAAAAAAAATAATCTGTCTAAATATAATATAAAACTATTCCTAATAATTTAAACATGTCTAAACATATTTTATTCAGGAACTGCAACGAATTTGCAAACTAACAAAAAAAGAATCAACTAAAAACAATAAACCAGCTAAAAGAAATAGCAAAAATAAAAACAGAACTAATCTGCTAAAACAGAAAATAAAACTAAAAAGAAAAGAAAACTAGCGCTACTAGGCCGTGGGCTAACTAAAAGACGCTCTGGTCGCTATATAACTAAAACGCCTACGGTCTATAAGAAATAAACCGGACCAGTCTAAATAAACAAGTAACTAAAACCGATCTATATGAAAAAAAACCTAACTCTTCGCATATCTAATCTATGCCCTAGGTTTCAGATCGGACGGTGGTGGGCGGCTCCGACGACATACCGCGGTGGCGACGACAGCGATGGACTACGGCAGCTCGGGCGTGGACGGCGCGGTGGCTCCGGTGGTCGGGGAAGACGGCGGAGACGTCGGGCGGCTGCGGCGGAGCAAGGCGGAGACGGTGGTGGTCTCAGCGGCGGTCGAGGGTGACGGTGGCGAGTGGTATGAGCTCGACAAAGCTCCTGGTGAGCTCCAACTCCAGCGACGGGCGATGATGCTCAAGGGGGCGGCTCCGGCGATCCCTGGGTGAAGAGAGTATGTCAGGGAGGTGCGGGATGAAGTAGCGGTTTGGTTGGAGTAGCTTGGAGGTCGAGGGGTGGCTCACCGGTGGAAGAAACGGCGGCGAACCGAGGCGGCGACGGCGAGATGCGTTCGGCGAGGGAGGCGGCTCTGGTGGGTGTTGGGGTAGGGTTTTTGGGGGGTTCGGGAGAGGAGAGGCAGGGCTTTATATAGGGCGTGGTCGTGGGCGAGGGGGCAACGCGGGATCGTGATCCCGAGAAGATTGCGGCGATGGGCGGCGGTCGCGCTCTGGCGCGGCGAGACGTGGGCGAGGGGAAAGAGATGAGGGCGGGCCCGGGGCGTCAGCGAGAGAGAGAGGAGAGGGTTCGGTCGGGCGACACCGAGGGGAGAGGAGTCGGCGCTGGGCGCCGGGCAGGCCGGCTCGGCTAAGTGGCTGCTTGCCTGCCGTGAGTGGCGCTCGGTCTCGGCTAGGCAGTTGGCCTGGCTGGCGCCTGGGGCTTTTCCTTTTATTTTTTTTGAATTAGAGAGAAGAGAGAATATAGAAAAATATATATTATTTTTATATAGGACATATATATATATATATCAAAATTCTCAGGGGAATTTATCCTACAACGCGGACATTTTTCCAGGAGCAAAACTCAAACAAAAAAAACACTTTCTAGAAATCCCAAATAAAATTCAAATTTGAATTCAAACTTTTTTGGCAAAACTTTTCTTCTGACATTTTTGGAGTGTCATGTTTACTCCTCTCATACTTTTGCTCAAGTATTTGTCAGACATTGTTTTGAAATAAATTCAACTGCCAATTTGAATCCAAATTCCAACAAACTCAAAAACCTCTGAAATAAATCAAATGCTACTCAATTTCAAACAATATGCATAGATGCTTAGCTATAATTGTAGAACATTCCAAATGGGAAATTTGGGATGTTACAATTATAGAAGATATCAAGTATTTCATTTTTCTTAAGAGAATGATCAGGCAAAGCATTAAGTAACTGGCAAAGCCTCCCCCAAGCTTGTGGGAGACTCTCTTCTTTAGTTTGAACAAAGTTAAATATTTCCTGTAAGGCAGCTTGTTTCTTATGAGCAGGAAAATATTTTTCAGAGAAGTAGTAAATCATATCCTGGGGACTACGCACACAACCAGGAGCAAGAGTATTGTACCAAGCCTTAGCATCACCCTTTAATGAGAAAGGAAATAATTTGATAATAAAGTAGTACCAAGTTTTCTCATCATGAGTAAAAAGGGTGGCTATATCATTCAACTTAGTAAGATGTGCTAACCATGGAAAGGATCAGATTCAACCAAAGTAATTAACTCTGGGTCTACAGAGAATTCATAATCCTTATCATCAATAAAGATAGGCGAACTAGCAAACTTAGGATCACATTTCATTCTAGCATTCAGAGATTTTTCTTTATACTAGTGTAATAATTTCTCTAGATCATCTCTATCCTTACAAGCAAGAATATCTCTAGTTGCCTCTTTACTCATAACATAGCCTTCCGGTACCTTAGGAAATTCATATCTAGGAGGGCTAGCTCTAGCAAGTGTTTCAGGAGTTTTAGTTTCATGCTCATCATCAGATTCAACAACATCATGTTGTATTACTCTAGCAATTTGTTCATTAAGAAATTCACCAAGTGGCACAACATCATTATCAAGCATGGTACTAGCATAATCATAAGAATCATTCATAGTAGAAGTAGCATCATCAATAACTTGCGAATCAGAATTAATAGCACGTTGTGGTGGTGTTGCAAGTTTACTCATAACAGAAGGTGAATCTAAAGCAGAACTGGATGTCAGTTTCTTACCTCCCCTCATACTTGAGGGAAATATCTTAGTCTTTGGATCCTTCAGATTCTTCGTTGTGATAAATTGATAATAATCCCAAGTGACTCAACAAATATAGCTATGCTCCCCGGCAACGGCGCCAGAAAAAGGTCTTGACAACCCACAAGTATAGGGGATCGCAACAGTTTTCGAGGGTAAGTATTTAACCCAAATTTATAGATTCGACACAAGGGGAGCCAAATAATATTTGAAGGTATTATCAGCTGAGTTGTCAATTCAACCACACCTGGAGATTAATTATCTGCAGCAAAGTGATCAGTAGCACAGTAATATGATAGTTTTGATAGTAGCGACATCAGCAATAGTAACAGTAACAATGATAGCAGTATTTTGTAGCAAGTGTGACAGTAGCATCAGTAGTAGTAACTTAGCAGAAACAATATAAGATAAATTTGTAGGCATTGGATCGGTGACTTGTTGGATGATATTCATCATGTGACAGTTATAACCTAGGGCGATACAACACTAGCTCCAGTTCATCAATATAATGTAGGCATGTATTCCGTAAATAGTCATACATGCTTTATTAAAAGAACTTGCATGCTATCTTTTGTCCTACCCTCCCGTGGCAGCGGGGTCCATATTGAAAACTAAGGGATATTAAGGGCTCGTTTTAATAGAGAACCGAAACAAAGCATTAACACATAGTGAATACATGAACTCCTCAAACTACGGTCATCACCCAGAGTGGGCCCGGTTGTTGTCACTCCGGGGTTGTCGGATCATAACCGTAGTAGTTGACTATAACTTGCAAGATCAGATCTAAAACATGGATATAATGATGAATTCGTAAACGGTTCAGATCTGAGTTCATAGCACCCGGGCCCAAAGTGACAAGCATTAAGCATAGCAAGGTCATAGCAACATCAATCTAAGAACATAGTGGATACTAGGGATCAAGCCCTAACAAAACTAACTCGATTACATGATGAATCTCATCCAACTCCTCACCGACTAGGGAGCCTATGAAGGAATTACTCACTCCCGGTGGGGTGCATTGTGGAATTGGCGATGGAGATGGGTTGGTGGTGGCGAAGAACGAAGAACCCCCTCTCCGAAGCCCCAAATGGACTCCAGATATGCCCTCCCGAGGAAGAACAGGGCTTGGCGGCAGCTCCATCTCGTGGATCGCAATAATTCTTTCTCCTTGATTTTTTTTGGAAAAATGTGATTTTGTAGTATCAGGGGGGTCGTCAGGGCCATAAACCCACACAGGCGCCAGAGGGGGGGGGGCGCACCCTGGTTGGTTGTGCTCACCCAGGTGCTCCTCTCCTGGAGGTCTTGGCTCCAGAAATTCTTATTATTGATATAAAAAATCCTCGCAAAGTTTCGTTCCATTCCGAGAACTTTTATTTCTGCACAAAAACAACACCATGGTAGTTCTATGAAAGCAACGTCAGTCCGGGGTTAGTTACATTCAAACCATGCAAATTAGAGTCCAAAACAAGAGGAAAAGCGTGAGAAAAAGTAGATACGTTGGAGACGTATCACTCATCAATTACATTACTATAACCTCGAGTAAGGGAAACCGAATATGCACAAGACAGCAACACTCACCTGAAGTTGTAAGGAAATAGTATTTTCTCTTTGTTTTGATTTTTAAGGAACGGTTGTAGTAAGTTGTCCTCGGTATCTGCAACTCTGTTTTTAACCGTCCATTCATGTATGATATTTGGGTTAATGAACCCAATGTCATAGGTTTGTGCTTTTCTGCATTCGACGATCTTCAATCTGCATAATATAGTGAGGATAATTATATATACATGCAATGAAAGAGCTGCGCTATATATAGAGACTTAATTACAGAAGTAGTACTTACAGATAGTAGCAAGTCACGAGTTGTTTGTCGAGGGCCATTTGATTGTATAACTGGAATAACTCGACAAATTCAACAGGCAACAACTCAGTTCCAACAAGGTCGTGCTCCTCTTTAATTCTCAGCATCAAACTATCCTTCCCAAACTCGCTGCAGGTTTTCATGTACCATTCATGCAATCTTCGCATCATCGTTGTTAGAGGAGGAGGATCAGGTTGACGAGAGGCTGCCCGTACTGGTATCTGAATTCGTCCACCTCCATTATTTCAAACTCTACATCATCGCTCAAGTAATCAGTAGGATTGGTACCGGGCACCATTACCGGATGATTAGCGGCGATATAGCAAGACACCTTGAGCGGGGGGCACAATTGGTTCGCCTGTTCTCCGTGCTGGGGAATATTTTCCCTCTTCTTCGTTCTGCTAACCTTGCATCACTGCAAGTACTTCCCGACCGCTCCGCTTCCTTATATGTCCTTTCAATAATGCGCTCATAGTTAGATTGCGGCGGAGGCGGTGGTGGTTGCTTCAGGGCATCGATAGTGTGCTTCACTTTCACCCGATCTACCGTTTCCTTCGGAGGTGGAGGTTTCTTTGCAAAAAAGTCCCTCACTTGGGCAAGACAAATGTCTTTGTTTTCCTTGTCGGTCCTCTCATATGGTAAATTTTCCGGAGCTTTGAGAGATGGACCGTATTTGAATTGATTCCCGCCTCTACTTGTACTACTAGCCACCGGAGCGGCGGCGTCTCTCTTCCGCTGTTGCTGACGTGGTGGAGTCCACTAACACATCGGAGGAGGCGGAGTGTTCCGACGCGCTGAAGGAGGCGGAGGAGGAGCCGCAGTGCCCTCACGCGCCGTAGGAGGCAGAGTGCTCGTCGGAGGAGGCGGAGGAGGAGCCAGAGTGCCGTCACGCGCTGGAGGAGTTGGAGGAGGAGGCGAAGTGCCCTGATCACTCGTCGAAGGAGGAGGCGAAGGAGGAGGGGGAGTGCCCTGACTCGTCGTCGGAGGAGGCATCTAGTTTGGAAGCTAGATGTACTCCTTCCTCCATAGACATGTACTCCTTAAAGCATAAACCAATTGATTATCCCCTTCACCTGTAGGGTGGTCAAGCTCCAGCTCCTCAAATCCCTCCATTATTTCATCCACCGTCAAAACAGCATAGCCATGTGGAATCGGATGGCAGTGAAAAGTTCTGTCAGCTAGAGGAGGTGCAACAGAGTCGACAGCCGCCATCAAAGTCAGGTTCTGCCATTTCATCACAAGCTTGCAATGTTGAGCCTCCATGATAGTATCCACTGATAACCCACAAGTATAGGGGATCGCAACAGTTTTCAAGGGTAGAGTATTCAACCCAAATTTATAGATTTGACACAAGAGGAGCCAAGAATGTTTGAAGGTATTAGCAGCTAAGTTGTCAATTCAACCACACCTGGAGATTAATTATCTGCAGCAAAGTGATCAGTAGCACAGTAATATGATAGTTTTGATAGTCGTGACAACATCAATAGTAATAGTAACATTGATAGCAGTAATTTTGTAGCGAGTGTAACAGTGATGATAGCAGTATTACTTAGCAGGAACAATATGGAAAAGTTCATAGGCATTGGATTGGTGACTTGTTGGATGATATTCATCATGTGATAATTATAACCTAGGGCGATACGACACTAGCTCTAGTTCATAGATATAATGTAGGCATGTATTCCGTAAATAGTCACACGTGCTTTATTAAAAGAACTTCCATGCCATCTTTTGTCCTACCCTCCCGTGGTAGCGGGGTCCATATTGGAAACCAAGGGATATTAAGGCCTCCTTTTAATAGAGAATTGGAACAAACCATTAACACATAGTGAATACATGAACTCCTCAAACTACGGTAATCACTAGAGGAAGTCTCGGTTATTATCACTCCGGGGTTACCGGATCATAACACGTAGTAGGTGACTATAACTTGCAAGTTCGGATCTAGAACATGGATATAATGGTGATAAAATAAACGGTTCAGATCTTGAATCATGGCACCCGGGCCCAAAGTGACAAGCATTAAGCATGGCAAAGTCATAGCAACATCAATCTAAGAACATAGTGGATACTTGGGATCAAGCCCTAACAAAACTAACTTCATTACATGATGAATCTCATAGAACTCCTCACCGACCAGCGAGCCTACAAAGGAATTACTTACTCCCCGTGGGGAGCATCATGGAATTGGTGATGGAGAAGGGTTGGTGATGACGAAGAACGAAGATCCCCCTCTCCGGAGCCCCAAACGGACTCTAGATCTGCCCTCCCGAGGAAGAACAGGGCTTGGCGTCGGCTCCTTCTCGTGGTTCGCCATAAATCTTTCTCCTTGATTTTTTCTCCAAAATAGGATTTTATAGCGTCGGTTTCTGGGTCTGCGGGGCCACCGGGTGGGGACAACCCACCTGGGTGCGCTAGGAGAGGGGGGCGCGCCCTAGTGGGTTGTGCCCAACCAGGGGCCCCTCTCCGATAGATCTTGGCTCCAAAAATTCTTTTATATTATAAAAATTCCTCGCAAAGTTTCGTTCCATTCCAAGAACTTTTATTTCTGCACAAAAACAACACCATGGTAGTTCTGCTGAAAACAGCGTCAGTCCGGGGTTAGTTTCATTCAAATCATGCAAATTGGCGTCCAAAGCAAGAGGAAAGCATTAGGAAAAGTAGATACATTGGAGACGTATCAACTCCCCCAAGCTTAAACCTTTGCTTGTCCTCAAGCAATTCAGTTGAGAAACTGAAAGTGAAAAAGAAAAACTTTTACGAACTCTTTTGCCCTTGTTTGCATAAATAAGCTTAAACGACACCCAGGTTTTCAGGCAACATTACAATAACTCTTAAAGATTATAATTACTCATACCAGTGACATAATCAGCTAGCGAGCAATAATAAGATATCTCAAACGGCAACACGTTGTCAAAACAACCATGATATAATATGACAATAGTGGTATCTCGCTACCCCTTTCTGAGACCACAAAACATAAATGCAGAGCACCTCCAAAGTCCAAGCAGCGACTAAACACTGTAATTCATGGTAGAAAAAATACAGTCATGATGCACCCAATATTAGCTACACACAATGCATAAGTCATGACAGCTATGCTCTTCTTAGTTTCTAGCGCTTGTTTTAGAAGGTGATGACACAACATAAAGGTAAATAGAAAGTCCCTTCGCTGAGGGAAGCAGTGATTTGCAGAGGTGCCAGAGTTCAAAATTTTAAAACAGAGATAAATGATATTTTGAGACATGCTTCTCATTTACTTCACGACCATCAGTTATCAATATCTCCCATGCTAAACAGGCTAGTGGCGGTTCCCAAGAGATAAAAGTAATTCGATCTGTTAACTCTTTTTGTATTTTGTAGTTCGGGACTGGGCATCCCTATTACCGCCCTTTTCTCGTGCAATGGCAAGTGAATAAATACTTGACCTGAGAATAACCCGCTTTGCATGGAAGATACCGACCACCTCCTGTCGATCCATGAACGACCCAGGCACACTAAACAAATAAATTTTTTTAGAAGTTTTTAGAGGTGGCACATGCAAATTTACTTAGGGCGACAGGCAAATACCGCATATAGGTAGGTATGGTGGACTCATCTGGAATAACTTTGGGTTCAAGGTTTTTGATGTACATATGGAATCCCCACTTAGTACAGGCAAAGGCCAGCAATTAGATTGAGAAGCAGCCAACTAGAGAGCAACAACGATCATGATCCTGCATTATGCATAAGTAACATTGGACACTAGCATGAGTAGGATATGAACATCATGAACATAATTTTCATAGAGGCTATGTTGGTTTTGATTCAACTACATGCATGAACATGTACCAAGTCAAGTCACTTGAACATTCAGAGGAGGATACCATATCATCATACTACATCACAATCATTTTAACGCAATGTTAGTATCCAAGATAAATCATTATCAACTCCCAGCTAATTATGCATGGCATGAGAAACTATAATATCTAATTGTCATTGCAAACATGTTTAATCATAATGGGCTGAATCATGGGTATTAACTAGGTTAAACATATTTACACAAAAAGAACAAGTCGAGTTCATACCAGTTTCTCTCTGCCATGGCCAGTTCATCGAATATCGTCATTATTGCCTTTCACTTGCACGACCGAACGATGTGAAAATAATAAAGTGCAAGAGTGCCATGGACTAAGCTGGAATCTGTAAAACATTTTATTCAATATATAGGAGAAGACAAGGTAAAGTGGGCTCTTTATTAGTTCAAAATTATTCATATGAGAGCCACTCAACATTTTCATCGTGGTCTTGTCCTCGGTACAACTCGAATAAACGGAAAATAAATTCAGAGAATCACACTAAAATATTTTTGGAGTTTTTGGTTTTCTTGAACAAGCAAATAAAAGAGAAAAGCAAAAATGAGAAAAACTATCTACACGGGAAAGCTCCCAACAAGCAAAAGAAGAACAAGGAAATCTTTTTGGGTTTTCTTTTTGATATTACTAATAAGCATGCATAGAAAGTAAACTATCTACAACTAATTTTTTTGGTTTTTCTAAAGTTTTTTCAAACACACAAGAAGAAGGCGAGAAAAATAAATCTAAGCATGGATGATACAATGAAAAAGTGTGTGCATAGACAAATGGAATAAATGGACATGAATGTCATGTCGGTGAGAAGCACGTACTCCCCCAAGCTTAGGCTTTTGGCCTAACTTGGTAGTCGACCAATAGCCTGGAGGGTAGTAGTCAGCGTGGTAGCTCACAGAGGCTCTTGTTGCGGATGTCTTGGCCTGCCGTGTTGCCACCACTGCTGCGTTGTGAGCTCGGGCCTCGCTCTCAAGAACAAAATATCTCCCCTTGCTGTGATAGTGAAAAAGAGCAGTCGCAGGAAAATAGGTGTGCACAACAGATGTTTGGTTAAACAACAAATTGTAAGTGAAGTCATGAATCTTTCCTTTACGTATTTTATGCTCTTTCAAGGCATCAAAATCTAAATATTCCGTGGGTAGGACAAGATCAAAGGGCAAAGGTGAAACACCTAGCCCTCGTGCTAAACGTGTGACATAATTCCACCATAGAACCAACCACTGTAAGCGTTATGCTGCAGTCTGCGTGCAACAATTGCTCCAAGGTTATAATTCCTTTCACCAGTGAGAGCAGCGCATATGAGGCTCAAGTCTGGAGCACAGAGCATACTACAGTCTTGCTTGCCTACTACACATTTCCCGTTGAATAATGCAAAGTACTGAATTGAGGGAAAATGAATGCTCTTTATTCTACCTTGTGTCACTCCCTTCCTTTCACCGTAACAAAGGCTAGTGAAGAATGTTTTGAACTCAGCCTTTGGTGGTTCGTCAAGCGAACCCCAAAATGGAAGCTGACAATGATAAGCAAAATTCTCTAGTGAGATGGTATAAGGACTATTAAAAAGCATAAACAACACCGTAGAATCACGTGGAAAATATTTAAATCCTTTAACAAATGATTCAGTGAGAAGTTGGTGTTGTTCACACTTATCTGAAAGCTAGGGACCGAGACCTGCATTGTGAACATATTGCTCAAATTCCTCCTTAGTGCCCACATGCACCATATACTCATCGCAGGGCCATAAGCATGTTTTGGTGGTGGCATCTCGCATCAAACTTTCACTTGGTTCAACATAAGAACGACGAGTAGAACTGTCAGCAGAAGATGCCCCCGAGGATCGTCTCCTCGAAGAACTCCTTCAGAATAGGTTCATCATGTCCGCGTACAATTTTCTGAAAATAAAATTTTGGAGTGACAAAAAAATTTGTCAACAAAACTTTCTAAAATTGATATAAACTACTCGTAGGATGCATAGAGGCCAAACCAAGCATTGAAACTACTTAGGACACTGAGAATTTAACATGCAAGCACGTCTACAGCAGCACCCATAATAGCTAATTATTCAAAATATAAACCACTAAAAGAAAAACTAATTGGATAAATGGTGGAGTCACATACCAAGCAACAATCCCCCAAAACAGTTTCGGGAACGGAGCTTCGAGCAAAGAGATTGAAATTCGCGGGTTTGAGCTCAAGAACATGAGAGAGAGGGCAATGGAGATATTTTTTTGGAGGTAGGTGTTGATGTGGTATAAAGAGATAAGTGAGAGGGCCCACGTGGGGACCACAACCCACCAGGGCGCGCCTGGGGGTGCTGGCGCGCCCAGGTGGGTTGTGCCCATCTTAAATATTCAGACAAAAATCGTATAAAATTTTCTGGGCATTCTAAGAACTTTTATTTTTGGGTCATTTTTTGTTGCACAGGAAATTCAGAAAACAGTCAAAACATGGCATTTTATTTTATTTAACTAATAAAAACATAAAATGAAAAGTAGGGAGAGAAAGTAGTGCTTACTAAATTCAGCAACTTCATACCGCTAAAAAATGATCCACTAATAAGGTTGATCAAGTCTTATTAACAACCACTTTCGATTAGCATGAAACCGAAGAACTTTCGTAAATCACTAAGTTACCTCAATGGGGATATGCATTTCCCCAACAATAAGCATTTCATATTTCTTTTTGACAGTAGGTAGAGGTATTTGAAAACTTCCAATAGTGATTGTCGGAGATATTTTCAATAACATTAATACCATTCACTTGGAATTGTTTCTTCGGAAAGTGCAGCTTATGCTCATTACCATTAATATTAAAAGTGACCTTGCTTTTGTTGCAATCAATAACAGCCCTGCAGTATTCAAGAAGGGTCTACCAAGGATAATCTACATGTTGTCATCCTCGGGAATCTCAAGTATAACAAAGTCAGTCAAAATAGTAACATTAGCAAGAAAAACGGGCACATCCTCACAGATACCAATTGGTATGGCAGTTGATTTGTCAGCCATTTGTATAGATATTTCAGTAGGTGTGAGTTTATTAAAATCAAGTCTTTTATATAAAGACAAAGGCATAACACTAACACCAGCTCCTAAATCACACAAAGCAGTTTTCACATAATTCTTTTTGATAGAGCAAGGTATAGTTGGTATTTCCGGATCTCCAAGTTTTTTAGGTACTCCATCTTTAAAAGTGTAATTAGCAAGCATAGTGGAGATTTAAGCTTCTGATATTTTTCTCTTATTTGTGATGAAGTCTTTCATATACTTTGCATAAGGAGGCATTTTCAGGATATCAGTCAAACGAGTATGCAAAAAGACTGGCCTCAGCATTTCAGCAAAGCGTTCACATTCTTCATCATCATTCTTTTTAGATGGCTTAGGTGGACAAGGCATAGGTTTTTGAACCCACGGTTCTCTTTCCTTACTGTGTTTTCTAGACACAAAATCTCTTTTATCATACCTTTTATTCATAGCTTGTGGGTTCAAGATCAACAGGTGGTTCTATTTCAACATCATTATCTGGTTCTTTTTCATTGTTTGGTTGGGAGTCTTCATGAACATCATCATTATATTTTTCATTATCAGTATGTGAGTGTTCATTACCAGGTTGAGTTTCAACATCAAAGATAGAAGTTTCATTATCATTATCAGGAGGTTTCTCTATTTCAGGTTCACTAGAAGAAGGCAAAGTCCTGTCATTTTTCTTTTTTTTTCTTTTTAGAAGGACTAGGTGCACTAGTGTTATTTCTTTGTGAGTCTTGTTCAATTCTTTTTGGGTGTCCCTCAGGATAAAGTGGTTCCTGAGTCATTTTACCTCCTCTAGTTGCAACTCTAACTGCAAAGTTATGCATATTATTATTCATTTCATCAAGCAATTCTCATCATGAGAATAAACTAATAGCGAGTTTTCTCATCATGAGTAAAATGGGTGGCTATATCATTCAACTTAGTAAGATGTGCCACAACAGTTTCAGTTTCATAACCATGGAAAGGGTCAGATTCAACCGAAGTGATTAACTCTGGGTCGACAGAGAATTCATAATCCTTATCATCAATAAAGATAGGTGAAGTAGAAAACTTAAGATCACATTTCATTCTAGCATTCAGAGATTTTTCTTTATACTTGTGTAGTAATTTCTCTAGATCATCTCTATCATTACAAGTAAGAATATCTCTAGTTGTTTCTTCACTCATAACATAACCTTCCGGTACCTTAGGCAATTCGTATCTAGGAGGGTGATATGTCTCCAACGTATCTATAATTTATGAAGTATTCATGCTATTATATTATCCATTGTAGATGTTTTATATTCATTTATATGCTATTTTATATGATTTTTGGGACTAACCTATTCCTAGAGCCCAGTGCTAGTTTCTGTTTTCCCTTGTTTTTGAGTTTTACAGAAAAGGAATACCAAACAGAGTCCAATTGACGTGATAATTTTTGATGATTTTTTCTGGACCAAAAGAAGCCCCTGGAGTAAAAGAGTTGGGCCAGAAGAGCCCCGGGCTGTCCACGAGGGTGGGGGGCGCGCCCACCCCCTAGGCATGGGCCCCTATCTCGTGGACGATTCGGAGAGCCCCCCCCCCCTCACATGAGAACGACGCCAAAAATACCTATAAATACATAAACCTCCAGAAAATAACCAAGATCGGAAGTTCCGCCGCCGCAAGCCTCTGTAGCCACGAGAAATCAATCTAGGCCCTCTCTGGCACCCTGCCGGAGGGGGCCATCATCACCGGAGGCCATGTAGGAGGATCCCGGAGGGGCCATCCTCGCCATGAAGGCCAAGGACCAGAGGGAGAACCTCTCCCCATCCAGGGGGGAGGACATGGAGGAGGAAGCACAAGGGGGAGAACTTCTCCTCGTCTCTCTCGGTGGCGCCAGAGTGCCATCGGGAGGGGAATCATCGCCGCAGTGATCGGCTTCATCAACATCACCATCATCATCACCGTCCTCATCTCTTTTACGCGGTCCACTCTCCCGCACCCTGCTGTAATCCCTACTTGAACATGGTGCTTTATGCCACATATTATGATCCAATGATGTGTTGCCATTTTATGATGTTTTGAGTAGATATCCTTTGTCTTTGGGTTGATTGATGATCTAGATTGGTATGAGTTGTATGATTTATTTTGGTGTTGTCCTTGTGCCCTCCGGGTCGCGCAAGCGTGAGGGATTCCCGCTGTAGGGTGTTGCAATATGTCCATGGTTTACTTATTTTCTGCGTTGCTTGAGTGATAGAAGCATAAACACGGATAAGTGGGTCATGGCGTATGGGAATAAAGGGAACTTGATATGTTAATGCTATCGTTGGGTTTTACCTTAATGGTCTTTAGTAGTTGCAGATGCTTGCTAGAGTTCCATTCATAAGTGCATATGATCCAAGAAGAGAAAGTATGTTAGCTTATGCCTCTCCCTCATATGAAATTGCAATAGTGATTACCGGTCTTGTTAACAATTGCCTCGGATAATTCCACACACCGACACACCATTATTCCACACACGCTATTTATAATATTTATTAATATATTCTAACTTTATGATAACAGCACCTACTTTTATATTTTAGCCCTTCGATATCATACAAAGTTATCTTCTTCATACCCACAACGTAGTTTTATTTCTCGTTTCTAGTTGGAAGCAAACGTTCGGTGTACGTAGAGTCGTATCAGTGGCACATAGGACTTGAGAGAATATTGATCTTGCCTTTAGCTCCTTGTGGGTTCGACACTCCATGCTTATCACTTCCACCTTTGGAAATTGCTACGATGATTCCCTGCACTTGGAGATTATCAAGCTCTTTTCTAGCGCCGTTGCTGGGGAGCAATAGCGGTGGGTTGATATTCTCGTGTGTACTTGTTTGCTTTCTTCACTAAGTAGATTTTTTTCCTTTTTGTTTCTGTTTAGTTGTGGGTGAAACATACAAAAAAAATTAAAAGAATGAAAATACAAAAAAATTACTTGCCTCTCATGCCTAAAAAAGTTTTTCAAAAAGAGAAGTGATTGGAAAGTTATGCATTGAAGAAGTGAGGGTCGACCTTGAGCACTTGTGTTCATTGTCACGGAAAAAATGTAGAATTTTTCATGGAAGTTTCTCTGTAAATAATTATCCCATTGTATATATCCATTGTATTATAAAAATAATGTGCCAAGCTTTGGTTTTAGGATAATTAGATTTTGCTTGTTTACTATGTGCAGAACAAAAACTTTGGCTGTAGCGCGTGATTTTAAATTTTTTACTGAAAGGTCGAATGGGTATGAAACTTTTGAACATTAATTCTGTACAAATTTTTAAAATTTTCATATTTATTTCATAATTTTTGGAGTTACATAAGTTTACTAAACTTCCAGATTACTACAGACTGTCCTGTTTTTGAAAGATTCTGTTTTTCGCGTGTTGTTTGCTTATTTTGATGAATCTATGGCTAGTATCGGGGGGTATGAACCATAGAGAAGTTGGAATACAGTAGGTTTAACATCAATATAAATAAAGTATGAGTTCATTACAGTACCTTAAATTGGTAGTTTGCTTTATTACACTAACGGATCTCACAAAGTTTTTGTTAAAGTTTTGTGTGGATGAAGTGTTCGAAGATCGAGGAGCTATCAATATGAGAAGAATAAAGAGAGGCAAGAGTTCAAGCTTGGGGATTCCCAAGGCACCCCAAGTAAATATTTCAAAGGATACTCAAGCATCTAAGCTTGGGGATGCCCCGGTTAGCATCCCATCTTTCTTCAACAAATATCGGTATACCTCGGTTTTTGTTTTATTCACATGATTTATGTACTTTGTGTTTTTGTTTTTTTCCTTTAAGAACCATGCTAGTATGAGTTAGCCCTTCATTTATTTATAGAGTACTTCATGTGCTTCACTTATATCTTTTAAGTATGATCTTATAGAATTGCTCTTTGTGCTTCACTTAAATCTTTTGAGTATGGTTTTATAGAATGCTTCGTGTGCTTCACTTACAAATTTTGATCTTGGATATTGGTTAGTCTATATTAATTGTAGAATGCTCCATGAACTTCACTTATATATTTTGGAGTATGAATAATACTATCATCTAAAGTGGGTTCGGAAGAGTGTCAACTTTAGGAATTCGTGATCCCACTATTCTGAATGAGAAGAATTTTGCTTATGTGGAGAGTAGAAAAATTTCTATGCTTGTAGATCATGAAAAGAATGCTTTATGTTATGGTTATATTGTTGAATTCATTCATGATGATACTGAAAATTATTATGAGGGAGTAATTTATGCTTGTAGGAGTTGCAATAATACCAAGTTTACCCTCTATGTGCTTAAAGTTTTGAAGTTATACTTGTTTTTCCTTCCTATGCTAGTTGATTCTTGTTCCTATAAAATGTGCTCACA
This sequence comes from Aegilops bicornis, assembly GCA_021605145.1. Classification (NCBI taxonomy): domain Eukaryota; kingdom Viridiplantae; phylum Streptophyta; class Magnoliopsida; order Poales; family Poaceae; genus Aegilops; species Aegilops bicornis. Next base: position 117,232,964 of record CM038675.1, on the reverse strand, counting down.
AAATACCTAGGCACAGGAAGTGCGTTAGATTTAAATGTGCTAGTCATATTCTTCATGATGCTCTCTCTATGTTTCAATTCTTTTCTTTTATGTGAGCATCATTGAAATCATCATGCCTAGCTAAAAGGCATTAAAGAAAAGCACTTGTTGGGAGACAACCCAATATCTACCCTTGTTGTGTTTGTGTGTTTACATGATTAAGCTACTGTAGTAATCATGTTTTATAGCTTTTTTCAATAAATTGCCAAGTAAGCCTTTGGGAAGACTTGGGTGAAAGTTAATGTGATCTTGCTGTAAAAAATAGAAACTTTGCGCTCACGGGATTAGCTGCCATTTTTATCAAAGAGTTATTTTGAGTTGATTCTTTTTGCATAAGATTAATAGAAAAATTCCTCACGTCCACCAATTTATTTCATAATTTTTGGACTAGCATAAGTATGGTTGTTGTTCAGATCATGACAAACTGTTCTGTTTCTGTCAGATTTTGTTTTCATTGCATAGTTTGCTTGTTTTCTAGTTTCTATGGCTTATATTTCTCAATATAAATTGTAGAAATGATATGTTACAGTAGGCATTGTGTGAGAACAATTATGAACCTTGTATTTTACAGTACCAAAGTGAATGGTTTACTCTTTATCATACTAACCTATCTCACGAAGTTCCGTTAAGTTTTGTGTGATTGAAGTTTTCAAGCTTTGGGTGAGATATTGATATGAGGAGAATAAGGAGCGGAAAGACCCTAAGCTTGGGGATGCCCAAGGCACTCCAAGGTAATATTCAAGGAAGAATCAAGCGCCTAAGCTTGGGGATGCCCCGGAAGGCATCCCCCTTTCGTCTTCAAAACTATCGGTATACTTTACTTGGAGCTATATTTTTATTCGTCACATGATATGTGTTTTTCTTGGAGCGTATTTTCAATTTTACTTGTTGTTTGAATAAAATCATTGGATCTCAAATCTTGAATGAAAAATAATCCTCCCATGGCTAGTTAATTATTTGACTACTTAGTGTTCTTCACTTATATCTTTTTGGAGTAGTTTGTCATTTACTCACGCGCTTCACGTATATCCTATGAGTAAATGGTTGAATGAATTGAATATCATAAATCTGAATTTATATATGTTTCATATGCTTATACCATGGGGAGTAATGACTTCACAAAGAATAAGTATAGGTAGTAGACTTATTGAAAGTTAGCAAACGCAGAATTGGTCACTTGAACAATTCATGAAAGAATATTGAAGGAAGAGAGATTTCACATATAAATATACTATCTTGGACATATTTTGTAATTGTGAGCACTCATTAAAATATGACATGCTAAAAGGTTGACGTTGGACAAGCAAGACAACTTAATGGGATATGTTTTCTTATATCTGAAACGTTATATTGTCTTGGATCATCCAACACGTTGAGCTTGCCTTTCCCTCTCATTCTAGCCAAATTATTTGCACCAAGTAGAAATACTACTTGTGCTTCCAAACATCCCTTAAACTAGTTTTGCCATGAGAGTCCACCATACCTACCTATGGATTGAGTAAGATCCTTCAAGTAAGTTGTCATCGGTGCATGCAATAAAAATTTCTCTCTAAATATGTATGATCTATTAGTGCAAAGAAAATAAGCTTTATATGAACTTGTGATATGGAAGAAATAAAAGTGAAGGACTGCATAATAAAGGTATCTATCACAAGAGGCAATATAAAGTGTCGTTCTTTTGCATTAAGATTTTGTGCATCCAACCTTAAAATCACATGACAACCTCTGCTTCCCTCTATGAAGGGCCTATCTTTTACTTTTATCTTCTACCCTTATACAGGAGTCATGGTGATCATCACCTTTTCTTTTTACACTTTTTCCTTTGGCAAGCACTTTGTGTTGCAGCGATCCGGATATATATATATATATATATATATATATATATATATATATATATATATATATATATCCACTTGTATGTAGGTTTTCATAAAGTATTATTGTTGACATTACCCTTGAGGTAAAAGGTTGGGAGGCAAAACTATAAGCCCCGATCTTTCTCTGTGTCCGATTAAAACTTTGAACCCATAAATATCACATGAGTGTTAGCAATTGTGGAAGACTATATGATAGTTGAGTATGTGGGATTTGCTAAATGGAAGCTCTTACATAGACCCTTCCTGAAAATAAGATGAATTGAAATTTTTTGATGACTAAGAGCACTGTTTGTTAGTTAAGAAAGTTTATGATCTATATTTTAACATGTGAATAGCTTGTTACTTGATCATGAAATTTTTTATGAGATGAGCTACAGTTATGACATATAATGTTGCTAGAAAAGGTGATTGAAATTATCATTGATCAAACTTGTGCACCTGCTAGCATTCACACTTCATAAATTATTTCTTTTATCATTTACCTACTTGAGGACGAGCAGGAATTAAGCTTGGGGATGCTGATACGTCTCCAACGTATCTATAATTTATGAAGTATTCATGCTATTATATTATCCATCGTAGATGTTTTATATGCATTTATATGCTATTTTATATGATTTTTGGGACTAACCTATTAACCTAGAGCCAAGTGCCAGTTTTTGTTTTTTCCTTATTTTTGAGTTCTACCGAAAAGGAATACCAAACAGAGTCCAATTGACGTACCAATTTTTGATGATTTTTTATGAACCAAAAGAAGCCCCTGGAGTAGAAGAGTTGGGCCAGAAGAGTCCCAGGCTGTCCACGAGGGTGGGGGCGCGCCCACCCCCCCTGGGCGTGGGCCCCTATGTCGTGGATGATTCGAAGACCCCCCTGACGTGAGACCAATGCCAAAAATTCCTATAAATACATAAACCTCCAAAAAATAACCTAGATCGGAAGTTCCGCCGCCGCAAGCCTCTGTAGCCACGAGAAATCAATCTAGGCCCTCTCTGGCACCCTACCGGAGGAGGCCATCATCACCAGAGGCCATAGAGGAGGATCCGGGAGGGTCCATCATCGCCATGAAGGCCAAGGACTAGAGGGAGAACCTCTCCCCATCCAGGGGGGAGGCCATGGAGAAGGAAGCACAAGGGGGAGAACTTCTCCTCCTCTCTCGCAGTGGCGCCGGAGTGCCATCGGGAGGGGAATCATCGCTGCAGTGATTGTCTTCATCAACATCACCATCATCATCACCATCCTCATCTCTTTTACGCGGTCCACTCTCCCGCACCCCGTTGTAATCTCTACTTGAACATGGCGCTTTATGCCACATATTATGATCCAATGATGTGTTGCCATCTTATGATGTTTTGAGTAGATATCCTTTGTCTTTGGGTTGATGGATGATCTAGATTGGTATGAGTTGTATGATTTATTTTGGTGCTGTCCTATTGTGCCCTCCCTGTCGTGCAAGCGTGAGGGATTCCCGCTGTAGGGTGTTGTAATATGTCGATGGTTTACTTATTGTCTGCGTTGCTTGCGTGACAGAAGCATAAACACGGATAAGTGGGTCACGGCGTATGGGAATAAAGGGGACTTGATATGTTAATGTTATGGTTGGGTTTTACCTTAATGATATTCAGTAGTTGCGGATGCTTGCTAGAGTTCCAATCATAAGTGCATATGATCCAAGAAGAGAAAGTATGTTAGCTTATGCCTCTCCCTCATATGAAATTGCAATAGTGATTACCAGTCTTGTTAACAATTGCCTAGGATAATTCCGCACACCAACCCATCATTTTTCCACACACTATTTAAAATATTTAGTAATATATTCTAACTTTATGATAACGACACCTACTTTTATATTTTAGCCCTTCGATATCATAGAAAGTTATCTTCTTCATACCCACAATGTAGTTTTATTTCTCGTTTCTAGTTGGAAGCAAATGTTCGGTGTACATAGAGTCGTATCAGTGGCAGATAGGACTTGAGAGAATATTGATATTGCCTTTAGCTCCTTGTGGGTTCGACACTCCATGCTTATCACTTCCACCTTTGGAAATTGTTATGATGATTCCCTGCACTTGGGGATTATCAGAGGGATAGTTCTATTAGGTGTTTCAGGAGATTCAGTTTCAAGCTCATCATCAGATTCAACAACATCATGTTGTATAACTCTAGCAATTTGTTCATAAAGAAATTCACCAAGTGGTACATCATCATTAAGCAAGGTACTAGCATCATCATAAGCATCATTCACAGTATAAGTAGCAACATCAATAACTTGTGACATATTAGAATTGATAGCATGTGGTGGTGTTTCAAGTTTACTCATAACAGAATGTGAATCTAAAGCAGAACTGGATGACAGTTCCTTAACTCCCCTCGTCTTTGAGGGAAATATCTTAGTCTTAGGATCCTTCAGATTCTTCATAGTGATAATATGATAATAATCCCAAGTGACTCAACAAATATAGCTATGCTCCCTGGCAACAACGCCATAAAAAGGTCTTGATAACCCACAAGTATAGGGGATCGCAACAGTTTTCGAGGGTAAAGTATTCAACCCAAATTTATAGATTCGACACAAGGGGAGCCAAAAATATTTGAAGGTATTAGCAGCTGAGCTGTCAATTTAACCACACCTAGAGATTAATTATCTGCAGCAAAGTGATCAGTAGCACAATAATATGATAGTTTTGATAGTAGTGACAACAGCAATAGTAACAGTAACAGTGATATCAGTAAATTTGTAGCAAGTGTAACAATGATGATAGCAATAGTACTTAGCAGAAAAAATATGGAAAAGTTTGTAGGCATTGGATCGGTGACTTGTTGGATGATATTCATCATGTGACAGCTATAACCTAGGGCGATATGGCACTAGCTCCAGTTCATCGATATAATGTAGGCATGTATTCCGTAAATAGTCATACGTGCTTTATTAAAATAACTTGCATGACATCTTTTGTCCTACCCTCCCGTGGTAGCAGGGTTCATATTGGAAACTAAGGGACATTAAGGCCTCCTTTTAATAGAGAACCGGAACAAAGCATTAACACATAGTGAATACATGAACTCCTCAAACTACGGTAATCACAGGAAAAAGGCCCGGTTATTGTCACTCCGGGGTTCACTACAAGAAATATGTCAACTAGTGACCTTCTGTCAGTGACCCTAGAAGAATTGGTCATAGATCTATGACCATTTGAGACCAATTGGTCAAAAGCTGTTCGGGGGGCTCCAAACCCTAAACAATAACGACCATTTTGGTCAGAAAGGTCGTAATTTCGTTACACGAAATGGTCAGAAAGCAGATAGCACTGGTCCGCTGCCATATTTCTAGCTGATCATGACCAATATAGATGGTCATAACCTTGTAAATTATGGTGGGTTGCTATGACTAGGCGCCACCTCATCAGTTTTGCCTATGTGTCATGTCCATGTGGCAGTTTTTGCCCTAGGTTGTGAAGCAACCTATATTTCTGTCATTCCCAAAATTCCCCAAAAAATCTCATAAATTCTTTGGGTCATATCTTCGTCAAATATGTAAAAAACGTTCCTTGCCTAGTTCAAAAATAATTAAAAAATATATTCGTTTTCCTATTTTGTTTCAGAAAAACACTTTGTGAAGGAAGTACCACTTTGGCATGTCCAAATGGTATCCATTTTCTACAGTGCTTTCCTATGCCCAAATAATCATCCTCCACCAAATGCCAGCTCAATCCATTCATTATTTTCATCCCAGCTTCAACATTCGTATTTATGTCCAGTGTGGTACTTTGCAAAGCAAGTACCACCTAGGCTCCTCCTTTTGAGCTGAAAATTTGTGAAGACGGTCTTCTTAGTAACTAATCATCCTCAGCCAAAACTCACACCCATTAGCCATGTGCATTTCCCGTACCGCTAATCAAACACTTGGCTGCTTATTCATGTTTGAGCATCGATCGGTCTCCTCGTGAGAATCTTATGTTGTGATTTTCTTCCTAGCACCTACCTGGGGAGTGCCCAACCCACTAGACATGCCTAGGCCGCCTAGAACACATGGCAACGCCACGGTCACGCGGTGACCACGTGGCGGGCATGCGAGTTTACGCGCTCTAGAGTTGGGGCCCTCGGCCACCATCCAAACCTCGACGTATCACCACCAAACCATGTATTTATGATTAAATAGGTATTTATGTAACTAGAAATTATTTTTGGAAAAACTAAATAGCAAACTATGAGGTAGCTGCAGTTCAAATTTGACCTGCTACCTACGGAATCGGCGGGAATTTGTCTTTTTTACCAGAGGTGGATCAAAACTTTTGACACCCAACAATTTTGTGAATTGTGCATTAAATATGGCCTAGTATTTTAGAAAATTGATTTGGTCCAATTTTGCAACAAATATATGGTAGGTCCTTCACAAAAAAAAACTCATTTCACGCACTTGGAAAATGGAAAATGAATTTTCCGTGCTAAGAAAATGAAAAATCCCTTAGGCAACATTGTTTGGAATTCCCAGATGCACCCTTGTGCACAATATGAGATCATTTGAACAAACTATGCCATGAATGTGGCCATAAGGTTGATAATTTGGCTTGAGAGCCATGAATCTTCACGCATGATAACTCCTTTCTGAGAACACTTTTTTAAAATAATTGCTTTATTACAAGTTTCTTATTTTTCCTAGAAACTTTGTCACATATAATGACACAATGCGAAGGTTTTCCAATTTTTTGATTTTCTTTGAATTTTTTATGCCCGTTTCAAAAAGCGGTCAAAACGGCGGGCTTGACCGTTCCTAGCTAGTGGTTGAATCTTGGAATTTTTTGGTGTTTCTCTAATTACATACATGCTTATGTACCTAGAAATGATTTTTGGAAAAAATAAAGAGCAAACTATGAGGCAGCTGCAGTTCAAATTTGACAAGCTTCCTGCTGAATCGACGGGAATTTGTCTTTTTCACCAGATGTGGATCAAGTCTTTTCACACCCAACCATTTGGTCAATTGTGCATTACATATGTCCTAGTATTTTAGAAAATTGATTTGGTCCAATTTTGCAACAAATATATGGTAGGTCCTTCACAAAAAAAACTCATTTCAGGCACTCGAAAAATGGAAAATGAATTTTCCGTGCAAAGAAAATGAAAACTCCCTTTGGCAACATTGTTTGGAATTCCTAGATGCACCCTTGTGCACAATATGAGATCGTTTGAACAAACTATGCCATGAATGTGGCCATAAGATTGATCATTTGGCTTGAAAGCCATGAATCTTCACGCATGATAGCTCGTTTCTGAGAACACTTTTTTTAAAAAAATTGCCGTATTACAAGTTTATTATTTTTCCTGGAAACCTGGTCACATATAATGACACAATGTGAAGGTTTTCCAATTTTTTGAGTTTTTTTTAATTTTTCATGCCCGTTTCAAAATGCGGTCAAAACGACGGGCTTGATCGTTCCTAGCTAGTGGTTGATTCTTGGAATTTTTTGGTGCTTCTCTGATTAAACAGATACTTATGTACCTAGAAATGATTTTTGGAAAAAATAAAGAGCAAACTATGAGGCAGCTGCAGTTCAAATTTGACCCGTTTCCTGCTGAATCGGCGGAAATTTGTCTTTTTCACCAGAGGTGGAACAAAGCTTTTAAAACCCAACAATTTGGTCAACTAAACATTAAATATGACCTAAGATTTTATAAAATTGATGTGGCCCAAATTTGCAACAAATATTTGCTAGGTTCTTCATAAAAAAATCATTTTGGGCACTCGAAAAATAATTCTCTTACATAAAACTTATTTCTGAGAACACTTTTTTATGATATTTGCATTATTCAAAGTTTGTTATTCTTACTGAAAAGTAGGTCACACTTGGTGACACAATGCTAAGTTTTTTGATTTCTATTTGTTTTTATAAATGTTTTAGGCTGTCAAATACCAGACATGTTTTAACATCTTATTTTCAATCGATTATGACCAATTTAAATGGTCTTAAAATCATCAAAGGGGTACCGCGTTTTGATTGGTCCAAAACCATCTCACGCAGATCATGGATTAGCACCGTCGGATGCGCCCAGATCCAACGGCAGCCCAAACCCCCCTCGTCGCTCTCCCCCTCCCTCTCATCGTTGTCCACCCACGAAAACCCTAGCTCACTTATCCCCATCGCCGCTGCCGCTGCCACTCCTGCTCCCTTTCCCCCCGCCGCCGCCTGTCTCCTCCCATTGTACTCCTCCTCCCCTGTCCTCGTCTCGTCGCCGCCGCCACCTCCACCCCGTCCCGGGCCTCCTTCCACGGCGCGCGATCCCTTCTCCCCTCCCCTCCCAATCCCACCCACCGAACCGATCCCGATTCAGTCCAGATCGAGAGAGAGAGAGCCCCCTCCTGCGATTCCCACAGCCGCCACCCCCCCCCCCCACCGCCGACCTCGTCTCCGTCCACGCAACCCTCTCCCTAGCCTTCACCCCAGATCCACCAGCCCGAGCGGCCATGGCCTCGCGGCCCGGCTTTCTTGCCGCAGCAGCAGCGTGCGTGCTTCATGCCAGCCACGGGCCTCCGGCAATCAGGACGGCAACGACGTCAACGGGATCATTGGGTCTCCAGCGGCTCATGCCCCTCGCGCAACTGCTCCCCTCCTCCCCGCCCGCCCTGCGCTCCAGATCCGGCCCCGATGAAGCCACGGTGAGTCGCGTCGCGGCGTCTGGCCACCCAGCGATGGCGGGGATCCGTTGCTGCAGTGCCTCCGCGCGGGGACCTGCGAGGACGCGCCGTGGCTGCGGGACGCCTCCAGGAATTCGGCCCGTGACCTGCTCGCCTGGACCAAGCAGGGCAGCGGCCTCCGCGCCTTCCTCGTCATCTCGGTGAGCCTGCCCCGGCACGACCCTTCCTTTCCTTTTTCGATCCGTCCCACACATTGTTTAACACCGTAGCAACTGATGCACTTGAGGTCCTAGAACCCCCACCTCTTCCCTGCTAGGGTTTGCGCCGTCCGGGCCCCCATCCTGTTTCCGGGGGATCCATGCCTCTGGCGGGGCCTAGGGTTCGCGGAACCCACCCTGGCTGTAGCTGCTGCTAGATCCACTGGCGTGAAACCCTTGCGTGATTAGATCTGTAGAGCTATTTATTATGGTGGTGGCTTACTGAATTTGTGAATTGTGTCGGGGTGTGATCTTGCAGTGCCGTTTGAGGAGGATGACAAGGACCCAAGGATCTGGTTCCTCGACCATAATTACCATGAGTCTATGTTCTCCATGTTCAAGAGGATCAACGGTATGTTGTTTTAGAGTTTTTATTAGATATGCTTGGACTTGCCATGCGTAATTGTTTCTGTCGAATACTGATGAGATGTTTCAGATGCAGCCAAGGAGCATGTCGTTGGCTGGTACAACACTGGTCCAAAACTGAAGGAGAACGACTTGGATGTTCATGCATTGTTTACCAAGTATGATTCTACTCTACAGCCATTTATCCTGCAGTAATTTAGAAGATCTTAGTTTGTACACAATTATTCGGTACAATTACTTGCAACTTATACATACGGACCAATGTTGGAATGCAAGCGTGAACTCTTCATGGAGGCTAGCTGTTCATGGAGGCAAGCGTGAATATCGCCGTCACGCCCTCCTTCCCTTGCTTCCGGCATTTCCCCTGGATTCAGGTACGCATCACGCCGGCTCTTCCTTGCTGCCTCCCTGTTCTGGGCTAGCCTCCTCAGCGTCTGCATTTCATCAATTACCAGAAATTGAGTTGCATGTCCAACACAACCACAGAACGAAACAATAGCAGCACTACTGCCTATGCATGATTTCTGCAGTAAACATGTTATCTAAAATTCTGTAATGATGTTAACTGATGTGAGTTTGTGCACTTGATGTTTTATACTTGGAAGACAAACGAACTTGTTTTGGTTATATCTCTCCCTATTAATTATGGGTGATTTCCTTCTTGCAAATTATATATGTTCTGTTTTGAGCTATATCTCTTCCTAGTAATAAAAGTATGTGCATTGGTTGATATTTAGTATTAGTATGTCTAGTTCACGATGTGGTCACTTGCGGCAGAGGCACCGATATTTTGGTGTCTAGATATTCGTCGCCGATAACTAAGCACACGATGCTTGTATATACCCAGTTTTTACTGCCTAGTAGTGAGCACACCTAGCCCCAGTTACCTACTTCAATCAAAGAAACTAAGAATGTTCATAGTAATTTGAAAAGTATCTCATGCTTGATGCTCATACACTGGCATACACACCCCTCCTCCTCCTCTTCCTCCTCTCGTCTCCCACAATCTGATGTGTGTGTGCACTTATTTTTGCAGGTTCGTGAAGAGGCCAATCTGGTGTTGTGAAAGAAGGGGGCTGGCCATGGAGAAGATCCCGTGGCGAGCTCCTCAAGGTAGGTTATCCCAAAGATCTCCTCAATTGGGATGTGAGATGCAGAACTTCTGTTTGTTCGGGAGCTGCTTTATTATATCAAATGCACCAGATACTTACTATTTCTCTTATGATCTTCTGGCTGGGCTAGAGAAAAAACAGAGTTGCATATGATTTCTAGGTACTAGTAGTCTAAAATGTTGGCCTATCTAGTGTACTATAGGAACCTGTTGCAATCCCCCCTAGATGGAGGATTAGTTCAGGTGTTATGCAACCAATAACCCTCCATATATACTGCATGCTGTTGTTTACTGAAACCAAATAAATTATCTACATGAAACAGAGCTTAAAATTTGCGACGAAGATCACCATACTAGTATGAGGTGCCTTTTGCATTCTCTGTTTCTGCTGCTATTACTATGGCATGCATTGTATGTGTTTAAATTTTTTTTGCTGCTTCAGATCACTAAGGATTTTTGGTACCTTTTTATGTCTTGTGTACCAGCACTAAAATCTTACAGCAAAATACATCTTTAACAGTATATGAGATTAGCAAGAAATTATATGGTTTGAATTTTGGCGCAGACCTTGTTCTCAATTATTTTGTAGACTGCTTTCAATGGGGGAAGAAGCTTAGAGAACTTCAATTAAATATAAGAGTTATCCATGATTTCATTGTTGTGAAGGTGATCGAGTTGGTGTTCTATACCAGTTCCTTATTTACTTTGATAGTTCTTAATACGTGAACTGTTTCATAGGGCATAGTTATCCATGTTGCATTCTAATTCCTTATTTGACTAGATGCTTCAAATGATGAGGCTAGTTGATTATCCATGTTGCATGTGAATGGGTTGAGTAGATAGAATTGGAGTGAGCAGATCACTATAGGACTAAGGAAAAATCAGAAGTATGTGTAGGAAAATATCATCGTTCTTGCTCACTTTGCAAAAATGATGAGTACTAGAAATTGTCCCCTTTCACTAATATTTGCTATTTGCTGATGGTTATACGTCTTTTGCTTGATCTATTATGATTCATGCACACAGGTTGGCTAGAAATAGCCCTGGTTATAGATAATTTTTATTATTTTATACATTAATGTATGTTGTTATTATTTGTATGTGTGATGCTTTCAGCCTGTTTTACTGTTTCCTCCTCGATTGATCTATTCATGTAATGTTCTGTTCTCGTAGGAAGGCAAGTTGTCTCACCTGGAGAACTTTCCCATCAGAGGGAGCAATGAAGACATTGTTAGGACAGTACCGGATGTGCTCCTACGTGTTCAACAATGTTATGTAATAGTGAGATAAGGCAAATTATGTAGACATTGTTAGGACAGTACCAGATGTGCTCCTACGTGTTGAACCATTCCTGTGTAATGAAATTTTGTATTCCCTGTGTACATGTTGCTTTAATGCCAGATTGTGAAAATTACTCAATTACCATGATAGTACCGGGCCTGAATAGGCCATGGCCTAGAAATAAACGTGGTACAAACATGGTATGGGGTGAAAAGGCCATGGCCCAAACAATATTTTTCTGGAAGGACAAAAACTAATAAGAAATGCATTATAAGAGGCCATGGGCCAGAAATAAAAATGCTAAAATGTGGGCTTGGCCCATGTAGTCGACCAAATTAACAGGGAAAAAATATTCTAAAAAGGCTGAATTGTTGGGCTAGGCCCATGTAGAACACCTAATTGGACCGGGCTGAATCTTACCAACGACCAATTAAATTGGTCACAATTTTGCCACGTCAGCTTGCCACGCTGGATCCGACGTGGCCTGGGCAGACAACCAGTGAATAAAACAATAGGTCATGGGTTCAACGACCTTCTGTTTTGGTCGTAAACATCTACGACCTTATCCCGAAGAAGGTCGTTAATTTCAGTTTACGACCGCCAGCTTTTGACCTTCTAATTTTGGTCACAAAAAGGTCACAAATGAAAAACAATGACCATTCAGTGACCAATAGTCAAGGTCACAAGTTGACATATTTCTTATAGTGGTTACCGGATCATAACACATAGTAGGTGACTATAACTTGCAAGATCAGATCTAGAACATGGATATAATGGTGATAACATAAACGGTTCAGATATGAAATCATGGCACCCGGGCCCAAAGTGACAAGCATTAGGCATGGCAAAGTCATAGCAACATCAATCTAAGAACATAGTGGATACTAGGGATCAAGCCCTAACAAAACTAACTCGATTACATGATGAATCTCATCCAACTCTTCACCGACTAGCGAGCCTACGAAGGAATTACTCACTCCCGGTGGGGAACATCAATCTAAGAATGAAGATCCCCCTCTCCGGAGCCCCAAACGGACTCCAGATCTGCCCTCCCAAGGAAGAACAGGGCTTGGCGGCGGCTCCATCTCGTGGATCGCGATAAATCTTTCTCCCTGATTTTTTCTCCGAAAATAGGATTTTATAGCGTCGGTTCAGGGTCTGCGCGGCCACTAGGTGGGGACAACCCACCTGGGCACGCCAGGAGAGGGGGGCATGCCCTGGTGGGTTGTGCCCACCCGGGGGCCCTCTTTGGTAGGTCTTGGCTCTAGAAATTCTTATATATTATATAAAAATTTCTTGCAAAGTTTCGTTCCCTTCCGAGAAGTTTTATTTCCGCACAAAAACAACACCATGGTAGTTCTGCTGAAAACAGCGTCAGTCCGGGGTTAGTTTCATTCAAATTATGCAAATTAGAGTCCAAAACAAGAGGAAAAGTGTTAGGAAAAGTAGATACGTTGGAGACGTATCATCCACGGGGTAGCAAGGAGCCATGAAATCAGGATGAACGAGCTCCGTGGAAGCCATGCTGCTTCTCCGCTGAGATGGTGGGGTAGCTTCTGGGGCAGGATCTTCGTGCTGATGAGATGGTTGGCCGACAGTTGCTAGTTCCTCTACCTTCGCTGTTCTTGCATTGAGCTTCTGCATTTCGCTCAGCTCCGCTTTCCTCTTTCTCTCTTTCAGAATCGTCACTGCAGAAAAACCCAACCACCCACAGAACGGAGCCTGGTGTGCCTTGTGTTCGTCCAGGGTGCTCAGGATTCCCGAGGGCCTCAGTCAGCTTGTGCTTCTCTTTGTTGGGAATGAACGTCCTTTCTGCTCTGCGCTGATATATTTCTGAAGCTTCTTGTTGGGTATTGCAAGTTGCTCGTCCGTCCAATGACACTCCCCTGTTTCTGGGTCCAAAGTTCCCCCAACCCCGAAGAACCAAGTCCTTGAACGGTCTAGCTAGTTCAATGTCGCTGGTTGGACCCCTTTAGCAAGCAGGTCTTGCTCAACTTTGTCCCACAACGGCCAGGCTTTGTGGTAGCCACCTGACCCCGCGCGATGGTGATAGTTCTTCTTGTCAGCATTTTCTTACCCTTCTCCGATGTCTTGTAGGCCACAAATGCGGGCTAGTGATCTCTTATATTCTCATATTGGCCGATGAATTCTGGAGTCTTCCCTTTGTCGACAAACTTTGTGTTCAACTCTTTCTTCCGCCTCCTGAATAGATCTGACATCTTCTTATGCACACGCCTGGACCTTTGGCTCTATAACTGGCTTATTCAGATCCTCCTCTAGCGTTAGGGTGAAATTTGCCTTCTGTGAGGTCCAAAGATCATCTTTCTGTCTATCGTTGACATAAGAAACTTCAGGGTCGTCCTTAGGCTATTCCATTTCTGGATGCTGATCGGGCGGGATGTTGTACCTAACAATAGCTCCGCACTAAGAAACAAAATGCGTCCTTGGTCCACTTGGGTTCAATCAGTTGGCCATTGTCCGCGAGTTCTGTGATCGTGAACCTTTCATCCTGGCGCAACCTTTTCTTCAGGCCTCGTCTCGTTACGGAAGTTTGGCTCGATCCGGAGGGCTATAAAGGAAGAAATAAGCATTAATATATGTACATACCAAAACAATTAATGCATCAATTAGTCAGCACATGCTTTATATATATATATATATATATATATATATATATATATATATATATATATACCTTGCCGGACTTTGCAATAGCTCCCTCCTCATTCGGTCACCGGGGCCGTCATCATGGTCTCCTTCTTCCTCCGCCATTCGGTCACTGGAGCCGTCATGATCATGTCCTTCCTCCTCCATTGTTCGATAACCAGAGCCATCATCCTCTCCTTCCTGACCATCAGTGTCGTTGAGAAACGAAAAGGGATCACCTCCGCCGAGGATTATATCCCCCAACAACTGTTTTTGTTCCAAGTCTCTTTGATCCATAGTTTATCTAAATATTACAACATGGCAATATACAAACATGAGAGATCGATATATTAGTGACAAACATAGACCTAGATAATATCACAACAAGGGATCATATTAGTGGCCTCGACGCTTCTACGGTTTGGGGTGGCCTCGACAACACTTCTAGGGTTTGGGGTGGCCTCGACAACGCTCTTTTAACTTGGTAAATTTTGGTGGCCTCGATAACGCTTCTAGGGTTTGGGGTGGCCTCGACAACGCTTCTAGGGTTTGGGGTGGCCTCAACAACACTTCTAGGGTTTTGGGTGGCCTCGACAATGCTTTTTCAGTCCCGGTTTGGCGAGAGGGAGTTGATCGATCGACGTCCCCCGTCATGTTGAAGATTTACGTGAGTTTTCTATGAACAAAACAACACTACCTATCACATCTCACTCCCTGTTTGGGTGGACTCGAGAGTTTGGTTAGGCGAGAGGGGGTTGATCAACATTCCCGCTCATGTTGAAGAGTTACCGGAGTTTTCTATGAACAAAAAAATACTACCTATCACATCTCAGTCCCGGTCTGGGTGGACTCGAGAGTTGGTTGGGCGAGAGGGGGTTGATCGACGTCCCCCCTCATGTCGAAGTTATCAAGGATGGGTTTCGAGCGAAAATAGAACACTTGATATGTTTCGAATATATATGAACATTTTAACTTAGTAACATATTAACGGTTCGAGAAAAACTTTCTATTAACATACATATATACATTATATATGAACTATGCACAGAGCCAGGGCGGCGACGGCTCATAGCGGGGGCGACCGGCGAGGGCTCCGGCGGGGGCGGCGAGGGCGCCGGCGACGGTGACGGTGAGGGAGGGCTGAGGCAGGGCGCGGGCCGGGCACGCTGGGCGGCGCGGACGGCGACGGGCGGCATGGCGGACGACATTGGCGTGGGCTCGGGGGTGGGGCAGGGCTGTAGGCTCGGGGACGACAACGGCGACGACAGGGCTGGGGCATGGCGACGGCGACGGCGTGGGCGGTGGACAGCGTTGGGGCAGCCTGGTGGCGTCGAGGAGGTCGGCCTCGTCGGGGGAAGTGGCGATGAAACTATGAAATTTTTAAGTGTGGGCTTATATACCCACACCATTGGTCCCGGTTTGTGGCACCAACCGGGACCAATGCTACCCTTTGGTCCCGGTTCATGCCACCAACCGGGACCAAAGGTGGATATTGGTCCCGGTTGGTGCCACCAACCGGGACTAAAGGTTGGTGTTGCCCGGTGCCAAAAGTTTAGTCCCACCTCGCTAGCTCAGAGGGATCGGGAGTTGTTTATCAGCGCAGCTGTGCCATCCCTCTCGAGCTCCTCTCAACTACAGGCTTACGGGCCTATTGTCACAATCCTCTGCCTATGGGCCTACTGGCCCTGCTGCGGGCCTGAATCCTGGCCCAATGGGTTTCTAGTCGTATTGAGACCGTGGTGGCCCAGTAGGCGGCATTTTTTTTAAATTTTTTTTCCAGTTTTTTGTTTTTTGTTATGCTTTATTTATTTTCTTTTGTTTCTACTTACAGCTAAATACTTATAGTTTTTCATTTATTCTTTTTGCTTCTAGGTCACAAAAATTATAACCTTTCTGTTAGTGCCATTATTTTTCAAATTTGAATAGTTTAAATTTGATTTCTTTTAAACTTGTGTGAATCACTAGTTTGTGAATAACTTTACTATAAAAGTAGATTTTTGACTGATTCTTTTTCCTGCTATTTAATATTACTATGTTTTATCATTATATTAAATTTGGTAATTTGAGATTATTTTAAATGTCTATTTTAATCAAGAACAGATTTTGTTATTTTAGTTTGCTATTAAATTTTCTAACAAAAGATTCTTTATGAAAATTCTTTTTGTTATTAATGTTTTGAACAAAAAATACTTTGATAATTTCAGTTGCGTAAGTTTTATAAAAAAATAGTTTCAAAAATACTAGAGGTTTATAAAATCTTTTTAGTTGATTCCTTTTGCTATTAGAGTTTCATAAAAACTTTTTAGTTGATTCTTTTTGCTATTGCAGAATATTATAGTTTTTTTAGTTGATCATAATATAATATTTTAATTGATTATATTTAGTTCATTTTATTTTCTATTAGAGTTTCATAAAATTTTCAGTTCATTCTTTTTGCTATTAGTTCATTCTTTGAGCTAAATGGCCCTGAAATTGAAAAACACTTGAAATTAACTCTGAAAAGGTTGAAAGTTGGCAATGTATCATCATTTGACCCATGTAGCATGTGCTAAAAAGTTGAGAGGGTTACGGCAGAAGCTGGATGCACTTCGTGTACAAAATGGACAATATCTTTCGTAGTATCAGGGTTTCGTAGGAAAAGTCATCTGTTACAAAGGTATTTCATTTTTTTGAACTTATTTGAACTCCAGACTTTTTGTGTGTTCAAAATGCACCATTCAAAGGCACATCACCAATTTTCAACCCTTTCTGACTTCATTTGGTATTTTTCATGCATTTATTGATTTTTTGGAGCTAAATGACCATGTAATTTAAAAGCACTACAAATGAACTCTGAAAAGGTTGAAAGTTGGCATGGTATCCTCATTTGACCCACATAGAATGTGCTAAAAAGTTTAGAGGGTTACGACAAAAGCTGGATGCACTTGGTGTACAAAATGGACATTCTCTTTCGAAGTATCAGGGTTTCATACGAAAACTCATCTGCTACAAAGGGATTTCATTTTTTTGAAATTATTTGAACTCCAGACTTTTTGTGTGTTCAAAATGCACCATTCAAAGCCACATCATCAATTTTCAACCCTTTCTGACTTTATTTGGTATTCTTCATGCATTTACTGATTTTTTGAGCTAAATGACCCTAAAATTGAAAAGCACTACAAATGAACTCTGAAAAGGTTGAAAGTTGGCATGGTATCATCATTTGACCCACATAGCATGTGCTAAAAAGTTTAGAGGGTTACGGCAAAAGATGGAAGCACTTGGTGTACAAAATGGACAATCCCTTTAGAAGTATTAGGGTTCCATACAAAAACTCATCTGTTATGAAAGGGATTTCATTTTTTTGAACTTATTTGAACCCCAGAATTTTTGTGTGTTCAAAATGCACCATTCAAAGCTACATCATCAATTTTCAACCCTTTCTGACTTCATTTGGTATTTTTCATGCATTTACTAATTTTTTGAGCTAAATGACCCTGAAATTGAAAATCACTACAAATGAACTCTGAAAAGGTTGGAAGTTGGCATGGTATCATCATTTGACCCACATAGAATGTGCTAACAAGTTTAGAGGGTTACGGCAAAAGCTAGTGTAAGTGCAACTATCCCTGGGTGGTTTTAGTAATTCCTAACAACATATAGCTCATTGAACTAATGCTCTTTCAAGATGATCATTTCAGAAAGTTCAATGATTGGCATGGCATGGACTAGGAATGTGGACCCCTCAAAATGCTAAGGACACATATTGGCAAAATCTCAAGACTCTACATTTTCATTTTAGTGATCCAAGATCACATTGAGTCCATAGGAAAGCCAATACTATTAAAAGGGGATGAGGTGTTGCATAATGGCGTGCTTGCTCAAAATGCATAGTGATATGCTCCAAAAGCCCTCAACCACTTTCTCATATACACATATGTCCCAAACCAACAGTCAAACTCGGCCCCACCGATTTGATCTATCCGGCGCCACCGAGTTCATTTGACATAGTCACTGCCAGAAACCCTTATCAGTTCGGTCTCACCTATAGGGATATCGGTCTCACCTATAGGGATATCGGTCTCACTGAGATGGGATTGCGAACTCTCTATTTCCCTTCGTAACATTTCATTCTAACCGAGATGAGCGATCGGTCCCACTGAGTTCGCAATGCAAACTCTCTGTTACCTTTTCGTAATGTTTCGGTCTCACCGAAATGAGCGATCGGTCCCACCAAGTTTGCCTGACCAACTCTCTGTTTGCCTATTACAGAAACCGGTCTCACCGAGATTATGTAACTGGTCTCACCGAGATTACGTTATGCCCTAACCCTAATGAAATCGCTCCTACCGAGTTGACATGTCGGTCCCACTGAAAATCCTAACGTTCACATTTTGAACTGAATCGGTCTGACCGAGTTTCATGATTCGGTCTCACCGAGTTTGGTGAATTGTGTGTAATGGTTAGATTTTGTGTGGAGGCTATATATACCCCTCCACCCAACCTCCATTCATGGAGAGAGCCTTCAGAATGTGCCTACACTTCTACCATTCATTTTCCGAGAGAGAACCACCTACTCATGTGTTGAGACTAAGATATTCCAATCCAACCACAAGAATCTTGATCTCTAGCCTTCCCCAAGTTGCTTTCCACTCAAATCATCTTTCGACCAAATCCAGATCAGTGAGAGAGAGTTGAGTGTTGGGGAGACTATCATTTTAAGCACAAGAGCAAGGAGTTCATCATCAACACACCATCTATTACCTTTTGGAGAGTGGTGTCTCATAGATTGGTTAGGTGTCACTTGGGAGCCTCCGACAAGATTGTGGAGTTGAACCAAGGAGTTTGTAAGGGCAAGGAGATCGCCTACATCGTGAAGATCTACCAAAGTGAGGCAAGTCCTTCGTGGGCGATGGCCATGGTGGGATATACAAGGTTGCTTCTTCATGGACCCTTCATGGGTGGAGACCTCCGTGGACTCGCGCAATTGTTACCCTTCGTGGGTTGAAGTCTCCGTCAACATGGATGTACGATAGCACCACCTATCGGAACCACACCAAAAATCTCAGTGTCTACATTGCATTTGCTCCCTCTAAACTGCTCCCTTTACCTTCATGTGCAATGATTTACATTCCGCTGCTATACTCTTAGCTTTGCATGTGTAGATTGATTGCTTGACTTGTGATAAGTTGCTAAAATCTGCCAAGACTTAAAATTGGGAAAAGGCTAGGTTTTTATTTGGTCAAGTAGTCTAATCACCCCCCCCTCTAGACATACTTTTGATCCTACAAGTGGTATCACAGCTTTGGTCTCCATTTGCCTTGATTTCCATAGCTTTGGTGATCATAGCCTTGGTTTCACAACCTAGGAGAGTATGGAGTCTAGCGAGGGAAATAACCACCGTAGATGTCCTTAATTTGATGCTACTAATTTTGCTAGTTGGAAGCATAAGATGAAAATGCATATTGTTGGACATAACCCCGCCATTTGGGCTATTGTGTGTATTGGCTTGCAAGGTGAATTCTTTGATGGGAGAGAACTGAATCGTGAAGCTACCGCGGAAGAGTTGAAGATGCTGCAATACAATGCTCAAGCTTGCGATATCCTCTTTAACGGATTGTGCCCCGAAGAATTCAACAAAATCAGCCGTCTTGAGAATGCAAAGGAGATGTGAGATACTTTGATCGATATGCACGAAGGTACCGACTCCGTCAAGGAATCCAAATTGGATGTGCTCCAAAGTCAGCTTGACAAGTTCAAAATGAAGGATGGTGAAGGTTTCGCTGAAATGTACTCTAGGCTTGCTCGCATCACAAATGAGATTGCCGGCTTAGGAAGTGAAGAGATGACCGATAGATTCATCATCAAGAAGATCCTAAGAGCCTTGGATGGAAAATATGATACCGTGTGCACATTGATCCAAATGATTCCCAACTACAAAGATCTCAAGCCAACCGAAGTAATTGGAAGAATTGTTGCTCATGAGATGTCACTCAAGGATAAAGAAGAGCTTCACAACAAGTCAAGTGGTGCTTACAAAGCCTCATGTGATGCTCCTACATCATTAAGTGAGAAACAATCCTTCAATGAGGAATTAAGCCTAATGGTGAAGAACTTCAACAAGTTCTACAAGAGTAGAAGCAAAAGAAGTTCCAAGTCAAGGTCCTACAATGACAAAAGATCTTATAGTCGTGAGCGTAATTGCTACAATTGTGGAAGACACAGACACTACTCCAATGAGTGTACGACTCCCTACAAAAGAAGAGAACATTCACCCAAAAGGAGAAGTAGAAGAGAAGAATCACATCCAAGAACCTCTCGCAGATCAAGGACTCGGAAATGAAGGAGAAGTCATCAAGGAGCTACACAAAACGAAGACACCAAGCTCACATTGGTGAATGGGTATCTCGCTTCGACTCCGACCATCACTCCGAGAGAAGTTATCACTCTGATCCAAATATACTCAAGATGAAGGTGTTGCTGGTCTAGCACTTGCGTCAACCAACTCCTATGACATATTTGACTCACCAAATGAAGGAATTGGAAGATGCTTCATGGCTAAAGGCTCAAAGGTATCACACCCTGAGTATGTTGATTTCAATAGTGATGAAGATGATTTGCTAGGTGATGATGATTTACTGTTGACAACACTAGTGATGAAAACTACGATGAACTTGCTATTAATCATGCTAATCAAGATAAAATGAATGATGATTATAAGAAGGAGATTGTGCGTCTAACTAAAGAACTAAACACTCTTAAGTTAGCTCATGAAACTACCTTGGAAGATCATCGAGAGCTTTTAAAGACTCATGAGAAGCTACGCTTTGAAAAGCTCAACTTTGAGCAAGAGCATGGGTTCTTAAAAGCAATCAATGATGATCTTCGCAAGAAAAGTTCTCCTTACATTGTCAAGCATTTATTCTTGTCTACTTACATGCCACAAGTAAAACCTAGCAACAAGAATAAGAAAGATTCTTCTTCTAGTAGTAACAATAATGATGTTAAATCCAATGTTGTTGCTTCTAGTAGTACTCTTGATTCCACTAATGATTCTCTTAGACAAGTTACACTTGAGCAACAAAATAGCTTATTTAAGGGAATTATAGAGAAAGGTGGAGCACAGACATTGACAGCGAGCGCATATGCCCATCATCAAAAGTGAGCTCTTTGAGATGATCTAGGGCGGGGATCCGAACCAGTCATCAAGCTTGGCTCGGTCCCTACCATTGGAACGGAACTTGCCCATTCTAATGCCTCTAGTTGGGCCAGGGTGACTGCCGAGGATCTTGGAGAACACATCCAAGCTTTTGTGATAGCCATGGCAGAGATCGTGGGTGTCGATGAGGTCGAGAGGGGTGAAGTTCCATAGGGGGCGCCACCGCCCAGAAAGGATGGTTGTTTGCGCCCCACATTTGGTTGGGACGAGGGAGATGATGACTGTCAACATATCATCGGGGAGGCTGCTGATGAAGTCTATGCCTGCTGGAGTCGCTTGCGGTTCTAGATTGCCCCGCCACCGCTTGTTGGTAGGCCCGTTCTCCACCTCCGTAGTCTCCTTGTCGGCGGCGCTTTTTGATAGAAACGAGAGTACAGGGACTATTTAGTTAAAACAGGGCAATAGAAAAGTGTATTGGTAACTAGAAGTTATTAGGAATATAGTAAGAAAAGGGAATAACAATTGGTTGCTTAAATACTACACAATTCATTTAACATTGCTGGGTAAGTCAACATGCACATAGTTGATAAGTTAACTTACTTCAAACAAACTCAGGACGGATGATTTTGTCGGGGAAGTTAGCATCTATCTCATGACCAGGCCCTTTTATGTGCAGTCCAATTTTAGTGCCAGCTTTCAGTACAAAAAACTTAGAAATTTCTTTCCAAAAGCCAGCGCCAAAATAAGAGTCACCATGTTCATCAAGTAATACAGTAGCAACGATTGTAAATCCATGGTTTGTGTGCAGTATGACATTCGTGCAGCCTTGATCTATGTAAAGGCAAAAATTGTGCACTACATAATCTATGGCATAGCCAGGGATGCGCTGTAGAAAATGGTAGGATTGTTAAAGAAAATATGGTAACATGCAAATATGGGCCCAAATTGAAAGAACTGTGCATTAGTTGAAATCGAAGGACAAAAATCTGTAATTAAACAGATAGGGTAAACATGATGTCATGGAAATATGAGAGTAATCGAAAGAACAATACATCATTAATTTGCCTAATATAGAAAGAAGAGGGGGAAAAAAATCCCCTTTGACGTATATGGTGCATGTGGCACCTTATATCCAAATGTGGCAATATTTAGAATATCTTCAGGAAAGTAGGCCATGCAAACCGATTTAGGGTGAGATTGAACATACCGCGCACATGCTCAAGTCATCTGGTATGGTGAGATGGAATCTCTGGCAGAGGTCGCCAGGTCCTGATGTGTCGGCGCACTGTACACTCTATGAATGAAAGAAAACCCTCAAATCAGCACGAATAAAAATGTATTCACGGTGATTTCTGTCGGGTGATTAAAGGAGGCAGATGAACTGGGATGAGAGATGAGATACTATCTCATTAAATTACTTACCTTGTCGTCCATGAGAAAAAACCCCTCAATACGGCAGATTCCCCAACCGAGCGGAGCTGGGTCGACCGCGAGCAACATCGAGAAAATCGATGGCGATAGGCGGCGGCAAGCGGAAGTGGCGAAATGAGGTGGGGTTTGCCGGCAACCTGGCGGCGGCAGGCATCGAGCTAATTGGTTACCGCCGTGATAGGCGGTTCCATGCATAGATGTGGAGGAGCTTGTGCAGGTGTGAATGGGGACCGGAGGCATGGGGTGGCGGGCGGGGGTGAGGGTTTTTGTGACGTGGGGATGGCGAGGCTTTTCTTTTCTCTTTTTTGAATAGGGTGGTGAGGGTTTTCTGTCCCACAAAGTATTTCGGAGGCAACGGTTTGCTAGAGCCAACCGTGTGTGATAGACGCAAGAAGCAAAACGAAAGCCATTGCACACGCTTCCAATTTTGGGAACCGTGTGTGATTGAAGCAACACGCAAAATGGAAGTCATTGCACACGGTTCCAATTTTGGGAACCGTGTGTGATTGACGTACTACCTCCATCTTAGTTTATTGGTCCGCTCTGTAATTTGTACCAAGTTTCTACCAAATATTTGACTAAGAAATGTTTATGCATGTCACAAAAAATTATATGATTGAACACTATGTTCAAATACGCATCCAACGATATAATTTTTGCTGACCTGAACTAACATTTTGTCAGTTAAATCTTTGGTCAACATTTAACACAAATTACAAAGGGGACCAATAAACGAGGACGGAGGTAGATTCCATTAACCGAAATGATTGCATCCACATCCCACAGTTAGACATAAGTAAACATAGATTAAACATACTCAGACATAGATAATAAGCATACACGTACACAAGCATAGTTCAACTGTCATTAAGCATGCTCAAGCGTACATATATAGTTCGATCCCACATCTCATCTCACAAGCCGGCATGATCTCGAAGCTTCTCCAGGTACTTGGTGTATGCGCCGTGCTCCACCCTGCGAGCATACTTCTTTTTGAAGGAGCCAACAGCCCGTCCTCTTGCATGCGCCAGAACACTTTGATACGTGTCATCAAGCTTGTGGTTGTAGAATGGGCATCGATAGCCGCCGTTCCAGGTCCTAATATGCCTGTTATGCATATCCGCATAAAGCTCCCTCAGGATTTGCCTCTTGTACCTCCTCTGGACTTCATCATCCTCGCTGTCCACATCGTCAGACAGCACCTATGCAAATAGTTAAAAAATGTGGCGTCAAATTAATGGTTACAAACTAATCTCTAACGAACATTTGGCAGTTGCCAAAAATTGGCAACCAATCAATGATTACATGCCGTGCAGTAGAATTAGGAATTTATGGCTATTTATTTATACATATCTAGAGATTATGGTTCAATTTTTAAGCACATTCGTCTATGTACAGACCAAACTTGAAGAAAATAATGGCACAAACATATGTAGGTCATTCAAAATCAATTGTCAAGTCCTGGCTAGGAATTATTAGCATGAACACTAACCCTAGTCGGATTACTAGCAGAAGTCATTTCCACAGATGAAACAACTAATCACTTATCACTTGCACCATTCAAACAATCAATACACTACATGGATCTAACGAAACATACTCAGATTTCATGGATTGGGAGAACATAACCATAGGATTTCTATTCCAAAAAGGGGGAGGCAGGAGTAACCAGAGAAACCCTGGGATCTATTTGACACATAAATGGGCATAGTGAAGGAAATATGCCCTAGAGGCAATAATAAAGTTATTATTTATTTCCTTAATTCATGATAAATGTTTATTATTCATGCTAGAATTGTATTAACCGGAAACTTAGTACATGTGTGAATATATAGACAAAACTTATAGTCCCTAGTATGCCTCTACTTGACTAGCTCGTTAATCAAAGATGGTTATGTTTCCTAACCATAGACATGTGTTGTCATTTGATGAACGGGATCACATCATTAGGAGAATTATGTGATGGACATGACCCATCCGTTAGCTTAGCATTATGATCGTGTTAGTTTTATAGCTACTGCTTTCTTCATGACTTATAAAAGATCCTCATACTATAGGGTTATGCAACTCATGAATACCGGAGGAACACTTTGTGTGCTACCAAACGTCACAACATAAAAGGGTGATTATATAGGTAATCTAAAGGTGCCTCCGAAGGTATTTGTTGGGTTGGCATAGATCGAGATTAGGATTTGTCACTCCGTATTTCGGAGAAGTATTTCTCGGCCCTCTCGGTAATACTCATCACTATAAGCCTTGCAAGCATTGTGACTAATGAGTTAGTTACGGGATGAAGTATTACGGAACGAGTAAAGAGACTTGCCGGTAACGAGATTGAACTAGGTATGATGATACCGACGATCGAATCTCGGGTAAGTAACATACCGATGATAAAGGGAACAATGTATGTTGTTATGCGGTTCGACCGATAAAGATGTTTGTAGAATATGTAGGAGCCAATATGGGCATCTAGGTTCCGCTATTGGTTATTGACCAGAGAGGTGTCTCGGTCATGTCTACATAGTTCTCGAACCCGTAGGGTCCGCACGCTTAACGTTCATTGACGATATAGTATTATATGAGTTATGTATGTTGGTAACCGAATATTGTTCCGAGTCCCGGATATGATCACGGACATGACGAGGAACTCCAGAATGGTCTGGAGATAAAGGTTGATATATGGGATAATAGTGTTTGGTCTCCGGAAGGGGTTCCGGATGTTTCCCGAAATGTTTGTGTACGAGAACACTTTATTTGGGCCAAAGGGGAGAGCCCACAAGGTTTTTGGAAAGCGCAAAAGGAAGTTCTGCGGAGTCCAGGGGCCAGACGCCAGGAACCCTGGCGTATGATCCTGGAGTCCGAGAAGGACTTTTGCCTTTCGGGTGAAACTGACTTTGTGGAGGATTTTACTCCAAGTTTCGACCCCAAGGCTCAACATATAAATAGATGGGCAGGGCCAGCACCCAAGACAGATCAAGAAACACCAAGCCGTGTGCCGGCAACCCCGTCCCCTCTAGTTTATCTTCCGTCATAGTTTCTGTGGTGCCTAGGCGAAGCCTTGCGGAGATTGTTCTTCACCAACACCGTCACCACACCATCGTGCTGCCAGAACTCATCTACTACTTCGCCCGTCTTGCTGGATCAAGAAGGCGAGGACGTCATCGAGCTGAACGTGTGCTGAACGTGGAGGTGTCGTACGTTCGGTACTTGATCATGATGGATTGTGAAGGTCTACGACTACATCAATTGCGTTGATAAACGCTTCCGCTTTGCGATCTTCAAGGGTATGAAGATACACTCCCCCTCTCGTTGCTATGCATCTCCTAGATAGATCCTGCGTGATCGTAGGAATTTTTTTGAAATTACTGTGTTCCCAATAGTGGCATCCGAGCCAGGTCTATGTGTAGATGTTATATGCACGAGTAGAACACAAAGAGTTGTGGGCGATGATAGTCATACTTCTTACCAGCATGTCATACTTTGATTCAGCGGTATTGTTGGATGAAGCGGCTCAGACCGACATTACACGTACGCTTATGCGAGACTGGTTCTACCGACGTGCTTCGCACACAGGTGGCTAGTGAGTGTCTATTTCTCCAACTTTAGTTGAATCGAGTGTGGCTACACCCGGTCCTTGTTGAAGGTTAAAACAACACACTTGACGAAAAATTGTTGTGGTTTTGATGCGTAGGTAAGAACGGTTCTTGCTAGAAACCCGTAGCAGCCACGTAAAAACTTGCAACAACAAAGTAGAGGACGTCTAACTTGTTTTTGCAGGGCTTGCTGTGATGTGATATGGTCAAGGCATGATGTGATATAAATTGTTGTATGAGATGATCATGTTTTGTAACATAGTTATCGGCAACTGGCAGGAGCCATATGGTTGTCGCTTTATTGTATGAAATGCAATCGGCATGCAATTGCTTTACTTTATCACTAAGCGGTAGCGATAGTCATAGAAGCAATAGTTGGCGAGACGATAACGATGCTACAATGGAGATCAAGGTGTCATGCCGGTGACGATGGAGATCATGACGATGCTTCGGTGTTGGAGATCATGAGCACAAGATGATGATGGCCATATCATGTCACATATTTTGATTGCATGTGATGTTTATCTTTTATGCATCTTATTAAGATGATCCCTTACTAAATTTCAAGGTATAAGTGTTCTCCCTGAGTATGCACCATTGCTACAGTCTTCGTGCCAAGACACCACGTGATGATCAGGTGTGATAAGCTCTACGTTCACATACAACGGGTGCAAGCCAGTTTTGCACACGCAGAATACTTGGGTTAAACTTGACGAGCCTAGCATATGCAGATATAGCCTCGGAACATTGGAGACTGAAAGGTCGAGCATGAATCATATAGTAGATATGATCAACATAGTGATGTTCACCATTGAAAACTACTCCATCTCACGTGATGATCGGACATGGTTTTGTTGATTTGGATCACGTGATCACTTAGAGGATTGCAGGGATGTCTATCTAAGTGGGAGTTCTTAAGTAATGGAGTATGATTAACTGAACTTTAATTTATCATGAACTTAGTCCTGATAGTATTTTGCAAATTATGTTGTAGATCAATAGCTCGGGTTATAGCTTCCCTATGCTTTTTATATGTTCCTAGAGAAAACTAAGTTGAAATATGATAGTAGCAATGATGCGGACTAGGTCCGTGATTTGAAGTGTATCCTCATTGCTGCACAGAAGAATTATGCCCTTGATGCACCGCTAGGTGACAGACCTATTGCAGGAGCAGATGCAGACGTTATGAACGTTCGGCTAGCTCAATATGATGACTACTTGATAGTTTTGTGCACCATGCTTTACGGCTTAGAACCGGGACTTCAAAAACGTTTTTGAAACGTCACGGAGCATATGAGATGTTCAAAGAGCAAAAATTGGTACTTGAGACTCATGCCCATGTTAAGAGGTATGAGACCTCTGACAAGTACCTTTCCTAAAAGATGGAGGAGAATTGCTCAACTAGTGAGCATGTGCTCAGAATGTCTGGGTACTACAATCACTTGAATCAAGTGGGAGTTAATCTTCCAGATAAGATATTGATTGACAGAGTTCTCTAGTCACCATCACCAAGTTACTATAACTTCGTGATGAACTATAGTATGCAAGGTATGACGAAAATGATTCCCGAGCTCTTCGTGATGCTGAAATCGACGAAGGTAGAAGTCAAGAAAGAGCATGAAGTGTTGATGATTAAACAAGACCACTAGTTTAGAAAAGGGCAAAGGGAAATAAAGGAAACTTCAAGAAGAATGGCAAGCAAGTTGTCACTCCCGTGATGAAGCCCAAAGCTGGACCTAAGCCTGAAACTGAGTGCTTCTACAGCAAAGGAAATGGTCACTGGAAGTGGAACTGCCCCAAATATTTGGTGGATAAGAAGGATGGCAAAGTTAACCAAGTTATATTTGATATGCATGTTATTGATGTGTACTTTACTAGTGTTCATAGTAGCCCCTGGGTATTTGATACTTGTTCGGTTGCTAAGGTTAGTAACTCGAAACATGAGTTACTAATAAACAAAGGCTAGATGAGGGAGAAGTGATGAAGTGTGTTGGAAGTGGTTCCAAGATTGATATGATCATCATCGCACACTCCTTATACTTTCGGGATTAGTGTTGAACCTAAATAAATGTTATTTGGTGTTTGCGTTGAGCATGAATATGATTAGATCATGTTTATTGCAATACGGTCATTCATTTAAGACAGAGAATAATTGTTATTCTGTTTACATGAATAAAACCTTCTATGGTCATACACCCAATGTTGATGGTTTATTGAATCTCGATCGTGGTAATACACGTATTCATAATATTGATGCCAAAAGATTTAAAGTTGATAATGATAGTGTAACTTATTTGTGGCACTGCCGTTTGGGTCATATCGGTGTGAAGCGCATGAAGAAACTCCATAAAGATGGACTTTTGGAATCACTTGATTACGAATCATTTGATACTTGTGATCTGCCTTCACTACTAGGGAAAACCCTAGTAGTAGCGCGGGTTTAAAGCCCACTAGTAGGGCGTGCTGCCGCGCTACTAATAAGGCGCTACAGCTATTACTTAGCAGTAGCGCGTGTGACTCTCCTGCGCTTCTTCTCTCCTGCGCTGCTGCTAATCTAGCTAGTTGCAGCGTGTTTACTATCCATCGCTACTAGTATTCTTTTTTTCTTTTTTTCTTTTTAGTGTATTTATACGCCGTTATACAAATTTTGGTACAATAGCAATTATGAGGTTTATATCATTATGTCCATAACAGTGTGTCAAATGAAGGTGGATTAGGTTCAAGTGGAGGCAATATGTGGTGCATGTCAAAAGTATACTACTAATCCAAACTTGATCACCATAGTCATAGTGTAGCACATAATCATCTTCAAACTCATTCTAGCTAGCTAATCACCACCAACACTAGATGCGGTAGCTATCTAATCACCACTAACACTAGCTAATAATAATCATCATAGTCATTAGCACCAACACTAGCTATTTAATCATCATAGTCATAGTGTAGCACATCATCATCTTCAAACTCATTTCTAGCTAGCTAATCACTCCTGCTGCTCTCTCTTAGGTAAAATAACATAAAACATGTGTAGCTCTCCTCCTTCATCAAGTTGGAGCATGCAGATGAACCTGTCTCCTAATCGTGGGTTGCACTTCTGATTGCTGCCCCCTAGTACTTCTCTGCGCTCCTCCATCACAAATTTGGTCCAGTCATTTACTATTAAGAATTCGTCGCTAATCCTGAATGCACTAAAGTGCATTGTATGATATCTTGGTCGTAAGCTAACAATACTCATGGTACCTTTAGTCTCGATCCCATGAGGCACAACATTCATCGGGAGTCCCTGTTGAAGAACATCGTATGGTAACATACTTAGCAATGAAGTTTAGCTTAAAAAATAATGTATGGAAAAGATGCACTGAGGAAAATAGTAAAAATCTTACCATCTTTCCTAAATAGATGTGACCGTAGTTCATTACGAACACTATTGGTCGCACATTTTCAGAACTAACATTTCTAGGTGCAGGAAGAAAATTTGTCTTGACAGTATCAAGATCCGCAAGCCATGAAACATAATGACTTAGCTCCTCGCAGTTTAATTCATCCCGGGGACAGTAGTAGGTCCTGTCTACCAAGCGCTGGGCATGTTTGCTTGAACGGAAATAAGCTGACAATAGAAATTAGTTGTCAACTATTTTTGAATAAACAATATCAAAGACATAAATGTGGTTGGGAAACTCACATAATGGTATAACTGGAGGCGTCTGCACATCGACCCAGATGTCGGTATTACCTTCAATATTATATGCCGAACGAATATCAAAGGTGATAACCATATCAGGCTCAAATGCATAAGTCTTGCATAGTGCTCGCCATGTTTTGCATCCAAAATAGGTGTAGTCGTCTGCGTTGTATAATTTTGCGTGGAAAATATAACCATGCTCGGTCTTCAAGTAAACTTTCTTTACCTCCATAGTACGACTGAAACCTATCTTATCCAATACAAAAACTCTTGCATGGCAGGGGATACACTAGTAGATTAGTAAAATAAATAAATTATAAGTTGAAGCAAATGAAGCAGATGTCATGCTTAATTACGAAAAAAGACTTGTTGTTGTGACTTACGGTATCCACTTCGAAGTTCTCATCCAGCTTGATGCTGAAGCGCCTATCATCATCTAGGAAGATTCCGTCGCACAGGCCGCGCTCGTCTTCGCAGTATTTGCAAATACCTAAATCCTTTTCGTCATCAGAAATTTCCTATGTTCATACTTGAAACATTAATTGAAAATCGATCGAAGACAACTACCAGGATACTCAACACACAAATCCGGGGCACTCGATATTTCCTACATATTCTGGCACAAGTCATGCCAAAATTCACGGAAAAATCCGGCATGACCTTTGCTAAAATAGGACATATCGGCGCCTGAAATTTGCCGGAACGGAAATGAGTCAACACTCACGGCAAAACATAGGCCACTTTCGAAGGTGTAACCTGCAAACATGACCGCCACTTGGGCAAGCACATATCCTATTTGAGCAACACAAGATATACATTTCAAAATATCTTATAGGACTCAAATTAGCATGCATTCAATAAGCAAAAGTAAATCATCTCATGCGTCCGTACATCGTCGAATATTATCACTAATACGTCCGAATAGTATCATACATATAACATCACTAATACAACTAAAAGCGCTAGCGCATTTACGGGTATCGGCGCGGCGGTGGACACCTGAGAGAAGGAACCATCACGGGATCATAGCTCGGTGAGATCCACGGAGAACCTGCCAGGTATTGGAGAACCTGTGCTCCAACGCAAACAAGTAGCGACGGACGTGCGCATCCTCCTCACTGACACGGTGACGCACCACCTCCGGGGGGTTCTCGAGCCTCTGGACCATCACTGGCCCACGCAACCGCCACCAAAGAAGGTTCGGGTCAACGACAGGCTGGCTCCTCACCAACCTACGCCCCCCGAGGTGGCGCCTCCAGTACCACCCGTGAGCCAGGTCCGGACATGGCCCATCTGGTGAGGCAGGTGTCCTTCGCTGACTCGACGACGAGGATGCGGGATGGGCATCGTCGACGTCGATGCGAGAAAAATTGCTTTGACTAAAAGAATAACAACAAGTTCTTACTAACTAGTTCTATTAATTCAACTAGTTCTTACTAAAAATAAACTTACTATAAATAAGAATAAACTAGTACCTAATTAGTACCTAGTTCTTACTGTAGTGACCCGACCTCAGATGGTCAAGTCTCTGTGTTTCAGTGTCATCCTGGATCAAGAATCTTGACACACGATTACTCGAAAGATTTATAACAGAGTAGCAATCACACACTTATTACGTCGAATGTCTCAAAAGAGAACTATTACAATAATAAGGCTTAAGGCCATCTAATACAATAACAACGAAAGGCTTGGAAGATAAAGTGAGTCCATCAACTCCAACGACATAGCTGAGCTGCACGACAACGACCTAACGAACCTTACTCCTCGTCTGAAAAGTCTGCAACATAATACGTTGCAGCCCGAGAACGGGTCAGCACATGGAATATGCTGGCAATATAACACAATAGAGCAGAAACAGAATAATGCTATCACTACATGCATATTTGGCTGGTGGAAAGCTCTATGGTTATAGTTTTGCGAAAAGCCAATTTTTCCCTACAACAAAGGAATAGATTTTAGTTTAACTATCATGGTGGTTGAAACATTGAGAAGGTATAACCCCAACTCAATCCCAATTAAAGTAGTTAACAACCCAACAATATTAATTAAGAGTGATGAGATACATGTGATAACTCAAGTACTAGATACTCAAAGTTGTCCATAACCGGGGACACGGCTAACCATGATTAGATTGTACACTCTGCAGAGGTTTGCACACTTTTCCCCACAAGACTCGATCGCCTCCGTTGATTTCTCGCACTACATGGTGTTTGAGAAACGGATGAACGAGACATAGTCTTTCAGAAACATTAACTCTCTACTCCGGGTAGACCATACCAAACCTACAAAACCCACTACCTGCTGATCTACCTCTTCAAGAGCTTCACGTAACCTACTCAACTATGCTAGAGCCCATAGTAGCTTGTGGCTGGACACGGAAGTTTCTAGCATGAATAATCTCAATTCCCTTTGAGCCTGGGTGGCGGTCCATAGGAAGATCAAACGGGTACCCCGGGATTTCCAAAATAAAAGCAGAACAACCTTTGGGTTCCCCAGGTGCCTCAATCCACCCAGATGTGCATTAAAGTTGCCACCTTAAATTAAACCATTAATTAACAATCTCGCATCTATCATGGATTCACTCAAACCCAACCACGTCTACGAGCATAGCATAGCAATATAAGCAACACGTAGAAGTAACTCCCAAGGGTTTGATGGTAACAGGGCAATAGGTTCTAGCTCAACTACTACTTCCCAACCCACAAGTTAATGACATCCTAACCATGCAATGTTTGAGGATTGAGCTAATGCATAAAAACTGGGTATGAAAAGAGTATGATCAAAGTGTTACTTGCCTTGCTGACGATGCGCGAATCCTAGAGACTCGTAGTAACACGCTTCGCACTCCGGGAATACTATCGCAAGCAAACAGTAACATACATAAGCAACAAGCAAAGATGCACAAGCAAAACTCAAATAAAAGAGGTTGACCAGAAAGTTCAAGTTAAGAACTCCGGTTCGCAAAAGAATCAAACCAACGGAGCAACGAAACTCAAACGGCAAAAGAAACAAGATCCGTTTACTAATCTGAATTAAGGTCAAATTTTACAGTATCAAAATCTTGTTTAAAATGGTTAAACGGAAAGAGGGTCTCGAGACGAAACTCTAGGCGTATGAATCGCCTGATTCCGACTAACGTGCGAAAAGATAAATAGAAACTAAGATCGGATCAGAAATCGCGATCGAAAGTAATCGCAAATAAATCCGATTAAAAGAAAACTGACGAACAGACTAATGAACGAGCGTTCGTTATCTGTAACTAACGGAAGAAAACCGTTCGTTTAAACGAACGTACGGACGAACGTCCGCTAATTAGAAGAACCGAGAAAAACCAACGAACCGATCTATAAAAAAACAAACTAGGGTTTAAAAAAAACCAAACGTTTTTTTTAAACCGGCGGCGACAGATCCGGCGCGGTACCTCGACGAGGTGGCTCCGGCGGGGCGGCGTGGGGTGGCGGCAGCGACGGGAGGCGGCGCGGCGGCTCTGGCGGCGGCGGGAGGCGCGGGCGGCGACGGCTGCGGCTCGGGCGGCGGCTCGGGCTCGGCTCGAGGCGGCGGCGGGCTGGTGGTGGTGGTGTGGCGGCGGGAGGCGGCGTATATAAAGAGGGGGGCTTGGAGGAGGGGCCAAGGCGGCGGCGTGAGTCCGGCTCGGACTCTGTCAGCGGCGGGCTGGCGCTGCTGTGGCGGCGGCGACTCGGGCCGACCTGGCTCGGTTGGGCCTTAGGCCCAATCGGGCGCGGGGAAGTTATTTTTAAATAGTTCCGCCGATAGAAAATAAATCCTATAAAATAAAATAAAAAATCTAAAAAATGCCACAACAAATTTTCACCTTCTAAATGAAATATTTAGAACTAGATGAACATTTTCTTGGCCCTAAAATGCAACTTTTGAAAACGTGCAATTTTTCTAATGCAAAAAAATCCAACTAAACTCAAATAAAATCCAAAAATGATTTTAACATTTTTCCTCCAATATTTCAATTGTTTTGAAGAAGTCATATTATCTCCCCTCATTTATTTTATTATGAAATATTTTTCGGAGAGAAAAAATAATTAAAATAAAAAATCCTCATTTTCGCTATTTGATAAAAATCAAATATGAAAACCGGAAAATCCCCAAGTCTCTCCGAGGGTCCTAGAGTTGCTTAGGATTTCGAGGATTGTGGAACGAAAATGCAATAAAATATGATATGCAAGAATGACCTATGTATAATATTCCAAATTGAAAATTTGGGATGTTACAAACCTACCCCCCTTAAGATGAATCTCGTCCTCGAGATTCGGGTTGGCTAGAAAATAGGTGCGGGTGGTCCTTACGAATATCATCCTCTTGTTCCCAGGTGGCTTCCTCCTCGGTACGGTGGCTCCACTGAACTTTGCAAAACTTAATGACCTTGCTGCGGGTGACTCGGCTGGCAAAGTCAAGAATCTTTACTGGCTTCTCCTCATAAGTCAAATTATTGTCCAACTGAATCGCCTCCAGGGGTACTGTATCTCTTAATGGTATATCGGCCATCTCAGCATGACACTTCTTCAACTGTGAGACGTGGAACACATCGTGAACTCCTGACAATCCTTCAGGTAACTCCAGCTTGTAGGCAACTTCTCCCATCCGTTCCAAAACACGATACGGTCCTACAAATCTCGGAGCTAATTTTCCCTTAACTCCAAAACGTTTCACTCCTCGCAAGGGTGATACTGCAGATATGCTCTTTCTCCAATTTCATAGGTTACCTCCTTGCGTTTTGTGTCTGCATAACTCTTCTGCCTGGACTGAGCAATCTTCAGTCTATCTCGAATCAGCTTAAATTTCTCTTTAGACTCCTTGATCAGGTCTGGTCCAAACAGCTATCGGTCTCCTACCTCGTCCCACATCAGTGGTGTTCTGCATCTGCGTCCATACAGAGCTTCGAACGGTGCCATCTTCAAACTGGCCTGGTAGCTATTGTTGTATTGAACTCTGCGTAAGGCAAATTGTCATCCCAACTAGATCCATAATCTAGCGCACAGGCTCTCAACATGTCCTCCAGAATTTGGTTGACTCTCTCTGTCTGTCCATCTGTCTGCGGGTGAAATGTTGTACTGAACTCCAATCTTGTTCCCAAGTTCTGGTCTAACTGATGCCAAAACTTTGAAGTAAACTGTGTTCCTCTATCTGATACGATGGTCCTCGGAACTCCATGCAAACATATGATCCTGGACATATATATCTTGGCCAACTTCGCACTCGTGTATGTTGTTTTTGCTGGGATGAAGTGAGCCACTTTGGTCAAGCGATCCACTACTTCCCATATTGAATCATATCCTACTTTGGTCCTGGGCAATCCGGTGATAAAGTCCATGCCAAGTTTTTCCCACTTCCATTCGGGTATCGGCATAGGCTGTAACAGTCCTGCTGGCTTCTGATGCTCTGCCTTCACTCTCTAACATACATCACATACGGCTACATACTCGGCAATATCCTGCTTCATACCAGTCCACCAAAAACGCTCTTTCAAATCCAAGTACATCTTGGTGTTTCCGGGGTGTATCGAGTATGGTGATTCATGAGCCTCCTGAAGTATTAACTTCCTGATCTCTGGGTTATTGGGCACATAAACTCGATCCTCAAACCTTAAGGTGTCGTGCTCGTCCTCACGGAAACCTTTGGCCTTTCCTTTTCTCATCTTCTCCTTTATCTCAGCAATCTCTTTGTCTTCCTTCTGAGCTTCTCGAATCTTGTCCAACAATGTAGACTGAAGTTCCATTGTTGTAATGAAACCTCTTGGAACAATCTCCAACCGAAGTTCCATGATATCTTCAGCTAACTCCTTCAGCAATCCCTTTCTTTCAAGGATATTAGCATAACTCTTCCGGCTCAGAGCGTCTGCTACGACATTGGCCTTTCCTGGATGATAGTGCAGCTTCATGTCATAATCCTTTATAAGCTCCAACCATCTCCTCTGCCTAAGGTTCAACTCATTCTGCGTGAAAATGTACTTCAAACTCTTATGGTCCGTGTACACATCACAACGGTTTCCAATAAGGTAATGTCTCCAGGTCTTCAATGCATGCACTACGGCTGCTAGCTCCAAATCATGCGTGGCATAGTTCAACTCATGGGGCTTCGGTTGTCGTGAGGCATACGAAACAACCTTTCCGTCCTACATAAGCACGCATCCAAGTCCCAAGCCTGAGGCATCACAATACACTTGTAAATCCTTATGTATATCTGGCAATGTTAGCACCAGGGCTGTAGTCAAACGTTTCTTCAACTCCTGAAAACTTGCCTCGCAATCTTCTGTCCATTTAAACTTAGTATCCTTCTTCAGCAATTCAGTCATTGGTTTAGCAATCTTGGAAAAATTCTCAATGAATCTCCGATAATATCCTGCGAGTCCAAGGAAACTGCGGATCTCGCCAATTGAAGTGGGTGCCAACCATTCAAAGGATCGATCGAACCTTGTTGGGGTCCACCGCTATACCTTCTCACGATATAACATGCCCAAGAAATCCAACTTCCTTCAACCAAAACTCGCACTTGCTGAATTTGGCGTATAACTGGTGTTCCTCGAAGTTTCTCGAGAACTAAACGCAAGTGCTCCTTGTGCTCCTCTTCGTTCTTCGAGTATACCATAATGTCATCAATAAACACCACAAAAAACTTGTCCAAATACTCCATGAACACCTTGTTCATCATACTCATGAAATAGGCAGGGGCGTTAGTCAGTCCAAACGACATGACTGTATACTCGTATAATCCATACCACGTGGTGAACGCTGTCTTTGGTATATCCTTCTCTCGAATCTTCAACTGATGGTATCCCGATTGTAAATCAATCTTCGAAAACACCTTGGCTCCTTGCAGCTGATCAAACAGATCATTGATCATCGGTAGTGGGTACTTATTCTCAATCGTTACTTCATTCAAGGCTCGATAATCAACAACCATCCTTAGGGATTTATCCTTCTTCTCAACCAAAAGCACTGGGCTCCCCAAGGTGATGAACTCCTTCGAATGTAACCTTTCTCCAACAACTCCTTGATCTATTTCTTAATTTCCTCCAGATCATTTGCGGGCATCCGATAGGGTCTCTTGGATATTGGCCCTGTACCTGGCAATAGCTCTATCAAAAACTCGATGTCTCGATCCGGTGGCATGCCTGGTAACTCCTCCGGGAAAAACATCCGGAAAATCCTTTACTACCGGTACTTCCTCCTGAACAACTCCCGTGAGGGCATTCACTTGGCTCCTCCTAGGCACATGCCTAGATACATACTTTATACTTTTTCCCTCCGGGGTGGTAAGATAAATTGATTTGCTAGCACAGTCAATGCTTCCTCCATACTTTGACATCCAGTCCATACCTAATATCACATCCAATCCTTGCGACTCCAAGATAATTAGGTCAGACAGAAAAACATGTGTGCCAATGGTTAGGTGTATCTGGTTGCACCATCGTCTAGCCATGTACTCTGCTCCAGGCGAGCTCACTAAAAGAGGGGACCTAAGGGTTTGGGTTGGTAGCTTAAACTTATCCACAAATCCCCTTGATATGTATGAATGCGATGCACCAAAGATCGAAAAGAACAAGAGCGGTAAATGACTTAACCAAAAACTTACCTATCACCGCGTCTGGCTGCTCTTCAACTTCCTCCACGTTAACGTGGTTCACTTGTCCTTTGTTGAATGGATTGGGCTTCTTCCCAGCGCTCTCATTTCTGTTTCCATTCCTTCCTTCAGGGCAATCATTGGCATAGTGCCCTGTTTTCCCGCACTTAAAACAAGTAACTTGACTTAGGTCCCTTTTGGCGGGTGTAGCTGGATTGGAGCGGTTCTGATTGTTATTTACTCCGTTCCCATTTCCATTCTTAGCACCATTGTGGTTATGTGATCCTCCTCCAGTGTGGTTGTGACCTCCATGGTTATGAACAAGTCCTCCCGAGTTCGGGGTTAAGCGGGCTTCATTGAGCTCCTGAATTATACTTCCCTTGGCCATACTTCCTCTTACGGCTCTCAATTTGCTGCTCCTTCCCTTCAATCATAAGGGCCTTGTCTACCAACTCCTGGTAGTTGTTGAAAATTGCCACCATCAACTGCATGCTCATCTCATTATTCAGCCCTTCCATAAACTTCTCCTGCTTCGCGGCATCTTTGGCCACGTCATCAGGGGCATAGCGTGATAACTTGCTAAACTCATCCACGTACTGATCTACAGTGCGGTTCCCTTGGCGTAAGTTGCGAAACTTGCGCTTCTTCATCTGCATGGCTCCAGTTGAGACATGGGCCGTGCGAAAAGCTTGCTGAAACTGGTCCCAAGTAACATTGGCTATGGGAAAAGTATCCGTGTAATTCTCCCACCATGAGGCTGCTGGTCCATCCAATTTATGTGCGGCAAAGCGCACCTTCTCAGCATCTATGCAACCTGCGGTGGTCAACTCCCTTCCAATACAGCGTGGCCAATCATCAGCAACTATTGGCTCGGTGCTACTGGAAAAAACTGACGGTTGTAACCTCAGGAAACGGGCTAGATTGTCCACTGGCGACGGGTTATTGTTGTTGTTGTTGCCCTGGTTATGAACTAGCAATTGCATCAAAGCATTCTGCTGCTGGATCAACTGGGTGAGCTCCGGAGGAAAAACTAAACCGGTGTCACGTCTCAGAGGCATCTGATGGGTCTAGATGGAAGAGATTAGAATAGAAAAAAAGGTCTAATGAGAAAACACTACCCATATGCACATGAGGCAAACACAAACATTTCACTCAATCAATCAAGCAAGGGCATACAAACGGTCTAGAACTATAGCATAAGTGCTCAACTGCTACTAAATACATGGGGGAAATTCTACTAATATATGGTGGTCATCTAGAAATTTTGATCGGTGGAAGACTCCATGATGTCTGCTCCAGCTTCGTCTTCGTAGTCATCATCACTTGGATCGGAATCGGTGTCGTCGATGATGATGTAGTTGTCCGGGCAAGTGGGGTCGTCGTCCTCTTCTTCCGGTGCTGGTCCTCCCATGAATACTCCGATCTTCTTAACTAGGTCGTCGTTCTTCTCCAGTAGTGTCTTGATTTCCTCCTCATATTCATCGCGGATAATCTTGAGTTCTTCCTCCAGCTCGATGATCCTGGTCTTTGCCTTCTTCAACTCCATCATGTCTGCGCACATCTGGTTCTCCTGACGTCGAATTTGCTGGTTTAGCTCCTGGATGAAAGCTGCAATGGATCTATCCTTCTTGGTGCTGATTAATTCCCATTGCTCATCTCAGGGCCCACATATTTGATAGATGGTGTCCTTAAGCTCCCTGTTGTAGACTTCTCCAATGCGTCCCATGGTAATGTGGGCTGCCATGCTCTTGCCTAGACTCCAGGTGGGTGCTTCGAAAGAAAATTCTATGGGTTTAGAAGTTGGCGAGAACGTCCTTCCTGGAACTTGTACTTGAATCATCCAGCGCTCCTCTTCTGGTAAGGTGGCATTGTACGTCCCGGTGAAACTTGGTATTCCAATGTTCAAGTACCTAGTGACTTCCTTCAAGTGGCGTCCAAAAGGTGTGTCTTCATCCGGTTGTGCGAACTTGTTCTTCATCTCCGTCATCCTAAGGAGTGGAAAAATGGAGAGGAGTCAGAAATGAGTAGAGAAGAGTGACCTATGGTTTCTCTTAGTGGTCGTGTCCTACACTCAACCTGGCTCTGATAACATCTTGTAGCGACCCGACCTCAGATGGTCAAGTCTCTGTGTTTCAGTGTCATCCCTGGATCAGTAATGCTGACACACACAGTACTCGAAGGATTTATAACAGAGTAGCAATCACACACTTATTACATCGAATGTCTCAAAAGAGAACTATTACAATAATAAGTCTTAAGGCCATCTAATACGATAACAGCGGAAGGCTTGGAAGATAAAGTGAGTCCATCAACTCCAACGACATAGCTGAGCTGCATGGCAACGACCTAACGAACCATACTCCTCGTCTGAAAAGTCTGCAACATAATACGTTGCAGCCTGAGAACGGGTCAGCACATGGAATATGCTGGTAATATAACACAATAGAGCAGAAACAAAATAATGCTATCACTACATGCATATTTGGCTGGTGGAAAGCTCTATGGTTATAGTTTTGCGAAAAGCCAATTTTTCCCTACAACAAAGGAATAGATTTTAATTTAACTATCACGGTGGTTGAAACATTGAGAAGGTATAACCCCAACTCAATCCCAATTAAAGTAGTTAACAGCCCAACAATATTAATTAAGAGTGATGAGATACATGTGATAACTCAAGTACTAGATACTCAAAGTTGTCCATAACCGGGGACACGGCTAACCATGATTAGATTGTACACTCTGCAAAGGTTTGCGCACTTTTCCCCACAAGACTCGATTGCCTCCGTTGATTTCTTGCACTACATGGTGTTTGAGAAACGGATGACCGAGACATAGTCTTTCAGAAACATTAAATCTCTACTCCGGGTAGACCATACCAAACCTACAAAACCCACTACCCGCTGATCTACCTCTTCAAGAGCTTCATGTAACCTACTCAACTCTGCTAGAGCCCATAGTAGCTTGTGGCTGCACATGAAGTTTATAGCATGAATAATCTCAGTTCCCTTTGAGCCTGGGTGGCGGTCCGTAGGAAGATCACACGGGTACCCCGGGATTTCCAAAAATAAAACAGACAACCTTTGGGTTCCCAGTGCCTCAATCCACCCGGATGTATTAAAGTTGCCACCTTAAATTAAACCATTAATTAACATTCTCACATCTGTCATGGATTCACTCAAACCCAACCACGTCTACGAGCATAGCATAGCAATATAAGAAACACGTAGAAGTAACTCCCAAGGGTTTGATGGTAACAGGGCAATAGGTTCTAGCTCAACTACTACTTCCCAACCCACAAGTTAATGACATCCTAACCATGCAATGTTTGAGGATTGAGCTAATGCATAAAAACTGGGTATGAAAAGAGTATGATCAAAGTGTTACTTGCTTTGCTGACGATCCGCGAATCCTAGAGACTCGTAGTAACACTGTCAAAACCGGCGGATCTCGGATAGGGGGTCCCGAACTGTGCGTCTAGGCGAATGGTAACAGGAGACAAGGGACACGATGTTTTTACCCAGGTTCGGGCCCTCTCGATGGAGGTAAGACCCTACTCTTGCTTGATTAATATTGATGATATGGGTAGTACAAGAGTGGATCTAGCACGAGATCGGAGAGGCTAAACCCTAGAAGCTAGCCTATGGTATGATTGTTGTTCATCCTATGGACTAAAACCCTCAGGTTTATATAGACATCGGATAGGGTTAGGGTTACACAGAGTCGGTTTACAACGGTAGGAGATCTACATATCCGTATCGCCAAGCTTGCCTTCCACACCAAGGAAAGTCCCATCCGGACATGGGACGAAGTCTTCAAACTTGTATCTTCATAGTCCAGGAGTCCGGCCAACGGTGATAGTTCGCTATCCAGACACCCCTAATCCAGGACTCCCTCAAGAGCTCCCCTGAACCAGGCTTCAATGACGCATTTAGTCCGGGCGTGCATATTGTCTTCGGCATTGCAAGGCGGGTTCCTCCTCCGAATACTTCATAGAAGATTTTGAACACAAGGATTTTGTCCGGATCTGCAAAACAAGTTCCACATACCACTGTAGAGAGAATAACTTTTGCACAGATCTGCTGACGTATTCCGCGGCGTGACATCACACCACGGCCAGGCCTTTATACGAATCGTTTTTACTGTTCCACCTCAGCGCGTTTGGCGAGGAGGTTTCCTTGGCACGTCTTATCAAACCGGAGATCGTGCCCCTTATTCCGGGATTCCCATCAATACGGACGTGGGTAACCCAATCGGGCCATTGATTACGGCGCTTGGGAGATAAGCGAGTTTTACCAGGCTGGCGGGGGACGCATAGCTTCGTCCGCCCATATAAGGGGATAAGGATCCACCTTTAACCCACGCCTTCTTCCTCCTTTGCTCATCCATTTCACAAGACTCGAGCTCCAAATACCAAGTCCGCACATCCCTCCTCAACCTTCTCCAGCCATGTCCGGAGCGGGAGGCAAGTGGATGGTCTCCTCCGTCATGGAGGGACAAGTCAGCTGCGGAACGCGGATACTTGTCCAACGACATCGCAAGACCGGCTCCCCGACGAGGGGCAGCTCATTCCCACCCCCAGGCCCCATGAGAGGGTGGTGTTCCTCACCCACTTCCTCCGCGGACTAGGTTTTCCACTTCACCCATTTGTTCGGGGGCTCATGTTCTACTACGGCCTGGATTTCCATGATCTGGCCCCGAAGTTCATCCTCAACATCTCGGTGTTTATCGTCATGTGCTAGGCCTTTCTCTGCATCCAGCCCCACTTCGGCTTATGGCTGAAGACCTTCAATGTCAAGCCGAAGGTAGTGGGCAGCCGCCAAGCGGAGTGCGGAGGTGCCATGGTTGGCAAGATGGCCAAAGTCCTACGGCTCGAGGGCTCCTTTGTGGAGACCACGAAGGGGTGGCAATCGGGGTGGTTCTACATCACCGAGCCGCGCGACTCTCAATGGGCGGCGGCCCCAATTCGATCTAGCTTCCCCACACGGCTCACATCATGGAAAGAGACGGGCCTGACGTGGGGTGATTCGGAAGAGCTGTCCGGACTCCAAACCTGCGTCGGAAACCTGGTGGACAAGAATCTCAAGCTTATCAACGTAATCCAGGTGATGCTCATCCACCGGATTCTCCCATGCCAGCAATGGCCTTCAATTTGTGGGAGTTTTATCCGGCACAACACCGAACCTTGAGCCGGCTCTTCGACACTACGTACGAAGATGCTTGGAAGGTGCTGTTCAAGGGCGCCGAAGCTCCCGCATCCGCTACCGAAGATCGCGGATTCAGCTCGCAGCGTCAAGCCAGCGGGGTAAGTTATTTTACCCTTTATGGGACTCTTTTTTCATAGTTTGACTCTATGCGGGATCTAAAACTCCCTAACCTTTTGACAGATCGGCTGAAGACGTCCAGACAGATTGACTGTCCGCCCCTTGCCGAAGACCAGCGGACGCCTGATTGACGGGCTGGCTCCGCACCTCACGTGGTGCCGGAGAAGAAGGCCAAGAAGAAGGCCACGGGAACT
This sequence comes from Aegilops bicornis, assembly GCA_021605145.1. Taxonomy (NCBI): domain Eukaryota; kingdom Viridiplantae; phylum Streptophyta; class Magnoliopsida; order Poales; family Poaceae; genus Aegilops; species Aegilops bicornis. The sequence continues at coordinate 117,189,807 of CM038675.1, read as the reverse complement.
CGAAGGAGCTCCCGGCGCCAGTGCTTGTCGGACTCATCGTCCGATGACTCGAGGCGGAATCCTCCCCGAGGACGAGGAGGAGGAAAGAAGCCTCTCCCAATGAGGGAGAGAAGAAAAGGAAGACCGCCTGACCGGGAGGCCGGAGGGTCCAAGTAAGGATGGACCCTTCCTCCGGTCTTCTCCACCATCACCGACAACGATTTAGGAGGAGTGGCCACCAAGGACCAAGCCCTGGCGAGATCGTAAGTGTCCGGACTCGAATAGCTCATGACTTTTTATTTGTCGCATAGTGTCTTCTAACGCCGAATATAACCATGTAGCCTGCCCAGGGCGAGCTTCGCCGCCGTGAGCGGCTCCCTGGATTCGTCGGATGTGAATAGCACTTCACTTCCGACCGCCTCCTCTCCTCGTGACGCAGATGACACCGTGGCGGAGTCCCAAAAGGGGCCCCACCAGGAGGAGGTGGTCTCGAGGCGCCAAGAAGGCGACCTCCCGACTCCGGGCGCAAAGCGGGCGAAACCCGGAGGGCTCTAAGTCCGCCCTGGCCGGACTCCGCATCGAACCTTCAATGGTTCCGAAGTCCGGCAAGCGGCCCCTTCGTAAGAAGGGCAAGACTGCGACGTCGGTGACCTCCGTCCGTCCGGAGGCACCGGTTAGCTTGCTGGAGGAGCTTAACGGCGCCTCCATCGACGAGGAGCACCACACTGTTATGAGTGTGGTGATCCAGAAAGTTCAGTCCGCCAAGAGCGGGCTGACTGAAGCCTGTACCAGCCTTCTAACAGGCTTTGAGGTAAGTTTAGAATATGTAAAAATATTACCGCATAGACAGTAGCCCCTGATGCTTAGTTCGGTGTTCGGAAAGAAAAACTGGACTGAGGATCTAAAAAGATATACGCAGGAGTCTAACATAAGTATGTCAATATGGTAATTCAGGCTGCGTTGCTGACCTCTGCCAGACCGATGCGGAGGTTAATGCATTGAAGCAGAGCCTCGAGCGGTCCGAGAACGAGCTCGGCCTTGCCAAGAAGCAGCTCGAGGACAAGGAAGGTAAGTAATACCTTCTTAAAGTAGTACCTTATAGAAAGGATTTGGTTGCAAAAATGACAGGACTAACGTGGGTATTGTAGGGGCCACGAACAAGGTGGCGACCCTGAAGGAAGCGGTGTCCACGACCGAAAGCAAAGCGGCCATGAGCGCACCGAGCGAGAGAAGCAGGAGGCGTGGGTGGCGGAGGTGCGGCAAGAGGCTTGTGCTCTCGTGGAAAAACACGAGAGTTTGGAGCGTGACTCGAAGACTCGAGAGTCCGAGCTCGCCTCGGCTCTTGAGAGTGTCAAAGCCGCTAAGGCCGAAGCCCAAAAAGCCCTACAGGAAATTGAATCGTTAAAGAAGATAGCAGCGGGTAAGGCATTCTTTATGCAAAGAAGCATGTGAAAGTGAATTATCTATTACTTACTCGAATCCGGAGCTCTCCAGGAGCATTCGTAGATCTGCCCCGTAGTGTGTCTGATGCTGCCGCGTTCTACCGTGCCGAGGAGGGAAGCTCGACGGAAAAGGTGTTCTGGTCTCAAGATGTCGAGGCCGGACATCCGGCAGTTTCTGAGCGACCAGCTGAAGCAGCTGGTCGAGCTCCACAAGGTCGCCGAACAGGCCATGAAGGGCCTCATAATTCGGCCGTGTGGCCTAAGGAAGCCATGCCTGGGAGCTACTGGCTAGTGCGGCGTACTGGTGGACGCCTTTGTCCATGGATTGAAGTCATCAAGCGCCTCTGCATCGAAGGTGCCCGTAGGGCCCTTGCCCTTGCTAAGGCGCACTGGGGCAAGATGGACGCTGAGAAGCTTGTGACGGATGGACCACCACCAAAGAAGGAGCATTGCAAGCCTGAAATGTATTATGAGGGCGTCCTGAAGGGTGCCTGCCTTATAGCGGATGAATGCTCCAAAGATATAATTTTTGAGTAGACTCGCATTTGTTATCCTGTACGCTGAAAACTTGTTCATATGCGCTAAGCAACATTTTTGAATTTAAAATATTACCTTCTGTGCGGCCATGTATTAAATTTGAGAGATGGCGAGTCGTCGGCTTCAGCCCCCATGCCACGAGTGCTGGGGTGTTCGGGATAAACTTGAGCGCTCTTGTTCCCATCCTTGGGTCCTTCGAGGGAGGTGCTCAACGCAACGAACAAGGCAATCGGACTATAGTGCTTGAACACTCTCACTTAGCCATAGAATTCTATAATTTTAAATTTCGGCGAAGCCCCTAGTATTCGGAAGACCGAGTTCGGGCGCTATCCACGCCTTGGCCGGATAATGCAGACTCCTCGCTCTAAGCGGCATAAGTCTTTAGGGACCCGAAAACCTCTCGAACAGCGATCGCTCTCGCCCTATCATGACGGTCAGTTTTAGCTTTCTCCATTGAGGTGCTCAACCCAGCTCAACCGGGACACAATCGCAGTGGTTCTCCCAGCGCTACCTTAGCCGATATAACGGAACGTAAGGTACCAAAACATGGGATCCGGGCAAACCCAACTATTTACCCAAGACATGATACGGAGCCGATGCATATAATGCTATAAGTTCGGGGTGCCGCACTTGTGAAAGTGTTCAGAATTATCACACCATACTTTTGGGGTACTTAAGCCCTTGGTGTATTAACCGTACCAAAGTGTACGGGTGCAACATGTCATGAATGAACATATATATAGATAAAAAAAGGAGCACAATAATAGGCAAAAGCTATGTATTGTTTATTCAAAAAGGTACTGCAATGAAAGCAGAACGATACAAATAGTGTGATAAGCAAGGGATGGGACTATTTAACATGTACCCCTCCAGGGGTAAGCTGCGGGATGGTATGTAAAACAGGAATAATGCTCATAGTAGAGACCACCTGGACACTCGATGTAGCTTTCTGCTTCCCTGGCTGTTGCATCGTGAGTTCGACAATTCTAGTGCCGGACAGGGCTTCTGGAAAACGGAGTCCTGAAAGTAAGAGAAAATAAGAAAGAAAAAGAATGACACAATAGGGAGCCCCTCGTGCGGTTGAGCCACATTCTGGGCGTGCCATGGTCGTGCCCCTCCCCTTATGCCCATGGTATCTCCAGAGCGTAGTTATGTACGCGTAGTACTGGCTTCGCTTCGCGAGGGCTGGGGTTGGGGTCGGATTGCTACGCGTGCTCGGATCGTGCCATGCGGTCTCGTTGTAGGTTACTCCAGGCGCGCTTGACGGTGTCAGGACATTTAATAGCCGGACTCGAGAATTGCTGTGAGAGGCTGCTTTGCACCTCCGCCGCGAGGGCCGCCGTGTGCTCCTCCGTTTGGAGACACCATTTGGTGTTTCCATTGACCGTGATTACTCCTCGAGGGCCTGGCATCTTGAGCTTGAGGTACGCGTAGTGCGGCATCGCATTGAACTTTGCAAATGCGGTTCGACCAAGCAGGCGTGATAGCCGCCATGAACGGGACTATGTCGAAGATTAACTCTTCGCTCGAAGTTATCCGGGATCCAAGACCACTTCGAGTGTAACTGAGCCTGCATAATTGGCCTCTACACCTGGTATGACGCCTTTAAAGGTCGTCTTTGTGGGTTTAATCCTTGAGGGGTCTATGCCCATTTTGCACACTGTATCCTGATAGAGTAGGTTTAGGCTGCTACCGCCGTCCATCAGGACTCTAGTGAGGTGGAATCCGTCGACAATTGGGTCAAGAACCAATGCGGCGCATCCGCCGTGGCGGATGCTAGTGGGGTGGTCCCTTCGATCAAAGGTGATCAGGCAGGAGGACCATGGGTTGAACTTTGGGGCGACTGGCTCCATCGCATATACGTCCCTTAGTGCACGCTTCCGCTCCCTTTTGGATATGTGGGTTGCGTATATCATGTTCACCATCCGCACTTGTGGGGGAAGCCCTTCCGTCCTCTATTGTTCGGGCGGCCGTGGCTCCTCCTCGTCATCGCTATGCAGCCCCTTATCATTGAGTTCGCATTTAACTTGCTCGCTTGTTTGAAGACCCAACAATCCCTGTTGGTGTGGTTGGCTAGTTTTTCGGGGGTGCCATGTATTTGGCACGAGTGATCGAGTATTCGGTCCAGATTGGACGGGCCCTGAGTATTTCTTTTGAACGGCTTTTTCTGCTGACCGGGTTTAGAGCCTCTGAATCCGGCATTGACTGCCGTATCTTCAGCATTATCGCCGTTCATGCGGCACTTGTGCTTGTTGCGATGCGACCTACCATTACTGTCCTTGGTATCCGAACTACCAGGGTTTTTGGTCAAGTTGTTGCTACGAGCTAGCCAGCTGTTCTCTCCCGCGCAAAAGCGGGTCACGATTGTTGTGAGGGCTGCCATGTATTTCGGCTTTTCCTGTCCTAGGTGCCGGGCAAGCCACTCGTCGCGGATGTTATGTTTGAAGGCTGCAAGGGCCTCTGCATCCGGACAATCAACGATTTGATTTTTCTTGGTTAGGAACCGTGTCCGTAATTGTCGGGCCGATTCTTCCGGCTGCTGAATTATGTGGCTGAGGTCATCGGCGCCCGGTGGTCGCACATATGTGCCCCGGAAGTTATCAAGGAATGCGGCTTCCGTGTCCTCCCAACAACCAATTGATTCTGGCCGGGCAGGCTGTTAAGCCAATGCCGAGCTGGTCCTTTAAGCTTGAGTGGGAGGTATTTGATGGCATGTAGATCATCACCGCGGGCCATGTGGATATGGAGGAGGTAGTCCTTGATCCAAACCACAGGATCTGTTGTGCCATCGTATGATTCGATGTTTACGGGTTTGAAACCCTCGGGGATTTGATGATCCATCACTTCGTCTGTGAAGCATTGTGTGTGTGTGGCGCCTCTGTATTGAGCTATATCACGACGCAGCTCAAATGAGCTTTGTCTACTGTGTTCGGCCCGGCCGAAATTGCTGTATCCGGCGTGACGGTTATCATCGCGTGTCGTGGGGCACCCACGCAATCCGTAGATCGATCTTGTTTGCCTTGCCTTGTCCTCCAATATGTCTCGCATGTCTGGAGCGTTTCCCCGTGCCTTGGTACTTTTCGAGCGACGCCAGGGTGCGGCTTGAATGGAGGGTCTAGAGGCCTCTCTGTCGTGACGACGGGGTGGCCGGTCGGCCGCATCATGCGCTGGTGATGTAGGTTTGGGTGCTGCTTCCTCTAATTGGGGTAGCAGCCTACGTTTTGGGTATCTCTTGGAGGGGCGTTCGAGTTCGTACTCTTCGGCTGCAAGGACTTCGTCCATCTCACCTAGCAAGTCTTGGTCAGCTCTAAGCTGCCGCTGCTTTTCTTGAGGCTGCTTGCCATGGCCATAAGCCTATGTTTGAAACGCCCTGTTCGGCGGGATCCTCGTGCACGACAAATTGCTGTCGTCGAGGCTTGCCTCATCTTCGGAGGGAGGCATATAATTATCGTCCTCCACCTCCCTGTCTGCCGCTCTATCATGAGGGCTGGCTTCTCCCTCCTCGTGTGCTGAATCCTGCTGGAGGGGGTTGTCTTCGGCACTGTCCGGGGTGTTATTATCTCCCGTGCCGAAATCACCATTTTTGCTGTGGCGGGATTTAGAGCGGCGCCGCTGACGCCGGTGCTAGGGCTGTTTCTTGGAGGGGTCATCCTCCGCTGTTCCATCGCCGTTCCCATCTTTTGGGATGTCCACCATGTGTATGTCGTATGACGAGGTGGCCTTCCAGTGCCCTGTAGGCGCTGGTTCTTGGTTGTCTCCAAAGCATCGCCGTCCATACTGTCGATGTCTTCGAGTCGAAGTCGAGCATGTCGGTTAAATCATCGGCGGGCTACAAAGTGGGTGGTGGGTGGGCGTTGAATTTCTTCGTCGTCCGCATCCCAACCTTCCTGACCGTAGTCCGGCCAGGGCTCTCCTGATAAAGAGAGAGACTTTAGTGAATTCAGGATGTCGCCAAAGGGCGAGTGCTGAAAGATATCCGCGGCAGTGAACTCCATAACCGGCGCCCAATTGGATTCGATTGGCAGGGGCGCGGAGGGTTCGGAGTCCGGAGAGGAGTACGGCACCTTGGAGTCATGGTCTTCGCAGCGAGTGGATGGAGTTCGGCTCAATCGCCAGAGAGATTGTAGCCCCGAGGCGGTGTCCAACCACTCGCCCTTGATCGGGCGAAGTCGGCCCGAAGCTAACGGTCTGAAATGACGCCGGTGCGCCTCCGTGGCAATCGCTCGGGCGGCAGAGCTAGATTGTGCCCATCGAGACAGTGCGGCGCGCTTGGCTGTGGCTCGAATCCGTCGAAGATCAAGTCTCCGCGGATGTCGGCCGTGTAGTTCAAACTCCCAAATCTGACCTGATGGCCAAGGGCGTAGCTTTCGATCTGCTCCAAATGGCCAAGTGAATTGGCCCGCAGTGCAAAGCCGCCGAATACGAAGATCTGTCCGGGGAGAAAAGTCTCACCCTGGACCGCGTCGCTTTGATGATCAAAGAAGCCATCAGGCCTAAGGATGACGACACAGAGGAACTCTCAATGAAAGCACCAATGTCGGTGTCAAAACCGGCGGATCTCGGGTAGGGGGTCCCGAACTGTGCGTCTAGGCGGATGGTAATAGGAGACAAGGGACACGATGTTTTTACCTAGGTTCGGGCCCCCTCGATAGAGGTAAAACCCTACTCCTGCTTGATTAATATTGATGATATGGGTAGTACAAGAGTGGATCTACCACAAGATCAAAGAGGCTAAACCCTAGAAGCTAGCCTATGGTATGATTGTTGTTCGTCCTACGGACTAAAACCCTCAGGTTTATATAGACACCGGATAGGGTTAGGGTTACACAGAGTCGGTTTACAACGGTAGGAGATCTACATATCCATATCGCCAAGCTTGCCTTCCATGCCAAGGAAAGTCCCATCCGGACACGGGACGAAGTCTTCAATCTTCTATCTTCATAGTCCAGGAGTCCGGCCAACGGTGATAGTTCGGCTATCCGGACACCCCCTAATCCAGGACTCCCTGAAACACGCTTCGCACTCCGGGAATACTATCGCAAGCAAACAGTAACATACATAAGCAACAAGCAAAGATGCACAAGCAAAACTCAAATAAAAGAGGTTGACTAGAAAGTTCAACTTAAGAACTCCGGTTCACAAAAGAATGAAACCAAACGGAGCAACGAACCTCAAACGGCGAAAGAAACAAGATCCGTTTACTAATCTGAACTAAGGTCAAATTTTACAGCATCAAAATCTTGTTTAAGTTGGTTAAACGGAAAGAGGGTCTCGAGACGAAACTCTAGGCGTTTGAATCGCCTGATTCCGACTAACGAGTGAAAAGATAAACAGAAACTAAGATCGGATCAGAAATCACGATCGAAAATAATCACAAATAAATCCGATTAAAAGAAAACTGACGAACAGACTAACGAACGAGGGTTTAAATGAACGTACGGACGAACGTCCGCTAATTGGAAGAACCGAGAAAAACCGGCGAACCGATCTATAAAAAAAAACTAGGGTTTCTAAAAAAACCGAACGGTTTAAAAAAAAACCCGGCGGCGATGGATCCGGCACGGTACCTCGACGAGGTGGCTCCGGCGGGGCTCCGGCGGGTTCCGGCCAAGGCGGGCGGGCGGGTGGCGGGTGGCGGCGGCGACTCGGCGGCGGCGGCTGCGGCTCGGGCGGCGGCTCGGCTCGGCTCGAGGCGGCGGGTGGTGGTGGTGTGGTGGCGGGGTGGCGGCATATATAAAGACGGGGGAGGGGGCTTGGAGGAGGGGCCAAGGCGGCGGCGGGCGACGGAGTCCGGCTCGGTCTCCTGTCCGAAGGCCGGCGGGCTGAGCATACAAGGGCGGCAAGCCGGGTTTAGCTCGGTTGGGCCTTAGGCCCCAAGCGCTGGGAATTTTTTTTAAATAGTTCCACCGACAGAAAATAAATCCTATCAAATAATATAAAAAATCTAAAAAATGCCAAAACAAATTTTCACCGTCTAAATGAAATATTTAGAACGAGATGAACATTTTCTTGGCCCTAAAATGCAATTTTTGAAAACGTGCAATTTTCTAATGCAAAAAAATCCAACTAAACTCAAATAAAATCCAACAAATGATTTTAATATTTTTCCTCCAATATTTCAATTGTTTTGAAGAAGTCATATTATCTCCACTCATTTATTTTATTATGAAATTGTTTTCGGAGAGAAAAAATAATTAAAATAAAAAATCCTCGTTTTCGCTATTTGATAAAAATCAAATATGAAAACCGGAAAATCCCCAACTCTCTCCGAGGGTCCTTGAGTTGCTTAGGATTTCTAGGATTGCGGAACGAAAATGCAATAAAATATGATATGCAAGAATGACCTGTGTATAACATTCCAAATTGAAAATTTGGGATGTTACACTTACTAACTAATTAGTACCTAGGAACTACTGCCCTAATTACCATTTAATTTGATGAACCTAGGGGTGTAATGTGGTAGCGGATATTCCAATTATCCAACTTAAAAGTGAAATAAGTGGTCAAATTTTACTCGTTTTATGATTCATCCTAGAAATTTGATTCGTTTCCACCCTTACATGAACCCTAACTAATTTGAGCCGCATCCGCATCCGATTCGCTTCCACCCTTACATGAACCATAACTAATTTGATGCAACTAAAATATGAAGAAACCCTAGGCAGAGGTAGGGGAGAGGGAGGATCAGGCGTGCTCACCTCGGGTGCCTACGACGAGGGAGGGGCAGGCGGCGTCGAGGTCGGGGTCGGGGCTCGGGCGCGTGGCGGAGGGCGGCGTCGAGGTCGGGGTCCGGGGCGGCGTCCGGGGCGACGTTGAGGTCGGGGGCGGGGGCGGCGTTGAATCCGGGGTCGGGGCGGAATAGAGGGTGTGTGGAGAGCGCGTGGTGGCCGACGGGCGACGGCGGCGGCGAGAGCGGAGGAGTTGGATTTGGGGGAAGTGGCCGTGGGGAAGGACGAACCCCGTGGTTAAGTCATAAGTAGCAGTAGCACGTTCCAGAAAGCACACTACTGCTACGTTAGCTACAACGCGTTCTGGGATACGCACTACTGCTACTCCTTTCTCTTTTTTCCTCTTTTTCATTTATTTTTCTTCACATTTTATTTTTTTCCTTTCACCTTCTTCTATTTCTTTCATTTTCAATTAACTTTCTATTTGCTTTCCATTTAATTTTATATTCTTTAGCAGTAGCGAGTTTAGAATAAAATGCACTGCTACAAAGAAAGTAGTGGCAACGTGGTTCGATATAGATCGCTACTACTATGTGTAGCCTATCGGCTAAGCCGTGGGAATTTTAGTATTAACGTGTTTAGAATAAGGTGCGCTACTGCTAGAACTTTATCTCAGAAGCGGTTTGCACATGCGTTGTTATCGCTACTTAGCACCAAATGCTTTTTTTGACCCACGCTACTGCTAAAGTTCTGTGTATAAGGTTTTCCCTAGTAGTTCTTATGGGAAAGATGACTAAAAGTCCGTTCTCCAGAACAATGGAATGAGATAGTGACTTATTGGAAATAATACATACCGATGTATGCGGTCCAATGAGTGTTGATGCTCGTGGCAGGTATCGTTATTTTCTGACCTTCACAGACGATTTGAGCAAGATATGGGTATATCTTCTTAATGAAATACAAGTCTGAAACATTTGAAAAGTTCAAAAAATTTCAGAGTGAAGTGGAGAATCATCGTAACAAGAAAATAAAGTTTCTATGATCTGATCATGGAGGAGAATATTTGAGTTACGAGTTTGGCCTTCATTTAAAACAATGTGGAATAGTTTCACAGCTCACGCCACCTGGAACACCACAACGTAATGGTGTGTCCGAACATTGTAACCGCACTTTATTGGATATGGCACGATCTATGATGTCTCTTACCACTATCGTTTTGGGGTTATGCATTAGAGACAACTGAATTCACTTTAAACAGGGCACCATCAAAATCTGTTGAGATGACGCCTTATGAATTATGGTTTGGCAAGAAACCAAAGTTGTCATTTCTTAAAGTTCGGGGCTGCGATGCTTATGTGAAAAAAGCTTCAACCTGATAAGCTTGAACCCAAATCGGAGAAACGCATCTTCATAGGATACCCAAACGAAACTGTTGGGTACACCTTCTATCATAGTTCCGAAGGCAAGATATTCGTTGCTAAGAATGGATCCTTTCTAGAGAAGGAGTTTCTCCCGAAAGAAGTGAGTGGGAGGAAAGTAGAACTTGATGAGGTAATTGTACCTTCTCCCGAATTGGAAAGTAGTTCATCACAGAAATCAGTTCCAGTGATTCCTACGCCAATTAGTGAGGAAGCTAATGATGATGATCATAAAACTTCAGATAAAGTTACTACCAAACCTCGTAGGTCTTCCAGAGTGCGATCCGCATTAGAGTGGTACGGTAATCCTATTCTGGAAGTCATGTTACTAGACCACGATGAACCTACAGACTATGAGGAAGCGACGATGAGCCAGATTCCGCGAAATGGCTTGAGGCCATGAAATCTGAGATGGATCCATGTATGAGAACAAAGTGTGGACTTTGGTGGACTTGCCTGATGATCGGCAAGCCATATTAAATAAATGGATCTTCAAGAGGAAGACAGACACTGATAGTAGTGTTACTATCTACAAAGCTTGATTTGTCGCAAAAGGTTTTCGACAAGTTCAAGGTGTTGACTACAATGAGATTTTTTCAACTGTAGATGCTTAAGTTTATCCGAATCATGTTAGCAATTGCCGCATTTTATGATTATGAAATTTGGCAGATGGATGTGAAAACTGCATTCCTGAATGGATTTCTGGAAGAAGAGTTGTATATGATGCAACTAGAAGGTTTTGTCGATCCAAAGGGTGCTAACAAAGTGTGCAAGCTCCAGCGATCCATTTATGGACTGGTGCAAGCCTCTCGGAGTTGGAATAAATGCTTTGATAGTGTGATCAAAGCATATGGTTTATACAGACTTTTGGTGAAGCATGTAGTTACAAGAAAGTGAGTGGGAGCTCTATAGCATTTCTAACATTATATGTGGATGACATATTGTTGATTGGAAGTGATATAGGATTTCTAGATAGCATAAAGGGATACTTGTATAAGAGTTTTCCAAAGAAAGACCTCAGTGAAGCTTCTTACATATTGGGCATCAAGATCTATAAAGATAGATCAAGACGCTTGATAAGATTTTTAAATGAGTATATACCTTGACAAGTTTCTGAAAGATTTCAAAATGGATCAGTCAAAGATGGAGTTCTTTTCTGTATTACAAGGTGTAACATTGAGTAAGACTCAAAGCCCGACCACGGCAGAAGATAGAAAGAGAATGAAAGTCATTCCCTATGCCACTGTCATAGGTTTTATAAAGTTTGTTGTACTGTGTACCAGACCTATTGTGTACCTTGCCATGAGTTTGTCAAGGGGGTACAATAGTGATCTAGAAGTAAATCACTGGATAGCGGTCAAAATTATCCTTAGCGAGGACTAAGGAAATATTTCTCGATTATGGGGGTGATAAAGAGTTCGTCATAAAGAGTTACGTTGATGCAAGCTTTTACACTGATCCAGATGACTCTAAGCCTCAATCTGGATACATATTGAAAATGGGAGCAATTAGCTAGAGTAGCTCCGTGTAGAGCATTGTAGACATAGAATATTTGCAAAATACATACGACTCTGAATGTGACAGCCCGTTGATTAAACTTCTCGGATGAACAAAACATGATCACACCTTAGTAATCTTTGGGTGTTAATCACATAGCGACGTGAACTAGATTATTGACTCTAGTAAACCCTTTGGGTGTTGGCCACATGACAATGTGAACTATGGGTGTTAATCACATACAGATGTGAATATTGGTGTTAAATCACATGGTGATGTGAACTAGATTATTGAATCTAGTGCAAGTGGGAGACTGAAGGAAATATGCCCTAGAGGCAATAATAAAGTTATTATTTATTTCCTTAATTCATGATAAATGTTTATTATTCATGCTAGAATTGTATTAACCGGAAACATAGTACATGTGTGAATACATAGACAATACTTATAGTCCCTAGTATGCCTCTACTTGACTAGCTCGTTAATCAAAGATGGTTATGTTTCCTAACCATACATGTGTTGTCATTTGATGAACGGGATCACATCATTAGGAGAATTATGTGATGGACATGACCCATCCGTTAGCTTAGCATTATGATCGTGTCAGTTTCATTGCTATTGCTTTCTTCATGACTTATACAAGTTCCTCATACTATGAGATTAGGCAACTCCCGAATACCGGAGGAACACTTTATGTGCTACCAAACGTCATAACGTAAAAGCGTAATTATAAAGGTGCTCTACAGGTGTCTCTGAAGGTATTTGTTGGGTTGTCATAGATCGAGATTAGGATTTGTCACTCCGTATTTCAGAGAGGTATCTCTGGGCCCTCTCAGTAATACTCATCACTATAAGCCATGCAATCATTGTGACTAATGAGTTAGTTACGGGATGAAGTATTACGGAACGAGTAAAGAGACTTGCCGGTAACTAGATTGAACTAGGTATGATGATACCGACGATCGAATCTCGGGCAAGTAACATACCGATGACAAAGGGAACAACGTATGTTGTTATGCGGTTCGACAGATAAAGATCTTCGTAGAATATGTAGGAGCCAATATGGGCATCTAGGTTCCTCTATTGGTTATGGACCAGAGAGGTGTCTCGGTCATGTCTACATAGTTCTCGAACCCGTAGGGTCCGCATGCTTAATGTTCGTTGATGATATAGTATTATATGAGTTATGTATGTTGGTAACCGAATATTGGTCGGAGTCCTGGATATGATCATTGGACATGACGAGGAACTCCGGAATGGTCCGGAGATAAAGATTGATATGGGATAATAGTGTTTGGTCTCCGGAAGGGTTCCGGAATTCACCGAAAGTGGTTCCGGATGTTTCCCAAAATGTTTGGGTACGAGAACACTTTATTTGGTCCAAAGGGGAAAGCCCACAAGGTTTTTGGAAAGTGCGAAAGGAAGTTTTGCGGAGTCCAGGGGCCAGACGCTAGGGTCCCTGGCGTATGGGTCCAGACGCCAGGAACACTGTCGTCTGGGTCTGGAGTCCGAGAAGGACTCTTGCCTTTTGGGTGAAACTGACTTTGTGGAGGCTTTTACTCCAAGTTTCGACCCCAAGGCTCAACATATAAATAGAGGGGCAGGGCTAGCACCCAAGACAGATCAAGAAACACCAAGCCGTGTGCCGGCAACCCTGTCCCCTCTAGTTTATCCTCCGTCATAGTTTCTGTAGTGCTTAGGCGAAGCCCTGCGGAGATTGTTCTTCACCAATACCGTCACCACGCCGTCGTGCTGCCGGAACTCATCTAGTACTTCGCCCGTCTTGCTGGATCAAGAAGGCGAGGACGTCATCAAGCTGAACGTGTGCTGAACGCGGAGGTGCCGTACGTTCGGTACTTGATCGGGACGGATCGTGAAGGTGTACGACTACATCAACCGTGTTGAAAAACGCTTCCGCTTTACGATCTTCAAGGGTATGAAGATGCACTCCCCCTCTCATTGCTATGCTTCTCCAAGATAGATCTTGCATGACCATAGGATTTTTTTTTGAAATTACTGTGTTCCCCAACATATAGATGACTAACCAGTTGTCTATCGTCGTCGGAGTCGTCGCCGGAGTGGTCGTCGGAGTCGTCGCCAGAGTCGGTGTGGAACTTCGCCTCCGGCTGTGGAAGCTTGACGCCGTCCACGAGGGCAACCTTTGTCTCCATCTCCATGCCGTGCTCCGGTTCTTTAGCAGCCCCAACGTTGCCACTCCCTCCGATGGGGCGCTTCGGCGGCATCCTCATACACTGACGGCTTTGATAACTGAGAGTAGCGTCAAGGATGCAAGCGGAGAGAGGGGATTGTGTGTGTTGCGAGGATGGGGGGGGTGCGGCCGCTAGGGAGCAGCATTAATATGGAGTAGTGGGAGAGAGGCGGGTCGCGGTCAAACCGCTGGCTCGCCTCCTAGTGAGCCTGCGCACCGGACTGCTGGCATGCGTACTGTCGTTTCACATAGCTACTCGCACGCCTCCCAATGACACTGCGCATCGAGCACGCCTCCATGAATTCACACACCTGCACGCATGCCTCCCGGTCTGCCTACGCGGCGTACTGCTCGCATGCGTCTTGTCAACTCACGCATGCTCGCGTACACGGGTCGCGTGGCGGCACGTATATTGTTTTTCTATTTGGATGATTAATGATGCCTCTTTATTTTTTGCTTAACTGAAGCATGACACGTATCTATTGTTGGTCTAACGCTCACGGTTCGAATAAATAGTCTGTTTGGGATATTGGTTCCCAATTATTAATAATCTCCCGTTTGTAATTAGATAAAGATTACATCAAAACTGGTCTCAAATTTGACCCTAAAAGGTACATGCAACTTTGTATTGGTGTCCATATGACAACACGATAAGTTTCATGAACTTAAAATAAGTTTTGGATGTACTAGAATTTGAAAACCAAGATTCTCATTGTCTGAAATTTGTTGCACGGGGAGTAAACATGCACCCAATGAGACACACATGTTTTTGCAATCCATTTAGGTGCACTGTCACGTGTGCATGTAGCTCGAATTTGATTTTTTCACATTATACCCGTAGAAAATCAATCAATTAATGTACTAAAACGTCTTAATGATCTCTGATTTTTTTGAAATTAAAACGTCCCTCCTTTGGTAACATATATATGTCCACCGTGGGATAATTAATTTAACATGCACCGTAGGTATAGTGGATTCGCGGTGTGTGTGTGTGTGTGTGTGTGTGTGTGTGTGTGTGTGTGTGTGTGTGTGTGCGTGCGCGCACACTTCTGGGGATGGCGAGTGGCTCGCAGTACACTATAAGTTGTGAGCCACCATGTGGGTTGGCCGTTTTGTTAGGCAGGCCGGCGCCACATCAGAGTCGTGAATTCGTAATTTAAAACATTACACAACCCTTTCATACATACATGTTTTGGCCACATGCAATCGATGGTTGTCCTACACGACACTCGATACTCGCGCATGACGCTTTCTGTGGGCCCACGAGGTCGTTGTCCATCACTTTGACGAACAACCGGTAGTGAGGTTAATTTGACCAGCAAGGTAGAATATTTTTTGTTTGTGTTGTGGTGGTATATAGTACGCGTCGAAGAGGTGGGAGGTGGGAGGACAGCACTATTCTAATCTCAGGATTAGAATAATTATTTGGATCACAGCAGCCCATATAAGGGCCCGACAGAAGCTCTCCTGAACTTCCGAACTGCTGGCCCGCCCGACAGGATCCCACCCGATCCTGAGGCTGCCCCGAAAGGATCCACCTGATCCCGATCCCGATCCCGAGCCGCCCCGGCCCCCCTCCTCGCCTCGATCCACCACTCCTCCCCTCGATCCGCCACCTTCCCCCCGTCTCCAGCTCCTGGCTGGCCGGATCCGCCGCATCCCCTCCGTCTCTAGAGCCTGGTCGACCGGATCCGCCGCCACCCCTCCGTCCCACCTCTTGGCCGACCACCGGCGCGGGCGAGCGAGCAACGGCGAAGCTGGCATGGACTTCCGGAAGCCGCATCCTCCTTCCATCCTCTCCGACCGACGCCTTGGCAGAGTAGATGACGGCCCCGACGGAAGCTACGGTGAACGGTGCGGCCTACGGGGCAACTCTGCGGCGGAGGCGGCATCGGCGGCGCCTTCAAATCCAGCAGCGGTACATGAACTCCTCCCACTTGTCGCCTTCTTCTTCAGTCTTCCCTTGCCTGAACTTCTTGCTTCGTGCAGATGAACTTCGCGCCCTATGCAAGACATGGATTGCCATGGGGTTCCTCTCCTAGCTCTCCGACAAATTGCTCACAAGGTGGCCTATCAGCTACTGGAAAAAGGTTGGCCGAACTTCTAGCCAGGGTATGGTTGAACTTCTTTCCTCTGCTTGTTATTTTCTTACTGCCATGTGAAGTTCAGGTATTCTGTGAGCATCAATCCAGGCTACAAAAAAAGTAGTAAATCTGCCTGAACCTCACTTGTGAAAAGCCATGTGAAGTTCAGGTTGTGAATAATGCTAAGTTCAGTTAGAAAGGTATAGGCAGATGTAACTTGTGTGCTAATAAACATTTTTTCTTTTATGACAGGAAGACGAGAGACGCATGAAGAAGCTCAGAAGTTCCCAAAGCAGCAAGTACTCAATCCCAAGCCCGTGACGTTGCACCACCCCTCAATGGGTCACCCTCAAACGCACCTACAAAGATTGCCAAACTGCTTCCTCGACCAAAAATGGATGACACCCAAGCACATGGAGACTTCCAAGATGTCGGGTCACCGCCTATCCAAGACAACTTTGCGGCTCCACCTAATTGGGTGACGCCGGAAATCCCCCGCGGATTCTTTGTATCTACGAGCAGACTCCCAAGCACGCCGGTGGAGGAGGGGGTTAGGTCAAGTCCTGCATGTAACTCTGGAGGTTATCATGGTGTGCCTCGTCAACGCCAAATTGAAGCAACTAAACAAGATCCCAGGACAAATCAAACAGGAACACACACACGAAGGAGAGTTCTCTGCAAACTACCACCGCTGGATCCTGCTGCTGCTGCTACAAGTCAGAATTGTACGGGACATAAGGTAGATGGATTGCTTCACAAAACAAAAGTGCAAACCAATACCAGGATCGCAATACCTCCACAACCACCTCAAGCAAAAAGGACGCAAACAAGAGAGAGGCCATCTTCAGCCCTCCTTCCTCCCCATGATCCACTCCTGCATCATGCTACCACCTTGCCCCATCCTAGAGGGACAGCAACAGACTCCGGTGGAGTTGCAATCATACACGCACGTAAGTGAACCAAAAAAATTTATATACGCATCTTGTATTATCTGTAAATTTTCTGCTCCCTCCAGGATAACAAGTTCATAAACTGCATTTTTACGTGCCGTTTGGATTATTTTTTATTTTTCTGCAGATGCTGGATCTCCTGGACTATCTAATACCAAGACTAAATATGCGATTCAAAGATGTAGAGAAAGCAAGGGAATTTTATAACAGATACGCTGGTTTTGGAATCAGGAAGACGGGAGGGAATGACAATCACAAGTATTTTGTTTGCGCGTTCCAAGGGAAACACACCACTTCTGTTTCAGAGGCTGACAGGCAGCGAAACAAAATATCGCAGAGGACAGGCTGCAATGCAAGAATGAGGGTGAAGGTGCAGGAGGATAACACATGCGTGGCAGTGGACATTGAGTACAATAATAATCACCCACTCATGCAAACTAATGACATGCTGGTATTCTTGCACTCACACAAGAATTATGACCCCACTATTTTGAAGTACATAAAACTCCTGCAGTACCATGATGTCAAGAACACAACAATCATGTCCATGCTATCTGAAAATGACCCCACTATTTTGAAGCTACTTCCTAAGCATGGCCGGACGAGACTTACTAAACCAGTGAGTATTCAAACATCCACATACTGCAATGCACATAGCATCCTAAGTCACAACCCTTTGCTAGAAAAAATAACAAAATGAAAGGTTGCATCTAATTTGCAGGAAAGCCATGAATGCAAGGAAAGATGATTTGGATGATGTGTTGAAACTTGTTTCATTCTTCAAGGACATGAAGGAAATCAATGATGAGTTTTTCTATGACATACAAGTATACAAGGACAAGTCAATCAAAAACATTTTCTGGTCCAATGCAAGCTGTCGAGGAGCATATCAAGACTTTGGCGATTGCGTAACCTTTGACACAACTTACAAAACCAACAGATTTCATATGCCTCTGGGAGTGTTTGTTGGAACAAACCATCACTTGTAGTCAACAATATTTGTTGTTGCCCTTATCAGAGACAAAGATGCAAAGTCACTCAAGTGGCTGTTTGATACATTTGTACGGTGCATGAACAAAAAGCACCCAATTTGCATTCTAACAGGTGAGTTCAATAAAAAACTGTACAATTTTCATCATCTTTTCAGTCTATGGGTCTGTATTGGGTATATTTGGTTTTATCTGAAAATAATATACAACAAGTAGTTCAACCACTGTTAGCACAGAAGTCCAACTAACAGTAGAAGAAAGCAAAATTATCTGTCACATGTTTAGAAAAAAACTAGTCATGAATGTGAAGTTCAAGTACAGGAATCATAGAAGTTCAAGGACAAAAAGATGTAAAGAAAAAAATGTAACATGTTCAGAAAAATATAGTTATGTATGTGAAGTTCAAGCACAGGTACCACTGAAGTTCAAGAACATTGCTATAAGAAAAATTTGAGTGTGACACTACTAGGTAGTCCTACTACTACCTGTTAAGTTCAAGCACTGGTACCACAGAAGTTCAAGAACACTACTGTAAGGAAAATTTGAGTGTGACACTACTAGGTAGTCCTACTGCTACCTGTTAAGTTCAAGCACTGGTACCATAGAAGTTCAAGAACACCGCTGGAAGAAAAAATACATGTGCCATTTTTAGATAGTCATATTGCTGCATGTGAAGTTCAAGTACTTGTACAACATAAATTCACCATCACTGCAAAAAAGAAGCAAGTTTCATTTTTTAATTCATGCAGACCAGTGCCCGTTGATGGCGAAAGCTATACCACAATCATTCCCAAATACCGTCCACAAGCTATGCGGTTAGCACATCCTGAAGAAGTACAAGGAATACCTCACGTTGCTATACAAAAAGTATAAAACATTCAAAGAGGAGTTCACAACTATATTAAACTGGCAGCTGATGCCAACGGAGTTTGAAACTGCCTGGGCTGAACTCGTGCACAAGTACAACCTGAAGAACGACCAGATGATGATGCAGCTCTGGAATGATAGGAAAATGTGGATTTCAGCATATTACAAGAACATTTTCTGTGCCAGAATGACTTCGACACAACGAAGCGAGAGCATGAACCACGTGCTCAAGAGAGGGTTTGTCAAGGGGACCCAAAACCTACACAAGTTTGCTAGGCGGATAAATGCTTGCATACAAACTCGGATGCAAAAGGAGAACGAGCAAACAATGACCAGCATGGTATGAACACACACAAAAAAAAGAACCCCATCATACTGTGTTTTCCTTTAAACATGTGCACTTTGAATTTTAAAAAATGAAACCAATGACTCTGCTTCTACTAATATCTTATTTTTTGACATGTGCAGACCAATCATGTTACAAAAACAACATGCGGCTACGAGGAAGACATGTCTATCAAGTACAGGAGAGACGTGTACAACGAGATAAGGACTAGGATGAGAAAAGCCACGCTATTTCGTGCAAAGCCTGCAACAGAGCCCACTAAGTACCTTGTGTACTACCACAACAAGGCTGGCCATGATGATGAAGAAAGATTTTCCTGGTCAAAGCATGAATTCCAGGTTGTAGCTGACCCTGATAATGAAATATATGAGTGTGAATGCAAGCTATGGACGCACACAGGTGAGCGGAAAAACAAACTCACTAAATAGCTAAACTAGTAGTATCATATCAAAATATGTGAAACTCATTGATGGCTCACAAACTATGTATTCTACATTCATCACAAAAATGCAGGCCTCTTCTGCCTTCACATCATGAACATACTGGACTACCTGAAGCCTGACAAATTTCCAAACAAGTATATCCTCAAACGGTACACAAAGACTGCAAAATCACAGCCAACCTTTGATACAAGGGACTACAACACAACCGCATCAGATGGCAGCTCAAGACTATCGAAGCAATACATCTTGCTGCAACTAAAGTTGATGGTTAACAAGAAAGCGATGAGATGTGACCAGCAATATGACATAGCCTACTATGTTCTCGAGAGGCTCGTGGGAGAGCTTGATGCAATACATTCAGCAAATCGAGCGGATGCTGATGAAAGGATGGCTCAAGAGGATGCTGAAATTGAAGATGACCTTCATTATTATGCAGCTGAAATGCTAAACGCCGCTGCTCATGCCAACCAGTGCAAGCAGGCTGTTGGCCAATCAATGGAGCAGCGCCAGCAAGAGATGATGAAACTGCCGATGTACTCTGAAACAAAGGGTAGCAAGAAAATTTCTGCAGCAAAGAAAAGTGACAAGGGAGCTCAAATAAAGGCACCACCTGCAGGAAGAGTCGTCGTGCTCGATCAGAATGGAGTGCCACCTGGACACAGGAAATGTAGTGTGTGCAACCAGGTTGCGGGACACAACAAGCTCACCTATCCAACACTCTTGGAAAGAAATGATGCCGAGGAGGTCAAGCAGCCCAAAGTTAAAAAACAGCAGCCCAAAGTTATAGAACAAAAGAAAGGACCACACCCACAAAAAGCAAGCAGCAGGCTTTGTACCATATGCAAGCAGTATGAACCACATAATGCAAGAACATGCCCGAAGTGCGCAGATACTGAAAAGACAAGCAAAAAGCCAGAGAAGAAACAGAAAGCAAAACCTAGAGCCAGCAACAAGAAAGTGGTGGAAGATGAAGAGGAAGAAGAAGATGAAGACACAATTGAAGAAGAGGAAGAGGAAGAGGAAGAGGAAGAGGAAGAGGAAGAGGAAGAGGACGATGAAGAGGAAGAGGACGATGAAGAGGAAGATAGAGAAGAAGATGAAGAGGAAGAGGTACATGTCCAGCAAAAACCACCACAACCAAAGCCTAGGAGGAGCGCAAGGCTGATGAACAGTTAGACTAGGTCAATTAAACGAAGCGAACTTATGTCATGTCAATGTGCAGAATATTATTCCACTTTTGAAACAGTAGTTTAGGAGAAAGCTTACTTGAACCCTTATTGCTGAAGTTTCAAAGAAATTATACAGTAGAAGTTCAAGCAAGCTTACTGTAGAAGTACTAGTATAGTATAACAGGAGGTGCTGGTGATGTATTACATGAGAGAGCAAGCAGTAATAAAATGAAAAAACATGCACTGTGAAGTTCAAGTAATATTACAGCAGAAGTCCTGATATATTATGGCAGGAAGTGCTGTGCTGGTGATGTATTACATGCAGAGTGCAAGCAAGAATAAAAATGAAAAATATACACTGTGAAGTTCAAGCAACATTATAGTGGAAGTTCTGGTATACTATGGCAAAGTCTTTGGTGTTGTATTCCATAAAAGAGCAACCAACAAATAATTATACAGTCTGAAGTTCAGGTTAGCTTGCAGAAGAAGTTCTGGTATATAAAATCAATGTAGGAAAAAAATATACTTAAAAAAAATTAAAGTTTTGTCGTATGAACTAAGGTTAGCAAGCCTAAGACAACACGCTCAGATATGAAGTTCTGTTTGGATATGTGCAAAAGTTCATGTACAATGCCGACAAAAGACATAAAGAAAAGTTAAGGAGTGTATGAGAATATTTTTACACAAAGTTATAGTTGAAATCCTGTCGGTGGGAAACGACACCTATGGGATCACAGGAATCCCTTCTACGGTTGCAGAGCACGGGGATCGTGAGAAGAGCGGGACTAACAGACAACACAAGGGGGACTTTCCCAGGTTCGGGCCGCAACGATGCGTAAAACCCTAGAATCCTGCTTTGGTGGATGTATTAGTGTTCTTGAGCTCTCGAACTAGCTCTGGGTGCTGTGGGGTTCAAAAGAGCCGAATCCTTTCTCTGTGAGCCATGGGCCTCCTTTTATAGGCGAAAGGGGCTGCCACAGTGGCACACAGGAGGTGGAAAGTGATACAGTAGCACGAGCTTATCGCCTGTGACATGGTGACAAGGTGCATTAAATGCAAGACTTAGGTGTCCCTCCACTTTATCGTGGACGGGCGGGCCTGCCCCGCCCATCGCCGCCTCCTCCTCGCCGACACGCCACGCCAGCGATGCATGCGGTGCCATGTAGGCAGGCAGGCGGCTGAGGTGGCGCGGTGGTGGAGCCTCAACGAAGGATTGCATGCTGCCACACAGGTGCCTGCCCAGCTGGTTGGGTCGGCAGCTATATGCGAACGACGGTGAAGACTTAGCTCGTGCGGGCCTGGCAGCGGCCCTGTCGGTGCGCTTGGCGAGGGCCTTGTCGGGTGGCCCGACAAGGGTCTTGCTGGGTGGCCCAGCAAGGGTCTTCCCGGGTGGCCCGACAAGGGTTTTGCCGTGGCGCACTGGCGTCCCCGCCAAGGATCTTGCTGGAGGTCTTGTGGGTTCCTTCGGTGAGGATGGTTGCTTTCGTATCCTTACTTGATCTCGAGCATTCTATGTCTTCACAAAGATCTGCATGCCACCACAGAGGTTCCTCCCGAGCCTTGTCCCGACGCGTTTGCCAAGCGTCGGTGGGCTCAAGGGTGGCTCACTCGATTGGCGTGGGTGAGCTGCCCCGGCAAGGGTCTTGCCGGGGCCGCTGAGGCTGCCCCGGCAAGGGTCCTTGATGGGAAAACCTGCTTCGCCCATCTGATGTTCGTGGCCTTGGTCCTTGTTGTTGCTTCGTTCGTTTTGTGGCTTCGGCTCCTCTCCGGCTTCCCTTTCTTGTCGTGTCTGTGCGTGGCCATGGCGGGAGGCTCCGACTGCCCGTGCACAAGTAAAGGGGTCAAAAGCAGAGCCCCTACTTTTGTACACTGACAGGAGCCCCCGGGACTGGGCCACACATAAGCGCAGCTCATTGTTGGGCCAGGCCCAGAACGGTGCGGGGGCAGTTGGGGCGGATTTTTACCGCGGCCACTGTTCCGTCCGCCGCGCTTCCCACGACCCACGTTGAACGCGTGACGTGGGGGTCGTGCGCGTGCATGACGTGGGTATGCTGGCGTCACCTTGTGGTGGACAGTAAAGAGGAGGCTTGTGTGTCTCTTTGAGACCGCAAGGTCGCCTCCCATTTACTGCCCTCGCCCGAGAACCGTCATTCCACGCGCCCCATTGCGCCCGCCCCTTGTGCCACGTTCGCTGCATGTAGATTGAATGACAGGCGCAGGGGTCGTGGGTAGTCGCGCGCGTGCGGGTCGATTCCCACGCGCCTTCAATGGGGCGGGGAGGGCGGTCGACGGCCCGGCTCGCTGTCACTTCAAGAGGCCGGATTGGCCGAGAGGGGGCGGCCGAGCCTCGCCCCCGCCCCTTTATAAATAGGGGAGCGGGAGGGACGGTGCCTCTCAACCTTTCGCCATCTGCTTCTTCCCATCCCTGCTTCCTTTCTTCTTCCGCCATGGCAAGGGGACGTGGCGACGCTTCATCAGTGGCGGCGAGGGTCTCGGCCAGACAGCGCATCAATCCTCCCCAATAGGTCATAGCGGCGGAGCCAGCCGCTAGAGGAAGGGGGAGGGGCGAGGTCGCCGTGGTGCTCGAGGGAGAGGAGGACGGGGCGGCAGATCCGCCTCTCCCCCTCCAGCAGCCCTCCCTCCGATGGAGGGCCACGCCGGGGACAACCCCTGCGAATTCTTCGTCAGGCTGCGCCATCCGTCGCGCCGTTGCCTTCGCCTCCCGACCCCGTTTGCGCGGGAGATGGAGCTGGATCCGCCACAGGCGCTGCGGCTGCACATGAGGGATTGTGGGAACAGTGGCACGTGGGTCGACGTTGAGTTCCCCACCCCTCACGTCATGTATCTTCACTGAGGGTGGAAGACCTTCGCTCGCCTCCATAGCTTGATGGATGGGCTCGCTCTCCATTTGAAACTAATGGAGGGCGGCCTCCTCTCCGTCAAGATCTTCGGGCACTTTGGGACCCGCGTGAGGTGCTGCGTAGAGAGCTCCTGCGACGATGAAGACTCCTCCTCAAGCGAAACTGGTGAGGAAGACAACGGCAGCAATGACGAGGGCAGCGGGCGGCAGGATGACGGGTCCGACTAGGTGTCTGGCGTCGCTCCGAGCGGCACCGGTGGCCCCATCATCCGTGTCGCCGGCACATTGAACTTCTCGGGGTCGTCTCCTTGGGCGGCTGGCGTAGGGAGGCTGCGGAAGAGGAAGAGGACGAGCGGCAAGGCCGTCAAGTCGGAGTACGCGGGCACCAACGCCTTTGTCGTGCGTTGGCGTCCTGCCGCCTCGTCTTCAAACTCTGCCTCCGGCGCCGCCATCACCATCCAGCCCTTGGACGGCCACCGAGATGTTCTCTTGGTGTCTTCTGCCACTCGTAGCTTGCCTAGGCGCCCCTTTTGCCCTTCTGCTTTCTTGTTCCATTTCCTAAGGACAGGGACAAGAAAGGGATTACGGGCAGCTTATATCTTTTTAGTCTTGTAAGCCTTCGGGCCTTTGGTATCTTTAGAACTTGTAATCCCCTTGTTCATGTTTTTCATTTTGTATGAACGGTACCTGTACGTGATGTTTTTTTAACGAAAAAGGGATGTTTGCTGGGTTTTTCGTTCACGAGAGGAACCCATGGCAAGGGGTGAACCCTTGTCATCTTTAAGACAAACATTTTTCCTCCCGGCAACAGGCCTTGCCGTCTCCCCACCTCGCTCAACCTTTCTCACGCTCTTGGCGGAGGCAGGGATGAGGTGGGTTTAGGCCCCTCGTTCCCCTTCTTTGCTGCCGCGGCTACAACCAGATCCAGACCCAGGAGATAATCCTTGGGTGCTGAAAAGAGGGAGCACGCTAGCTTAGAGATAGAACGGGGTTTCACGCATCCCAGCTCATCATAAGCGAGCACTCGAGGTGACCCGTATATGAGTTCTGTGGGGAGAACTGCTTCTGCCCCGTAAACCAGGGCAAAGGGTGTCTGGCTGGTGGCTCGATTTGGTGTCGTTCTGATCAACCAAAGAACGGCCGGCAACTCATCAATCCAGCGCCTTCCACTCTTGCGCAGTCTGTCAAAAGTTTTCGTCCTTAAGCCTCGCAAGACTTCAGCATTTGCCCTCTCCGCTTGGCTGTTGCTCCGTGGGTGTCCCACGGAAGCAAAACAGACCCCGTTGCCGAGATCTTCAATGTATTGCATGAAGGCATGGCTTGTGAACTGTGTGCCATTGTCGGTGATGATCCTGTTTGGCACCCCGAAGCGGCACACTAGCCCCTTGAAGAACTTGATGGCTGACTGCGACGTCACCTTCCTCACTGCTTCCACCTCTGGCCACTTTGTGAACTTGTCGATTGCGACGAACAAGTACTCAAAGCCTCCGACAGCACGGGGGAAAGGGCCCAATATGTCGAGCCCCTAGACCGAGAAGGGCCAAGAGAGAGAGAGATAGTTTTAAGGGCTTGAGCTGGTTGATGAAGCTTCTTTGAATGGAACTGGCATGCTTCACACTTGGTCACTAGTGCCGTTGCATCCTGGAGGGCGGTGGGCTAGAAGAAACCTTGCCGGAAGGCCTTGCTGGCAAGGGCCCTCGGCCCTATGTGGGAGCCACATATGCCTCCATATATCTCTGCCAACAGCTTTAGCCCTTCCTCCCGGGAGATGCACATCAATTTCACCCCATTCGGTCTTCTTCTGTACAACACGTTATCAACGAATTGGTACATAGCAGACCAGCGGGCTACTCTTTCGGCATCTTCCTGCTCCTTAGGAAGCTCTCCTTTTTGAAGGAAACAGACGGTGTGCTGCGCCCATGCCGGAGCCTGAGGCTCGACGGCAAGGACCAAAGGCATCTCTTCTGCTGCGGGAGCGGTCGCTTCCACGGCCATGACCTGAGGTCCTGCCGGAGTTGGTTGCCCTGCGGCAGGATCGGCATCCACGGCAATATCTTCAACGGCCGCTTCGGGGAGCTCGGTGGGGAAGTACTTGCCGGGGCCTAGCTTCCTCCGCTTGCCCTGCCTAGTTGACGGCTCAACGGATGGTTGGGTTAACTAAAGCACGAAGGTACCTGGACCACATGTTGCTTGAGGGCAGCGTGCTTTGACAGGTAGTCGGTGATGTCGTTCTCCGCCCGAGGGACATGTTCCGCTTGTACACCATCAAAGCGCTCCTCCAGTTTCCTCACCTCATCTACGTAAGCTTGCATCAACGGGCTTTGATAATCTTTGTTGACCTGCCTGACAACGAACTGTGAGTCACCCCTGACGATGAGCTTCTTAACTCCGAGGTCTGCCGCGATCCTGAGACCGGCAAGCAAACCCTCGTACTTGGCGGTGTTGTTGGTTGACATCTCCCGGGGAAAATGTATCTGGACGACATACTTGTGGTGCTCTCCGGTGGGTGCGACAAGAAGCACACCAGCACCGGCGCCTTGCAGCGAGAAGGCACCATCAAAGTACATGATCCAGTTGCATCTCGTTTCCTTCTTTGCCGGGAGAGTGGTCTCTCAGACCTCTTCGTCGGGCGTCGAGGTCCATTCTGCAACAAACTCCGCCAAGACTCTGCTCTGAATCGTCGAGGTGCTTTCAAACTTCAAACCGAAACTTGACAGCTCCAGGGCCCATTCCATGATCCTCCCCGTTGCATCTGGGTTGTGTAGTATCCGTTGCAATGGGAGGCGGGTGACCACCGTGATCTCATGCGCCTGGAAGTAGTGGCGCAGCTTCCTCGAGGCCATAAGGAGGCCGAAGAGCAGCTTTTGCACACCTGAGTACCTCGACCTAGCCCCCTGCAAGAGGGAGCTGACGAAGTACACTGGGTGCTGCACCATCTTCTTCTTCTGCGCCTCTTCACCCGGTTGCGTGGGTCCCGTTGTGCTGCCGTTAGCCCCTGCCGGGGACTCGATCTCGCCGGGATCGAGCACTGCCACAGAGGGTTTTGGTCCGCCATCTGTTGGCTCCGCCGCTGTCACCGCCTTTTTGTCGGCCTCTCTCAGCGCCACTAATGCGGCGCTAACCACCTGGTTCATTGCCGCTAGATAGAGCAGCAATGGTTCATGTGGTTTGGGCGCAAGCAGCACTGGGGTAGAAGAGAGGTATTTCTTCAAATCCTGCAGCGCTGCCTCGGCTTCTGGGGTCCACTCCACTGGCCCTGCCTTCTTCAAGATCTTGAAGAAAGGAAGGGCACGCTCTGCGGACTTGGAGATGAACCGACTCATGGCAGCAACGCAGCCAGTGAGCCGACGCACGTCCTTGATCCGCTTGGGTGCCTCAATCTGCTCGATGGCCTTGATCTTATCTGGGTTTGCTTCAATCCCGCACTGGGACTCAAAGAATCCGAGAAGCTTGCCGGACGGGACGCCAAAGACACACTTCTCAGGGTTCAATTTGAGGTTGATCTTACGCAGGTTCCCGAACGTTTCCTCCAGATCTTGCACAAGGGTTGCTTTGTCCTTAGTTTTGACCACTATGTCAACCATATAAGCTTCCATATTTCTATGTAGCTGGGGCCCAAAACCAATTTGGACTGCTCTTGCAAAGGTCGGGCCAACCCTCTTCAACCCGAAAGGCATCCATAAAAAGCAATACATACCACATTGGGTGATGAATGCTGTCTTTTCCTCGTCTTCCTTCGTCATGAAGATTTGGTGGTATCCTGAGTAGGCGTCGAGGAACGATAAGAGGTCACCCCCCCGTGGAGTCAACAATCTGGTCGATGCGCGGCAATGGGAAGGGTCCTTTGGACAGGCCTTATTGATGTCTGTATAGTCAATACACAACCTCCACTTCCCATTTGCCTTGTGCACCACTACCGGATTGGCCAACCACGTCGGATGGAGTTCTCCCCTTACCAAACCTGCCGCCTCTAGCTTTCTGATTTCCTCCGTAATGAACTCTTGCTTCTCCAGAGCTTGCTTCCTGACCTTCTGTGTCGGTGTAGGAACGACACCTATGGGATCACATGAATCCCTACTACGGTTACGGGGCACGGGGTCGTGAGAAGAGCGGATCAAACAGATAGCACACGGTCTCTTTATCCAGGTTCGGGCCGCGAGAATGCGTAAAACCCTACTCCTGCTTTGGTGGTTTGTTTATCTGGTGTTCTTGAACTAGCAATGGGGCGTGAGGAGCTCCTAAAAGCCGAATCCTCCTCCTGGTCGCCTTGGGCCTCCTTTTATAGGTAAAGGGGTTACCACAGTGGCACACAAGAGGTGGAAAGGGTACAATGATGCTAGTATATCCATCGCATTTCATGACAAGGCGCCTTAAATGCGTCTTGCTTAGGTGTCCTTGCTTTATCGGGGACGGGGGAGAGCCCTGTCTCGTCTGTCGCCGCTCCCTCTCGTGTTGACACGCGCCCTGGCCAGCGGTGCCCGCGGTGCCATGTAGGCAGGCAGGCAGCTGAGGTGGCGCAATGGTGGGTCTCCACGAAGATCCACTTGCCGCCACACAGGTGCCTTCCCAACTGGTTGGGTCGGCAGGTGCATGCGAACGGCGGTGAAGGTTTGATTGGCATGGCCCGATGGTGGCCCTACGGGGGTTCTTGGCGAGGGCCTTGCCGTATCCCCGGCAAGGGTCTTGTCGGGGCCTAGGCAAGGGTCTTGCCGTGGCGCCTGCTGCCATCCCCGGCAAGGCTCTTGCCGGGGGCCTTGTGGTCCTCCTTGGCTGGGATCCCGCCAAGGGTCGTCATCTTCTATAGTGTGTATCTGATCTTAAATGTGTTCAGAAAGATCTGCATGCCACCACGGGGATGTCTCCCGAATCCTTGCCCCAAGGGGGCAGTGGACTCAAGGGTGATTCGCTCCGTAGGTGTGGGACGAGCTGCCACGGCAAGGGTCTTGCCGGGTTTGCTAAAACCACCTCCCGGCAAGGGTCTTGCCGGGGAGTCCGCATTCCCCTTTGCTCTTTGTGGTCTTGGTCTTGGCGTCGTTCTGTTCCTTTCGAAGCTTCGCCTTACCTTGGCTCACCTCCCTTTCCTTACTCGGTGTGGTGGTGCCCGTGGCTCAGATCGCCTGCACAGTTATAGGGGTACAAAAAGCGCACCCCTCTTTTTGTACACCGACAGGAGCCCCCGGGCCTGGGCCACACGTAAGCGCAATCGCGTCGTTGGGCTAGGACCAAAAACGGTGCGCGGGCAGGCGGGGAGGTTTTTACCATGGTAAGTTTCTTCGCGCGCTTCGCTTCCCATGCCTCCCGCGCATGGCTAGGCGCGGGGAGGCGTGTGTGACGTGGGCGGCATGCGTGGGGCTGAGCTCTGTGCGCATGCGTCACGTCGTAGTAAAGGGGGCGGTTCGCGCCTTCCCCATAAACGGAGGGAGGCGTGGAGGCGCGGCCCATTTACTGAACGGGGCCGAGGCATGGTCTTCAAGGCGTCCACTCCCCACGATCACGGGGTGGGGAGAGGTCGCCTCACCTGTCGCCTTGGTCCCGCATGCCTGCCACGTGGTTCTCATGCGCTTGGGGTGGCGAATGGCGGAGGCGGGAAACCGGGCCGTCGCGGGCTGGGGCAGCGGGTTGGTCCGAGTTCCCTGCGACTTCTGCGTCTTGATTGGCTGAGCGGGGCGGCCGATCCCCCACCCCGTTCCTTTATAAAGAGCGTGGGGGGGGGGGGAATGGCGTCCCGCATTCTTCCATCTTCTTCTTCCTTCTGCTTCTGCTCCCCCCTCCATTCGCCATGGTGAGAGGGAATTCTGGCCCTTCAACGGTGGCGGCGAGGGTCGCCGCTCGACAACGCGTCCTTCCTTCTCCTGCACCTGCGGTGGCAGAGCCAGCCGCGAGGGGAAGGGGGAGGGCGAGGCTGGGGCGAGGCCGAGGCGCCGGGAAGAGGAGGTCGGGCGGCGCGCCGTCTCGCCTCGCCCGTAGTTCCTCCCCTCATGGAGGGCCATGTTGGGGATGATCCTTGCGAGTTCTTCGTCAGGCTGCGCCGGCTGCCTCGCCGTCGCCTTCGTCTCCTGACTCCATTCGCGAGCGAGATGGATCTGGATCCGCCGGAGTCATTGCAGCTGCACATGAGGGGCTGTTGGATCAGTGGTACGCGAGTTCACGTCGACTTCCCAGCCCATCACGTGATGTATCTTTGTCGAGGATGGAAGACGTTCGCTCATATCCACCGCTTGACGGCGGGGCTCACTCTCCATTTCAAGCTGATGGAGGGCAGCCTCCTCTCCGTCAAGGTCTTCGGGTGCTTCGGGACTCGGGCAAGGTGCTGCGTGGAGAGCTCTTCTGATAGCGAAGACTCCTCCTCGAGTGGGAGTGGCGAGGAGGACAGCGGCAATGACGACGAGGGTAGCAGGCGGCATGATGACGGGTCCGACTAGGTGTCGGGCGCCGCTCCGTGCGGCACCGGCGATCCCATCATCCGCATGGCCGGCTTCCTGAACTTCTCGTGGTCGTATCCTTGGGCGGCTGGCGTTGGGAGGCTACGGAAGAGGAAGAGGGCGGGCGGCAAGGCCGTCAAATCGGAGTACGCGGG
The DNA here is from genome assembly GCA_021605145.1 of Aegilops bicornis. Classification (NCBI taxonomy): domain Eukaryota; kingdom Viridiplantae; phylum Streptophyta; class Magnoliopsida; order Poales; family Poaceae; genus Aegilops; species Aegilops bicornis. The sequence continues at coordinate 117,159,772 of CM038675.1, read as the reverse complement.
CACCAACGCCTTCGACGCGTGCTGACTTCCTGCCGCCTCGTCTTCGAGCTCTGCTTCCGGCGCCGCCATCACCATCCAGCCTTTGGACAGCCACCGAGATGTTCTCTTGGTGCCTCCTGCCACCCGTAGCTTGCCTAGGCGCCCCTTTTGCCCTTTTCGCCTCCTTGACCTGCCTCCTGAGGAGAGGGACAAGAAAGGGGTTACGGGCACCTTATCTTTTTTTAGTTTGTAAGCCTTTGGGCCTTAGCTGAATTTAAAACTTGTAGTCCCATCGTTCATGTTTTTCATTCCACATGGGCTGTACCTGAGTGGAATGTTTTTAATAAAAAGGGATGCTTGCCGGGTCATTTGTTTGCGGGTAGAACCCACGACAAGGAGTAAATCCTTGATATCCTCAAGATAAACATTTCCTTGCCCGGCAACAGGCCCTGCCGTCTTCCCACTTCACTCGACCTTTCTCACGCTTTTGGCGGAGGCAGGGATGAGGTGGGATCATGCCCCTCGTTTCATCCTTTTGCTACCGCAACTACGACCAAACCTGGCCCAAGGAACGAGCCCAGGGCCTAGAGTTTTTAGGGGAGCACGGTAGCTTTGGGAAAAAACGAGGTTTCACATACCTCAGTCCATAAGAGAATGCATGATAAGGGATGAAGAACTTATCCGAAGCTGTAGCCCCTGGCAACTCTGGTTTGCCGTGGGTGAATCTTTGTACTTGCAGCCCCCGGCAATACTGGCTTGCCGGGGTCTAGATGCCGGTCTGTCCCTCTTCTCTTTTTCGTCCTCAAGTGATCCGGCAAGGATATCTGTGAGTCCTGCGAACCAAAGAAGACAAAAGAATGGCAAAGAGACACACAGTCGACCTCTAAACTAGGGGTTAGTCGCTGCTAAGCACTATCAACCCTAACCAAGGACGAGACTCGACCTAGCATGCATGCTATAACTTAGGGCGCCAGCGCTTCATTTATTTATGCTTAGGGTCTGGCATACCGCTTTGTACAAAGGGTTACATGCATCATCGGCAATGCTTGTACAAAAGGTGGCTTGTCGGGGCCCGGCAAGCCGCTACCACGGGTAAAACTTGCAAAGATGCTCAATGTTCCAGGAGTTACTCACCGAACGGCATCTTCCGTCTCCAAAGTGATCGCGCCGAGCCCGGTGACTCAGACACCCGATAAGGGCCTTCCCACTTTGGCGTCAACTTGTTGGAATTCTTGGCCGATTGAACGCCCCGAAGGACAAGGTCGCCATCCTCAAGGCTTCGGGCATGAACCTTGCGGCTATGGTAGCGGCGCAAGGCTTGCTGGTAGCGTGTTGCTCTCTCAGCCGCCCGAAGACGATCTTCCTCAAGGAGCACTGCGTCATCTTGCCGCAGTTGCTCTTGCTCAAGCTTGTCATAAGTGAGCACTCGAGGTGACCCGTATATGAGTTCAGTGGGGAGAACTGCTTCTGCCCCGTATACCAGGGCAAAAGGTGTCTGGCCAGTGGCTCGATTTGGCGTCGTCCTGATTGACCAAAGAACCGCCGACAACTCATCAATCCAGCGCCTTCCACTCTTGTGCAGCCTGTCAAAGGTCTTGGTCCTTAGGCCTCCCAGTACTTCAGCATTCGCCCTCTCAGCTTGACCATTGCTTGGCGGGTGAGCAGCAAGCGAAACAGACTTTGCTGCCGAGGTCTTGGGTATATTGCATGAAGGTGCGGCTTGTGAACTGTGTGCCGTTGTCGGTAATAACTCTGTTGGGTACGCCAAAACGGCACACTAGTCCCTTGAAGAACTTGACGGCTGACTGAGCTGTGACCTTCCTCATTGCCTCCACCTCCGCCACTTTGTGAACTTGTCGATTGCAACGTACAAGTACTCAAAGCCCAGCGCTGGGGAAAGGGCCCAAGATGTCGAGCCCCAGAAGGGCCGGGGAGAGAGGAATGGTTTGAAGGGCTTGAGCTCATTGATGAAGCTTCTTTGAATGGAACCGACACGCTTCACACTGTGACTAGGGTAGTCGCATCCTAGAGGGCGGTGGGCCAGAAGAAGCCTTGCCGGAATGCCTTGCCGGCAAGGGCCCTTGACCCAATGTGGGATCCACATATGCCTCCGTGTATCTCCGCCAACAGCTCCAGTCCTTCCTCTCGAGGGATACTCTTCAATTTCACACTGCTCGGCCTCTTCTGCATGGATGTCATCGATTTAACTGGTACATGGTAGAGCGACGGGCTACTTTCTCCGCTTCTTCCTGCTCCTCAGGAAGTTCCCCTGTTTGGAGGAATCAGACGGTATGCTGTGCCCACGCTGGAGCCTGGGGCTCGACGGCGAGGACTAAAGGCATTTCCTCCGCTATAGGAGCGGCTGTCTCGACGACAAGAGCTAGATGCTCCGAGCTGGGCCGTCGTCCGTGGCGGGCTCGGTATCCCCGGCAACATCCTTGCCGGCGGCTCCGGGGAGCTCGGCGGGAAAGTACTTGCCGGGCCCTGATTTCCTCCTCTTATTCTGCTCTGTTGATATATCAACGGATGGCTGAGTTAGCTGAAGCACAAAGGTACCTGGTTCCATAGGTAGCTTGAGGGCAGCGCGTTTCGACAGGTAATCGGTGATATCGTTCTCCGCTCGGGGAACGTGTTCAGCTCAGATACCGTCAAACGCTTCTTCCAAATTTTCTCACTTCATCGACGTAGGCCTTCATCAACGGGCTCTGGTAATCCTTGTTGACTTGCTTGACGACAAGCCGCGAGTCCCCCCTGATGATGAGTTTCTTGATTTCGAGGTCCGCCGCGATCCTAAGACCGGCAAGCAGCCCTTCATACTCTGCCGTATTGTTTGTTGACACCTCCCTGGGGAAATGCATCTGGATCACGTACTTGAGGTGCTCTCCGGTGGGCGCGACAAGCAGTACGCCAGCCCCGGCACCTTGTAAGGAGAAAGCTCCATCAAAGTACATGATCCAATGACAACTTGCCTCCTTGCCGGGGAGAGAAGTCTCTTGGGCTTCTTCGTCAGGCGTTGCGGTCCATTCTGGAATGAACTCGGCTAGGACTCGTCTCTGAATCGTCGAAGTACTTTCAAACTTGAGGTCAAAGCTGGACAGCTCCAGTGCCCATTCCACAATTCTTCCTGTCGCATCCGGATTGTGCAATATCCGCTGCAGAGGGAAGCAAGTGACGACAGTGATCTCGTGTGCCTGGAAGTAGTGACGCAGCTTCCTCGAGGCCATAAGAAGGCCGAAGAGCAGTTTCTGCACGCCGGAGTACCTGGATCTAGCCCCATGTAGGAGGGAACTAACAAAGTAGACCGGGTGCTGCATCATTTTCTTCAGCGGCACGTCAACTGGCTGTGTCGTCTCTGCATTGGTGGTGTCGGGCTCTGCCGCTGCCATAACCTCGTCGTCAACCTCTCTCTGTGCCACCAGTGCGGCGCTGACCACCTGGTCCATTGCCGCCAGGTATAGCAGAAACGGCTCCTGTGGCCTAGGCGCAACTAGTATTGGCGCGGAAGAGAGGTATTTCTTCAAACCTTGCAATGCTGCTTGGGCTTCTGGGGTCCACTCCATCGGGCCCGCCTTTTTCAGGATCTTGAAAAAGGGAAGGGCGCGCTCGGCAGACTTGGAAATGAACCTGCCCATGGCGGCGACGCAACCAGCAAGCCGACGCACATCCTTGATTCGCTTAGGTGCTTCAATCTGCTCTATAGCTTTGATTTTGTCCGGATTGGCCTCTATCCCACGCTGTGACACCAAGACCCCGAGAAGCTTGCCGGACGGGACGCCAAAGACGCACTTCTCAGGGTTCAGCTTGAGATTGATCTTGTGCAGGTTTGCAAATGTTTCTTGCAAATCTGGTATGAGGGTTGCCCTATCCTTGGTTTTGACCACTATGTCATCCATATAAGCTTCCATATTTCTATGGAGCTGGGGTTCAAAACCAATCTAGACAGCCCTTGCAAACGTCGAACCAGCACTCTTCAACCCGAAAGGCATCCGCATGAAACAATACGTACCACATGGGGTGATGAATGTTGTCTTCTCTTCGTCTTCTCTTGTCATGAAGATCTGGTGGTAGCCGGAGTAGGCGTCGAGGAATGACAACAGATCACACCCTGCCGTGGAGTCAACAATCTGATCGATGCGCGGCAACGGGAAGGGGTCTTTAGGGCAAGCCTCATTGATATCTGTGTAATCAAGACACAGCCTCCACTTCCCATTTGCCCTGTGCACCACGACCGGATTGGCCAACCACGTTGGATGGAGCACTCGTCTTACCAAACCCGCTGCTTCCAGTTTCCGGATCTCTTCTGTGATGAACTCTTGTCGTTCCAAAGCTTGCTTTCTGACCTTCTGCTTGACGGGCCGCGCATGAGGGCAGACAACAAGGTGGTGCTCAATCACCTTCCTGGGAACACCGGGGATGTCGGAAGCTTGCCATGCAAACACATCGACATTCGCCCGCAGGAAGGTGACGAGCGCGTCTTCCTATTTGTCGTCAAGGGTGGATCTTATGGTAAAGCCCCTCCGTGCCGTCCTCATTGATGTAAACCTTCTTGGTTCGGCGGTATGGCCACAGGCTTCTTGTTTCCGCCGGTGGAGCTCTCTGGCACGTCCTCGACGGCAGCGCTACACTCCGAAGAGGTGCGCTTGCCGGAGTGGGTGTCCGAGGTCTCACCGGTCTTCTTCTTCTTATTCCCCCCCGGGGTCCCAGCGGGAGGAGCAAGTGCCTTAGTGGCGGTGGCAGCTGCTGCAACTGCTTGCTGGTATAGTTGGTCAGCGCAAATCAGCGCATCTTTCTTGTCGGAGGGGATGGTGATGATCGTCACAGGTCCTGGAATCTTCAGGGTGTTGTAGGCGTAGTGTGACGCCGCCATGAACTTGGCTACCGGGCGGCCAAGGATCCCGTTAGGGCAAGCGGATCTTGGCAACATCGAACACGATCCTCTCCGTCCTGAAGTTCAGGTCGCTTCCAAAAGTCACGGGCAGCGTGACCTTTCCCTTGGGTTGGCTTCTTCCCGGGTTGACCCCCTGAAACGTGCCTGTCTCTTCGAGGTCTCCATCAGGAATCTGCAGTTTCTCGATCACGGCAGGCGAGATCAAGTTCAGACCGGCCCCGCCATCGACTAGCATCTTCGTCACCTTGAGGTTGCGTATTGTCGGTGAAACCAACAATGGCAAGCACCCGACCGCAGTAGTGCGATCAGGGTGGTCCTCAGTGTAAAAAAATGATAGGTGTGCTGGACCACTTCAGCGGCCTTTGGGCATCAAACGACGGCTCTGCCGCTGTAATCTCTCACGCCCACTGTTTTAGCCGGCGGTGAGAAGTATGCAGCGAGGCACCGCCGTCGACGCACATGGCCTCTGTAGCTTTCTGAAACTCTTGGTCGCCGGATTCGTCGTCCTCTTCATGATCGTCGTCTTCTGGCTTTCTGTCACGGCCCCGGGCGGGCCTCTCTTGTTGCTTATCCTTGCCGCGACGGTCCGCCTGCCGTCTTGCTTCTTGCCGGATCCCTCAGCACCGTCTGGGCCCTTCTCCTAGTCCCGCCTCTCATACTGAGCCCTCTGCTTCTCAGCGAGGAGCTCAACCTATCGGCAGTCCTGGAGAGCATGGCCTTTGGTGCGATGGATCTTGCAGTATCGCTTGTCGGAGTTTCCTGGCTTCTCGGCAACCGCCAAAGCCTGGCAGGCGACACATCCGGCAACCTCCTTGCCGGGGTCATCTGCCTTGGTTTTCTTGGTGGAGCCGGCGTCATCAGATCCCTCGACGGCAAGCTCGGCTTTTCCTTTGCGCTTCCTGTTGTGGCGCCGGCCTTTCTTCGCCTGGGCGGCAATATCCTTATCTGAGGAGTCGGTTTCCACGCCGCATCTTCGCCGGGTACTTCCTTCCCTCTTCAAAGACGGGCACATTTGTCGGCAAGAACATAGAGTTCTGCTACATCTCTCACCTTGTTCATTGCCAGCTCTTGGCGCATCTTGCGATTACGCACGCTCGATGGAACGCTAGATGATGGCGGCAGGTGAACATCAGGGATATTGTACTGCACCGGCTGAATCTTTGTATATACTTGCGGAGACTCTCGCCCCTTCCGGGAATGACGTGCAGGTCGCTTGCTTGGCCATGGGCTTGGTGGCCTCCAGTAAAGGCGCCCACGATCTCATGGCACAAATCCGACCAGGAGGAAATAGAGTCTACCGGCAAGTGCATCAACCATGACATGGCGTTGGGTTTAAGAGCCAACGAAAAATAATTCGCAAGCACCTTATCGTCGCGGGCTCCGGCAGCTTGCATCGCAATAGTGTAGACGCTGAGGAACTCGGACGGGTGGGTCTTGCCACTGTACTTTTCGCCCACGTCGGGTTTGAAGGTGCGGTGAGTGGGCCACTGGAACTGCCGCAGCTCACGGGTAAAAGCCGGACAGCCTACCTCGTAAGGTAGGCCTCCAGGGCTTCCCAGTGCCGGGTGGCTCACAGCAGGCCCTGCTCGCCTGTCTGATTGGTGGCGCGCTCCGCGCCGGCGCTCGATAGTGGTTCGAGCATCTTCATGTTCTCGTTCCCGAAGAACTTGGCGCTGGTCACAGTGGGCCCGCGGGTCGGACGATGCTACGGAGATTTCGTCGCCCGTAACGTCGCGACGGGCTGGCGTCCGCGGTACCGGGTGAGGACGAGGCGAGTGCACCGTGGTCACAGCGCCGCCGGCTCTCCCGCCACGGGTGTGTGGGACTCCGTTGGAGCGTCGACCCGGGGGCTCCACCAGACTTGGTTCGTCTTTGTTGGCCACCGCAACAAGGCTTCGGATAGTGGCTCTCCATTCTTCGAGTTTCCCCGTAGTGGGAGGAAAATCAAGGAGCAACTGCGCGCGCGCCAGGGCTTCTGCTGGCGTTGGTGGCAGCAAAACCTACACGGATCACGACGCGCTTCGACTTCTGACCATGTCAGAAAGAGCTCTATCACGATCCCGCGGTCGCATGCCACCTTCACCAGCGACTCGGCGAGCGGGCAGGTCTTCTAAATCCCGGGAGTGGCGCTCGAGACTCTTTCCACGGCGATGCCCGGGGTCCTCAGCGTGATTACGCCGTTCGTCGCGCGCCGCTTGAGAAGAGCGCGCCGTCGGCGCCGGCGTGGTTGTCTTGGAAACCCTCGCATCGCCTGCGAGCGGGGTGGCAGCGATCTTGGAAGGCCCCGCGCCACCCGCGGAGGGCCTGGCTCCATCTTGGGATTTGGCGGCGCGGCGCCCGTTACCAGCAAGACGAACATCGCCGCCTCCCAAACTTCGCCGCCGGAACGGTGTTGGTGTTCGCGAACGGCGCCCGGGTCCTTTCGCGACCGTCCGCTGCTCGCTCGCTGCCGGTATGGGATGTCCGGCTTCCGACGGGCCAACCGCCACCGTCATCTTCTTCTTGGCGCCATGAAGATAAAGAGACGTCGAACTAATCGCTAGAGCCGATTCTCACAATCGCGCTTCTACTCGGCGCGCCAAAGATGTCGGTGTAGGACCGACACCTATGGGATCACAAGAATCCCTACTACGGTTGCGGGCGCGGGTCGTGAGAAGAGCGGATCAAACAGATAGCACACGGTCTCTTTATCCAGGTTCGGGCCGCGAGGATGCGTAAACCCTACTCCTACTTTGTTGGTTTGTTTATCCGGTGTTCTTGAACTAGCAATGGGGCGTGAGGAGCTCCAAAAGGCGAATCCTCCTCCTGGTCGCCTTTGGGCCTCCTTTTATAGGGAAAGGGGTTGCCACAGTGGCACATGGAGGTGGAAAGAGTATGATGATGCGAGTCTATCCTCGCATTACATGACAAGGCGCCTTTAAATGCGTCTTGCTTAGGTGTCCTTGCTTTATCGGGACGGGAGAGCCTGTCTCGTCCGTCAGCCGCTCCCTCTCATGTTGACACGCTACGGCCAGCGGTGCTCAGCGGTGCCATGTAGGCGGCAGGCAGCCGAGGTGGCGCAATGGTGGGTCTCCACGAAGAGCCGCTTGTCACACGCAGTGCCTGCCCAACTGGTTGGGTCGGCAGCGGCATGCGAACGGCGGTGAAGGTTTGATTGGCGTGGGCCCGATGGTGGCCCTACGGGGGTTCTTGGCGAGGGCCTTGCCGTAGCCCCGGCAAGAGTCTTGTCGGGGCCCCGGCAAGGCTCTTGCCGGGGGCCTTGTGGTCCTCCTTGGCTGGGATCCCGCCAAGGGTCGTCATCTTCTATAGTGTGTATCTGATCTTAAATGTCTTCATAAAGATCTGCATGCCACCACGGGGATGTCTCCTGAATCCTTGCCCCATGGGGGCAGTGGACTCAAGGGTGATTCGCTCATAAGGTGTGGGACGAGCTGCCACGTCAAGGGTCTTGCCGGGTTTGCTAAAAACCCCTACCGGCAAGGGTCTTGCCGGGGGAGTCCGCTTCGTCCCCTTTTCTCTTTGTGGTCTTGGTCTTGGCGTTGTTCTGTTCCTTTCGAGCTTCGGCCTTACCTTGGCTCACCTCCCTTGCCTTGCTCAGTGTGGTGGTGCCCGTGGCTCCGACTGCCCGTGCACAGTTATAGGGGTACAAAAAGCGCACCCCTCTTTTTGTACACCGACATTCTGCTTGACGGGCTGTGCATGAGGACGGATAGCAAGGTGGTGCTCAATCACCTCCCTGGGAACGCCGGGGATGTCGGAGGCTTGCCATGCGAACACATCGACATTTGCCTGCAGGAAGGTGATGACCTCGCTTTCCTATTTGCCATCGAGGGTGGAGCTTATGGTAAAAGCTCCTCCCGTGCCGTCCTCCTTGACAGGCACCTTCTTGGTCTCTAGTGGTGTAGCTCTGGACTTCTTGCTCTTGCTGGCGGAGCTCCCTGGCACGTTGTCAACGGAAGCGCAACACCCCGAAGAGGTGCGCTTGCGGGAGTCGGTGCGAGGAGTCTCGCCTGTCTTCTTCTCCTCCGGGGCTCCGTCGACAGGAGCAGGTGCCTTAGCGGCAGCTGCTGCAACTGCTTCCTGGTAGAGTTGGCCGGCGCAGATCAGCTCGTCCTTCTTGTCTAAGTGGACGGTGATGACGTTCATCGGCCCGGGCATCTTCAATGTGTTATAGGCGTAGTGTGAAGCCGCCATGAATTTGGCTAGCGCCGGGCGGCCGAGGATCCTGTTGTAAGGCAAGGGGATCTCAGCCACGTCGAAGACAATCCTCTCCGTCCTGTGGTTCAGCTCGTCTCCGAACATCACGGGCAGCGTGATCTTGCCCTTCGGCTAGCTCATCCCCGGGTTGATCCCTTGGAATGTACCCGTCTCCTCGAGGTTTCCATCAGGGATCTGCAGCCTTCTGACCACAACGGGCGAGATCAAGTTCAGGCCGGCCCCGCCGTCAACCAACATCTTCATCACCTTGAGGTTGCAGATTGTTGGTGAAACCAACAACGGCAAGCACCCGACCGCAGTGGTGCCGTCAGGGTGGTCCTCGGTGTCGAAGATGATGGGAGTGCTGGACCATTTCAGCGGCTTTCGTGCGTCGAATGCTGGTTCCACCGCTGCGACCTCATGCGCCCACTACTTGAATTGGCGGTGAGACGTATGCAGCGAGGCGCCACCATCGACGCACATGGCCTCTGTGGCTTTCTGAAACTCGTGGTCACCGGACTCGTCATCCTCATCATGATCATCGTCTTCCTGCTTCTTGTCGCGGCCCCGGGCGGGCCTCTCTTGTCGATTATCCTTGTCGTGGCGGCCTCCTTGGCCGCCATGTTTCCTTCCGGATCCCTCGGCACCATCTGGGCCTTTCTCCTTGGCCCACCACTCATACTCGGCTTTCTACTTCTCGGCGAGCAGTTCTACCTGCCGGCAGTTTTGAAGATCGTGGCTCTTGGTGCGGTGGATCTTGCAGTACTGCTTGTCGGATCCTCCTGGCTTGTCGGTAGCCACCAAGGCCCAGCAAGCGTCACACCCGGCAACCTCCTTGCCGGTGTCGCTCGCCTTGGTCTTCTTGGTGGTACCGGTGTCGTCGGATCCCTCAACGGCAAGCACGGCCTTGCCCTTGCGCTTCCTATTGCGGCGTCGGCCTTTCTTTGCTTGGGCGGCGGTATCGCCAGTGGAGTCGGTTTCCGCACCGGCATCTTCTCCCGGACACTTCCTTCCCTCCTCAGCACGAGCGCACCGATCGGCCAGAACATAGAGCTTGGCCACATCCTTAACCTTGTTCATCGGCACTTCTTCATGCATCTTGCGATTGCGCATGTTCTGGTGGAACGCACTAATCACGGCGGCGGGATGAACATCAGAGATTTTGTACTGCACCCGGGTGAACCTTTGGATGTACTTGCGTAGGTTTTCTCCTTCCTTCTGGGGGATGATGTGTAAATCACTCGCCTGGCCATGAGCTTGGTGACCTCCGGTAAAGGCGTCAACATACTCATGGCACAGATCCACCCAAGAAGAGATGGAATCCACCGGCAAGTTCATCAACCATGACATAACATTAGGCTTGAGTGCCAATGGGGAGTCGTTGGCAAGCACCTTATCGTCACGGGCCCCAGCAGCTTGCATCGCGATGGTGTAGATGCTGAGGAACTCTGACGGGTGGGTATTGCCATTGTACTTCTCGCCAACGTCTGGTTTGAACGTATGGTGGGAGGGCCACTGGAACTGCCGCAGCTCACGGGTGAAGGCCGGACAACCCACCTCGTAAGGTAGGCCACCGTTGCCTCCCGGCGCTGGGTGGTCCGTAGCGGGCCGTGCCCGCCTGTCCGACTGGTGGCGCGCGTCATGTCGGTGCTCGATCGTAGTTCGAGCGTCCTCGTGAGCCCGCTCCTGGAGGACCTGGCGCTGATCGCGGTTGGTTCGCGGGTCGGACGATGCGATGGAGATATCATTGTCGGATTTCGGGTTCCGGCAGACCCTTGAGGTTCGAACTCTGGGGTGCGCACGGAGATCTTTCCCCTACCAGCTCACGCGTTAATGGTTTGCAAGGGATCTAAACTAGGAACCAAGAACATCAAAAGAGACACGGGATTTATACTGGTTCGGGCCACCGTTATGGTGTAATACCCTACTCCAGTGTGTGGTGTGGTGGATTGCCTCTGGGGCTGATGAAGAACAATACAGAGGAAGAACAGCCTCGCGAGGGGCTGTTCTTGAGCTGGTGCAATGGACTGCTTGGGTGAGTCCAGTCGCCTCTCTCTCTCTCTCTCTAGTGGGTTCGACCTCTTTCCCGTCGGTCCCCTCTGTTTGTGGTGGCTAGTCCTATTTATAGAGGGAGGCCCTGGGCCTCTTCCCAAATAATGAGCGGGAAGGGCGCCAACCATTGGCCATTTTGAAGGGGAACATCTAGTACACTTATCCTGACTAAAGTTGGTCTTCGGCTGCCAAAGGCTCTGACGGTGACGCCGTCCTGGGCTCCACGATGACATCCATCCTGCCGCTCTGCTGGTCCTGGTCTTGTTGCACCAAAGCGGTAACCTTTTCCTGGTGCCTTGGCCTGTGCTTGCCTCCTTTGCACCAAAGGGGAAACGAGGACACTGCGCGGGCTGGCACCCACCTGGCGCCCGCCTGATCTCGATCATCATGGCTTGCGTCACGGGGCACCCTCGTGAGGTACCCTGCCTTGATCCCTCCGCCTCCTTATGAGCCTGCCTGACGAGGATGCTCCTGAGGAAGGTTCATGTCGTCCACCCCACGAGGCGTGGCCCCGCGCGAGGGTCTTGAGCTTGAGCTGATGAAGCTGGGCCGCGCTGGGCCCCCACTTGAGCCACGCCGCAGGCCGCAGGCAGGCAGGTCTGGGGACCCCCGTTCCCAGAACACCGACAGTAGCCCCCGGGCCCAAGGCGCGCCCGGACTTGGCTTAGCAGAGAAACGAAGGGGCAAGTGCGAACCGCCGCGGGCCCCAACAGCCTGCGGCCTTGGCGCCGCATGGCGTTTGATTGGTTGTGGGCGTCTCCGCTTCCCCACGATGCCTCATTGCACGCCCGGCTAAGCGGACCCGGGGTTGCACACAGCCATTCCCCTTTCGCCGTCCGCGCACTTCCGACCCTTCCTTCTTCCTCTGGCTCCAACTTCCGCCCTTAATCCAAATCGGATTCTCACCCTTCGTGTCGCCATGGCGCCAACGAAGAAGGAAAAGGTGAAGAAGCCCGCGCCTTCGTCTCGCTCGCCTCCGGCGGTGGCCCCCGCCGTTGATCGATCCATCATACTCAACCCCGAGGCCTTGGGCAAGGTCCGCTCTACTCTTGCCACCATCTTCAACGAGTGCGGCAGGACCACGGCATGGCCTGCATCCCATGCCTCCTTTGACAGGATTGTCACGGAGGTCCGGTTCTTCGTTGATGCCCTGTGGGCGGGTCTGGTTCCCCCTTTTCCGCTTTCTTCAATGCGGTGCTCTCCCACTATCAGATCCACATGATGCATCTCGGGCCTGAGTCCATTACCCTCCTGGCTTTCTTCGCCTTTGTCTGTGAGGCAATGGTGGGCATCCCTCCTTCCGTTGCCCTGTTGTGTCACTTCTTCTCTTTGCGCCCGAGTGATCCCACTCAATGCTCGGGGTGTGTGAGCTTCCTCGCGGTGCCAGAGACGGCTGCTTCGGGGATCGATTTCGGACTCCCTCCCCCTGAGGCCAAGTTCAGAGAGCGGTGGTTGTATGTGGATGTTGGGGTGCCCAGCCCCCTGCTCTCGCACCCTACCTTGCCTGCTGTTCCCAACTCAGGCTGGGGTCACGAGACGCTCGCGGACACTCGGCTTGCATTCATCTGGCGCCGCTTCGAGAGCTTGAGGGCGCTCAACGTGACGGCGCCCAAGGTGGTGAAGGAGTTCCTCTAGTGTCACATTGCTCCTCTCCAGCGCCACTCTCACCGGATGTGGGACTTTGCGGGGTGCAAAGACCGCATGCGACTTCAGGAAGGGGACCTGGCGCCTGAAGTGCTAAGGACGGTGCTCAGGGTCCTGGTTGGCGATCCTTCCCCAGGCAGCCTTCGACATGGTGGTGCCCTCTTGTATCTCTGTTCGGGCAGGGCTGATTTCATGAAGCAGATGCCCAGCTCTGACGAGTGGGGGCTGCGCCCGGCTGACCTCAGGGGGCCTCGCGAGAACCCAGTTGACGTGGTCGCTCTTCCGGTCGCCCAAGGTGCCACTGTCTCAGGTGATGGAGTAGGGAGACGAGAACCGTCAGGAGTTGAAGGGGACGATGTTGAGGTGGGGACGCCACGCGGAGCCCTGAGGGCGGCATCTCCCGGAGCTCGCTCCGGAATAGTGTCAGGTAAGGAGTCGCGGCCTCCGGCTCCTGAGGTTGGGGCTCCCGAGGCCCCGGTCGTCCCTCATGAGGCGGCGCCTGGTGGCGTCCCCCAGGCTGGTCCCATTGGCGCCGATCACCTTACCGCCTCCTCCATGCCACAAACCGACCCCTGCGCCGAGCACTTAGGCCGGTCCCGCGTAGACTTCGTGGCCCTCCGCAAGAGGATGTTGACACACGAACACGTCACGTGTACCCTCGACGCCGGGGGTGATGCACCGCAGCTCACGTCGAAGGAGACCTGACCGACAACGCGATACACAAGACAGTCGACGGGTGCTCCTGAAGAACCCAAAAACCCCCCACCCCCGGGAGAGACCCTGTCAGGGAGTGCGGCGGCTATGGGCTTCCCTAGGTCAATTCGCTCGCCCCTAGAGCCTCGGGATTCGCAGTTCTCAAACACGAAGAACAGCGAAGAACGAGAGAGAAAAACGGTGGAGAGATAAAACGTAGATAAAAAAGTAGTATATTGATTTGTTGGATTGTGTGTTGTTCAATCGGCCATCACCCCCAATATATATAAGAGGCGGCTGGACTTCCCGTACAAGTAAATGATTCTTCTAGGCTTTCCTTACAAGAAATTACATTAATTCACGCCCTAGAGTCCTAGTTCTATTCCAACTCAGATTCAGTCTGAATCTGGCCCAACTTCTGTCTTCCTCCTTGCGTGGGCTGCCGAGCTTGCATATGATCTCTGATCAAGACGGCCCAAATATCAAACTTGTGCGCCTCGATGATACGAACAACTCTCATGTTGATTACTTTTTCAAATAAGGCCATCTTGAATACTTCTCGAGGTCATCTTTACCTTCCAGTCAGACTCGGTCCTGCAGTAGACTGGATTATCCGAGTCTGGTATTGAATTTGTAGGCCATATACTATCTCTGATGATGATGACTCCAAAACCAGAGTTTACCGTCTTGATTATACGCATAACTTCTGTATTGAACACTTCTTCATCCGAGTTCATCTTGATAAACTTTCTGGCACATGTTCAGTTTCACTCGGATTCGAGCTCATCCACTCGGATATTAGAGACTTTCACTCGGACCGTCCGACTGGACTTTTTCACTCGGAAAACAAATTTTCACTCGAACGACTATATTTCCACTCGGAAGACTATATTTTCACTCGGAAAGCAATATCTTACTCGATCGGCAAGTTTTCGTTCCGATGGTAATCTTTTCACTCGGAACATTTTCATCTGGAGGACAATTTCACTCCGATGACTATATTTTTATTCGGATAATAATAAGTTCATCCGGTCAGCAAACTTCCACTCGACCGGTAAATTTTCACTCGGATGATAAGCTTTTTCACTCGGATTTCCGACTGAAAACATAGCCTGATCTTGTCTTGTCTCTCCAGGCCTGATACGACCACAGATTGAGACGAATTATATATGAAAATCAATCGGCTCGACGAGACGAAACTTTTCCGTGTTGAAGGTTTTTCTATTCAATGCCGTCTTGAGGGCCGAATTGCTCACGCATTGCATCAGACACTCATCGACATGTGTGTGGTGTCAAGCATAATATTTTGGTCTCTGGCCTGTCCAAACCGTATTGACTGTAACTTTCACATATTAACTTGGATTAAGATGATTTATATATGAAAATCAATTGCCTCGACGAGACGAATACAATTCCTTTAGAGTGCTCCTTCATCTGAGGTCATATTGAGGGTGTAATCGGCCAAAAAGCACTCAGAACACTAAATTTTGTCACTCGGAGTATAACTTCGGCCACTGAGACGAGGTCGAGTGGCAATAGCCTAAATATCAAAGTTGTTCCACTCGACGATGTGAAAATTTCTCATGCTGAAAACACTTTCACTCTGTATTTTGCCAAAATCAGGTGTCAAGACATGCCCCCCTGTTTTTCGGCAAAGCTTGCACGCCGAAAAATAATATGCACAGTGTTCGTTCTAAGGACGATGTCATCACTCCATCGGCCATTTATTTTTCTCAGGGCGATAATTATGTATCGGCCATGTTTGTGCTAAGGGCGATAATCTTATATCGGCCATTGCCTACTTAGGCTTCCTGCCACACACTCGGGTGGTACTTCTTCAAATATTTGCCATTGAGAGCTCGAGGTGATAATGCCCCTTGTATTGATTCCACCAAATATGAATTTCCGGGAACAACTCTTGTAATCCTAAAAGGACCTTCCCAACTTGGAGACCACTTCCCGAATTTTCTATCTCTTGAACCAATCGGCAGAATCACTTTCCAGACGAGATCACCAACTTGAAAATTCTTCAACTTAACTTTCTTATTATAAGCTCTTGCAACCGTCAACTTGTCTATCTCTATGGACTTCAAAGCAACCAAACGTTTATCGGCAACCTCATCAATATTGTCCATCATCAAGTTATAAAAGTCTACTGCCGATAAATCATTTGGTTTGGCTATTTTCAAAGCATTCAAATTTACTTCCACCGGTAAAACGGCCTCTTGACCATATACTAGCTCATATGGGGTCACCTTCGTAGCACCATGCCTTGAAATTCTATGTGCCCACAAAGCTTCAGACAACAACTCATGCCATCTCCTTGGATTATCTTCAATTTTCTTCTTGATGAGTTTAATTAAAATTTTATTGCTAGACTCAGCTTGTCTATTAGCTTGGGCATAATATGAAGAGGAATTGAGCAACTTTATGTTATAAGATTCGGCAAACTCTCTGACTTGGAGTGCCATGAAAGATGGACCTTGATCTGTTGTTAACGTTTGAGGAATACCGAATCTATGAATGATGTGCTCAGTTATGAATTGAATTACCTCTGTGTGTGTCATGTTCTTGAGAGGTACTACTTCAGACCATTTAGTGAAATAATCAGTTGCCACCAATACGAACCGATGCCCCTCTGAGGAAGATGGAAGAATTTGCCCAATAAAGTCTAAACCCCATCCTCTGAAGGGCCACGGCTTGATAATAGGATGCAACATAGCAGCAAGAGCCAATTGAATATCACCAAAATTTTGACAAGCTTCACACCCTTTATAATATCTGAAGCAGTCATTAATCATAGTCGGCAAATAAAACCCAACACGTCGCAATAACCATTTCATCTTGGGAGCCGACTGGTGAGTGCCACAAATGCCTTCATGTACTTCTCCCATAGAAACTCTTGCCTGGTCCTCATCCAATCACTTTAGAAGAACATCATCAACTGTTCGGCGATAAAGACCATCATCTCTCATTGTATACTTGAAATCCATACGCCGAACAGCTCTGTCCACCCTTTCACTCGGATTGCACAAGTAATCAACAATGGGCTTCCTCCAGTCGGGATTGTCACCTGCACTAGATTTTTGGTTAATGACCGAATCAGTGGGTTCTGGTTAGGCCTCTTCTATACTGGCAAGACAAGACATCGGACTTTGAGAAATATGAAACATGCCATGATCAACATGGTATCCAGATGCTTGCTGTGCCAACTCATTTGCTTTCCAATTGTCATGTCTAGATATATGTGCAATGCTAAAACAATCCAAAGTAGAAATTATATCTAGACATTTATCAAGATAAACATTAAGTGATTCCTCCAAACACTGAAAGACTCTGGATATTTTCTGCACCACTAGTAACGAATCACCGTAAGCCTCAATATGTGTAACACCTATAGCAAGTAACATCTCTAGGCCTCAAAACAATGCTTCATATTCGGCTTGATTGTTTGTGAAAAAATATTCTAAGCGGCATGAGGCTGCAAAAATAGCACCATGAGGAGATATATAAACATTACCAACACCTTGGCCATTGCTACAAACTGAACCATCAAAATATAATCTCCATGGTACTAATGAAACAAGGTTCATATCACCATCATGCTTGTCATTAATCCGATGTTCAACAATGAAATTAGCAACAATTTGGCCTTTCATGGATTTTAGAGATTCATAAGCCAAATCATACTCAATCAAAGCATAAGCCCACTTGCCAATTCTACCGCTAAGAATTGGCCTATACCTTTATGTATTTAATGACATTGGTTTGACAAGCAACTATACAAGCACTCGGCACTAAATAATGTCTCAGTTTTGTGCAAGCATAATATAAGCATAGACATAATTTCTCAATAAATGTATACCTTGTCTCTGCGTCCAATAAGCGGCGGCTCAAATAAGTGATGGCATGCTCTTTTCCTTCGGTCTCTTGAGTTAGAACAGCACCAATAACTCCTTCCTCTGCTGCAATGTAAAGTCTGAAGGGTTCCCTATGCTTGGGTGCTTTCATCACCGGAGGAGTGCACAAATAACTCTTGATCATATCAAATGCTTCTTGCTGTTTTGCCCCCCAAGTGAAATCAGCATCATTCTTCAACCGAAGGATAGGAGTAAATGCATCAACTTTCCCTGATAGATTAGTTATGAACCTTCTCAAATAATTGACCTTGCCAAGGAACTTTTGCATATCTCTCTTGCATGTTGGAGCCTCCACTTTATGTATGGACTCTATCTTTTTAGGATCAATCTCTATGCCATCTTCATGAATAATGAAACCCAAAAACTTGCCAGCTGATACGCCGAATGCACACTTTAAAGGATTCATCTTCAGTCCATACTTTTTCATTCTTTCGAAAGCTAAATGCAAATCGGCCAAGGGAGATTCAAAAGCATCCGATTTGACAACAATATCATCAATATAAACTTCAAGTATGATACCGAGTAAATCATGAAAAATCAAATTCATAGCCCTTTGAATGTGGCTCCAGCATTTTTTAATCCGAATGTCATCACTGTCCACTCGAATAAACCAAGGAAACCAGGACATCGGAAAGCCGTTTTGTACATGTCCTATTCGGCCATAAAAAATTGATTGTATCCGGCATTACCATCTAGAAAGCTAATAACCTTATGTCCAGAAGCATCATTAATAAGCATGTCGGCTATTGGCATGGGATACTCATCTTTGGGTGTAACCCTATTCAAATCTCTGAAATCAATGCACACCCTCAACTTGCCGGATCCCTTCTTCTCCACTGGGACAGTGTTAGAAATCCACTTGGCATACCTGTAAGGTCGAATGAAATTAGCTTCAAGCAGTCGACCGATCTCTTCCTTGATCCGGTCATATGTTTTTGGATTAAACTTTCTGGCTGACTGTTTGTATGGTCTAAAACCGGCCTTTATAGGTAACCGATGCTCCACTAGCTCTCGGCTTAAACCTGGCATCTCATGATATTCCCATGCAAAGCAACAAACATATTATTTCAATAGCTCGATTAACTTAGCTTTACAATCGGCTTTCAAATTTTTGTTTACAAATGTCGGTCGAGTGACTGAACCATCTCCAATATCTACCTCTACTAACGGATCGGCTGATGTAAAACCTTGTCAAAGTTTATCCATGTCATCCAACTCCTCTATAGACTCATACATATCGTTCTCACTGGACCGATATTTTACAAGACGTTTTTGTAACCACTCAGAATTAGGATCCATTTAAACATATCATACCTTGGAGCCGATTGCATTCAGTCGGCTTTAAAGACACGGGCACAAAACCATTCTTGGTCGCGTTGAGAAAATCAAACTCTGATAAGTCACGTCCCATCAAGCAAGTAGCATTGGGATGTTGCCCATCCACTGATGCATCGGCCAAAGCAACACATGCCGAGTTATCCGCATGAATGACTTCCACTTCATCATCAACCCACTGAACCAAAAACTGGTGCATAGTGGATGGCACGCACTGGTTTGCATGAACCCAATCACGGCCTAGTATGACGTTGTAGTTACCTTGCACCTCAGCGACAAAGAATGCAGTAGCCAAAGTTTTGCTTACGACTATAAGCTCCACATACATTACACATTTGGCTTCAGTTTTCTCTTTGCCTTCAAATCCTTTGAGCACCATATTCGTCTTTATCAGCTCTTCGTCGGGCAAACCCAATTTCTTGAAGACCGAATAGGGCATAACATTTACCACAGCACCACCATCAACAAGCATTCGACTGAGTGGCGATCCATTGATATGACCTCTGAGATACAACGGTTTCAAATGTGTTACTGGTTCTTTTGGCTTCTCGAATATTGCATTTTTAAGGCCAAAATCCAGCTGAGCCACCTCTCCTTCCTAATCTACAGCACGAAACTCAGCAGGTAAGTAATAGACCATATTGATATCCATACCTTCATGAACCGGCGTAGACTCATAGTCCAACATATCAGCCTCTTCCTCGAGTGCATCCACCGATTCTGAAATTTGTCCGAGTGAAGAGGAATCAATAGGTAACATAGACGATGCAATGATTGTGTCGTCTTCTTTTGGTATTGCAGGTGCCTCTGTGATAGGTGTAGAAGCCACTGCATCTTGTATTTTTTTGGGCCTCCACACTTGTTTTGTAGGTACCATAGGCCGAGTGTCATTGAACAACTTATCCCTTCGCTTCTCGGCCTCTTGTTCCGCCATCTCTTGACTCCTTAACCTCTGTAGTTTCCTCTATTGTGTCTTTGTTCGCCCTGGAGGACACCACTTTGGCTGAGTGTATTTAGGATCTCTCGTTTTTACTTGGCTGGTGCTTGCTTCATAGTCATTAGCCGAGTGCTTTGGCGCGATAGCAAGTATCGGCTCAGTCGGATTGCTAGGCACAATCGGCTGCTTTATGGAGAATGTCTCGGTGCCCAAGATAAGTGAGTCGACATCCATTTTCTCCTTGCCTTTTCCCTACTCAACTGCTGCAACACTTGGTGATTTAACACGCCATTCTTTTCGACTTTCCAGATGCATGAAATTTCCACTCGGGCGCACCTTTTTACTCTGATGGAATCCACTCAGATGGATATCACTTGGATGGAATTCACTCGGATGGAATCTACTCGGCCACATTTTTTCACTTGGATAGCTTCCACCTGGGTGCATTCTTACACTCGGATAATTTCCATCCGGTCGCATGTTTTGACCAGCCGACCCATAGTTACCGATGTTCAGTCGGCCATTATATGAGTATTCAAGTCGATCCCAAACAGTTTGCCTTTGTTCTTCTCGAAACAACACCTTTGGTCCACTCGGTTTCATATACTGACTAAACATATCATCTGATGGTGACCTTGGTCGTTTCAAGTATGATGGCCGGTTAGAGCTGGAACCAGCCGACTGATTAGCATATTTGGACAGCAACATATCAAAAGTTGGCTTGATCTGTTTGCGTTGCACTTTAGCTTCATTCTTCTTCCATTTGCCAACTTCTGGACTCTTGGGCTTGACAAATCTTACACGAGCACTTTCTTGCACTTCTAGTTGCCCCCCGAGTGAAGGATTCTTGATGGTGATTTTGATCACTTCCTTGCCATCGGGTTGCTTATCAAGCACAACATGTCTCCCCAGGACCGTGTTGCCTTCCTTGTCTTTCCTGGGCTCACCAACAATGGTATTAGCTTTATTAGCAGATTCGGCTACCTCCGGCCGAATGAGTAGCATTTTCCCCTCCAAATCCATGGTATTCATTGGAAAAGGTTTTTTATCAACTTGCATCTCCAAAAAATCAATCGTCCGTCATTAATGGCCGATTGTATCTGTCGTTGAAAAACATTGCAATTGTTAGTTGCATGTGAAAAAGAATTATGATACTTGCAATAAGCACGCCGTTTTAGCTCTTCAAACGGCGGTAAAGTATGAGATATTCCAATAATCTTAGCCTGCAACAAAGCATCAAATATTCTATCACACTTAGCAATGTTAAAACTGAATTTCATATCTTCATCACGATTCTTATGAATCGGTTTTAGATCATTGCAAGTAAAGGGTTTGGCCTTAGATGGCCAAACAAATTCAGTAGCAAAAACATCACCTTCATCGTCCGAGTGATCACTATCATATTCCACCATATTCATCTTTGGACGATCGGCTTTGTATCTATGCAATTCTTTGAGAACTTTGCTTCGGCTTTCCTGAGCCAAAGCCCTTTGTAAGACTTGGTTGATATTTAGAAACTCATAGCCTTCTAGCTTTTCTCTAATGGGCTTTCTCAAACCACTCAGGACTAGGTCCGCCAAGTTCCTCTCGGTTATCACCAAACTAAAACACCGGTTTTTTGTTTCTCTGAATCTCTTGACGTAATCGGAAACCGATTCATCATGCTTTTGTTTAACTGATGTTAGATGTGAAAACTTGAGTTCATTGTCGCCGCTATAAAAGTGATCATGAAATTTCTGCTCTAGCTGCGACCAAACCCGAATGGAACCATGTGGTAAAGAAGCGAACCATGAAAATGCGGTACCAGTTAATGATAAAGGAAATAAATGCACTTTCAATTCATTCAAAGAGCCTGCCTCACCCAATTGTGCTAAATATTGACTAACATGCTCCCATGTGGTTTTTGTGCCTTCTCCATTAAACTTAACAAAATCTGGAATTTTATATCCTGGAGGGCAATCGGATGGCATCAAAGTACTCAAAGTGCGGCTTTTGGTAAATCCGATTCGAGGTAACTCAACTCCAAAATTCTCTCAAAGCATCTTAGCCATCTCCTCTCTAAGATTAGCTAAACCATCATCCATAGTGGACGATGAAGCTTGTGGCAGTGGCATAGGAGGAGTAGGGTTACTAGCTGTAGGTAGGAATTGTGGCATGTATGTCGACCCATAATTTGGTAATGGTCAAGTGGTTGTAGCTATAGGTAGGGCTTGGTTTGGCGTTGCCACCGAACCTGGCATGCTCATAATAGGGTTGATGGGTGCAGTCACAATCTGATTTGTTTGGGTAGGATAATAAGCCATCGGCACGGGAGGCGCCGATGCAATAGGTAAAGCTAGATTAGGGTTTTGCACACTAGCAGCTACACCATCATTACCACTAGACGATTGAGATGTATTCTTCTGAGCATTGGTATTTTCTATGAAAGTTTGATAGACTAGATTGTTACCATCAGCAGTACAACTTTCAATCTCAGCCCACTGCTCAGGAGAAAAGGCAGTACTTACAGAGGGTTTAACCTGCTCGGTTTGAAGAGGTGGGAACTTGATTTCTTCAATCGGAGTGATGTTGCCTTGGCGATCCTTCTTGAACTTTGCAAGGAACTCCTGCAAGTCCTTCTCCTCACGGGCCTTCTTGTACTCCTCATAGACTTGGCGATGATCGGCCGATATCTCACCAAGACTGGGCTTAATGATGTTATCGGCGTCTACCTCAGATGGCTTGGGAAGATCGGACATGGTGGATGATGATGATTGATCTTTGTTCCCCAGCGGAGTCGCCAATAAGTGTGTTGACACACGAACACGTCACGTGTACCCTCGACACCGGGGGTGATGCACCGCAGCTCACGTTGAACGAGACCCGACCGACAGCGCGATACGCAAGACAGTCGACGGGTGCTTTTGCAGACCCGAAAACCCCACACCCCCGGGAGGGACCCCGTCTGGGAGTGCGGTGGCTATGGGCTGCCCTAGGTCGATTCGCTCGCCCCTAGAGCCTCGGGATTCGCAATTCTCAAACACGAAGAATAGCGAAGAACGAGAGAGAAAAACGGTGGAGAGATAAAACGTAGATGAAAAAGTAGTATATTGATTTGTTTGATTGTGTGTTGTTCAATCGGCCATCACCCCCAATATATATAAGAGGCGGCTGGACTCCCCGTACAAGTAAAGGATTCATGTAGGCTTTCCTTACAAGAAATTACATCAATTCATGCCCTAGAGTCCTAGTTCTATTCCAACTCGGATTCAGTCTGAATCTGGCCCAACTTCTGTCTTCCTCCTTGCGCGGGCCGCCGAGCTTGCATATGATCTCCGATCAAGACGGCCCAAATATCAAACTTGTGCACCTCGACGATACGAACAACTCTCATGTTGATTACTTTTTCAAATAAGGCCATCTTGAATACTTCTCGAGGTCATCTTTACCTTCCAGTCGTACTCGGTCCTGCAGTAGACTGGATTATCCGAGTCTTGTAGTGAATTTGTACGCCATATACTATCTCTGATGATGATGAATCCAAAACCAAACTTTACCGTCTTGATTATACGCATAACTTCTGTATTGAACACTTCTTCATCCGAGGTCATCATGATAAACTTTCGGGCACATGTTCAGTTTCACTCAGATTCGAGCTCATCCACTCGGATATTAGAGACTTTCACTCGGACCGTCCGACTGGACTTTTTCACTCGGAAAACAATCTTTCACTCGGACGACTATATTTTCACTCGGAAAGCAATATCTTACTCGATCGGCAAGTTTTCGTTCCGATGGTAATCTTTTCACTTGGAACATTTTCATCTGGAGGACAATTTCACTCCGATGACTATATTTTTATTCGGATAATAATAAGTTCATCCGGTCAGCAAACTTCCACTCGACCGGTAAATTTTCACTCGGATGATAAGCTTTTTCACTCGGATTTCCGACTGAAAACACAGCCTGATCTTGTCTTGTCTCTCCAGGCCTCATACGACCTCGGATTGAGACGAATTATATATGAAAATCGTTCGGCTCGACGAGATGAAACTTTTCCGTGTTGAAGGTTTTTCTATTCAATGCCGTATTGAGGCCCGAATTGCTGGTGTCTGGTGTCAAGCGTAATATTTTGGTCTCTGGCCTACCCAAACCGTATTGACTGTAACTTTCCCATATGAACTCGGATTAAGATGATTTATATATGAAAATCAATTGCCTCGACGAGACGAAGACAATTCCTTTAGAGTGCTCCTTCAGCTGAGGTCATATTGAGGGTGTAATCGGCCGAAAAGCACTCAGAACAATAAATTTTGTCACTCGGAGTATAACTTCGGCCACTGAGATGAGGTCGAATGGCAATAGCCTAAATATCAAAGTTGTTCCAGTCGACGATGTGAAAATTTCTCATGCTGAAAACCCTTTCACTCTATATTTTGCCAAAATCAGGTGTCAACAGAGGAAGGAGGCCTCGGACGGTGACGATCGCCCTTGCCGCTTGCTGAAGTGCAGGAGGTACTTCGCCACGGACGAGTAAGTCCTCTTCTCTCTCTGCTCCTCTACTTCTCGGTTCTTGCAGCTGACCGTGGCCTTTCAGGGCCCTTCCTGCTAAATTCACGGAGACGGCCAAGGAGCCATCTCCCCAAGCTCCGTCCTCGTTGCTGATCATTGGTGCGTCGGGTTCAAACGGCGCCCTTATCACTCAGCCGGTCGGAGAGGTGGCCCATTCAGCTGAGCGTCCCGAGCCTGTGCGCCTGTTATCTTCCCTTCACGAGTTCTCCTGGGGCACAGCCAGCTTGCCCCGTGCTCCTTCCTTGATCGTGGATGCTGATTGGTTGAAGTCAATCTTGGGCTCTTCCTCTGGGGACGGACCGGCGCCAGGCCCTGCTCCTGGCGAGGCCCGTCCGGCAATTAATTGGGCGCCAGCCCCCTGCCCTGCACCGGGAGGAGGTGCGCCGCCTCTGGGCCCTCTGCATATACCAGCAGCAGAGGGTGACGCGGAAGACGTGCTCAGGCGTACTCGCGAACGCCGCTTCCTTCGTCAAGAATTTCTCAATGGGGCGACGGACGCGGTGAACCGGCTCGGGGCGGAGCTTGCCGGCGAGGATGCGCGTCTCGAGGCCGAAGGTTTGTGCCTTGCTGAGGAGTGGCGCAAGCTGAAGGTAGCCGTTGCCCTCGCGTCACGGCGTGACCTTGACAATGCGAAGGCTGAGGCGTCGCTGGCGGCCTCGCGAGAGGCTCGCTCTCGAGCCGTCGAGGAGGCCCTGGAAGCAGACCGACGGCGCAGGGACGCGGAGGAGCGTGCGTGGGAGCTCCAAGCCTGGAGCAACTCTCTGGAGCAGCAGGTGGAGTTGCGCCAGGCTGCACTTGTGTCGCTGAAGGAGGCTTCCGTCGACCAGGCGGAGCTCCAGAAGCGCGAGGAAGCGCTGACGCTGGAGGCCGCCGAGCGCAACCTCGACCTTGAGCGGTTGGAGACGAGGGAGCGCCTGGTGGCTCAGGCGGAGGATGATGTCGCCGCGCGCGAGGCCCGAGCCCAAGAAGAGGTCGATCGCCGCGTAGCGGAAGCTCAATCAGGCCTCGAGCGCCAGTATGAGTTGAGGCTGGAGTTGGTCCGACTGATTTTTTGTCACCGCTGTTTATCCTGCACGAAAGAGGTTCGAGCTTGGCCCTGAAGACTGTGAGAGCATTTTGGGAGGGGAAGCCCCTCATGTAAAGGTTTGTGGTAAATGCCCTGGTAATCTTAACGCAGCGTGTGAGCATAACGGCCGGCCCGATGGTGGGTCAGCTAGCTCGTTTACCTTTTGACCCAGGTGAGCCCCGAGCGGGGCTGCGGGGGCCATAGCGCCATATATGTCTTTTGGGTGAACCCATTGATCCTGCGATAAGAACCTCCGGAGAGGGCGTGGCAGCAGCCGTCCGTGCTGTGGGACGCTTATTGGCCTGCCACCTTTCATGAGGGGTTCGCGAGGAGGCGATTGACGCTAGCTTTGGACGCAGTCAAAGCGTAACACGAGATTGCTCGAATGGGACTAAGCACCCTTTCCCCAAACGCACGCAAGGCTCGAACTCAAATCCAACTTAAATTCAAATCGAAGAAACTTGTCAACTGAGGAAAAGGCAAAAAAGCAAAAAGGCCGCGTCTGGCACCTAGTCTAGTCTTCGACGTCTTCTCACCAGCGCAGAGCTAAGTGCTGCCACTGGGCGTGGGAGGGAGCCCCCAATGCCCGAGGGCGGCTCTCCGGAGACTCCGGGGCGTGTACAGCCCCACTCATTATTACGTGAGAGTGTCACGGGGCGGCGAGCTTCACAGGCACTGGGCCTTCTTCACAGGTATCAGCCTTGCTTCATATCGCCAGATGAGGGCCCCGCCTTGCGCCACACTCTACCGCCACTGACGGCTGCCAGAGACCAAGGACGACGCCAATGGGGTAGGGCGGTCGCCAGCGGTTCCCCCGACGACCACGGGTCCTCTGCCGGGGGCAGGCCCTAAGGCACCTCCCCGACAGAGGGCCTACCTCTTGAGAACGTCTTGCGCCAAGCGCTGCGGGGACGAACTTGGATCTCGGCCCCTCTCCTGCAGCCCCCGGTGCCCTCCTCCTGAGGGGTAAGAGGCTGCAGTGTTGGGGCAGCCACCTATCACGGCGACCTGTACCTCCTGCGGCACACGGTTAGCATAAGCTTGCTCCTCAGGAATTAATGGTACCAAATAGTTGTTGCCGGCAGCGCGGTCGTCGAGGCCCTCTTGTGGTTCCTGAAAGAGCTCAGCTTGTGGTGTCTCCTCGCCCCAGCCTGGCCCAAGGAACGAGCCATGGTCTTCTTCCCGTGCGCACTCTTGATCCATCATGCGGGGCACATAAGCTTCTGGGGACGCTACCCCATAGGTCTCGCTGTAGTGCCCCACATGCCATGCAGTCCGGCCCGGAGCGTTGTCTTGAGACTGGTGGCTTAGTGGTCCGCCGAGGCCAAAGGTCATGGTGTGCGCTCCTTCGCCGGCCGGAGATGGGGTCTGCGCGGCTTGCCGCCTGGTGCTGCCGGCCAGGTTGGCGTCGAGTAGGCCCTGGAGCCTGCTTGAGGTTGCATGGGCGCGCATGGGGCTGCCATGCGGCATGCTCTGGGCTAGAGGTGGCAGCCGGACGCAGAAAGGAGGTGCTCCCGAGGCGGCGGCGTCCAGGAGCTCGGCCACTCGCTCCAACAGCACGTCGCGGCCGCCCTCTAGGAGCCGGCACCGTAGCAGCTGTCGGGCCACCGTGAGCGCGGCCCTGGAGTTTGCCTACTCCCGTCGGGTGTGCGGCGCTGTGGCCGCAGCGTGGCTTTAGGCTCTGGCCGCTGACCGCACCTACCGCGGCGTGAGGGCAGGCGGCGTCTGGCCGCGTCGCACGCACCCCGCAGCGCCTTGCGGTGCGCGGGCTGCCTGAGGTGCAAGGTTGAGGTCGCCTTGCGCTCGCGGCATGGCATGGGCGGGCCACGCTGCCCAGCGGTCGGCGTTGGCTGCCGGGTTGCTTGACATCGGACGACGAGGCGACGAAAAGCTAGGCGGCGGAGGAAGGATTCCGGCGCACCCCTACCTGGCGCGCCAAATGTCGGATTTCGGTTTCCGGCAGACCCTTGTGGTTCGAACTCTGGGGTGCACGCGGAGATCTTTCCCCTACCAGCTCACGCGTTAATGGTTTGTGAGGGATCTAAACTAGGAACCAAGAACAACACAAGAGACACGGGATTTATACTGGTTCGTGGCACCGTTGTGGTGTAATAACCTACTCCAGTGTGTTGTGTGGTGGATTGCCTCTGGGGCTGATGAAGAACAATACAAAGGAAGAACAGCCTCGCGAGGGGCTGTTCTTGAGCTGGTGCGATGGACTGCTTGGGTGAGTCCAGTCGCTTCTCTCTCTCTCTCTCTCTCTCTCTCTAGTGGGTCCCCTCTCTTTGTGGTGGCTAGTCCTATTTATAGAGGGAGGCCCTCTGCCTCGTCCCAAATAATGAGCGGGAAGGGCGCCAACAATTGGCCATTTTGAAAGGGAACATCTAGTACACTTATCCTGACTAAAGTTGGTCTTCGGCTGCCAAAGGCTCTGACGGTGATGCCGTCCTGGGCTCCACGATGACCTCCGTCCTGCCGCTCTGCTGGTCTTGGTCTTGTTGCACCGAAGCGGTAACCATTGCCTAGTGCCTTGGCATGTGCTTGCCTCCTTTGCACCAAAGGGGAAACGAGGACACTGCGCGGGCTGGCACCCGCCTGGCGCCCGCCTGATCTCGATCATCATGGCTTGCATCACGGGGCACGCTCGTGAGGTACCCTGCCTTGATCTCTCCGCCTCCTCGTGAGCCTGCCTGACGAGGATGCTCCAGAGGAAGGTTCCTGTCGTCCACCCCGCGAGGCTTGGCCCCTTGCGAGGGTCTTGAGCTTGAGCTGATGAAGCTGGGCCGCGTTGGGCCCCCACTTGAGCCATGCCGCAGCCCGCAGACAGGCATGTCTGGGGACCCCCGTTCCCAGAACGCCGACAATCATTACGAGCGTCGCCGTGACGGGCCGACGCCCGGGGCGGTCGGGATGGAGGCGGGGAATACACCATGGCCGCGTGGCCTCCGGCGTGGCCTCCGGCGTGGCCTCCGCTAGCATGTGGTAGCCCGGCGGGGCGACGGCCGATGGGTTCCGCCGGCCGCAGCCCATCGTTGTTGGCGATGCCGACGAGGCTCCGGACGGTGGCCCTCCATTCGTCAAGCTTCTCCGCAGCGGGAGGAAAATCGAGGAGCAGCTGTGCGAGCGCTAGGGCTTCCACTGGCGTGGGTGACGGCGAAAGCTGGGTGCACCGGATGCGCCTCGACCCCTAACCATGTTAGAAGGAGGTGCGTCACGGCTCCGCGGTCGTTCGCCACCTCCATCAGCACCCTCGGCGCGCACGCTGGCCCTCCTCTTCGTGTGATGGGCGCACGAGACTCTTCCCAGGGCGGCGCGCAGGGTCACCGGCAGGGTGCGCTGCTCATCACGCACAACCTGAGCAGAGTGTGCCGTGGGCGTCGGTGTTGGCATCTTGGAGGTCGCCGTGCTGCCGCCTGGCGGGACGGCGGCACCCCTGAGGGGCCCCGCACCGCCTGCAGGGAGCCCGACTCCGTCTCTGGGGCCCGCAGCTGGTGGCTCGTCGCCTGGCGCGCGAACGGCGCCACTCGCCAGGCCTGAACCGCCAGGGTGATGTGGATGTTCACGGGCCGCGCCACGGGTTCTCTCCATGACTGGCCCGCTACTGGTCCGCACCGGTGTCGGCAACTTGGTCCCGGATGAACCGATCACAGTGGTCACCTTCTTCTTAGGATCCATGGCGATGAAGAACAGCTAGGCCAACTGCTAGACCAGATTCTCACAATAGCGCCCCCTACCTGGCGTGCCAAAGATGTCGGTGGGAAACGACACCTATGGGATCACTGGAATCCCTTCTACAGTTGTAGAGCGCGGGGATCGTGAGAAGAGCGGTACTAATAGACAACACAAGGGTGATTTACCTAGGTTCGGGCCGCAACGATGCGTAAAACCCTACGATCCTGCTTTGGTGGATGTATTAGTGTTCTTGAGCTCTCAAACTAGCTCTTGGTGCTGTGGGGTTCGAAAGAGCCGAATCCTTTCTCTGTGCGCCATGGGCCTCCTTTTATAGGCGAAAGGGGCTGCCACCGTGGCACACAGGAGGTGGAAAGTGATACAGTAGAACGAGCTTATCGCCCGTATTACAGGACAAGGTGCATTAAATGTAAGGCTTAGGTGTCCCTCCACTTTACCGGGGACGGGGGCGGGGCCCGTCCCGTCCGTCGCCGCTCCTCCTCGCTTCGACACGCGCCCTAGCCAGCGATGCATGCGGTGCCATGTAGGCAGGCAGGCAGCTGAGGTGGCGCGGTGGTGGATCCTCCACGAAGGATTGCATGCTGCCACGCAGGTGCCTGCCCAGCTGGTTCGGTCGGCAGCTGTATGCGAACGGCAGTGAAGACTTAGCTGGCGCGGGCCTGGCAGCGGCCCTGCCGGTGCGCTTGGCGAGGGCCTTGTCGGGTGGCCCGGCAAGGGTCTTGCCGTGGCGCACTGGTGTCCCCGGCAAGGATCTTGCCGGGGGTCTTGTGGGTTCCTTCGGTGAGGATGGCTGCTTTCCTATCCTTACTTGATCTCGAGCATTCTATGTCTTCACAAAGATCTGCATGCCACCATAGAGGTGCCTCCCGAGCCTTGTCCCGACGCGTTTGCTAAGCATCGGTGGGCTCAAGGGTGGCTCACTCGGTTGGCATGGGCGAGCTGCCCTGGCAAGGGTCTTTCTGGGGCCGCTGAGGCTGCCCTGGCAAGGGTCCTTGTCGGGAAAACCTGCTTCGCCCATCTGATCTTCGTGGCCTTGGTCCTTGCTGTTGGTTCGTTCGTTTTGTGGCTTCGTCTCCTCTCTGGCTTCCCTTTCTTGCCGTGTCTGTGCGTGGCCGTGGCGGGAGGCTCTGACTGCCTGTGCACAAGTAAAGGGGTCAAAAGCAGAGCACCTACTTTTGTACACCGACAAATCCGTTCATAGTTGAAAAATCACAAAAAAACAAATATAGATTATATGAAAAAGGCTACGTATTGGTTGGGTTGAAAAATAACAATACATTACACAACACAGAAAATCCTATCCATCTGAAACCAGCAGCCCAGCCAGATCTCAAGCAGAAGTTCAAGTCAAAGATCATATGTTGGGGCCCAAAATTAAACAACACAAAAAAATGAGAAGTTCAACAATAGCCGAGGGAGAAGTTCAGGTACATCTGTTGGTGAAAAACATACTACACATGGATACTGAAAACGATGCATTATATTGAAATTCACAAGCCAAATCATTCTTCACACCAAATACATTTGTCATCAAATATCATAAGTAATAGTGCTGCAGCTATAGATACACAAATCACTAAACAATTCTTACAACCAAATCTTTACAGAATCGTTCCAATCACTATCAAACATAAATCTTTACGAGATCAAATCCACACTAAAACTAATGCTTTGACTTCACGGGCCAAAGGACTGGATCTCTTTAGGAAGCTCTGCACGCACGACTTCATTCTTCTCGCTAAAGATTAGAGTGTGCATGAACTCGGCCTTCCAGTCATTTGCAGCAGCCTACCAACAGGAATGAAATGATAGTTTAGTAAAGGATAACTAAGACCACAGCAGGAGCATCTCAGCAAAAACAAACAACAAAAATGAAATGATGATCAGACAAGAACAAGGACAAAACATACCTCCACATCACCAATATCATCAACAAGCTCATCGCCATCATATATAGAGCAGAACTTCACGGCAAACAAACCACAATCATTATTGACTTGCTTTGGAACATCGATAAAAGTCGGCCTCTTTGCAATAGTCACCCAGTTAGGCTACTTGCTCGCTTTGTACGTAGCCTTTCCGTACACCTCCTCGAGCAACCCAACAAATCTCTTGATCTGCAGGAAACGCCAAAATAAGATGAAGTCAAAAACATGTTAACCAAAATAGTTAGGTTCAGGTACATAAAAGGGACACTTGCATACGATCCAGCTAAACACATACGAGAAGTTCAACTATCAAATGATAGTCAGTTCAAGCAGTATTACCAAAACAGAGACAGAAAACATATTTCGCAACACAAGCCATAGTAAACTTTGTTTCAAACAAGCAGAAGGAGGTTCAGGCTAAGAAACACTCACGATATTTTGGCAGTCTCCATGGAAACTTGTTCGCGACGATCCCTTATTGCTGTAAGGTAGTGAATCAAGGATGTCAATGTTCCCACGATATCTATTCTGCACATACACACTGTAGTGCGCCATTGTGTCAAATGGCTTGAATAGTACCAAAAAACCTGCCAAGAACGAAAGAAACGGTGAACACAAACTATAAAGCATAGATATTGAACAACCGGGATGAACACAAGCTTCTTTACAAACTCAGCAAAAGGATGTACATAAAATTTTAAAAAGCAAGACTTATGAAAACCTAACCAGCTTTGCATTAAGAAGGTCTTCTCCCTTGCGAAAAAACATTGGGAGGAGTTTAGCCGAATTTTTTGCATCGAACTTTGGAACTGTTGCAGCGAAGAAATCATACTCCAGGCAGTACTGTGCATTCACAAAAACACAATTAAAACACCTCCCAAATGCCACTACAACAAAACTAGAGCAAAAAAAAAGGGAGATAGGGATGCAAAGAATTAAAACATGTATGAAGTAGGGACTAAGTACAACCCTGTCAGCACTAGTGAATATCTCAGAGGTCTCCGGCTTATCCTTCCACGAATTTATGAGATAATCCATTATGTCTCCTTCCATATGTTGCCCTTCATCGAAAAGGGTATAAAGGACACGTCCTGTGAGGTCAATCACATTCCCAGGGATGGTAAACATGCAGTAGCTTGTCCTGTAGATTTAAAAGGATGGGAAAAATTATTAGAAGTTCAGACACAATAGCAAACAGAAGTTCTGATACTATAACTCAAAAGGCAAGGGGAGATAAACAGAAGTTCAGATACTACAACAACAGAAGTTCAGATACTATAACTCCAAAGCAAGGGAGAAATGAACAAAATTCCACATACTACAACAACAGAAGTTCAGACACAAAGTAGCATCTCTGGCAGCAACAAAGTTAAGAAGAAGAAAACTCACTCAGAATACTTCTCCAGACCCTCTTCACTAAGCACATACTGTCTCAACTTCCGGGCCTCGGATAGATGAGGGTAACTGTATTTTTTAGGGGAGCAACAACACAACGCCACTTCAAAGGCAATGTTGATGCTCGCTTGTAGGTAGTTATGTTTCCAGACTCAACTACCGGTTTTCTCCTGGTGACGACATCATTCTTCCCACCTCTCCTAGCAACAGTACCAATAGCAGATTACCATTCTTCGGGTAAGCAATCTTTTCAAAATCATCATCAGACCAAATCACTTCTGCTTCGGCTGCTTCGACTGCACCAACCTTCCTAGAGCAAGGGGTTCTTGGAGTACCACAAATAGCACCAGCCTGCTTCCCCAACTTGGAAGGAATAAGGGTTCAAGTTCTATCATCTTCTATCGGAGTTGTGCTCATCGATTCCTCCCTAGGCTGGTATTCCTGTGACCCAAGGTATGATAGTGGTAATCGGTCAAGTCCAGCGGTTCCACTGTCAAATAAAAGGAGGACAAAAAACACCATTAAATAATACTGGAGTTCAGGCACAACACAAATGTGCAGTACAACTAAAATATAGATGACATGTTTACTACTAAAGCTGATCTAAAAAATTTAGTTGCATTTAAAAACTAAAGGAAGTTCAGGCACAACCAAAGGCACAGTTCAAGATAAACTGATGAACTGGAAAACATTCAACTACAGCTAACAAAAGCATAGAAAGGCATCATCTCTGAAGTTCAAGTAGAAGAAATGCTCGTGTCCAAGTAAGCAATGGAAGGAAAAAATACTGAAATAAAACACACAAGCAAAATAAAAAATATAAAAAATGAAGTTCATGTACAAGGAATGCTCCTCTCCATCTGAAACCAGCAGCCAGCAAGATCTCAAGTAGAAGTTCAAGTTCAACAAATAATGAAGTTCATGTAGAATAAAAGATGCAGTACAGGTAAGAAGTCCAAGTTACAAGACTTACATGTGGAGTAGCTAAACAGAGCTTGGTAGTCTGTCTCAAAGAGGTTGGAAGATGCGATTGAGTATAGCCACGTCTTCCTGATATCCGAGATCTTTTCATGGGAGTAGTTTGCAAGAACCCCATCATGAAACGAATTAACATTCGTAAGCATGAAGAATCCGCAGTTGATACTGCCATAAAACACAAAAAGAATAGTGTTAGAACAAAAAAGAAAGCCAACGAATAAAACAAGTCGCACCTTACGTACAACTACAGTTAAACAGAAGCGATAGAGACAAACGTGAAACTCATGTTATTCTGCTGGGGGACATCAATCCAATTGGAAATGGTCAATAGTAACTGGGTTGAAGGGTGTCTCCCTGTCGTTGCTGGCATCGTTCCAAAGCTTCTTGATGTTATCGGTCATCCGCCGAAACAGGCATACCACACAGTCATCTTCTGGTCCATAGTGGGAGTCGAGAAGTTGGAACCTTGAATTCTTCACGTCAAGGAATATCGACACCCAATGACCGACACCACCCATGGAAGCAGGAATCTCAGGCGGGTCAAAAGTGGGGAAAACAACCTGGAGCAACATAAACACATGTATCATTGAAAACTGAAAAAATAATATCAAACGGTACAAAGAAAAAATAAAACAATACAAACACAGTGGATCGCAATGCAAAACTAATAGAGAGGCAAAGAACAAGATATTGCATACCGAATCATGTGCATCCATGCTATCTGGACCAGTCACCAAGAAGTACTTCCTCACACGGGAATCAAATTGGACTCTGAAAATCTTGTCCTAAAATAATGCAGACAACACCAACATATGAAAAATACAAAAATGAGACAAACAAGTTTTAACTAAAAAATGGTAAGGAACAAAATGGAAAAGAAATCACTATATGGTTGACTTACACAAACCCAATACGGCAGGATCAGTTTATGCGATCCACGGTACTTCATGCGTGAGCGATGAGAGTGCAACCTCAGCCACATTAGACCGAAGCATTCCGCGAGGAGCAAAAGATATTGCGACATCTTCAACAGAAGCTTCACACTCAGTGTTTTGGAACATAATCATTGATCCAAAACAAGCAAATAGAAAGTAAAAGAAGTTCAGCATCAGGAATTCTGGAAGTTCATAACACATGTAAGCCCAGAAGTTCAGCTACATCACAACAGGTAGTATAAAAAGGCCAGAAGTTCAGCACCAGAGAAGTAAAAAATAGAAGTTCAGCAATATAGATTAAAGAAGTTCATGTATGAAACCACAGGCAGTTCACAGGGGGTATATGGATGTAAAAATTGAACAGCTGCACCCACCTCTTGGAACGAACATTCTTAAGCCTAGTTACACTGAAATAAAAGTCATCAACCTTCTTTGAGACTGACGGCAAGGTCACTATCTGCTCAAAGAAAACAAATAGCAATTAAGAAGAACATCTCAAGCACATAGATTCACAACAGTTTAATTAATAGCAACATTCAAGCACAACATTCAAACACAGGCACATCTCAGCATTACAAACACCCCCCCCCCCACACACATACAAAATAGGTTCACAAAACTTTATTTTACAACCCACACGACAAAGCACTGAACCAGAAGTTCAACTTGCACCACACAGGCAGTTCACAGGGATATCATGGACAAAAATAAACAACAAAGGGACGGGGATAGGGAAAGAAGAGAGGAGCATGCTCCTCTCTTTATAGATTCTTGCCTAGACCAGTGGCAGCACTGGAATGATGAACCTCCTCTCCATAGCTATCGCTTTCAGTCTCTTCATCATCATCATCTCCAGTTGACATTGCAGCGTCGTCGAGAAGAACACCAGCAGTAGCTGGAGCAGCTGGAGAATATGAAACAACAAAAAACATTGGCTCTGCAGCACTAGGAAGAGCTGGAGAACCAGCATCAACAACAACTGATCGTTCTACTGCAGGAGACTTCTCCTGGCCTGCAGCAGCACTACCACCAGTCTCAATAGCAGCCTCAACGGGATCTTCCTCCAAAATGATATCTCCAGCTGCCTTGCCCTGCTCAGCATCAGAAACCTCAGATGCCTTTCCCTGCTCAGCATCAGAAACCTCAATTGCCTTTCCTTGCTCAGCATCAGAAACCTCAACTGCCATTCCTTGCTCAGCATCAGAAACCTCAGCGCCAATGGACAACTGAGGTTTAGTCGGGTCCACCCCGTCGGAGCAGCCGGTGCCGGACACAGACTTGTCTGCAACCTTCTCTGGAGGAACACTAGCATCATCATTCTGCGGCAAGAACAGAAAGTCATTACAAAGGGCCACATAGTGATAATAATGCACCACAAACAATTAAAATAAAAAATGAGACAAATGGACAAGATAAATGATACCTTATTTTCACTACCATGAACCTCATCAACTAATACATCACTAGAGGGACAAGGTTCATGCACAGGGGCAGCATCATGCACAAGATCAACTTCATGCACAGGTAAAACATCCTCCCTAACCCTAGCACCATCATCAACAGCCTATAAAATAATCATGTAGAAAACAAATACCAAATTAGCAGAAGTTCACGTTACATAATCAGAGAAGGTCAACTATCACAATGACACATCATGGAAGTCCAAATACAGTAAACATAGCAGATAAGATACCAAACTACCATAAGATACAAAAAGGAACAAAAAGGGCCAGCCATCAAAGTCATAGAAGTTCACGTGCTGAAGCACTTGAAGTTCAGGTCCTATAAACAGAGAAGGTCACCCTATGACTACAAAATAGTAATAACTGAAAGCTAACAATGAACATTACTGCAAAAGAAATATCAAAAGCCAACACAAACAAACCTCTTCGATACGCTCCACATGGCCTCCTTCACGACCCAAACGAACGGAATCCTGCCTTTGAATGTCTCTCACAACAACACCCGCCTCATCTTCAAAAGGCTTGCAATGGGCATCCTCCATTTCCTTGAATAGCACAAAGCTAGCCCGGAGGTGGGAAGTGCTCTCACGAAGCTCAGCAAGATATTTAGCTTCAATCGACAAAAGCTCCTTCGAAGACTTAGCATCAAAACCGTGGCCAGGAGGAAGAATCCCATCCACGCGACTAAGACGCTCAACCGTTGTCGGAACACGAGCCATCTCTCCACAAACTGTTTCCAGAAGTCCATCAATCCTAGAAAGGGAAAGAGTGGCAGCATCAAACAAACTCTCGGAAGAAACGCCACCTGCAGCACTCACACGGGCAGAAGAACCTCTTGGATCTACAGGGGGGCACCAGTGTTAACATCCCGCGAGAATTCAAATCTCGGAGAAGTTCGACTACCTAGGCCGGCGGCACGAGGCATAGTAAGAACATGACGTTCGATACGCATAAAGAACACAACCTCAGCCTGTGTTTTCCACTACATATACAAAAACAAAAGTCAACACGTCGCAAAACAAATGAAAGAACATGGAAGCAGAAATACAGAAGACAGTAGCAGAAGTTCAAGTTAGTACCACAAGCTAATACTGAAAAAAAGACAATGACATGGAAAAAAGGCAGAACAATCAGATACACAAACTGGACCAAAAATTCCACTAATGCCTACACACGCAGTACATTTCAGAAGTCCAACTATGTCTATATAGGCAGTACAACCATGTATGACCACAAGTTGACATGCTTTCAAAATGTTGGAATTTTACATAGCAGAAGTTCAACCATGTACAACAAGGTAGTAATAAAACATGTATTTCAGAAGTCCAACTATGTCTACATAGGTAGTACAACCATGTATGACCACAAGTTAACATGCTTTTAAACTATTAGAAATTTACATAGCAGAAGTTCAACCATGCATGTACAACAACAAGTTTAGCCAATTTCTTATGTATCTATCCAGAAGTTCACCTATGTACACAAAGGCAGTAATACCATATAAGCCAAGCAGTTCAGCTAATTTACTCGTCTATATGAACCAGAAGGTCGGCTATGTACATAGCAGAAGTTCAACCATGCACACAAAGGTAGTGCTAACTACACAAGAAAGAAGAAACACTCACAGGTAGTCTCCCAAACACCTAGTTGGCTGGGTCATCATCACCTTTCTTGACCAAGTCAGCCGCAGCAAGCTCAAGAAGCTTGGCCTGATCCATGAAATTGATGCGAGGGGTCCTCAAGTCAACATTAGGCGTCTTGCCAATGATAAGGCAGTCCAGGTACATAAGAACCGGCGCAATGGCACAACTTATGACAGCTTTTCCTTTGCTAGTACCTTGCTGATACCTAACAACAACACTTCGAATGTCATCAACAACCAACTGGCAGTAGTCCATATCAGCCATATCCTCAAACACAAGATTCTCAGCCATTGCTGCCTCCACGACACTCGTAGACGCGTTCGAGGATAACCACCTTCATGAAAACAATCAGGTAAAACACCTGCGGAGCAAGATCATCCATCGTCTCATCCTTCACAAGTTCCGCGAGGATATTCCGCAGATCCTTTGTCTTGATGTCGTCACTCCTACCGTACCCAAGCTTGCCCTTCAACCTCATAACAACATCATCAAACCCATCACTCGAGGGCCTAGGAGGGGTACGATTACCTTGAGGGAATCCAAACAGATGGTGAATAGCATGACTTATGTCTGTGAGAACCTTGTTCGCCTCACCCGTGTCCAGAATCATGGTTGCAGGGTCAATCCTCATGTAGATGTTGCCCATCAAAGGAAGAGAAATGTTGGAATCAACCTTCAAGTCAAACACACAACCAAAAAAAGCCTTGATAACCCTCGTCTTGTGCCTAAGCTGTAGCATTTTCGCACACGTCTTGACGTCTCCTAGTGAGCAGCGAACCGTCTTGTTAAAACGTTTCGCCTCACCTCCTCCTTGGCCACCTTCTTCGGGCGCTTTGCATCCTCTCTTCCTCCTCTCAAAGCCGCTCCACAAGCCGACATCGAAAAAATGAGATACACAATGAGATACACAAGCTACACCAAAATTCCACTAATGCCTACAAAATTACACACTCAGTACATTTCGAAAGTCCAACTATGTCTACATAGGCAGTACAACCATGTATGACCACAAGTTAACATGCTCTAAAAATGTTGGAAATTTACATAGCAGAAGTTCAACCATGTACAACAAGGCAGTAATAAAACATGTATTTCAGAAGTCCAACTATGTCTACATAGGCAGTACAACCATGTATGACCACAAGTTAACATGCTTTCAAAATGTTGGAAATTTACATAGCAGAAGTTCAACCATGTACAACAAGGCAGTAATAAAATAGGTGTACCAACAAGTTAAGCTAATTTCTTCATGTATATATCCAGAAGTCCAACTATGTACACAAAGGCAGTAATACCATATAAGCCAAGCAGTTCAGCTCATTTAATCGTCTATATGAAGGTCAGCTATGTACGCCAAGGTAGTGCTAAAAAACTACAACAATAGCGACAAATGCTCTAAAAAGTGGTAAACATGATACATTCATACCTAATTATTACGAGATTAGCATCATCGTTGAAATGAGCATCATCCTTGTCCTCTGGATTAGCACGAGAACGGTTCTTCTCACCCTTGTTGACCTTTTATCTGAGTTGGATTTATCAAAAACCCCTGCTGCTGCTGAGGAGGAAGCTGTGAACACCTCAGCAGCTCCATCTTGATCACAAGCATTTTTTTCAGAACTATTCAACTCATCACCAACTACAAAAAAATGCAGGTAAAAAGGCAGCTGAGTTCTAATCCACAATCCTACACCAAAAGGGACTTCTAATTTTACATCAATGTCGAATACCCAGAAGTTCAACAATACCTAACAAAGCAGTAAACACAACAAAACAATCTAAAAATTACATACTAAATATAAAAACAATCTACACCAGAGGTGCTACTACATACAAAATTAATCTCCAGAAGTTCAACAATATATAACAAAGCAGTAAAACAAAAGGTGCATAACAGAAGTTCAACCAAATTTCATTATAAACAAACAATAATTAAAACCAGAAGTTCAACTACGTGACCCAAGCAAGTAGCACATAAAAAAGATGTAGCATGACCACAAATAGTATTTCACAGGCAAACTAAATATCAATACCATGAACATGATAACGAGAAAACAAAAAACAAAGATATACACTATAAATATGAAATGGCACACACATAAACTATGTGTAAAATGCATACACATAAACTTTGTTAGAAGTTCACACTATTAAGACTGGCAGTCCAACAAGAAAATCAAGTGAAGATATGGGCAGACATATATAACAATACTACTATTTAAAATACAAGATCCAACTACATTAAGATACCTAGAGAAGGTTTTGAAGCCATGACAACACAACCGCCTTGATGAATGCAACTCCAAACACTAGAACAACCTGCTAAAAATAGGAGATTGATTCCATATAGTTAGCAAGTAGAAAATCATACAACAAAATATAAAAAAGAAACTGAATCAAACCGTAGAACCAAATAGAAACAACTAGAACCAACAAGTATGAATAGATGAACAGTAGCACATATAGGCAAGGACAAAAAAAGTGTATCCATAAACTAACTACAATGTCACAGACATAATCTAGACGTCGAAATCCACAGCACTAATGCAATTAGATACAACAGATCCAGCATCAACAATCACACCACACCCTCTCTGACATGCATCTGACTGCTAAAATCAACAAAGGGGAAATGAAAATCCACACCCAAGAATCTCACAAACAAATCTGACCACGGGGGAATGCATTCCAACCACCACACGGACAAGAACCCTACCTAATGTCCCACCAAACGATCAAAAGAAGGGGGTAGGAGCGGACGCGAGAGCAAACAGAACAAACAGGCAGGCCTCGACAGATCTGGCGAAAGTAAATACAAGCACTAGGGGGGGGGGGCAGCGTTTGTACCTCTCCAAACGACCCGCGCATGCACGAATCCGTGGCGGTTCTTCCACTCCCCACAATGCCACGCGCAGGCAGTTGCCACTCTCGCTTCAGAGCAGAGGAGAGCGGGCTGGGCAAGGGAGAGCGATGCGCGGAGGAGAAATAGGAGCGGGGGCGTGCGCCGGTTACTCCACACACGAGGGCAGGGGACAGGGGCGGAGAAATCGGGGGGAGTTGCAGCGGAAGAAGGTAGCAGAGCGACGGAGAGGGGGGAGAGAGCGAGCGACAGAGGGAGAGGGGTTTTCTGACACGTGGTGTCGAGGAAGATGGTCAGTTAATGCCTCTGTGTCGTGGGAGTTGCAGCGCCGGTCAAATTGCAGTTTTACCCCCCAACAGCTATAAAAGTAAATGCATCTATATATAAATGAGTGCACCATTTGGATGCATCTATTATAATGAGATAAGATCACACAACAGCACTGCAGATATCCTTAAAACCAAAAATTGATGGAAAATACATTGCCAGGGGAAGAAAAGTACATACATAAAATATGCACCTAAAAAAACAAGAGAAAAGAAGTTCAAAAAGTAAAGAACAGAAGTTCAAGTACCCCAATCAAAGAAGTAAAGGCACATGAATAAATAAACACTAAGTAACAAAAATAAGAAGTTCAAGTACAAAAACAGATGAAGTTCATACCTAACTAAAATACACAACATAAAAACAAGATAGATAGTGGGGTCACAGATGTGACGAACTCGCCTCCAAATGCGACGACGCGGCACGCCGCGTCGTCGCCTGCTCCAGCTCGTTCCTGTCTCGGCCTCACAGGTGGAGGGGAGGGGGGTCCCGACCCCCACTCCCCCCCTGCTCGGCCTCGCGCTACTGCATTGCTGCACTAGGTTTTGACAGGAAGCAATGCGGTTATTCTGTTTCCACCCCCACCGCACACACCCCAGAGCCACACCCCT
Organism: Aegilops bicornis; assembly: GCA_021605145.1. NCBI lineage: Eukaryota > Viridiplantae > Streptophyta > Magnoliopsida > Poales > Poaceae > Aegilops > Aegilops bicornis. The sequence goes on along the minus strand of CM038675.1, from coordinate 117,118,683 downwards.
AAGATAGATAGTGGGGTCACGGATGTGACGGACTCGCCTCCGCATGCGATGACGCGGCACGCCGCGTCGTCGCCTGCTCCGGCTCGTTCCTGTCTCGGCCTCGCAGGGGGAGGGGAGGGGGGGTCCCGACCCCCTCTCCTTGGCCTCATGCTACCGCATTGCTGCGCTAGGTTTTGACAGGACGCAATGCGGTTATTCTGTTTCCACCCCCACCGCACACACCCCAGAGCCACACCCCTAAGATAGATAGTGGGGTCACGGATGTGACGGACTCGCCTCCGCATGCGACGATGCGGCACGCCACGTCGTCGCCTGCTCCGACTCGTTCCTGTCTCGGCCTCGCAGGTGGAGGGGAGGGGGTCCCGACCCCCCCTCCTCGGCCTCGCGCTACCGCATTGCTGCGCTAGGTATTGACAGGATGCAATGCGGTTGTTCTGTTTCCATCCCCACCGCACACACCCGAGAGCCACACCCCTAAGATAGATAGTGGGGTCACAGATGTGATGGACTCTCCTCCGCATGCGACGGCCAGCGCACGCCCGCGTCGCCTACTCAACTTCGTTCTGTCTCGGCCTCGCGAAGGAGGAGGGGTCCCAACCCCTCCCCCTGCTCGGCCTCGCGCTACCGCACTGCTGCGCTAGGTTTTGACAGGATGCAATGCGGTTATTCTGTTTCCACCCCCACCGCACACACCCCAGAGCCACACCCCTAAGATAGATAGTGGTGTCACGGATGTGACAGACTCACCTCTGCATGCGACGACGCGGCACGCCGCGTTGTCGCCTACTCCGGCTTGTTCCTGTCTCGGCCTCACAGGGGGAGGGGAGGGGGGGGGGTCCCGACCCTCCCTCCGCCCTGCCCGGCCTCGCGCTACCGCATTTGCCAATAGGCCCAATGCCTATTCCAATGTCTACAAATATTTAAATCCTAAAATAACAAACATAATTATAATTAAAGAAGTTGAAATAGTGAACATATAGAAGTTCAGGGTTTTGTTAAAACCTCAAATTAGCATTTTAAAAACGATTAGCATACAGAAGTCCAGGATAGTTATTCACTGAAGACCAACAACTATTATAAGTATGAAAACATACTAGAATAAATAAGAAATATACGCATATCCGTCATCCAATTACATGGTCGCTCATGGGACTATCAAAAAAATCCAAAGCAATGCAAAAGCATGAAAAGTAACATAAAAAAAACAAAGAAATACATAGGACTTGCTCCATTCCCTTGCAAAGAAGGAGAAACAGAAGTTCAGGTATGAATAGCACAGAAGTCCAGCTTGTACAACGACCCTTAGATGATCTTGAAAAAGTGCATGCATACTTGGACTAATCCCATGATTGCCCACGAGACAAACTCTAAAAAGAACATCTCAAGAATTAAAATTATAAAACAAACGAAAAAAAGAAAATATATAGCACCATGCACCTTCGCCTTGCAAATGTGGAATGCAATGTGGAAAACCAGAAGTTCAACCATTAATTAGAAAGAAGTCCAGCATCTACTGAAGATAGTGGATGATCAAAAATAACAACCATCTACTGATGTCCAGCATCTACTTAGAGCACAGAAGTTCATGTACGAAAGTTCTAGCAGTACAGCTTGTACAACAGAACGTAAATTGATTGAAATAACAACCCCTATTAAATTTGGTTCCTAGATTTAATCGTTTGGGTCAATTCCAACACACCAACAGCCATTTCGAACATCGTCATACTCCATATAAAACATCAAGAAAAGATCCATCATCAAGCTGTCCGCTCGAACAACGAACCACGACGGGAGGCAGAAAGGCCAATCCACAATTTCGGAACGAATGAGCCAGCCAAATCAAATTAACAACGCGGAAAGGATTCAACTGCCATTTCAAACGTCATCATGCTCCAGATATAAACATGAAAATGATTCTCATCATGTCGTCCCTCGAATAGAAAACCACGGCGGGAGGCAGAAGATCCAAATCGCCGGATTTCGATTTGAATGAGCCCGAGCATAATCAAATTAACAACATGGGCTCACTAATGCACGCAAATCCACACCCAATTTGAACAGCAAAGCTACAAATCTACAACAGCGGCCGAAACCACTCCCGTGGATGAAGAACAGAGCCGACGGAAAACCAAATCGAATTCATTCAAAAATAACAACAAAACATGGAGTAAACTCGTACCTAAATCCAATTCTCATCATTTTAGGGATTCTGTAACATCCAGTACATGCAAAACACTTGTAACAGACCAATGTTCATCACCGCCCGAGAGCAAATCCGCGAACGAGCTAGATTCCTAATCAAAACAAGCATTTAGATTCTAAAACACGTGTCCACATTACACTTACATTGCAAACAACACGAATGATCAGAAAAACTCGCAGTAGAAGGCACGGTTGAGAAGATTGCCCGAAGGTCGGGTTCGTACAGAGGGAAGTTCAGGCGCGAGTACCGTTACTCCAGCAGTTGAGGTTGTGATTAGAATATTATTCTGATCCCGTGATCAGAATAGTGTTTAAGTGTGTGTATAAATATATATATATATATATATATATATATACTATACGTGCGCGTCCGTGAACAAGTACACCTCACTCAGTGTCGGGACTTTTCGGCTTCCGAGGGACGTGCCACATCAAAATTGTGAAAGATGGCTATTCAAACATCACACAACACCTCTTTGCACCACATGCATGAAGGTGGTGGTTATCCTAGCTAGGACACTCATTTGTGACGCTTCCATCTGTGGGCCAACGAGGCCATCGTCGATGCATATGTGCATCACTTTGACCTAGATACATCTGGAGAGGTTAATTAATTTCACCATCGAAGAGGATTCTTTTTGGGTTGTATTACGGTAGGAGCATATAGTATGCGTCGAATAGGGGGAAGGGGACCATCATATATAGTACACTTCATGAACCTCGCTCTGTGTGGGTGCATGGTATACGGTTTTTGAGGCATGTGTGGCACATCAAAGTTGTCAATTTTATGTATTATATTCAACATATGTTTGGCCCACTTGCAAAGCAATGGTGGTTGTCCTCTCGCACCCACTTAAGCGGTTATCAGCGATATCGATGCTTTCGATTTGTGGGCCCGCTTGGTCTATCACTACTTTTTGCCTGACAACGAGAGTGGTTAATTTGACTTAATTAGGAGGGGGTTATTTTTTTGCTTGTAAATACGGTATATATATCGCATGCATGTGTACACATGAATCCCTCCCATTGAGTCGAAGTGGCTAGTACAACGACATGTGATGAACCGATCTCTCTCTTTGTGGGGAGAGTGTATGATTTTCGACGCATGCGCCAAATCAATGTTGTGAAATGGTATTCAAACATGCATGCACGCATAACCTCCATACATATGCATGTAGTGGTTGTCTTCGAATGGTACACTCCCTCGCGTGGTTATCGGCGACAAGCTTATATATATATTCGTGGGCCCACGTGGACATCCATGATCACCTTGACCGACAACAAGATATGTTACAATGGCGGATATTCTTCATTTGGTTCGTGTTATCGTAGCATAGGTCATGGTGAGATTCAAACCTAATTAAAGTTTGAGCGCATATACTATGCATGCGCATGCATGCATGAATCCCCATCATCGGCTTGAAGTGTGGTGTAACATACATATGCATCATCAACCTAACCCTCACTCAATGTGGGGATTTCTAGTTCAAAATCACGGTGCCACATCAAAGTTGTTCCATTGTATACTAAAAAACACACCTAATCCATACATATGTTTGTGCCACACGCATGAAGTGGTTGTCTTCGGGGACTAGCTAGCTACTTGCATGATTAATGATGAGGTAGCCTATCTTGGGTCGCATGGATGACCATCACTTTGACCAGCAACAAGAGAGAGGTTGTACGACCAAGGTAGATTATTCTTGGTCCGTTTTACGATCAATCTTTGTGAGATGCCTCTCTGGCCCGCCGACTTAAAATTGTGTGTGGGGGGTGAGGGAGTCCTGTATTAAGGGGTCCTCGGACAGCCGGACTATATACTTTGACCAGACTCTTGGACTATGAAGATACAAGATTGAAGACTTCGTCCTGTGTCCGGATGGGACTCTCCTTTGCGTGGAAGGCAAGCTGTGATATTCGGATATGTAGATTTCCTTCTCTATAACCGACTCTTTGTAACCCTACCCCCCTCCGGTGTCTATACAAACCGGATGGTTTAGTCCGTAGGACAACAACAATCAGAATCATAGGCTAGCTTCTAGGGTTTAGCCTCTATGATCTCGTGGTAGATCAACTCTTGTAATACTCATATCATCAAGATCAATCAAGCAGGAAGTAGGTTATTACCTCCATCGAGAGGGCCCGAACCTGGATAAGACATCGTGTCCCCTACCTCCTGTTACCATTAGCCTTAGACGCACAGTTCGGGACCCCCTACCCGAGATCCGCCTGTTTTGACACCGACGTTGGTGCTTTCATTGAGAGTTCCACTGTGTCGTCGCTGTAAGGCTTGATGGCCCCTTCGATCATCTTCAACGATGCGGTCCAGGAGGTGGTTTTTCTCCCCGAACAGATCTTCGTATTCGGCGGCTTCGTACTGAGGGCCAACTCGCTTGGCCATCTGCACTACAGGAAACAGGTAATTTGCCGTCTGTGGATCAGAGACGGCAAAGGCCTAAATCCGGACGACAAAGATTTTGCCGTCAGGAAGCAGACGGCAAACTCAGACGACAACGTATAATCGGCAAAGAATACTTTGCCGTCAGCTTTTCATCATGAAGACGGCAAAGACTTTGCCGTCAGCCAAATCTGCTTTGCCGTTAGCTTTATAAATAACAGACCGCAAAGAATGCGGTGTTTGCCGTCAGTAAAATTGTTTCCTTTGCCGTCATCAAGATTAAACTACAGACGGCAAAGAATGTTTTTTATTTAAAAAAAATTACGTCAGTTGAAGCGTTCGGTGGTCGCCGGAGTAGCCAAATCCGGCAACCGCTGCCACTGCCGGGGAGCTCTAGTGCTCGGGGCACAGAGGAGGTTGTGAAGGCTCAGGCGCGGCAGGTCCGGCGAGGGGTGTCTTAGGCGCGGCGGGATCCAGCGAGGGATGGCTAAGTTGGATGCGGCGGGTCCGGTGAGTGACTGTCGCGGCGAAGTCCGGTGAGGGGCAGAGAGGACGAGGTTGGGGAGGCTTCGCCGCGGTGGGGTCGTGCGAGGGGAGGTCGCGGCGGGGAACGGAGAGGAGCGGCCGTGGCAGAGTCCTGCGAGGGGCGGAGAAGCAAAGTCCGGCGAGGGGTCCGTCCAGAAACGAGCGCTCGGGGCGGGGACGATGCTGCAGAGCCTCCAGCTTGGATGGCTGCAGGAGGCATTCCTCGGCGGCGTGCGGAGCAGGGAGGAGGCCGTCGGAGCTGCGTGGAGGCAGGCGGCCGGGCGGACGCCATCGGAGGCGGGCAGCCGGGCGGAGTCCGTTGGAGGCACGCAGAGGCAGGCGGCCGGGCGGAGGCCGCTTGAGGCGGGCTGGCCAGCGGAGGCCAGCGGAGGTCGGTGGCGTCGCGAAGTCTCGCGAAGAAGGGAGGAGGCCAGCGACGACGGGGTCCGGAGATACAGCGGTTGCTTCTGGAGTGGTGGTGTGGTGCCAGGCGAAGCACGGGCGGCCGTCTCGATCGATGGTGGGTGGTGGGTGGGTGGAGACATAGGGCGTGCGTGGTGGGTGGGGCTCCTTGCATCGGTGGGTGGACAGAGAGGACGTGGGGGCGTGGGAGAGAGATCCGGGAACATGTGGAGCTGATCGTGCCACCTCATCGATCCAGGAGATCGATTCGCGAGATGTGTTTCTTTGCTTTGCCGTCTGCCTCTAATACTACAGACGGCAAAGATCTTTGCCGTCTGCGTTTTGTATTACAGACGGAAAAGTATGCACTTTGCCGTCTGTAATACAAAAGGCAGACGACAAAGATCTTTGATGTATGTATTTATTTTTGTAGACGGCAAAGTGAGCTCTTTACCGTCTGTGTTATTTTTTGTAGATGGCAAAGTATATTTTGCCGTTAGTTTTTCTGTGCCGTCTTCTGATGACGGCAAACCCTTTCTTTGCCATCTGCCCGACAAAAAGCAGACGGCAAAGACGCCTCCTGACGGCAAATTAACTGTTTCCCGTAGTGCTGGAGCAGATCGATAGCTACGCCCCTGCCATCAGGTCAGGTTTGGAAGCTTAAACTACACTGCCGACATACGCGGAGGCTTGATCTTCGACGGTTTTGAGCCCATGCCAGGAACGCGGAACGGTAACGACGGGCATGACTTTGATCTGTCGTCGGACAACATTCGGGAGCGCGCTCCTGCGGTGGCATCGGGAACCAATCCGGAAAAGATCGTGACTTCTGAAGGCGGGTGGATGGACCCCGCCACGGAAGCCGCGCACTCATCGGCGTTGGAGCCGAACACTGATCGCACCTCTTGTGAAAGTAGTGTCATCGGACCCTCGGACTCGTCTCCGGCTACAGGATCCGAACCGCGTGCGTCCGTGCCTGTCGAATCTAATTGGGCACCAGTCATGGAGTTCACTGCCGCGGATATTTTTCAGCACTCGCCCTTAGGTGATGTGCTGAACTCATTAAGGTCTCTTTCCTTGTCAAGAGATTCCAGGCCGAACTATGTTCGGCTCGAGTGGGAAGCGGTCGACGAAGAAATTCGTTCCCCACCCACCACCCACTTCATAGCCACTGTCGATGACTTAACCGACATGCTCGATTTCGACTCCGAAGACGTCGACGGTATTTACGACGACGCAAGAGAAGATCAGGAACCACCGCCCACTGGGCGCTGGACACACCAAAAGGAGGCGATGGTGACAATACAACGAAGGATAATCCCCTCGATTAGCCACCAAAGCGGCGCCATAGATGCTGCTCTAAATCTCGCCACAATAAAAACAACGACAACTATGCAAGAAATAATAGTACCTGTCAGGACCCCGATTCCAAGTCACATCGATCTAGCCGGTAACACCTCATATCACTTTGCGGCCTCACGCACGGTATTCCCACGGGTGTCGCCTTACCATGGCTAGGGACCGTTTGCGCCTTTTGGATCACGTATATGATAGTGTCGCTAGCATCCATATGACAGAGAACCCGGGCCCACATGGCTAGTCGTGAACCCAAAGCGGCACTAACCCATGGGGACAGGCATACATGAATCACATCGAGCATGTCGGTCATCAAAGTATGAATCCGGGCTGTAGCACTGGACTAACAGGACTCAGGAAACACGGGCTGTAGTATGCTAGGCAGGACTACGGATGTCACCGCGTGACATTTCCCGAAGGGACAGAACCACGAGCGAAGTGAAACACATGCTGACCAGTCAAGTGTCCAGAGCAGTAGTCTTTGGGCTAGCAGGACTCGGTGAACCGGGTCATGGCGGACTACTATCGCTCAGGAAGCACTAGACTACATTTCCCCATATGAGAGGCTGCCAAGGATAAACAACTATATTGTCGGATCCCACACATACCAAGCATTTCAAACATACAAACAATATGCTCGATATGTGTAAATACAACATGGCATCACAACATAACTCTACGACTCAAGTATTTATTCTTTAGGCTCCGAGGAGCGAGATATTACAAACATGGGTCTCATGACCCAACATTTAGAGCATACAAGTCAAAGCACATGCGGAAGCTTAACATGTCTGAGTACAGACATCTACAAATGAAAAAGGCTGAGAAGCCTGACTATCTACAGATCCTGCCGAGGCACAAGATCGTAGCTGAGGTATCAAGCTAAACATCGAAGTCCACGCGGAACTACTAGTGAGACTGAAGTCTCTCTGCAAAAAACATAAAATAGGCAAACATGAGTACAAATGTACTCAGCAAGACTTACATCAGAACTAACTACATATGCATCATTATCAACAAAGGGGTGGTGGAGTTTGACTGCAGCAAGCCAACTTTGACTCGGTGGCTACCCTGAACTCATTTGCAAGTAACTCTTTTGAGGTGGCGCACATGAGTCCACATATTCACCATATCAATACACCACTATGGATCCGCTCCGTCTCCCCTACGAGAAGGCCATCCATAGCACTCACTCTTATCTTGGCATGATTTAGAGTATCCACTTTCACTTGTTTATGAACTGTTATAGGCAGCCCGAAGTCCTTTTTCCATGACACGGCTATTGAATAGATCATATTAACCTGCAGGGGTGTACTTCTTCACACCCGCCGCCGCCACTTACCACCATGTACACGTCGTATATCTCGGCAACCTTCAAGCGAAGCTTTGGCGAGTCGGCCACGCATACGACTAACCACACAAGTCTCTAGTCCAGGTTTATCGCCTATTCGGGTTCCATCCACAAGGAGATCCGGCCGGGGTGTCGCTCACGGCCCCAAACGATGTGTGCAGGGTTCCCGAGGCACGAAACGTGCGCTTGGTATACCGGGCCACGGTGTATCTACCGCATCATAGCCCACCCCTAGGGTCAGCGCTACGCATGGCCTCCAACACATATCCTACAAACACCAGAAACTAGTTGCAACTCCTGGACAGAGATCAGGTTGATTAATAAGTCGAGAGGGGCACTTAAGCATTCCAATGCGTGGTAGTCGAGAGGGGCACTTAAACACAGAACTCAGTTCCTGAGGACGGCTGCAATGAGACAACCCACCATGTACTCCTACATGGCCTCTCACCTCTACCTTTACCAAATCATGTTCACACACTTAGCTCTCAACAGTAGGACATGTTCACACACCTCTGATTCATCCTCGATGAATCAGACCTGACTCAACTCTAAGCAGTAGCAGGCATGACAAACAAGCATGAATGAGTAGGCACAACAGGGCTCAAACAACTTCTACTCATGCTAGTGGGTTTCAACTATTTACTGTGGAATGACAGGTCATGCAGAGGATAAAGGGGTTCAGCTACCGCAACAAGTAACAGGTGAATCGTTGTTGTCCTAATGCAGTAAAAAGAGCAGGAGCGAGAGAGTGGGATTGTATCAGAATGAACAAGGGGGTTTGCTTGCACAGCACTTGAAGATAGTATAGTTCTTCATCGGTGTCATCAAACTCATCGTCGGAACCTCGTCTACTGAGAGGGGACAAATACCGGCAACAGAGAAGAAACACAATCAATGCAATGCACAATATGATGCATGATCATGACATGCTAAAATGAGTGTGTTGGGCTAATGCAACTACAACCAGATGGGTTTGAGCTATTTTGAACCAAAGATTCAAAGTTCAAACACATTTGTGATCTTAAATAGTGCTTTATCATGTTTTGCACTAAACAGCAAGTTAACTTGTTTAAACATGCATGAAACTAGTACAAATGGATAGATTGGATTTTTCTGATCATTTTTCATATATAAATTATTTCAATCTGAGCTACGGTTGAATTTCTGTGAATTTTAGAAGTTTTAAACATTTTCTGGAATTTCCAATTTATTTAGAAATATGAATATTCCAGTAAACGTATTTACGACGCCAGCACAGCGTCAGGGTGACGTCAGCGGCTGACCAAAGTCAACGCTGACTGGTGGGGCCTACCTGTCATTGAGCCAGTTAACTGACAGGGTTAATTAACCTAACCTAATAACTGTTAGCAGGGCTGGGCCCACTTGTCATTGTAACTGGAGGGTAATTAGCCCTACACTAATTAAGGCCACGTCAGCAAATCAGCGTTTAGTCGCCGACGCTAATCCGAGGACGTCGGAGTTGCCCTCCCGGCCATTTCCGACGACGGGAGCTCACGTGGCTGGGTTCTACGGACGCAGCGCATCGGGGCACGTCAGTTGGTGGTGGCCGCAGTCGCTGGGGTGGCCGGAATCAGCAACGGCGGCGAGCTTTGGCGGCGGCCGAAGCACTGACTCGGTCATGCGTGAGGTCGCTGCTCGCAGCCGAGCAAACCAACACGCTAGGTGGAAACCACGAGACAGCAGGAGCACGACTACGCGCTCGGGCATGACTATTGCTCCCTGTTGCAACGATGGCGACGAACGCGGCGGCGCTGAGCTCACGGCCGCGGTGGAAAACGGTGCTAGCGGAAGAAAACGAGCATGGAGCTAAGGGGGGGACAAGCGGAAGCTCACAACGAACTCAAAGGCGTCGTCGATGAGGTCGGGGAGGCCCTGGACGACGCGAATCGGACGACGGCGGTCGTCGGGGCAGAGGACGAAGATGGTGATGTTGCGGTCATCTATGGCCTTCTCCGTCCGCGTGCGTCATATTGGACACGAAGCGGAGTCCCGCGGTGACACATGACCCATCGGCAAAGCCTGGGTGCGCGGTGGCTATGGATGCGACGGCGGCGCCCTCCGGTGGCTCTTGGTGGTGCTCCAAATCGAGAGAGGAAGAGAGCTAGAGCGAGCAGAGAGAAGGTATAGCGGACGAGGGGGTCGAGGGCGTTCCAACGGTGCACTGGAGGGGTCGGGGGCGGCTGGGACACGTCGAAGCAGGAGGTGGCGACCGGCGACGCGTGCTCTGCCACGACTTGTCCTCCTGGCGAGGGGTTGAAGACAAACCTGCCCCTCGCTAGGTTGGGCTGGGCCGACTCTGGTGGACTGGGCTGTTGGTGGGCTACCAGGTAAGACTCTCTCTCTCTGTGTTTTCTAATTTGTTTTTGTTTTCTAATTATTTTCCTCTGTTTTGAGCTTAGGAAAAATACCAAGGCATTTCCTAAAATCCTGAAAATATTCATGGACACTTGCTGAATTATTTTAGTGGCCCAAAAATAGTTCCAACATTATTTGAACATTTAAATTATTTATAGTATTTAAATGCCCAAAGTCAAATACAATAAGATTTAATTCAAAAATCCAGAATGGCCTAGAAATATGCTCATCATTTTTGGCAGAGGTTTTCACCTTTATCAAAAATCATGAACATTTCCAAAGGCATTTTGGGTTCATTGAAGATTATTTTAGGTTGAACCTATTTTGATTTGATCTGGTGCTAGGGTTTGAACAATCCCCACTTCAAGTTTCCATGAAAGTTAAACATGATGCAAGCAACATGCAAACACTAGGCAGCACTAGAAGCTAGGGATGTGATAGTACCCTAGTTGATTCCAAAGGAAACGACGACCCCATGGACCCAACAATGGAGCAGGGTGAGCCAGGGGACGGTGAAAACAGTCTGGAGCCGACGTCAGATAACGCCGATCCCAAGGATAAAATTCAACAACCTGTCTCCGGAGAGGAGAACAGCCCGGACAATGATGCACTCATCATCCCATAAAAACTCTTGGAACAAGAGAATCTCCACAGAAGGCTTATCGCCACCGCGAGGATCCTAAAGAAGCAGAAGCAAAGGCTTAAGGCCGCGCAGGATACGCTCAACCACAAGTGGAACAAAGTTCTCGACACAGAAGAAAAATACGGTGATGATCGCCATACAAAGAGCTATCCAAAGAGCAAGCTACTGCCCGAATTCGACGACGAGGCTGTAGAGCCCACTCAGGAGAAAAAGACCGATCAGCCGGACCGACCGCCCCGTGGCCGTGATAATACGGCTAGTGATGCCGCCCACAAGTCAGCACACAATTTTCATGAGCACCTGGACAGGAAGTCTGGTATGGCCAGATCCATCTACGGATCTAGGAAGCGTGCTCCGACATAGGATCAGAGCTACCGAAATGATCACATTGATCAAACACCAGCTAGGAATCAGAACCGAACACAACAACCGTCGACAGCATGCCACGACACAACCAAATACAGGGGTGCCGCACACCCCCTGTGCTTCACGGATGAGGTACTGGATCATGAATTTCCAGAAGGATTTAAACCCGTGAATATAGAGGCATACGATGGAACTACAGACCCTGGGGTCTGGATCGAGGACTTTATCCTTCATATCCACATGGCTCGCAGAGACGATCTCCACGCCATTAAATACCTACCCCTCAAATTAAAGGGACCAGCTCGGCACTGGCTGAAAAGCCTTCCCGAAAACTCAATTGGAAGTTGGGAAGAGCTCGAGGATGCTTTCAGGGCCAATTTTCAAGGGACCTATGTCCGACCTATGGACACAGACGACCTAAGTCACATAACTCAACAGCCCGGAGAGTCAGCCCGAGAGCTATGGAACAAATTTCTTACTAAGAATAATCAAATACTCGATTGCCCGGACACCGAAGCCTTAGCGGCTATCAAACACAGTATCCGGGACGAATGGCTTGCCAGACACCTCGGCCAGGAAAAGCCGAGGATGATGGCAACCTTAAACAAGCCTTATGACCCACTTTTGCGCGGGCGAGGACAGCTGGCTGGCCCATAGCGGCACCAGCGACCCAAGCACATCCGAAGTCAGGGATGGCAACAGGAAGCCACGACGCAACAAAAACAAGCGTCAAAACAATAATGACAGCCCAGAGAACACGACAGTCAATGTCGGATTCAGGGGCTCTCGACCCGGTCAACGGAAGAAGCCATTTAAAGGCAACAGAGATGGACCGTCCAGCCTAAACAAGATTCTAGACAAATTATGTCAGATTGACGGCACCCTCGAAAAACCTGCAAACCACACCCACAGAGAGTGTTGGGTTTTCAAACAGGCCGGCAAGCTGAATGCCAAACATAAGCGGAGGGAGACGCCAAGTGAAGGTGAGGACGAGCCTCGTCAGCCGAACACTGGAGGACAGAAGAAATTCCCACCAGAAGTCAAAACAGTGAATATGATTTACGTAACTCACATTCCAAAGAGAAAGCGCAAGCATGCACTCCGAGACGTATACGCTATTGAGCCTGTCGACCCTAAATTTAATCCCTGGTCGGTCTGCCCAATCACCTTTGACCGCAGGGATCATCCGACAAGTATCTGACACGGCGGATCGGCTGCCTTGGTGCTCGACCCAATAATTGATGGATTCCATCTCACACGAGTCCTTATGGACGGCGGCAGCAGTCTAAACCTGATATATCAGGACACTGTCCGCAAAATGGGGATAGACCCTTCAAGGATCAGCCTAAGTAACACTACCTTTAAAGGAGTAATACCAGGCGTTGAGGCCCACTGTACGGGCTCCCTAGTACTAGAGGTTGTATTCGGTTCTCCCGACGACTTCAGAAGTGAGGAATTAACCTTCGACATCTCTCCGTTCCGAAGTGGCTATCACGCACTACTCGGAAGAATGGCCTTCGCTCGTTTTAATGCAGTACCGCATTACGCCTACCTCAAACTTAAGATGCCCAGTCCACGCGGCATCATCACAGTTAGCCGAAATACAGAGCGTTCCTTTCGCGCGGAAGAATACTTGGCGGCTCTAGCAGCCAAACACTGAGCGGCCCCTCTAACCAGGACTAATGGCCGGTCATCAGGACCACGGACACGGTTAGACGAGTCCGGTGCTCCACCCAATGTAATAACCCAGTTGGGATTTCCCCATAAAAAATACTAGGGGCTGCTCGCACAAAGAGCCCATAGTTTGGCTCTACCCTATCAACATAATAACATATTGCACTTTCATGGTTCATTCAGATTAACAAACTCCTCGCACGTAGTCTTTCACCTGGATTTTTTCTTTTACACATAATCATCGTGCTACGCCCTTCCAGGATACGACATAACTGAGATAAAGGCGCATACGTGCAGCAGGGCCCCGCTTAAAGGTTTCTTTTTAGATTAAGACCCTGCATAAACCTTTTTATTGTCTCTTGTTGCTTCTTCCCCTCTGGAAACTTTATACAACCGGAAGGGATACTGGCGTTTTCGGCATTTTTTTCACACCAGACTACTGCTCATACCTGGAAACTCAGGGCTTATTATCAAAGGCTTTATTCAGCCCAGTACACATTATAAAGTCCGAATACCTTAGGGAGTGTTCGGCATCGCGAGTTTGGCCTTATATGCATCAGCTCCGAATCATGTCTTTGGTCAAATGTTGGGTTTGCCCGGCTCCCGTGTTTTGCTACCTTACGTTCCATTCTATCGGCTAAGGCGGCACCGGGAGAACTATTGCGATTGTGCCCCAGTTCATCTGGACGAGCACCTCAGTAGAGAAAGCCGAAAACTGACTGTCATGATACAGCATGAGACTGGTCAACCACTCGATGACCCAGCGGAAGCTTCACGATTCCTCCGCATTAACGAAGGACTAGTTTCTCCGTCACGTACATACGCGCACCATATCTGGCTAAAACGCGAAAGTACCAGGGGCTATATAGTAGCCCCACCGTCAAACTCCTATAGATAAGTGAAAGTGTTAAAGCTATAGAGTCCGATTGCCGGGTTCGGCACACTATCACCTCCTTAACGGACCAAGACCTTGGATCAAGTGTGATTACGCGTTTTCTCGAACACGCCCGCATTATATGAGTGGGGGCTAAAGCCGACGACTGCAAACTTTCAGGTTATATACATACATAAACGACCGCATAGGAGGCGTTATAATACTTTCGGGCAAAAGTATAAAAACAGCCTTCATAATCAAAATAGCATTGTATTTACAATCGCGATACATGTCATTCGAACATGGCACTCCTCGAGCACTGATCCCCTATTAAACGGGTGCCTTCTAAAACTTCTTTGAAATAGTGCTCGGACGGGTCCTGGCCGTCCGCCGCACTCCGGGTTGCAATAGTGGTGGCTTCCATCATAGCCCAGTATGTTTTAACACGGGCAAGAGCCATCCGCCCGCCCTCTATGCACGCCGACATCTTCACAGCATCGATATGCGACACAGCACCAAGGAATTGTTGCACCAATCCAAAATAGCTGCCCGGCCTTGATCCTTGTGGCCAAAGATGATCCACGACAGACCTCATAACAAGCCCGGACAACCTATGGAGTTCGGCCCATGTCAGTGTCAAAACCGGCGGATCTCGGGTAGGGGGTCCAGATCTGTGCGTCAAGGCTGATGGTAACAGGAAGCAAGGGACACAGATGTTTACCCAGGTTTGGGACCTCTCGATGGAGGTAAAACCCTACTTCCTTCTTGATTAACATTGATGATATGGATAGTACAAGAGTAGATCTACCACGAGATCATAGAGGCTAAACCCTAAGAGCTAGCCTATGATGGTATGAATGTAATTGTGATCGGCCTTCTAAGGACCAACCTCTCCAGTTTATATAGGCACCGGATAGGGCTAGGGTTTACATCGAGTCGGTTACAAGGAAGGAAATATAATATCCGGATCGCCAAGCTTGCCTTCTACGCCAAGGAAAGTCCCATCCGGACACGGGCCAAAGTCTTGAGTCTTGTATCTTCACACTTCAATAGTCCGGACGTTGTACACAGTCCGACTGTCCGGATACCCCCTAATCCAGGACACCCTCAGTAGCCCCTAAACCAGGCTTCAATGATGATGAGTCCGGCGTGTAGTATTGTCTTCGGCATTGCAGGACGGGTTCCTTCTCCGAATACTCCAAGGTAATTATCAAACACTCAAACCGTGTCCAGATCCACAAGATGATCTCCGTATGCCACCGTAGAGAGAATGATGTTTCACAAAGGCAATCTGCTGACAACTGTTTAGGCAACGCGACGTGTCACTACGGTGAGGTCATTATTCGAACCGTCTTTTCACAACCAGCCACAGCGCATATTGCGAGGCGGTTTTCTTGACACGTCTTGTCAAAGCAGAGATCATGCCCCCTCATTTCAGGATTCTCATCAATACGGGTACGGGTAATCCCACCACATCATTAATCGTGGCGCTTGGGAAGCAAGCGATTCCCAACGGCCAAGTGGGGAGGCGCACCGCTTTCGTCGCCTCTATAAAGGGATAAGATTTCCTCATTTTTACCCACGCCTTCTTCCTTCATGCCCATTCTTGCCCCTCGAGCTCCAACGCCCAAGCTCGAGTCTCCTCCGCAGCCTAAACATGTCCGGAGCAGGAGGCAAGTGGGTGGCTTCCACCGTCAAGGAGGAACACATAGAAAATCTTCGGGCGGCCGGATACTTGGCCGCAGACATAGAGCACCGGCTACCGGATGCTGGGCAGGTCATCCCGACCCCAGGACCCCATGAGAGAGTCATGTTCGTCGCCCACCTCGTCCATGGACTGGGGTTTCCACTCCATCCCTTTGTCCGCGGGCTCATGTTCTACTATGGGCTAGATTTCCATGATCTAGCCCCGAATTTTGTCCTCAACATCTCAGCGTTCATCGTCGTTTGTGAGGCTTTCCTCCGCATGCAACCTCACTCTTCGGCCTGTGGCAGCAAATCTTCTGCGTGAAGCCGAAGATCGTACGCGGCCAACAAGCGGAGTGCGGAGGGGCCATGGTGGGAAAGATGCCTAAAGTCACCTGTCCGGACGGCTCCTTCACGGAGATCGTAAAAGGATGGCAATTGGGGTGG
The DNA here is from genome assembly GCA_021605145.1 of Aegilops bicornis. Taxonomy (NCBI): domain Eukaryota; kingdom Viridiplantae; phylum Streptophyta; class Magnoliopsida; order Poales; family Poaceae; genus Aegilops; species Aegilops bicornis. The sequence continues at coordinate 117,102,383 of CM038675.1, read as the reverse complement.
TTCTACATCACCGAGCCGCGTGACGCCAACTGGGCGGTGGCCCCCGAGTTCCGATCCGGAATCCCCATGCGGCTCACCTCCTCGAAAAAGAAGGGCCTGTCCTGGGGCGATTCCATGGAGCTGGCCGGACTCAAGACATGCATCAAAAGCATGAAGGACAAGAACATCAAGCTTGTCAATGTGATCCAGGTCATGCTTGTTCGCCGGATCCTGCCCTGCCAAAGGCAGGCGGTAAATCTGTGGGAGTTCGTCCTGGCCGAACACTAGACGCTCCGGAAGCTCTACGACATGACGCACAAAGGCACATGGAAAGTGTTGTTCAAGGCCTCCGAAGTACCTCCTCCCACATCCGAGGACCGCGGACTTCATGCAGCGCGGCCCCCGAATCTGGTGAGTTTTGGGACCTCCACCAGGTTTAGTCTCTTCCCAATACATTCATGGGGGCAGTTTTAAGTATTTGTATATTTTGCCTCAGGATTATGTGAGGACAGCGGAGCAGATTGACTGTCCGGCTCGGTTGCCGAAAGATCCAGCGGATGCTGTCCTGACGGAGATGCTAGTCCCGACACCGTACGAGGTGCTAGAGAAGAAGGCCGAAAAGAAGGCCCCGGGGACCAGGAAGGGTCTCCGGCGTAAGGTTGCGTCCGAAGCCTCGTCCAAAGTCGACGAGGCGGACTCCTCCCATGAAGGGGAGGAGGAAGAAGAAGACGCCCGATCCGGGGAGGATGAGGGGCCCGGCGAAGCGGGCCAGGGGGCCAGAAAAGGCCCTCGGCGCAAGGCCTTTATTCCTTTGTCGTCCGATGATGACGAGACACATTCCTCCCGCGAAGAAATTACACCTCCCCGCACTATGGGGGAGAAGAAGAGAAAAGCTGCCCCGGAGGGGGAGGCTGGGGCGTCCAAGAAGGGGACGGTAACCCTTCAGGACAATTCCGCCACGGCCGCTTACATTGAGGAGGGGTGGCTACCCTGGGGGAAGCCCCCGGTGCGATCGTAAGTGTCTGCATACTATCATGGTTTCACTTCATCGTTTTTATACTTATAGTGTCGAACATATATGCAGTCCGTCCAGGGCTCACCCCGAGTAATCCTCCTCCGGGTCCCTAAGCGATTCGGCTATAAATTCGCTCCCGACGGCCACCACTCCTCAGCCTGCGGACGACACGGAGGTGTTGTCCCGAAGGTTCCCTGAGCAGGGGGAGGTGGCACTGGAGACGGCCCAAGGCGGATTCTGAATGTCGGACGTGCGGGGTTCAAGATCCCCGCGGATCGCGTCGATGAGAGCCGCAACAAGGCGGGTTCCGAACCGAACACTGCTCCGGAACCTTCGAAGGTTCCGGACTTAGGCAGGCAGCCCCTCGTTAGGGAGGGCGAGCCGCCCGTGCCGAAGACTTCCGTCGCATCGACAGTGCCGGATAGTCTGGTGGAAGCGCTTCAAGGCGCTTCAATGGAAGAAGAGCACCGTACTCTTATGAGTGCGGTGATTCAAAGGTCTGTCCGCCAAAAGCGGATCGATCAAGCTCGCTCAAGCCTCCTGACGGGGTTTGAGGTAAGTAAAAAATGTATGAAATTACCACCCGATAGGTAGTAGCCCCTGATACTCTGGTTGGTGTTCTGAAAGAAAAGCCAAACGGAGGGTCAACTATAATCCACAGGAGTCTATTAATAAGTATTGTTGTGAATAAGTAGGCTGTGCGGCTTGCTGCTGCTGCCCGTACTGCTGAGGTTGCCGAACTAAAGCGGCACCTGGAGCAGGCGCAGGGAGAGCTCGTCCTCATGAAGGGGAAGCTCGAAAAGAACAAGGGTAAGTAATTCCCGCTCTTATACGTTTAAGGATAGGTAAAATTCATGAGTCTAACACCTAAGTGTCGTGACCATGTAACAGGGGCCGCCGCCGAATTGGCGTCCCTGAAGAAGGCGCTGTCCGAGGCCGAAGACAAGGCGGCCTCGGAGTGTAAGGAGCGCGAAAAGCAAAGTGATAGGGTGGGCGAGGTACAACTGGAGCTCCAGGACCTCGGCAATAAGTGTGAGTCCGTGGAGCATAATCTGAAGATGAAGGAGGCCGAACTTGCGAAGGCCCTTGTGAATTTGAAAGATGCCAAGGCCGAAGCCGAGAAAGCACAGCAGGAGATCAAGGATGCCAAAAAGATAGCAGTGGGTAAGAAATTCTTTATGCAAAGCAAACATGTGGAGGAGGCGTTTCTTTTACTTACTCGAATACGGAGCTCTCTAGGGGCATTTGCAGACCTGCAACGCAACGCCTCAGACGCTGCGGAGTTCTACCGTGCCCAGGAGCGGAGCTCAACGGAGAAGCTGTTCTGCTCCCAGTATGCTGGGGCTGAACATCCGATGCCTCTGAGCGACCAACTGAAGCAGTTGGTCGAACTCCACAGGGCGGCCGAACTGGCTATGAAGCACTTCATAGTCAGGATGTGGCCTGGTGAGCTATTGCCCAGTACCTACTTTGGCCTGATCAAGCAAAGGGTGGATGCCTGCCCACGGCTTGAGGTGATCAAGCGATCTGTTTGCATCGAAGGTGCCCGCCGAGCTCTTGCCCGCGTCAAAGTGCATTGGGGCAAGCTGGATGCGGAGAAGCTGGTCAAGGACAGGCCACCGGAGGGCAAGGCGCATCGCCATCCGAAATGTACTATGTTGACGTGATGAAGGGTGCTCGTCTCGTCGCTAATGAATGTACCAAGGACGCCATATTTGAATGAATTCACTTCTGTCATGTTTGTAATTAAAGAGGAAGTTACTTGCGCTATGTAGAGTTTTTGTTATTTAAAATATTACCTTCTGTGCGGCTGTTTATAAAATCCTGAAATTAGGCGAGTCGTCGGCTTCCTCCCCCACGTGACTAGCACTGGGGTGTTCGTGGAAAACCCAGACACTCTTTACCCAAATGTTTGGTCCCTTAAGGAGGTGTCTGGCGCAGCGAACAAGGCAATTAGACTATGCGGCTTTATAACTTTCACTTAGCCATCGAAGTCTACAATTTTAAATTTCGGCGAAGCCCCTAGAATCCGGAAGGCCGAATTGGGGCGCTATACACGCCTAGATCAGACGAAGCCGATTTATAACCTAAAGCGGAAAATCTTTAAGGATTTTAAAACCTCTCGAACAGCGACCAGCTCTCGCCACATCATGCCGGTCAGTTTCGGCTTTCTCTACTGAGGTGCTCGTCCGGATGAACCGGGACACAATCGCAGCAGTTCTCCATGCGCTATCTTAGCCGATATAACGGAACGTAAGGCACCAAAACAAGGGAGCCGAGATATCCCAACTATAGACCCAAGACATGATTCGGAGCTGATGCATATAGTGCTATAAGTTCGGGGTGCCGCACTGTTGAAAGTGTTCGGACTTTAGTTGCCATATAGCGGGGCGCCATAAGAAGCCCCTGGCAAACTGGCCGCACCAAGGTCTACGGATGCAATATCAAATAAACATTTATAAGAGAAAAATGCTCGAATGAGAATAATAAGCTGACGCTATATATAATCTCTCATTGACAAAAAAAAATACGTTTAAGCGTACCTTTACAATGGATGCGTTAAGCAAATATAAAATAGGACTATTTGACATGTCCTATACAGGGGCATGCTGTGTGCAGGTAGATAAAGCAGGTATAATGATCGTAAATAGATTCCACCTAGGTATTTTCTTCTGTGCACAACGTCTATTGCCTCCCTAGATGCCTCTTCCCTATAAGTCCGGCAATTCGGCTCTTTTGAGGATGTTGCGCCAACGCGGTGTCCTGAAAGGTAAGAGGAAAGAGTATGAAAGTATTTGGCGGTTACCCGCACTATTGACCGAGTTGTTGATGCGCCTCCGCCTATGACCATGGTATTTTAAGTGCGTAATTGTGTGCACGTGGCACGAATGCTGCTTCGATGGGGCTTAAGCGGAGGCTGGACTGCTAGTCGCGCTCTTGGCGTGCCTGATGGTCCTGTTGCGGGGTGCTCTGGACTCGCTTGACTGTGCTCGAAATTATTGTCGCCGGATTGGTTTGTCGGAGAAGGCCACATTGTACTTCTGCCGCAAGGGTTGCAGTACGTTCTTCTATTCGTAGGGAGCGGTCCATATTTCCGTTCACCGTTATGACCCCACGCGGTCCTGGCATCTTGAGCTTGAGATATGCGTAGTGTGGTACCACATTGAATCTGGCGAATGCGGTTCGTCCGAGCAGTGCATGGTAACCACTGCGGAAGGGGACGATATCGAAGATTAACTCTTCGCTTCGGAAGTTATCCGGAGATCCGAAGACCACTTCCAATGTTATAGAGCCCGTACAGCGGGCCTCTACTCCAGGAATTACACCTTTAAAGGTGGTTTTAGTGGGCTTGATCCTTGAAGGGTCAATGCCCATTTTGCGCACTGTGTCCTGGTAAAGCAGGTTCAGGCTGCTGCCGCCGTCCATAAGGACGCGCGTGAGGTGGAATCCGTCAATGATTGGGTCTAGGACCAATGCGGCTGAGCCACCGTGACGGATGCTAGTAGGGTGATCCCTACGATCGAAAGTGATCGGACAAGCTGACCATGGGTTGAATTTGGGGGCGACTGGCTCCATCGCATAGATGTCCCTTAGTTCCCGCTTTCTTTCCCGCTTGGGGATGTGCGTAGCGTAGATCATGTTGACCGTTTTCACCTGGGGGGAAATTTCTTCTGTCCCCTCGTGTTCGGACGTCGGGGCTCCTCATCATCGTCGATGTGCAGCCCCTTGTCCTTGTCTTCGGCGTTTATCTTGCCGGCCTATTTGAATACCCAGCAATCTCTATTGGTGTGGTTGGCTGGCTTGTCCGGGGTGCCATGAATTTGGCACGAGCGCTCCAGTATGCAGTCCAGACTGGATGGTCCCTGATTATTTCTTTTGAACGGCTTCTTCTGCTGACCGGGCTTGGACCCACTGAATCCGGCGTTGACTATGTTGTCTTCAGTGCCGTCGCCGTTGTTTCGTCGCTTATGTCTGTTACGCCGTGGCTTGACGTTATTGTCGCGGCCATCCGAATTGCCAGACTATGGCATAGTGCTGCTGCGAGCCAACCAACTATCCTCGCCCGCGCAAAAGGGGGTCATTAATGTTGTGAGAGCTGCCATGGACTTGGGTTTTTCCTGGCTGAGGTGTCGAGCGAGCCAGTATTCACGGATATTATGCTTGACAGCCGCTAGGGCTTCGGCGTCCGGACAGTCAACTATTTGGTTCTTCTTGGTTAGGAACCGAGTCCAGAATTTCCTAGCTGATTCTCTGGGCTGTTGAGTGATGTGGCTCAAGTCATCGTCGTCAGGTGGGCGCACATATGTGCCCTGGAAGTTGTCGAGGAATGCGTCCTCCAGGTTTTCCCAACTGCCAATGGAATTTGCTGGCAGGTTGTTTAGCCAGTGCCGGGCTGGTCCTTTGAGCTTAAGTGGAAGATACTTGATGGCGTGTAGATCGTCTCCGCGGGCCATGTGAATGTGGAGAAGGAAATCTTCGATCCATACTGCGGGGTCTGTTGTGCCATCGTATGATTTGATGTTTACGGGTTTAAACCCTTCTGGGAATTCATGATCCATTACTTCATCAGTGAAGCAGAGGGGGTGCACGGTGCCTCTGTGCCGGGCTATGTGGCTACGCAGGTCGAATTGCTCTGGATGGCTATATTCGGCCCGGCCGGACTTGTTGAAGGTGTGGTCGGCGTGACGGTCCACGTCGCTTACCGAGGCGCGTCCCCGCGATCCGTAGATCGATCTTGGATGTCCCGTTTTGTTGCCCCGGGCCGTAGTATGTTGGCGTGGGGGTGTTGGCTGGTATGCGGACTGGTATACCGTTTTATCCTGGCCACGAGGTAGCCGGTCATACATATGGTGCTCGAGTCCGTATTCCTCGGCTGCCAGGACTTCCGTCCATCTATTTGTGAGCAGATCTTGATCAGCTTGGAGTTGCTACTGTTTGTTTTTCAGGCTCCTCGTAGTGGCTATAAGACGACGCTTGAAGCGCTCCTGCTCTACGGGATCCTCAGGCACGCCGAGCTCGTCGTCGCCGAGGCTAATCTCATCTTCGGATGGGGGAATGTAGCCGTCCTCCTCCGGGTAGTCGTCTGTCGCCTGTTCGGCTGACCTGCTCATCCTCCTGATCGGCCTGCTTGAAGGCGGGCTGTTCAGGGTTGTACTCTTCTTCGGCACCATTCGGATTGTTTTCGTCTCCGGGGCTGGTATTGGTGTGGTGGGGCTTGGAGTGGCGCCGACGGCGTCCATTTTTTGCTTTTTTCCCTGAGGTTTTATCCTCTGTTGCCTCATCGCCATTTGTTTCCTTTGGAGTGCCCACCATATATATATCATAAGAAGAGGTGGCTGTCCACCGCCCAGTGTGTGGTGGTTCATGTTCTTCTCCTGCATCGTCGTCCATGCCGTCGATGTCTTCGGAGTCGAATTTCAGTACGTCGGTTAAGTCATCGACCGTGGCAACGAAGTGGGTGGTGGGTGGACAACAAATTCCTTCGTTGCCTGCTTCCCACTCAAGCCGGACATAGTTTGGTGAAGAGCCTCCTGACAAAGAGAGAGACTTTAATGAATCCAGCATGTCGCCAAAGGGCGAGTGTTGGAAGATATCCGCAGCGGTGAACTCCATTACCGGAGCCCATCCTGGCCCGAGAGGCTCAGGAGCGTGCGAACTGGAACCAATGTCCGGATACTAATCCGGGGATTCAGAGTCACAGGCCGCCGCAGAGGTAAGGCCCGTGTTCGGCTCCACCACCGATGAGTGTGCGTCCTGGGGGACGGGGTCCATCCCTCCGTCCTCAAGCGACGCAGTCTGCTCCGGATCTAGGTCCGGGGACAGTACGGAGATGATACCCCGGGCTTCATCTGACGGCAGGTCGAAGCCATGCTCGTCGTGACTGTCCGGTGCTCCTGGCATAGGCCCAAATCCGTCGAAGATCAAGTCTCCGCGGATGTCCGCCGTGTAGTTCAGGTTTCCGAACCTGACCTGGTGGCCAGGGGCGTAGCTATCGATCTGCTCCAGATGGTCAAGCGAGTTGGCCCGCAGTGCGAAGTTGCCGAACACGAAGATCTGTCCGGGGAGAAAAGTCTCGCCCTGGACAGTGTAGTTGATGATGATTCAAGGGGCCATCGAGCCTGACAGCGACGACACAGAGGAACTCTCAATGAAAGCACCAATGTCGGTGTCAGAACCGGCGGATCTCGGGTAGGGGGTCCCGATCTGTGCGTCAAGGCTGGTGGTAACAGGAAGCAAGGGACGCAGATGTTTACCCAGGTTCGGGCCCTCTCGATGGAGGTAAAACCCTACTTCCTGCTTGATTAATATTGATGATATGGGTAGTACAAGAGTAGATCTACCACGAGATCGTAGAGGCTAAACCCTAAGAGCTAGCCTATGATGGTATGAATGTAACTAGCGGGGTGACCCGCGCATTTGCGCGGCTAGATTTCCTACAAATAGTTAGGCATATATTTGTTTCCAATTGTAATTAAGGTCATAATTATTTGGGTATATAATCTTGCTTGGAATATGATTAAATAGTCCCGACAATATTGTGGTACAAATATCCAATACATAGTCATAGACTTTCAAGTATGTGCAAATTTCTTGAAGGTGAGTACATAATTGAAGACAAATAAAATAATGGTGAAAAAAATACCAGATATTTAACACGGAGCCAGGGTAAGCATTCTCCCAGATGAACAATAAATTTGATAAACCGTAAGAAAAAGAATTTTTTTATCTTATGTATGTGTACAAAGTTTTCTTTTGCTGGAACCTGCAAAGTTTTCTGAAAAAATTAACATATTTGTGTTCCGGGCCAAAAAAAGGATATATTGAAGTTTTCTAGAGCACATATTTTGTTTTGTATTTCTACAAAAATCACAATAGATGTCATTTTTTATGAAAAAATGCACGGAGTTATAAATAATATGTTTGATTTCAAGAATTTTAAGTTTTGTTAAAATGAATTGATTATTTATTTTTTAACTTTTACCCTTCACCCGAGAGCATTTGCTATTGTGGTAGCCAAAAGGCCATCTCGTGACCTTTTCTACTCAATCCCAATAAATTATCATTCATGAAAATTACGTATGGAGTTGTGTACTTTGTTATATATGTGTTGACTTGATACATGGCATGTTTAGTCCCACCATCTGGATTCAAGCACTCATAGATTCTTGCATGTATATGTTAGTCAAAGACATGTATTGAGGACAACATAAATTAAGCGTGCCTTGTATACATGTATGGAGTACTCTTGTGTGTGTGTACACGTTGTTCTGATATGACTGGAGAATATTTTAATTCTTTTAAACCTAGAACATATCTAAGGTTTCAACATTTATTTATTTCTTTAAGTGTTATGGTCATGTATGTTGGACCAATTCTCAAAGTTCAATAAATGTTACATTTTTTATGGGTGAAATAAATGTTACCTTCAAAGCATAAATTTTTTCATCGTTTAAGGGGACCACTTTTTATCTCATACTGATATAATTGAATATTGTATTATTTTCCAAAAAATAAATGAGTAAATAAAGTTAGGACATATGTTGAATGTTACTTGAACAGAAGAGAGAGGGGCGAGGAAAAAGATTGCGGTGAAAACTGTCCTTTTTTTTGGATTGAGTGAAAACTGTCCTTCCAGAGCTTCCCACGATATGCTCTCCTGCATGCCTCCCACTGTGATTTGCACACGTCGGCATCATACATGGCGCCTCCCAGCCTGCGCAGCACTATACCATGCCCCTACAATGGTGCCTGTGTCCGACGCGGCTGCACATGTGTGGCCACGGTTCATGAGTGCATGACCAGTATGTAGTGTCGTTCATCAAATACCTGCACTTGACAACGTAGTAGTACAGTTCGCCGTCGCCGTCGTATGCCTGTAAGTCCAGCTCAAGTGGCTCGTCCTGTTGTTGTTTCTGCTACGCTTGGTGCACTTTGGGCATCTCCTTCTCCTAGAAAATCATGCCAAAGGGTCCACCACCATGGCTGCCACTGCAGGTCTTGGTCTTCCTTTTGCTATGATCCGTAATAATATGTGTAGGCAGCTCCGTCTGTTGTCTTCAGACGGGCCTAGAACATCGATCCATACAGGGCAAAGCAACAACACTGAGATAGCCGAGGATGCTGGAGCCTATCGCTGATTGCATTGTAGTCCAATCAACCATAACGGGTAACATGCTCACGCGGGATTGGGCACTCGAGGCTCGCCCATCAGCTTGGCGACGGGAGGCCGGAATATGCAGCAATGCACGGCGGGTTATGCCACGGGAAAAAAGATCTTCCCTTCGTGAGGAAAGAATCCAGCAGAGCGGCTGTGCGCGTGCAGCCGCCGAGCCCGGCCGACCTGGCATCGGTTGTTAGTGCAGGGATCTCACGTATACTGTATAGTACATATGACTCGGTCTAGTTCTGAGAAAGAGATAATATTTGGAGCAGTAGACTTGCTATATATTTGATCCATCTTCCTCTATCTGAGTTCATCTCAAACACGTTCCACCTTTTTTTCTTTGACTATCACCATATCACGCATTATTGCATGGACGTGTAGTGCATGCCTCATGCACTCTAGTATGGATGGCCCGGCGCCTCATGGACTCTAGTATGGATTGCCCGGCTGCTTGTTGGGTCCGTATCATGCTTGGGCTCCTTGATGACTCCGTATCATCTCATGAACGTGACATGTATCCCTACACCTGCGTGTGTCCCTTATAATACCTTTATATGTACGTGATTTTAATGGAAAGGCTTTTTTCCTTTAAATCATAGCCGTTCTTTCTTAACTCTCGGTCTAGTTCTGAGAAAGAGATAATATTTGGAGCAGTAGACTTGCTATATATTTGATCCATCTTCCTCTATCTGAGTTCATCTCAAACACGTTCCACCTTTTTTTCTTTGACTATCACCATATCACGCATTATTGCATGGACGTGTAGTGCATGCCTCATGCACTCTAGTATGGATTGCCCGGCGCCTCATGGACTCTAGTATGGATTGCCCGGCTGCTTGTTGGTTCCGTATCATGCTTGGGCTCCTTGATGACTCCGTATTATCTCATGAACGTGACATGTATCCCTACACCTGCGTGTGTCCCTTATAATACCTTTATATGTACGTGATTTTAATGGAAAGGCTTTTTTCCTTTAAATCATAGCCGTTCTTTCTTAACTCTTTTTTACTACGAAATCTGAGCCGTTCGTTCTCTATCGTTTTAAGTATATAATAGATAGATAGATAGATAGATAGATAGATAGATAGAAGAAGATAGATAGATTGTGATCGGCCTTCTAAGGACCAACCTCTCTGGTTTATATAGGCACCGGAGAGGGCTAGAGTTTACATGGAGTCGGTTACAAGGAAGGAAATATAATATCCGGATCGCCAAGCTTGCCTTCTACGCCAAGGAAATTCCCATCTGGACACGGGCCGAAGCCTTGAGTCTTGTATCTTCACGCTTCAATAGTCCGGACGTTGTACACAGTCGGACTGTCCGCATACCCCCTAATCCAGGACTCCCTCAGCCCATGCGGCCATCTTTTCATTCGAAGGCAGCGTACGCGTCGGGGCACTGAACTGCGACCAGAATAACCTCTCAGCCTTGTGGTCTTTCCGATCTTTGTAAAACTTGGACGCATCAGCAGCACTCTTCGCCAGGTCCGCATATGCGTCCGCCGCACTCCACAACTGATCCAGAGGGGTATACTTCGGATCTTTGAATTTCATCCACAACAGATAGGGCTTTCCAGCCACGATATCTCCGGCTTCACAAAGCTCCTCCCTCATCCCCCTCATTTCAGAGCGGGTTTCCTTGGCTGCCTCCAGGGCCTTCTATAGATCAGCCGCTTTTGCTTGATTTTCCTTTTCAAGGAGCTCATGGCAGTTGGCGGCATCTTCCAGCTCGGTAGCCATCTGGGCTATCTTTTCTTTGCTCCGGTGATGAGCAGCCTGTTCGGATCTTAACTCCTCGACTGCCTTCAGAGCGGCCGCATCACTTATCCAGGATTGCTCCTTGGCTTGGGCAAGCTCCGCCCGAAGGGTCTCCACGGCAGCAGCTCCATCTGCAATCACAACATGTTATAGATACTAGCATCATGATCCTCTTAAACAATTGCTGACAAGCCGAACATACATACCCTAGGCCTCGTCCAGCCGCTTGTTAACAAGCGCGATGTCGGCATCGGCCACATCTAGATAACGCTTTAGTTCGGCAAAATCAGCAGATCGATCGGCCGCCGGACCCTCACCCACCTGCACATAAAGTAGCGCACTTATTACCAGAGATTACGATCCTCTATTCGCCACGTTGATGGCAACCAGAGTCTCAGGGGCTACTGTCTATACAGAGCACACTTAGCATGTGAGGAACCATCAAAAATACATTTTTTGCATACCTCAAAGCCTCTTAGTAGACTCGTAAAAGCTTCATTCAAACTGCTTTTCACGGATGAAATCCTCTCAATCACCGTACCCATTAGGGCACGATGTGTCTCTGAGATGGCCGCTCGCTCCGGAAGGCCTATTAGTGTGTCTGCTGTGTGTCGGACAATCCCGTACTCCTCCTAAAGCTCTCTTTGGGAGCCGGACATGCCAGACTCCGGGCAGCCGAAGCGTCAACTTATGGACTTGGTGGATCAGGAGAAATCCTCCGTGACGACAACTTGGGGTCGTCCGCCCGTTCTGACGGGGAGGCAGGGGGAGGAGTCGCGCTCTCCATCATCTCCGGAAGAAGATCCCCCGAGGACGAACTCTGTGGAGAAGGCCTACGAGCCGAACTGCAACAAATATGTTTCGGTCATTATCCTCAGAGACAAAACGGGGTATGTCTACCAAAGTACTCTTTCACTTACGGCTCGGTGAAAAGGGCCGTCCCCCTTGCGAGGTTTTCTTCCCTCGTTTGGAAACCTCCGTTTCCAAGTCTTCAGAGGTGGCCCTTTTCTTACCTTGAGGAGAAGGGATTTAGATTCCCCTCCCCGATTATCCTCCTTCACGGAGGCACCTACTCCTCCAATCTGGATGTGTAAAAAATGAGGCCCATCTGTGGCTTCTCTATTCCTCCCCTCGTCCTCTCCTGATGGCACCTGATACGGTGCGCGGTCTAGCATCCTGGTCAACAAAGGATTCGGTGAGCCTTCAGGAAGAGGGGCCGGACACCTAATCCTCTCCGCCTTCTTCAGCCAGTCCTGGCAGAGAACAATTTTTTAGAATGATGTTACAATAAACATAAAGGATGGTGTGTTCGGTAGCAGAATTACTTACTTGGGTATCCGGGCGGTTGCAATTGAGACCCGCGTCCTCGATGGTGTCCGGACACTTTATTCGTGATCCGAAGAATGATTCATACATCTCTATGAGCGTCAGGCCAAAGAATCGTTGAACGGTTCGTGGTCCTTCCGAGTTGAACTCCCACATACGGAGAGGACGATGTTGGCAGGGCAGAACTCGACGAACCAACATCACTTGCATTATCTTGACAAGTCTAACATCCCTTTTGAGAAGATCTCGGATGCGGCTTTGCAATGTCAGCACGTCGTTAACTGGCCCCCAGTCCAACCCCTTGTTGACCCATGACGCCATTTGCGGTGGAGGGCCCGGGCGGAACACTGGATCGGCCACCCGCTTTGTACCTCGGGGAGCGGTGATGAAAAACCACTCCTGCTGCCATAAATCAGAAGTCTCCATGAAAGAACCCTTTGGCCATGGTGTGTCGGTGCCTTTGCTTATTATAGCACCTCCGCACTTCGCGTGACGCCCGTCGATCCCTCGGCCTCACATTTAAGGTCTTGAGTCATAGGCTGAAGTGGGGGGGTGATGCGGAGGAAGGCTTCACACATGACGATAAACGACGAGATGTGAAGGACAAAATCCGGAGCTAGATCATGGAAATCTAGTCCGTAGTAGAACATGAGCCCTCTTACGAAGGGATCAACGCTAAAACCTATCCCTCGGAGAAAGTGGGAGATAAAAACGACGCTCTCGTTAGGTTCGGGAGTAGGGACGACCTGCCCTTGAGTAGGTAGCCTGTGCGGAATCTGGGCGGTGAGATACTGGCCTCCCTAAGCTTCCGGATGTCCTCCTCTATGACGGAGGAGGCGATCCACCGGCCTTGATTGGATCTGGACATGGTCGAAGGACCGAAGTGCTTTTGCTTGAGCCTTGGGTGTTGGAACTCGAGGTACGGGAGGGGAAGGATTGAGCGGTGAAAGAAAAGGACATGCCTTGGCCCCCCTTTATAAAGAGGATGAATATCAAGCGTCCCCCGCGTGACCGTCTGGGACTTGCCTAAAATCAAGGAGTCATATTAAACAAACACGGTTGGGTTACCCACACCTGTATTGATGAGAATCTCGTGATAAGGGGGACACGATCTCTGCTTCGACAAGACGTGCCAATAAAACCGCCTCGCAGCGCATGTAGTGGCTGGTTATGAAAACAACTCGAATAAAGACCGGACCATGGCGTGATATCGTAAAAGTTGTCGGCATTTTAGATTTGTGGAAAATTATACTCTCTATGGTGGTATGTGGAATTTGTTTTGTAGAGCCGGACACGATCCTTGTGTCCTAAATCTTCTATGGAGTATTCGGAGAAGGAACCCGCCTTGCAATGTCGAAGACAATCTGTGCGCCGGACTCATCGTCATTGAAGCCTAGTTCAGGGAGACTCTTGAGGAGTCCTGGATTAAGGGGTCCTCAGACAGCCGGACTATATACTTTGGCCGGACTATTGGACTATGAAGATACAAGATTGAAGACTTCGTCCCGGGTCCGGATGGGACTCTCCTTTGCGTGGAAGGCAAGCTTGGATATTCAGATATGTAGATTTCCTTCTCTGTAACCGACTCTGTGTAACCCTAGCCCCCTCCGGTGTCTATATAAACCGGAGGATTTAGTCCGTAGGACAACAACAATCAGAATCATAGGCTAGCTTCTAGGGTTTAGCCTCTACGATCTCATGGTAGATCAACTCTCATCGTCAAGATCAATCAAGCAGGAAGTAGGGTATTACCTCCATCGAGAGGGCCCGAACCTGGGTAAAACATCGTGTCCCCTGCCTCCTGTTACCATTAGCCTTAGATGCAAAGTTTGGGACCCCCTACCCAAGATCCTCCGGTTTTGACACCGACATGGGGGGCTGCTACTTTGCACTTTGCTAGGTGAACCTCGGTTGGGGGGGGCATCATAGCTTAGGATTCCCTTCGTGCCGACACGGGGGAGGGGGGGTTGCTAGCTACTTTGCAGTTTGCTAGTTGAACCACGATTGGGGGGCATCCATTCATAGCTTAGGATTCCCTTCGTGCCGACACGAGGGAGGGGGGACTGCTAGCTTCTTCACACTTTGCTAGGTGAGCCTCTGTTGGGGAGGAATGCATTCATATCTTAGGATTCCCTTCGTGCCGACATGAGGGGGGCTGCTAGCTACTTTGCAGTTTGCTAGGTGAACCACGGTTGGGGGGGGCATCCATTCATAGCTTAGGATTCCCTTTGTGCCGACATGAGGGAGGGGGGCTGCTAGCTACTTTGCACTTTGCTAGGTGAGCCTCGGTTGGGGCGGGGGGCGGGGCATGCATTCATAGCTTAGGATTCCCTTCGTGCCGACACGAGGGAGGGGGGCTGCTAGCTACTTCGCACTTTGCTAGGTGAGCCTCGGTTGAGGCAGGGGGGCGGGGCATGCATTCATAGATTAGGATTCCCTTCGTACCGACACGAGGGGGGCAAGCAATATTGTGCGCTTTGTGAGATAGGTGCGACATCGAAGTTGCATTTGGTATTTGAAAATCATACATATAAATTTTGTCCACATGCAAGTGTGTTCGTGTTCTGACCCTATTCCGCGTCATTTTTTGCCAAATTTATGAAAATTAGACAAGTCGGATAATGCAACAGACATGGTTCACTCAAACTAACCGTGTGCCACGCCGGCGCCCAAGACAACCTTGTCGGCGCCCCTGTCATGGACACATCCGCACAGTACATTGGGCTCCACGAGGCTCCCCCTCTCAAAAATATCTGCCCGCCTCGAGGGATTTTCTGTTTCATAACACACGGTTGTTATCTCCGGACCGTGTGTGATGTTTCTTCTTCCCAATCCCACTGCATCCCTAGAAAACATTTGCCCGCCTCGAGGAGGGTTTTGGTGTTTCATAACACACGGTTGTTATCTCTAGACCGTGTGCGATGTTTCCTGTTCCCAATCCCGCCTGCCCCTAGAAAATATCTTCCCGCCTCGAGGGCTTTTCTGTTTCATAACACACGGTTGTTATCTCCGAACCGGGTGGGATGCACCATCAATAAAATTTTCATTAGCCCCGACATTTCACTCTCGCCTTGTAAAATTTTCAGTACCCGCGTCATTTCCTCAAAGACACCCCCGCGCCACCTCCACACACACACACACACACACACACACACACACACACACACACATATCAAAACCTCCTCATGCCTTCACACACACACACACACCCTCCCTCGCTCGAAACCCTAGCAAGGTCCCCGCCGCCGCCGCCGCGAGACCTCCATTGTCAACATCTGCCGGTTTGCCCGTGCAGCTTACCCACCGGTCTCCATGCCAGGGCTGCCCTGAGTTTCTTAGATGACGCCTGCAAAATGCCCCTTTTGCCCCAGATCCCCATCCCCATCCCCATCCCCCACTCCAGAGCATCGCAGCCTAGTCCGGCTACGCTTCCCGTGGAGCTTCAGGAGTGACTGGCCCAAAAGAGGTGTATCACTATCTCTTTGCCCGATGTCGCCGAGGAAGCTAACGATAATTACTGGCGGCAAGAACTCAAGCAGCGGGCTAGAGTATGCGGGCATGTCTATTCCGCCGGCTACGACATCGAGGTCATGGAAATGCTGCTGGTTCCAGAAGAATATACTCGTCCTCCCTGAGCCATACAGTCGGTACATGCACGAAGCGAAGATGTGCACGCACGCCACACACGCACTCATTCCCTCGCACGCACACGCGGGTACACGGGCGGACGCAATTTTGTACCAAGATCCACCCCATGTGATAATTTGACGCGTGTAAAGTTGTTCACTTCATTGATGGTCAATTAATACAGCGCATGCAAATTGAGTGGATGTGAGAAGAAAGACATTACTACTCCACTGCGCGCATGCGAGTAGTTAAATCATGGGTTGCTAGCAGTACTTCCATTGGTCTCCTTCGTATTTTGTGCCAATTTTTGATAGTAACATAATAGTTACGCATTGGAGCAGTGTAGTATACTTGAAATTTATGTTCCACTAAACTCATCGGGAGCCGTTTCGGGCCTCGAAACCAAAACCATCAATTAATCTTTACCTTGTTCCCATCAGATTCGAGAGCCTACTCACACCTACTAGTACGTACCAAACCTGAACGTGTTCCCACTATGAAGGTATTAGTAGTATTGCTAGTACTTAGGTTATAAAAAGGGGAACTACCTAAATGGAAATTACTCTACCTTTCCTCCTCATAAGTGCTTCTTCTTCGTTTGTCCTTGCCATGGCCGATGAGCAGAGCTCTAGGTCGAGAACTACTCGTAACAAGGGAGCGGCAAACAATGGAGCGCAACCAAGGCAGGCGATGGCTCCCAAGAGCGCCCTAGCCCACGGAGGCGAACATGCCGAGCCGGCGACGCTGGACTCGTTATCCCTCGACGGCATGCCCGATCAGCTCAATAAGCACCTCAATAAGCAGAAGGAGTTCATCCATGGCTTGGTGGAGCTGCTGAAGGAGATCCTCGACGACATGCCCGCTGAGCTCAATAAGCAGGGGGACTTGACCGCCGGCTTGGTGATGCTGCTGAAGAAGAGCATTGCCTCGGAGAAGAAGGCGACCGGCAAAATCCTGCAATTTCAGGAAGACAAGCCGAACCTCTGCCACGAGCTCGACCTATTGAAGGATAAGAACGCCGGCTGGAAGAAACTGCATGAGAATAGTAGTTCCTCGATGAAGATGCTGCAGGCCCTCGTCATGGAACAGAAGGAGGCACTACAAAAAAAAGACACATCCGTGACATTTTGGGCCGAACTAAATTTTTTTCTGTCATACATATGCCACTTCTATGACGATAATTGTGACAAAACCCGGTATCATCATAGATGTGGTGGCTCCTACTTCTATGACAAAAAATCATGACAGAAAATGGGCTTTTCATCCTGGGCGGGACGGAGACGCAGCTGCATGACATTCTTTGGGCCGTCCATGACGGAAAAAACCGTGGTAGAAGCGAGGGCGAGGAAAATTTCGGGGAGTTCCCGGTTAAGGTGGGAGGTCGGGGGCCGAGCGATGCGCGTTTCTCTCGTACACGTACGCGCGTGTGTGCGAGGCGTTGTCTCTAACTGAACCCGAGCCAGGCGTTGGGCTCTAACTGAACACGAGCGACTACACTGCAGGCTACGTGTTACTGAACCCGAGCGATCGATCGATGTCTATTAACTAAACCCGATCGAGCAATTCCTTTGCTACTACTGCTAACTAAAGCCAATCGATTGGATGAGCAGTGAGCGTTGTGGGGGGGGGGGGGGGGGTTGGATGAACAGTGAGCGGTGGGGGTGGATGCATGACCTAGTGGCGTTATACGGATGAACAGGGCGACCCGTGGAGGGCTGGATGAGCGATGAGCGGTGGAGGGGTGCCCGTGGAGGGTGGTTGAACAAGAGCCGGTGGAGTAGCGGCGGTGGAGGCTGGATGAACAGGAGCCCGTGGAGGCTGGAGGTGGTCGGCGGTACCCGTGGAGGCTGGAGGAGGTCGACGGTGGAGATGAACGGTATCCCGTGGAGTCCCATTTTGCGGTCGCCACACCCTCCCGATCAACGGGACCCTCGTTTGTTGTAGCACCCCAACACAAGTCCGTTTCGTCCGTTTTGCGGTACGCCACACCCCTCCCGATCAACAGGACCCCCGTTTCGACCGTAGGAGGTCTGTTTCCTCCGTTTTGTGGTACGCCAGACCCCTCCCGATCAACAGGACCCAAATTTCGAACATGGCCGGTCGAACACAAGGCTGTTTTCTCCGTTCTGGGGTACGCCAGGCCTCGTTTCCATCGCCTCTTCTGTCCAAGCCCTCCCGATGAACACGACGATGCATTCCATTCCGACCCAGCCGGTTGGCTCCCCATGAACACGACGACGACGATGTTTCTCCGTTTCGACCCAGCCATGTACACGAGCCCTGGCTGTACGTGTCTGTAGTAGGCGTTTGAGACCGCGCCCGTATGTACACATACGTGGCCATATTTTCTTTCTTGCACACTGGCCGCTGTACGTACGTGTACATGCTACGTGCGCGCCTCTACTACGACACATACGCACCTCTACTACGACACATGCACGCCTCTACATCGACCAGTATATATATGGATGTACACGTTCGCGACCAGAATGACAATGCTACGTACGCTTCGACCAGGTGGGTCCCGACTATCAGGCACTTCCTTGCGTGCGAAAATGTAGCTGGTGGGTCCTAGCAGTCAGGGGGGCGAATCTTTTTTTTTGCCCGGACACACTTCCTTGCGTGCAAAGATGTAACTGGTGGGTCCCAGCAGTCAGGGGGCGAATCGTTTTTTTTGCCCGGACGCCCTTCCTTGCGTGCGAAGATGTAGCTGGTGGGTCCCAGCAGTCACGGGGGCGAATCTTTTTTTTTGCCCGGACGCACTTCCTTGCGTGCGAAGATGTAGCTGGTGGGTCCCAGCAGTCAGGGAGGCGGATCTTTTTTTTGCCCGGACGCACTTCCTTGCGTGCGAAGATGTAGTTGGTGGGTCCCAGCAGTCAGGGGGGCGAATCATTTTTTTTTTTGCCCGGACACACTTCCTTGCGTGCGAAGATGTAGCTGGTGGGTCCCAGGAGTTAGGGGGGCGAATCAATTTTTTTTGCCCGGAAGCACTTCCTTGCGTGCGAAGATGTAGCTGGTGGGTCCCAGGAGTTAGGGGGGCGAATCAATTTTTTTTGCCCGGAAGCACTTCCTTGCGTGCGAAGATGTAGCTGGTGGATCCCAGCAGTCAGGGGGAAACGTTTTTTTCACGAAATACAGTGGCCCGTCTGGTGGGTCCCAGCTGTTAGGTGGAGGAATCATTATTTTCCGCGTAATAAGGAGGCACTTCCTTGCTGCGGTCGTGGACCCAACTGTTAGCCTCTCCACGTATAGTCCATGTCCGATGGAAGTCTTTCCTTGACCACGTTGACCAGGCCGCGCCGAGAGCACCACGGTAGTGGATGACGGCGAGGCCTAGGAAGGGGACGATGCGAAGCCGGGGGAAGACGCGGTAGTGGAAGCCCGCGCCGAGATGACTACGAGGGTTCACTGGTTCGGCTTTGGTGTGAGGCTGCCATCACCATGGGGCCTGGCCAGCGGTGGAAATAGTAGGGGGCGGTGAGGCCTCCACGGCAGCACAGCCGGCCATGGGAGGCAGGAGCATGCGGTACGACCGGCGCTGCTTTGGGCGGCTGGAGCAAGAAGACCAGAGGTTGAAGAAGCACTACGACCGTTGGATGGACATCGTACGGTCACTGGAGCTAGAATCGTTCATATTGACTAAGTTGAGAAAGCCCTCCGTCCCTGTCAACTTAGTTGGCCCACAAGTTATCATCCCACTATGGTGGGTCCCAGCTAGCAGGGGGTATTCATTTTTTTGTGCGTAATAAGGAGGCACTTCCTTGCGTGCGAAGATATAGCTGGTGGGTCCGACATGTCAGCAGGGGGAACGTTTTTTTTCGCAAAATACAGAGGCCCTTCCGATGGGTCCCAGCTGTCAGGTGGAGGAATCATTATTTTGCGCGTAATAAGGAGGCATTTCCTTGTGTGCGGCCGTGGACCCAGCTCTCAGCCTCTCCACGTACAGTCCACGGCCGATGGATGTCGTTCGTTGACCACGTTGACCAGGCCGCGCCGAGAGCACCATGGCGGTGGACAACGGCGAGGCCTAGGAAGGGCACGACACGGAACCGGGGAAGAGTCGGCAATGGTTGCCCACGCGGTGGGGAGTACGAGGGTTTACTGCTCCGGCTGCCGTTGCCGGAAAATAACAGGCGGTGTGAGTGAGTAGAGGAATGGCCTGGCCAGCAATGAAGTAGGGTGGGGCGGTGCGGCCTCTGCGGCAGCACAGCCGACCACGTGAGGCAGGAGCAGGCAGTCCCACCAGAGCTAGTTTGGGCGGCTGGAGCAAGAAGACCAGATATTGAAGAAGTAGCACGGCCGTTGGATTAACATCCAACGGTCACTTCTGCTAGAATTGTGTGTGGACTAACTTGACAAAGCCAAAGTACACGTCAACCTAGTAGACCCACAAGTCAGCCTCCAAATCTGTCCCAAACAGGATACAACCCGAAATTTCTAGCCAGATTCAAATTAATTTTAAATTGAAATATACCTTAATTTAAATTCAATGAAATTTTACCCGCACAAAAACAATGAAATTTAAAATATGAAAATCCGAAAGAAAATAGTATTTTGGAACTAATTGCCAGTTTGCTATATTTTTTCATTTTACAGCCCATTTATTATTACTTATAGCCCATTTCTTATTACTTATAACCCATTTATTATTACTCATAGCCCATTTTCTGGGCAAAATGCATCCCTCCTCGTATTGAAAGATTTGCGGCCCAGCAGGGCGTAGAAAAGCAAGTAGGCCTATGTTGGTTATTTTGCAAAAAACAAAATAGCTGGCTAGCCATTTTTCAGAAAGGAAAAAAACAAACTGGGTTGGTAATGTGCTAAACATATGAAATAAAAGCCTGGGCTAGACTGGCCACGGGTCCCGCACATCCCAGTTGATACCCTTCTCCGTCCCGAAAAAACAAAATTACTGCAAGGTGCTTTGGGTCCCTCTGTCATCGACCATGTGCAAATCATCTCCTTATTCCTCTCGGTTGTTGACCATGTTGACAACACGGAGGACCAGGCCTTGGCGAGCGAACCAACGTGGAGGACGATGGTGAGGCCTCGGACGGGAACAAACAGGAGCCGGGGAAGATCACAGCCAGTCGTGAGAGGCGGGAGCAGGCGGTCCCGCCGGCGCTGCTTTGGCTTTCGTGGCTCGAGGAAGAAGAGACTGAAGAAACGCGACAGACGTTGAATGTCAATCCAACGGTCAAGGTTGGCACAATCGTTTGTTGACTAAGCGGACACCAAGTAGCATACTTTTTTATATATAGGAAGAAAACTGCGAGGAAAATGCGTTAAATGCCGTCGTCCTCACAGGGAACGTTCGCCACATAAGTGACTAGCACCCTTGGTTTTCAACCGAGAGGTCTTGGGTTCGAGTCCCAAGAACGCTCAATTTTGTCCTCCTTCCTTCCTTGCAAAAAAAGGGAAAGAAAATCAAAGACTTGGGAAGGCGTACAAAACAAGCTAGTGTACTAGTAAAGAGACGTTGTAGAGTTTAAAAAAAAAAAGAGATGTGCTCCTGTAGCTGGTTCGAATCCAAACCTAGACTATGACTATATATGGTGCTATGCTAATCTGCAAGTAATGAAACTTACATATCCAACGTTTGATTCTCCTCTTCTCTACTTAATCTGCCTAGCATCAGAAGCTCTGGCCGCAGCAACCATGTCCGCTGGCTGCTCGTCCACCTTCTCTTCAGTAGGCAACAACCAGATATGCGCCAAGTCGCCACCCGTACCGATTGCTCATCGCAACCCACCGCCGTTGGTGTGGTGCCACTGCTGCAAACCACGCAGAGTCATCCGTCGCGTCTCAACCACAATCCTCAACCCTGGCCGAGTCTTCTACAAATGCCCGAATCATGGGGTAATAATATGTTTAAGTGTTGTTCTGCTGCTTTCAGTTGCTGATTTTTTAATAGTTTGGTTGATGATCTTCCAATTTGATTCGTGCAGAAAAGGGAAGATTCGTGTGATTTGTATTTCTAGGAAGTTGCTGATGTGGGGGAATGCAACTAAGCTGATTATTTGGTTAGCCGAGGAATCCCAATACCAGCAGGTTGGGTTGTTGGACAAGTAACTGAAGGAATGGCAGAAGAGGAAGATGCAGATCAGAAGGTTAAAGATGCAGTACCTCTGATCATGGCCAAGCAACAGCTGTTGAACGGCCTTGACAGCAATGAGGAGATGAAAGAGATTGTGAAGATAATGGGAAAAATCGATTTGCTCTGTAGGATGATTGTCTCTTTATTTGCAGTGTATGTAGCACTCGTGATGTATTCAGTGGCTACGACATGAGCACTTTGCTGAAACTAGTAATGAATGAAACATGTATAGCGAAATTTGGGCGTAGTGTTGTGAACATCTAATGATTTCTATTAACGGAAATCAGGGGTATCCCTTTGCTCATAAATAAATAAATAGCGAGAGGCCCTGTCGGGTCAGCTTTGTTCTCATTCGAAGACGTCGAGCAAATTGCAGTCCAACATCAAACTATGTCATCAAATTCAAGTTTCACAGCCAAATATGAGTACAACTAAACAACAATGTCATCATGTTTTAGTTGTCATACAATCACCAAACACAAATCAGCATACATATCAAGTGATGTTCTCACAATAAAATACTAAACAACATGTTCATCAGGTTTTAGTTGTCGTAACAAACACAATTTCACATAGTAGATAAAAAAACATCTTCTGACAGGCAAATACGACAAAAGCAATTTAATCATCAGCCACAGCAGCAGCGTCAACATCTTCGCCATGTGTATCAGTCTGAATCGTAATTCCCCACGGTGTCATCTTCTTCTTCGTCCTCAACGTCCTCGAACGTTGGCTTCTTCTTGATCAACTCTTGTATGTCCACATCACGACAAACAATCTTTTCGCCGGCGTCATTGATGTGATGGTTCTCAAAGATATTAGGAACATTTGTGTTATCTTGTACATCAGGAGCAGTGTAAGCATCATCTTGTTGTGCAACTTCATTAAACGAATTCCTCTTCTCAAACCTTTGCAATACTCTCCAGTCATCGCTACGTGCAAATGTGTCTTCCAAGAAAAATATCTGTGTTGCTTGATTTGCCAAAATAAAAGGCTCGTTGGTCTGCACGCGCCTTGACATTGATGGATTTCAAATAATCATCAGCTCACGGGTTTTGCGATCCTGGAAAATAGGTTATACCAACGACAAAGACAATGAGAACCACACGCGATGATCCTCAAATCGGAGATATCACTGCAACTGAACAATGTCTGTTATGTTAGCATACATTCCAGTTCACTCTTTGTCATACGTATCCGTGCTCATGATGGCACTGTTTTGTGTCTTCCTGCCTTCGTCTCGTGCAAGGGTGTTGTAGATCTCCAACAACACAAGATTCATAATGTTTTACCCGAGTATCAGGACCCATTGCTAGTGAGTAAAGGGCATCATCAACTGCCCGCCCATCCTCCCGCATCTTCTTAACCTATGGTTAGAAAATAGACAAGCTGGTCATCTTATGTACTCAATATATTAAAAAAACTAACGATGCACTTCAAAAGCTTACATGGTTCTTGAACCATTTCGCAAATCCTGCCTTAACCTGTTTGTCAATGTTTCTTGGATTTTGCGGCAGTAACTCATCTTTGTAGATGATGCACAACATAGTGATCGTGTCAAACATCTAAATATATAAGAATGTGCTGCAAGTTTAGTAGATTACGATGTATAAGCTGCAGTACTGCACTTACTTGATATAACGTAGTATCTCAGGACAGTTATTCAACACATAACAAACCATTTTGTCCAAATATTTAGGTTTGTCCTCTTGTCGACTCTTCCCTGTAACTCGAACAGAATAATTGAAAATATTGAGCCCGGGATTGTCTTCACCCACCTCTTTGCTAAGCTGATCAATTTGTTTCAATGTATTTTGAGCAGAATGTCAACGCTTATGTAGCAATGTAGGCCTCTGCAAAGGAACCCTCGGGTCTAGCTCTGTTCCTAACATAGCCCTTGAAAGTGCCTAGCCGCCTTTCAATAGGGTACATCCAGCCATACTGTATTGAACCTCTAAGTAGTGCCTCATCTGGTAGATGAACAGCTAAATGCACCATCACATCAAGAAGGCTGGAGGATATATCTTCTCAAGGTCGCATAGGATAGTTGGTATCTTGTCTCTAAGACGCTCCAAAGCATCTATCCTGATATTTCTACTGCAGAGTTCCCTGAAGAATTCTCCCAACTCTGCAACTGCTCTATATAAGTCAGGGCGGCCCAATCCTATAAGGATAATAGGTAAAACCCTTTGAAGTAGGACGTGGCAGTCATGAGTTTTCAACCCTTGTACCTTGTTTCCATCTGCACTGACTCTCCTTTCAGGGTTGGTTGCAAATCCGTGTGGGAATCTCACACGTGACAGAACCTCGCAGAATTCTTTTCTTCTTACCTTGTCCAAGACGTACACAACTGGTGCCATATCCCGTGGTTTACCTTCATCTTGCACCTGCAAATCCTTTCTGATACCCAGGTGTGTCAAATCAATCCTAGATTTTAAGGTATCTTTCGTCTTGCCTTAAATATTAACAAGTGTGCCAATAATGCTGTCACATATATTTTTCTCGATGTGCATCACATCAAGATTATGCCGCAGATCCAAATCTTTCCAATACTCCAAGTCCCACAAAGTGGACCTGCGGGTAAACAATAATCTCTCTTATATCTTGCCACGCTTCCTTTTCCGCTACCATTACCGGGATGGTTTCACAGTGTAATATGCCAGACCTTCTCTAATTCCACTTGCAACTCATCGGCGGTGAGCCTCTTTGGCACATCACGGTTTTCATGCTTTGCATTGAACACATGTCTTCGGTATTTTCTAGGATGCGGCTTGTCCTTGGCAAGGGAGACGCGGTGTCCAATGTAACAGATCTTGCTAAGTATTGCGTATGACAACGGATTCCTGTCACAACGAACACATGGATTGTAACCATGTGTCGTTCGCCCTGACATAGTGCCCAAAGCCAGATAATCATGGATGCACCAAATTATAACAACACGCAAAAACAAATCAGCTTGTGGGCTGCTATATAGGTCTCGAGTGAGAACACCCTTCCATAGCTGTTGAAGTTCCTCCACAAGAGGCTCCATGAACAAATCAAAATCATTTCCAGGACTTTTTGGACCTGGGATGAGCAAGGCCATCATGTAGTTTGATTCTTTGGTGCAGACATTTAGAGGCATGTTGTAAGGGATAACAAGCACTGGCCACATGCTATATGTGGCGCTCTGGTGGCCAAATGGGCTAAATCCATCTGAAGCTAAGCCAAGTCTAATGTTTCTTGGGTCAGCAGCAAACTTTTTGTGTTTACCATTGAAGCTTTTCCACTCACTACCATGAGATGGATGGCTCATTACATTCTGATCTCTGTACTCCTGGTTCCTAGAATGCCACAGTACATCCTCTCTTGTTTCAGCATCATGAAACAACCTCTGCAATCTTGGTGTAATTGGAAAATGTCTTAGAACATTATGAGGAATCCTCTTCAAAGCATCGCCATCTTTCCATCTTGATGATTTGCATTTCGGGCATTCACTTAAGTTGGCATAATCCTTCCGGAACAGAACACAATTATTCTTACAAACATGGATCATATCATATCCAATTCTAACTGCTCGACGGAAATTCTTCATTTTATTGTAGGTGTGTAGCAGCTCAGACGCATTTGGGAAAGATTTGCGGAAAGCAGCCAACATCGCATCAAATGATTTGTTGGTCATCCGCTCAGATGTCTTCACCTGAAGAAAGGTGACCATACACGAGAATCTTGACAGCTTATTTCACGGGGTGACAACCACGTTGCATTGTTCCAACATGCGGGCCCACCGTTTTTCTTCTGCAGGTGAAAGTTCACGGAATGCACGAGCATTTCGTAGCATTGTTTCAATGTTGGTCAAACTCACTGGCTCCGCCACCACCACCTCCTCCTCCTCTCCCACCTGAGCATCAGGCAGATCAAGATGGTGATCTGTTGCTTCAACGTAGTCAATAACATTGACGTTCACAACTTCACCATGATGAACCCACCTAGTATATGTGACCGACATCCCATACAAGTGTAGATGATTTTGCCCAGTTGACTGGGGTCTTGTAACTGAATTCATACAACTGCTACACGTGCAGAGAACATCTGATTTCGGACCACCATACTCAGCTCGATAAAGTTCATGAAGTTTTCAACCCTTCGACATATGCAGCGGAGAATCTTCGAGCAGAAGTTATCCAGGTCCTGTCCATCTGTTAGACATACAAATTTGTTCTTCTACTAGATATTACAGGAAAAACATATATGTTTTTTTATGAAGTCGAGAAAAAAAATACCTAGGTCGATGTCTAAAGCTATGGAAAGATATTTGGACGAGAAGATCTAAGTAACGAAATATATGTAAAGCTAATTCAGCAAACATATTTGAGTGCTAAATTATGGCAGGCTGTTTCAAGTGATCAATGTGGCCGAGCACACAGCCATCGAACTATCGAAGGCCATCGCAGCAACAAAGATCGAGTATAAAACGTGTAGAGCTATTTCACCTAACAGATTGGCTACTAGACCATGGCAATGTACGTCACAATAAATATATGGCAGGATATTTTAGCAACTAATCGGCCTTGGCATGCCATCTCAGCTAAGCAGATGCAGAACAGGGCAAGGAAGCTTCTTAAGCAGAGCATATTGACATAGTACTTCGGCAAACAGTGAGATTAACAGCGTCTATCAGCTAACATTCAGCGCTACACCGACATGAACGGGGCCTCAGTCTAGAATGCCGTGCCGTGGGAGAAGCTGACCGCCGTGCGTCTCCACACGAACGTCGCCAGCGGTGGCGAAGCTGACCGCCGTGCGCCTCCACAAGAACGTATCCAGAGCTGGTGGGGCGGCTAGAGGATGGCAGCCTACGAGAGCGTACTGTGGGAGCGAGAGGATTGCCGTGCGTCCCCTCGACGAACCGCGGCGCCCGGCGTGTCGGCAGCGGGGAGGCGGCTTTGGCGGAGCGAATTGAGTGGAGGGGGATGGGGGGAGGGGGGTTTGGGGAATATTATTGGCTAGTTGGCCGAAGTGCGGTTGAATCGGATTTGGGGGGAATTTGTGTGTGTGTGTGGGGGGGGGGGGAGGATTATCGCGCGGTGGCAGGGGGAGTTTTGTGCATGGTCGGTTTCTCCAAGTGCAGTCCCACGTGTTAGTGAAGAGGCAAGCCGAAGAGCGTTCCGTTTGCGTGAGCCGTGTGCAGGACCGAATGGGTGTGGGGTGCAACGCGACCGCGACAGGAGTGTTGTGAGTGTACCGCCTTTTTTCCTTTTAAACTAGGTGCTTCGGCCCCTCAAAAAAAATTATGTTGCTTCGCGCGATCCATCGATACTACTACTAGTAATCCGGTAATCCTGACTAAAATCACGCGGCCGGGTGTTTTCCCGCGCGATATGCTGGGAGGTTGGCTTAGTTGTGTTTTTTAGGACGAGTAATGCTACACCTAAGTAATCCCAGTTACGTAATTAACGTAATGTGAAACGTGTGAGCTGTTGATTGTAGATTGGGGGAGGGAAGGGGCCCACCACCATGAAAATCAGGGGAGGAGAGAGAGAGAGGAAATTTACGTTAACCCTTTCGTAGGTTCTCGTAGATGTAGAAAGATGTGAAATGTGTGAATGTGTAGTGGACGTACTATTGGAGTGCCTAAGATAATTTGTGTATGTATAGACCCTATGTGTTAGATTTGTCTCGGTTCAATAAAAAGCAGAGTCGGTGATGATGGTGTGCCTGTCATCCTGCAATATAGGCCGTCTGATCTATATCTAACGGATAGGAAGGAAACTATGACAATTTACCCACACTCCTCTCCACATTTGCAGATAAGGCTTTCCCTCGTTCATCCTTTTATCCCACAAGATCTTGATCTTTCGTGCAACGCACGGGCATCTTGCTAGTACTCCTACAATATGTTTATTATTGTGAAAGTTCATATACACCTGCCGAGATTAATGCAAACACGGCAGATTTTCATTACATTTCGAACTTTTATAGGACAGAAAAATAAAAAAACCCGACCCTAAACCTATTCTACGGCGGCGACCGACATCCTCCATCTGCGATCTCTATGTACGGGGGCAGGGTTCAAGACCCGTGAAGTGAAGGTGCAGTGTCCGGCGAGGAAGAGTAGAACACGGGATACAGACCGGCCAGTTGGCACACCATACCCTGCCGCCTCCCATGCCCTACTCATCCTCGGAGGATTCCCCGACCTCGGCGGTGCCGGACATTGTACGACGGCAAGTAGGATGCGTGGCTGACGGTGCTCCCATCGTCGGCCGCTAGCGTGGCCACCGCTTGTGCGGTCGCGTCCGCGTCCAGCTACGCCACTATTTCGTCGCAAGAGGCGACTTGAGCGAGGGCGGCTACCTCGAGCTTCATCCCCGAAGACAAGCCCTCCCGTAGAGCGTTCGCACTTGCGGTCATGGCGGATGTGGTGCCAGGTAGGTGGACGATGCGTTATGGTGTGGAGGTTAGCTGGGCGTTGCCGCTTTAAGTAGCGCATTCCGGTGAGGCCAAGCGTCCGGGTGCGTCATTAAGTCGCCGGAATTGGTTCCTCGGGCACCGAGCCTCTTAGCGACGACATACGAACGGACGGCATGAATGCGGGTAGCTGGCGCCGGCTGGGAACGCACCATGCGACAGTGCGAGGGACGAGGGTTTTGGTGTGCCAGGTAGGGCTGCAAATGAGTCGAGCTCGAACGAGTTGGAGTTGGCTCAGCTCAACTCATATAAAAATTCGAGCGAGCTCAAACTAAGTGAAGCTCATGATCGAGCCGTAGAACAGGACTCATGCTCAGCTTGTAACGATCTTGAGTCGATCTCGAGCTAGTTTCGAGCTAAATGAGATGGTAAAAATTATAAATCTATGGATGAAAAAAAAGGTGAATATGCTGGGAACCTTTGCCAAAAATATAGGAGATTTAACACATAGTCGACCACGTGCCATAGTTAGGCCTAAATCTTCTCTGCACTTAATTAAGTTTCCATGTTCGTTGGTAAAAATAAAATAGAGAAAAAATATGGACAACATATATGGTAATAAATTATCTTATTTCCATTTAATATAATGATATTATGTCGATCTATCGAGCTAAAATCGAGCGAGCCAACATTAGCTCAACATCGGATCATTTCTCTGTCGAGCTACATAAAGTGTTCAAACTAAGCTTGTTTCGTTCCGAGTCAATATTGAGTGAAGTCAAAAAACGAATCGATCTCGAGCGGCTCACGAGTCTCGAGCTTTTCTTGCAGCCCTAGTGCCAGGGTAGTTAGCTGTGGTCGTGGCAACGTTGGAGATGCCCTTTGCTCACATGCGATCCCCGCATGTCATTGAAAAAGCAAGACGACCCGGCATGGTCTCGGGTCCAGAGGATCTGATTAGCGCGCTACACCACTCCGCGGACGCGTCGCGGCGCCCCGTGCATCCTCGACGAGCCGGGTGTTGGGATGTGTTTGGATTGTCTCCAAAGTGCACCTTACCAAAATTTTGGTCACGACCCAAAGATTGGTCTTTGTTTGGATGGTTGCCATTTTTTTGGTATGCCAATGAACTCTGGCCAACTCTAGTTCATTTTTCTTGCCAATGTCGGCCAAATCATGGGCAACCAATACCTCAACCAAAATTTTGGTCATGACCCAAAGATTGGTCTTTGTTTGGATGGTTGCCATTTTTTGGCATGCCAATGAACTCTAGCCAACTCTAGTTCACTTTTTTTGCCAATGTCGGCCAAATCATGGGCAACCAATACCTCAACCAAAATTTTGGCTACCCAATGCTTTGATGGGGCATCCTTGGGCACAAACAAAACAGACTGTTGGTCGTGTCAGAGCACTAACGCCACCCTCGGCACACTGAAACCGACCATGTCTAGTGACGATATGAGCGTGTCGCTCACCGCGGTCGCCGTGTCCAGAGGCGGTGCTGGAGCTGCGCCCCGTTGTTGGCCCCAACGATCCACATGAACGGTTGTCGGTGGCAAGGAGGTCGTGGGCCAGCTCCTCCATTGGACTAGTCTACGCTATGTCGTCCCAATGGGTGTGCCCCACATGTCAGTTTCCCTGTTTTCCCGGCCATTCGAGCGCCAGTGCTCCGTGTTGCGCATTAGGACTTTCACTATGTAGTCCAAGAGAGACAATTTATTGTTTATTTGAGCCGTTCAAGTATAATCATGTGGCGTTTGCTTATTTCTCATTCCTCTCCAACCCTCTTCTCCATCGATCATGTCGCCCTCTAGTCGAGTCCATCCTCCCGCATGGCTCATTTGAACATTCCGCCGAGTATCATTCGCATGTACCCACCCTATTCCTCTTTCAGTAGATCTCCGGACCCCGAGATGAAATCGAGTGGGAACGAGTGGGGGCACGTGATACCTAAGGCATATTCAAAATTTTGAACAGGTGATCATAGCATCCGCAAATCATATATAAAGGGTATTCAATGTTCGTTTCGTTTTTGAACGTACAATATATTACCTCCTATCCTTTCTAGTTTACATATAAGTTTTATGTGTAGTCAAAGTATCTCTACTTTGATAAAAAGGTATCAACATTCAACAACGTCCAATCAATATTGTTAGATTCGTACGTACTCCTAGATTTGTACTCGACATGGTTTCCAATTTGACTATTGACGAGATTAATAGTACATGAGATGTATAATGTGAAAATTATATCATTGGAAACTCCTTTCACATACGAATTTGACTGTATGCTTTGTGTAAGTTGCATGTCATATATTATTACTCTAACATTCGGTCAAAGTTAGCCTCGAAAAAGGCATTAGGCCCTGTATAGTAAATGGAAGAAGGGAGTAGTAGTGGAAGTGGATCCTCTGACGTAGGCATCCCTGCCTTACCCTCCCTTTCGGTCACTTACTGGCGGACCCCATGCTTACTAGGCCCCGCATGTCAGTTACTCAATGGGTTCGTCCATGTTAGGGGATCCTCATCCGTCGTATACTCCCTCTGTTTTTATTTACTCCGCATAAAACAGAGGGAGTGGTGGTAGAATAAATGACGCGGGCGGGGGAGGGGGACGGACATCGGTTTGCTCTCAACTGCGGTCCCACAAGCGAGCGAAAACACAAGACGAAGCGCGTTCCATTCGGTGAGCGACGTGGAGGGTCCAGCGTGTCAGGCTGCAACGCGAACGCGACAAGAGCGATGTACAGTCAAAACCGATTGACCGGTCGTCACTGGAACCACTATTCACACCAGAACCTTCGCTGCTCAGCCTATGCTAGCCTCTGCCCTAAAACCACACCAAATCTCTAGCCCATTCCCCCACCTTTCGATCCCCTAGCCCACATCAAGCGTCCCCTAGTTCGCCGGAAAGCCATGGTGCGCCGCAAGATCACTTACTACAAGATGCTGATGCCGGAGCGCCACACAGAAATCACGGCGGCGTTCGGCGCCACAGACCTCCGTTCCCAAGCTCGCTTTGCGGCGGGCCAATCCCTGAGTTCTCTGGAGCCAAGCTACGAGGAGGAGGAAGCCGATCCAATGTTCATGGCGGAGGTCGTGGTGCAGAAGGCCCCCGATGGGTATGAGATGATGGACGTCGACTTCGTGCCGGCGTCCGAGTCCCCCATGGTGCAGGCGGACCAGCGGTTCAACATGGCGATACTAAAGGAGGACCGGGTGGCAGAGGCTCAACTCGACGCAGAGCGCGCACATGCCGCTACCATCGAGGCTCTCCTGCAGGCGGAACCGGATGTCGTGGATGTGAACCGGGCGGCGGAGGCTCAACTTGAGGCGGAGCGCGCGGATGCCGCTGCCATCGAGGCCCTCCTGCAGGCGGAACCGGACGTCCTGGACTTGAACCGGGCGGCAGAGGCTCGACTCGACGCAGAGCGCGTGGATGCCGCTATCATCGACACCCTCCTGCAGGCGGAACCGGACGTCCTGGACTTGAACCGGGCGGCGGAGGCTCGACTCGACGCGGAGCGCGCGGATACCGCTGCCATCGCGAGGCCCTCCTGCAGGCGGAACCAGACGTCCTCGACTTGAACAGGGTTGTGCTCTCGTCCGTGCAGAGCGCCCGCACACTCCACTTGAATGAGTAGCTGGAGGCCGAGGACAACCACGACGTGGAGACACACGTCGGCAGCTACGGCTGGTTCGCACCGGCAGCCAAAGACGACGAGGCCGTGTCTTTCCGCGAGCAGTGATAGTTGTTGTTTTTATGGATCTTTTGCTGTGTAAAAACATATATTTGTAATGCAAGTTGCCTGACTGGGGTCAGTCTACCATTTCAGGCGGTTAGATGAATATCCTACGTCACCTAACCCTTCTTTCCTTCTTCCTCACCTCTTCTTCTTCCCCAACAGATCACCGCACGGGCCGTACGGATACTCCCCAACATGTGGTTGGATAAACATACTCTATGAACGAAAATTATGTGTCAGCGATAGGATGGCTGAGTTTGGTTTGTTCACATGCGACAACACGTGTCAGTGAGGGTGCGTTCCCTTGGTTGGGTTTGCGGCACGCAGGGAAGCGTGTGAGGGTGCGGTGCGACATGGCGTCTTGAGGAAGCGACCGTGCGAGTCTTGATGCGACCGCGACAGCCGTGCGCAAGTGTACCTCCTTCTCATTTTGAAAACTTTAGGCAAGCTTGGCAAAAATATGTGGTGAAGTTTGGCAATGCAAGCCCTAGACCCAAACAGGATAAGTACGTACGTACTAGGAGTACTAGTGTTAAAAAAGAAAGGCGGGATTTTCCTTCGCGGGATTTAATCGATACAAATTGTCGTTTCACGTGTCAATTAATGCGTATTTTTTTCTCCAAAGACCAAAGAGCTAACCATCTCACTCCTCATCCCTTGGTTAATGCAGCGCCATGCAAACCAACCTTCTCACTTCCGCATGCATGCAGGGGACATTAATGTCCTTGGTTGCTAACCCCATCAATTTGGCCTCGATTAGTGTTAGTGGCCCTCTGCAAATTGTAATTTTGATATACTGGACTTGTGTACAAAAAAATGGAGGTAGTAACTATATTTGACTTCCTTCCCGATTGCGGTGACGTCGATGATATCTTTTTTTGTGGTTAGGCGAAGTGCATTCGACGTAGAACACCATTGAGGGAGACCACGGTAAGTAGTTCGCAAGTGCCGCCTGCAAGCCGAGACAACTGCCTTATTTGCACCCAGGAAGTCCGTTGAACCAAAGGACTAGTACTACTAGGAGTACAAGTGCGGTGAGATGGTTTCTCGAAGAAGACGATGGAGAAGCGGAGTCAGCGAAGAGTGAAATGATGGTTGCTTCGTCCGTGCTTTTGTGATTTGACGCCTCACTGCTTTGTGATTTGTGATAGAAGGGACAGGGGAGTAGAATCTGTGCTCTATACTGTACAACATGCGTCCAAGCATGGGAGAAAGAGGAGAGACGTTGCATTTTTCTATTCCTTCAATCAATCAATCAGGGAGCTTCGATTCCATCTTTTTGGCTTTGGCAACACCATCCACAATGGTTCCCACGATGCCATAAGCTATTTTCACATTTGGCTACACATTGTGGATGCCCTTAACCGTACCACTTGGTTTTGCTCCTGTGTGCTATCTATATAAATCTCAATTATATTGTTCTAAAAAATTATAGAATCAAGATTAGTAAAAAGAAGGTGATTTTGCCGCGCAGATGGCGGGGGAGGTTTCTTATTTTCGGAGGACGTTGTCCTGGTAGTTTGCTAACATGCGGTCCCACGTGTCAGTGCTTTACCAAGCCGATCCGCGTCCCACATGAGGCAGAACAACGGCAGAAGCAACACGTGGTTAAGTTGAAGAAGATGAGGGAGAAGCAGATTCAGCAACGAGTGAAATGATGGTTGCTTCGTCCCTCCAACTTCTTTTTTTAGCATTATTACTTCGTCCCTCCAACTTAACTGCCCGAAAGGTGCAACTTTGTGATTTGACGCCTCATTGCCCATTACTACGCCGGTGCCATAACTGGGGTGCTTCACCCCGGCTGCTCTGCACTGTATTCCGATATGGCACGTGGACCCGGTAGCTTGATGTCCCACATGTCGTTGAAAGGGACTAGAAGATTTATGAAAGCGAGCCCTCCACTCTTACGATGGAGGAGTAGACGACATGACGGCCCAGTGAACTGTCACTTGTACTGTATAGTACTATAGTTTTGTTGTTTCACACGATCCATCGGTACAAACCCGATTAAACAGGAAAGGGCGGGATTTTTCCCGCGCGGTAGATGATACTGGCCATACATTTCAAAGGCAATTTTAATGTATGCAAACTGAATAATTATAAGTAACAATATGATATCTAGTAAAACTAAAAACACATATGATTTATTGTGTTAGAGTGTAGTAGTAGTGATGTATTGCATAGTTGTTAGATGTAACATGCGAGAACGTGTAGAGATGTAGTTTTGGAGGGCCTATAGAGAGAAAAGCGTAATACGGTCACCGAACTTCAGAATAAGCTGATTACGGTCACTATATACGTTTTGCAGTGATTATACGGTCACTTGCTCACGGTTCAGCATCGAATTTCACTCTGTTGACCGGCCAAATTGTTTATGTGGCGCCATGTTGACTAGTTAAATTGACCACGTTCCTTGTGGGTCCCACCTGTCAGTTCGCATGGGGAAAAGGTCAGATAAACACAAATTTATGCAGGCGCGACAAGGCTCCAACTCGTGCGCGGGAATCACCTGGTTGTGTATGTGTCTGTCAGGGCCTGATGTGTGCGCATGCATGTGTAGGTTGAGCACTTGAGCGTGAGAGTGTGTGTTGGTCGTGTGGTGTACTGGTGTGTGCATGCATGCGTGCGTGTGAGTGTTGCGTGCGTGTGTGGCTGCGTGTGTACATGTGACGGTGTGAGTGTTGCATGCGTGCATAGGTGCATGTGTTTGTGTGAGTGTTGCGTGGATGCGGTTCGTGTGCATGCGTGCGTGTGTGTATAATCACCACACCAGCTCCTGTGTGTTAAAACAGACGGCTCAGCATACCAATACAAGGCCACCTTGTCCGTATGTTCATGGGTCATGACTTCGAACCACCGTCCAAATTTTTTTTTGTCGTTTGTTTTTATTCTTACTAGCAAGATGCCCGTGCGTTGCATGTAACATCAAGATGCATTTGTATGACTTTTTTATCTTGTGAGAGAAAAAGATGAACGAGGGAAGGCCTTATTTTCAAATGTGGAGAGGTGTGTGGGTACCTTTTTGCAAAATTGCCATAGTTTCTTTCCTATCCGTCAGATATAAATCAGACGGCCTATATTGCAGGATGGCAGGCACACCATCATCACCAACTCTGTTTTCTATAAGAGTGTATTTTGTGTATTTTATAAGAGTGTAGATGTAGAGTGGATACAAGTCGACAGGTGGGCACGATGGTAGTGAGATAATGTGATGCAACACTAGAGGTGCCACGTGGAGCGTTTAACTGGTCAACTAGTCATGTCATGAGCAAATACAGAGTTGTACGGTGAGCCCGTGACTGTATAATAACCACTAAACATAAATGGTGACCGTAATGAGTGGATTCTGAAGTCCAATGTATGTATCATGCTTTCGCTTCAAATACAATGATCGTCATTGCATATATCGCGAGAGAAAGATGAAACATGCGTGAATTTTCTGGGGGCTTACTTTTAGAGGACCTGGAGATAGTTTTGTGTGCATACCGAAAGGGGCGTCTGGGGATATCACGATGGAGAGAGAGAGATGCTCTTCGTTTCTCTTTATTATGACTAACTTTGTATGTAGTATAAAAATATACAAATTCACATTGCGGAATAAATATCATTGTGGGCACCATGCAATGCAAATTAGCGTTCGTACTCCTCCATATAACTTTGTAATGTTGTATATATGTAGAAACTCTAAAATAATTTTTCGGCCACACTTTATTCAAAAGGAATGTTGTATGTGAAATAAACGTGAAGAGAGGGCTTTAGATCAATGGGGTACGTGATGTAACATGTGTGAATGTGTAGTTGATGCATTTGGCGGGGCCTAGAGAGGTATGTGTGTGTATTACGATTCGAGAGAGGCATGGATAGAGGGGCCGACAGGCGTGGGAGAGATAGCACTAGAAATGAGAGTGGTGTAGAGTGAGATAGACGAATATGACGTCACGACGAGAGATTCCATTCCCTTGAGTGTGTATATGCAAGGGGGGAGGGAATAGAGGCACGAGGAGAAATCCTCTGTGTGTGTGGTGTTTGTGTTGGTATGTGTGGGTGTGAGAAGATAATGAGACGTGGGGGCAGAGGGTGTGTCACCGCGTGAGGTCTGGTGGGTCAAGGTGAGGCCCTTCGTTCGGTTCTGTCCTGCGCCACATTGGTCGGCCCGTGACGCATTTAGGAAGACCCATGGATGACTAGTCGTACAAGACAAAGATAGCAGAATTGTGAAGGACTCTGTGTCCACTCACAAGGCCGGCTAGGATTTGTAACCCTAGGTTCTCGGAATAAGGTAACCCCTTTATCTCTGGTATTACTATTCATCCAACCTAACTTTAAGGGGCATCCTACAGAATGCTCTGCTAGAATCATACTCGTCGATAAGGAAGAGAGGTGTGAGACAATGCGTGAGAGACAGGCCTAAAGATAATGTGCATACATGAGACACCTAGGCAGGTCCATGTATATAGAAAGGGTCGATGGGGATTGTGCGTGTGTATGTTTGTGAGAGGAAGAGTGCTTGTGATAAAGGTTAGTGAAAACAGTTGTAAATGGTTACGAGAGGGAGGGAGGGTTATATCTAGAGCATGTGTGCAAGAAAGACACCTCGGGAGAGAGTGTGTGATCATGTGTGAGAGACCACCGATGGAGAGTGAAACTACACGTAAAAGACTACTATACACATTGATTAAAGATATAAATTGTATCCAAATATTAGGATGAGATCATGATATTTGCAATTCGTGTAAGGAGCGGTCATTGATCCATCAGACATCTAGATTCTATCGAATTTGAGCATGTCTATGTTATTATTCGACACAATTGATCCACGTAGTTAGTATTTTGAACTCCAGACAATGCATCGATCGCTTTAGCAATCGAATATAAACGTGAGTATAGTTCATGTTGTGTGTGTAAAGCACATTATACATACGAAAGTTACACAATGAACATTATAAATAGCTACCTATGAACTAGCATACATTTGAATTCAACTTAAGGTGCTTTAAAAAAATCGAATTCAACATGAAGTCCATTCATTTATTTGAATTTGATATCATGGCATTTGTAAACCATACGTAAATTATGGGGGCACCAATCTTTGCTCTGATTTTGTACATAATAGCATATGTAGTCGTGTACAAAATAGATTCAAATTTAGCTCTTCCATTCCAAAATAATCATAGTTATAGGATTTTCAAGTTTCAAAATTTCAAAAATAAGCGGATAATTTAATGAGGTTTTCAAACATACAAGGTCAAATATAACGTTGTCTATTTAGGTCAATCCTCATAGTTCAAGAGTACTCTAAACGTGAATGCTTGTGTTTCAAAATTTTGAACGGTTACCAAAAGAGCCTCTACTCGCCCGAAACCGCGTGAGACCAATGTTTGTTAGTACGAGGAAATTACTTTTCTAATAACTCCGACCCGTGAAACCTACGGGCCTGACGTCCAAAGGTCTAAACTGGGGTAGGTTTGTAGCTTCATCTAGACGCCACGCAACCGCCTCCGAAAAACATTCATACACAATGGCCGCCTAAGCACACATGTGCGCGGCCGAAATCGTCCCGCCCACTATTTGGGACACCTGGGATTACTATCCTATCCCCGACCCGCAGTAGGTCCGAAATTTAGGAGGGGGGCAAAGTTTGTACTTTCCCCAATTTTCAAACAAGCGCGTCCCATCTTCTGTTCAAAAAAACCAAAAACAAGCACGTCCGAGACCGAAACATGGTTCCCCCCACCCGTCCGATTCCCCATTCGTACTCCGTGGGCGCCAAAACTACCTCTCCACCAGCCGTGAAACCCCGACGTCCTCCGTCCGGCACCCCATCCCACCCATCAACCGCCGCCCTCCTCCATCACGCCAGAGCCGATACCCCAATGTCGTCGTCCACCGGAACCTCAACCACAACGCCCTCCATGGCTAGTAGTTGAAGCCAAGGCCGAGCCGTCTGTACCCGAGCAAGTTCAACCACACCGTCCTGCGCCTCACCGCTGCCGCTCCAACTTCAACACCCTCCACCGCACCGGAGCTGTTCCTGCTACGCCATCCTTCGCCACCTCAGATCTGCTTCCCCTCCGCCGACATACGGCCACGGCAACACAGTCAACAATTTGGCCATGGGTTCGTCCAAGCCTGCACCCTCCAGAACATCGGTTTCCCCGGTAAAAAGAAGAAGATCAGCGCGACATGTGGAGGTGACCACACCGGCAACCGAAAAAGGTACTCCTCTTCCCTTATTCGTGCAAATCTTACGTCTCTGCTTGCACAGTATTCATCCCACAGAAGACACTAGTTGAACGCTTCTTCTTGATAGTAGATGTTCCTAGTAACTCGTGATGCACAAGGTTTCTCCTCATATACTATTTCACCTTAGCTAGAGGTCCGTCGCCCCCCTGAATTTCAGTTTCTGGCCAGTTGATTCCCAGTTAACGGAAGCATTCCCCAGCGTAACAGGCGCTAGTACGCCTATTACGCCGGGGAAGCAGCGCCTGGATGTTTATCTTAGGTACGTGTGCAGCCTAGAGCTACTGGCACCTGATCTGGAGGTCGGTCGGGATTAAAGGGATGGCCTGGGGGCGCTGCCAAGCACGGCGGTGGTGTGAGGTCGAGGGGAGGGCGGGGTAGCGGAGGCAGGGGTCTGGGCCGGTGGTCGCTGGCGGTTCAAGAAAGATCGTCAACAGTGATTGGCGGGAGGTAGAGGAAGGCCATCTGCCTGTTCCTTATAGATCGGATGGTTCATTAAAAAATCGATTGACCTATTTATTTTCAGTCGACTGTTATCTTAGATATGACCACATGTGGTGGTGTGCTGGAGGAGTACCTGCATTTCCTGTGCTCATATATTACAAAATCATACGGAGTATAAACTAATTTTGTTTGCCATGCAATGTTGTAGAGCAATCATATGTCTCCTGTCATTTATTTTTCAGCCACCTGCTATCTGCTACTTTTACAGTGCACTAGTTCTGCACACACTTCACCCATACTCTCACTATTGTGTTTTTATGCAAGGGTATTTTGGAGTCTGCCAAAAGAGAAGCAACAAAGAAAAGATAGAAGTCGCGGCAGCTTTCTTCGCGGGTATGCATGACACGTTACAGCGCTATAAAGGGTGCAGTGTCAGCAGATGGAGACAGTAAACGTAGCTCTGGAGTTGATGACCTCGCTCGCAATGAACCACCATCCCAGGTGCTTGCTTTAACTTCGCGGTGTCATATGTGGTTGCATGTTCCATATGGTGTCTAGCTTGTATTCGAAAGGCCGAAGTCGATCGAGGCTGTTTGGTTCTAGGCCTAGCATTGACACATATTTTTGCCAAACTTGCCTAAGGTTAGTTGATCAAAATGAAAGCCACAAGTTGGCAAGCCTAAGGGAATCTTGCCACATTTTTTGTGTGTATGCCATGTGGGGTCCAAGTGTGGCTTGCCTAAGGTGTGGCTTGAACCAAACACTCACCTAAGTTAGTCAAACTTGCCTAGCTTTAGGTGTGGCAACATTTGGCAAAGTTAGTCACAAATCAAACAGCCCCAAGATAAGGAAAGATATTCTTTTACATGAACCACCATCCCGTGAGCACCAGAAGACAAATAGCTAGTCAGGGCACTGGCCGAGCCAGTGACAAGCCCAGTAAAGATAGGCAGCACCTGGAAGCCAACTAAAAGGCTGCGATGGTGGCGAAGCAGCCCGCCTCCCACCAGGCTCTCAGGTCTAGATGATCATGCTCACCACTCTGGAGAGGGCTAGGTTTTACATGGAGTCGGTTACAAGGAAGGAAACACAATATCCGGATCGCCAAGCTTGTCTTCCACACAAAGGAGAGTCCCATCCGGACACGGGCCGAAGTCCTGAGTCTTGTATCTTCATGCTTCAATAGTCCGGACGATGTATATCGTACGGCTGTCCGGATACCCCCTAATCCAGGACTCCATCAGTAGCCCCTGAACCAGGCTTCAATGATGATGAGTCCGACGCGCAGTCTTGTCTTCGGCATTGCAAGGCGGGTTGCTTCTCCGAATACTCCAAAGCACCTGTTACGACAAATAGTGTCCGACTTCCCATCAATGTTGTACTCCACGGCTTCAGTGCCTCAATAATGACCATCTCCACGTGTCGAGCGAATGCGAGGAGCCGAGGCATTTTTGCATTTGCCACCATCAATCCTTCGTCTGACCGTCTATTTGAAGGGACGGGGATTCTCATATCCAAACCTCACTCTTCTTCCCCAAGCAAGCATCCAACAGAGCGCTCCGGAAAAAAACCATTCCAACATGGCCAGCCGCCGCAGCTCCTCTGCTCGCTCTCCTCGCTCCAAGTTGGGGGACTGGGAAGAGTGTTCAGTTCCCCATAGTCGTTTGATAGAGTTACAAACCCAAGGGTTTCTCCCACCGGCGTTCATGGTCCTCGTCCGAGCCGGAATAGCCACTTATAACTGAGGGGAACAAGCGGAGGGATCTCCAAATCCATCTCCAGAGGAGCGAATATGCCTCATCCCGCATCTGCTATGGGCCGTCGGCTTTCCCATCCACCCATTCCTTCGCAGGCTCCTGGAGTTCTACGGCCTCCAGTTGCACAACCTTACCCCTGCCTCCATACTACACATTGCAGGGTACGTTGCCCTTTGCGAGCTATTTTTAGGCTACGAGCCTCACTTCGGGTTATGGAAGAAGCTGTTCTGCCTCGTCCCCCGCAACCAGGGAGAATCCCTATGTCAAGTGGGCGGGGCCGAAGTATGGTGCATTGCCGAAACCGGATACCTATCCGGCACTCCCAAGAAGGCACCAGAGAATTGGCCTTCGGAGTGGTTTACATTGATGACGTTCCCCTTCTGGATCCAGTCCGGACAGGTATCCCCAAGTTCAGTGATGCCCCACCGAGGGCACGTCTAAGCTGGCGCCCCCGGGGCCCCCAAGAGGAGGATACCAGGGAAATACACTTCCTGATGAGAAGGATAAAGTTACTGGCCAAGTCCGGACTGACGATAGTCGAGGTTATGGCGTTATGCATAATACGGGGGGTGCAACCGCTCCAATATCGGGGGAAGCCCATGTGGCACTTCAACGGGGAAGACAACGCCACCCGCTGCGGCCATAAGGGTCCGGACTCCGCCACCGCTCTGGCAAGGATATTGTCCGATTTATACAAAGGGGAAGAGGAAAAATTCCTTCGCATTAAACCGCGGGACGGGTTCTCCATGTACAACCCCCCAGAATGGGTAAGTCGTCATTCCTTTCCCTGCTTTACTTACTTTAGCGTTCTCTGCTAAGATTACGCGCATCGATGTTTCCGAGCAGAAACTGAGGAGGGCCGTAGAAGGAATATTCAGCCCCTCCCCGCAGCCAGAGGACCCCGGAAGGGCCCTAGATCCAGGACTCGAAGAAGATTCGGATATTACTGTGGAGCTTGTCAACGGGGTATTTTATCAAGCGAGCTGCGATGGAGCCTCGGTGGCCATTACTGCCGACTATCCCGGACTACTCGTTGTGTCACGTGTAAGACAAACTGAAAAAACCTTATCCTCCGAAGAGGACTCCCTTCAGATGTCATGCCTTACCCTTGAAGTGTCGTGTTTCTTGCAGAGACAACGGTCAGAGGGCGGGGCCGAGCCCCTAGGGACTCGCCGACCACGGGCGTCCGGATCGGGCAGGCTCAAGAGGAAGGCGGTAAGGGTTGACACGCCGATGCAGAGGTAAGGTAAAACTCTGTCATGCGATTATGGTATTAAAGTATAACAGCGCCCTTTGTGTCCTGGCAGGAAGAGGAGTAGCCGGACTATATCCGGGGATCCCGCCGATCACGCCTCCACCAGCCGGATACCAGAACCGGCCTCGAGAGCGGAGGCGAACACGGGGCCGATGCCGCACAGTTCTCCGACAGAGGACGCGGATATTCTCTCGGACACGAACTCCTAAGTAGAGAGCACCATGAATCACCGGCGCCGATGGGCCGTGCTTCGGAACAACATCTTTCCCGAAGAGGCATTGAATGCCTTCAATTCGGGAGAAGCATACATCCGAGCTGCACAAGGCGGGCTTGCCCGAGCGACGAACCAGTATACCAAAGATATACGGGTAAGAAATTTTGATAAGCATGTATAGCAGTAGCCCCTAAGACTTGAAATGGTTCGAACAACTGTTTGAAGGATCAATTTATGCACAGGTCCTTGTAGATAAGAATGAACAATTGGCTCGGAAGCTGGAGGAATGCAAGGCCCAGCTGAGGGACACGATTGCCAAGTTAGAGCAATCCCAGAAGGCCTGCTCCGGTAACGTTTGTCTCAATTGTATGAAGATGCACCAGTTAGTAAGCGGCTGGTGTGACTAGTCTAATAGAAAATTCTGCAGACAATCCCAGGGTAAATCCGGAGGGCGTAACGGATGACGACTCGCATCTCAAAAGGCAGCTAAAGGCTGGCGAGTGCATCCTTACGCAAGTTAGGCAAGAGAAGAACAATCTTCAAGATGCCAATATTCGACTGGACGTGGAATTAAAAGACGTCCGCACTCAACTGGCGGACTCCGTGAAGGAGAACAAAAGGCTTCGACGCGGCATTTATGGTGAGTGCCCAGACGAACTGTATGATAGTTCGGCGAGGAAGTATATTGAAAGAATTTTGCATGCAGGAATGTTAACGGGTCACCCTGAGGAGGATATGCCCTCATCTACAAGTGATTTACTGCAAGAACTCTCGCAACTACACGAGCGAGCTCGGCAAGTGATGCAGGGAGTTGCTCAGGCCTTGTGGCCATCAAGCTTACTGCCGAACGGCATGGGGGAGCTTGTAGATATGCTTCAAGGAGCACGGCGGCGCTTCCAATTGTGGAAGATGTCAGCTTGTCGGCAAGGTGCAAGAGAAGCCTGGGCTATGGTGAAGACGCGCTACACCAAGCTAGACCCGAACCATATGGCTGAAGTAGGACCGGAGGGGCCCGATGGGCAAGAAATTCCCGTAATTCTGGTATATGACCAGTTAGCGTTAGCCGCCAAGTATTCTCAACATGATTGTAAGCTAGATAGCCAGTTGGATGGTATAGAGGAGGAATATACTCAGTCCAAGTGACTGTGTAATTTAATGGGCATAAGTAGCCCCTAGCTGGATTAAAATCATTTGTCATGGCAGACCTTTTCGCTTCAGCCCCCGGATCCTACAGTCCAGGGTGTGTCCGAATACCCGCTCGATTATACAAAACCGGGGTATGCGTGGAAACCAGGCGTAGGGGTCATAAGTGCTTGAACAGACAAGTACCCAACTAGTTATGTTATATTACATGGATAGTAAGAAACATCTTCCAGGGAGAATAGTTCCGTTAGGGGTTCCTTTCCCTGGGTATGCATGCGACGATGCGCATGTCCAGACCGCGAATGAAGGCGCATGATACAAGACTTCTGGGGATTTACGTTGTAATAAACGAATACATCTTTTGTTCACCGATCGAATATTCTCTTAAGGATACTAGCTTTCGGCTTCACCCAGTCTGAGGTACACATCCGGCCGAATCGGCAGTAACAATCGCAGAGGTGCTCCCCTTATGCCCTAGCCGAATTAACGGGAACGTAGGGCATAAACACAAGAGTCAGGCAACCCAGCTTGGCCACATCTTAAGTCATATCGATGCATATAATGGTGAAGAAAAGGCACATATGAAAAAAAAAGAATGCATATGTGATGGGCGAAAAGCCATTTGAGTATTTATTTTTAGCTTCCGTATAGGAAGCCCCCAGGTATTGCTTACACACGTAGTACGGCCGAAGTAATCCGGGAGTCCACACTGTATTAAATACTTTGTGTGAAGAGAAAAAAGGGTCGAGAAAGAAAAAAAGGGGTGGAGCATAAATAAAAGGGAGGGAGTAAGGAGACGAACACTGAGTTCGGCGTTAGGAGTAGAATCTCCGGAGTCTGGCCGCGTTCCATGGGTTCGGCTCGAGTCTGTTATCGGATGCATTACGTAAGCGGTACGCTCTTCCGGTGAGAACTTTGTAAATGAAGAAGGGACCTTCCCACTTGGGTTTGAGCTTGTCCTTCTTCTTCTCCGGTAGGCGTAGAACGAGCTCGCCAATATTGTAAGTTTTGGCCCGCACTTCTCTGCTTTGATATCGTTGAGCCTGCTGCTGATAGAATGCGGAGCGGGCTTTTGCGACGTCGCGCTCCTCCTCCAGGGCATCCAAGTTGTCCTGTCGATCTAACTCGGCTTCCTTCTCTTCGTACATGCGTACGCGTGGCGAATCATGTATTATGTCGCAGGATAGTACTGCTTCCTTGCCGTATACCATAAAAAATGGAGTGTATTCGGCGGTGCGATTCGGCGTGGTCCGCAGCCCCAGTCTAGTCGAGCTCTTACGACCCAAAGGCGTATCCGACTACATCCAAGGACCGCACTAGTCTGGGTTTG
Organism: Aegilops bicornis; assembly: GCA_021605145.1. Lineage (NCBI taxonomy): Eukaryota > Viridiplantae > Streptophyta > Magnoliopsida > Poales > Poaceae > Aegilops > Aegilops bicornis. Next base: position 117,057,900 of record CM038675.1, on the reverse strand, counting down.
ATGCCGCTCATGATAAGACCATTTGCCCGCTCTACCTGGCCGTTTGTTTGGGGATGGTAGATGGAAGCATAATCGAGCTTAATGCCCATTTTTCCGCACCAAGTTTTCACTTCATCGGCTGTGAAATTTGAGCCATTATCAGTGATGATGCTGTGGGGGACACCGTATAGGTGTACGACCCCGGATATGAAGTCTATTACTGGTCCGGATTCGGTCGTTTTGACTGGTTTGGCTTCTATCTATTTGATGAAGTTGTCCACCATGACCAATAAGTATTTTTTCTTATGGCTTCCCCCTTTAAGAGGTCCGACCATATCCAGACCCTAGACCGCGAAGGGCCAAGTTATGGGGATTGCTTGGAGAGCGATAGGGGGCATATGACTCTGATTGGCGAAGAGCTGGCAACCGACGCAATGTTGGACAAGGTCCTGTGCATCTGCTCGGGCCGTCGGCCAATAGAAGCTCTGTACGGAAGGCCTTGCTGACTAGTGCTCGAGCCGCGGCGTGGTGCCGGCCCAGTCCGGCATGGATTTCCGCCAAGATTTTCTGCCCTTCCTCTTCGGAGATGCACCTTTGGAGCACTCCGATCACGCTTTTCTTATAGAGTTCCCCTTCAAGGACTTTGTAAGCTTTAGAACGCCGGACGATGCAGCGTGCTTCATTTTGGTCATTGGGGAGCTCCTGCCTATTTAGATAGGCCAAGAAAGGCTCAGTCCATGGGGCGATTACGGCAATGATTTCATGGGACGAAGATGTTATTTCGGTGGTAGAGCCTCTGATTATGTCTGCTTGTTCGGAATCTGGGGGGTGTGTTCGTATCCGTGCTAGTATTGCCGGACTCCCCTTCCCATACTACGGATGGCTTGGACAACCTTTCCAGGAATATGTTAGGTGGGACAGGGTCGCGTTTAGCGCCGATGCGGGTGAGTACGTCCGCCGCTTGATTGTTTTCTCAAGCCACATGGTGGAATTTGAGCCCCTCGAACCGAGCTGACATTTTGAGGACGGCATTACGGTAGGCCGCCATTTTCGGATCCTTGGCATCAAAGTCTCCATTTATTTGTGATATTGCGAAGTTCGAATCCCCGCGCACTTCCAGGCGTTGGATGCCCATAGAGACTGCCATCCGAAGACCATGCAAAAGAGCCTCATATTCGGCTGCATTGTTGGAGTCTGTATAAATATTTGCAGGATGTACTGGACCGTGTCTCCGGTGGGAGACGTCAGGACTACACCTGCTCCCAATCCGGCCAGCATTTTAGATCCGTCGAAGTGCATGATCCAGTTGGAGTACGCGCCGTACTCTTTAGGGAGTTCGGCTTCTGTCCATTCGGCGACAAAGTCAGCCAGTACTTGCGACTTGATGGCCTGCCGTGGTTTGTACATTATGTCGAACGGAAGGAGCTCGATAGCCCATTTAGCAATCCGGCCCGTAGCGTCGTGGTTATTTATTATGTCATTGAGTGGTACTTAGGAGGCCACTGTAATCGAACACTCTTGAAAGTAGTGTCACAGTTTCCGGGATGCCATGAAGACCGTGTATGCTATTTTTTGATAGTGTGGGTATCGGGATTTGCATGGGGTGAGGACCGTGGATACATAATAAACCAGATTTTGGAGCGGCAATTTGTATCCGACAACTTCTCGTTCGACGACGAGCACTACACTTACAACTTGATGTGTAGCATAGGCTCGCCGATATTCGGCGCTGTTAGGACTGGATTACTGGCCAATAAGGTTTTTATTTCATCGAGTCCGGCCGTGGCTGCATCCATCCACACGAAGTGTTCGGTGCGCCGAAGGAGGCGCTAAAGAGGTAATGCCTTTTCTCCTAATCTGGAGATAAAGTGGCTCAAAGCGGCCACACATCCAGCTAGTTTCTGGATGTGCTTGAGGTCTGTTGGTATAGCCAACTGCGACTGAGCTTGGATTTTTGCCGGATTCGCTTCAATTCCTCTATTGGAAACAATGAAGCCCAGCAGTTTCCCCGAGGGGACGCCGAAAACGCACTTTTTCGGGTTCAACTTGATGTCGTATGTCCAGAGGTTATCGAATGTAAGCCTCAAGTCATCTATTAGGGTTTCGACGTGTCTTGTTTTTATTACCACGTCATCTACGTATGCCTCCATTGTTTTGCCGATTTGTTTTTCCAGGCATGTTTGAATCATGCATTGATAGATTGCACCGACATTCTTTAGACCGAAAGGCATAGTGTTGAAGCAAAAGGGGCCATATGGCGTTATGAAAGCTGTTGCAGCTTGGTCAGATTCTGCCATCTTTATTTGATGGTACCAGAGTATGTGTTGAGAAAACACAGCGAGTCGTGTCCAGCTGTGGCATCGATTATTTGATCGATGCGAGGGAGGGGAAAGGGATCCTTGGGGCAAGCCTTGTTGAGGTCTTTGAAGTTGACCCATAGGCGCCAGGATTTTTCCTTCTTTGGTACCATTACCAAGTTTGCCAGCCAATCCGGATGTTTGATATCTCAGATGAATCCGGCCTCAGGGTAGCTTGGCTAGCTCTTCCCCCATTGCTTGTTTTTGGGCTCTGAAAATCGCCTTAGGGTCTGTTTGACAGGTTTGTATCCCTTTAGTATGTTAAGGCTATGTTTGGCCAATCCACGTGGGATGCCCGGCATGTCCGATGCGTGCCAAGCGAAAATGACCCAATTCTCGCGTAAGAAGTCTCGTAATGCGGCGTCCATTGCGGGGCTCAACTGTGTCCCGATGGAATATGTCCTCGTGGGGTCTGTTGGATGGACTTGGAATTTGACTATCTCGTCCGCGGGTTTAAATGAGGTGGACTTGGGTCACTTGTCGAGTATCACGTCGTCCCTGTCCACGGTGGCCCGCAGTGTTGTTAATTCTTCGGCTGCTAAGGCTTCGGATAATGCTTCCAGGGCTAGTGCTGCGGTTTTGTTTTTGGCGCGGAGTGCGACGTCCGGGTCACTGGCTAGAGTGATGATTCCATTGGGTCCGGGCATTTTGACCTTCATGTACCCATAATGGGGTATAGCTTGAAAGCATGCAAACGCGTCCCGCCCTAGAAGGGCGTGGTCCGCTGCTAAAAGGAGCCACTTGGAATGTAATTTCTTCGGACCTATAATTCTCCGGGTGCCGAATACCACATCGAGTGTGATTTTTCCCGCACACCACGCTTCCCGACTAGGAATAATTCCCCTGAAGGTTGTGCCGCTTTGTTCAATGCGGCTTTTATTAATTTCCATCTTGTTGAGTGTTTCTTCATAGATCAAATTTAATCCGCTCCCGCCGTCCATGAGTAACTTAGTGAGACGAAAGTCGTCCATGATTGGGCTAAGGACCAGAGCGGATGGTGCCCCGACAGTCTGGAATCGAGGTTCATCACTGGCATTGAAAGTTATAGCAGTGTCGTTCCAGGGGATTATTTTTGTCACATGGCAAATTTCAGCGGAGCTTCGATGAGCTCGCTTGCGCCTATTGTTTGAGGCAAAAGTCTCGAAGACTGTTAGTATCATATTGTATTCGTTGGCGGGATATTGTTCTGCTTTATGGCTTGCAAGAAGATCCTCGCCACTTTTTGCATCCTGCCGGAGTATCCAACGTGCCCTAAGGCTATGAGTTGGTATTGTGTCCGGAGTACTATGGAGTTTACATGGCCCATCGAGCCATACTTCCAATACGGTTCCCCGCCCTGGGGTGTGCTTTGGTTTCTTGGGAATTGGATCGGCCGACTTACGAGAGTTCGCCTATTTAGTTTGGACAAAGGTCTTGGTGAGAGCCGTACTGTCCCAAAATTCTGTTTGGGTTTTCCAGGTGCTTTCCATTGCACAGTACTTCTGTACTATGATTGCCAAGTCCGCAAAGTGTACTATGTCACGATGGCTTATAGCATTAAGGAGTCCCTTGTCCATGCAGTTTTTGCAGAAGAGTGAGACTACGTCCTCCTCGTGGCAGTCCTTGACCTTGTTAAGCGCAAGGAGGAATCTGGCCCAGTAGCGATGTACAGTCTCCTGGGGCTCTTGCCTGATGCGGGAGAGACGGTTTAAGCCCAGGTGGGTGTTGTTAGTTGAATCCGGATTCTGATCCGATCTAACACCCAGGGGAGGGGGAGGTTCCGAGCCTAACATCTCGGGATCGGGAGTGCTGACCAATTTCCTCAGCCCAATGCCCTATTCTAAGTCCGGGACCCGGGTCATGTCTTCCTTTGGGCAGGTGTTCGGCTCAAGGAGCTCGGTGATCCGGACATAATTCATCCTCAAAGTTGAGGGATAATCCGTGTGCGGTTCCTCCACTACCGCTATCTCATGGGTGGCCAGCGGGGATCTGATGTCCCTTTGGTCGGGTTTAAGCCCGATCCGGTCATAGTCTGTAGCGACTCCCAGAGCGGCAATGCGATCCAAGAGCTCATTAAGGGAGGAGAGCTCCATCGGATCCATCTGTTCGACGAGTTCCGAACTGACGCGAAGGTTATGCTTGATGACCCGAGAGGCCATCATCGGCGCAACCGCCGATGGGGCAGCCATGATAAAGCTGCCAACTCGGAATGTTTGGCCTACAGCCAGAGCTCCCCCCGAGGTAATGTTGTCCCTGACGGCGAGATGAGCCATCGAGCCTTGCAGCGACGACACAAAGGAACTCTCAATGAAAGCACCAATGTCGGTGTCAAAACCGGCGGGTCTCGGGTAGGGGGTCCTGATCTGTGCGTCTAGGCTGATGGTAACATGAAGCAAGGGACACAATGTTTACCCAGGTTCGGGCCCTCTCGATGGAGGTAAAACCCTACTTCCTGCTTGATTAATATTGAAGATATGAGTAGTACAAGAGTAGATCTACCACGAGATCGTAGAGGCTAAACCCTAAGAGCTAGCCTATGATGGTATGATTGTAATTATGATCGGGCCTCTAAAGACCAACCTCTCCGGTTTATATAGACACCGGAGAGGGCTAGGGTTCACATGGAGTCGGTTACAAGGAAGGAAACACAATATCCGGATCGCCAAGCTTGTCTTCCAAGCAAAGGAGAGTCCCATCCGGACACGGGCCGAAGTCTTGAGTCTTGTATCTTCACGCTTCAATAGTCCGGACGATGTATATAGTCTGGCTGTCCGGATACCCCCTAATCCAGGACTCCCTCACCTACCACAGTACTACCAGCTGCACGACTTACTCGTGCGTCAACTGAGCTAGCAGCATGTTCCCAAGATCCCTTGCCACCTGACACTATTTCCCAAGCACTCTTGACACAAGACGAGTTGGCAATATCAGATGAACCTTGTGAGCTTCAACAGCAAGAAGGTAGTTCTTTGAGTCAAGTTCTGATTGCATGCTTCTTTATATGTAGTCTCACAGTTCAATGCACACTAACACTTCCTATGTTCGTTGTTGGACTAGCACCTAGGCGCAAGAGGAAACAAAAATCAGGGATATTGCTCGATAGGTTAACTAAATCTAGAGGAGGAATAATGGAGATCCGTTTTGAGGCAGGTTTAAAAAGGCCACGTGATGCTACAGAGTCAGCCAAGTTAGTATCAGAGGCAGCGGTTGTTGTTAGGTGTCATGTACGTATCCTCCCAACATGGATTCAGTGCAGGAATGACAAAGACGAAACCCAGTTCAACACCTTCCGTGACCATTTATCCGTAAGTATGGTTATGTATGGAAACTAGTAATATCGTCTTGCTTTGTCCCATACTTTCTAGGTTGCTGATAATGAGACTCCCGTAATTTTCAACAGATGAGGTTCAAGTTGGATAGCCAAGATGATGCAACCAGACAAGCTTGCACTCATGTTTTCAAGTCTGCTCTGCGACAGTATCGGTATAACTTGAGGAAAACTCACTTTGAAGGCAAGGCTAACAGTGAACTTTCCCAAACATCTCTAGTGGAAAATATATCGGATGAAGACTGGAGGGTCCTTGTTAAACACTGGTCTGATCCGAAGTATCAGGTACATTATATATATGTGATCAGATCACATGTTGAAGTTCTATTTACGCATGTGCCACACAAATCTATCTTCTTGTAGGTGAACTGTTCAAAGAACAAGGCCAACCGTATGAAAGTGAAATTCCAATGCATTGACGGGATCTCGTAGCTATATTGCACACTGCGAGGCTCTTGTAATTAGCTGCTGTTTCGCTCTTTTCGTTGTACCATATTATCAGATCTATATTGACTTGTTCGAAATGCAAAGGAAAGCCCGCAAGGACCAAAAAGTACCTGAACCAAATGTTGTGGAAATCTTCAAGGACTGTCACACCAGCAAGAAGAAGGGCATGCGACACCAGTCAAAGCCGCTATTATAAGTCCTTAATCCTCATGCCTTTTAACTACTACTTACTCTGACTTGTGCCTTGAACTGCATGGTTTGCAGCCAATGTCTATTACTCTTTTCAATTTTATACACAATTGTCTTAGCGTATCATTGCACCTTACAAGGTCTAAAAGAGAGGAGTGATGTTCCTTTGATCTTGACCCGTAATCTAGTTCCGTGCTGGACTTGCCCGCACAACGTTACAATTGCCTGTTTGTTTGTCCTTAGTTGTTTTGTGATATGAATGATGTCATACTATGCTTACCGTATTATAAATTTTGTCTCTTTATCCTTAGCCCTAAATACAATGTGAAGAAATAGACAATACATTAGCGATGGTACATGGTCATATGTTTGGAACCTGGTTTTATTATGTACTTTGCAATAAAATACAACTAATACTTTACATGGGTTCACCAGAATAAGTTCTGTATATAGACCAAAGCTATTTTGTTTGGTTTTGCTACCTCCCTAATATCTTCTGTTCTGGTACTACTAATGTAAAACCTCAACTTTTCAGCGAGCTATGAAAAAAATGGTGGAACCGCCACCATCTGAACGTGGCGAGGCAACTATAACCGCAATGCCATCTCTTGCTGCAGTGGGTCAGTACTTGTCCACTAATAGTGCCAAAAGCACGTTCCTGCGTAATACTGGGTTGGTTGTTAAGGCAATATCGTCCAAACTGCCTCATGATCAAGATATGCAAGCTCAAAGCAATGTGGTATCTGCGCTCCAGACACAAGTCCATTCCCTAACAGAGACCCTTTGTGAAACAAGGAGAGACATTGTTTGATGTCGTGAAGATATGCATGGTTTTGAAACCAGACTATCAGACATTTGCTATGTTGTTCAGGAGCCTAGGGGAAATGAAGGCGAGGGTTATGGTGCTCCATCGGACAATACGGCATGAAAACGTAATAGTCAGGTCAAATGAACCGAGCTTCTGAACTTCTGGTGGTGCATTTATCTGCTAGACTGTTAAGTTTTATGCCAACCTTCCTTTTGTTATATAGTTGTAATTTGTTTTGGTGCGATACAAAATTTATTCTTAACGTGCAGCCACCGGCTCAAGAAAACAGCAAGCCATTTTTGTATAGTGTAGGGTGTTCCCTATATTTGCACTGGTGGCGATCTTTGATGCCGAGTGGATGTAATCTGTGCAATCGCCTTAATAGCCTAGCGTTAGCTTCGGCCTTATTTATTTCCTAGTCTTCTTTTTCCATATACGGGCCGTATGATCCATGGGTCTCCTACGGGTCGTCGATAAATGGGCCTCCAACAGGGCCGTAGAATCGGTGGGCCTCGGGCCGTCAGATAAATGGGTCTACATGGGCCGTAAACGGGCGTAATAGGTATCGGCCCAGCACGGTAACGGGCCGTAGGACAGCAAAGGCTTAATTCTGTCACAGGCATACTGGGTCGTTAATGGGCCAGAATATAGGATGGGCTGGAAACGGCGCAACGGGTTAACATGCCAGAAACGGGCAGACTCTTGCCATGGGCCGAATTTGGCCCATTAGGGTAACATGCCGGTAACGGGCCGACTCTTGCCATGGGCCAAATTTGGCCCATTAGGGGAACATGCCAGTAACGGGCCGGAAGTAATCGAGGGCCGAAAAGGATCCCAAGAATGTATGGGCCGTCAATAGGCCGAAAGCTAACACGGGCGGGAAACGACCCATGTAAATCACGGGCCGTTAACGGGTACAAAGAAAATTACTGTTCATTATGGGCTATAGTCACCGTGCGTCTGTAATGGGCCGAGAGACACGAAGGCCTCATATGGGCCGAAAGACGTCGTGGGCCATACATGGGCCAAAAGTGAAATGGGCTGGTGTTATATTCGACGGCCCACGTGACGTTGTTGGGCCGATTTCCTTTAGGGCCTAACGGGCCGTAAAATGGGCTATTTGCGAAGAGACCGTTAACAAGCTTTTCATGGGCAACCCGTTAACTTTTGACCAAGTCAAACGGGCCGGCTTTGTAAGCTAAATGGGCGAGTGGTGGGCCGTGGCACGTGTCGACATATCATAGGCGCCTATCTGACCCACTCACGAGTTGACACGTGTTTCGTACGGCCAATAAGAATTTTACACGTGGAAATTTCCCATTTGTCGGGGATTTTAACGGGTTATCGGATCCAAAACCCGACCCGATAGATTAACGGCGTTCCGTTACGCTGGATGCCACGTCTCGGTCACCCTTGACGAAAGCACTTCTGTGACGCGCGATTTATCATCATGGAAGTGCACACTTCCGTGAAGATAATTTTGGTAATGTCATGGAACACTTCTACGACAGCACAGGTATGACTATCTTGATTCTGTCATAAAATCATCATGGATGTACATGCATGACAGAAAACGCGACCTACTGTGACAAACACATATCATCACGGAAGTGTACTTTTTTGTAGTGTACAGTCGTGATCTTCCAAGGGGAAGGAGCCCGTCTGCGACAACATGGAGCGCATCCAGGGTCCGTTCTCTTCCCACGGGAACGAGCCCATCTGTGACAAGTGAGGAAACACATGATTTGTTTTGCCGTGCCTCTTCACAGGGGGAAACCCATGATTTGTTTTGTTGAGTCCCTTTTGTAGTGTAGTGAGAATATGTCCAGTTTTAATTGCTATATCGGGTTGTTTGCAGTATGCCTTGTTTATTTCAGTTGTTCACAATGTGATGCTCTGTATGTGGAATTATTTACTGTGCAGTACATTTCATCAATCCAGTTTTAAACATACCAATAGGAATGCATATATTTGCTTGTTGTTAAGCCGGTTATAGCTAGCATATGCCTCTTTTAAAGTTTTTTGATTGTTTTGTTGTTTGTAGTTAGAATATGTCCAGTTTCAAATGCTATCTTTGGTTGTTCGTAGGAGGCCTTATTTATTCCAGTTATTCACAACGTGATGTTCTATATGTGCAAGTATGAACTGTGCAGTTCAATTTCATCAGTACCATTTCAACAATACCACTATGGCCCTATTTGTTTCGAATTCTGGGACCAGATTCACCTTTGCCAGTGAAGCCGAATCTGGAATCCGAAACAAACTGCTCTTTGGAATCAGCTTTCCCAGTGAAGCTGAATCTGGATTTGGATCATTTTTAGTGCAATTTTCTGAAGCACCTCAAAGTGTACTTCGGTGGTGAAGCTAATTCGCAGAAACAGCTTTGCCACTGAAGCGAATCCATAGGTGATTAAAATCCAAGCGAAGCTGAAACAAACAGGGCATGAATGACTACATTTGGTTGCTGCATCTTGTAGTTAAACACGCCTTTCCATTTTTATTTAACAATAACCAGTGTACTTAGACCGGCACAATACCAGTTTGAATGACTATGTTTGCTTGTTGTTAAATGTTAGGCATGTTGTAGTTAACACACCTTTTCACTTGTTTTGCTTTACTAGCATGCTTAAACCTGCACACTGAAGCTATCTTTTGGAGATTATTTTGTCTGCCATGGATAATTTTGGTTGATGTTTAGCCTATTATGCTTAACATGCTTCTCGATGTCCCTACACAGGACAATTTTGGGAATGACTATTGTTTTCCATCGAGGTTAGTTTCATCCAATGGCTCATATATGCTCACTGTCCAGGATATCGGTAGCTGGTACCATATAGGCCGGGGGCTGATAAAGGACTAATCGGTGAATCTGTGAAAGTGCAACTATCCCTGGGTGGTTTTGGTAATTCCTAACAACATATAGCTCATTGAGCTAATGCTATTTCAAGATAAATATTTCAGGAAAGCTCAATGATTGGCATGGCATGGATGAGAAAAGTGGACCCCTCAAAATGCTAAGGACAAAAGGATTGGCTCAAGCTCAAAGCACAAGACTCTACATTTTACTTTTAGTGATCCAAGATCACATTGAGTCTATAGGAAAAGCCAATACTATCAAGGAGGGATGAGGTGTTGCTTAATGAGTTTCTTGCTCAAAGTTCTTAGTGATATGCTCCAAAGCCCTCAACTACTTTCTCACATCCACATATGTCCCAAACCAAAAGTCAAACTCGGCCCTACCAAAACCATCTATCCAGCGCCACCGAGTTCTGTTGACATAGCCACAGCCAAAAAGCCTAGTCTTTTCGGTCTCACCGATAGGGATCTCGGTCTCACCGAGATGGGATTGTAATCTCTCTATTTCCCTTTGTAACATTTCGGTAAAACCGAGATGAGCGATCGGTCCCATCGAGATTGCAATGCATACTCACTGTTTCCCTTTCGTAACGTTTTAGTCCAACCGAGATGAGCGAATCGGTCCCACCGAGTTTGCCTGAACAACTCTCTGTGTGTTTATTACCAAAATCGGTCTCACCGAGTTTGTGTAATCGGTCTCACCGAGATTACGTTATGCCCCAACCCTAACCATATCCGTCCCACCGAGTTGACATGTCGGTCCCACCGAAATTCCTAACGGTCACATTATTTACTAAATCGGTTCGACCGAGTTTCATGATTCGGCCCCACCGAGTTTGGTAAGTTGTGTGTAACGGTTAGATTTTGTGTGGAGGCTATATATACCCCCTCCACCCACTCTTCATTCGTGGAGAGAGCCATCAGAACATGCCTACACTTCCAACATACATTTTCTGAGAGAGAACCACCTACACTTGTGTTGAGGTCAAGATATTCCATTCCTACCACATAAATCTTGATCTCTAGCCTTCCCCAAGTTGCTTTCCACTCAAATCTTCTTTCCGCCAAATCCAAATCCCGTGAGAGAGAGTTGAGTGTTGGGGAGACTATCATTTGAAGCACAAGAGCAAGGAGTTCATCATCAACACACCATTTGTTACTTCTTGGAGAGTGGTGTCTCCTAGATTGGCTAGGTGTCACTTGGGAGCCACCGACAAGATTGTGGAGTTGAACCAAGGAGTTTGTAAGGGCAAGGAGATCGCCTACTTCCTGAAGATCTACCCTAGTGAGGGAAGTCCTTTGTGGGAGACGACCATGGTGGGATAGACAAGGTTGCTTCTTAGTGGACCCTTCATGGGTGGACCCCTCCGTGGACTCGCGCAGCCGTTACCCTTCGTGGGTGGAAGTCTCCATCAACGTGGATGTACGATAGCACCACCTATCGAAACCACGACTAAAAAATCTATGTGTCAACATTGGGTTTGCCTCCTCAAACTCCTCCCTTTACCTTCATATGCAGTTGTTTTACATTCCGCTGTTATACTCTTAGAATTGCATGTGTAGGTTGATTGCTTGACTTGTGCTAAGTTGCTATAATCTGCCATGAACTAAAATTGGGAAAATGCTAGATTTTTATTTGGCCAAGTAGTCTAATCACACCCCCCCTCTAGACATACTTTTGATCCTACATCTGACTTTTAACTGAATATATCTGCAACTCATTTATCGTTAGGTTAACTAGGGCCATATGTAATATATCTGAGGCTAGATAGCAACATGCACTGTACTTAATATCTAAATATGCAATCCTAGGCTACATAGCAACAAGGAAGAGTGTTACCTTAATGTTCTGATGATGTCTAGATACACGTAGAAGAGCAGCAGCAACACCACCACCACCACCACCACCACCAACAACAACAACAACAACAACAACAACAACAACAACAACAACAACAACAACAACAGTAACAACAACAACAACAACAACAACAACAACAACAACAACAACAACAACAACAACAACAACAACACAGCCTTGTTTGGATATTCAACTTAGCTTAGAGGTTAGAGTTAGTTTCTAGCTCATGACTAACACTGAACTAACTCCATCCAAAGAGGTGTTTGGATGAGAGGATTAGATACTTAGATTGACAATAAATGCACTAGGAGAACTAGCTCGAATTAGCACCTCTTGGGTTGGATAGTTTTTTTTTGGGTGGGTTATAGATGACACTAGCTCAAACTAGCCCTCATGTTTAGATATACTTTAGGGCTATTTGAGCCCGAACTAGCTCAAACTAACTCTAACCCATGGATACATCAACAGTTAATCAGCCGATAATTTAAAAGAATGCATTAAACTCCTTCCGGCCCATAATATAAGATGTTAATTCATCTAATATGTGAGTATATTGGATGTTATAAGATATTATATAAGAGTTTTGTACTACTTCATTGTGCAATTGGTGTTTATCTTCTAATATTAACTTGGTGCTTTTAGGTACATATGTCATTCGTAAAGATCCGCGCATCGACCCTTTCTGCGTATGGGGAAATGAGATATCGATGAACCAGCATCAAGTAAGGAAGCTGATAAAGATTGTTAGTAAAATGGGTCAAAAGATGGCAATTAAACTATTTGTTTACACTTTATCCAATACAATAGCAAACTGCAGGATGGTAAGTAAGAACTCTGGAGCCTTCTTTTTACAACTCATAATGAGCTGTGTTAGATGACAATGTGTGAATCTTTTTCCTTTGCAGTGGTTCCCAAAGCAGTTTACTAAAGATTACCTCTCAAACTACATGATTGGTGGGCATGCAAAGGTTAAAGTATTTCTACCAGAACACGATGATTATATAGATGTTTCCATGAAGACCGTGAAGGGTGGGCGGTCGGCCATCACAAGGGGTTGAACTAGAGTCGTGCGTTCCTTCTACATGGAGGAGGGCACAATATGGGCATTCCGCTTCACCTTGTTCAACAGCCATAATGTATTTCGCCTCTTTCTTTACTGTCTTTAATAGTACAAGTATACAACTGCGGTTCATCATTCTTTATTTGGTTCTTATGTAATACTTGATGTGTACCTATGAATCGAATAATTCATTGGTTGTCTGAACCTGATGGATATGAATAAAGCTATAACATACATTAAATTTCAATTTCAATTTCAATTTGATATAGTAGCAATTAAATTACGGTGAAACTATGCTCTCTAGGTTGTTACGGCACACACGGTTGGTAAAATACAAACGTTTGCCATATACACCATAATCCGAGATGGTTCACAGAGAGGAAACGTGTGCAAGCATGCACATAGTTGCCTTTTGCGAAGTGTGTGCGATGTCAGACAATATCACAAACGGTGCTGGCAAACTAATCATTTTTGATAGTTGCCTTATCGTGCACGATTCGCAACCATGAACTGTTTCTGATGAAGTATGCATCATAAACGTTGCACCAGAGAATAGCGTGTGCGATAGTTGCCTTACCGTACACGATTCGCAACCATGAACTGTTTCTGATGAAGTATGCATCGTAAACGTTGCACCACATAATAGCATGTGCGATAGTTGTTGTGTACGAGGATGTTACGATGGTTCGACTTTTCATAATCCTATCCGACACTTGTACGATGATTAGCTAATCTTCTTAATTAATTATCGCATACGGTTTGTGAAAAGAGAATGTGTGTGATTGTATGCTTATCATACATGTTCTATAATAGTGAACCGTTTGTGATGGGCCGGGCATCGTAAATGTAGCACCACAGAATACTAACTGCGATGGCAATGCAACCACAAATGAAAAGTAGTACTGTAGGGTCCCTATCCCCGACGATTTCTAGGTTGTGTGGGAAGGACCCCCTAATCGCCCGCACTCACTAGGTGACGGTTCCAAATGCCGTCGCGGAAAGGGGTTTTAAACCATTTGTATTGCACCGACGCGTACCAGTGTATGTCGCAAGTTATTGATGATGCTACTTATACTATGAATGATGCTAGTACCTTGCTTGATAATGATGATGTGCCACTTGGTGAATTTATTGATGAACAAATTGCTAGAGTAATACAACATGATGTTGTTGAATCCGATGATGAGCTTGAAACTGAAACTCCTGAAATACGTGCTAGAACTAGCCTTCCAAGACATGAACTGCCTAAGGTACCGGAAGGTTATGTTATGAGTGAAGAAACAACTAGAGATATCCTTGCTTGTAATGATAGAGATGATCTAGAGAAATTACTATACAAGTATAAAGAAAAATCTTTGAATGCTAGAACGAAATATGATCCTAAGTTTGCTACTTTACCTATCTTTATTGATAATAATGATTATGAATTCTCTGTCGCCCCAGAGTTAATTACTTTGGTTGAATCTGATCCTTTCCATGGTTATGAAACTGAAACTGTTGTGGCACTCTTACTAAGTTGAATGATATAGCCACCTTTTTTACTCATGATGAGAAAACTCGCTATTACTTTATTCTCAAATTATTTCCGTTCTCATTAAAGGATGATGCTAAAGCTTGGTACAATAATCTTGCTCCTGGTTGTGTGCGTAGTCCTCAAGATATGATTTTCTACTTCTCTGAAAAATATTTTCCTGCTCATAAGAAACAAGCTGCCTTACAGGATATATTTTACTTTGTGCAAATTAAAGAAGAGAGTCTCCCACAAGCTTGGAGGAGGCTTTGCCAGTTACTCAATGCTTTGCCTGATCATCCTTTTAAGAAAAATGAAATACTTGATATCTTTTATAATGGACTAACCGATGCTTCTAGGGACTTCCTAGATACTTGTGCTGGTTGTGTTTTCAGGGAACAAACTATTGGACAAGCTGAAGAATTATTGAATAATTTATTGAAAAATTATGTTGATTGGACTCTTCCTGAACCACCGCCTAAACCCTCTACGAAGAAGAGGGGTATATTATATCTCGATCCTGAAGATATGCAAGAAGCAAAGAAATCTATGAAGGAAAAAGGTATTAAAGCTGAGGATGATAATAATTTACCTCCTATTGAAGAAATACATGGGCTTAATACACCACCACTGCCTAAGGTGGTAGAGGTAAATTCTCTAATGAAGTTCAATGATAATGACAATCCTCACAATATGCATCCTAGCCAATGCCTTTATGATTTTGAAAACTACATTAGAAAGCAAGATCACTTCAATGCAAATGTTATGAAACAATTGAAATATAACTCCGATATGATTACTCGCTTGAGTGACTTGTTATTTAGAATTTCAAATGATGTTAGAGGTGTTGGAAAACATGCTTCTATGGTTCAAACTCAACTAGAACAAGTTGCTAAATCTCAAAGAGAATTACTTGATGAAATGAATCATAATATGCATGACTTTGCTGTTAGAGTTGCAACTAGAGGAGGTAAAATGACTCAGGAACCACTTTATCCTGAAGGACACCCAAAAAGAATTGAAAAAGATTCACGAAGAGCTAACACTAGTGCACCTAGTCCTTCTAAAAATAAAATGAAGAAGAATAATGATAGAACTTTGCACACTTCTAGTGAAACTGAAATAGAAAAACCTCCTGATAATGATAATGAAACTTCTATCTCTGATGTTGAAACTAAATCTGGTAATGAACACTCACCTACTGATAAAGAAAAAGGTAATGATGAGGTTCATGAAGACTCTTAACCAACCAATGGTAAAGAACCAGATAATGATGTTGATATAGAACCACTTGTTGATCTTGATAACCCACAACCTAAAAATAAAAGATATGACAAAAGAGAGACTTTGTTGCTAGGAAACACGGTAAATAAAGAGAATCATGGGTTCAAAAACCTATGACTTTTCCACCCAAGTCAACTAAAAAGAAAGATGATGAAGAATTTGAACGCTTTGCTGAGATGCCGAGGCCAGTCTTTTTGCGTACTCACTTGACTGATATCTTGAAAATGCCTCCTTATGCAAAGTATATGAAAGATATCATCACAAATAAGAGAAAAATACCGAAAGCTGAAATCTCCACTATGCTTGCTAATTATACTTTTAAGGATGGAGTACCTAATAAACTTGGAGATCTGGGAATACCAACTATGCCTTGCTCCATCAAAAAGAATTATGTGAAAACTTCTTTGTGTGATTTAGGAGCTGGTATTAGTGTTCTGCCTTTCTCTTTATATAAAAGACTTGACTTGAATAAACTCACACCTACTGAAATATCTTTGCAAATGGCTGATAAATTAATTGCCATACCTATCGGTATCTGTGAGGATGTGCCCGTTGTCGTTGCTAATGTTACTATTTTGACTGACTTTCTTATACTTGAGATGCCCGAGGATGACAACATGTCGATTATCCATGGTAGACCTTTCTTGAATACTGCAGGGGCTGTTATTGATTGTAATAGAAGCAAGATCACTTTTCATATTAATGGCAATGAGCATACGGTACGATTTCCAAAGGAACAATTCCAAGTGAATGGTATTAATGTTATTGAAAAATCTCCGACAATCACTATTAAAAGTTTTCAAATACATCTACCTACTGTTAAAAAAGAAATATGAAATGCTTATTGTCGGTGTCAAAACCGGCGGATCTCGGGTAGGGGGTCCCGAACTATGTGTCTAGGTGGATGGTAACAGGAGACAAGGGACACGATGTTTTTACCCAGGTTCGGGCCCTCTCGATGGAGGTAAAACCCTACTCCGTCTTGATTAATATTGATGATATGGGTAGTACAAGAGTAGATCTACCACGAGATCAGAGAGGCTAAACCCTAGAAGCTAGCCTATGGTATGATTGTTTTTCCTACGGACTAAAACCCTCCGGTTTATATAGACACCGGAGAGGGCTAGGGTTACACAAAGTCGGTTACAATGGGAGGAGATCTACATATCCGTATCGCCAAGCTTGCCTTCCACGCCAAGGAAAGTACCATCCGGACACGTGACGAAGTCTTCAATCTTGTATCTTCATAGTCCAGGAGTCCGGCCGAAGGTTATAGTCCGGCCATCCGGACACCCCCTAATCCAGGACTCCCTCACTTATTGTTGGGGAAATACATATCCCCATCAAGGTAACTTAGTGATTTACGAAAGTTCTTCCGTTTCATGCTAATTCAAAGTGGTTGTTAATAAGACTTGATCAACCTTATTAATGGATCATTTTTGAACGGTATGAAGTTGATGAATTTAGTGAGCACTACATACTGTCCCTATCTTTTGTTTTGTGTTTTTCCTAGTTAAATAAAATAAAATGCCATGCTTTGTCTGTTTTCTGAATTTCCCGTGCAATAAAAAATGACCCAAAAATAAAAGTTCTCAGAATGCCCTGAAAATTTAATACGATTTTTTCTGAATATTTCTTAATTTCTGGTGCAAATAATATCAGAGGGAGGTGCACCAGGTGGGCACAACCCACCTAGGCGCGCCAGGACCCCTAGGCGCGCCCTGGTGGGTTGTGGTCCCCATGTGGGCCCCCTCACTTATCTCTTTAGCTCACATCACCACTTACCTCCAGAAAAAAATCTCCATTGCTCTCTCTCTCTCTCTCTCTCTCTCTCTCTCTGTCTCTGTCTCGTGTTCTTGAGCTAAAACCCGCGGATTTTGATCTCTTTGCTCGAAGCTCTGTTTCTGAAACTGTTTCGGGGGATTGTTGCTTGGTATGTGACTCCACCGTTTGTCCAATTAGTTTTTGCTTTAGTGGTTTATACTTTGAATAATTAGCTACTCTTGGTGCTACTGTAGATGAGATTGCATGTTGAATTCTTAGTGTTCTAAGTAGTTTGAATGCTTACTATGGCTTCTATGCGTCCTTATGAGTAGTTGCTACCAATTTTATAAAGTTTTGCTGACAAATTTGTCACCCCAAAATTTTTATTTTTCAGAAAATTGTACGTGAACATGAATATCTTCAGGAAGTTTGGATCTAGGAAGAACTCCAAGGGTGTTATTGGGGAGTCCTCTGACAGTGATCTCCACCCTCGGAGGTTGGTGGAAGTACGACCATGCGAATTTCCGCACACCCTGTTCTTGGAAGAGGCTGGGATTCTTCAGGAGTTCACACAATATATTGCCAATGTCAGCCTCACCGACTTCATTGTAGATGAGTGTGACCAGCACCAAATCCTCACAAACATCTTTGTTCAGAGTTTTACCTTCTTGCCTAGAAATAATCCCCCTGAAATGAGCTTTGGTTTATATGCTGAAAACCATCAGATACCACTTACTGAATTTTGTGACATATGCATGATCCCTTCTGATGGGAGTTTAGCTGAGCCTAGGCCGGCTGGGTTTGAGGCCTTTTATCGCACTCTAACAGTGGGAGATGAGAGAGGAGTGTCAGCCACCACGGCTGCTAGCTTACACTTTCCTGCTGTACATTATTTTGCTTTATTTGTTGCTGAGTGTCTGCTAGCTAGAAAGAAAGTAGGTGCGCTCAGCACACCAGACTTTGTTGTTTTACACCGGGCACTGGAGGGTGGCAACACTTATAGCTTGGGAGCTATTGTGGCTCGTCGCCTACATCTTAATAAATCCCAAGGGGAAATACATGGTGGGATTTTTGCTACTCGTTTGGCGGCTCACTTTAATGTTGGGATACACCCTCATGGTTATCCTCTGACCAAGGTTTACCTACACCGTGCAGCCATGGATCTCCACCACTTCATTGATAATAACTCTCCTGGCATTCCCATTCCTTATAACCTGGTCTTTAGTGTTAAAACTTGTGATATTATCCCCTTGCCTGCACCTGCTTTGTTTGATTCTATTGCCAGGGGCGGATATAAGATTATGCTTGTGGACATCATCGCCTACCGGAATGCTCAAGGTGCTGTGGAGGCAGCACAGGAGGAGCCTCAGCAGTGGGATGAGTGGATGCCTGATCCTCAGCACCCCTACTACCCTCCAGGCTACTAATTGATTACCAACTTAGGTCAAAATCCTAAGCTTGGGGGAGTACATGTTTCTCACCGACATTACATTTATGTCTACTTTTCATTCTATTTGTCGGTGTTCACACTCTTCCATCGTATCATCCATGCTTAGATTTTTTTCCTGCTTTCTTCTTGTGTGTTTGAAAAACTTTAGAAAAACCAAAAAAAAAATAATTTTAGTCAGTTTACTTTCTTTGCATGCTTAGTAGTAAGATTAAAAACAAAACCCAGAAAGATTTCCTTGTTCTTCTTTTGCTTGTTGGGAGCTTTCCCATGTAAATAGTTTTTCTCATTTTTGGTTTGCCCTTTTATTTCCCTGTTCTAGAAAACCAAAAACTCCAAAAATATTTTAGTGTGTTTCTCTGAACTTCTTTTATTTTATTCGAGTTGTACCAAGGAGAAGACCACGCTGAAAATGTGAAAGTGCAACTATCCCTGGATGGTTTTGGTAATGATTAACAACATATAGCTCATTGAACTAATGCTATTTCAAGATGAATATTTCAGGAAAGTTCAATGACTTGCATGGCATGGATTAGGAATGTGGACCCCTCAAAATGCTAAGGACAAAGGATTGGCTCAAGCTCCTAAGCTCAAGACTCTACATTTTACTTTTAGTGATCCAAGATCACATTGAGTCTATAGGAAAAGCCAATACTATTAAAAGGGGATCAGGTGTTTCTTAATGGCTTGCTTGCTCAAAATACTTAGTGATATGCTCCAAAAACCCTCAGCCACTTTCTCATATCCACATATGTTCCAAAACAAAAGCCAAACTCGACCCCACAGATTTGATCTATCCGGCGCCACCGAGTTCATTTAACATAGCCACTGCCAGAAACCCTAGTCTCTTCGGTCTCACCGATAGGGATCTCCGTCTCACCGAGATGGGATTGCAAACTCTCTGCTTCCCTTCGTAACGTTTTGGTCCAACCGAGATGAGCGATCGGTCCCACCGAGTTTGCAGTACAAACTTCCCGTTTTCCTTTCGTAATGTTTTGGTCCCACCGAGATAAGCGAATAGGTCCCACCAAGTTTGCCTAACCAACTCTCTGGTTAGCTTATTACCAAAGTCGGCCCCACCGAGTTTGTGTAATCGGTCTCACCGAGATTATGTTATGCCCTAACCCTAACGAAACCCACCGAGTTCAGATGTCGGTCTCATCGAAATGCCTAACGGTCATATTATGAACTAAATCGGTCTGACCGAGTTTTATGATTCGGTCCCATCGAGTTTGGTAAATTTTGTGTAATGGTTAGATTTTGTGTGGAGGATATATATACCCCTCCACCCTCTCTTCATTCATGAGGAAAGCCATCAAAACATTCCTACACTTCCAACATTCATTTTCTGAGAGAGAACCACCTACTCATGTGTTGAGGCCAAGATATTCCAATCCTACCATGTGAATCTTGATCTCTAGCCTTCCCCTAGTTGCTTTCACTCAAGTCATCTTTCCACCAAATCAAATCCTATGAGAGAGAGTTCATCATCAACACACCATCTATTACCTTTTGGAGAGTGGTGTCTCCTAGATTGGTTAGGTGTCACATGGGAGCCTCCGTCAAGATTGTGGAGTTGAACCAAGGAGTTTGTACGGGCAAGGAGATCGCCTACTTCGTGAAGATCTACCCTAGTGATGCAAGTCCTTCGTAGGCGATGGCTATGGTGGGATAGACAAGGTTGCTTCTTCGTGGACCCTTCGTGGGTGGAGCCCTCTGTGGATTTGATACGTCTCCATCGTATCTATAATTTTTTATTGTTCCATGCCAATATTCTACAACTTTTACATACTTTTGGAAACTTTTTATACTATTTTTGGGAAGAAGAATCAAGTGCCCAGTGCTAGTTCCTGTTTGTTGCATGTTTTTTGTTTCACAGAAAACAATTATCAAACGGAGTCCAAACGGGATAAAAACTGTCGGAGATTTTTTTTGGAATATTTATGATTTTTGGGAGGAAGAATCAACGCGCGACGACGCTCGAGGGGGCCACGAGGCAGGGGGCACGACCTGGTCCCTCATGGCCACCCCGTAAGGCGGTTGGTTCCCTTCTTTCGCCGCAAGAAAGCTAATATCTGGATAGATATCGTGTCCAAAATTCAGCCCAATCGGAGTTATGGATCTCCGAGAATATAAGAAACAGTGAAAGGCCGGAACGCAGAAACAAAGAGAGACAGAGAGACATATCCAATCTCAGAGGGGCTCTCACCCTCCCACACCATGGAGAGCATGGACCAAAGGGGAAACCCTTCTCCCATCTAGGGAGAAGGTCAAGGAAGAATAAGAAGAAGGGGGGCTCTCTCCCCTCTCTCCCGGTGGCGCCGGAACGCCGCCGGGGCCATCATCATCACTGTGATCTACACCAACACCTCCTTCATCTTCACCAACATCTCCATCACCTTCCCCCATCTATCTACAGTGGTCCACTCTCCTGCAACCCGTTGTACCCTCTACTTGAACATGGTGCTTTATGCTTCATATTATTATCCAATGATGTGTTGCCATCCTATGATGTCTGGGTAGATTTTCGTTGTGCTAACGGTAATTGGTGAATTGCTATGATTGGTTTAATTTGCTTGTTGTTATGTTGCTGTACTTTGGTGCCCATCATATGAGCGCGCGCGTGGATCACACCATAGGGTTAGTTGTATGTTGATAGGACTATGTATTGGAGGGCAAGAGTGACAGAAGCTTCAACCTAGCATAGAAATTGATGCATACGGGATTGAAGGGGGACCAATATATCTTAATGCTATGGTTGGGTTTTACCATAACGAACGTTAGTAGTTGCGGATGCTTGCTAATAGTTCCAACCATAAGTGCATAGAATTCCAAGTCAGGGATGACATGCTAGAAGTGGCCTCTCCCACATAAAACTTGCTATCGGTCTAGTAAAGTAGTCAATTGCTTAGGGACAATTTCGCAACTCCTACCACCACTTTCCCATACTCGCTATACTAAATTTATTGCTTCTTTACCTAAACATCCCCTAGTTTTTATTTACATGCTCTTTATATTCTTGCAAACCTATCCAACAACACCTACAAAGTACTTCTAGTTTCATACTTGTTCTAGGTAAAGCGAACGTTAAGCGTGCGTAGAGTTGTATCGGTGGTCGATAGAACTTGAGGGAATATTTGTTCTACCTTTAGCTCCTCGTTGGGTTCGACACTCTTATTTATCTAAAGAGGCTACAATTGATCCCCTATACTTGTGGGTTATCAAGACCTTTTTCTGGCGCCATTGCCGGGGAGTTATAGTGTGGGGTGAATATTCTCGTGTGTGCTTGTTTGCTTTATCACTAAGTAATTTTTATTTGCTGTTCTAAATTGTTCTCTATCTTTAGTTATGGATATGGAACACGAAATACCAAAAAAGTTAGGTGTACTTGCTACTCATGGAGATTGGGAACCTCCTAAAACCCTCGATGCTGGTTATGTGAAAAATATTATGCACTACTTTAATAATCCTGAGAAAACCCCATTCAATTATGTAATGGGACACACGTTGGATCAACATGAATACTTTAGGGATTATCGCTTGACTCAAAAAGGGAAATTATTATGGATTCAATTCATATGTTGCATTGGTATGCTCAGGAACTATGCTTGAGATATGATTATACTTGTTGCTCTAGGATGAAGGCTCCACACCTTCCCTTTTCATGCAAATTTAATGATGATAAAACCTTGGCTTCTTATACTAATGGTATATATGATTACTATGATGTGGAACAAATAGAAAAATTCGTTGCTTTTATGGGTGCTTATGAAATTGAATCTTTGTTCAACGAGTGTGAAAATCTTGATGATGCTGTTTACAGACCTAAAATTTTTGCTATACTTAAATATTGCTATGAGAATTATGAATTCAATTCCGATATTGATGCTTTTATTGAGAGAGTATCCGCTGTCCAAGAAGAGACTAATATTTTCCAGTAGTCTATGGAAGAAGAAATTGATGAAACTGTGAGCTCATTGGATGAAAAAGATGAGGAGGAGAGCGAAGAACAAAAGGAGGAAGAGTGAATTGATCACCCGTGCCCACCTTCTAATGAGAGTAACTCTTCAACTCATACATTGTTTAATTTCCCTTCGTGCTTACCGAAGGATGATTGCTATGATGATTGTTATGATCTCGTTGATTCTCTAGAAATATCCCTTTTTGATGATGCTTGCTATGCTTGTGGCCATGATGCTAATACCAATGATGCTAATGGAGGTGAACTTGCTATAGTTCCTTATGTTAAACATTAAATTGTTGCTATTGCACCCACACATAATAGTCCTATTATCATTTTGAATTCTCCAAACTACACTATATCGGAGAAGTTTGCTCTTACTAAGGATTATGTTGATGGGTTGCATTTTAACATTGCACATGATGATTTTGATAGATATAATATGCATGTGCTTGCTGCTCCAACTTGCAATTATTATGAGAGAGGAACTACATCTCCGCTTCTTTATGTTTCCAACACGATAGAATTGCAAGAAACTGCTTATACTTTGCATTGGCCTTTACTATGTGTGCATGAATTGTTCTTTTATGACATGCCCATGCATAGGAAGAGAGTTAGACTTCTTTGCTCCATGATATATGTTAATTTGTGCTCACTACTAAAACTCAAATCATTTTTAATTCAAATTTGCTTTGATATACCTTGGGATCCGGGTGGATCCATTACTTGAGCACTATATGCCTAGCTTAATGGCTTTAAAGAAAGCGCTGCCAGGGAGACAACCCGGAAGTTTTAGAGAGTCATTTATTTCTGTTGTGTGCTTTCATAAAGTTTAAAAACAAGAAAATAAAGAGGGGAACCCAAAACTGTTTCAAAAAGAAAAGCGAAAGTGAGAAAGACGAGCATTGTTAAATTGGGAGCTAGCCTTGAACTTTGTTCATGCTCACGGAAACTTTGTGAATCTTGATTACAGAAACTTTTCAAAAAAATAATTATCCCCTTGTACAATTACATTACATAATAAAAATAATGTTCCAAGGATTGCCTTTAGGATGTTTACAATGCTTGTTGGTTTGTGCGGTGCAGGACAGAAACTTTGGCTGTAATGCGCGATTTTACATTTTTTACTCGAACGTAAAACGGTTCTGAAACTTTTTCCACTGTCTTTCCATACAAATTGTTTATTTTTTATAATTTTCGCAGAATGTTTGGGGTACCAGAAGTATGGTGAATGTTCAGATTACTACATACTGCCCTGGTTAAGACAGGTTCTGTTTTTGATGCATAGTTTGCTTGTTTTGATGAAACTATCAATTTCTATCAGTGGATTAAGCCATGGAAAAGTTACATTACAGTAGCTACAATGCAAAAACAAAATATGAATTGGTTTGCAAAAGTACTTAGAGTAGTGGTTTGTTTTATTATACTAACGGATCTAGCCGAGTTTTCTGTTGAAGTTTTATGTGGATGAAGTGTTCAAAGATCGAGGAGGTCTCGATATGAGGAAAAGGAGGAGAGGCAAGAGCTCAAGCTTGGGGATGCCCAAGGCACCCCAAGTAAATAGTCAAGGAGACTCAAGTGTCTAAGCTTGGGGATGCCCTGGAAGGCATCCCATCTTCTTCAACAAGTATCGATATCTTTTCGGATTCGTTTCGTTCATGTGATATGTGCAAATCTTGGAGCGTCTTTTGCATTTATTTTTCACTTTTCATTTATGCACCATGCTGGTATGAGATAGTCCATGGTTGATTTATAGAATTCTCATTGCACTTCACTTAAAGCTTTTGAGTATGGCTTTATAGAATGCTTCATGTGCTTCACTTATATCATTTGACGTTTGGATTGCCTGTTTCTCTTGACATAGAAAACCGCCATTTGTAGAATGCTCTTTTGCTTCACTTATATTTGTTAGAGCGTGGGCATATCTTTTGTAGAAATAATTAAACTCTCTTGCTTCACTTATATCTATTTAGAGAGATGACAGGAACTGGTCATTCACATGGTTAGCCATAAAATCCTACATAAAACTTGTAGGTCACTGAATATGATATGTTTGATTCCTTGCAATAGTTTTGCGATATAAAGTTGGTGATATTAGAGTCGTGCTAGTGGAGTAATTGAGAAATTGAGAAATACTTGTGTTGAGGTTTGCAAGTCCCGTAGCATGCACGTATGGTAAACTGCTAGTGACAAATTTGAAGCATGGGGTGTTCTTTGATTGCCTTCCTTATGAGTGGAGGTCGGGATCGAGCAATGGTTAACTCCTACCAACCCTTCCCCTAGGAGCATGCGTAGTAGTACTTTGCTTCGAGGGCTAATAAACTTTTTGTCAGGACCCCGATCCTAAGTCACACCGATCTAGCATGTAACACATCATATCACTTTGCGGCCTCATGCACAGTATTCCCACAGGTGTCGCCTTACCATGGCCCGGGACCGTTTGCGCCTTTTGGCTCACGTATATGATAGTGTCGCTAGCATCCATATGACAGAGAACCCGGGCCGATATGACTAGTCGTGAACCCAAAGTGGCACTAACCTATGGGGACAGGCATACATGAATCAACATCGAGCATGTCGAAGATGGCGTGCGAATCTGGGCTGTAGCCTGGGCTAACAGGACTCCGGGAACCCGGGCTGTAGCAGGCTAGGCAGGACTCCGGATGTCACCGCGTGACATTTCCCCGAAGGGACAGACACAGGAACGAAGTGAATCATATGCCGGCCAGTCAAGTGTTCCGGAGCAAGAGTCTTTGGGCTAGCAGGACTCGCAGAAACCGGGCTGTAGCAGACTACCATGGCTCAGTGGAAGCACTAGAATACATTTCCCCATAAGAGAGGCTACCAAGGATAAACAACTAGGTTGTTGGATCCCACACATAGCAATACAAGTTACACGTACGCATAACATGCAAGTATGTGCTGTACAACATGGCATCACAACATAACGCAAACTCATATAGGTAAAGGCTCAGAAGAGCCACATAGCATTAAATACAAACAGGGGTCACATGATCCATCATTCAGAGCATACAAGCAACAAGCGGAAGCATTACATGTCTGAGTACAGACAACTACAAAAGAAAAAGGCTGAGAAGCGTGACTATCTACAAGACCCTCCCAAGGGTACAAGATCGTAGCTGAGGTAACAAGCTACTCGTCGAAGTCCAAGCGGAACCACTAGTAAGACCGAAGTCTCCGCTGCAAAAACATAAATAAAGCAACATGAGTACAAAGGTACTCAGCAAGACTTACATCAGATCCTATTATACATGCATTTGTATCAAGAAGGTAATGTGGGGTTTAGTTGCAGCAAGCCAGCTTTGACTCTGTGGCTATCCTGTTCTACGACTACCAGAACTTCTTTGAGGTGATATGGCGCACACGAGTCCACTATCCACCACACAATACACTAATATGGATTCATCCCCGTCTCCCTACGAGAAGGCCATCCATAGCAATCACACTTGTCTTGAGCATTTTAGAGTATCCACTTCAAGTTGTCTATGTACCACGTAAGCATCCAAGAAGTCCATAACCGCGGACCCGGCTATTCGAATAGATCATGATAACCCTGCAGGGATGTACTTCTTCACACACGCTCTCGCCACTTACCGCCATGTACACGTCATGTATCTCGGCAACCTTCGAGCAGAAGCCTGGCGAGGGTGTCGGCCATGACCTGACTAACCACACAAGACTCTAGTCCAGGTTTATCACCTATTCGGGTTCCATCCGCAAGGAGATCCGGCCGGGGTGTCGCTCACGACCCCAAACGATGTGAGCAGGGTTCCCAAGCCCACCTCACAGGATGGATCTACGCTTGGTACACTGTGCCACTTGTGCCTAGTCTGTCCCAAGCCCACCTGGCCGGGTGCCACTTGGTAGACTACTAACACTACCTACAAACACCAGAAACTAGTTGCGACTCCTGGACAGAGATCAAGTTGGTTAATAAGTCTAGAGGGGTCGAGTTACCGGAACCCAATGTGTGGTAGTATCGAGTCATTGGACAACATACATAGAACTCAGTGCTTAAGGACGGTTCCGTGAGACAACCCACCATGTACTCCTACATGGCCTCTCACCGCTACCTTTACCAAATTGTGTTCATACATTTCACTCTCAAAGATCGTAACATAGAACTGCACTCCAATTCGCTCCCAATGAATCAGACTGACACAACTCTAAGCAATAGCAGGCATAGCATGGTAGGAACACAACATGGCTCAATCAACTCCTACACATGCTAGTGGGTTTCAACTATTTACTGTGGCAATGACAGGTCATGCAGAGGAATGGGTTCAACTACCGCAGCACAAAGTAGCAGATGAATCATTGTTGTCCTAATGCAATAACTGAGAGCGGGAGCGAGAGAATAGGATTGTATCAGAATGAACAAGGGGGTTTGCTTGCCTGGTAAATCAACAAGGGAGGCACTGCTTCACAGACAGGTACTCTGGAACGGTCTCCGGAGCAGGACCTATCCAGAAGGAACGGTGCCAACAATCAATACACAAGCATATGCAACAATATGACGTATGAACATGGCATGAAGATGTGATGCTGTTTGAGCTAATGCAACTAGTATTCAATTTGAATGAACTCCATTTCAACCAAGGGTTAAAATGCAACTCCAAATTAAGCTCTTATATATGCCATTTATATGTTTTCACCTATACAGCAGGTATAAGTTGTTTTGTCATGCATGAAACTGATACACATGGATAGATTGCATTTTTCTGATAATTTTACATATATAAATTATTTCAATCTGAGCTACGGTTGAATTTATATGAATTTTTGAAGTTTTGCTAATTTTCTGGAATTCCTGATTTAATTTAAATCCAGAAAATAAATAATTGCGTCAGCACTGCGTCATGCTTGCGTCAGCAAGTCAACAGCGCTGACTGGTCAAACTCGACGTGTGGGGTCCACACGTCGGTGACACGGGTTAAATAGGGGTTAGTTTTAACTTAATTAAAGGATTAGTGGCACCGGCCTTGGTCGCTGTCGGGGTTGAATAAGCGGTGATTAGCACTAAGCTAATCACCGACGGGCCGGGCCCACGTGGCAGGTGGCTCAGGCGACGGCGCCGCCGCCGGGCGACCTCTCTGACGCGGGCGGAGTCCGCCACAAAGCCACGGGCGGCGTCGAGAGCACCGGGCGTAGCCCGGGCTCTCGCGCATCCGTGGGGCAGGTGGGAGGAGCTGGGGCTGGGCTCACGGAGCGGGAGCTCATGGGCGACGGCCGAGCTTCGGCTCGTGCGAGCGTGCGGCTACAGCGCGCGGGGAGGCAGGGGAGAAGGGGGAATGGATGCAGGGGCTCACGACGGACTCTATGGCGTCGACGGAGAGCTCGGGGAATGGCTGGAGGCGGCGGGGCGGCGATGGGGATCCACGGCGGCCGGAGGTTGAAGAAGGCGTCAAGGACGGCGGCGTTGGCGCCCAGCTTGTTTGGCTCGTCGGAGAGGACGAGGGATACGAGCGGAGCCTGGGCACGACGGAGGGCGAGGGGAGGTGGTGGCTGCGGCTACAGGCGGCGGCGACAGCGGCCTTCGGGCGCTCAAGGGGAGGGCGAGAGAGAGGAGGGGAGGCCACTGGAGAGAGGGAGAGAGGTCGGGGCGGCGCGTGCGTGTCTCCTAGCGTCTCGAGAAGGGTCGGGGAAGGAGAGGAAGCAGGCAGGGAGGTGGCCACGGCGATTGCTCGCGCGTCGACACGCCTCTGCCTACTGGCAGAGGTTGAGGACGACCGCCTCGCCTACAGTGGGTTGGGCCTTTGCTACGGTAGCGGGCCGCAGGTAAGTCAGGTGGGCTTCTCTTTCTCCTTTCTGTTTTGTTTTCTATTTTTCTGACATTTGTTCTGATTTAGTAATAATACTAAATCAATTTATTTACTTATGCCAATTTTTGTAGGGGCTAGTGGTATTATTCCAGCTCCTCAACAAAAGGCACAATTTTTGGACAATATTTTATATATATAACAATATATATCCAAGGCAAATAATTACTGCATTAATTCCAAATGCCCAAAATAATTACTTATGGACTCCTAAAAATATTGGTTTGATTATTATCTCTGTCCAATATTTTCAGAGGGCAACATGAGCATTTTCTTGGACCTTTTTGGAGCAATTTTTATTTGGGTCATTTCCAGAAATGAATCTGAGGGTTTCACAAATCCTCATTTCAAATTTAAATGGAATTTAAACATGATGCACAATTGACTAGCTAGTCTAGGTCATACCAGAACTAGGGATGTGACAACTCGCCCCCACTTGAAAAAATCTCGTCCCGAGATTCAGGGGTCGATGGAAAGAAGGTGGGGTACTCCAGTCGAAGACGATCTTCTCGCTCCCAAGTAGCTTCACTCTCAGAATGATGAGACCACTGAACCTTGAGAAACTTGATGTTCCGACATCGGGTGACACGCTCTGCTTGATCAAGAATGCGAACAAGGTACTCTCGATAGGTGAGGGTATCTTGGAGATCAAGCGTTTCGTGGTCCACTCCACGGATGGGATCCAAGAAGCAATGCCTGAGTTGAGAGACGTGGAAGACATCATGAACTCGAGAAAGATGTGGGGGTAGTTCCAACTGGTAGGCAACCTCTCCTCGTTTAGCGAGAATGCGAAAAGGACCAATGTAACGAGGAGCCAACTTGCCCTTGATACCGAAACGATGGGTACCCTTTAGAGGAGTAACCCGAAGGTAGGCTTTGTCGCCAATTTCATAAGACATATCCTTATGATGACGATCATACTGGCTCTTTTGACGAGACTGGGTTGTTTTCAAACTCTCACGAATGATGCGAACTTGCTCTTCTGCCTCCTGGATCAAGTCTGGTCCAAAGAATTGTCTTTCACCGGTTTCTGACTAGTTCAAAGGTGTTCGACATCTTCGTCCATAGAGAATCTCAAAAGGAGCTTTCTTGAGACTGGATTGATAGCTATTGTTATAAGCAAACTCGGCGAAAGGAAGACATTTCTCCCAATCCATACCGAATGAGATAAGGCAAGCTCTAAGCATGTCTTCGAGAATTTGGTTGACCTGCTCCACGACCACTTGATTGAGGGTGGAAAGCGGTCTTGAAGGAAAGATGGGTGCCCATGGCAGTTTGGAAACTCTCCCGAAATGAGAAGTGAAAAGGCGCCACGGTGCGAATTGATCTCTAGTGGAACACCATGGAGTGAAACTATTCGAGAGATATATAAGTCAGCCGAGCTGACTAGCTTGATACTCTCTCGAACAGGTAGGAAGTGCGCCACTTTGGAGAGACGATCAATGACTACGAAGATAGCATTATTCCCGTTCTTGGTCCTGGGAAAGCCGGTGATGAAGTCCATACCAACTTTATCCCATTTCCACTCGGGAATAGCTAAAGGCTGAAGGGTGCCAGCAGGCCTCTGATGCTCTGCTTTAACGCGACGACAAACGTCGCAGTTAGCAATAAACTGAGCGATTTCTCTCTTCATCCTAGTCCACCAGAACCTCTGACGTAGGTCCTGATACATCTTAGTACTACCGGGATGAATTATGAGAGGAGATTCATGCGCCTCCTTAAGAATCAATTTTCGCAGATGTTGATACTTGGGAACCACCAAGCGATTCTCAAAGAAAACAACACCACGATCATCCATAGAGAAACATACACCAACTCCCTTCTTAATGTTTCTCTTGATGCGGATAACACCCCTATCAAACTTCTGGTCAGAAATGATCTGATCCTCGAGGGTAGGTTTCGCCACCAAGGTAGAAAGGAATCCGTGAGGAGCAATGTGAAGGTTAAGCTTACGTAATTCCTCATGGAGAAGTGGTTGACCCCGCTGCAACACGAGATTGTTGCAATAGGATTTACGACTTAAGCGCATCAGCCATGACATTGGCTTTGCTCGGGTGTAGGTAATCCCTAGATCATAATCTGAGATCAACTCCAACCATCGCCTTTGCCTAAGGTTCAAATCTGGTTGGGTGAAGAGATACTTGAGACTACGGTGATCGGTGTAGATCTCGCAACGATTACCAAGAAGTTAATGTCGCCAGGTCTTGAGTGCATAGACTACGGCTGCTCGCTCTAGATCATGTGTAGGATAATTCTCCTCGTGTGGAGTCTGCTGGCGAGATGCATAGGCGATCACGTGACGATCCTGCATAAGAATGCAACCTAGTCCCTGCCATGAGGCGTCATGATGAGATAACAAAGTCCTTCGTGAAATCCGGTGGCACAAGTATGGGTGCAGAAGTTAGGCGTCTTTTCAGTTCCTGAAAACTGTACTCACACTGTGGGGACCACTCGAACTTTTTATCTTTCTTGAGAAGTTTCGTGAGGGGTTTAGCTACTTTGGAGAAGTTTTCAACAAAGCGGCGACAATAGCTGGCTAGAGCAAGGAAACTCCTAACTTGTTTAACGGTTTCAGGTGGAGTCCAATCAAGAACGGCCTGAACTCTCTCGGGATTGACAACGATGCCCTTACCAGAGATCACGTGGCCGAGATAGGTCACTTCTAGCAACCAAAATTCACACTTGGATAACTTGGCATAAAGGCGGTGCTCTCTGAGTTTTTCTAACACAAGTCTAAGATGCTCGGAATGCTCTTCCTCGTTCTTCGAATAAAATAAGAATATCATCGAGGTAAACCACGACGAATTTGTCTAAGTACTCCATGAAGATCGAGTTCATCAAGCGGGAGAATGTGGCTGGAGCGTTGGTTAGACCAAAGGACATGACGGTGTACGAGTGACAAAGGCTGTCTTGGGGATGTCTCCGTTTCTGATCTTGATTTGGTGGTATCCTAACCTCAAATCCATTTTGGAGAAGACTGAGGATCCAGCGAGCTGATCATACAGGTCGTTGATCCTGGGGAGCGGATACTTGTTCTTTATCGTGACCAAATTAATGGGACGATAATCTACAACCATCCGGTCCGTACCATCCTTCTTCTTGACGAAGAGGACGGGGCAAGCCCAAGGAGAAGAACTGGGACGGATGAAACCCTTTTGCAAGGACTCATCAAGTTGTTTCTTAAGCTCGGCTAGTTCTAGGGGTGCCATCTTGTAAGTTCTCCTAGAGATTGGAGCGGTTCTTGGAATAAGATCTATGACGAACTCTACATCTCTGTCAGGTGGAATACCTGGCAGTTCCTCTGGAAAGACATCCGGAAAATCACGGACTATCGGGATATCTTCAAGGTCTGGAAGAGGGCTGGCATTAAGAGAATAGAGTTGACGCTTTGCAACTCTAGTGGAGACAGTGACTATCTTGCCAGATGGGTGTGTAAGCTGAACAGACCTGGTGTAACAATCAATCATGGCATGATGAGCTGTCATCCAGTCCATACCCAAGATGATGTTAATATCTGAAGACTTGAGGGCTATAAGTGAGGCAAGGAATACAAGTCTATCAACAAGGATTTTGTTACTATGGCTTACACAGGAAGTATGCCATTTGGATCCAGGAGTTTGAATGAGTAGCGGGGAGGGCATATCACAAAATGACATGTCGTGCAAGCGGGCATAGCTTTCAGAAATGAAGGAATGAGATGCTCCATTATCGATCAGAACCGATGCTGGATGACAGTTGACAAGGAGTGTACCAAGAACGACATCTGGATCATCATGAGCATCTTTAGCTGAGACGTGATGCACACGTCCATGTTCAGTGGGAGCTGACTTGGCACTGATCATCTTGCGCGATGGCTTACTACCACGGCCAACAGACTTCTCGGGCTGAGGTGGAGCAACTCTGGTCTGAGTACAAATACGGGCAATGTGGCCTGGCTCTCCGCACTTGTAGCAAATCTTGGAGGTAGGACGTGGACCCGTATTGGCAGTTGGTCATCCAATAGGCCTGGGTGGTGCATATTTGTGATCCGGGTGAGGCGCGACATAAGATGGCGTCGGTGTATATCCAGGAGGAAGAGCGGAGTTTGGAACCCAAATCCGTGCTAGCGAGCCCGAACCGGAAGAAGATCCCAACTCACGGGTGTGCTTACGAGACTCCTCGTAAGTGAGCTGAGCTGTCTCTGCGTTAACGGCCTTGTTCACAAGAGCACGGAATGTATTGCAATGGTGCAAGTGGAGATCACGACGCAACTTGGGGTTGAGACCCTTCCGAACCTAGCTCGCTTCTTAGCGTCCGTGGACACCTCTTACGAAGCATAGCGGCAAGGTTCTCAAACTCTCTGCTGTAAGCATCAACAGCCATCTTACCCTGGGTGAAACTACAGAACTCTTCTCTCTTGCGATCGATGAGGGCTTCAGGAATGTGATGCTCGCGAAAAGCCTCAGTGAAATCTCTCCAGGTAGGAATCTGACCAGCTGGAAGCATAGCCTCATAGTTCTGCCACCAAAGACTAGCGGGACCTTCCAGATGGTATGTGGCATAGGTGACCTTGTCACTTTCAGCTACGTTCGCAGAACGGAGCTTGCGTGTGATACTACGGAGCCAGTCATCTGCATCGAGTGGCTCGAAGGAATGATGAAAGGTAGGTGGGTGCAAGCGAATGTAGTCATGAATGGTTAGAGACCCTTTGAACTGATGTGCGGTGTTCTCCTCGATACGTGCCAACAAGCGGTCAGACTCACGCTTGTTTCTCTCCATCTCTAACATAAACTCTGCCAATGAAGGCTGGTCGGGAGGATCCTCATCCCTACCATCTCCGTGGTTCTGGCTACGAGCAGTAGAACTTCGCTTAATTGGTGACATCCTGAGAAACGAAACCAAGGACGGAATCAACATCAACTACAGACTGTAAAATGTAGGACAAAGAAATTAGTAACTCTTGAACTCCTAGGGCCATTCCGGCAGCATAACGGCAGTAAAATGCTCAAAATGAGACATCCTGCTAAAATGGGGTAGTAACATACTCAACATCACCACTCAAAGGTTCTGAGATATTACTAAACAGGCTACACCGGAGGTACTCGAAAACTGGGGAATGACTCTGATCAACCAATCCTAAGAGACTACGGAGTAGTAACACGTGATCCTGTTAGACAGAAGAGGAAACCTAGTTCCTTAACCCCGTAGGAAAAGTAATATGACTCAGATCGAGGGCCATGAGGTAAAGGAGTAAAAAGAGCCTTACGTTCCTTCCCACAATCAATTCCCTTACATAACTAAAGAATTTCTAGACTCAACTTCGACCAGGTTGGCTTGGAAATCCTACAGGCAGTCAGGCTCTGATACCAAAGCTGTCAGGACCCCGATCCTAAGTCACACCGATCTAGCATGTAACACATCATATCACTTTGCGGCCTCACGCACGGTATTCCCACGGGTGTCGCCTCACCATGGCCCGGACCATTAAGCCTTTTGGCTCACGTATATGATAGTGTCGCTAGCATCCATATGACAGAGAACCCGGGCCGACGTGACTAGTCGTGAACCCAAAGTGGCACTAACCTATGGGGACAGGCATACATGAATCAACATCGAGCATGTCGGTCAGCAGCGTGTGAATCCGGGCTGTAGCACTGGGCTAACAGGACTCTGGGAACCCAGGCTGTAGCAGGCTAGGCAGGACTCCGGATGTCACCGCGTGACATTTCCCCGAAGGGCAGAACAGAGCAAGTGAATCACATGCCGGCCAGTCAAGTGTTCCGGAGCAGTAGTGCTGGTCTAGCAGGACTCCGGTAAACCGGGCTGTAGCAGACTACCATGGCTCAGTGGAAGCACTAGACTACATTTCCCCATAAGAGAGGCTACCACGGATAAACAACTAGGTTGTCGGATCCCACACATAGCAATACAAGTTACACGTATGCATAACATGCAAGTATGTGCTGTACAACATGGCATCACAACATAACGCAAACTCATATAGGTAAAGGCTCAGAAGAGCCACATAGCATTAAATACAAACAGGGGTCACATAACCCATCATTGAAAGCATACAAGCAACAAGCGGAAGCATTACATGTCCGAAAGTGCATAACTACAAAAGAAAAAGGCCGAGAAGCCTGACTATCTACAAGACCCTCCCAAGGGTACAAGATCGTAGCTGAGGTAACAAGCTACTCGTCGGAGTCCAAGCGGAACCACTAGTAAGACCGAAGTCTCCGCTGCAAAAACATAAATAAAGCAACGTGAGTACAAAGGTACTCAAAGAAGACTTACATCAGATCCTATTATACATGCATTTGTATCAAGAAGGTAATGTGGGGTTTAGTTGCAACAAGCCAGCTTTGACTCCGTGGCTATCCTGTTCTACGACTACCAGAACTTCTTTGAGGTGATATGGCGCTGCAGTCCACTATCCACCACACAATACACTACTATGGATTCATCCCCGTCTCCCTACGAGATGGCCATCCATAGCACTCACACTTGTCTTGAGGATTTTAGAGTATCCACTTCAAGTTGTCTATGTACCACGTAAGCATCCAAGAAGTCCATAACCGCGGACCCGGCTATTCGAATAGATCATGATAACCCTGCAGGGGTGTACTTCTTCACACACGCTCTCGCCACTTACCGCCATGTACACGTCATGTATCTCGGCAACCTTCAAGCGGAAGTTCGGAGAGGGTGTCGGCCACGACCGACTAACCACACAAGACTCTAGTCCAGGTTTATCACCTATTCGGGTTCCATCCGCAAGGAGATCCGCCGGGTGTCGCCACGGCCCCAAACGATGTGTGCAGGGTTCCCAAGCCCACCTCGCGGATGGATCTATGCTTGGTACACCGTGCCACTTGTGCCTAGTCATCCCAAGCCCACCTGGCGGGTGCCACTTGGTAGACTACTAACACTACCTACAAACACGAGAAACTAGTTGCGACTCTGGACAGAGATCAAGTTGGTTAATAAGTCGAGAGGGGTCGAAAGTTACGGAACCCAATGTGTGGTAGTATCGAGTCATTGGACAACATACATAGAACTCGATTAGCTTAAGGACGGTTCCAGTGAGACAACCCACCATGTACTCCTACATGGCCTCTCACCGCTACCTTTACCAAATTGTGTTCATACATTTCACTCTCAGCATCAGAACATAGAACTGTACTCCAATTCATTCCCAACGAATCAGACCTGACACAACTCTAAGCAATAGCAGGCATAGCATGGTAGGAACACAACATGGCTCAATCAACTCCTACACATGCTAGTGGGTTTCAACTATTTACTGTGGCAATGACAGGTCATGCAGAGGAATGGGTTCAACTACCGCAACACAAAGAAGCAGATGAATCTTTGTTGTCCTAATGCAAAAACTGAGAGCGGGAGCGAGAGAATAGGATTGTATCGGAATGAACAAGGGGGTTTGCTTGCTCGGTAAATCAACAAGGGAGCCTTGCTTCACGCAGTGTACTGGAACGGCCTCGGAAAGGTGACCTATCGAGAAGGAACGGTGCCAACAATCAATACACAAGCATATGCAACAATATGATGTATGAACATGGCATGAAGATGTGATGCTGTTTGAGCTAATGCAACTAGTATTCAATTTGAATGAAGTCCATTTCAACCAAGGGTTAAAATGCAACTCCAAATTAAGCTCTTATATATGCCATTTATATGTTTTCACCTATATAGCAGGTATAAGTTGTTTTGTCATGCATGAAACTGATACAGATGGATAGATTGCATTTTTCTGATAATTTTACATATATAAATTATTTCAATCTGAGCTACGGTTGAATTTATATGAATTTTTGAAGTTTTGCTAATTTTCTGGAATTCCTGATTTAATTTGAATCCAGAAAATAAATAATTGCGTCAGCACTGCGTCATGCTTGCGTCAGCAAGTCAACAACGCTGACTGGTCAAACCTAACGTGTGGGGTCCACACGTTAGTGACACGGGTTAAATAGGGGGTTAGTTTTAACTTAATTAGTGGCACTAGGCCCACTGGTCAGTGTCAGGGGGTTAAATAAGCGGTGATTAGCACTAAGCTAATCACCTGACGGGCCGGGCCCACGTGCTGTGGCTCAGCGACGGGGAGGCTGACGGCGACCTCACTGGGCAGCGGAGTCCGTGTCACAGAGCCACGGCGGCGTCTCGAGAGCAGCGTGGGCGAGCTCTCGCGCATCTGGTGGGGTAGGTGGGAGGAGCGGGGGGGGCCGGGGCTCGCCGGAGCGGAGCTCGTGGCGGCGGCCGGAGCTCGGGCTCGAGCGGGCGTGCGGCTACAGAGCGCGGGGAGGCAGGGGAGAAGGGGGAATGGATGCAGGGGCTCACGGCGGACTATATGGCGTCGACGGAGAGCTCGGGGAATGGCTGGAGGCGGCGGGGCGGCGATGGGGATCCACGGCGGCCGGAGGTTGCAGAAGGCGTCAAGGACGGCCTTGCAGGGCCCTCCAGCTTGTTTGGCTCGTCGGAGAGGACGAGGGATACGTAGCGGAGCTTCTGGGAACGGCGGAGGGCGAGGGGGAGGCGGTGGCTGCGGCTACGGCGTGCGGCGGCAGCTGGCCTTCAGGCGTTCATGGGAGGGCGAGAGAGAGGAGGGGAGGCCACTGGAGAGAGGGAGAGAGGTCGGGGCGGTGCGTGCGTGTCTCCTAGTGTCTCGAGAAGGGTCGGGGAAGGAGAGGAAGCAAGCAGGGAGGTGGCTGAGCGATTGCTCATGGCGTCGACACGCCCGCCATCTTGGCAGAGGTTGAGGACGACCGCCTCGCCCTGGTGGGCTGGGCCTTTGCTACGGTAGCAGGCCGCAGGTAAGTCAGGTGGGCTTCTCTTTCTCCTTTCTGTTTTGTTTTCTATTTTTCTGACATTTGTTCTGATTTAGTAATAATACTAAATCAATTTATTTACGTATGCCAATTTTTGTAGGGGCTAGTGGTATTATTCGAGCTCCTCAACAAAAGGCACAATTTTTGGACAATATTTTATATATATAACAATATATATCCAAGGCAAATAATTACTGCATTAATTCCAAATGCCCAAAATAATTACTTATGGACTCCTAAAAATATTGGTTTGATTATTATCTCTGTCCAATATTTTCAGAGGGCAACATGAGCATTTTCTTGGACCTTTTTGGAGCAATTTTTATTTGGGTCATTTCCAAAAAATGAATCTGAGGGTTTCACAAATCCTCATTTCAAATTTAAATGGAATTTAAACATGATGCACAATTGACTAGCTAGTCTAGGTCATACCAGAACTAGGGATGTGACACTTTTGCAATAAGTATATAAGTTCTTATGACTAATGTGAGTCCATGGATTATACGCACTCTTACCCTTCCATCATTGCTCGCCTCTTCGGTTCCGTGCATTGCTCTTCTCACCTCGAGAGTTGGTGCAAACTTCACCGGTGCATCCAAACCCCGTGATATGATACGCTCTATCACACATAAGCCTCCTTATATCTTCCTCAAAACAGCCACCATACCTACCTATTATGGCATTTCCATAGCCATTCCAAGATATATTGCCATGCAACTTCTGTCATCATCATATACATGACTTGAGCATTCATTGTCATATTGCTTTGCATGATCGTAAGACAGCTAGCATGATGTTTTCATGGCTTGTCCGTTTTTTGATATCTTTGTTATGCTAGATCATTGCACATCCTGGTACACTGCCAGAGGCATTCATATAGAGTCATATTTTTTTTCTAGTATCTAGTTGTAATATTGAGTTGTAAGTAAATAAAAGTGTGATGATCATCATTATTAGAGCATTGTCCCATGTGAGGAAAGGATGATGAAAGCTATGATTCCCTCACAAGTTGGGATGAGTCTCCTGACTTTATGAAAAATAGAAGAGGCCAAAGAAGCCCAAATAAAAAAAGAGGCCAAAGAAGCCCACCAAAAAAAATAAATATTAAAAAAATGAGAGAAAAAGAGAGAAGGGGCAATGCTACTATCGTTTTACCACACTTGTGCTTCAAAGTAGCACCATGTTCTTCATAGAGAGAGTCTCCTATGCTTTCACTTTCATATACTAGTGGGAATTTTTCATTATAGAACTTGGCTTGTATATTCTGATGATGGGCTTACTCAAATCCCCAAGGTCTTTGTGAGCAAGCAAGTTGGATGCACACCCACTTAGTTTCCAGTTTGAGCTTTCGTACACTTATAGCTCTTAGTGCATCTGTTGCATGGCAATCCCTACTCCTCACATTGACATCAATTGATGGGCATCTCCATGGCCCATTGATAGCTGCGTTGATGTGAGACTTACTCCATTTCTGTCTTCTCCACACAACCTCCATCATCATACTCTAATCCACCCATAGTGCTATGTCCATGGCTTACGCTCATGTATTGCGTGAGGGTTGAAAAGGCTGAAGCGTGTAAAAAAGTATGAACCAATTGCTTGGCTGAAACCGGAGTTGTGCATGATGGGAGCATTTGTGTGACGAAAACAAAGCATGGCCAAACTATATGATTTTGTAGGGATAAGCTTTCTTTGGCTATGTTATTTTGGAAAGACATAATTGCTTTATTAGTATGCTTGAAGTATTATGTTTTTATGTCAAATGATAGACTATTGCTTTGGATCACTTATGTCTTAATATTCATGCCATGATTAGATATATGATCAATATTATGCTAGGTAGCATTCCACATCAAAAATTATCTTCTGTATCATTTACCTACTCGAGGACGAGTAGGAATTAAGCTTGGGGATGCTGATACGTCTCCATAGTATATATAATTTTTTATTGTTCCATGCCAATATTCTACAACTTTTCCATACTTTTGGAAACTTTTTATACTATTTTTGGGACTAACATATTGATCCAAAGGTCTTGAGCCGCCTCCTGTTTGTTGCATGTTTTTTGTTTCACAGAAAACCCATATCAAACGGAGTCCAAATGGGACAAAAACTGAAGGAGATTTTTTTTGAAATATTTATGATTTTTGGGAAGAATCAACGTGATATGACACTCGAGGGGTCCACGAGGTAGGGGGCGCGTCCCAGGGGGTCAGGCGTGCCCTGGGCCCTCGTGGCCACCGCATAAGGCGGTTGGTGCCCTTCTTTCGCCGCAAGAAAGCTAATATCCGGATAGAGACACTACAAAAAAATACACTTCCGTGATGATACGTGTTTGTCACAGTAGGTCACGTTTTCTGTCATGCATGTACATCCATGACGATTTCATGACAGAAAAAAGATAGTCATACATGTGCTGTCGTAGAAGTGTTCCGTGGCATTACCAAAATTATCATCACGGAAGTGTCCACTTCCATGACGATAAATCGCACGTCACAGAAGTTCTTTCGTCAAGGGTGACCGACACGTGGCATCCACCATAATGGAAGGCCGTTAAGCTATCCGGTCCGGTTTTGGATCTGATAAGCCGTTAACAGCCCCGACCAATGGGGATTTTCCACGTGTAAAATCATCATTGGCTGGAGGAAACACGTGTCGGCTCACCGTTGGGACAGATGTCATCCACTCATTGGAAAGAAGGCGCCTATGATACGTCGACACGTGGCATGGCCCAACAGAGGCCCATTCCTGTGAAAAGGCCGGCCCGTTTGACTTGTTCAAAAGGCGGCGGGTCGGCCCATGGAAAGCCTGTTAATGGCCTGTTCGCATATAGCCCATTTACAGCCTGCTAACCCAGGGCCCGTTACGACCTATCCGAATTAGGCCCAGTAGCGTTATCTCGGCCGTCCAATATGATTCCAGCCATTTTAACTTCTGGCCCATGTATGGCCCATGATGTCTTTCGGCCCATATGAGGCCCTTTGTAACTCTTGGCCCATTAACGACCCGTGGTGAAACTGGCCCGTAATGAACAGTGTATCACTTTATACCCATTAACGGCCCATGGTGAAACTGGCCCGTAATGAACAGTGTATCACTTTATACCCATTAACGGCCCGTTATTCCGTTGGGCCGTTTCCAGCCCATGTTATCTTTCGGCCTTCTCAGAGCCCATTTATTCTTGGGCTCATTTCCAGCATTCGTTTACTTACGGCCCGTTGCTGTCATTTTCTGCTTGTGGGCCAAATTCAGCCCGAGGTAACAGTCGGCCCATTTGTTTCCTGTTAATACGTTGGGCCGTTTTCATAGCGTCATCAAATACGGCCGATTAACGATGGCCCGTTATGGTTGGCCCATAAACGGACGATTCCAACTCTAGCCCGTTTACGGCCATAATGCGGTCTGTTACTGGCCCATGTTTGGCCAACCGATCATATGACCCGTAGAAGGCCCATTGATGATACGGCCCATAGAAGGTCCATTGTGTCTACAGCCCGTATAAGGCCCATTGTTTCTACGACCCGTAGAAGGCCCATTGTTTCTACGGCCCATAGGAGGGAAATGGTAACTACAGTAATTATGTAGCACATGGTTATTGTGGCCTAGTTTTAAAAAATAGGTTATTGCGTCCACTAGCAAACCGCGGAAAAAGAACTGCACTGACTACAAGCAAAGAAATAAACAAGACAATAAGGAAATAAATAAGCAAGCAACTTACGCTAGGCTATCACGACTATTACACATATTACATCCACTGGGCATCAAATTTCGCCACCAGTGCAAATATAGGGAACACAGCAGCATATAAATACAGCAGCAAAACAAGTCCAGAACTGAAACCACTTAAGAAGAGCTCAAGAAACAATATCCTGGGTACCCATAATGCTGGCAAGATGCTTAGCAAGCTTATTAACTTTCTCTTGTTTGGCGCTTAAATCCTCCGGCACTTGCTGTTGCACCAGAAAGTATGCATCTGAATTCTGCAGGGACTTCCTCAGTCCTTCGGCTTCCTATCGCATAACACCTGATTGATGTGTTTAAACTTGAAGTTGAGACTCAAGAAGCCGAACTGATTCAGACAACGAGTTCGAAGAGCTGGTGCCAGCAGTAGTAGCAAGTAACTCGAACACTACATCAAGACAAGACTTTGGGGTTGTCTCAGTGTCTTCAATATAGTTTTTATCAGCTTTCTTGGAGACCAACAGGGATGTCTCACTATCTTGAACCTTATCTGCATTACTTCCTTTACCATTGCATAACGGGGTACTCTTCTCCAATATTTTATCCACGTTCTAATAGAGAAACAAACAAACTCATTACAGGTTTACAATGTAGTATATGAAACTCATTTTCGTAAACCAGTTCAGTAGTAAGGTGGAAAGGATAACAGCATGAAACAAACATATATCTATGTAGTATGGTCGGTCACTGTATGGTCTATATCATTCTAGTTTATGTTGCCAAATCAAGATAGATACAGTTTGAATCATATCTATTTAAGACAAAGCAGCATAGACAGAATATAAGTGTGGGAAACTACACAACAATAACAACACTTGTCATGTGCATGGCATGAGAACATAACTGTTTATTCAATTGAAACTGAAATCAACATAGAGCAAGTTGCAACAGCAAACACGTTAAAGAAACAAGTTTAAAACTTACCTATTGCTCCATTGGAGTTTCAATTGCATCCTTCAAATTTGAAATTAGTTGGTATGAGTAAATACAGTGATGCAAGAGCAAATTAGTATGAACCATAGCTACGGAACCTGACCTGAGAACAATTCTTGTTCTACTTTAAGCATTGACTTGGGGTTTGGAGTGGTGGTCCTCGTGCTTTGGGCACTGCAGTTGCCTTACTAACTGCTCGTGTTTGGGTGCTCTATGGTGGAGACGGTGTTGTGTCAATAGGAACATGGTTACTATCTGCTGGGGTTAGGGTTAGAAGTGGTGTAGCTGGTTCTCTGTCCAACTGGGTAGGGGTACAATCTGCGTGAGTCTGGGTTATGTGTGGTGGGGTTGGTTCTTGGGCTAGTACAACCGTGGTTCTATCTGCATCGATAGGTAGCACGATCTTTTCTGCAGACCGTGTTTTTACTCCCACAGATACTTCAATCACGCCCTCCAATTTAAATGGCTAATAAACAAGAAAAGTAATTGAATTTACAGACATTGTAAGATAGACAGGTGTAATGGATAGTAGGGAAGAAAATAGGGCATGAAATAATTCACATTTATCTTGTCTAAGCAAACAGAATAGCAGGACATAATTTCACATATATGATTCCTAATTAAACAGGATAGGATGACACAATTTCACATGTATGATGGGTAACTAAACAGGATAGAATGACATACTTCAAAATATGATGACTATGTAAATAGGATGACATGATATAACTATATGATGTGTCTATTAAAGTGGTTCGCGTGCCATAAATCACAAACATGCCGTCGATGAAAACATGATGGCATGATATAATTCACAGATAGAATGACATAATTT
Source organism: Aegilops bicornis (assembly GCA_021605145.1). Classification (NCBI taxonomy): domain Eukaryota; kingdom Viridiplantae; phylum Streptophyta; class Magnoliopsida; order Poales; family Poaceae; genus Aegilops; species Aegilops bicornis. The sequence goes on along the minus strand of CM038675.1, from coordinate 117,014,896 downwards.
AAAATATGATGACTATGTAAACATGATGATATGATATAACTATATTATGTCTTTAGAAAATGGGTTGGCATGCCATAATTCAGATACATGCTGTCTATGTAAACATCATGGCATGATATAATTCAAATATATGATTTATATACTAAGGAAGTGAGGAGATGACATTCAATATTGTGTATATGATGTAAAAAACTAAGCATTGCAATACAACATATGCATGATATGAGTGATATAACCCTGCCAAGTTTGAGAATACACCTTAGGGGGACAATAGGACTGGTCATCTACCACTGAATCCTCCTTTGAAGAGCTATCTGTAACCAGCAAGATATCTGCTTCAGCAGGTAGCATTGTCTGCTCTGAAGACCTTGTTTTCACTCCAGATTTCTCCATCACCAATTCAAATGGCTGATGCACAGGAAGGGCAGTTGAATATACAAACATTGTCGACAAAAGCAATGAGAAATACAAAAAAAGGACGGCATGATATAATTCACATATATGACGCTTGCCTAAACAACATGACATTGCATAATTTACATATATAATGCCTTGCAACAAGATAACATTGCATAATTCACATATATAATGTCTTGCAACAAGATGGCATTGCATAATTCACATATATGGTAATTATATACTAAACAGGTGGCATTCACACAAAGCATGTCTAAACTAAGCAAATGGCATAGCAATGGAAGATACCATACGCACAATATGAGCAACATAACCCTGCCAAGTTAGAACATGCACCTCGGGGGGGGGGGGAGAATAGGACTGGTCATCTGTCTCTGAATCCTCCTCTGAGGAGCTATCTGTAACCAGCAAGACATGCGCTTCGTCAGATAGCATTGTCTTCTCTGAAGACCTTGTTTCCACTCCAGATTTTTCCATGACCGTGCGGAATGGCTGATGCACAGGAAGAGTAATTGAATGTACTAAATTTTTTGACAAATTTAACACGTAATAAAAAATGATGGCATGATATAATTCACATATAAGATGACTGGCTAACAAGGGTGGCATTGCAAAATTCACATATATGATGCCTGGCTAAACAAGATGGCATTGCATGATTCACATATACGATAAAGAAACTAAACATATGGCATTGACACAAAGCATGTCTAAACTAAGGAGAGGCATCTTTGATGTATACAGTAAGCATTGCAAGGCACCATATGCATGATATTACCAACATCAGCATGCCAAGTTAGAGCGAAGACCTCATGGGGTAAATAGGAGTGGTCTTCTCCTTCTGAATCCCCCTCAGAACAGTTATCTTCCTCTCGATTACGATCTGAAATGGGTGGAGGGGGGCTGCCTTTGCGGCCACCATGGAGCGACGTCTGCATGAAATTTTATTGCCATGCAAGGCTCGTCTCTTTTGCTCTACATGATCAGTTCCATTGTGTACAATAACTGGCATGCATAGGAATAAAACATAGTGATATTATGTAAGGAGTGCATTCACAATCCAGAGTGATGGTAGCAAATCATGGATAGACCCAAAACCAATGATAGCAGGCAGTTAATAGCTTTAGTTAAAAAATATAGATAATGGCTCCTTTAATGTTTTTTTGCACCCAACATGAAACTCATAGTAGACACCCGAGATTAACCAGATAGTAGACAGATAGTACTGATTGCTGCCCCAATATGTACCCCACAACAATTTAAAAACCCAAGTTTCAGCATTAGTTTGGACCTGACTCGGAGTCTAATAGGGGAACACGACGATAATGTAGCATGTCATCATATTAATCGATGCATAACGTAAGCAGACACGGAAGAGTGCAACCTCTCTTGCGGACCCGTGTAGTCCTCAAGTTCATCTGCTCAGTTGATGATGGTAATGCAGTTGTCGTGGCTGCCGGTGGCGGGGAAGAAGATCTGAGGCGGCAAAAGATAGTCTGGAGAGTGGATCCCTACTGTGGTGAACCCTTCCGTCGTTGGAGCGGTGAGAGCTGGGTGGAACCTGGCCACAGGAGCAGGACAAACCACGCAAGGTTTTCTTTGACACATATGTGTAATAGAAGTAATTGTGTAAGGGCTTGTTTGAATTTGAGGATTCTAACAATGCAGGGATTATAAATAGACAGGAATAGCATAGGAATGCACGTGCAAAACAGAGAATTTAAAAACACAGGATTTCTGCCAATCTGGGTGTTTGATTCACAAGAATTGGAAGATCACAGGATGCAAAGAAGCATGGTGAGATTAAGTCAAACCACAAGAAATGTATGCTTATAATGCTATTATGCTACTATCTATTAGTCTTGTGCTTCATGAATAGGAATATGAAAAGGAGGACAAGTGGAAATTAGAATTCCTATGGTTTTTATTTCAAAGAGACACTAAAGGAACAAATCCTACAGTTTTCCTTTGCTCCATTCCTTTGCACCAAATTCTGAAAAGTAGTACCATAGGAAACTTTCCAATTCCTATGTTTTTCATTCACTTTTCCTTTCAAGCACTGGCGATTCTGGTAGGCAGGCTTGAGCTAGGAAAATCCTACACTAAAAAATGTTTTTGTGCTACTTCTATTACTTTGGACCCAGGCCACTGCCCTACTAGCTCAACTCCCAGGCCCATGGACAAATGCACAGCTCAAACGCGCAGAGATTAATAATGATGGCGTTCAAGAGAGTCCATCACGGATAACTAAGTTGCCTGGTACCTCACTGCTTTTCATATAGTAGGATAAAATAATCGTATTTCACGTTACTACATGTGGTCAGTGGACAATCTATATAACATGTAGAGTAAAAAAGAGATGCAACAAGTGTACAACCTCTTTGGCGAAGCCATGTCGATCTCAGCGTGATTGGGTTGGCCGGTGAGGATGCTCCAACTGACTTGGTTGTCGGAGGAGGGGAAGAAGTTCTTAGGCTTCTGGAGATGGAGCCCAAGGTACTGCTCCGCTATGATGTAGGGTTTCATCGTTGAAGCAGCTCCGGTGAGTTGTACGACGCCGAGGCTGAAGCAGGACAAGAGAGACAACGTTAACCTGAGTGGAATTATAATAGCATCTCCAATAGATGACGTAAAATACATAACCACAAAGTGCTAGATGTAAAATACATCAGCCTCTCATCTCTGAACTTGACTGTTGAAACTAAATTTAACTGTCGAAACTAAACTTAACTGTGAAAACTGAATTTTGCTGTTGAAACAGAATTTTACTGTCGGAACTGAACGCACTAGAGGTGAGGCTACACGTCAATCGACTGACTTTTTCATCTCTGCTCAGTCGATTTTGCAGCTGTTGGATACGAAATCAAGGGCCTGCAGTTCATCTTCAACCTCCACCCCGAGCACTTGACCACCACCGGCCAAACAGCCGCCTGCCGCCGCGGCTGGTGGTGCACCGCCTGCTCACCCCAAAACACTCCCCACCGGGTCCGGCTGGCGGCGTCGTCCCTCTACCCCCCCGAAGCTTTTTTCCGGTGATCCCCACGCCACCGCCCCACCACCGCCCCACCCTGAACCCTAAGATAGATAGTGGGGTACCTCTCCGGCGAGCCCCCCCCGGAAAATCGACTGACCCAAAAGTCGATTCAGTCGACTGAAGTGTAGCTAATTCGGAGTAGCCTCGCAAGCAAGAGCAAGAGAGAGAGCAGCAGCACGAGCAAGAGCAATAGCAAGAGCAAACCAGGCAGGGGACCGAGAGAAAGAGCAGAGCAGCTGCGCGAGCGAGAGCTAAAGCAGCAGCAGCTTCTACTAATGTGGACGTCGCCGCCGAGGGAGCGATGTCGTGGAGGAAGTGGCCGGCGACACCGCTGTGGATGGGGCTGTGCCGTGGCAGCTCAAGACCGAGCGCTGCCAGCACCATGGGATCGAATCAAGAAGAAAATGCAGCGATTAGTGTACAACCTCTTTGGTGGCACTGATTAGGCCGCAAGTTCATCTAAGGAAACTGTGATGATGATGCTCTTCCGGTGGTGCAGGTGAAGATGGCGGTGTTGGAATGGAGGTGGCGCGAAAGACGAGGGGAACGTCAGGGCAGCTCCTTGGAGGTGGAGGATGGGGTGGCTGAACCGGCGGGACGACGAGATCAACGACGGATCCTCATCTGGTACGGTGGATGAGGGACGTCGAGGTGTTGCTGTAAATGACGTCGTCAGGTAAGAGGCTCCGGCTGGGTGGCGGACGGAGGAGGGTGTGGGGCTTCACGGGTTTTTGCGGCCTCGGTGTACGAATGGGTGGGCGGATGGGATGGGAGTGGGGAACCATGTCTTAGGGACCCGCTTGTCCGAAATGTGGGGTAAGTTATGAAAGTACCCCCTCCGATTTGAGGCGGTTCTTTCAGTTCAGGGGTACCACGAGAATTTAACGTGTCGGGATTTCACAGGAGGTGGGAGTTTTCGCGCGCGTTGTAATTTTGGAATAGCAAGGCGCGGGTTGAGATGGAGGGAGTTGTCGTAGCACAACGAGGCAAAGATATATCTTAAATATTTCGGGGTAACAAGGTGCGGGTTGCGGGAGTTTCACAACACGGTAGACAAAGACGCTAGCTTGAAATTTCGGCATAACAAGGCGCGGCTTGAAAATTTCGGGAGAACAAGCTTAACGTGTACCCAAAAAAAGACAATTTGCACCTCAACACGCACAACACACAAAAAAACACCATTTACACTAGTAAGGTACACGTGCATTTCATGCATGAGATTTGGCAAACAAATTATGAATAAATACCACATTATAGCATGTAAGCTTTGAGTCATATATGCATCATGTAGATGTTGGTTTAATTCTTATAGTTCATTTCATTCAAAATCATCTAGTTTTTATAAGAAAGCTAATCTATTTAAGATTCATGGAATTGTGCATTGTAAGACATAAAGTAAAAAACAAATAATGGCAAATCATGTTGAAAAACATTTGGGCAATTATGATACGGAAGATTCTACAACAAAGAAGAAGTGCTTGTGTTTTGACGTTTGTGCATTATGCTTAAGTTGAACCATGGAGTCTTCTAGATTTGTCGGGGGTTGGGTGCGACATATGCCAAAGGATGGCTTATCATGGTGGGGGCGAGTAGAACGTCGCCGGTGGCTGGAAACGGGATGAGGCGAAGGCATGCACGCCGGCGAATCTTAACCAGCTTCAGGGCTCTCCGTGGAGATAACACCCCTACTGCTGCTCTGCGGGGTCTCCGCATGATCACTATGGCAAAATGGGTACAAGGTTGCTCCTTGAGCTGTTCGGGGTGAGGAAGGAGAAGGGCACGACTGGCTCTTCTCTTCCCTCTATGTGTGTCTAAAACTATTAGGGTCCAACCTTCCGCATGGGTGCCTGTGGGGTTTATAGGCCTACCCCGGGGTACAATGGTAATCCGGCTGGGCGCAGGTCACTGCCGTCGATCTCTCAGTCGCCGTCTTCTCCGCCGACTTACGGGGCCCGCCCGGCTAGCCAGGCCCCTTGGTGATCGACATGGGGCCGACACTTTGTCCTTGTGGTGGTCTTGCCGGCTGCGGATTACTGTGGCCGTGCTTCTAATGACGCGAGCTTGGTCATGGGGTCATGGCAACAGTGCCGCCGCCTGACGGGCGATCATTGTTGCCATTCCTTGTCTTGTCTGGTTAATGGCGCGCGGAGCCCGTGGGAGGGGCCGGCCGACTCTTGGAGGCCTACTCCCAGCGGGTCCATCTAGGGGCGCTCTTGCCGTCTTCCGTACTCCCGCCGAAAGACGGGTCCCGTCGTCTTCGGGTCGTACAGACAGGCCGTCGTGGGTACAGGGATCTGCCCACGGGGCTGATGTCAGGGCCGGCGTGGCAACGATGGTTGGCCGGACGGAGATCTCCGTCGATCTGGCGCCTGTGGCCATGCTCGTCCTTTGTGAACGGGGCAGGGATGGGCTGCGAGGCGGCCTCATCCCATCCCGTCCGTAGTCGTATAGCCAGGAGGTGGTTGGAGTCGCGGGCCGACTCCCCATAGTCGGCTTCTACGGAAGTCGCTGGCTGGGAGTCGGCTTATCTCGAGGCAGTCTCTGGGACTCGGCTGGGAGGTGCAGTCGGTGACTCTGCCGCCGACTCTCAGAAGGCGGCTCTTCGTCTTGGGGTCTTGAGGCGCGATCTGCCCGATGTTTTGAAAGGTCCAGGGGCTCGGGTTTGCCTACCCGTGGCCCATTACTCCGACAGTAGTCCCCGAAGCTGGTGAGGCGCCTCAACAGTTTCATCCCTCTAATGTAGGAATCTGGGCTTGGCTCGCCGTATCTCTCTTGAGCCGACTAGCTGGAGTCGGCCTTGCAGGAGGCCGTCTTGCTCCTCAAAGGTTTCGAAGGTCGCGGCGGGATCCGGGCAGCGTGCCTGATAAGCTTCCAGGCAGCTGCCCTTTGCGGGCCCGCCGCGCAACGCCTGTGGCGGGCGATCTGCCCACGCTGCGTGAGACAGGCCCGTCGCTGTGCCGGGCCCGCCACTCATCGTGCCTTGGCGCGCAGGCGGATCTGTTGCGGCCACGCAGCGGCGAAAGTTGGGTTCCCCATGTCGTTACTGCCCGCAGTAACGTCGTGGGTTAAATCGTGGGGGCGTGGGGTACTGGGCGCAGTTAATCCCACGCCCGCCCCATTGGCTTCTCAGCCTAGGCGCCTATAAGTAGGCGGGAGGAGGGGGGGGGGGCGGCGACGCACGCGCACCCCTCTCCCCGTTCCCCGCTTCCTCTTGCTCTTCTCCTCCTTGCTTCGTCCTCCTCCTGCCTCCGCCGCGCCGGACCATGCCACGCCGCGGAGATGAGCTCCTCCTCCGCCGCTGCGCCTCCCGCCGCACGCTCCGGCGTGTGGGACGGCTCCGAAGTGGACGATGACATCATCGAGTTCCTCCGCCAGACGCGCCGCATCCCCGGCGCAAACTTGGTGCGGACCCTCGCCGCGCCGGCGGGCGAATTAACGCCGGTGCCGGAGGAGGGCGAGCGGGTTATATTCCGCTTGCACCTCATGCACTGTCTGGGGCTGCCCGCGAGCGGCTTCTTCCGCGCCTTCCTGGAGTTACACGGGCTCCAGCCGCACCACCTTACTCCAAACACGGTGGTGGTGCTGGCCGCCTTCGACTCCTTGTGCGAAGGCTTTCTTGGCGTTCTCCCCACCATCGAGCTGTGGGGGGAGTTCTTCCAGGCCAAACTCGGCACACACGTCGCCGGCGTGCCGGCTCTGTGCGGCACCTTCATCGCGATGCAGTGGCCGGTGGCCGAGAACCCCTTCCCTGCCATCCCGCTGATCAAGTCGGTGAAGATGTGGCAGCGCTCGTATTTCTACGTGAAGAACGTCGCCCCAGAAGGCGACTGGGTCAACCTGCCGCCTTACGAAGCCGGCGAGTTGGCGGGGCGACTCCCCAGCTGGTCCCATCGGGCCAGGACGCTGACTCCTGCAGGCGCCGCCGCCCGTGTAGCGAATCCGAAGTCTTGGCCGACGCAATGGAAGGCTGGCGGGGCCGACTTGCTAGCCGCCTTCGTGGTGCGCCGAGTCCTTCCGCTCCAAGACCGACCTCATCTGATCTGTCAGATGAGCGCCCACCGGGACCTTAGTCGGCTGTGCTCCAAGGACATGCCCCCGCCTGTGGAGTTCCTCCGCCGGCTTGGGTGGTCGAGGCGGACATGGTGAACTTCCTGGCGAACTGCGGTCTCACGGCGGAATGGCAGTTCGGCAAGGAGCCGTACTCGCGCGCCAACCCCCCGCCTGTGGTAAGTCATCCCTCTTGCACTTCTTGTTTCTTTTTCAGCCGAGTCCGACTCTGATTTTCTTTGGTTCTTTCCGAGTCAGAACCCCCTCATGCAGCCATCAGCCGGCACCACGGGGCCGGCCCGTGAGTTCGTCCCCGACCGGGCAGAGAGCAACGCCGACGACACCGACTTGGGGGTGGTGGTGATGGAGGCCGACTCCGAGGGAGGAGGAGGGGCCGACGACTTCAAGCCTTCGGCGACCTTCGCCGACTGGCCTGAAGATGACGGTGAAAGGGAAGTCGTCCCCCGCCGCCAACCGAAGGTCGGCCATCCAGGCGCGAGTTCCTCCGCCGGCTTGGGTGGTCGAGGCGGCGCGAAGAAATGCCGGGCCGGGCCGAGCTTGACAGGCGGCCGGGCAAAGAAGTTCAGGGGACGGGCCGCGCGACCCGGGCCACAAGAGGCGGTCGCAAAGGCTAACCGCTTCCGCAAGGAAGTGAAGAAGCTGCCGCTGGTCTCTACGTAAGTGCTTCTTATTTTGTCTTGTTTTCTTCGGGTCCGTCTTGTCCAAGTCTTTTATGTTTCTTCTTCGCATCAGGGCTCCTCTTACCTTGGAGAGGGTCGCCGCCGCCTCCGTCATGGGGTCAGCAGAGACGTCCGCCAATACTCGGCGGATTGACCCTGCCGCCGACCTCCGGGAGGCGAGGAGCGGAACGCGCAGGAGAAGCGCGACGAGGAGGAGGCCGCCCGCCTGGAGAAGGCGGAGGCCAAGAAGGCGGCAACTTCCGCCCAGAAGAAGCTGGAGGAGGCCGAAGCCGCCATCGCAGCCAAGAGGCGAGCCGAGGAGGCCGCGCGCCTCCAGTCTGTGCTGCTCGTCACCCCGCTGAGCTCTGCGCCGCCGCCGCCGGAGTTCACGGGGCAGACGGAGGGAGCCGGCGGCGAGTTCCCCGTCAGCGTAGAGGGAAGGCGGCCAGGCCTCCCTGCCGAACGCGGCCGTGCCGCCCCCACCGCCACCGCCGCGATGCAGGGCCAGCGAGGCAAGCAGCAGCCGGCGGACCCGCCTGTGCCGCCGACCGACGACGAGGCTGTGGCGAGGCTGCTCCTTCAAGTCGCCTCGCCAGCGCGCCGCCGTCTTGAGAAGGCGACTTCGGCGCCGCGCCCTTTGGAGACCGGCGCCGCCAGCTCGGCCATTCCAGACGCCGAGGCGACAAGCGCCGCGCCCGTTGGGTGGGTGCGAGGAGGCGGCACAGGCCCGCTGAACACGGCGCTTCTGGACGTCCAGGCGAAGCTGCGGGCTGAGGGCGACGCCATCCAAAACTGCACCAAGGCGCACCTGGCGTCGCGAGCCGCCGTGCGGGTGTGTTTCCTTTTTGAGTTTTTTCTTGTTCTTCTCCGTGGGGGCGCGCCAGCGCACCCACTGGGTGTAGTCCCCGAGTTTCGGGCCGGCTGCTGAGCAGGCGGCTCGGAACTCTATCTGTCGATTTCCAAATTTTTACCTTTGTCTGAAATTCTTATCGCAGGAGTATCACAACCTCTGCGCCACTGCCTTCAACCGCAATGTTGAGGAGCTGGGCAAGCGGACTACCGACTTGTCTAGGAGCCGAGGTGAGTCTTCTTTCTTCTTCATGGGGGCGCGCTGGCGCACCCGCGGGCTGTAGTCCCCGAGATTCGAGCCGGATCTTCCTGGCGACCTTCTTAGCTGACGGCTTCACGTCCTTCTTTTTTTATTCTACAGAGGCCAACGCCACTCTTCGACGGCAGCTGGGTACGGCCAACACCGCCTTGCGTGCCAAGGGGGGAGGAATGCAGCAAGCTCGCCGCAGAGCGCGACCTGCTGGCTACACAGCTGGCGGAGCAGAGGGAGCTGCTTAAGGCGGCGCAGGACGAGGCGGAGAAGAGAGAGGCTTCTCTTTTGGCCGAGTTCGAGAGCGAGCGCTCCTCTTGGACTGACAAGGAAGCGCTGCTAACCTCCGACTTTCATGAAATCGAGGACATCGTCAACGGTGAGTTTGTTTTTACTTATTCCTTTGGGCCGCCGACTATAGGTCGGGCCGACTCCTGGTTTTTTGACTTGCTTCTTCTTCGTCTTGGCAGACTTCTTCCCCGGCCACACGCAGGCGGCCAATCAAGCCATCGAGGCTGATCGCGAGGCGCGAAGGGCGAGTGGTGCTGAGATCGCTGCCAACGCCCCCCGGACCCTTGACGAGCAGCTCCTGAGCATTGAGGCTCGTCTGCGGCCGGCCCATCGGATGTTGCGCCAAGCCGGTTGGCGCCCGGGCGATCGCTGCCCTGTGGCCGGATATGCCGGTTATGCACACTCCCAGCCGGACTGCCGACTGGCTGGAGGTCGCGGCTGGCCGTCTTGAGGCCTGGAAGGGTTCCGCGGCCCGGGCTGGAGCGCGTCGGGCCTTGGAATTCGTCAAGGCATGGTATCCAGGGCTTGATCTGGACCGGCTGGCCGCGTTCCGTTCAGAGGCCCAGGCGGAGCTGCTGGCTGCGGAAGACGCCCTCGTCGAGCGTGCGGCGGCGATCGCCGACTACATGGATGCCAGCGTCTTTGCCCCTGAGCGGGCTGAGGACGGCGGGGAGGCGCCGCCGGAGTGGTTCGGGATGAACCCGGATTACGACGAGGACTCGACGGAGGTGATCAGCTCCAGCGCCTAGGAGGAAGGCGAGTCGGAGGATGGAGAAGAGATGGAGGCGCCAGAAGACGGAGCGGGCGACCAGCCTCAGCTCGACCGCGCCTCCAGCAACGAGTCGCGCCCGTTTGGGCCGACTGCCGCTGGAGATGATCAAGTCGAGACTGCCCAGCCGGCCGCCCCGGCGCCTGATGCCGCCGTCTCCTCCGGCCCCCGGAACCCGCCTGCCGCTTCCTAGGCTGCTGTCTTGCCTTCATTTTATCTGCTTTGATAGTCTTTGAAAGAACTTGTTAATTCGCACAATTCCACCCTCGGGGTGTATTTTGAACCTCTGCCCGAAGATCCGGCCAAGGGCCTACGCTGTTTAAACATTATCCTAATTTTATCTTTCCTTGCTTATTGCTCTTATGGCTTTTTCCTTTGCCGCCTTTCCTTAGTCGCCACGTTGCCCATCGGGCAACCGCTCTGTGGACTGCCGTATGGGTCAAGTGCTTGGCTACCTTTGAGAAGGAAAGTACTTGGCCGTCTTTTAGAGTCTTTTAAACAAGTTGAATAGAAAGCAGCCGGTCGACTACTTAAGAGTCGGTTTTTGCAAAAAGGGGCTGGAAGCCGGCTAAAACTATGTTTATGCTTTGGGTCCTTAGCCATTTTTTCGTGTGGGCGCCCGTTCTTCCTTACTCCTGCCCACCAAACAGTCGCTCTGCAAGCTGCGGCTTCTGACAGGAGATGGCTTAGGCACCGCACGTTACTTGTCTGACTGCAGGATGCATTTCATAGCCTAAGGCGGCGAGTCCCCGGGCCGACTAGTCGAGCCCGGTGCCAAATAGCATAATAAAGAGTAACATACTCGAAGGCATGATTCTTATCATACAGATAACAAAAGAGGGCAGTCCCCGAGCTCGTCTCGGGGGGCCCGAAGTCTTGGTACTCTAAACACAAAAGGTAGCGTGGTACATACTGCATCAACTATAAAATCTTCGGAGGAGATTCGCATTCCATGGCCGTTCTGTATCTTTGCCGGAGTCGTCCCTCTTGCGTGCTCGGGTTTTCTGAGCGTCGATCAGGTAGTAGGAGTCGTTGCCCAGCACTTTGCTGACAATGAATGGGCCTTCCCAAGGCGCCGACAGCTTGTGCTGGCCGGCCGTTCGCTGGATCAGCCGGAGCACAAGGTTGCCCTCTTGGAATGATCTTGGCTTGACCTTCTTGTTGTAGTAGCGGCGCAGGCTCTGCTGGTAGATGCTGGACCGGCTGAGTGCCAACAGCGGCCCTCTTCCAAGAGCTTCGACGCCCGTCTTGACGTGCTTCTTCTGCTTCCTCTTCGGTGTACATGGTGGCTCGCGGGGAGTCGAACTCTATATCCGTTGGGATGACGGCTTCGTCACCATAGACGAGGAAGAAGGGTGTGAAGCCAGCTGACTTGTTTGGAGTCGTGCGCAAACTCCAGAGGACGGCTGGCAACTCCTCAAGCCAGCAGCCGGCCGAACGCTCCAGTGGTTCGACCAGTCGAGGCTTGATGCCAGACAGGATGAGGCCGTTCGCTCGCTCCACCTGGCCGTTTGACTGCTTATGGGCAACGGACGCTAAGTCCAGTCGGATGCCTTGCGTCGCGCAGAACCGGGCCAGGGCTCCTTTGGCAAAATTTGTGCCGTTGTCGGTGATGATGCTGTGTGGTATGCCGTACCGAGTCGTGATGTTGGCGATGAAAGTCACTGCAGTAGGACCGTTCAACTTCCTAATGGGTTTTGCTTCTATCCACTTGGTGAAATTGTCCATCGCGACAAGTAAGTGAGTTAGGCCGCCTCGTGCCGTTTTGAATGGTCCCACCATGTCCAGGCCCCAAACAGCAAAGGGCCAGGCGATGGGGATAGTCTTGAGTGCAGAAGCCGGCTGAAACAGCTTGGAGCGGAACACCTGGCACCCCTTGCATTTTTGAACTAATTCCTTGGCCTCTTCTAGGGCAGTTGGCTAGAAGAAAACGTGTCGGAAGGCTTTGGCGACGAGTGCTCTTGAGGCCGCATGATGGCCGCACTCGCCTTGATGAATGTCTTCGAGAATTGCTTGGCCTTGCTCACGGCTCGATGACGCCTGGTAGACACCAGTGACGCTACGCTGACCAGCTCTCTGCTGACTATAGTTTAGGCTGCCGCCGGCGTTGTACTTGCCGAGCTAAGGTCTCATCGGTTGGTAGCTCTCCGCTTACTAGGAACTTCAGGATGGGCTGGGCCCATGAGGGTGCTGCTATTTCTTCGACTGCCAGTACTGCTACTTGGACGAGGGCGGCTGGGCTGGAGTCCGCAGCAGCTTGCTGGGTTGAAGAAGTCCCCGGGCCGACTGGCACAGTCCCCGGGCCGAGTGCTGGAGTCTTCGCAGTGGTGGCCGCAGTCCCCGGGCCGAGTTCTGAAGTCCCCAGGCCGGCTTTGACTACAACATTCTTGGGGCCGTCTGCAAGAATTATCGTGCCGTCTGCTGAGGCTTTGGAGTCGGATCCGACTTCTTCAGGGGGATCCGGCACAAAAATGGAGTATGATTCTGGTGACGGCTTGACAGATGGCTTGAGGAGGCGCTGAAGGGCGACGCCGAATGGTATTCCCTGGCGGGTGGAGCCGATTCTTGCCAGGGTATCTGCTTGGTCGTTGTCGTTTCTTGGTACATGGAGGAACTCGCACCCCTCAAAATATCCACTCAATTGTTGTAGCTCGCCATATTTGCGTCTTTGGCGTCCCAGTTGCGGATGACTGTTGGACCACCAAGTCGGAGTCACCATAACATAGGATCCGACGAATGCCAGGCTCTTTGGCAAGCCGGAGCCCGTGAATGAGCGCCTCGTATTCGGCGACGTTGTTGGAGGCAGCGAAATGGATCTACAGCGCGTACTTGAGCTTGTCGCCTTTGGGGGAAGTGAGGACAACGCCGGCTCCCAAGCCGGTGCGCATCTTGCAGCCATCGAAGTGCATCCGCCAATGGGTGGAGTCGGTGGCGGCGGTAGTATCGTCTCGGCCGGTCGACGAGGAAGTCGGCGGTGCTGCGACTTGATGGCGATGCGGGGCTGGTAATAGATGGTGTAGGGGGCCAACTCTATGGCCCATTTGGCCACTCGGCCAGAAGCATCTCGGCTTCCGATGATCTCGGCTAGTGGGGCTGTGCAAACCACAGTGATTGGGTGCTCTTGAAAGTAAGGCTTCAACTTCTTGGCGGCAAAGTGCACGCCGTAACACATCTTCTGGTAGTGGGGGTAGTTCTGCTTGGTGGTCGGCGATTTCGCTCGGGTAATATCTTGGTCTCTCGGACAGGTAGCGCCTTGCCTTCCTCCTTGCGCTCAACTACAATGATCAGGTTGACTACCTCGGCTGGTGGCGGCAATATCATGAGCATGGGCTCTTTGGGAGTCGGGCCGCCAAAGACGGGGAGTAGTCCGCATTTTCTTCAAGCTGGAGAAAAGCTTCGTCCGCCTTGTGGTTCCATTCTAAGAAGGTGGTCTTCTTCATGAGCTGGTACAAAGGGAGAGCTTTCTCGCCCAGCCGGCTGATGAATCGGCTGATGGAAAGCCGGTGAACTTTTGCACATATAGCAGTCGGCGGGGTACTTCCATCCTCTCGATTGCCTTGATCTTCACGGGGTTGCACTCTATGCCACGTTCGGAGACCAGGAAACCAAGGAGTTGGCCGGCTGGTACTTCGGAGACGCATTTCTCTTGAGGTCTTCCAACAGTGTTCCTTGCTTTTCCGTCTTCACCACCACATCGTCCACGTAGACGTGGGCGTTTCTGCCAAGCTGCTTGAGGAGGCACTTCTGCATGCAACGCTGAAAGGTGGCGTCGGCATTCCTTAAGCCGAATGTAATGGTCGCAGCGTGAAGGCTCCAAACGGGCGTGATGAAGGCGGTCTTCAATCCGTCGGCCGGGTTCAGCTTGATCTGGTGATATCCTGAGTATGCATCTAAGAAGCTCAACAGCTCACATCCGGCTATGGAGTCTATCACCTGGTCAATTCTCGGCAGAGCGAACGGGTCCTTGGGGCAAGCTTTGTTGAGGCTTGTGTAGTCAATACACATCCGCCACTGCTTGTTCTTCTTGATGCAGGACTGGGTTTGCTAACCATTCCGGAAAGAACACTTCCATAATGAAACCGGCTGCCGTGAGCCGGGCTATCTCTTCTCCAACAACTCTTCTTTTCTCTTCCGACAAGCGGCGCAAGGGCTGCCTGACGGGCTTCACATCAGACCGGACATGTAACTTGTGCTCGGCGAATTCCGTCGGTACACCTGGCATGTCTTTGGGGGACCTTGCGAAAATGTCCCGATTCTCACGGAGGAAATCGACGAGCTCGCTTTTCCTATTCTTCGTCAAGGTTTGCACCTCACGACAGCCGCATTCTCTCCGGGTGCTCCGAGTCCAAGGGTATCTTCTTCGTTTCTTTGGCCGGCTTGAACGAGCCCTCAGCTTCCGACTCCTTGGGGTTGGGCGACACCTCTGGCCGCTTGCCGGCCATTGCCACAACCCGATCAAGAAGCCGCTTCTCAGCCGCAATCACCAGGGACTCGGCCAGCCGACTGCTTTGGCCGCAAGTGACGACTTCTGTAGTCGCCGGCCACGGTCGAATCCCCTTGGAGCTCGGCATCTTCATCTTGAGGTAGGCGAGTGGGGACCGCCATGAACTTGGCCGAGTAGGTCGGCCGAGCAGAGCGTGGTACGGGCTTCGAGGTCCACCACTGAACCAGATCGCTCTCGGTGAAAGTGATCTTTGTCCCCAAAGAGGACGTCTATCAGGATCTTGCCGATCGGTGAGCAGGAAAGGCCAGGTAAAAGGCCATGGAACACAGTCCGGCTGTTCTGAAGCTGTCTTTGCTTGATTCCTAACTTCTCCATTGTGTCCTTGTACAGGATGTTGACGCTGCTGCCTCCGTCTGTCAGCACTCGCGAGAAGCGAGCAGCCTGCCTATCCGCGGCAAGGGTGGCTCCCAAGATCAGGGCGTAGGAGCCCAGATTCGGCATCACCTCTGGGTGATCTGCTCGACTCCAAGTGATAGGTTTCTCGGACCAGTGCATGAATTCTGGAGTATCTGACGCTACTGCGTTCACTTCTTGCCGCTTACCGGCCGCGGCCGATCGTCGGCCACACTGGTGAACACTACATAAGCTCCATGCTATTCTAGGTACTCGTCTTGTACTGCGCCGACTGGCCTGACAGCCGGCTGCTCTGGCGGCGGTGGAGGCGGCGGCCCAGCAGGCGGGGGAGGCAGGAGGTCGTCTCCCTTGGCGATCCTGGTGAGCGGTGGCACTTCTGGTGGTGTGGTTTGACGGCCGGCGCCGCTATGGAACTTGCAGGGACCATCTAGAGTCTCGCTTTCAGAAGAGAAGGCCGCAACCGGTTGGATTTGCCGCCTTTACAGCCGCTTGGCCGGAGGCTGCCCCTCCGGGCTGTTGGTCTTCAATCGCCGCCACCTGCCGGCAGTTGGAAGCCGGCTGTGGGGCCTTGCACTTGTGATCATTCTGCTGCTGTCGCCGACTGGTGTCGCCAGCCGGAGTTCTGGGAGCCTGAGGAGCCACCTTGGCAGTCGCACTGACTTCAATCTCCGTCTTCATGGAGGATTCGGCCGGGCGCATTTGTTCTGCTATGATCAGCAGCTCGTCGAGGGTTTCCGGCCTGCCGCAAAGGAGCTTGTGCTTGAGGAGGGTGTCTTCTCGCACCCGGCGGTGAAGTACTCGATAGCCTGCACCTCGTGCACTCCTCAGAGAATTCGGAGCTCGGCCCAGCGCGTGAGGTAGTCACGAGTGGACTCGTTGGGGCCTTGCACGCACAAGTAAAGCTGGCGAGGCTTGGGAGGTTGCTTGTATGTGCTCGTGAAGTTGCGGACGAAGGCCTCGGTGAAGTCGACCCAGCTGTTGATGCTACGAGGCTTCAAGCTGTTCAACCATGTCCGGGCCGTGCCCTGGAGCATGAGGGGAACATACTTTACGGCAACGCGCTTGTTGCCGTTAGCTATGTTGACGGCTGTGGAGTAGTCAACTAGCCAGTCCTCGGGCTTCACGGAGCCGGTGTATTTGGGTGTATCTCGGGGGAGTGTGAACCCTCTGGGGAAGGGCTCGTCTCGGATGTGAGATCTGAAACACGACGGGCCCAACTCGTTTTCCTCTTCCAGCGCCAGGGATCGGTGGAGTCGGTCGATCCGGTGGCGGGCGTCGTTTTCTCCGACTCCCTCTCGGCGGCCAAGGCGGTCGCCGAGAGTCGGATGCTCGATGGGTGGCGGGGAGACTCGCCTTTCTCTGCGGGGAGGAGGAGGCAGATAGTCGTCCCGCCGCTCCACCGCTCTCGGGCGGCCGTCTTGGTCGCGCCGATGGAGATGTATGTCCATCGTGGGCGATACCGGATCCTTGTTTTTTTCCACGGACACCGCTGGCCGGTGTCCGAGACGCCGCTTTGATCTTGGCGGGAAGGCAAGTCGCCGTGTTGTCGTCGCGGGCGCCTGCGGCGGTAGCCGGCTTTCTTTTGCTGGCAGCCATGTCGAGGAGCTGCTGGACTCGCTCGCATCAGCGGCGCCTCGCCTCGGTTATCCAGCTCGTCCGCAGCCGCCTGGGCGGCGCGGATGTTCTCCGCGGGCATGGCGTACACAGGGCGATTGGCCCCGAACAGGTTGTTGATGGCTACGCCACGCTGCTGGACCGCGCCTAGGCGGCTAGGCCCAGTCGGAGTCGGCGAGACGCCCACGGCGCGATCCATCACACGCTGGTAGGCTTCTGACAAGCGTCTCATGTTTGCCAGCTTCTTCGTGCCTACGAGGAGCTGGAGGCGGCGTGCCTCCAGCGTCCCAGCATCAGCGTCTTCCGGAATAGGCGCGGTCAGGTCTTGCAGAACCGCGTCGAGAGGGTCATGAGCTCCCTCACCGGAAGGCTCGCTATGACCGGCGACGAGCACTTCCGTGGACGGTGCTTCCGCCGCTCTCCGGCGAGGGAGCGGCTCATCGAGACCACCGCGTTGGTGGGGAACGCGCTGCTTTATCGCGGTGTCGGAGTCGACCAGCATCGGGTCGGTGGAGCCTACGGACTCCAGGTCGGTGGCAGGCTCGCCGGCAACGTGGAGCTGTTCGAGGAGGCCCGCGAGGAGGCTCTCGGGACCGCTCGTGCCTGTGTCGGATGCAGGCTCGTCGGAGAGGCGAACCTCGTCGACAAGTTCGGCGAGGCACCGGGCTGCCAAGAAGCGATCTCAGCGCCATGCAGCGCGTCGGCGCAGACTCCGTCTGGCGTGCCGGGCTGGCTGCGCTCGTCAGGGAGGAAAAGGGTTCCCATCTAGAGCAGGTCTCCGGATGACGGTGCACCTAGCCCCATGGTGGGCGCCAAATGTCGGGGGTTGGGTGCGACATATGCCAAAGGATGGCTTATCATTGTGGGGGCGAGTAGAACGTCGCCGGTGCCTGGAAACGGGATGAGGCGAAGGCATGCATGCCGGTGAATCTTACCCAGCTTCAGGGCTCTCCATGGAGATAACACCCCTACTGCTGCTCTGTGGGGTGTCCGCATGATCACTATGGCAAAATGGGTACAAGGATGCTCCTTGAGCTGTTCGGGGTGAGGAAGGAGAAGGGCACGGCTAGCTCTTCTCTTCCCTCTATGTGTTTCTAAAGCTCTTAGGGTCCAACCTCTGGCATGGGTGCCCGGGTTTATATAGGCCTACCCCGGGGTACAATGGTAATCGGTTGGGCGCAGGTCGATCGTCGATCTCTCAGGTCGCCGTCTTCTCCGCTGACTTTCTGGGGCCCGCCGACTAGCGGGCCCCACCCGGCGATCCAGCATGGGGCCGACAGCCCTTGTCCGCCATGTGGTAATCTTGCCAGCTGCGGATTCTTGTAGTCGTGCTTCTAATGACGCCTTGAGCTTGGTCATGGGGTCATGGCAATGATGCCGCCGCTTTGACGGCGATCACTGTTGCCATTCCTTGTCTTGTCTAGTTAATGGCGCGCGGAGCCCGTGGGAGGGGTCGGCCGACTCCCAGCGGGTCCGTCTAGGGGCGCTCTTGCCGTCTTTTGTACTCCCGCCGACAGACGGGTCCCGGCCGACCGGTCGCATGCAGAGCCGCCATCGTGGGTACTGAGGATCTGCCCACGGGGCTGATGTCGTGGGCAGCGTGGCAACAATGCTGCCACGGACAGAGATCTCCACAAGTCTGGCGCCTGTGGCCATGCATGTCCTTAGAACGGGGCAGGGATGGGCTGCGAGGCTGACCTCATCCCATCCGTCCGTAGTCGCATAGGCAGGAGGTGGTTGGAGTCATGGGCCGACTCCCCATAGCCGGCTTCTCCGAAGTCGGCTGGGAGTCGGCTTATCTCGAGGCCGTCTCTGGGACTCGGCTGGGAGGGGCAGTCGGTGACTCTGTCGCCGACTCTCAGAAGGCGGCTCTTCATCTTGGGGTCTTGAGGGGCGCAGTCTGCCCTGATGTTTTGAAATGTCCAGGGGCTCGGGTTTGCCTACCCGTGGCCCATTACTCCGATAGGATTGTACATGTGGCGAAATCTGGTGGAATCTAGATGATATCCAACGGCCAGTAGTGCTCAAATTTGCCATCTCTGCACCATCGGATTCGCCTCATCCAATGACCATCTTTCAAAGTTAAAGTTTCCCGCACACAATATAAAAAATATAGAATATAATATATATATATATAGGGGTATAGATATAGATATGTGATGCGAAAGCCACCCATCATCTCCAATTAGAATAGTGTGTCCATGCACGGATGCAATATGGCCAAACGATGTCTGCCATCGGTATCTCAAATTCAAATCAGTCTGACCTTGTTCAATGTGTATACATTACAACATGCTCGTTTCCAAACCACACCGCACAGATCTTCGTTATATTCATGCATGCATGGGTTTCAAACACCATGATATCTTATTCAAATATTTGAATTCAACTTTACATTGATTATGACCTCACCTAGTCTTTTACACCCACACAGTCGTCTTCTCTTTATAATTGTACCACTAACTTTCTCTCGTGCATGCATGCACACACACCACTAGTCGACATTATCCATCGCACACATGCAATCTTTTTCTTCAGGTCGGTCTCCCATGAAGGCACACACCCACACACATCCCCCTCCCCATCATATTGGGCATTCTTTATCTCTCATGCGTGCATACGCAACGATCACTGCTCCTCTATGTGTGTGTGTCTAGCTAGGTCTTTCATAGTTTTCCACACAAACCGATCAATCTATATATCTAGTGAGGTCTCACCCTCTTTCCCATGTCCACATCATTCAATCTATAGCTCTCCATATAGTACTACGGGGTTGTTTGGTTTGAGACTAAGTTTGCCAAAGCTTGCCACACCTAAGGTTAGGCAAATTTGACCAACTTAGGTATGTGTTTGGTTCAAGCCACATCTTAGGCAAGCCACACTATGGTCCCACATCACATACACACAACAAGTCTGGCAAGATTCCCTTAGGCTTGCCAACTTGTGGCTCTCATTTTGAAGAACTAACCTTAGGCAAGTTTGGAAACATTGTATGGCAAAGTGTGGCACTCCTAGGCCTAGAACCAAACAACCCCTACATATATAGCTAGTACACCCACATTAATTATATGTCCAACGTCCCCCTCTCATCATCCATGCCTTCCACATCGTCTCTCAGACACGCGCACAATGGCGAAGACAGGGGGCAGCAAGGGCCCTGCCCCCCCCTAACATCACTATATATCAAGGCTAATATGAATGTGATCATTAGACAATTGCTGGTAAAAATGGTTTATGTTCGTGAATTGGCCCTCCTCGTAAAGGATTAGCAATGCTTGTCCCCCTAGCTCATTTATTTTTAATGGCTCACGCAGCACTAACAGCGTTCTACGCTCGCCTCTCTAAATATCGATCTCGCACTTGTGCACTCCTTCATAGTCTCCTCCACTCGGCCCCCTCGCACCATCTTCTAGCCCCCACCGGATTTTGCCACATGTACAATCTAGCAGACTCCATGGTTGAACTTAAGCATAATGCACAAACCTCAAAACAATAGTGGTTCTCCTTTGTTCTAGAATCTTCCGTATCATAACTGCCCAAACTTTTTTTCTAGTTGAATTGCCATTATTTGTTTTTACTTTATGCTTTACAACGCACAATTCCATGAATCATAAAATAGATTAAGGGCTTCTTTGATTCAACGGATTCTCAAAGGAATTTTGGAGGATTCTAATCCTTAGGAATTTTTCCTATCTTGGTTGTTTGATTCATAGGATTGTAAACAATAGGAATTTTTCCATATGCTTCATTTGCACTAGATTTCATAGGAAGCATCCCATCCACTCAAACCTCTTTGAAAGAATTCTGTGTTTTTTCTATCACAATCAAACACTCGTACAATCTTGTAGGATTCAAGACGACATTCCACTATAATCCCATGTCTTTCCAATTCCCGCGTTTTGGAAATCCAACGAATCCAAGAGGCCCTAGCTTTTTTATAAAAACTAATTGGTTTTGAATGAGATGAACTATAAGAATTAAATGAAGGTCTACATCAGGGATATATGACTCTGAGCATACATGTTATAGTGTGGTATTTATTCATAATTTGGTTGCAAAATCTGATGCGTGCAATGCTCATGTACCTTACTAGTACTTCGAGTATGTGCAAAACTCGTAAATTAGAATTCCAATGGCACGCTACACAGTGTCTCTCTTACAGTTCATGAAGCCACATGGCACATGTGGAGGCGTTGTCACAACCTCCTTGTGTGGATTGATCACAGTGACGTGCTACTGGTTCCAGAAGAATATACTCGTCCTCCCTGAGCCATACTGTTGGTACATGCATGAAGCGAAGATGTGCACGCACACCACACACGCACTCATTCCCTCGCACGCACACGCGGGTACACGGGCAGACCCAATTTTGTACCAAGATCCACCCCAAGTGATAATTTGACGCGTGTAAAGTCGTTCACTTCATTGATGGTCAATTAATACAACGCATGCGAATTGAGTGGACGTGAGAAGAACGACATTACTACTCCACTGCGCGTGTGTGAGTAGTTAAATCATGGGTTGCTAGCAGTACTGCCATTGGTCTCCTTCGTATTTTGTGCCAATTTTTGATTGTAACATAATATTTACGCATTTGAGCAGTGTAGTCTACTTGAAATTTATGTTCCACTAAACTCATCAGGAGCCGTTTCGGGCCTCGAAACCAAAAACATCAATTAATCTCTACCTTGTTCCCGTCAGATTCGAAAGCCTGCTCACACCTACTAGTACGTACCAAACCTGAACGTGTTCCCACTATGCAGGTATTAGTACTATTGCTAGTACTTAGGTTATAAAAAGGGGAACTACCTAAATGGAAATTACTCTACCTTTCCTCCTCATAAGTGCTTCTTCTTCGTTCGTCCTTGGCATGGCCGATGAGCAGAGCTCTAGGTCGAGAACTACTCGTAACAAGGGAGCGGCAACCAAGGATGCGGGAAAAAAAGAGGGCTCGCCGCCACGTAGAGACCTCGAAAGATATCTCACGGGAAGGTGATGGTTCCCAGGAGCGCCCTAGCCCACGAAGGCAAACATGACGAGCCGGCGGCGCTGGACTCGTTATCCCTTGACGGCATGCCCGATCAGCTCAATAAGCACCTCAATAAGCAGAAGGAGTTCATCCATGGCTTGGTGGAGCTGCTGAAGGAGATCCTCGACGACATGCCCGCTGAGCTCAATAAGCAGGGGGAGTTGACCGCCGGCTTGGTGATGCTGCTGAAGAAGAGCATTGCCTCGGAGAAGAAGGCGACCGGCGAAATCCTGCAACTTCAGGAAGACAAGGCGAAGTTCTCTGCCACGAGCACGACCTGTTGAAGGAGAAGAACGCCGGCTGGAAGAAACTGCATGAGAATAGTAGTTCCTCGATGAAGATGCTGCAGGCCCTTGTCATGGAACAGAAGGAGGGACTACAAAAAAAAGACACATCCATGACATTTTGGGCCGAACGAAATTTTTTTCTGTCATACATATGACACTTCTATGATGATAACTGTGACAAAACCTGGTATCACCATAGATGTGGTGGGCTCCTATTTCTATGACAAAAAATCATGACAGAAAATGGGCTTTTCATCCTGGGCGGGCCGGAGACGCAGTTGCATGACATTCTTTGGGACATCCATGACGGAAAAAACCGTGGTAGAAGCGAGGGGGAGGAAAAATTCGGGGAGTTCCTACGGTGGGAGGTCGGGGGGCGGCGGCGATGCTGCGTTTCTCGTAGTAGAATGCAGCAGCGTGTGTGAGGTGTTGGCTCTAATCGAACCCGAGCAAGGTGTTGGGCTCTAATCTGAACCCGGCGACAGAATCTGTGAGGGCTACGCGTTATCGAACCCGGCGATCGATCGATGGTCGTTAATCGAACCCGATCGAGCGATTCCTTCGCCATCGCCGCTAATCAAGCCGATTGATTGGATGAACAGTGAGCGCTATGGGGGTGGATGAATATCGAGTGGTGGCGTTGTTTCTGGATGAATAGGACCCGTGGTGTGGAGGGCTGGATGAACAATAGACGGTGGAGGGTGGTTGAACGATGGCCGGTGGAGTAGCGCCGCGATGTTGGTCGGATGAACAGGAGCCCGTGGAGGCTGGAGGAGGTCGACGGTAGCCCATGGAGGCCGGAGGAGGTCGATGGTGGTGATGAACAGGATCCCGTGGAGTCCCGTTTTGCGGTACGCCACACCCCTCCCGATGAACAGGACCCCGTTTCGACCGTAGGAGGCCCGTTAGGTCCGTTTTGCGGTACGCCACACCCCTCTCGATCAACAGGACCCCTGTTTCGACCGTAGGAGGTCCGTTTCGTCTGTTTTGCGGTACGCCACACCCCTCCCGATGAACAAGACCCCTGTTTCGACCGTAGGAGGTCCGTTTCCTCCGTTTTGCGGTACGCCACGCCCCTCCCGATCAACAGGACCCCGTTCCGAACATAGGAGGTCCGTTTCCTCCGTTGTGCGTTACGCCAGGCCTCGTTTCTATCGCATGTTCCGTCCAAGCCCTCCCGATGAACATGACCACGCATTCCGTTCCGACCCAGCCGGTTGGCTCCCACGCGTTCCTGCTGCCTCCCGGCGAACACGACGCATTCCGTTGCCTCCCCATGAACACGACGACGACGCTGTTTCTCCGTTTCGACCCAGCCATTTACGTATGCACGAGTAGGCGTTCGAGACCCTGCCCGTATGTACGTACGTGGCCGTATTTTCTTTCTTGCACCCTCGCCGCTCAGACGTGACGTGTACATGCTACGTCTTGGCGCCTCTTACTACGACGCGGCGCTCCTCTACATCCACCAAGATATATGTACGCATTACCGTTCGCGACCAGAATGACAACGCCACGACGCTTGACCAGGTGGGTCCCGGTATCGTCAGCGCTTCCTTGCGTCTGCGAAGATGTAGCTGGTGGGTCCCAGCAATCGTGGGGGCGAATCATTTTTTTATACCGACGCATTTCCTTGCGTGCGAAGATGTAGCTGGTGGGTCCCGGCAGTCAGGGGAAACGTTTTTTTCGCGAAATACAGTGGCCCGTCTGGTGGGTCCCAGCTGTCAGGTGGAGGAATCATTATTTTCCGCGTAATAAGGAGGCACTTCCTTGCTGCGGCCGTGGACCCAGCTGTCAGCCTCTCCACGTACAGTCCACGTCCGATGGAAGTCGTTCCTTGACCATGTTGACCACGCCGCGCTGAGAGCACCAGGGCGGTGGACGACGGCGAGGTCTACAAAGGGGACGACGGGGAGCCGGGGAAGACGCGGGAGTGGAAGCCCGCGCGGAGAGGAGTACGAGGGTTCACTGGTTCGGCTGTGGTGTGAGGCTGCCGTCGCAGGCCTGGCCAGCGGTGGGAATAGTAGGGGCGGTGAGGCCTCAAGGGCAAAGACACGCCGCCACAGGAGGCAGGAGCATGCGGCACGACCGGCGCTACTTTGGGCGGCTGGAGCAAGAAGACCAGAGGTTGAAGAAGCACTACGGCCGTTGGATGGACATCGTACGGTCACTTGAGCTAGAAACGTTCATATTGACTAAAGTTGACAAAGGCCCCCGTCCCAGTCAACTTAGTAGGACCACAAGTCAGCCTCCCACCATGGTGGGTCCTAGCTAGCAGGGGGAGTATTCATTTTTTTTGTGCGTAATAAGGAGGCACTTCCGGTGGGTCCGAGCTGACAGCGGGGGGGACATTTTTTCGCGAAATACGATGGCCCGTCCGGTGGGTCCCAGCAGTCAGGGGGAAATGTTTTTTTCGCGAAATAAGGTGGCCCGTCCGGTGGGTCCCTGCTGGCAGGTGGAGGAATAATTATTTTGCACGTAATAAGGAGGCACTTCCTTGCGGCCGCCTGAACCCAGCTGTCAGCCTCTCCACGTACAGTACTCTTCCGATGGAAGTCGGTCGTCGACCGCGCCGCGCAGAGAGCACCAGGGCGGTGGCCTGGACAACAGCGAGGCCTAGGAAGGGGACGACGCGGAGCCAGGGAAGACGCAGCAGTGGAAGCCCACGCGGAGAGGAGTACGAGGGTTCACTGGCTCGGCTGCAGTTTGAGGCTGCCGTCGCTGCAGAATAACAGGGGGAGTGGGTGAGTAGAGGGATGACCTAGCCAGCTGTGGGAGTAGTACGGGGCGGTGAGGCCTCCGCGGCATCACAGCCGGCCACGGGAGGCAGGAGCACGCGAAACAACCGGTGCTACTTTGGGCGGCTGGAGCAAGAAGACCAGAGGTTGAAGATGCACTACGGCCGTTGGATGGACATTTTACGATCACTGCATCTAGAATCGTTTATATTGACTAAGTTGACAAAGCCCTTGGTACGCGTCAACTTAGTAGGCCCACAGCTCGGATTTGGCAGAGAACATATAGCCCATTTGCAATTTTTAAGAATGTACAGCCCATTTTTTAATTCTAATGGAATTTACTACAGCCCATTTACAGTTTGTTAAAAGTACAACCCAACTTCTAGCTAGGACAACGATTAATAATTTCAAACAACCGCTCAAAACAGAATTCAAAAAATTCTACATTTTGATGGGATCCGAAATATTTTTATCCAAAAATTTCTAGTCAGGTTAAATATAATTTCAAAATAAAGTTGTATTACGTTAAAATCCAACGAAATATTGCAGCTAACAACAAGTAATGAAATTAAAATTTTCAAATTCCAAAAACAATATATTTTTCAAACTATAATTACGTGTTTGGTGCATAGTAATTGCCCAGTTATTATAATTACATCCCATTTATTATTTCTTAAAGTCCATTTTCTTGTTAAGCCTAATGCATACCTCCTAGGAAACTTTGCAGCCCAGCGGGGCGGATAACAAGTTGACCCGGATATTGTGTACAACTGTCAGCCCAGTTGCATTGCTGATGTTGAAAAAAAGGCCTGTGTAGTACAGTACAACCTAACATGGTTACTCAGCCCACATTCAGCGACGTCGGGAAGGCCCAAACAAGGCTTTTGTACAACTTTTTGAAGTCACTAAGCTCAATTAATAACTTAAGAAAAAAGTTAGATTACAGTGGAACCTAATTAAAAGCTATCATGAGCAAATAAATAATTCAACGGGTCCCACTTATGTGTGTGCATGTGTGTGTGCGTGTGTGTGTGTGTGTGAGAGAGAGAGAGAGATAGAGAGAGAGACCCATCGGTCGATGCTCGTAAATACATCTTTCAGCCATATGCATTGCTGATGCTCAGTAAAAACTTATATAGTTGACACAATCATATAGAACATCATAGCACAATCGAACTTGCATATAAAAAATTTCACGCAGCGGCACAATCAGGATGGAAGCGGTGGATTGCTACGGGAAGGGCTATGATGAAAACCAACGAAGTCGTATATAATGGTTCATCGTCTTTATAAATAACGGGAAATATCTTGAATGTTGTGCAAAGAAAAGCATGCGAGACAACACAATAAGTTCTGCTAGCACATTAAGTTGACGTACAACCCTTTCTAAAAAAGTTCAGGTACAAAATTAGAACAGGTCACAATCAAAATGTACCGCATATCGCTGCTTCGCACCCATAGCTCAGATTTAACTAGTACTATCTCGACAAGATTCAGTTGTTACCTCAAATTAGAGCACATCTAGGCAGCCAGCCCCGCCTTCTTCTCCCAAAGAAGCAAAGGGCCTCCGCCTGCGTGCAATGGAGTAGGCCTGTGCCATCCATCGCTCCGAGCAACACAGGAAAGTCTGACGTTCACTCCGTAATGGACGCTGCCGACGGACCTCGCACCGGGCGGCGGCAGGACTTCGATTGATGGATTGACCACTTCTTCGACATGCACGAACACTCGACATGTGTACATCCCTAACGTGGTCCGGGCGGCCTTGGTGGCGCATTTAATAGTACAACCCCGTTCCTGCACCGGTATCTCAACACCAATCACCTTCGGTATGGTGGATGGCTTCTTCATCCATGCCATAACCATCGTGAGCCCAGCTATCCGGAGGAACAAACATACTTACGAGCTCACCTCCAAGGTCGTTGATAAGCTCGTTCATGGACTCGCTATTCCAAGCACGTCGAGGCATGCCGTGGAAGGTAAGCTTTGTTAAATACTCAAGCTCAGAGGGCACCGAGCCCCATCCTGGGTGCCACCGATCAAAGCTCACCAGCGCGCCATCGCAGAACAAACGCCGGGAAGATTCGAACACACGACTGCAGCCGAAAGTTGTCCGGAACCTGATGAAGAAATCAGCCGGTGGAGATCAGACTTCGACAAGCAAGTCACTTATTTGGATGCCGTGCGCAATGCCAAGATCTTTGACAAGGTCGTACGGCGAGACGGGAGGACGGTCGCCGTTGATGGTTACCATCAGCACTTTGCCGGCAAACTGGTCGTCAAGCGCCGCCATGCCCTTTGGAGCGACAGACGCAGCGATCAAGGCGTGACGGACCTCGTGATCTCCGGCTCGGAGATCCGCGTTGACCGGCGACATGATAGTGCGCTGAGTCTGTGGAGTACAGGAGGGGATTTGGGGAATCGAGTAGGAATCAAGATTCCAGAGGTGGGGAGGGGTGGGAGACTGGGATGAAATGGTAGCATGAATTTCGAGCACGCGCTAATATGCTCTCGGCGCAAGCAAGCGCACGTAAAACACCGTGGCGCCCACATGTCGGCCTAAGAGTCCTTATTCTTTCTTTTTTGGAGAGCCCGCCTTTTTTCAGGATCTTTTGAGAGCCCAACCCGAGAGTCATAATTGACCTGTTTGGCATTGCGTTACTACTCGACCCATATTCAACGACACTTCACTGGCCCAAACAAGTGTACATCATCGAAAAGACAGTGAGCTCAAATTATATAACTTGAAAAAAGGAGATATACTCTGAACACTGGAGAATGGTGATGCCCTCATTTAGCCCACCAATAGTTCGAGACAATAAGCAGTTCGAAACAACGATATATACAACATTCAAACCCTGACTAGTGACTTTTACTGAAATAAACAACAAGACATGATAGTTCATACGAAGTCTTGCAACACCACCAAAACGCACCCATCTACAGCGCTCATACTCTCGTGATCCAGACGAGAATGACATTCTAGATAGAAGAAACTATTACATAGAAAGCGTGACATAGACGAGGATGACCAAATGACAAGGAATATGCATAACAAAAGAAAGAACTACCCATCCGTAACCAAAGAAGAAAGGCAACAAAGTCATTCAAGAGATGACCCAACACCATCATAATTTGCAGCCCCACTTCAAATATCAAAGTGATCCGGAGACACCAAGATTTCCACCCTTTCGATGCAACAGCCCAATTACCTATCAACCCGAAGGCTTGAACCACATCACTGCCTGTCGTAATTGAGACATCCAAGGATCAAAGTTAATCCGGATGTCTTTGTCACTCTCACCTTCTTTTGGCTGCAGGCTATATCGTTAACAATCAGGGGAGTTTGCTCCCGTACTCCTAGGGCTCGCCGTGTAGACACAGTTTTCCATAGCAAACAGAGCCTCTCTGCCATCAAGGTCCTTGCCAACGGTGATCTCCTGGTTAATCGGATAATTGAGTCCGAGAAACATAGAGTGTGAACCAAGGCTGTTTACCCGCCTCTAACTAAAAAATCCTAAAGGCCCCAACAAGCTGGTATCCTGCTCATAGACGTAACAGCCACTGTCCGGATACTCACGTATTACACGGTGCTTGTATACGGTGGTGTTTTTGCAATATAAATTTTCCGGCTCATGTGTCCGAATGATCATCAGTCTTTTTGTCAGTTCGATCGAAGCGAGGAACCAGTTGTGCTTCCCTGTTTTTGGCAAAGGTGGTGTGATTACAAAGGGCAAGAATCGTAGGGACACCGCATCCTATCAAAAGGACAGGCATTGTTAATGTAAGATCAGCATTGTTCGTAGTATGAGTAGGATAATGCAAGAAACAGCATTGATATGTCCCTCATGGAACTGGGAGGAAAATACAGGAAATGTATACTGGGTTCAAATATATAGAAGTGCCATACATGGTTATACTCATGTTATCTCGCAATCGATTCTTCACGAGGAAACTACCATGTCATGCATGTTATGTAATCATGTTACATCCTCACAAACAAATTCTTCAAGGTAACTAATGCACCATGCATTGTTATATACCGTGTTCTGTGGGCAAAAAATTTGTGAGGATATTATTCTAGCCATTGATTGTCAAGGGCGAATATAGGTATGTACACATGGTAAGCATTGCAGGATATCACTGCTTCCAAATATAGAGTTCTCCATATGCACATTTACTTCCCTAATGTATGGTTAGATGAAACCAATAGTGTGGTGCATGTTTCTACATCATGAAAATGAGGAAACTAACATGGTCATTGATACACACTCATATTTAGTAGTAGTATATAGATTACTGTAAAATAAGGACAATATCCATATATTCCTAACCGCTTGATTATTCAGGGTACAAAGTGGCTGTAATGACATGGTCACAATCGCATGAATTAACTCATTCCAAATATAGCTGATTTATGGTGTCTCTAATATATTGCCATAGTTCTACTCAAATTCTGCTCAAACAGGGATATGCCAATCATCACAAAAAGTTCAAACAGTGTTGTGGCGTCATCATTAACATGAGAGGAAACAACTTACATGCGCCGTCCCAGCAATACGTGGTGCCTTCTGCTTTGTCGATCGCGTAGATGATGCCATTGTGTTCATTAGCATCACAGAAGTGTGTATCAGCTTTGACGATGACCCACTACGAGCCGAGTTGTCTCCAGCTCAAAAAGGCACCAGCGTAAAGATAGGCGAGTCCGCGGTCGAACAAGGCAATTAGCTTGAACTCTGCGTAATTCGCATGCCGTGTGGGCACTTGGCACATTACAATCTTCTGCAAAATAAGGTCCATCCAACTGACGTAGTAACCTAGATTACTTGGACCGCGATGGTAATACTCTATATAATCCAACGGAGGAAGGATAATATCATGGGAGGTCTGGAAGTTCACGAGCACCAACTTTTTACCGTCTTCTCTGAAGGCAGCCATCCAGTGGGAGTTCATGCCGACCCAGTACATACCTGCCAAGAAGTTTTGGGCGATGGTGATCTGATCGATGTCGAGGGAAATGATGTACGGCGACACACGACATACCTGCAAAGAAGTTCGGCTAATGGAGATTGGATTGAAGTTGAGGGGCATCATGCACGCCTCCATATCATGGTGAGCCAATATCGCAAGACCAGATAGCAGCAAGCAGGGTGTCTTGAAAAGCTTAGGCCTCGCTTCGACAATGGCCGTGTGCATTTCCCTCGAGCATGCAGCCAACCGCAGGGCGGTCAACATATCCATACACGAACAACAGATGTCGAGGATGTCACTGGGGAGATTGCTCCAATCGCGGCTCATATGGATGTTGCACGGTTCGCGTTCAGCCATGGTGGAGTTTGGAAGGGGGCTTGATTTACGGGGGAGAAGGATGTCGGTGCTGGAGCGGCTAGTGAGGGAATAGTGGTACTGGGGGAGGCGAGTGAGGTGACGGTACACGGGGGCACAGTGAGATGGAGACGGAGACGGAGAAGGAGATGGAGATGGAGTGGTTCTATGGCAGCGGAGAGGGAGACGAGGCGAGGCGCCAATGTGCTGTACAGCGGTGATGTATCACTACAAAGGCACGGGTGAGGCTGACATTGGTAACCCGAACACGCCCCTCGCTTGGACTAGTGTCAGGCGCAGGGTGTTGTCACTTCATTGTGAGGACCGGATGAATAGTATTTTGACCATCAAGTGTACCACAGTTGTAATACTACTACTACTACTAGTAGGAACATGAGTACTCCAGTATTGTATAGCGGAAATAGGTCTCCCGTGCTAGCATGCCCGTTCCTTCATCGCTTAGTATCATCCATATTGCGAGCAGAACCAAATTCTCGTGCATGCTCAATCAACACCCTGCCGCGATGCATGCAGTGGTCGTTCTGGTGCATCAAGGACGGCATGCAGATTGTTCCACACTTGAGAAGATGAAAAATGGAAAGGTAGAACGCGGCAGCAAAGGAAGAGAACGCTGGCTAACAAGGCTGGGAGGGTATCGAGCAGGAAGTTAATGCTCCACGCCTAAAGGTTTTGGAAAAACATGATTTTCATAAGGTGGCTTATACTCACCTAAACGGAGGGAGTATTCCTTAACCAGAGAATATTGTGTCTCCCACTCACGCGCTCAAAAAAAAAGCTACGACACATTTTTATCTGTTTGCATAGGTCCCACCTATCAGGAAGGATGGGCACGTACACGAACATGTACGACTCCTCAGTCTACCCGCATAGCCTTTTCGTTTAGTCTACCTAGCCATCTAATCAATCGCCTGCACGCCACTTCTCCCATTTATCGCTCCATCGGGAACCGATTTGTTTCGGCTTCTTCACCTCCCCTTCGCCTTCATTTGCATCCAAACCCCACCGTTCACATTGTTTTAACCTCTTTAAATAATCATCTACTACTTCAGTTAGACTAGCCATCTAATCCTAATTCTCCAAACCATAGCCCTTCGTTCCAGCGGTTCCAAATGGCGAAAGAGATCGAGATGCAGGTTTCTAGCGTCCAACATGTCCTCGTCGAAGGCTCGATGGGCATAGTTGCCACTGTCACCGTCCACCTAAGGGTTGTTCGGCAGTGGATCAACTATGTATCCAACTCCCTCGACAAGGTAGAGACGAG